>OY293411.1:72737890-74176818 GCA_958502065.1 Chrysolina americana
CAGTGACTTTACATTAAATTTATTCCCATCATTCAATGTAGACGCGTAATTTTTAAAATCATATGTGTGTATTCTGAAAGAGTCGTATATTCAAAGAAATTTGAGAAGTTGTTACTTTCATTTATTCCTGCTACAGAAAAAGCTAAATTTGGGCAACCAAAATAGGTTCAAAGTGAAAATGCATTGGTCCAGGGGTATAGATTAAATTATAATTATGAAAAAGTGATATAAAATTAATCAATTCAATTCATTGAGGAAAATTCAAATTTTCACAACTTTTATGATTTATCGAGACTAAGGTCAATTGTGTTACCAAGTGCTGTAAGTATATACTTCAGGTATAGATGGTATCTCTATACGAATAATTCAAAATTTACCAGAAAATGCACTTAATATGCTGGTTCGCCTGAAAAATAAAACGTTTTATGATGGCATTTTTTCTGATTCCTTGAAAATATCCGTAGTAATGCATAAGGGTGGTGACCTTGACGATCCATCGAACTATAGACCTATCTCTCTCATTCCGATATTAGCGAAAATTATTGAGAAATTGGTGAAGATTAGATTATCTGTATTCCTAATTGAAAATAAGATCATCACAGATGCACAATTTGGCTTTCAAGCTGGAAAAGGTACAAACGATGCAATTTTATCTTTTTTGTATTACGTATATACTGAGATAAATAGAGGTGAAGTTACTGCGGCAGTGTTCTGTGATTTATCTAAGGCCTTCGACTGCGTGAACCACAGAATACTGTTACAAAAGCTTTACCACTACGGTGTTAGGGGTGTCTCTCAGGATTGGCTAGAATCACATCTGTCAGGTCGAAGCCAAGTTGTAAAAACGTCAACATACTCCAATGAGTTACCTGTAGAATGCGGTGTGACTTAGGAGTCAATACTCGGACCAATTCTCTTCCTACTTTATATAAATTACTTGGCAAAAACAAACATTTCAGGAAAAATAACCTTGTTTGCGGAAGAAACGAGTATATTCTGGAATAATAAAGATTCCAAAAAACTTCTGGAAATTATCAAGGATGTGTAAGGTGAAGAGATGGTGCGACCCAAATCAGTCAGCTATGAACATGGCAAAAACTAATATAATGTCATTCAAATGTGGATTAGGTGAGCTGGTCATGGGTGATGATGTTATAGAAAACACAAAAAATAGAAGATTTCTAAGTATTCAAATAGATTACAGGTTAAAATTTGATGAGCATGTTATGCGGTAAGAATCACATCGAATGAACTTGGTCTTTCTTCCTCCAAGGTTGTGTACCACTCTTTAGTAGAATCTCACTTGAGATATGGAATGCCATTCTAGGGGGTGTGTAATATGAATCTTATAGACTCGGTTTTTGTACTACAAAAACGCGCAATAAGATATATGTGCAAAGCAAGAATTCGTGATTCCTGCAAACCCCTTTTTGTTAAACACCAAATATTAACAGTATTTGCAATTTCTGTTATGGAAACAGTATGTCTAATAAAAAAATATCTTCACAAATTTGGCACTACCTCTACACATCACACCACCCGCCAAGCTGGTAACTCAAACTTCCGATTATATCACTGACCCTAGTTGAAGAATCAGTTATTTATGGAGGCTGTAAGATGTTCAATCACTTACAACACATTAAAGAAATGAGATCACTAGAAAAATTTAGAAAGGAAGTGAAATCACTCCTGCTGGATAAACCCTATTATAGTTTACAATAATTTTATAATGATGCATTTTAATTTTAGCTAAAACTTGTTTTCAATATGTTGTAGTGTTTCTCATGTACCTACTAGCCTTTATGTTATTTTATAAGATAATTCAATATTATTTTGCAAACTGTGATTTTTACCATATTCTCAGTGTTTCTTCCGTTATTTACTTTTTTGTGTATATTTTACCTTAATTTAAGGTTAGGTTTAGGCCCTTACTTTGTCAACAAGATTTTATATCTTTGGACAATGACGCATTTTTTTTTCTCTCTCTCTCTCTCTCTTTCTCTCTCTCTATACATTTTTTATTTTCTAGGCGCCCGTAATACTGAATGTCAGCAAATATACTTTACTTACCCCAAATGAATATATGCATAGAAGTTCACAATTTCCAATTAACCAAAGTAAGCATTAACCTATTCAGATTCATAAATGATTCTCAAAATTGATTTATTTTCTAGCACCAACAATCAACCTACTACTAGCGTTGAGCTGGGGATATCGAAGTGATACTTCTAAGCGATAATAGTTATCAAGTCTGCTATTTGCAGTGAGCAGTAAAGTTTCGCTATTATGTTACGATATTTTATCATTTTTACAAAATTTTGTGATCATTTCGGATTCCGGCAAAATTCGTTTCTGATGGAAATTTGTTATTCTGATGTTTTGGATTCACAAAATTATTTTTCGATTATTTTCGATTTCTCCAAAGATATTTCTTATCTAATTTGATTCTCCAGTTTATTTGTACTGAATTCTGTTGGTCCGATACTTTTAATTCAATGACTGTTTCAGTTCTACATTTTACTATTCTGATAGATTATATTATGTAAACACTTATTCACTCACAACTAATTGAAATGGTCCAATCCACCAATGATGAGAGTACTTCTTCATTCGAGAGCTACTCTAGCTATGTGCCTATTCAAGGTTGAAAATAATATCTCAAAAAAGGATTTTTTTTGTAGAATTGTGTACCTTGTTGCTGGTCCTTTTGATATTCTTTCGCTTATCAAATTATATGGATCAATAATTCTCGATCAGTTCCAATCATGATTGAGTAGTTCACCTTTGGTTTTAATGGTTCTTTATTGAGGATCATTGTTTACCCTAATTTTGACATTAGGTTAGAATAGAATGATCAAATTGAATAAATAATGATTGAGCTATTTCTTAAATTGGCTGAATGTAAGAATATTGAATTCAAATCATTTATAATAATTAAGATAACCTAGCTCCAACATTGTCTGTTTTCTAGGAGTCTTATGGAAACTGAAAATGGGATAAACAGAAAAGACTACCTAATACCTTTGTGCATCAATGAATACTTGATCAACTGAAGCTATATGGAGCGTGATTGTTTAATTTCCAAAGGTGAATTTAAGCTAGTCGAAGAAACTACATAGCAGATGTATACTATTTATTATGAACAGTTAATGGATTAATACATTTCTTATTATTATAGTTATCTGAGTTAGTGAACTGCTGTAGATTTTGACATTACAATGTTTGCTTGATGCATACTTTTCCTTCTTATCGAAAAATTTGCCTTTTAACCTGTATTTTGAACCCTGCATATTGTTCTGAGACTACGCCAATGCCTAACGGAAGAGTCCATCGTTTGCGTTGTCGTGCATCATACTTTTATTACATCGTGATTTTTAATGGATCCGATTTACATAATAGATTATAAAGGAAAAAAGGGTTCACCCGTTTAGTGCATAGGGGTGACTTTTCTTCGAACTCAGAAACGGAGTCAATTTTTTCCATATAAATTTTTAACGTTATCGTAAACAATTGCTGGAAACGAGTGTTTCAGAAGTGGGGTAAATTTGAATAATCATGCTGGAAGACTGAAATCGTGATGAAGGAAGAAGTAATAAGGACAGTCATTATCATTGTCGTGGAATATGGAAATGGAAAAGCGAGAACTGTCACGGCACCTCATTTACATTTATGACGAACAGGAAATTAAACTTGTGTTGGTGGTGTTACTGATGTATTTGAAGTGCAATAACTATTATACTGTAAGGTAGTTGGTAAACAGGGTATATCCTTTGATCAAGAATAAATTCATTATTTCAACAACTGTTTTCAGACACCTAGTTATTTGGGGTCCTGAAAACAATTGTTACATGGCGATAAAGTTTTGAGTGAACAAACTTAAATAATATTTTTTAAACCATTTAGTATATGAAAAACGTAGAAATTAAAAAAACTCAAATATTTTCTCGAATGCAAGAGGCTTATTTTCGATCGCAATGACGTTCCAGTCCTAAAGCTCTAAAGTAAATATTTAAATTTTTCAAAGTTTTATGTTCTTCATACTATGAATATCCTTTATTACTCTTCAGTCGACAAGTTTTAAATTAAATCTTGATTTTAAAAAGATTCTTTCACTATTTTTTCCTGATTGACTCGGCTGTTACTTGATGAGTATACAAAATACACGGTAACGATTCGATCTTTACAAACTCCATTTTGAATATCACATGCTTGGTTAAAAAAGTAGCTTTTCTGAGTGAATGTACTTGTAAGCTGGTCTAAATATACAGGGTGTCCCAAAATTCAACGTCATCCTTTGATGGAGGGTTGATAGTCTAGCTCATGACTCATCAGAATATCAAAATATGATATTTGTAAAATATCGATACTTTTGGAGATATTGGCACTTTCATGAATTTCGTGACAAAACTTCATATTCCAGGTGAAAATTTTTCTTATGCAACCCTAAACAACCCTTCTTCTCATATACAAGCCAAACTAAAAATGAACTTCTTTTGCAGTAAACTCGCAATATCTTTTTTCTCAAGTGGAAGATGGTGAATGTTGTATCATGTGAAAAACTACCCTGTTAACAGTATAAAGAGTCCAAGAAGCTCATGAAATAAATTAACTCGTGAAT
Organism: Chrysolina americana; assembly: GCA_958502065.1. Taxonomy (NCBI): domain Eukaryota; kingdom Metazoa; phylum Arthropoda; class Insecta; order Coleoptera; family Chrysomelidae; genus Chrysolina; species Chrysolina americana. The sequence goes on from OY293411.1 coordinate 72,742,509, forward strand.
CGGGAAAATATGTTTTTTTTTCTCCATAGGTATGGCAGCGATAATTTTATTTTGGATTTTAATCAATAGAAGGATTATTCAAAAAATTTTATTCGAAATATGAAATTTTGTACCTGCGACATTCAAAATACTGATCAAAGGTTTCGATTTTCATGAAATTCATAGAAGTGTTAATATCTCCAAAACTATCGATATTTTCACAGAGGTCATATTTTGATATTTTGGTCAGTCATGAGATGCATTATCAGCCCTCCAAAGAATGACGTTGAGTTTTGGGACACCATGTATATGTATATATACTCGGTTGCTCGGCGGTCTAATGCACAGGCCGTTACAGCATAGCGATAGTCGGTTCGAGCCCGATGCAGTTAAAAGACTACTATATATCGGACCGATAGATGACCGCATGCCTTGTTGAAAAGCAAGTGTATTGTAAGTTGTCTAGATGCCAATCTCGGCTGGTGCTCGCTTGGAGTGCATACCGACCACCCGAGGTGGTGCTGTAGGTTTTCCGGGTTTTCCTACAGCTGAAAAGTGAATACGCCTCGGCAAATAAAAATAGCCGCCTGTGCAGGTAGAGAACATTTGGGTACCACTTCGTATATTCACTATTCAGGTAATTTTGAAATGCTTCAAATGTTTGTAATAAAAGTGATTTTGAAATATTTCAAATAATACAATTCGGAGATGTTTCCGAAATGTTACAATATATTGTTTCGAATATTCACATTTGACGTAGTTTTGAAGCGTTTCAAATGTTTACAATAATATATATTCTAAAATGTTTCGAAATGTATGATTCGAAGATATTTCTGAAATTGTTTAAAAAGTTGTCATTTAAAATTGTTTGTTTAAAATTGTTTAAAATAGTTTTTTCGATCCACCATGTCAATTTTGGATGTTTTTTTTTAATCGAAAAAAGTGATTATTTTGCCTCAAAAGTGGCACTTTTTGCGTTAAAAACGTGATAGTGCAGTTTTTGATGCAAAAAAGTATCGTTTTTGAGCCAAAAAAGTGCCTGTTTTTTTCCCTAAAAAGTGCCTGTTTTTTTCCCTAAAAAGTGACACTTTTATTGACATGGTGGAAAAAGCTGAGTGAAAGCTGAGTGTTTCACTCAGCTTTCACTGAAAATGCTTCACTAAAATCGTACCACCATGTCAATAAACGTGTCACTTTTTCTCATTTAAATATACATGTATTCTTATAGTAAAATGGATTTTTTTTTAAATTACCGAAAATTGACATGGTGGAAAAAGCTGAGTGAATGCTGAGTGAATGCTGAGTGACTCAAAATTCACTGAAAACGCTTAACTGAAATCCTTCTACCATGTCAATTTTGGGTGTTTTTTTTTATCGAAAAAAGTGACACTTTTTTGCATAAAAAAAAAGATCATGTTTTTGCACCAAAATATGATGAATAATTCAATAAAAAATGTGCTGCTCTTTTGCATAAAAAAATAGCATGCTTTTTAAAGCAAAATATGATGAATAATTCAGTAAAACATGTGCTGTTTTTTTTATAAAAAATGAGCATGTTTTTTTAAGTAAAAAAAATGGGAAAGGGTATTTTTGAGTCACGAAATTAAAATAAAAAAAATATTCTAAGGTATATGTATATATTTTCAAAAACGTATTGATGGGTGATCTACAAACTATGCATGTGTCGCACTGTGAGCAGCATACCAAGTGTCTACATGGCATAAACAATACACTCAGTTCATTCACAAGATATACACGACATGTCATCACTGTGTTCTGTGAGTCTATGTTTATGGCATCTGTGGTCACTTTTCTGCTCATGTCACCCAGGAGCACACTCATATTGGGACAAAATTGGTACAATATTATGAAAATAGTGGCAAAATATTTGAATGCAATATTGGCGAGAAAAAAAATGTGAACATTCGGCGATATTGGTCCGATATTACTTGTGTAATATTGCCGAAATATTCTAGAAACAATATTGGCCTCAAAATATTCTGCGATATTGGTACACTTATATTGGCAAAATATTAAACGTTATATTGGCGATAAAAAAATAAAAACATTTGGTGATATTGGTCCAATATTGTTTGGACATTATAAAAATAATACTCGTGGGATATTCTGAAGTAATATTGTTACAATATCATTTGAATATATTGGCCGAATATTGAAAATGAACTATTTCATAAAAATGTGTAATGACTCGGATCTTCTACAATTACAGTTCTCCTTCAATAAAGAAGTCAACAGAGTCTGCATTTTGGTCGTCATGACCACTGAGTGAACTTGTCTTAAAACAAGTTGTGAAAAGTACTTCATATATTTCCTTAGGTTTCAGTTGATGTTTTATATTTAGAGCCCTCTACCGGTTTGTTGCACAGGTATTAATATAATTCATTTCAATATTGTTTTTTGAATATTCGACCAATATTCAAATTGAAATATTGGTAATGGAATTTCTTTGTGATATTGTATAAATATAATTATTTCAATATTAGACAAATTTATTCAACCAATATCGAGTCAACATAGGTAATAATATTTTTTTTGGATATTGGTGAGAAAATATTCAACCAATATGTTTTCAAACTTGGATACACAATATTGATTTCATTCCTATAATCGATATGAGAGGAATATTGGGATTGCAATATTCACTATACATGCTGAAAACAACGTACAGAAATTATTGTTTTATCGATATTGGTAAAGATTATTCAAACAATATTGACCCAATATGGGTCATAATTTTTTGTTGAATATTTGTGAAATAATATTCTACCAATATGTTATCAAACTTGGATACACAATATTGCGTTTTTTTCCTAGAATCGATATGAGAGGAATATTGGAATTGCAATATTTATTCTAGATGTTGAAAACAATATATAGACAATATTGTTTTATCGATATTGGTGAAAATTATTCAATCAATATGGACCCAATATTACCGTGCCAATGTATATTCGGAATCGGTTGAGCCAATATTCACCCAATATTTTTAATGTGATATTCTATTTCCAATATTAATCCATATTGGATCAATATAATTTTTACATTTACAATATATCAATATTGGCCCAATATGAAATCAAGATTCAGCCAATATTAGGTGCTACCTGGGCACCTATCACTTGTCGTTCTTCTGGTGGTGGTGATGGCGGTGTCATCCATGTGTCATCTGTCACTCTGCTAATGACATCTGACACTCTTGGTTCTAGAGGGACATCAGCGCCATCTGTTGTCGGTCTGTGTCTGTGCTCAGAGTAATAACTACGAACGAAATCACAATGGGGGCTTCATCGACGATGGTCAGGCATAGGATCGTCATTGGGCAGCCATCTGAACCCTACTACTTGGCACGAAAGACATGCAACTACATCTTCCGAACCGGTATACGGCTAACTTACTTGCAGGAAATGCCGAAGTTCAGCTTCGAAACGAGTCCAGTCTTGTTTCGTACTGCATCTCTCCGTCTCTCTCTCTGCATACACACAGACACACTGCACACTGCATACAGAAATAAAACGCCAACTCTGCTCTCAATATATACATTTATTTCGTTTCGTAATCAAACAGTACTTTGTCCGGCAAATAGCATAGGTATTCACGAAAACATAGATGTTTATCATCTTTTGATGATATAGTACACACGTTTATAGCCATATCAAATGACAAATCATTGTTTTTAGCTAGAGTTTTTGTACTGCTTAATAATTCGTGATAATATTGACCAAAGTTCATATTCAATAGATATTCAAATGTTGCATCTAGATGTAGGATTTCTTGAACATCCACTTCCGTCAGGTAGAAGTAGGTGTCATTCTTGGAAACTCGCACTTGTAGACTCTCTGCATAGGTGTATAATTCCAAATCCATAACATCGTCCCAGTCGAGTTTGATTCGGCTAGTCTTGGCTGCATTCGGGTCATCTCGGCTAGTGTAAAAAAGCAGCTGATTAATGGCCCCCACGAATTGGCCCCATTCAGACATGCTGAAGGACAGGCTGGAGCATATGGTGTGGACCTTGCAAACGAGTCCGAGCAAAACTTGCCGTGTTGCAAGCTCAAAACGTCGGTGTTGCGAAACTCGTAGGTGGCGTTGCACGCAAAGAAACGTTCCGCTTTGATGGCCTTCTTGTACATGTCACATATTCGATCTGAATCTGCCATTCGATCTGCCCACTCTCGGGACGATGATGATGATAATGATGATGATGATGATGATGATGATGATGATGATGAAGCTGACGCCGCCGACGCCACCGACGCCGACTCGTAACCAGAGGACTCTTCAGAAGACTCGACAACGACGTTCACTACACCAAACATGTTGACTGATTAATCTCTGCACCGTTTGGCATTGGTTTATTTCCCACCCTCCCCCCATACGCCGGCTCGAGTTTATACGTCGTCGAGAGCTGAGACGACGACGAAAGGCCCCCTCTTTCAGTTGAGATCGTGTCAATTTTCCATTGAATTACATGCGATTTGTCGCATCAATCCAACTATTGTGCGTACTATCGATCCCCAGCCATTTCACAAGTACTTTACGACCCTTACGCCTGATGATTTTTTCCACTAGATAGACTTCGGGATTTTTGTTTTTTGTAGTTTTTGTTCGTAGAAAGTACAGCTGATTGGTCGCCCTTCCAGATCCTCCAGCAAATACGTGACTAGGTGATTTTCACTTTGACAACTGAATACTTCCGTAGTCCAATTAGGCGTATACCCTTTTTCGAAAACATGCTTGGCCTTGCTAATTCTCACGAAATCACCAATTTTGAATTTCGACCAGCACGTTCGGCATGGCATAATCATACTTATAAACCTGTTTTTCATTGTCTGCATAAGTGTGTAATTCCAAATCCATAGCATCGTCCCAGTCGAGTTTGATTCGGCTAGTCTCGGCTGCTGCATTCGGGTCATCTCGGCTAGTGTAAAGCAGCTGATTGATGGCCCCTACGAATTGGCCCTACTCAAACATGCTGAAGGACAGGCTGGAGGATATGGTGTGGACCTTGCACACGAGTTTCACTGCAGGCACGAAACTCCGAGCAAAACCTATGCCGCATTGCAAGCTCAAAACGTCGGTGTTGCGAAACTCGTAGGTGGCGTTGCACGCAAAGAAACGTTCCGCTTTGATGACCTCCTTGAACATGTCATATATTCGATCTAAATCTGCCATTCGATCTGCCCACTGCCCACTCTCGGGACGATGATGATGATAATGAAGATGATGAAGCTGACGCCGCCACCGACGCCGACTCGTAACCAGAGGACTCTTCAGAAGACTCGACAACGACGTTCACTGCACCAAACATGTTGACTGACTAATCTCTGCACCGTTTGGCATTGGTTTATTTCTCCGCTGCCGCCGCCGTCACCACCCCCCCCCTACCCTCATACGCCGGCTCGAGTTTCTACGTCGTCGAGAGCTGAGACGACGATGATGATGATGATGAAAGGCCCCCTCTTCCAGTTGAGATTGTGTCAATTTTCCATTGAATTACATGCAATTTGTCGCATCAATCCAACTATTGTGCGTACTATCGAACCCCATCCATTTCACAAGTACTTTGCGACCCTTACGCCTGATGATTTTTTCCACTAGATAGACATCGAGATTTTTGTTTTTTTGTAGTTCGTAGAAAGCGCCGCTGATTGGTCGCCCTACCAAATCCTCCAGCAAATTCGTGATTGGTAGGGTGATTTTCACTTTGACGACTATGAATAGTTCCGTAGTCCAATTTGGCGTATACCCTTTTTCGAAAACATGCTTGGCCTGGCTAATTCTCACGAAATCGCCAATTTCGATTTTTTTTGACCAGCACGATCGGCATAATCATACGTTGACTTATACACCTGTTTTTCATTGTCTTTGGTGACGTCATACGGTTTCATGCCGATCGTTCGATGTTTGCGCTGGTTGTAGTTTTTGGCAATGTCCGGCAAAATGTACAGCCATTTGTAGGTATCGTAAAAACTGAAATACTTGAAGAGATTCTCCTTGAGAGTACGTATAACCCTTTCCGCGATCGCGGCTTTCTTCACGGTTATCATGCTGTAGTGTTTGATGTTGTACTTTTTCAGGAGAAACTGAAAGCTGGAATTGTAAAATTCAGTTCCGAGATCTGATTGGAGGAGCTTGGGACATCTTTTCGCTTTCGACAATATGTCACTCATCGCTTCGGTGACGTATCGACCAGTTTTGGTCTTCAAGCGGCGCACCCATAGGTACTTGGAAAAGGTGTCAATCACCACAAGAATATAATTGAAGTTTTCATTGGCTATGGAATATTTTTGAAGATCAGCCAAGTCCATCTGCCACTGATCGTCGAGTCTTTTGATGATGGTACGTCTGCGGGGAAAATTCCTTCTGGCTGGAGCATGGAGCTCATCAACCAATTGTTTTTCGTCAGATGATAATGATGATGACGTCATTTCGCTATTGGCGGAGACAAAACACTAACTGCTCTGGACGTTGTTACACCTTCTACTTAAGAGGTTGGAAAATCAACAATATCCAGTGGTGGTGTCAATTTATCCAAGCGTTTCTTGGTATTTTCATGCTTTTTCATCGAAAGTGACATGAATTTCATCACTCGAATATCCAAGGCTGTTAGATTATTTTTGGTGTTGTCCAGCTCGTCTTTGAGTTTGTGTATGACGTCATCTTTGAGCTTCTTTATGACGTCATCAACGTATTTTTTGTTGGCAACATCTTTGAGTGAACTTAGCGTTTCCACATTACATATTTTCACATGTTCAGCATCAATGTCTCCATTTGTCGTATAGTTGAGTATAACGCCAGGGAAATGGTAGGGCTGCTGCTGCCGTGCATGGCGAGCTGACGAAGTTTGACCGAACTTGTTGATGCTCATGATGCGACTGTGGCATGCAAAAAAACGTCTACGCTTTTATTCATCGAATATAGCCTGCTTCTCTCAGCTCATTGATGATGGCCACGATCTCGTTGTCGGTAGAGGTGCTGCTGGCATTTTTGGCAGCTACCAGAAGCCTATACCTGTCAACGAGCTCGTTCACATCGTCCCTGTACACGTTTTCTATGGGTTTCGTGTTGTATGTCAACGGATCTGGGATACCACTGCCGTCGGTGAAACGACTTCGACCACCACCACCACCTATTTATGATTGAGGGTCTTTGAACATTGGTCGAATCAAATTTTCGTATTTGGTAGTCTGAGATGGATTCAACCTACCTCGCGCATCTACATGCGCACCTGTAGCTGTCAAAATTTGCTTGTATGCCACCAAATCAGCTTTAGCGTATTTGGGATTTTGGTAGAAAATCAAACTATATAGTCCCGGAGTGCCCTCGGATGTTACACCATCAATGCGAATGTCCCCCGTATCTTTGTCGAAGTCCATCAGCTTTCTACCATTGTGCTCTTGGTTTGGTGCGATGTTCATTCACGAATTCAGTTGCTACTTCGTGATAAACTTCCAAGTAGTCATCCTCATCATCATCATAATCATCACCACCATCACCATCATCTGTGTGGTAACTTTCTTCGTCGTCTTCCTTTATCATAAAGTTTGGAGTCGATGGTGCCGGTTCCTGTTTCTCTTCTTTTTTCACTGTAGTCGTGATCGCTTGGTGAGTGGTGGTGGCAGCACTGCCACACTCAATGTTTTCAGCGGCACCGTAATGGGTTTGAATAATTTACTCAGTGCTTCATCATGCTCGGATTTTCCGAGTTTCAGTCTCATATAACTTTTTCGCACAATTTTCGATAATTGATTGACTTGACGTTTACGTTCAGCTTTAGCGTCTCAATGCGAGGTGATGTGGTCGGCGCCATGGCTTCAGTACGAATGCCGTGCCACCTCGCATCACATTTGAATATATTTGTCAAAGCCCAGGCGGTAGCGCCCTTTGTTCACATCAAAGTCCCTGACAACGACCAATGATCCGAATTTTTCCTTCCAACAGGTGGCGCACATGCGGCGAAATTCCTCAAAGGTGTGATCCGGACAGACGTGCTCGTCGAAGGCGTGCTTCAAATTCATATCGACTTACCGAAAAAGCACTATAATGTTGCAATTGTCCCTGATCAGGTGTTTGGATATTTTCGAGTAGGTTTTACACAATTATGTTGCGTCAATACCCTTGTGGCATACCATGGCATAGAACTTTCTGATTTTATTCTGTTTGTCACACGCCACATCGTCAAATATGAAAATTGAGTTTTCTTTCGCCTTTGACAGATAGATTACCTCGTCGTTGTCCCTGTATGGAAAATAGCCTACGCCCTTGACTTGTTTCAGTACATCGTGCAACAGATGGTATTCAGGTTGGTACAGCGACTTTAATAAACGTAAACATTCTCGAAACGTGCTCCGTTCGGGCTGAACAGCAAACTGAGTACAGCGTTGGTCTTGCCACATCTGCTGGGGCCGCAAAATATCGCTCGAAACGAATTCGTTAGCAGGACACCGTGTTTACGTACACCGTCGTCGTCACCGCCAATACTTCCTCCACTTATGCTATCCAAATTGACGATTTCCAGAGCCGGCTCTTGTTGCACCACTTTCATGTTTGAGTTGATTGAATGTTTGTGTGTGTGTGAGACCACGCCCACATCTGACATTCGAATGACATTTTGAGTGGAGTACAGCTATGTAAGTAAGTGCGCAACATCATTCGCGTCAGTGTCATGCTGACTGTCGAACACGATGGTCGTGGAGTGGTGAACTCTCTGATTAATCATCTGCCATTCGAACTTCATTTGCCTGGATACCAGTACTGTGGACCGGGTACCAAACTGCAGAAGAGATTGGCACGTGGAGACCCTTGTGTGAACCCTTTGGATTCGGCTTGTAAGACTCACGATATTGCATATTCGCAAAACAAGTCTTTGAAGGAGAGACACAAGGCTGACTGGGCGCTGGAAAATCGAGCTTGGAACGTGTCAAATCAAAAGACGCCAAATTTGGTGAGAAAGCTGCTGCTTGGCTGGTCACCACAACCATGAAGGCAAAACGTAATTTGGGAATGGTCTGAAGAAGACTACTGCTGCTGCTGCAAAGCCAAAGTCTTTTCTCAGAGGTGTGGTCAAGAAAATCACCAAGACTGCGAAAAACTCTGAAACGCCTCTGCGAAAATCCTCCTTGGTGGCACTGCGTGCTGCCCGTGCTCAAGTGAAAATTGGGTGGCCACAGAAAAATCAGAGTACCCCGAATAATACCGTCCGAAGCGAAGAGCGGTGGTGTGCTGCCTCTGCTTCCGATATTCGCCGCTCTGGGGGCACTGGGCTCGTTGGCAGGCGGTGCCAGCACCATAGCCAGGACCATCATCTCCTCGGCCAATGCCAAAAAGAAATGGGAGGAAGACAAGCGTCATAATACCTCAATGGAGAGCATTGGCGGTGGCGGTGACAACAAACATGTAGGAGGTTCCGGTTTGTTTCTGCGCAAGGCCGCTAAAGGCGGCTACGGTTTGTTCCTCAAGAAGAAATTTTCAAATAACTCCCGCTGAAGCTGCCCAATAGAGCGTTGTACGATGAGGAATTGCTTATATTGCTATAATTATAAGTATAGAGAGTATGCAATCATCAATCTGGACTCGAGCAGGAATCGTGGAACGAATTGGGTAGCTTACATGAAACGCGGACATGTGGTGAAATACTTTGACAGTTTCGGCAATTTGAAGCCGCCGGTGGAATTGGTGCGATATCTGGGTGGATAAGTGAAAATCTTCTACAACAACTATCACTATCAGACATTCAACCAAGTTAATTGCGGTTATTTGTGTTTGAATTTTCTATACGAGAACACACTCTGAGTGCGCGCGCGAAAATTAAAAGGAAAGTGGTGACCTTTGAACATTATCAAAGTTCGAACTGTTCACATCGATAGTAACATCACATCGGGTGCCTTCTTCAACAATCGCCCGGCTCACACCATATACGAGTTTGCCGTTCGAGAAGACCCCGGGTTTGCCATCGACGAAACGCCCTCGAATTTGAATTACCTGCCTGTGAACAAGACGGAAATACACAACATAACCTTGAATATTCTCTATCAGGACTGTTGCAGTGTGAATTTCCGTGGAGAGACCATCATTATACGACTTGTGCTGCGCAAGCTGTCATAGAAATGGGGTTAGTATTTGATCAGAATGATGATGATGATGCCTTTGGTCATAAAAGTGCTGGCATCAATTCAGTCGCACAGACGCAGTCGAAGAGAGCAGACGCACACACTCTGTCTCTCTCCAGCATACACTTTCTCAAATCACAAGGACATCATGTTATCAAGACAAATGTTCGACGTGTACAATCATCCAAAGTTCGACGAATCCATCATCAGAGTTGAGACTCGAATGCACCACCCGTACGTCAAGTCCTTCCAAAATAATGACATCATCAAAATTGTCATTCAGCCGAGCGATGTGTAGATACTGATGAACGATGCCCACAAGTACCGCAGGAACGGGCAATGTTAGATTCATCAATAATGCCGGCGCATACCTTTTCGAGGCCATCTACTATGAAATCAATGGCACTGTTCGATCGCCGGGTATAGTGAGCACCCTTCGCGGCTATACTTGTTACGAGGAAAATGATATGAGCACAGCCGGCTGGACCTATTCTGGCGTAGCTGTTCACAACGCCCCCAAAAGCTTGTTCGCCATGTGAATCCCGCTTAAGCATCTGTTGGACGACAGTGCATTCGCTTGGTCAGAATTAGAAATGATAACAATGGCATGCAAATCGAGGAGGTGGCGAATCCAGTAGCCGAAGCCACCACAGCAACACTGATGATCACGAGCGTTGTACTCAGAGTCATGTGGTGCCCAATGACGACATTCGTCTGAAATTGCTGCAGTCCATCAAAACAGACGCCCCTGTAGTGATTTCGAATCGCAAGTGGGACATACACGAGTTGCCTACACTCACTCAGGGTTCCCCGAGGAAGTTTAGGCCATGGAGAGTCCCCGATTCGTCATTGTGGCCTTCCAAACAAATCGGATGGGCAATGCATCTCGAGATGCGTCCTATTTCGATCACGTCGTCATCAGCGACATATGCCTAACCATGAACAGCGATACTTACCCGCATGAACGCATGCACTTGGAATTCAAAAGAAACAACTTTGTCGAAGCCCATCGAGCCTACACGGAATTCTATCCGAGCTATGCCAATTGTACGAAGAAGCGACCTCTACTCGATTACGGAGCATTCAAAAACAGAGCAACCGTGTTCGTAATAGACTCTTCCCGCAGAGCGGAATTCATGAAATCCTCCACTGTCGATGTCAAACTTGAATCGAGGCCAGAGTCGGATTTCCCGCCAATACTCGAGCCTATTGCATCATCATTCACCACTGTATGCTGGAACACTTGCCCTTGAGCGAGATTGTACGTCGTCTGTCATAAAAAGAATAGTGACATACAGTAGTAGCAGTGGGTTGTGGGGGAACCCACTCTTTGTATGTGTGTATGTATGAAATGCAGGCTTCGACAGGTCGAGAGCGTTAGTTGTAAGCCAAACGTTTAGTCGTTCAGTCGGTGGTTAATCTCGCTCTCTCTTTGTGTGTGTGTCTCAGTTAATCACAGCAGTGAATCCGTTCAATCAGCAAGCAAACAAGATGAAGCTCGTAGCCTGTGACATCCAAAGTTCCACTGTGGGCGGTGAATTCCAACCCAAAGAGCTCGCCATCACCGATGGGCATCGCACAAACCACTTTTTATTCAAAGCCGTAGTGCCATTCCATGACCTGAGCGAAGCTGATAAACGGCAAGTACGATATTTGGAGAGAAATATCCACGGCATTCCATACTCTGATGGATATGTCGAATTCAACGAGATCCAGGAAGTGCTGTGCCCCATCATCGAGGCTGATGTGGTATACGTGAAGGGTAATCAAAAATTCGACTTTTTGCTGAAGTGTGAGCTCGATCTGCCTAAGAGGCCACACATCGTCGATATTGCGGCTACTACAAGTACAATCGTCACAACGCCTCCACCGACACTCGAGAAGCAAAGCCGGCTCTGTTTGATTCATATAGCATCCGGAGAAATAGAAGTGCAATGTGACGTGAGACACTGTTTCGAAATCTGGCAATGGATATCGTCACACCTGATATGGTGAGGCCCCACGACGACCACGACACTCCTATCAATTGGCACTTGCAAAATTTGCGCGAGCTCAAGGCGCACATAGCAGAGTACGAGCATAAGCTGTGTATTTTCAAACGCTTCCAAAATAGGTAAATTGACGATGGTAAATGGATGGGGCAGCAGCAGCAGCATTCACCGATCCACCACGTTCCGCTGCCGTCGCCGTTGTCGCCAGCACCAAATCCATGACGTCAGCCACACCAAGACTAGCCGAAGCACAGGAAACACAGTAGAGAACATTTGGGTACCACTTCGAATTTTCACTATTCAGGTAATTTTGAAATGCTTCAAATGTTTGTAATAAAAGTGATTTTGAAATATTTCAAATAATGCAATTCGGAGATGTTTCCGAAATGTTACAATATATTGTTTCGAATATTCACATTTGACGTAGTTTTGAAGCGTTTCAAATGTTTACAATAATATATATTCTAAAATGTTTCGAAATGTATGATTCGAAGATATTTCTGAAATTGTTTAAAAAGTTGTCATTTAAAATTGTTTGTTTAAAATTGTTTAAAATAGTTTTTTCGATCCACCATGTCAATTTTGGATGTTTTTTTTTAATCGAAAAAAGTGATTATTTTGCCTCAAAAGTGGCACTTTTTGCATTAAAAACGTGATAGTGCAGTTTTTGATGCAAAAAAGTATCGTTTTTGAGCCAAAAAAGTGCCTGTTTTTTTCCCTAAAAAGTGCCTGTTTTTTTCCCTAAAAAGTGACACTTTTATTGACATGGTGGAAAAAGCTGAGTGAAAGCTGAGTGTTTCACTCAGCCACTCAGCTTTCACTGAAAATGCTTCACTAAAATCGTACCACCATGTCAATAAAGGTGTCACTTTTTCTCATTTAAATATACATGTATTCTTATAGTAAAATGGATTTTTTTTTTTAAATTACCGAAAATTGACATGGTGGAAAAAGCTGAGTGAAAGCTGAGTGAATGCTGAGTGAATGCTGAGTGACTCAAAATTCACTGAAAACGCTTCACTGAAATCCTTCTACCATGTCAATTTTGGGTGTTTTTTTTTTATCGAAAAAAGTGACACTTTTTTTGCATCAAAAAAAGATCACGTTTTTGCACCAAAATATGATGAATAATTCAATAAAAAATGTGCTGCTTTTTTGCATAAAAAAAAACATGCTTTTTAAAGCAAAATATGATGAATAATTCAGTAAAACATGTGCTGTTTTTTTATAAAAAATGAGCATGTTTTTTTAAGTAAAAAAAAATGGGAAAGGGTATTTTTGAGTCACGAAATTAAAATAAAAAAAATATTCTAAGGTATATGTATATATTTTCAAAAACGTGTTGATGGGTGATCTACAAACTATGCATGTGTCGCACTGTGAGCAGCATACCAAGTGTCTACATGGCATAAACAATACACTCAGTTCATTCACAAGATATACACGACATGTCATCACTGTGTTCTGTGAGTCTATGTTTATGGCATCTGTGGTCACTTTTCTGCTCATGTCACCCAGGTAGCACACTCATATTGGGACAAAATTGGTACAATATTATGAAAATAGTGGCAAAATATTTGAATGCAATATTGGCGAGAAAAAAAATGTGAACATTCGGCGATATTGGTCCGATATTACTTGAGTAATATTGCCGAAATATTCTAGAAACAATATTGGCCTCAAAATATTCTGCGATATTGGTACACTTATATTGGCAAAATATTAAACGTTATATTGGCGATAAAAAAATAAAAACATTTGGTGATATTGGTCCAATATTGTTTGGACATTATAAAAATAATACTCGTGGGATATTCTGAAGTAATATTGTTACAATATCATTTGAATATATTGGCCGAATATTGAAAATGAACTATTTCATAAAAATGTGTAATGACTCGGATCTTCTACAATTACAGTTCTCCTTCAATAAAGAAGTCAACAGAGTCTGCATTTTGGTCGTCATGACCACTGAGTGAACTTGTCTTAAAACAAGTTGTGAAAAGTACTTCATATATTTCCTTAGGTTTCAGTTGATGTTTTATATTTAGAGCCCTCTACCGGTTTGTTGCACAGGTATTAATATAATTCATTTCAATATTGTTTTTTGAATATTTGACCAATATTCAAATTGAAATATTGGTAATGGAATTTCTTTGTGATATTGTATAAATATAATTATTTCAATATTAGACAAATTTATTCAACCAATATCGAGTCAACATAGGTAATAATATTTTTTTTGGATATTGGTGAGAAAATATTCAACCAATATGTTTTCAAACTTGGATACACAATATTGATTTCATTCCTATAATCGATATGAGAGGAATATTGGGATTGCAATATTCACTATACATGCTGAAAACAACGTACAGAAATTATTGTTTTATCGATATTGGTAAAGATTATTCAAACAATATTGACCCAATATGGGTCATAATTTTTTGTTGAATATTTGTGAAATAATATTCTACCAATATGTTATCAAACTTGGATACACAATATTGCGTTTTTTTCCTAGAATCGATATGAGAGGAATATTGGAATTGCAATATTTATTCTAGATGTTGAAAACAATATATAGACAATATTGTTTTATCGATATTGGTAAAAATTATTCAATCAATATGGACCCAGTATTACCGTGCCAATGTATATTCGGAATCGGTTGAGCCAATATTCACCCAATATTTTTAATGTGATATTCTATTTCCAATATTAATCCATATTGGATCAATATAATTTTTACATTTACAATATATCAATATTGGCCCGATATGAAATCAAGATTCAGCCAATATTAGGTGCTACCTGGGCACCTATCACTTGTCGTTCTTCTGGTGGTGGTGATGGCGGTGTCATCCATGTGTCATCTGTCACTCTGCTAATGACATCTGACACTCTTGGTTCTAGAGGGACATCAGCGCCATCTGTTGTCGGTCTGTGTCTGTGCTCAGAGTAATAACTACGAACGAAATCACAATGGGGGCTTCATCGACGATGGTCAGGCATAGGATCGTCATTGGGCAGCCATCTGAACCCTACTACTTGGCACGAAAGACATGCAACTACATCTTCCGAACCGGTATACGGCTAACTTACTTGCAGGAAATGCCGAAGTTCAGCTTCGAAACGAGTCGAGTCTTGTTTCGTACTGCATCTCTCCGTCTCTCTCTCTGCATACACACAGACACACTGCACACTGCATACAGAAATAAAACGCCAACTCTGCTCTCAATATATACATTTATTTCGTTTCGTAATCAAACAGTACTTTGTCCGGCAAATAGCATAGGTATTCACGAAAACATAGATATTTATCATCTTTTGATGATATAGTACACACGTTTATAGCCATATCAAATGACAAATCATTGTTTTTAGCTAGAGTTTTTGTACTGCTTAATAATTCGTGATAATATTGACCAAAGTTCATATTCAATAGATATTCAAATGTTGCATCTAGATGTAGGATTTCTTGAACATCCACTTCCGTCAGGTAGAAGTAGGTGTCATTCTTGGAAACTCGCACTTGTAGACTCTCTGCATAGGTGTATAATTCCAAATCCATAACATCGTCCCAGTCGAGTTTGATTCGGCTAGTCTTGGCTGCATTCGGGTCATCTCGGCTAGTGTAAAAAAGCAGCTGATTAATGGCCCCCACGAATTGGCCCCATTCAGACATGCTGAAGGACAGGCTGGAGCATATGGTGTGGACCTTGCAAACGAGTCCGAGCAAAACTTGCCGTGTTGCAAGCTCAAAACGTCGGTGTTGCGAAACTCGTAGGTGGCGTTGCACGCAAAGAAACGTTCCGCTTTGATGGCCTTCTTGTACATGTCACATATTCGATCTGAATCTGCCATTCGATCTGCCCACTCTCGGGACGATGATGATGATAATGATGATGATGATGATGATGATGATGATGATGATGATGTTGATGAAGCTGACGCCGCCGACGCCACCGACGCCGACTCGTAACCAGAGGACTCTTCAGAAGACTCGACAACGACGTTCACTACACCAAACATGTTGACTGATTAATCTCTGCACCGTTTGGCATTGGTTTATTTCCCACCCTCCCCCCATACGCCGGCTCGAGTTTATACGTCGTCGAGAGCTGAGACGACGACGAAAGGCCCCCTCTTTCAGTTGAGATCGTGTCAATTTTCCATTGAATTACATGCGATTTGTCGCATCAATCCAACTATTGTGCGTACTATCGATCCCCAGCCATTTCACAAGTACTTTACGACCCTTACGCCTGATGATTTTTTCCACTAGATAGACTTCGGGATTTTTGTTTTTTGTAGTTTTTGTTCGTAGAAAGTACAGCTGATTGGTCGCCCTTCCACATCCTCCAGCAAATACGTGACTAGGTGATTTTCACTTTGACAACTGAATACTTCCGTAGTCCAATTAGGCGTATACCCTTTTTCGAAAACATGCTTGGCCTTGCTAATTCTCACGAAATCACCAATTTTGAATTTCGACCAGCACGTTCGGCATGGCATAATCATACTTATAAACCTGTTTTTCATTGTCTGCATAAGTGTGTAATTCCAAATCCATAGCATCGTCCCAGTCGAGTTTGATTCGGCTAGTCTCGGCTGCTGCATTCGGGTCATCTCGGCTAGTGTAAAGCAGCTGATTAATGGCCCCTACGAATTGGCCCAACTCAAACATGCTGAAGGACAGGCTGGAGGATATGGTGTGGACCTTGCACACGAGTTTCACTGCAGGCACGAAACTCCGAGCAAAACCTGTGCCGCATTGCAAGCTCAAAACGTCGGTGTTGCGAAACTCGTAGGTGGCGTTGCACGCAAAAAAACGTTCCGCTTTGATGACCTCTTTGAACATGTCATATATTCGATCTAAATCTGCCATTCGATCTGCCCACTGCCCACTCTCGGGACGATGATGATGATAATGAAGATGATGAAGCTGACGCCGCCACCGACGCCGACTCGTAACCAGAGGACTCTTCAGAAGACTCGACAACGACGTTCACTGCACCAAACATGTTGACTGACTAATCTCTGCACCGTTTGGCATTGGTTTATTTCTCCGCTGCCGCCGCCGTCACCACCCCCCCCTACCCTCATACGCCGGCTCGAGTTTCTACGTCGTCGAGAGCTGAGACGACGATGATGATGATGATGAAAGGCCCCCTCTTCCAGTTGAGATTGTGTCAATTTTCCATTGAATTACATGCAATTTGTCGCATCAATCCAACTATTGTGCGTACTATCGAACCCCATCCATTTCACAAGTACTTTGCGACCCTTACGCCTGATGATTTTTTCCACTAGATAGACATCGAGATTTTTGTTTTTTTGTAGTTCGTAGAAAGCGCCGCTGATTGGTCGCCCTACCAAATCCTCCAGCAAATACGTGATTGGTAGGGTGATTTTCACTTTGACGACTATGAATAGTTCCGTAGTCCAATTTGGCATATACCCTTTTTCGAAAACATCGCCTTGCTAATTCTCACGAAATCGCCAATTTCGATTTTTTTTGACCAGCACGATCGGCATAATCATACGTTGACTTATACACCTGTTTTTCATTGTCTTTGGTGACGTCATACGGTTTCATGCCGATCGTTCGATGTTTGCGCTGGTTGTAGTTTTTGGCAATGTCCGGCAAAATGTACAGCCATTTGTAGGTATCGTAAAAACTGAAATACTTTAAGAGATTCTCCTTGAGAGTACGTATAACCCTTTCCGCGATCGCGGCTTTCTTCACGGTTATCATGCTGTAGTGTTTGATGTTGTACTTTTTCAGGAGAGCCTGAAAGCTGGAATTGTAAAATTCAGTTCCGAGATCTGATTGGAGGAGCTTGGGACATCTTTTCGCTTTCGACAATATGTCACTCATCGCTCCGGTGACGTATCGACCAGTTTTGGTCTTCAAGCGTCGCACCCATAGGTACTTGGAAAAGGTGTCAATCACCACAAGAATATAATTGAAGTTTTCATTGGCTATGGAATATTTTTGAAGATCAGCCAAAACCATCTGCCACTGATCGTCGAGTCTTTTGATGATGGTACGTCTGCGGGGAAAATTCCTTCTGGCTGGAGCATGGAGCTCATCAACCAATTGTTTTTCGTCAGATGATAATGATGATGACGTCATTTCGCTAGTGGCGGAGACAAAACACTAACTGCTCTGGACGTTGTTACACCTTCTACTTAAGAGGTTGGAAAATCAACAATATCCAGTGGTGGTGTCAATTTATCCAAGCGTTTCTTGGTATTTTCATGCTTTTTCATCGAAAGTGACATGAATTTCATCACTCGAATATCCAAGGCTGTTAGATTATTTTTGGTGTTGTCCAGCTCGTCTTTGAGTTTGTGTATGACGTCATCTTTGAGCTTCTTTATGACGTCATCAACGTATTTTTTGTTGGCAACATCTTTGAGTGAACTTAGCGTTTCCACATTACATATTTTCACATCAGCATCAATGTCTCCATTTGTCGTATAGTTGAGTATAACGCCAGGGAAATGGTAGGGCTGCTGCTGCCGTGCATGGCTAGCTGACGAAGTTTGACCGAACTTGTTGATGCTCATGATGCGACTGTGGCATGCAAAAAAACGTCTACGCTTTTATTCATCGAATATAGCCTGCTTCTCTCAGCTCATTGATGATGGCCACGATCTCGTTGTCGGTAGAGGTGCTGCTGGCATTTTTGGCAGCTACCAGAAGCCTATACCTGTCAACGAGCTCGTTCACATCGTCCCAGTACACGTTTTCTATGGGTTTCGTGTTGTATGTCAACGGATCTGGGATACCACTGCCGTCGGTGAAACGACTTCGACCACCACCACCACCTATTTATGATTGAGGGTCTTTGAACATTGGTCGAATCAAATTTTCGTATTTGGTAGTCTGAGATGGATTCAACCTACCTCGCGCATCTACATGCGCACCTGTAGCTGTCAAAATTTGCTTGTATGCCACCAAATCAGCTTTAGCGTATTTGGGATTTTTGTAGAAAATCAAACTATATAGTCCCGGAGTGCCCTCGGATGTTACACCATCAATGCGAATGTCCCCCGTATCTTTGTCGAAGTCCATCAGCTTTCTACCATTGTGCTCTTGGTTTGGTGCGATGTTCATTCACGAATTCAGTTGCTACTTCGTGATAAACTTCCAAGTAGTCATCCTCATCATCATCATAATCATCACCACCATCACCATCATCTGTGTGGTAACTTTCTTCGTCGTCTTCCTTTTTCATAAAGTTTGGAGTCGATGGTGCCGGTTCCTGTTTCTCTTCTTTTTTCACTGTAGTCGTGATCACTTGGTGAGTGGTGGTGGCAGCACTGCCACACTCAATGTTTTCAGCGGCACCGTAATGGGTTTGAATAATTTACTCAGTGCTTCATCATGCTCGGATTTTCCGAGTTTCAGTCTCATATAACTTTTTCGCACAATTTTCGACAATTGATTGACTTGACGTTTACGTTCAGCTTTAGCAATCTCCGTCTCAATGCGAGGTGATGTGGTCGGCGCCATGGCTTCAGTACGAATGCCGTGCCACCTCGCATCACATTTGAATATATTTGTCAAAGCCCAGGCGGTAGCGCCCATTGTTCACATCAAAGTCCCTGACAACGACCAATGATCCGAATTTTTCCTTCCAACAGGTGGCGCACATGCGGCGAAATTCCTCAAAGGTGTGATCCGGACAGACGTGCTCGTCGAAGGCGTGCTTCAAATTCATATCGACTTACCGAAAAAGCACTATAATGTTGCAATTGTCCCTGATCAGGTGTTTGGATATTTTCGAGTAGGTTTTACACAATTATGTTGCGTCAATACCCTTGTGGCATACCATGGCATAGAACTCTCTGATTTTATTCTGTTTGTCACACGCCACATCGTCAAATATGAAAATTGAGTTTTCTTTTGCCTTTGACAGATAGATTACCTCGTCGTTGTCCCTGTATGGAAAATAGCCTACGCCCTTGACTTGTTTCAGTACATCGTGCAACAGATGGTATTCAGGTTGGTACAGCGACTTTAATAAACGTAAACATTCTCGAGACGTGCTCCGTTCGGGCTGAACAGCAAACTGAGTACAGCGTTGGTCTTGCCACATCTGCTGGGGCCGCAAAATATCGCTCGAAACGAATTCGTTAGCAGGACACCGTGTTTACGTACACCGTCGTCGTCACCGCCAATACTTCCTCCACTTATGCTATCCAAATTGACGATTTCCAGAGCCGGCTCTTGTTGCACCACTTTCATGTTTGAGTTGATTGAATGTTTGTGTGTGTGTGAGACCACGCCCACATCTGACATTCGAATGACATTTTGAGTGGAGTACAGCTATGTAAGTAAGTGCGCAACATCATTCGCGTCAGTGTCATGCTGACTGTCGAACACGATGGTCGTGGAGTGGTGAACTCTCTGATTAATCATCTGCCATTCGAGCTTCATTTGCCTGGATACCAGTACTGTGGACCGGGTACCAAACTGCAGAAGAGATTGCACGTGGAGACCCTTGTGTGAACCCTTTGGATTCGGCTTGTAAGACTCACGATATTGCATATTCGCAAAACAAGTCTTTGAAGGAGAGACACAAGGCTGACTGGGCGCTGGAAAATCGAGCTTGGAACGTGTCAAATTAAAAGACGCCAAATTTGGTGAGAAAGCTGCTGCTTGGCTGGTCACCACAACCATGAAGGCAAAACGTAATTTGGGAATGGTCTGAAGAAGACTACTGCTGCTGCTGCAAAGCCAAAGTCTTTTCTCAGAGGTGTGGTCAAGAAAATCACCAAGACTGCGAAAAACTCTGAAACGCCTCTGCGAAAGTCCTCCTTGGTGGCACTGCGTGCTGCCCGTGCTCAAGTGAAAATTGGGTGGCCGCAGAAAAATCAGAGTACCCCGAATAATACCGTCCAAAGCGAAGAGCGGTGGTGTGCTGCCTCTGCTTCCGATATTCGCCGCTCTGGGGGCACTGGGCTCGTTGGCAGGCGGTGCCAGCACCATAGCCAGGACCATCATCTCCTCGGCCAATGCCAAAAAGAAATGGGAGGAAGACAAGCGTCATAATACCTCAATGGGGAGCATTGGCGGTGGCGGTGACAACAAACATGTAGGAGGTTCCAGTTTGTTTCTGCGCAAGGCCGCTACGGTTTGTTCCTCAAGAAGAAATTTTCAAATAACTCCCGCTGAAGCTGCCCAATAGAGCGTTGTACGATGAGGAATTGCTTATATTGCTATAATTATAAGTATAGAGAGTGTGCAATCATCAATCTGGACTCGAGCAGGAATCGTGGAACGAATTGGGTAGCTTACGTGAAACGCGGACATGTGGTGAAATACTTTGACAGTTTCGGCAATTTGAAGCCGCCGGTGGAATTGGTGCGATATCTGGGTGGATAAGTGAAAATCTTCTACAACAACTATCACTATCAGACATTCAACCAAGTTAATTGCGGTTATTTGTGTTTGAATTTTCTATACGAGAACACACTCTGAGTGCGCGCGCGAAAATTAAAAGGAAAGTGGTGACCTTTGAACATTATCAAAGTTCGAACTGTTCACATCGATAGTAACATCACATCGGGTGCCTTCTTCAACAATCGCCCGGCTCACACCATATACGAGTTTGCCGTTCGAGAAGACCCCGGGTTTGCCATCGACGAAACGCCCTCGAATTTGAATTACCTACCTGTGAACAAGACGGAAATACACAACATAACCTTGAATATTCTCTATCAGGACTGTTGCAGTGTGAATTTCCGTGGAGAGACCATCATTATACGACTTGTGCTGCGCAAGCTGTCATAGAAATTGGGTTAGTATTTGATCAGAATGATGATGATGATGCCTTTGGTCATAAAAGTGCTGGCATCAATTCAGTCGCACAGACGCAGTCGAAGAGAGCAGACGCACACACTCTGTCTCTCTCCAGCATACACTTTCTCAAATCACAAGGACATCATGTTATCAAGGCAAATGTTCGACGTGTACAATCATCCAAAGTTCGACGAATCCATCATCAGAGTTGAGACTCGAATGCACCACCCGTACGTCAAGTCCTTCCAAAATAATGACATCATCAAAATTGTCATTCAGCCGAGCGATGTGTAGATACTGATGAACGATGCCTACAAGTACCGCAGGAACGGGCAATGTTAGATTCATCAATAATGCCGGCGCATACCTTTTCGAGGCCATCTACTATGAAATCAATGGCACTGTTCGATCGCCGGGTATAGTGAGCACCCTTCGCGGCTATACTTGTTACGAGAAAAATGATATGAGCACAGCCGGCTGGACCTATTCTGGCGTAGCTGTTCACAACGCCCCCAAAAGCTTGTTCGCCATGTGAATCCCGCTTAAGCATCTGTTGGACGACAGTGCATTCGCTTGGTCAGAATTAGAAATGATAACAATTGCATGCTAATCGAGGAGGTGGCGAATCCAGTAGCCGAAGCCACCACAGCAACACTGATGATCACGAGCGTTGTACTCAGAGTCATGTGGTGCCCAATGACGACATTCGTCTGAAATTGCTGCAGTCCATCAAAACAGACGCCCCTGTTCAGGGTTCCCCAAGGAAGTTTAGGCCATGGAGAGTCCCCGATTCGTCATTGTGGCCTTCCAAACAAATCGGATGGGCAATGCATCTCGAGATGCGTCCTATTTCGATCACGTCGACATCAGCGACATATGCCTAACCATGAACAGCGATACTTACCCGCATGAACGCATGCACTTGGAATTCAAAAGAAACAACTTTGTCGAAGCCCATTGAGCCTACACAGAATTCTATCCGAGCTATGCCAATTGTACGAAGAAGCGACGTCTACTCGATTACGGAGCATTCAAAAACAGAGCTACCGTGTTCGTAATAGACTCTTCCCGCAGAGCGGAATTCATGAAATCCTCCACTGTCGATGTCAAACTTGAATCGAGGCCAGAGTCGGATTTCCCGCCAATACTCGAGCCTATTGCATCATCATTCACGACTGTATGCTGGAACACTTGCCCTTGAGCGAGATTGTACGTCGTCTGTCATAAAAAAAATAGTGACATACAGTAGTAGCAGTGGGTTGTGGGGGAACCCACTCTTTGTATGTGTGTATGTATGAAATGCAGGCTTCGACAGGTCGAGAGCGTTAGTTGTAAGCCAAACGTTCAGTCGTTCAGTCGGTGGTTAATCTCGCTCTCTCTTTGTGTGTGTGTCTCAGTTAATCACAGCAGTGAATCCGTTCAATCAGCAAGCAAACAAGATGAAGCTCGTAGCCTGTGACATCCAAGGTTCCACTGTGGGCGGTGAATTCCAACCCAAAGAGCTCGCCATCACCGATGGGCATCGCACAAACCACTTTTTATTCAAAGCCGTAGTGCCATTCCATGACCTGAGCGAAGCTGATAAACGGCAAGTACGATATTTGGAGAGAAATATCCACGGCATTCCATACTCTGATGGATATGTCGAATTCAACGAGATCCAGGAAGTGTTGTGCCCCATCATCGAGGCTGATGTGGTATACGTGAAGGGTAATCAAATATTCGACTTTTTGCTGAAGTGTGAGCTCGATCTGCCTAAGAGGCCACACATTGTCGATATTGCGGCTACTACAAGTACAATCGTCACAACGCCTCCACCGACACTCGAGAAGCAAAGCCGGCTCTGTTTGATTCATATAGCATCCGGAGAAATAGAAGTGCAATGTGACGTGAGACACTGGTTCGAAATCTGGCAATGGATATCGTCACACCTGATATGGTGAGGCCCCACGACGACCACGACACTCCTATCAATTGGCACTTGCAAAATTTGCGCGAGCTCAAGGCGCACATAGCAGAGTACGAGCATAAGCTGTGTATTTTCAAACGCTTCCAAAATAGGTAAATTGACGATGGTAAATGGATGGGGCAGCAGCAGCAGCATTCACCGATCCACCACGTTCCGCTGCCGTCGCCGTTGTCGCCAGCACCAAATCCATGACGTCAGCCACACCAAGACTAGCCGAAACACAGGAAATATTATTATTCATATTGTATTATTATTCATATTGTATTATTATTATGTATTATTAGATGTATAAAACTAATTTTTCTCGATTTATTTTGCGGATCGAATGAATGAGAGAGAGAGAGAGAGAGACTGAAAGAAATACGAGTCATGTACATTGAACAATGGTGTGTGTGTGTTTTCCTCTCAATGTATATATTTGAGTATCATATACGCTGTTTCTCAGTGTACATTGATCTGTCGTCACGATGACAACAAATTATATAATTCTAGCAGCCGTTCTGTCGAACGTGTTGTATATTAGCCCGCTATATGAGTACGGCGAAGTATTGGTATCGTATTTGCACGACGATAATTCGAGTACTTCGACCTGGACGAAAATGACTCAGGCGCTAGCCAATGATGGATATTTGCCTGTGTTGAGAGCCGAAATCCCGATGAATGCTTCATCGTACGGATTGCGGAAGATTTATACAAATCACACCTATAGCGATACGCAGTGGCTTCCGCTGAAGACGTCTTGCCCCTCTAGCAGCACTTCGAGGCCGTCGTCGTCATCCCACCCAACTACCAAACCCGTGAACATCAAGATGCAAGCCTCATTTCAATAAATGCGAACAGACAAAGACAGACATACAATGCCATGGGTTAGAGTGAGACACTTAAAATGCCTTGAATCGATCAATTTAGCTTCAAACTAAACTTTCTTATCTCTGCTGACTCATCATTTTCTTGGAAAAACAACATCTCACTGTCGTGAGTCACACAACGGCAGCTGAAGTGTGTATTATTCTTAGAATTTCAGATCGAGACAGTAAACAAGGTCAAATCGTGATTTCTGAGAATTTAGATCGAGACAAAGCGTAAACAAGCACAGGATGTTCCTTATCGCTATTTCACGGCGGAGACGTATTTTTCTTTTGGAATTTCATTCGAGAGAGTGAATTAATAATTCCATCATAATTTTCTGTTGTTCTAAGACAGACATTTTTCATATTTAATTTTTTCGTTTTGTCAATTAAGGCGGTGGCCATATTTTTTTCTACACAGTGAATCACGTGACGTTTTTTTCTCTGCCAGCCAATTTTTCTCAGCGAATCACGTGACGTTTTTTTCTCTTCCAGCTAATTGCTCTCAGTGAATCACGTGAGGGGACGTTTTTGTCATAACTTCCGCTATCGCCACCATGTTTTTTTTCCTTCCTCTCCATCACCGCCATGTTCTGTGCAGAAAACACGCGCGCCACTTAGGGTGAAACGCAGCTGACGACCCCCCACCCCCACCCCCAAAACTCTTCGGCGAACACATCATCTCCTTCAGTTCTTCTCGATGGACGCGGCCATCGAGAGATACACCGCATGGAGTAACCTGTGTTCTGCCTCATGAAAGTGAGGCAGAACACAGTTTGCCATACTACTTGATTATTCCAGTTTTTAGACGATAATTTTCGAATAATTACAATACCAATTTGCCGGCAGAAAAAATTATATGGTTACAACAAGATGGGACTCCTCCACATTTCGAATACGTGACACGAGCATATTTAGATGAAACTTCTCCTGATAAATTGATTAGACGAATGGGGGCAATTGAATGGCCACCTGGGTCTCCTAATGTGACTCGACATCTTCCTGCGGGGTTAGATAAAAAATGTAGTCTATAGAAATATGCTGCAAAATATCATACCGTTGCAAGAAAGGATAAGTATGCAATTTCCATCATTCTTCCAAACATGATTATTGCATAACTAAAAAATTTTATTTATCGAATTCATTACTGTCGTACAAGCTCTGCTTTTGAGAGGTTTTCTCCGAAAACCTGGGTGATTCGTAAAAACAAAACAAACAATTTGGTTGACACTGAGCACCTTATTGAACAGAATATAAAAAAATCTCTGTTGCTTATAAAAAGTTTTTTTTTCTGATATAATTATTGTTCTCATAAAGTTTGAAATACCCAGAATTTCTTCGTTTCATGCATTTCTATCAACCCCAAATAATTATGCTTTTTTATTTTCTATGGAAAAATAATAATTTGAATTTAGTTATCTTGTGTAATTTTCATAAAAAATATCCACAATTCAATTTTGTTCAAGATTTTGAGCAAATTTGAGATATAGAATAAAATACAGAATATTCCATTAAGAAAAAGTGTTTTGTCATGACTTTTTGTCTGATCCTACGTATCTAATTGTAATCATGTATTATTGCAATAGGAGTTTCCAAAACGTTAAAATGTTCGTATCCTATCATTTTTGACCAGCTATCTTACTTTAGACGATAATCGACCGTTTCCATACATATCAGCGACCCTGTATGAAGGTTTATGAACAGAAATATTGTTGTCACGCAGACAAGATTCATGTGAAATTGCTTTGAGTAGAGGGTGGGACAAAAAGGCCATGTGCAATCTTTAATCATATCTTTATGTCACATATGAGTATTTTTCATGTGAATGTGAAATGGGGTAATGCGTTATGAAATCACGGATAAAACAGTTGACCCTTAAACACCGTGTATAATTTGCTCAGATAGAGGAAGCGACACGCGACAACATAGTGCGGTAGATATGAAGACCACAATGGAAAAAATGAGACATTGATTTTTCAGAAGAGATTTTCTGCAGTCGTTCCAGATGGAGAAGAAGCCTTCCATCAAGTGCATTCGAATGCAATATATGCGATTGAGAAAATATATTTTGATTTTGGATTTTGATTTGTGTTCAAATTTTTTTGAGGTGAAGAAAACCCTTTATAGGGTGGTTATTAGCCTCATATATCATGGTCTACTCTGAGAGTCTCGTCTCGTCAGGCATTCTCAATAGAAACTTTTTTTAGGTCGTCTGATTGTTGTCTCCGGTGACACTTAGGGCACTTTACTTAGGCCTTTTGGCACATTGTATCATACTTTTGTGTTGCGGAACTGCTGGTGTGAATACTACTTAAGAAATCGAAAATATTCAAAACACTAAAAACCAACAAAGCTAGCAACTTCAGGAGCTCAAAGGTTAAAACTACTTATGATATTCGAATCCTCTTTATACTACGTACCTGAGTGGCTAATTGCACTCATTATCCCCTACTACATCAACTTTTTTTATTGTTTCATTATTTTTTGAATTAACCTACTGCACTACCATATATTATCCCTTTCTAAATCAAATTGTGTACCTTCTCTGATTATTTACCAAACTTCATTTCAGAATGTCCTCACCTGGTTTAAATCTCTCTTCTACGTACTTCCACATGAACCTCGAGTTATTTGGGGTTTCAACAGCATTTGTATGAAGGTGGTATACAAATCCTCTTATGAGTTACAACAGATCTTGGCCTTTTCCAAAAATAGGACAGAAGGAGAAAAGTCGGGAAGTTATGAAATTAACTGATGGGGCGGCGAAAAGAAGTATGTGGGTCAAACTAGAAGGGCTCTGAGAGTACAGTTCAAAGAGCACATTGCTCATAATTTTGAAAAGAAAATCAAGTGTGGCCCAACATGCTCTGGACCAAGACCATGGTTAAAAATTAATACGACATTCGAGGTTTTGGAAATTGTAAAATTTGAAATCTTATGAACGCGGATAATGGAAAAGTTTAGTGTGATCCCTTGTAAGCTCAGTATACAACTAAGGCTTCTCCTCTTCATAAAAAAGTCATTAATCAACAAATTTTCAAGAATGATGTTATTGAATCCAAAATTAGGAAAACAATTATGCTAGAAAATTTGATGTAGGAGTGAGTGATGAGTGCGATTTGCCACTGAGATAACTAAGTAGTGCACATAGGATTATAATATCATAAGTAGTTCAGTAAGCTTTGAACCCCTGAAGATGTTTCTTGAATAATATTCGTGAGGAACAGCGTCATATTTGTTTTGCAAAATCCGAAAATTTATCTCACTGGCTCGTTCAAAATAATAACGAGTTATGTTTACAAATTTCCAATCAATAAGAGCTGTCGCTTACTTATCGAAAGACAGTGAGTGATTTACCGATCAGATGTAATAGCATTGTTACTTAAAAAATATACAGGGTGTCCCAACGAAAACTTTCCACCCGGATTTACTGGGAAATGACAAATAATTTTTGGAAACGCGAAAACAGGTCGATTTTAATTTCTAGGGGGACACATGTTAGTAATGGATTTAGTCGAGCAACTTCATCCCCCTGACGGGGGCGGCTACCCCCTTGCGAATCATCATAGGGAACGTGGGTCGAGTGATACATCATCTTAAAGCTCTCTTTATTCTCTATCCAAACGTCTATAATTTTTTCAAAATCGAATGAATGGTAATTGAAATTAGTGTTGTTGACAGGTTCAATGTAAATAGTCAATATCTTACTTGTTCCTATTCAAATTCAATTTATTAACTATTTTAAGACTCAATGAGTGGACAGATAGAAAATGGCAACATCCCATCCGGTCAGGTAACCCAGTCACCCCACGAAAAATGAAAACAAATTAGTCAAAACAAAGTAAGTAGCCAGGCTGGGACTATTAATTGCGAAGATCTTTCAACCAAGTATCAGTTTTATGTCGCTATTCGCGAATACAACATTACAAGCGGAAGATGCCCACCCCAATTGTGAGCGAAACGTCGAAAGGAACCTTCTCCACAGAGGTGAACCGACCACGGCACTGAAGCCCGGAAACCATATTTCTTAGTTTTTGTTCTGTTGACTTTTTCATAGACAAAAAGTACCTGTTTTTTATGGTTCTCCTGCGTGTATGTTCTCAGCATGAATTGACAGTTCGCATGATTCTTATGGAAATATCATTTGATTCGTATTCTGTGAGTTAAGTTTCTGCCTGACAATGGTTTACGCATTAGAAGAACGATTTTCAATACAAGGCATCCAGGGAAAAATGCATCTCATACCTATGTTCAAACGTTGATTGAGAAATTCGAAAGAACTGGGTCTGTGGGAAACCAGAAACATCATCCTGAACGTCTGATAAGGAACGAGGCTGTTGAGGTAGCGGTTTTGGGACACGTGGCTATGGATCCTACTCAAAGTATTCGAAGCTTGGCTGACGCGTCAGGTGTAGCGCGATCGAGTATTCAGAGAATTCTCAAGTCACAGCGATTCCATCCATACAAACTAAAACTTGTACATGAACTGAACGAAGACGATTTTGACAGACGTCAACAGTTTTGTGAGGAAATGTCTGAGCGTCTGAGAACAAATCCCAATTTGCTCTTCAATATTTGTTTTTCAGACGAGAGTACATTTTTTGTTAATGGAAACGTAAATCGTCACAATTGCCGCTACTGGAGCGATACCAATCCCAGGTTAATACGTGAGGTCCACACACAAACTGCGCAGAAGTTGAATGTTTGGTGTGGTATTTTTGGCAAAAATATTATTGGACCACTTTTTATAGACAACCTCCATTTTCAACAAGATGGAGCACAACCTCACTATGCAGTGGCGGTTAGAAACTTTCTGGATGAACGATATACCAATCATTGGATAGGGCGACGAGGACCAATTGAGTGGCCAGCTAGATCACCGGACCTCAACCCGTTGGATTATTTTTGCCACTCCGCCAGAGTCACTAGAGGATCTACGTGGTCGAATTGTAAACGAGTGCGGCAGAATAACTGCAGAAGTATTGGCAAACGTTCGTAATAGGTTCCATTGCATGGAGGTAGGAGGGGCTTATTTCGAGCAATTAATAAATTGAATTTCGATAAGAACAGGTACGATATTGATTATTTAAATTAAACCTATTACCACACTAATCTCAATTACCAGTCATTCGATTTTGAAAAAATATGAACGTTTGGGTAGAGAATGACGAGAGCTTTAAGATGACGTATCACTCGACCCAAGTTCCCTATGATGATTCGCAATGGGGTAGCCACCCCTGTCAGGGGAATGAAGTTGCGTGACTAAATTCATCAATGACATGTGTCCCCCTAGAAATCAAAATCGACGTGTTTCAGCGTTTCCGAAAATAATTTGTCATTTCCCAGTAAATCCGTGTGGAAAGTTTTCGTTGGGACACCCTGTATATATATATTATATTCAATTTGGTTATTGTGTGGATCGTGCATAAAACGTAATAGCGGTAGGGGCTATCGGTTTCCGGCAAAATTGGTGGGTCTCGGTACCCTCAGCCACCAAAATATTGCCTTCAACTAGAAAACAACCCTTACTGCTTCTGATGCTTAACGGTCTTCATCCCTGAGAAATAAAGGAATCAGAAACGAGGGGTGTATGAGTGTATGATGAAAACAAATTCAAAAAATATTCTTCAAGTATTAACTGCATGAACACTATATTTTCAGTAATTTTTGGGCAGTTTTGTTCATTGCCACCATTAAAACGAACGAATATTTTTGTGTGGTTTAACCTCATTATCGAAGTCTAAACATTTACTTAGTTCACATTTTTAAGCTTTAATTTTTGTGTAAATAAGTTCACAAGAATGTATTGTTTTGCCCAAAAACTAGGGGAAATATACTGTTAATTCATTATAACTTTAAGAATATTTTATTTATTATTTTAATCTTTGTATTCTTTCAATAAATACAAAACAAATTGTTTCTAACTCCCTTTTTGTTCAGGGATGAAGACCCTTAAATAACTATACCAGTCAGCACCCCAGGGTGGTTGAGGCGTTGCAGCCAACCGACGTCAAAAATACACATGCTTCGCCGATACTTAACACATACCCACTCACCCATTACAGAGGGATGCGAGGACTTGAAAATCTGCCTCCAGTGAGTACTAAGGAGGAGCCTCGGATTGGGTACTGTGAGACTGGTAGCCGGTGAATGAATCCGACGCACCACACCATTGAGAAACAGTCCTACCAGGACTTTCCGAGGAGGCGGAGGAGGCAGAAGGAACACGCAGTGAAAACTGGAGAACTAGTTTCCAATAAAAGCCGAGGAAGCGCCTCGTATCGGATACTGCGGGTCTGGTAGCCGGAGATAGAATCACCCGCGGTCGCTGCACCGACCGAGAACCGGCCCTACCGGGACTTGAGGAGTCGGATTGAAGGAACTCGCTTCCTTGACAAGCACCTACGCACTGCATTCTCAGACTTTGAGGAGAGTTAGTTGGTGGAAACAATGTGTAGGCAGAATACCATGCATGAGGAGAGCTGCGGGGATGAAGAAAAGGACTCATAGGGGACTACTAACTTCCTCCCCATAAATACCAGTCTACTACTACTACTACATACCAGTCAGCCATTCTCGTACAAATAATTAAAATATGTAAAATTATTCAATTCTAGGTTCTTGCAGAGTTTCAAATAATTCCAAACTAATACTGCATTTAGACAAAACTCATTCTTTCTCAGTTTCGGGAGATTTGATTAGAATTAACATAAAGAAAAAAACAAGGATTGACGTCGAGGAAGAAGAATTCAAATCATTTCATTATGCAATTAGTCTGATGGTATGGTAAATTACACGTTTTGGTTTGAGCTAATCATTGTATAATAAATCGAACAAAGTCCGAGAAGTATTTCTATGGAGAGTATCAAACGAATAAAAACAAATAACTTCTCTCCACACATTTCCATATGTGGAGAAATGAGGCAAATATCTGTCAGAAAATAACTACTTCTTCATACGGACATTGAATCACATCTGTCTTCCATTTGTACAATTTCCTTAAGTAGGACACTACTCTAAGAGCCAATTTTAAGAAATAACTACCTCTCATTTGGTTGGAAATGACCGCCTGCATACATGGCATGTTTAAAGGTGTTTTCCTCTCATTAGTGCTAAGATGAGACATTAAATATATGATAATATCCAAAAAGCTTTATAGTCTTTTCCTACGAATGAAGCCGCGACTTAAAATAAGTTAGTCGCAGCGCCATCCCGATGGCGTAGTTTAATGTCCGTATGAGGAAATAGTTGTTTTCTGGTAGATATTTAACTTATTTTTGTGTGGAGAGAAGGATAATTTCGACCGTAGTCGAAATTATTCATTTTCAAGTGTTAAAATGTTCGATTCTTTTATGAATTCTCCTGAAGGTGCAGAGTCCCAGTCAGAAACCAAATAAATCATTAAGCAACTGTACTAATTTGTAAGTGCTTAGATAGGACCCACAAGCAAGTTATGACTGATGACGGCGATCCACGCCTTCTGCCGTGACAATTTCAACCCTCTGGTTTCATCGATATGGTAAGGTTTTGCGGTGGACACGAAAACGAAATAAATTACGTTAATGACGCCTTTTGACCGATGAGAAAAATAACTGAAACAGATCGTTGGGTTTCGTATACAAATAATACAAGTACTGTTATTACGACGTTAATGCTTGTTATTAACAACCTTAATTACCTGTAGATTTCACTATGGGTATACGTCAATCTAATGGAAAGTCAGCGCAAAGTGAATTAATTGTATCATCGCAAGAAAATGAGAATTACCTGATAAAAATTTGACAGATTTTCGTTCTTGTTGTCAGGCAATGAGTTTGAGAAAAAATAGGCATAATTACTTTATACTTGATCGAACTCTGTAGAATATTTTTTGATAATACAATCATAATATATATTTCTATATTTAGAGCGCAAAGTGATAGATAGCCGCTCAAGAGAGTTATCGCGCAACGCGAAGTGGAACACGATAATCTTCAGAATGCGATAATGACATTTTGTGTTCGAAATATACACAAGATTTTTTCTACAAACTCAACTCTTGGTGAAAAAGCGCCCAAGACTTGATTCAACATTCACATTATACAATTGTATAATGACCACGAGGAAAGAAACACGAACTAATTTCCTCAAACTATCTCACGTTAGTAAATTGATCTTCACATATATTTTTTGTATGTGATATTTTCACCATGAATATTTTCAGATGTCTTGAAAATGAAAATAAAGTTTTTCGAAAACTTGACAATTTCACAAAGAGTTGTTCTTACACTAGG
Organism: Chrysolina americana; assembly: GCA_958502065.1. Taxonomy (NCBI): domain Eukaryota; kingdom Metazoa; phylum Arthropoda; class Insecta; order Coleoptera; family Chrysomelidae; genus Chrysolina; species Chrysolina americana. Next base: position 72,775,519 of record OY293411.1, read on the forward strand.
TCTTTAATCCGGACTGCATCCCCAAAGGATATCTTTCTTCTTGAGTTGAACGTTATAGAATCCAATAAGTTCTACATACAGTGCGGCTTTTAATAGTAGTCCCCTGTTAACTTCTGAACGATTTCACGCATAAACTTAACAAAAATAAAAAAATGGTTTGGAGGATTTCACAGATACTACTTTTTGAAATAAAACACATTATGATTGCTCGATAGATGGCGTGGGGGGCATATTAACTAAAAACTTTTTAATAGCATGGGGGATCATGTGTCGCATCGTTGAAAAGATAATTCAATTCTCTTTTCAACCATCTACATTTTTTAGACTTTTGTTATTACGTTTATTCACAATATGCATTTGAAATGTTAGAATAAGTGCGGATCTGACGGTCTGAATCCCTTTTCTTAGATGACCACGATAACTTTTGAATGGTTTGATGTGAAGTAAAGAGACAGAATTTTTTTTTTGAATGGAACTAAATCCTGAAAAATTTTAGATGGTTGTAAAGAGAATTGAATTATCTTTTCAACAATGTGACACATGATCTCCATGCCATTAAATTCTATTCGCTCACAATGCTCATAAGTATCCGAACAAGGTATTCTGGACAAGGCATCTGCGTTGTTGTGAAATCGTCCTGGTCGATGTTTTATCGTGAAGTGATACTGGTTCAACTTCTCAATCCACCTTGCTACCTGTTCTTCAGATCTTCATCTCGAGTAGCCACTTCAGAGCTACATGATCTGTTTCTAATGAGGAACTTTCTTCCATACAGATATTTGTGGAAGTGGTCTACAGCCTTGATTATTGCCAGTAGTTCCTTTCTTGTTACACATCAATTTCTTTTTGGGTTGGTCAGTGCTTTACTGTAAAAAATTTGTTTTTCCTGGCCTTCTTGCTCTTGTGATAGTACAGCTCCAATACCATTGTTATTAGCCTGTGTCTTCCTTTCGTCTGTTCGGATGCTGTCTGAAGACCCTGTGTGGCCCAGAAAATCCACTTCTTTCTGGAACAATGAGCATTTCTAAGGATCCAGTTTAAAGTTGGCATTCCTGAATCGCTGAAGTACTTCTCGTAAATAATGCAGATGTTCTTCAAATATCTTTAAAACATCGTCGAGGTATACTAGGCAAGTATTCCAAGTGAGCCCACGCAGTACAAGCTACAGTCTTTCAAATGTCGCTGGAGCATTGCACAATCCAAAAAGCATAACAGTAAACAAATAAAGTCCACTTCCAGTCGAAAATGCTGTCTTCTCCCTATCGTCTTCATGTATGCCCACTTGCTGATACCCGCTCTTCGGATCTAGCTATCCTTCTTCGTGACATCATTCAATTTCCTATAATCCACACAGAATCTCCTGAAGCCATCCTTTTTAGACTTGAAGGAAGAAAATTTGTATTTATTGCACGAAATACAAATTTTCTTCCTTCAAGTATATTGAAGCGTGCTCACAGCTTGACAAATCCTTTTCAGACACTAGCACAACAGGTACTGAAGACAGCGATGATTCTTCAATCACACTATCTTTCATCATCTTGTCATCAAGCTCTTCTTCTTGTTGTTTGGCAAATGAAACTCTTCTCGGTGGTTGCCTAGTCGGAAGGGCTTAGCCAGTATAGATTCTGTGTTCGACCATGTTAGTTCTTCCAGTTGATTTTGAATCAAAGATGTCGCTTTTACTTCTGATGAAATTTTTTGAAGCTCTCAATTTTTCTGTGGACAAGTGTTCAAATGATTTTTCAAGCATTGTCTTAACACTCTCTGAGGCTCCGTTTCTCTCCTGGAGGTCACCTAAATCGTTATTTGCTACCCATGTAATGGGTTCAAAGATTCCAATGATATCGTCTTCTTTCGCTGTTATTTCTTCGGGATACACGTTGGTAATTCTTACAGGAATAGCTTGTTTTGTCTTTACCAGGGCTCGTTCAACAACCAAATTGCAAGCTAATTCAACACATGGCTGTACTATACCAACGCAGCACCCAGGGTCTTCATCTAATGTAGCACAAACTACTTTCTCCAAAAATTCACGAATTTTTACGGTTTTTACTAATCGCAGTTTCACGGACATCGTTCTTTCTTCTGGAGTTGTGAGGACAAATTCTCCCCCTCCAAACTCCATAATCCGCTCTTCATTGTCAAATAAAAACTCGTAGTCACATAAAATCCATTCCAAGTATAAATTCATTTTCTATTTCTGCGACGTACACCGTAGTTATGATAGTGATTCGCCCAAGAATAAGTGTAATCTCAGCTTCTTCTCGAATAGATGCGTTTTTACCAATGACTAATGGAAGCACAAGGTTCGAAGAGATAGATTTCACGCTTTTTTGACGAAGAATTTCATTGCGTAACAGATTAACCGTAGCACTGGTGTCTATGGTGCATATGATCCATTAGCCACTGCTACAGTTTCAAATTGCCGGCGATACATAGACCAAGAGGACTGTCCATCAAAAAGCGGTGGTTTCACGGATGTGGCAACCCTGCCACGACGATTTTTGTTCTTGAAGAGAGCTATCTAGTTATCGAATCCTTTCACCTCCTCTCGCACTGTTCTTTCAGTTCTCCCATTTGTACTTCGATTTTCTGTAATACATGTTGGAAGAACTTGTCTTGATGTTATAGAATCTTCTGGATGTCTGTTTTCTTTTGTTTTTCAATTCGTTCTAATTCGTTCTTTCGTTGTTCTAGGAGTTTCTGGGGTGCGTTTTCTCTTCTTGTTTTTCATCTTCTCGCTCTTTTCTCTGTTCTTCGAGATTTTCTGGATTGCCTCTTATTGTTCCTTCTTTTCTTTCAACTGTCGCATTTCCTGTTCTCGTTTTTCCTTTTCTCGTTGTTTCTTTTCATCCAAACGTCGCATTTCCTCTCCTTGTTTTTCCTCCTGGCGCTTTCTTTACAAATCCGCAAAACGATTTTGGATAAATTTCACAATGTCCTCTATCGTATCGTACGATGTACTTTTTGTATTCCCCATAAATAGTTTATTTATTGCAAATAGTTTTTTCTTTTCACTAATATCCTACTTCTGACACCACTGTTACGATATTAAAATTTTCATCTTGAAAAATATTTAAATATTTCTCATGTGGAACTAGAGTACCTGACGAAAGGCAATAAATTTCAAAACAAAATTTGATTATAAAAATAATCCAGCCTTTCGCAAATTTTCCTATACAATAGGATTGTCGGCAAACGTCGAACAGAAATAATTCAAAAGCCCCATACGACCGCCGAATCACGTCTATTCAACGCCTGGCAAAGTTTTCCTACAAGGATATACTTCGCAATCTTCCTGTAACAACCACCAACTGGCAATCGAAAACATGTGACATCTGCAGATCGGTTTCGCGATTCAACTCGCTCATCAGTATAGACTCGGCCACAATATGTAATTGATTTCCAATCGGTTTTGTTAACAGGCACTACGATATCTCCGGCACCCACTAAGAAAGTGAGCGGCAGAGCCATCTGTAGAAACCACAGAAAGATTCCGACCAGTACCACGACTTTGTTTGAGTCGAATATTTCAGTGCCTGTTAACAAAACCGATTGGAAATCAATTACATATTGCGGCCGAGTCTGTACTGATAGCGAGTTGAATCGCGAAACCAGTCTGCAGATGTCACATGTTTTCGATTGCCAGTTGGTGGTTGTTACAGGAAGATTGCAAAGTATATCCTTGTAGGAAAACTTTGCCAGGCGTTGAATAGACGTGATTCGGCGGTCGTATGGGGCTTTTGAATTATTTCTGTTCGACGTTTTCCGACAATCCTATTGTATAGGAAAATTTGCGAAAGGCTGGATTATTTTTATAATCAAATTTTGTTTTGAAATTTATTGCCTTTCGTCAAGTACTCTAGTTCCACATGAGAAATATTTAAATATTTTTCATGATGAAAATTTAGATATTCGACTCAAACAAAGTCGTGGTACTGGTCGGAATCTTTCTGTGGTTTCTATAGATAGCTCTGCTGCTCACTTTCTTAGTGGGTGCCGGAGATATCGTAGTGCCTGTTAACAAAACCGATTGGAAATCAATTACATATTGTGGCCGAGTCTGTACTGATGAGCGAGTTGAATCGCGAAACCGGTCTGCAGATGTCACATGTTTTCGATTGCCAGTTGGTGGTTGTTACAGGAAGATTGCAAAGTATATCCTTATAGGAAAACTTTGCCAGGCGTTGAATAGACGTGATTCGGCGGTCGTATGGGGCTTTTGAATTATTTCTGTTCGACGTTTTCCGACAATCCTATTGTATAGGAAAATTTGCGAAAGGCTGGATTATTTTTATAATCAAATTTTGTTTTGAAATTTATTGCCTTTCGTCAAGTACTCTAGTTCCACATGAGAAATATTTAAATATTTTTCATGATGAAAATTTAGATATTCTACTCAAACAAAGTCGTGGTACTGGTCGGAATTTTTCTGTGGTTTCTACAGATGGCTCTGCTGCTCACTTTCTTAGTGGGTGCCGGAGATATCGTAGTGCCTGTTAACAAAACCGATTGGAAATCAATTACATATTGTGGCCGAGTCTGTACTGATGAGCGAGTTGAATCGCGAAACCGGTCTGCAGATGTCACATGTTTTCGATTGCCAGTTGGTGGTTGTTACAGGAAGATTGCAAAGTATATCCTTGTATGAAAACTTTGCCAGGCGTTGAATAGACGTGATTCGGCGGTCGCATGGGGCTTTTGAATTATTTCTGTTCGACGTTTGCTGACAATCCTATTGTATAGGAAAATTTGCGAAAGGCTGGATTATTTTTATAATCAAATTTTGTTTTGAAACGATATTACTAAATAATACGCCGAGCACACTACTAAACTGTTTTTATTACCTTCGCTATAAAAATACAACTACTACCCTGACTCATAAAACACTTAGATCTGCTTCGACGAGCGAAATATTCCAAACACTTATGAACTTCTTCAAAAAACTTCATCTTCGACTGAAATGTGTCGCCTTATTCTCATTTCGGGTAGATTTTTCGGGATTCTTCCGTTCTCCAGATTGTTCAGTGCAGAAAAACATAAAAAAATTCCAGGAATTGCAATTGGCGACCGTTTATTTGTTATGCAAATTAGTTACGTGGGTAATTCGAGCACAAAGTGTGATTGCAGCTCTCGAAATAGTACCGTTACTCTCTTTATCAGGCGGCAATCCATCACTTTGTGCTCTAAATACACAAAGAGCTATTTTTCTGTAAGCGTGCGTGATTCTTGCACGCTATAGATATTTCAAGCGAGCTTTTTTCGCGTTAGTTTGAAAAAAAATCACGCTCGCGTAAATTTACCCCGTTCTGGTATCGGCATTCACGGGCATACTTTCCGTACTCTCTAGGATAATAACTTTTGTTATTAAAATTGTTAAAATTGTAATATTCTATCCGGCTGCACCCTTACGAGCGACCCTCAGAAGTCATAGACTTGTGCGAGCTAGGAAAGACATAGCCCTTACATTTTAACGTGTAATGCCATGCATGCACTAATCCAATACTCCATTTCTTATATACTTTATGGTGGGCACTGTACATTCGTATTATATTAATCATACAAACCAATATATGAAATGCATGTTTTAGTTTTTGGAACGACCTTTGAATGTACTGGGTCTGTTCATTAAAACTTCTCATTGAGTCAACTCGCTTGACTTGCAAGAAGAAGCTTTTTTTGTTTTGTACCTTATCTAATAATGAGTGTTACTGTGAGAGCACACCACTCATTCAAGATTCCAAAGACGAAACATAAGGTAATGCTCTCATGAGAGGAAATTGAATACGAACTGGAAACATGACCGAATCGAAATCGATGCTGGACGTGCTCAAAGATACGCTCTGCTTCGACCGCTCCACAAGCTCATCACGTTCCTTATTTATGTGGCCTCTTTTGAAATCTGTTCATTCCTTATATGTGACTGTAACTCAGGAAAAAACGAAATACAAAAGGTTTTATTCGAAGTGATCATTGAATGGGTACGTGAAAATGTTTGATCTAATGAAATATTCACTGAAAAAATTAAATAATTTCGATTCAAGGATCGATTGAAAATGTTAAACAATAAAAATTTTACTCAATTTCCATTTATAGTATGTTGACAAACAGAAAATTGGTTAATATATGAAAAAAGATATACAAGATCTTATCCTGTACACAATTTTTCAACTAGAAGAAGTTGAAATGCATTCAATAAAACGAAAAACGGAAAAATTCTGAAACGTTCAAAAAACATTGTAAGAACCTTTTATTCCACGTGAAAAACTTTCAGTTTTAAAGTGGCAGAAATCGAATATTTCAACGAGTTACATTGAAACATGTAACTCGAGAACGAAATATAACATGATTGTATCTGTGGTATTGAGCTGAGTCTACACGTTGAATTGAAAAGTTGAATATGCATAGATGCATCGATAGATGTCGATGTACAGTCCAGTTGACGTCGATCAATGTCGACCGAGAATCCAAAAATGTCGGTTATCATCAAAGGATATGGGTCAAAAATAAATATGTGGACGGATTGATAGACGTCGAACATGGATTTGGCACTTCAGTCTTGATGTGAATTCTATAGATTTCAATCTATTCTAGTCGATTGAAACGTATTCTCCCTGTAAATTTAGGAAATACTTCTATAATGACGACAAAAAAATTATTCATTGATACTGTTGATTGAACGGGAAAAAAACTAACTTTTTGATGCATTCAGTTAGATACAGGGCCCGAACCCATGGGCCTGTTCCCCAGTATTTTTCAAGCGGAAATGCATGCCATAGAAAGGTGCATTCAATGCAACCTCGACAGGAAATACCGTAACAAGGAAATCGTAATCCTCTCCGATAGTCGAGCAGCCATCAAAGCGTTGAGCTCATATAACATCAACTCAAAGATGATCTGGAAATGCCTAGATGAACTGACCTAGGAAAGAATAACAAGGTGACCCTCCTCTGGGTGCCGGAGCATGTAGGAGTGGAGGGCAATGAACAAGCAGATACCCTGGCATGAAAAGGGGCATCAACGCCACTGTCGGGCCAGAACCATTCTGCGGACTTGGAAAATCTTACTTCCACGAAGAACTCTATAAAAGTGAAGAAGCAATCAGAGCAAAATAGTTGCAAACTCTTCCAGGGCTAAGGCAGTCCAAAGATCTCCTCGGCAACTTCAACCGAGCAAGATCGAAGACACTGATTGACCTCAGCAAAACTAGTCTAACGACAATCACGGGATTTCTGACAGGGCACTGCAGACTCAAAGAACACCTAAGGAAGTTAGGCTTAGAGGAGGACAGCACCTGCAGATTCTGTGGGGAACATCCAGAAACACCACACCATATATTGATGGAGTGTTATGCTGTACATCACAAAAGATTAAATATACTTGGATCACATCAGCTGACTCTGGGAGAAATACCACCTTATACCTTAAATTCCTCAAGGAATTGGTGCTTGAGGGGCTGCTGTAAACGAGAACACCTTGAAATAGCAGAAGAAGATGGGGCACAATAGATTCAATAAGGTCGCAGGGCATCAGTCACCATCTACACTTACCATTACCACTAGATACAAGATGCGTTAAATTTTTTAATATGGACTAATATCACTCATACCATTTGGAAAATGTTGACTATTATTTATGGAAATTTTTTCAAATCTGTATGTTGCGTATTACGATTTGTGGGGTTATTCCTATCAACAAGATTGAACTCGATAATGAACGCAAACTCAAAAAAAATTATGAATAACGACTTCAAACGTTAAAACTAAATTTATATTATTGATCTTGTTATAGTTATACAGTACTGTTCAAAATAATTGGTTACATAATGGTATCTACAACAATATAAAAAATTAAGGAAAATGTTAATTATTGTTTTTTGAGATTTCCATCATTTTTCAGTACTATAACAATAACAATATCAATTATGTTGATTTAGTTTCTACGTTGGAAGCCATTATTCAAAATTTTTTCTTGAGTATGCGTTCATTGTTGAGTTTAATCTTGTTGTTGGGTCCAGATTGGGTTTTTGAAAGTTATGTAATAGAATTCTATTTATTAAAAGGTCCCCTTAAGTTTTGTTCAATCGATAGTATCAACCCCACATATCGTAATACCGTAAACTCAAAAATTGCATATCTTAGAAACGCAACATACAAAATTGAAAAAACCTCCGTAGATAATAGTCGACATTTTCAAAATGGTACGAATGGTCTAAATTAACCGAACCCATTTTGAGACATTCAATAAGAACATTGTATCTAAATTAAAAGTGATATTGAACACTGAAAATATCACAAGTTACTTCACCTTATGTTCGATTAACAATCCACATGAATATTTTTTTTGCAAAAAAATTTCTGTCAATTGTTTTCATTACAGAGTTATTCTCCAAAATAAAATAAAATCATATTTCAAACATGGAGAGTTATCAGGAAACAAAATCCATTTCAATGGTCTAGAATAGACTGAAACTATGATGTTTTACCGTAATATGGATTGTTTGTTCTGGAATAGTGTTAGAAAAAATATCCGATAAACCATCTTTTTGACTATGCCTTCTATAGACCCTAATATACTATTATTAATAATATAACAATTGGACATGTTAACGAATTCCGATAAATACATTTTCATCCTGAATTTGTCTTATTTCGACCAACAAAACAGTTTTTTTCTATGCCAATCCCACCAACTACGCCCCGTTTTTACGAACTTTGACCGCTTATATCTCAGAAACGACACATATATAAAGTCATTTAAACCTACACATTTTTCTAACGGCCCATGGTACTACAACAATACAATTTCAGCCAATTTGACCAAGAGCCAAATTCCCATATATGTTTTCGTGCGGGGTCTTATTCCTCACTGTTCGTTTGTAAAATGTATAAATTCGAACAAAGTTCGGAAATATTTGCTGGAGATTATCACGATAATGAAACGAATAAAATCGACAATGTCGAAGTACCCTTTCTCTCCACACGTAGTAGTGGTGGGACAATAATAATGTTGGCCGACCTACCCTGGCACTGATGAGAAGTAAAACCTCGAAACATGCATTTCTGCAGGAGGACATTCCCAGCCAAATGAAGGATAATCTACGATTTAATTACAAAATACGCACTTGCAATTGGAAGGATGTTGCACAAATATCTGTCAGATGTAGTTCAATGTCCGCCGTGGTATTGGTCAGGAAAGTAAATGTTTTCGGAAAGATGCTTGCCTTATTTTTCCACTTGATGGAATCGTGTGGAGAGAAAGGGTACTTCGACTTGATCGATTTTATTCGTTTCATTATCGTCGAATGGTTACCCTTTATACTCAAATACCTGACATAATCCAACAGATGGAATCAAATTTATCTGTACTAACCCACCCTGGCACTGATGACAAGCAAAAAACTCGAAATTAATCTTTATTGAAACAGAAGCATTTGTTTGATATGATTCAATACCCGTCGTGGTATTAGCCAGTGTGATATTTATTTTCTGAATCATTTTCCACAAGAGCATCCACTGTATTCGGAGTGTCGGTCGGCAAACAGTTATCGTCATGGTAATTATTTTTAAATGTGTTTCAAAGAAAATTATGATAGAAATAGGAAAAGTTTAATATTTGCTCGAACAACTTGTACGATCTGAATCGCCAGAATGATGAATTCAGATCAGCCTTCTGTATAATAAACCATGTCCATCAAAATATTCATGTTGGATTTGATTACGGAAACAATTGAATAAACTGTACTAAATGCCTTGGAACTTTTGTAGACAGTGATATGAATTGGAAAATTAATATTAATGCTGTTTGCAAGAAATTAGGCATTGGCTATTACTCTATTCTTCAGCTGAAAAGTATTTTCAACACAAGTCAACTTATAAATATTAATTATGCTATCATTCATCCTCATATATTCTGTAATATAAACATTTGGAGCTATCCAGCAATTGCAATAGGATATTTGTGTTACAAAAAAGAGTTGTTAGACTAATTTTCATTTTGAATATCAGAGATTCCTGCAAACAGAATTTAAGGAAATTCAATATTTTAACGTTTCCGTGTATTTACATCCTGAAATGTATTATGATGTTTCTGAAACACATATTTTATGTACCTATGACACAGTATCTCAATCTCACAATTACTCCACCATTTATAGAGATCTTCACAAAATTCATAGGTACTCGTAACCTTTCAGTTTGAGGAAAATTCAAAATGAAAATTTGTTCAGGTCAATGCTGAAAGGACATATGCAAGAACTTGGTTTCTATAGCATCTGGGAATTTTTAAACTAGAAATTTTAACAAGTAATTTTTTAATTTACTATGGTGTCTATTTATCTCTGTATTTTTTGTGAACTGTATTTATTGTGAATTGTATTTATGTCAAACTATATTTGTTGCAAACTGTCCAAATTTATGTCTTGACGTGTCCTATATTATGTAAATGATCTTAAAGGATTCAAGAAATTATTATTATTACTATTTTATTCACACGTACAAATCATCACGAATTTTTTGTAAGGTACATACCTACCAATACTAGTTCTGTTCTTTAATCTCCAATTACTATACAAAGCTGAAATTGCCCGTTGAACTGCAACGAACAGGAAACAAAACCATACATAGTAAATAAATTCGCTCATTATCAGCCAAAACAAATAGAACCATCAAGACAGCCAAGTATAAATTAATGAACTCTGCAAACCGTAAGAATCTGCGGGGCTTTGTCCAAACAACAGCCAGAATAGAGCAAACAAATTACATATGCATCAATCTAGTGGGACTGGTACACAGCCTCGGGGTCTTGTTACGCGGGGATGGGAATCCGGGAGAATACCCGGACTGTCCCGGAGTATCGACCGTGATGTTCTTATCTACCCACCACTGGCGTGGCATCATTGAAGGCGTGGAAATGCGCAGATAATTGCGCACCGTTGAAATAAAAACGTGCGACCTACGCCGCATCGATATCTGTCTCTCCAGGTGGAAACAAACGAGAGAAACAAAAGAGTGGGCAATAGTCTTTTATTCTATCATAAGCTAACCGCGATCCAAATCAAAAATTACAGCACAGTCGCCCCGGTGAAGTGATAAAACATGACAGCGAATAGAGCACTCTGATTGGTCCGAACGTATATGAAAAAAGACGATCGGGATTCTTATTGTCTCCGTCCATACTGTCTTGACTTTATTCGTCCGATGTGTTAGTTCATGATATGAAGACGGTCGAGATTTCAGTGATTTTTATTGACATTTCCTGAGTTTCTACAATGAGATCAAAATCTGTTGCGCGTAGAGTCACAGCACAAGGTAGGATTTTTTTCTTGCACTTATGACCTATTTATCGCATCACTGACCTATCATGTTGACTCCGAATCACTGAGAAACACATTTTTTACTGAAAAGTTATGAGCGATTTAATTTTTTTCTGTCGGATATTCATGAAAAGAGTTGCGACTAATGGAAAGTTGAGATGAAATTATGATCATACGATGGTACATCGGAAAACAAAATAAATGACCGAATGGGAGGGGTCATTGAAGTGAAAACGCCCCCTCTTTTGAATTTTGGTTCAGTACATAAATATTAAAAACTGAATTTTATTTAAATGTGAAGTTTGCATGCATGAATGGATCCACAATTAACATGGTTGAGAACTGCCTATTTTTATATCTAATACTGTTTTCTTATTGGGAGGAATGTACTGAAGACAGCCAAGCATTGTTTCATATCTATATGAAGGTAACCATTGTTTTCCACAATGAAGAAATCAACGAACAAATATTTTTAACAAAAGTCCATGATCTTATAAATATTCCATTAGGGCAATTTCTCAAAACTCTTGGAAAGTTATAATATTTTCATATCAACGAAGTAGGAGACTGAAGATCAGCTATTTTGCCGTTCTACAGTAATTTGTCAATAATCCCATAGACTGGAAAGCAAATGTATTTTTTCCTGATGTTGAATTTTTTTCGCACCACTTGCATGTGTTCAGTTCAGAAATCTAGATTTTATTCATTATAAAGAATCGACTAATATATTGTATATATGATCAATTAGGAAAGAATACACTGTCACAATATGAGTAAGTAGTAATTTTCAGGGAAAAAAAAAGACTGAACGAGCCAGTAGTTTTGTATTTACAAAAACAGAAATTAATTCGTCAGCAGTAGAGTATTTTATTCATGTACCTAAATATCTACTTGAACCTTTCAGTAAGAATAGAAGAGAACATCTTTGTCTAATTTTCATTGTTCTTTTTGTGATTTTCGACTAATTTTACCCAAGTTACAGTGGTGTTTCTTTCCACAAAATAAATGTTTTATATACCGACTTCTACTTACCTATTCTATAATGGGCATTATCGTGATTTCTATGACAGTTTGTTTGCAGTTTTTTGGTTATCGAGAGATTGTATATAAAAAATTTGATTTGAAAACTGTCTTGACCTTATACAGAGTTGTGACCATTCTTGTCAAATATTTGCCTGGTTAGTGGTTAGTTTAAATAATTGAAGAGAGACTGATTCAAAAGCCAGTGGCGCTGATGACGTGTCCAGATGTGGACGGCTGTAAAGTGTCGTCTGACCTACTCCGTACTGATGTCAAGCAAGTACTTCGAAACTAGTCTGCAGGTGGCCATTATGTTGATGAAAGGATTAATGCTGTTCGATAGAATATGCACTCGCAAAAGAGACCATGGAAACGATCTCTGTGCTGTAATTCAATGCCTGTCGTGGTATGAGCCAGAGAAGTAGTTGTTTTCTGTAGGTTATCTTTTAAATTTGGATTGAATCCATATTTCAACATCTATGTGTATTACTTTATCAAAATCTATCAAATTATCATTGCTTAGAGGAAAATGTTATTTTTGTTTATGTATTCCATTATCACGAGAATGTCGTGAAAGCTTCGAGGCACGAAAATACTTGCAGAGTAATTTGTTTAAAAAAAAATTGTTGGTTGCTGAAGACACAGGGAACCGTTCTGCACAAAACTTTGCAGAAAACGTTTTCAACAGTTGTTAGTTCTAAGCAGAAACAATTAGTTTTTGAATTTTGTTTGCCAGAAATTGATATTTTGAGTGGTAACCTGAAATAGATTACTAAAAATGAAAGAAGATCTACCAAATTTATATGCAGAAACAATCCTTAGGTAAACTTTTCAATTGAAACACATACCTCAAAGAACAGAGAATAACCAGCTTTATGGTATAATATTATGAGGAAGTTACTATCAAATTTGAAAGTTGTACCTGATATAACTTAAGACCCGAGGATCATATAACTTTGAAAAAAAATATATCTATTGCTCAGTCTGAAAATTCTAAGGAACTTGATTGACGATTACATTCATTTGGCGGGGAATGCGGCAAAATCATATTAACATATATAATACTACATTACGAGTGTGAAAAATCAATTTTGCACAATGTAAGTGCACTATTTTTCCTACGACCACGCGATAATTTCGCCAATATCGATGTTATGACATGTGTGCAAGAAAATCATATTGAAATGCAAAATATTTTATTTGGCATAATATACCTACGAGATTAATATCAAACATTGTACTATTACTAATTATTACAAATACAAAATATTCTATTATAAAATATATGTTTGAAAAAAAACGAATAAGTATGACCAATCAGCTCAGTTGGTGAAGCATGTTGACTTTTGGACCATCGAATCAGTATAGTACACGGAATTTATTCCTACCGGTGCCAACATTTTTTTTATTGTGAAGATGAAAAAAATAAAAAACACTTTTGAAATAGACTGTTTTTTGTGCGCGAAAATTACAAATTTGAATGCTTATGTAACTTCCGCACACGTGTGGATATGAGACTGTACAGTGCGATATACGTTACTTTCCTATGTTATGTCGTATATAGGAAAAAATCACCCATACGGATATGCTAAATTTAAAAAAAATTACATCTACTGCAGATGTTACTCTCAATATGGTGAGTGAAGTAGTTGACAATTACGAGAAAGGTAACAGCACAGCTATAACGCTCTGCGACCACTCACCTCTCCAATGCTATCGACTGTGTCTCTCATTTCATATTATTGGAGACATTCTCTGTTGCTACTTATGAAGTCAAATTTGAATAGTCAATGGCAATTACTAAATTTCGAATTTCAACATTTGAACATGATGCACCCCAAGGATTAGAATTGGGGCCGCTTTTGTTCATAATTTACGCTAAAGAGATCAGTTATTTCATGCAGCCTTATGAATGAATCTCTTGTATTTGCCGATGGCATTACTTTCAATTCTGTGTACATCCAGAGATATCTGAAACAAACTGAAATTTTGGAAAATGGTCTTTATTTGTTTGTGACTTTACTTTTTGAAATATTCAGAAATGAATCACACTTCCACATTGCCACTTTTTCTTTGCTACATAATGGTGTTTTCAGATTTCCTATCCGACGTTTCGTCTTCCGGCCACTATCATCAACTTTAATTTTTCTCACGCCGGACTACATTGATTTTTATTGTTTTGAATTGAATCACATACCATCTTTCCAAAGATCATGAGTTATCATTCTTTTTCGAAAAATCAGAGATATAAAAAAAAAATTCTGCCCTAATAGGCCATGACTTTGATATTTCCAAAATTTAAAAACGAATGTAAATCACAGCAAATGCTCAAAATGCTGGCCTTGTTCATGATAACATAATTGTGCCCTTCTTCGAATATTATTCACTGCAGAATAAATTTCCATGAATGAGGACCCAAAATTCTATCTTTATAAATTCCTGCTCACACGTTAATACTGAATATCACTTGAGGTCGAATTTCTCGGAACTGCCTGGGGTTGTTTGTGTATGCTCCAAATGTGCTCGTTATTTCGGTTAATATCCCACAAATCGCAAGATATTTTCATCTGTCCAAATTACATTTTCCAGGAAAACAGGAAAATGAGGTCTTCTAATTAGCCAATTACAAAATTCTAATCGTCTTTCGGGATCACTTGGATGCAATTTTTGAGATATGTGGATTTTGTAACATTTGAAACCGCTTTTTTTGAGTTGTCTTCGGATACCTGTATGACAAATATTTTGACGTGTATATTTCTCCGGGTTCATGTTTATCTGCAAATTATTGATTTTTTTGCACTTCCGGGACTAAAGTGCCAACTTTTAGTCCCGGCGTATAACAGGAACTAAAATGTATCTTTCAGTCTCTAGGGAGATAAAGTTGCATTTCAAATTTTGTTGACACTATTGCTATAACGTTACCTACTGAGTAATCCAAGTATCTCTTACGTGATTATTGGCCCTCGGGCTCTACGAGCCCTCAGGCAATATACATCACATGCGGGATTAAAACATTCACTTTAGTCCCTTGCTATATAATATACTATTATTGAAAAGGACAGAATGTCTAATGCACTTCATACATACCTCATTTATCAAATTTTCTTTAGTTTCCTTGTCCATTCTGTTTCCGTATTTTTTTTCCTCCGTTTTTTAAATGAACCAAACTCGGTGAGATTTTGATCCAATAACTTGAACATATTTCGATGTGGTTGTCGTTTTTTGGGATACAAGTTTAAATACATTTCCGATGTCCGAACACTGTTTCTATCGTATTTGTAATAAATTTGTATAAATTTTTTTTCAGTCGTGAAAGCCATTTTTCTCCAAAAATTCACAATAACAAAATGTCATCAAGTGTGACAAATTGATAGTCAATTTAAGAAACATCGAAGTCAAAGCCTATTATGATAATAATGAGTATTTTTCAATATCTCCGGTTTTTCGAAAAAGAATGAAAATGTATGTTACATATTTGAAAAGGTTATATCTGGTTCAATTCTAACCAGAAAGAATCCAATGTAGCGCCATGAGAAAAAATAAAGCTGATGATGGTGGCCGGAAGACGAAACGTCGGATGGAAAATCTGAAAACACCATTATGTAGCAGGAGAAAAGTGGAAATGTGGAAGTGCGATTTATTTTCGAATCCTTCGAAAAATAACCACAAAAAATAAAAATTATTTACCAAAATTTCTGTTTTTCTCTGATATACTCGGAATGAGAGAAAATCTGCCATTTCGAAATACTTGTTTGGCTATAATTCCGTCATTGTTATATCTGTCAACTGGCTGCACCACTACGTGCAACCCTCAGAAGTCAGAGACTTGTGCGAGCTAATTTCTTAATTTTTTTCAAAACTTTCGGTACTTTGACGCAGAAACTTTTTTAGACTATCCAAATATGCGAATAAAGATTAAAAGTATCGTACAAATTGGACCACCCTCAACTTTTTAATCAATGTTAGTACAAGTACATTAGTGATTATCATAACATATTCACTAAATTCTAATGCAACAATTGGTTTAGAAAAATATTAATCAATTATGAATAATCCGTGAATATAAGTACCTACGTATTACATTTTTTATGATTATTAAATTATATCTATTATCTACAACGGGTATATCAAATTTAACCTATTCAACAATGAAGTTTGTGATGAATTTTTATTCTCAACCAAGAATACTGATTTTTCATTAAACATTTTTGTGAATAATCGGTAATACACATACAGTGCGTTGAAATAAGAGTTACCTTCCTCGATTAGGAATTCTAATTTTATAACAGAAGCAAAACACTCTGATAGATCGATTTTCATAATATGACATAAGTTTCGATGTTCACATGATCCTTCCTAATGAGGCAGTCATACTTTCAATTTTTTCAAATGATATCAACACTGATATCAAAAATGTATAACTCCTTGGTTCCAAAATTAACACTTTCTACCCTTTTTTTCATTTTCCGTCTTTACCATGACACCGTGTGCGAAGTAGTGTGCGAAATACTTACTTCGCACACTGCATGTAAACTATATGGGATTTTTATATTTTAACCTTTATGTTCCTCAATCAAGCAAAAATCCAAGAAATCATTCATTCATTTTATTTCCATAGTTACAGTAATTACTTGATTTGGAAAAACAGTTCAATACTATTTTTCATATTAAGCTAAGCATATTACTTATTTTAGAACAATATTTTTGACGTTTGTAGAAAAAACTCTTTCTGAGACTGTCCCGTGTAGATCGGGACTTGTATGTCATAGCATGCTATGATGACTATAGATATCGACATGTCTGAGCATTTTGCTGATTATATTACACTGGAAAAGTATAGAGGGGTTGGTATCACTTTTTCCTAGTCTTTTAGTAGTCCCTCCTGTTAACTCTTGAACGGTTTGACATATAAACATAAAAAACCGTTTGGAGTGTTTCACCGATACTACTTTTTGAAATAAAACACATTATGATTGCTCGATAGATGGCACAGGGGGCACATCAACTGAAAAATTTTAAATGGCATGGGGAGTCATGTGTCACATCATTGAAAAGATAATTCAATCTTTTTCTCAACATTTTATAGATCTTGATTTTCACCTTTTTTCACAAAATGTATTTGAAATTCCAGAATAAGTGCGAATTTGGCGGACCTGTATCCCTTTTCTTATCTGATCACGATAACTTTTGAGTGGTTTGATGTAAAATAATGGGGCAGAAAATTTTTTGAATGCATCAAAATTCTAAAAATGTTTAGATGGTTGAAATGAGAATTGAATTATCTTTTCAACGATGTGACACATAACTCCTATGCCTTTGATTGATTGATTTTTAGTTGATGTGCCCCCCGCGCCATTTATTGAGCAATCACAATGTGTTTTATTTCAAAAAGTAGTATCGGTGAAACCCTTCAAACGGTATTTTTCAATGTTTGTACGTCAAACCGTTCAAAAGTTAACAGGGGGGGGCTATTAAAAGCCGCACTGTGTATAGATCAATAATCAATAATTTCAATGTATCTGAGTTTATTTCTTTGGTTGATATGGATCGAGTATTCATGTAAATGAAAATACTCGAATCTTCACGCTAATATGTGAGCCAAAAGCAATAGCATTTGTGTTTGTAAACAGAAACTTCATTTGAATTATGAACGGGGCACATCATAAAATCTAATATTAGTTATATGACCTCAGCTGATCTGAAATATTCTGTCTTGGAACGAATCCACTCTAATGAATAAGTATGAAATTGAACGTTCTTCCACTTCTCAATATGTTATTTATATCTTCAAGCTTAATGCTCATACCCATAAATATTATATGTGACAGTCAGGAACGACATTTATATTCATCCTGAGAAATAATTTGTTTATGAACGATGTGCCGTTCCATTTGACATTGTTATTAGTATTTTTGAACTTACAAAACTTTTCCTAATCCATTATTAATATATATCGAATTAGGGGTGTATAAGATTTAGGTTTAGGTAAGCAAATTGTAAATGTTGTAGCGAGTGTTGTATTCTTATTGTAATTTTGTCAAATCCCGATTCTAAAATGTGAATTCAGGATTTTACCGAAATGATATCAGGTTTCATACGATGGATGGAACAGAATTTCTTCAATATAAATGGACCGTAGTAGTCGTGATGTTGGAGCGCGTGCCTCTCAATCACAGGGGCGTAGGTACGATTCCCAGCATGATCACTGGTCTCGTGCATGGCATCACATGTTAGAAGGTCTTCCCTAGCTTGCACAAGCCTCTGACTTCTGATGGTTGGTCATGAGGGTTAACCAGTTGACGAGTATAA
The DNA here is from genome assembly GCA_958502065.1 of Chrysolina americana. NCBI lineage: Eukaryota > Metazoa > Arthropoda > Insecta > Coleoptera > Chrysomelidae > Chrysolina > Chrysolina americana. Next base: position 72,794,162 of record OY293411.1, read on the forward strand.
AAACAATAACAAACAATAATATTCTGGTCGGAGAACACCGAACTGACATAGAGAATCGGAAAAAATATAAAATATAAATTCCCAACTTGTTTTCATCGAATGCCGAACCATAATCTTCACGTTGGGAATAACGAATGAAATTTCTCCATGAGAGTTTCACACCCAGCAAGAACTTTCCACTCCTTGAACTCATAAATCAGTTGCCAGGTCACATTTCCCTTTATTATTGATTGGCAGGGCTAATGGCGATCAGCCCAAATGCAGGTAGTTTGGAACCTTTCTGCACCCTGCTTTTTATTTCATGAGTACTCTGGATCGTCTGATGATCTCATGATATGCATCCTCATGCGAGCCAGAGCTTTACATAGTGTGGAGTTTTGGTATATATCCATCAGACGCAGATGTTTTCTCCAAGTGGCAGTGACCTGTCCAGAGTCCTACCACTTTCCTGGGAGAGTTTTGGCACAGTTCAAAAAGGTGTCCTGATAGCCAGTCGGTTTGTCTAATCCTCGTCGTGTTAATATGATTATTGCCTGAGTTATTCTTCCAGGAATATTGATGGTTCATAATTTATTTCTTTGTGTTCTGCTTGAAGTCCTTTGCATTCCACAGGCTGGTTCAGGTACAATGACAGTTGATGACCCTTCTTTTGTCAAGGCATTTACCTGGATGCCCATATGACCAAGTACCCAGACAAGTTCTATCCTGTTCTGTGCTTCCTGGTCGTTTGGATTTTTCTCTTTCTCCCAAACTAATTTGAAGTGAATGACTAGGGGTTGGTTTCTGGAAAGCCTCCATAGAATGTCGCTCGTGCAAACGGACATAGCGATTATCTCGGCTTGGAATATAGTGGCTTGAGTACCGAGGCCAATGTCCTGCCTCGGCGTCTCCTGGTATATTCCAGTTCCTACCTCATTGCTTGTCTAACAGTCATTCGTAAACCAGTTTGCCCTAAGTTATTGCCCCTCCATTGGCACGAACACTCTAGTCTGGATTTTTATATCCTTACCACCGTTGCAATATAAAAATACATAAAGGGAAAGTTCAGTATCACCTCCAGGTTGATCACCGACGTGCTGGACATACCACCAGTTACGCCACTTTTTGTAAAATAGCCGCCTTCCCTTCGATTGTCACTTGTTCTATCTTTGGTCATCACAGTAGGGCTTCATACGTTTGGCTGTGTTCTGCCAATGGGATTGGTTTGGTCCAATTACCCATGTTTTGTTAAAGGAAAGTTTGTTGCAGGTGAGCTTTGATTTCCCAAAGATTTGAAGAGCTATGTTCTCTAGGTTTCTTTGTTTGTTGTAAGGGACTAACTTGGTTATGAGGGTTTGACCTTGAGGTTCTTTCTCATGAACCACGGCTGCATCAGATCCAGAAATACCTTCATAACCTGGGTGCTGTCTACCGCGAGGTTCCACAAACTGCGTGGTTTTTAGTTCCATTAATAGGGTTTATGGGCCTGAGGGTTCATAGACGCATATCATTTCTTATCAGAAGTCCCTTCCACGCCAAAAATTGCTCTGAACGCAATCTCTTTATTGAAGAGAAATTTCTCAGTCGTACCGACAAGTAATAAAGCGCTATCTGAGAGTGTTTTCCCGGTTGAAGGGTGTGTTGGCACTCCGAGAAAATTGGATATACCTATCAACTAGTATTTCCACCGTTTTGATATGGTTTCCACGACTTTGGTACGTACGTACCTGTAGGTCAGACTAGACCTGAATAGCCTGACTAGGTATGGAATTGGTCTGTATTTTTCTGCAGTCTGGGGCGCGACTGGATCATTTGTTTCCCTTGAGTTAGGAAAGTGAATATTATGGAGCATCTCTAGATATTCTTTCCCTGATTTGGACAGGAATCACCGAAATTTTTGACATGATGTTGTTCAGTCGTGAATAATTGGTCATGGTCTCTCTTTCAACTTCTTCGAAGAATTTCTTTCACGCTTTCCTTTTCCCTCTATGTATTGCACGTCTGAACAGAAAGAGGGCTTCAGTATATTTGGCCCCCTGCTTTGTCCTATCGGTCTACGTAAAGGAAATCAAGTCCTGTTTGTCAGAGAATCCTGTTCTTTGGTGCAGAATTGTTTCGTGCTGTTCTGCCTCTGAGGGCAGTTCAGATAGATAAATCGTGATACCTGTAACGCCGTTTCGCTGTTTCAGTCGAAATGAATGTTTAGTTGTCACTGTAATGTTCAAAATCAAATGTAGAAAGTTTGCTGCTATTTTATTATATCGTTGAAAGTTGCCTGATTTTAGAAAACGCAAAAATGTTTTACTCAGATACTTGTGCAGACCACATGCAGATCAATTTTTGGGTCAATCCAGAAATGATAAAAGCGCCTATGACGTAAGTCATCGCCACAGCAGTTGTTTTCTCATGATTTGTGTAGAGCTCAGGGAAAAAAAAGAAGCTTTCAAATCTATTTCATTAAATTTGATCTCTCATCTGAAATACCCACGGCTAGTGTAATATTTTTAATAGAATTTTTTACGAAGATGAAAAAAATCTTTTACGAAGATGAAAAAAATCTTTTACGAAGATGAAAATACCATACCATACCATACCTCCTTGACTGCTGTGAATTTATTTGGGGACATCCTTGTGTTTTTTTTTTGTAAAACAAAATCGTTCACCACACAACTTATTTATTTATTGTCATTCTTGAATCCCCATTCTTATTTACTCAAGAACGGGTAAATAGGTATTATGCGGTTTTTTAAATATTTTATTTCTGTCGTAATTGAATAATTATACAGTGTGGCCCATTCAAGACCGGAGCACCATTATAAAATCTGCATTTTCGAACCGAGTAAATTCTTTTTTTTCAGCAAGAAAAGTATCAAAAAGTCTTCCTGTACACAAATTTGCAAAATAAAATCCCCATTGTTAGGGCATACTATATTTTTTTATGTGTTGAAAATGACGGGATTCAGCATTCTTCAATTAGCTAAATCCGAAATTTTCTATAACATATCTTTATTTATAAATATTTCAGAAGAATTCTGAGAATTGACAACATTGGGTACAGAAACATAGGACATTGTTGAGGTTTCTGGTAGAAATTCGAATCCAGAACACAAATTTGTATGGTATTTTGACAATGGTTAATAAATGAGTTCGATGATACAATATTGAGTAATCTTGGACCATAATTATCTATCCCTATAATCAATACATTAAAAATTTTGCGGCTTCCACCAAACCACCATCCAATTCTATAGATTTTTCATTTCACTCGAACATTTGTGTATTTTTGAGTCCTTCGAGTTTTATTTCACTACAAGCCTGACGAATTCATTTAACGATCTAGTTCTTGGGCGGGCTTAGTAAACATTTTGTACATGAGCCAGTAATTTCTATAGAAATCCTACTGTACAAAAAAGTGTAAGGTGAAGGGAAAACATATATTGTTATTGCTTGATACTGCAGGCTTTCATCATTTTTAGCTGGAAATCACACCGACCAGCATCGACCGTCCATGACCGTCCAGCATTGACAAAAAATTGAAAAAAAAAAAATTTCAAACTCACACTAATCGACCAAAATTTTTAGCAGATTGGAATTTCAAGCATGGTCTTTGGAAACCAGTCCAGGACGATCATTCAGTGTTAGTTATCCGATAAGAATATACGTGTTGGAAATTTTGGTCGGTCATGGTTGCTCAGAGTGCTGGCTGCCTTATAGATGCAGAACTGTCAAATATGAAAGAAATAAAATATCTTTGTACAATTCCACGATAGAAATAGGTAACCTTAAGAGAGTCATAGTTACGACCGCACCGGGGGGGTCTGGGGGGGCCGGTCAGGCCCCACCAGCCTGGGCACGTCTCCCACTGGGTGGGCGGCCAAGTACGCCGGTGTGCTCTAGTGAGCCAAAACTTTTCCCCCCATTGTGACTTCCCCCGGGTGTTAGCTATGCGTCCTGCCATGCTCGCGTACGATTTCGAAGGGGGAACCGTGAGTTTCTCATTACAGGAGGGGCCTGCCGTGGGGACCGCAAACCGTCCCCGGACCATCCCCGCTTCTCTTTAGCTCTCAGCTAACATGGTTTTCACTATGACTCTGACTTTCAGCTCAGAGATGTTGCCGGAACTGTGACGGCTTCGTACCCTAAGGATCATGCATACACACATGAATGGGTCCCCCAAAATCCCCGCAGTCCCCCTAACGAACCACTTGCCCCTGAGAAGCCAACACCAACCGGAGGGGCGAGCTAGCCGATACTCGGGGCTCCCCTCCACCCTCAGTACCATTATTCATGAACCTCCGATCATGCCGAGAATGGTCGCCGTTCGGCCCAGGTTTCCCTGTGACAGCCTACTACATATCAGCTGAAGCCGCGGTGGCACGTTGCCCAGACAGCTGGGATGGTGTACACCAACGACAACTTTTAAGGGTAAACGCCATGTAGTCTACACCGTTTACCCGTTTACTAAAAATATACTCGCATTATCAATATACTGCTATAAAATAAAGGACGCATCAACACTGATAATTCATACAGTGTTTAGTCAAAATTCCCGTTCCCCTCGTATCTTTCAAACGGTTATACTTATAATAAACAACTTTGGAGGGTAAAAATAAAACGGATGTAAGTTTCTCAACTGATGTGAGAACTGTTTCCCAATTTTTTTATCAAACAAATGCGAAACTATAATTTTTTCATTTATTCATTCATCTATCAAAATTAGTCTGAACGCTAACAAAATTAGTATGACTGAATAGATTTTCAATATCTTCAAAACGAGAAGTCGCCTGCCATATATGGTCCCATTTCGAATTATAAGTCATCGTTTACGGCTAGTTCCATCCAATTATTTCCACTCTCCAAATTTCATTATTATAAGTATAAAACTGTTCAGATGATAAAAAGGGAGGAGGGGACTTTTGGATAGCACCGTATAATAGATAACGAAATATGATATATACCTACTTCAATTAAACTCGATTAAGTACCAGAATATATTTCGAGCTGTTCCTATATTCAGTGTTATCAAAATCCGTATGATACGCTACTAGAACTACATCGACTCCCTGAATATTTCCTGCATCATCAGGATGGGTCTTATAGGCTCTCGCAGGATGAGCAGAGAAGACACTCCCATGAGATCCTCCCTCTGTTCGAGAGATAGAAACTACGGAGCGTCTTCCCATTCACATTGCGCAACATTTGAAGTAGAGGCGTGACGTACATTATTAGTGTAGATGAATGTAGTGTTGAGGAAATTCCGTATGATTTAGTAGGTATACCTGCAAATTTTCATATTTCTTTGTTAAAGTTATGATTTCCTCTTTTCGTATATGGGATATGGGAAACATGGAAAAATCAAGAAGAGTACCATTACTTTTCAAAATACTGAAATATACAGGGTGGAGCATACCATACGACACGGTCCCAACTCTTACCGTTCTCGAGTTATTGTATTGATAGGAATTATCTTTTCATATTGGGTTCCATATATACCTAACCTAAATAGTTTTCAGATGTTAGCTTTTTCTAATAGTATCAATCAAATCAAATCAAAATACGCTTTATTATCCGAAGAACAAAAGTTCTTATTAACAAAGCAAGGCTTAAAAATAGGTCAATTTGTATAAATAAAAAATATGAAATATAAAATATGAAAAAATTCCATAATCATAACCATTGTAAATGCAATGAAATAGTCATAATTTACAATATAAAATTCATATAATAACATATACCTACAAGTAATTACAGTCACAAAATTCACAACAAGTAACATCAATCCAACAGTCAATCGTTTAGAAATGAAAATATTATTATTATAACAAAAGAAAACGGACCTCGTATAATTAAGAGAATGTAATTCTGATTCAATAATCAACATTTTTAATTTTTATTTCATATAAAGAAAGGGGTGATGTAAGACTAAGTGAAATCTTAATAAATTTAGAATCTTTCGGGATAGAATTCGTCCAGCGAATAGAATGCTCTATCCAGTAAAATATTTAAAGTTTTGAATTTCCTTTCATCAATAATCATTTTTGTTGCATCAGGTAGGTGGTTGAACATTTTCTTTCCGTTAAATATAAAGGAATTTTTCACTAGTGAAGACCTTGGAAGTGGTATGGTTAAACTAAGGGCTTGTCTAGTAGTGTATTGCTCTGTAGAATGTACTCTCTATATTTACTGTGGATGAGACATACTGTTTCCAATACGTAAATGCAAGGTAGCGTTAAGATTTTATGTTCTATGAATAAAGACTTACAAGAGTCCCTGAGCTTGGCTTTGTTCATGTACCTTATTGCCTTTTTCTGCAAAACGAATATCATGTCAAGTAAAAAACCACAAGATCCCCAAAAGCAGATTCGGTATCTAAGATGTGAATCAATTAATGCAAAGTAAACTTTTCTGGCCATGTCCCTATGAGTTTTTTTTTACTGCAAAATACCCAGAGGCAATTTTTTTTCCCAACGTCTTTATATGATATTCAAACTTTAGCTTATGTATATATAGGCCGAGGAATTTGGTTGATTTCTTACTGCCAATTTCCTGATTACCCAGATAAAGTTATGGCAGATGACCATTGAAAGTGATGATATTAGTTTTTGCTATGTTTAAAGATAGCATATTTGCATCACACCACGTTTTTATCTTGACAACATCCATTTTGATTTGTTGATGCAAATCCATTTCATTTCCATTTTTCCATAATAGGGTAGTTTCATCTACAAACTGAGTAAACTTTCCCCTAATATTTATCGAGGCTTGATCATTAATATAGATCAAAAAGAGCAATGGTCCGAGCACTGATCCTTGTGGTACTCCCGATTTTATCTCAAATTTTTTAGATAATTTGTTATGAAGAGAGACGCGTTGAGTCCGACCTAATAAGTACGACTCAAACCATTTTAGGACTGTATCTCAAAAGCCATATCTATCTAATTTATTTAGCAGGATTTTATGGTTGACACAGTCAAAGGCTTTCATCAAATCACAAAAAACCGCTGCTGTAACATAACCGTCGTTTAGGTTGAAATATACCTATTGAAGTAAGTTGAAAATAGCATCATTTGTTCCTTTTACTTTTAGGAACGCGAATTGAAACGAATTTATAACATTGTGTTTATTGAGAAAACTCATCACTCTGATTTTTACCAGCTTCTCAATTAGTTTAGAAAGGGTGGGCAGCAAGGAGATTGGTCTAAAGTTGGCTGGGTTTTCCATATCACCACCTTTATGTAATGGAATTACCACTGCATTTTTTAAACATATTGGGAATACTCCTGTTGAAAATGAAAAGTTAATAGCTTCCACCAGATTCATAAGAGCACAGTCAGGTAGGTGAGAGAAAATTTTCGCAGATAATTCGTCATATCCTGATGCCTTATTATTCACTTCATGAAGAGTTCGTTTTAACTCCTCAATATCCGTTGGCATAAGGAAAAAAGATTCCAATATGGGAATATTTTTTAGATAATCCATGGGGTCCGTTGTGTGGTGGATTTCTTCGGATATCTTTTCTGCTATTGTGCAATAGTAATCATTAATATCATCACAGTCCAGATTTGTATTCATGGGCTTGGCGTATTTTTTTCCCCTCAGCTCATTGATGATTGCCCAGCTCTCTTTTTGCTTATTACCTGAATTATCTATCTTTTGTCTATAATACATTTGCTTAGCAGCTAGCATAATCTTTCTATAAACGTTCCGATACCTATTTATTGAAAAATGACAAAAATGCTTCATTATCCATAGTAGTTCTTGTTTCAATGCATTCTTTGAATCAAGATAGGTTTAACAGAACATTTATTCAACTTGTTGAAAGAAATCTTATTGACAGTTATTGTGTTTTACGCTATTCAAAACATTCACTGAATATTTACCATCGGAAATGAAAACGTATCCCATTCAAGAGAAGATAGGTATGATTTCAGCGATTGAGCAGTGTGAAGAAAAATTTCCCTTTTGGCTTCGACGGTGAATGCTCAGATTTCCAGACCGGAATCATCCAAATAAGTTGGCATTCAAACGATTGCTACAAGAATTTCGTTGTACTGGAATTGTAGCATATGGAATAGCAAGTAGACCAAAACCTATCATTGCAAATTTATAGAAAAATCATTTCTGATTATGGTATCTATTATAGGAAACCTTCATATGAGTAGGTAAACGTAACATCGAGAAAGATACAGGGATGAGCAGGCCGAGCATTTCAAGGGTGATAAAAAATACCAATTTCAGATGCACCAGTAATTATTTTAAATATACTTCCATCGACGAATGTAGTTTTGTCTATGGGTTCTGGACAAGTTGAGTGAGGATGAACATTTTTTTAAATTCCATTTTGTTGTCTGATTGTTGTCTGTATTCAACATTAGCCATCAGGGAAGTAGTTGTTTTCTGGCAGATGTTTGCCTTTAATTTTCCTCTTGGTAGAAACACTCAGAGAGAAGGGTACCCCGTATTCTTCCACATTGTTGATACCTCTCTGACACAATATATTGGAACTTCGTTCGAATTATTACAGTTTTCTCTTCCCGGAGTATGTGCTATTTGGGAGTGTTTTGTCTTGTTCCGTGCCGATGGCGCTGCGATCAACTTTGTTGTGGATCGCAGTGTTATCCGTGGGGAAATATTAGTTAAACAGTTGATTATTATCCATTTGGTAGGGATAGGACAATTATAATGTTGTCCGACCTACTCTGTCACTAATGAGAGGCAATAAACCTGGAAACATGCATGTCTGCAGGTGGTCATTCCCAGCCAAATTAATTACACAAGCAAGCACTTGCAATTTGGTCTTCTTGGAAGAACGTTGCACAAATATCTGTCAGATGTAGTTCAATGTCCGTCGTGGTATTAGCCAGGGAAGTAGTTGTTTTCTGATAGATGTTTGCCTTTTATTTTCCACTTGGTGGAAACGCTTAGAGAAAAGGGTACCCCGTATTCTTTCACAATTTGTTACTTAGGCTCTTTTCATGAATATTAAATTAATCTTTTTGTAATAAATCACAGTCTTCAACAGTATGCAACTTCCTGAAAAGTTTAGAATAGTTTAGTTTATGGGCCGCAGTGGTCATGATGGTAGAGCGCTAGTCTATCAGTCAGAGGGACGTGGGTTCGAATCCCAGCATGGTCACTGGTCTCGTGCTAGGAATCGCACGTTAAAAGGTAAGACCTCGTTAATCCTCAGCTCGCACAAGTTTCGACTTCTGAGGGCTGTCGTTCATAAGGGGATGACAGCTGGTTAACGGAAAAAACAATTTTGAAAACAATTTTTGAAACAATTTTGAATCATTGATAAAAAGTAGGAATAGAAGCGGTCCAAATTGGAGCCTTGAGGAAGTCCAGAATTAGCTTTAAATTTACCAGATGCGTTCCCATTGGGTTTCACTAACGGAAACCTATTATAGGTAGTATTTAGGTAACTGCAGATCAGTTTGATGAATCTACCGTTGAGCCTAAAACTATTCATTTTCGGCAGTAGTACATCATGGTCCACCGTGTCGAAGGCTTTACGAAAATCAGTATAAACAGTGCCCAGTTGATGTTTACTTTCCATAGTTTCATAAGCATAATTAGTGAAAATAAATGAATGAACTGTTTACGCTTCCCTCCGAATTTCCATATACAACAGCAAATTTCGTGACTAATAGAATAAGTACAACGAGTAATCGCCATCAACTTGTTGATAGTATTAGATGTACTTATGCACAATGGACATTCATATCTGCAAATTGAAGTCATGTCAATTTTATGATAATCAACATTGGAACACACTAATTTTTCTTATTTTCATCTAGAATACGTGAGAAATTTGAACAGAGATATATTTGAATGCTAGAGGTGATGATTTAGAGGCAATCATGATCTCACCTGCCTGCAACGCATCTCGTTTATTTTATGTTTCATCACGCCATACACCTGTGATAAGATAAGGCGAAAATAATTGACCATTGAAAACTACAGTACTTTATGGAAAACAAACGTTGCTACGTGATATATTCTCAAAACATTAAGGCGCATTCTTCTTTCAGATTATTTAATGAACTTGGAAGTCACGACAATGGAATCACTTATTATGTGGAGCCGTAAATAATGTCGTAAAAAGGATACCAAAATAAGTTTTTATGTTTTATTATTTATACGAGTACCTACTTTGAAATGAGAACTGAGTGAAATTTTCAGATGCGTACTTATGTGAACGTTAAATATCTGCAACACCCCTACAAATTAATTTCGTAAACGTTCTAGTCCTTCGCCCTAGGTGTTTGTCTGATATTTCCCAAAAACAGACTACCCATTGCATGTTTGGAAGCTTTCAACACAGAAAACCTTCATGGTTACAGTTTATTATAACCTTCTCTTTTGTGTTGTATGCCCCATTCGTCCCTCTCACAAACGTTTGGAGGATTCTGCATCCCTAAGAAAATTTGCATTCAATGATTGTTTCACGATGTCCTTTTTACCATTTTTTTTATTTTGAAAAAAAGGCAGTTGCATCGACAACCGTGGTTCATTCATTAGCAACATTGAGTACAGTTACATAATAACATTTTCAATACAATTTATTGACAGTTACCATTCATTGTGTGAAATTTTTGCTAACCTTGCTAACGATTTTACTTCTTTATTGTGATGGGAATTCGCCTATACAGGGTCACTGATATGTATGGAACGGTCGATTATCTCAAAAAATATTAAAATACAAAAGTTTAAGGATTTTTCAAAATCCATTTTATTAACGAAACATTAAGTTAACAGGATCAGTCAACAAGTCAGGAAGAAACAAAGTTGCTTTTTCTCTAATGGGACACCCTGTATATCATTCCACATTAAGTTCATAGTCCATCAAGATACCTTTGAAAGTTTCCAGCTCCATAACAACGCCGCGTCGTTCTTTTGTCTAACAGTGATGATCTTGACAACACAGGTCAAAAATACATGTAGTGAAAATAAATTTCGCGCAAAAATGGCACGTTTAACTGATACTGAGCGTATTGCAATTTTAATGATCATAGGATACGGTGATAGAAGACGAAGTCGTGACCAAGTAGTGGATATTTTTAATGAATTGCATCCCAATCGGGAACCTATTTCTAAATTAACTGTTTTAAAAACATTGCAGCGTTTTCATGAAACTGGAGGTGTCAAAGATCGACCGAAAAGTGGAAGGCCCGTAAGCGTTACAAATGAAGAAAAATTTTTTATTGTCATGTTAGATGTGGCGGAAAATCCAATAAATTCGGCACAACAGAGGGCTTTGAATCATGAGTCGATTTTCCATTCAAAAAATTTGCAAACTGCAAAAATTCCATCCATATCCCTTGAGAAATCGGGTGCCTGCAAATCACATAAAGAGTCGGGTGGGGTCTGTGAGACCCAGTTTGTATTCCGCAGATTACATTAAAAAAAATAAAAACAAAACTATCTGATACATGAAAAATCTTTTTTCTTTTCATTTTCAATACATATTAACTAATATAAACCCAATAGACGAGTACTGCGGTCTGCTGGGATCAAGAAGTTCTTTTGGAATCTCCCTTTTGTTTTTGCGAATTGTTCCAACAGTTGTTATTTTGTGCTTCTCTAGTATGCGTTTTACAATTTGGTAACTGGTAAACCAATTATCCATGGTTATATTTCTACATGTTCCAAACACAGGCTCACACATTTTTTCCACTAAATCGGTGGTTTTGGTACTAACGCGATATGGTCCTGGAGGCTGAATTCCAACATATACTTCCATATTTACCGTGTAAAAACATCTGGCATCTACCAAGGAAAATACTTTTATGCCATATTTGGCGGGTTTATTCGGTATATAGGAACATGCGGAATCCGCAACGTCCACGATATGCAAAAAGTATTTCGTCCAATGTCAAGTAAGAACCAGGAATGTAATTGATCCGGCAATTCTGATTGAATTGGTCAAGAACATTTCTGATTGGTGCAAGTTTGTCCAAGATTCTTCTTTCTTCTCTGGTATTTACGTCGTCAAAACGAAGACAACGAAGCAATAATACGAATCGCCTGTGGGCCATAGTAGCTCGAAACACCTCTTCGCCTGTTCCATCAGTAGCCCAAAATTCTTTGCAATTTCTGCGACCTGCTTTGAAAACCCCAGTTAGGTATAATAGACCGATTAACGCCTTCATCTCCAGAATATTTGTAGGTCTGGACTCATTCGGATCTGCATAATTGTTTCTTACTTTAGAAATGAATATGTTTGTGTTCTGCGCAATGGTTTCGAGAATATTGTCATCAATAAAACATTTCCAACACTCTAAAGGATCAACAACTTGACGAGCATTTCCTTTTGTACCTGGTACGTATGAAATTATATTACAACTTCTTGTTCGAACATTTTTGGAGGCGCATGTTTTCTCCTAGAGTTTGTTTATAACAGTTCTCTGAAAATGAGAAAACTGTGGTATCAAACAGAAATTCCAATAGTTTGAAAAAATTATTTAAGTTAATGTTGCACTTTGTGCCAATATTGTTCCAGTGATTTTGTATGCTGTTTTTTGCAAGATTAAGAGAAATGTTGTTGAATAATGCTTTGACGTCCAGACTGATTATGATATATCTTTCTGGTAATTGAAATTCATTGATAAATTCACAAAATTGAAAGGAGCCTTTAATGTAATATTCATTTTGTTTATTATATGATTTAGTGAGAATATCAGTTACTAATTGTGCTACTCCCCTGTTGGGGCTGTTAACACCTGAAATTATTGGGCGGAGTTGAAGAATTGGTTTATGAATCTTGGGAAGGCCATAAAATTTGTTAATGACACCATCATACACCTTATATTGTTTGCTTTGTTCTTTGGATAGCATGTTTGTTTTTTCTAATTTAGATATCAACATGTTTGCTTTTTGTTGTATTTTCGACGAAGGGTCTCTTTGAAGAATTTTATAATAATTATTGTCATTTAAAATATCAAGAGCAAGAAGATTATATTGTTGAGTGCTGATAATTGTTGTTATATTCATTTTGTCTGAAGGAATTACTTTTAAGTGAGGATTATTTTTGAGAAACATTTTAGTTTTGTTGAAAAGTGATCGTGTGTGGCACATTCATCGAGATAACAACAATATCACTTTTCGTAAGTACTTGAAATCCTTTTTCCCTTCACTGATTGTTATAGTCAATTCTCCTTTTGTTCACCAGTGTTCCTGATGAAGAGAAAAATAATTCTCGATAGCTTGAACTGAAATAAAGAGTTCACACAATTAAAGTGTCTCCGACTGCAATACCTGACAACTCCCTTTGTCGTTCCTTAACTTAGCCAGTCGAGCTAACCTCCTTCAAAAAATATATATATATATATATATATATATATATATATATATATATATATATATATATATATATATATATATATATATATGTATATATATATATATATATATATATATATATATATATATATATATATATATATATATATATATATATATGTGTTCAGATAGGTTTCCGCGGTCAGATATTTGAAAACTAAAAGTTCGGGTTGAACCGCGTCTGGAATTTGTTGAAATTCGACGTTTCGGCTCCGATTTTGGAGCCATTTTCAAGAACTGAAAAAGAAAGAAAATAAGAAAATTTATAAATGGTTGAAACGTAATTCTACGCTGAGGTCTCAATCTGCCTACTCCTCAGGTTTAATTACGTTCGGTTTTTGTGACTTGACGTCGGGGTCTCAATCTGCCTACTCCCCATGTCTCGTCACTGGTTCTCTCTAAGGTCTCAATCTGCCTACTCCTTCGAGAGAACTGAGGAATTGTGGGTTGAGGAACTGTATTTATAGTGGACGTGGCTGTAATGGCCGTGTGCAATGTATTGGCGCGAGGTGAACTATGGGCGGGAACTGAGTTGGCGCTAGATGAGCTGTGTGCGGGAACTTGGTTGGCGCTAAGTGAGCTATGTGCGGGAACTGGGTTGGTAGGAAATGAGTTGATGCGTGCAATGAGAGGCTTCCAGGTATTGGGAAGTCTACGTCCGTCGTCGCGAGTGTTGAGGCAATTGGGGCGCTTCTCTATCTCGAGGGCTTCTCGGATGATCCTGGTTTGCAGAGTTTTCTCGGTGGAAATTGTTTTTGTGTTTTTGAAGTCTATTTTGTGACCTGTGTCTTCTCGATGTTTATAAAGTGCGGAAGTGGAAGATGCCTGACGCACAGCAAGTTCGTGTTCGTAGACTCTGGAAGTTACTCGTCTGTTAGTCTGGCCAATATAACTTCTCGGGCAGTCTGAACATGGTATTTCATATATACCTTGAGAATCGTTTGGTATTGTGTCCTTGGGAGATCTGAGAAATTTGGATATTTGGTTGTTGGCCGTGAATATTGTTTTTATCTCGTGTTTTCTCAAGATATTACTGATTTTGTCTGTCACACCTTTGATGTATGGTAGGAAAGCTTTGTGTGGCTGGATACTCTCTAGTGGATCATTTGTTTTTGGAGGACGGGTCAGTTGATGGCGGATAGACTTGTCGATTAGCGAATTGTTGTAACCATTCTGAAGTAAGGCTGATTTCAGTTTGTCCAGCTCTTGTGGTCTATTCTGGTTGTCGGTAAGCTGAATTGATCTGTATATCAGGGAGTTCAATACGGAGTTTGTTTGTGCTGGATGGTGATGAGAGTTTGCGTGTAGGTATCGGTTGGTGTGGGTCTGTTTCCTGTGTACTGTGTGGGTGAAAGAGTTATTGGATTTCGTAATGAGAACGTCCAGGAAAGCTAGGGAGTTGTTCATTTCGGTCTCCATTGTAAATTTCATGTTGGGATGGATATCGTTTAGGTGATCTAAGAACGTGTTTAAGATTTCGTAACCATGAGGCCATATGACGAAAATGTCGTCAACGTATCTGAACCAGCAAGTAGGCTTGTGGTCAAATGCTTCTACAGCCCTGGTTTCGAAGTCTTCCATGAAAAGGTTTGCAAGGACTGGAGAAAGGGGGGAACCCATGGGAGCACCTTTCACTTGTTTGTAGTAAGTTCCTTGGAAGAGGAAGTACGTGTTGTTCATACAGTGACTGATGAGGTCCAGGGTGTCTTTTGGAATTCTGTGTTTCGTTTTAAGGATTTCTAGCGTGTCCGTTAGGGGAATATTTGTGAAGAGGGAGACAACATCGAAGCTCACTAGGATATCTGTGTTCTGGATTCTATACGATTTGAGAAGGTCTAAGAAGTGGAATGAATTTTTCACGTAGGATGAAGCTTCTTCTGCTCGTGGCTGAAGAGTACTCGCTAGATACTTGGCGAGGTTCTGGGTTGGTGATCCAAAGGCACTGACGATAGGTCGGAGTGGGATATCAGGCTTGTGTATTTTTGGTAGTCCGTAGATACGAGGGGTGCGTGATGACTTCTCTCTAGGGATAGTGGCTTTCTTGGTTTCGGCTGGTAGTTTAGAATTATTGATCAGATTTTTGGTTTTCTTTTCGAGGTAGGTTGTCGGGTCTCGTTGGGTGATCTGATACTCGGATGAGTTTAATAGTGTACTCATTTTGTCTACATAATCTGAGGTATTCAGAACTACTGTGGCGTTGCCTTTGTCTGCTGGGAGAATGATTATGTCAGGGTTGTTGTGGAGGTTTCTGAGGCAATGTTTTTCGGCAGGTGTTATGTTGGATGGAGGGAGTTTCGCTCTCCTAAGTGTGGTGGCAATATCTTGTCTAGTTTCTTCAGCTGTATTTTCTGGTAGATGGGTTATCGCGCTTTCTATTTGTGCGATGATGGTTTCTGTTGGGATTCTGTTTGGTGTGATGGAATAATTGAATCCTCTTGATAGTAGTGCAAGGCTAGTTTGATCTAGTGGTGTGTCGGAGAAGTTGTGTACTAATACAGGTGATGCAGCTGGGACCAAGGGTGTGATGTTATTCGTTAACAATGCACAAAGTTTGTTTTTCTGTGTTTCTGTTTTCTTATTGCTGATGTGATCTGCTTTGTCCTGAGATATCCTGGTCAAAGTGTCCCAGATGACTGGATGGATATCTACGGTGGATAATTTGCCAAAACATTTGTAGAGTGAGGTGTTGGTGATGTCCAAATTACGTCTGATGTCGTGAAGTGTTTTTCGAATAAGTGCTTGGCTGGCTTTATTGAGAATACGCTGGGCTGACGATGAGGTATCATGATGTTTCAACCG
Organism: Chrysolina americana; assembly: GCA_958502065.1. Classification (NCBI taxonomy): domain Eukaryota; kingdom Metazoa; phylum Arthropoda; class Insecta; order Coleoptera; family Chrysomelidae; genus Chrysolina; species Chrysolina americana. The sequence goes on from OY293411.1 coordinate 72,810,284, forward strand.
GAAGGCTTTGGGAATGACTCTGTGGTCTCTGCATGATTTGAGGAACGTGAGGTCGCACAGGAGTTTGGACAGACAAAGGCAACGCCACAGTAGTTCTGAATACCTCAGATTATGTAGACAAAATGAGTACACTATTAAACTCATCCGAGTATCAGATCACCCAACGAGACCCGACAACCTACCTCGAAAAGAAAACCAAAAATCTGATCAATAATTCTAAACTACCAGCCGAAACCAAGAAAGCCACTATCCCTAGAGAGAAGTCATCACGCACCCCTCGTATCTACGGACTACCAAAAATACACAAGCCTGATATCCCACTCCGACCTATCGTCAGTGCCTTTGGATCACCAACCCAGAACCTCGCCAAGTATCTAGCGAGTACTCTTCAGCCACGAGCAGAAGAAGCTTCATCCTACGTGAAAAATTCATTCCACTTCTTAGACCTTCTCAAATCGTATAGAATCCAGAACACAGATATCCTAGTGAGCTTCGATGTTGTCTCCCTCTTCACAAATATTCCCCTAACGGACACGCTAGAAATCCTTAAAACGAAACACAGAATTCCAAAAGACACCCTGGACCTCATCAGTCACTGTATGAACAACACGTACTTCCTCTTCCAAGGAACTTACTACAAACAAGTGAAAGGTGCTCCCATGGGTTCCCCCCTTTCTCCAGTCCTTGCAAACCTTTTCATGGAAGACTTCGAAACCAGGGCTGTAGAAGCATTTGACCACAAGCCTACTTGCTGGTTCAGATACGTTGACGACATTTTCGTCATATGGCCTCATGGTTACGAAATCTTAAACACGTTCTTAGATCACCTAAACGATATCCATCCCAACATGAAATTTACAATGGAGACCGAAATGAACAACTCCCTAGCTTTCCGGGACGTTCTCATTACGAAATCCAATAACTCTTTCACCCACACAGTACACAGGAAACAGACCCACACCAACCGATACCTACACGCAAACTCTCATCACCATCCAGCACAAACAAACTCCGTATTGAACTCCCTGATATACAGATCAATTCAGCTTACCGACAACCAGAATAGACCACAAGAGCTGGACAAACTGAAATCAGCCTTACTTCAGAATGGTTACAACAATTCGCTAATCGACAAGTCTATCCGCCATCAACTGACCCGTCCTCCAAAAACAAATGATCCACTAGAGAGTATCCAGCCACACAAAGCTTTCCTACCATACATCAAAGGTGTGACAGACAAAATCAGTAATATCTTGAGAAAACACGAGATAAAAACAATATTCACGGCCAACAACCAAATATCCAAATTTCTCAGATCTCCCAAGGACACAATACCAAACGATTCTCAAGGTATATATGAAATACCATGTTCAGACTGCCCGAGAAGTTATATTGGCCAGACTAACAGACGAGTAACTTCCAGAGTCTACGAACACGAACTTGCTGTGCGTCAGGCATCTTCCACTTCCGCACTTTATAAACATCGAGAAGACACAGGTCACAAAATAGACTTCAAAAACACAAAAACAATTTCCACCGAGAAAACTCTGCAAACCAGGATCATCCGAGAAGCCCTCGAGATAGAGAAGCGCCCCAATTGCCTCAACACTCGCGACGACGGACGTAGACTTCCCAATACCTGGAAGCCTCTCATTGCACGCATCAACTCATTTCCTACCAACCCAGTTCCCGCACATAGCTCACTTAGCGCCAACCAAGTTCCCGCACACAGCTCATCTAGCGCCAACTCAGTTCCCGCCCATAGTTCACCTCGCGCCAATACATTGCACACGGCCATTACAGCCACGTCCACTATAAATACAGTTCCTCAACCCACAATTCCTCAGTTCTCTCGAAGGAGTAGGCAGATTGAGACCTTAGAGAGAACCAGTGACGAGACATGGGGAGTAGGCAGATTGAGACCCCGACGTCAAGTCACAAAAACCGAACGTAATTAAACCTGAGGAGTAGGCAGATTGAGACCTCAGCGTAGAATTACGTTTCAACCATTTATAAATTTTCTTATTTTCTTTCTTTTTCAGTTCTTGAAAATGGCTCCAAAATCGGAGCCGAAACGTCGAATTTCAACAAATTCCAGACGCGGTTCAACCCGAACTTTTAGTTTTCATATATATATATATATATATATATATATATATATATATATATATATATATAACAAGTAGGACATTTTATTGGACTAATGGACTAAGCCCTCTGGTAAAAATGCAACCGTAGACACGTGTTTCGATATTAGGGATCTCATCAGTACGGTGAAAGCAAGTGTACGGATGTGCAACACTTGATTGCAGGTGAAACAACAAACGAACGGAGTCAACAAACAGGAAGCCAACCGCACATTTGTGGCTTCAGTCGGAACACCTCGTGTTTACGAGGCAAGAAACGACGTCGCCACGGAGGCAGCTATAGCTACCTGCGTGACATCCGAGTCCAGGAATATAAGTAAACAGAGATATGCTCTCGAGGGAAATTGTGAATAACAAGTAGGACATTTTATTGGACTAAGCCCTCTGGTAAAAATGCAACCGTAGACACGTGTTTCGATCTTAGGGATCTCATCAGTACGGTGAAAGCAAGTGTACGGATGTGCAACACTTGATTGCAGGTGAAACAACAAACGAACGGAGTCAACAAACAGGAAGCCAACCGCACATTTGTGGCTTCAGTCGGAACACCTCGTGTTTACGAGGCAAGAAACGACGTCGCCACGGAGGCAGCTATAGCTACCTGCGTGACATCCGAGTCCAGGAATATAAGTAAACAGAGATATGCTCTCGAGGGAAATTGTGAATAACAAGTAGGACATTTTATTGGACTAAGCCCTCTGGTAAAAATGCAACCGTAGACACGTGTTTCGATCTTAGGGATCTCATCAGTACGGTGAAAGCAAGTGTACGGATGTGCAACACTTGATTGCAGGTGAAACAACAAACGAACGGAGTCAACAAACAGGAAGCCAACCGCACATTTGTGGCTTCAGTCGGAACACCTCGTGTTTACGAGGCAAGAAACGACGTCGCCACGGAGGCAGCTATAGCTACCTGCGTGACATCCGAGTCCAGGAATATAAGTAAACAGAGATATGCTCTCGAGGGAAATTGTGAATAACAAGTAGGACATTTTATTGGACTAAGCCCTCTGGTAAAAATGCAACCGTAGACACGTGTTTCGATCTTAGGGATCTCATCAGTACGGTGAAAGCAAGTGTACGGATGTGCAACACTTGATTGCAGGTGAAACAACAAACGAACGGAGTCAACAAACAGGAAGCCAACCGCACATTTGTGGCTTCAGTCGGAACACCTCGTGTTTACGAGGCAAGAAACGACGTCGCCACGGAGGCAGCTATAGCTACCTGCGTGACATCCGAGTCCAGGAATATAAGTAAACAGAGATATGCTCTCGAGGGAAATTGTGAATAACAAGTAGGACATTTTATTGGACTAAGCCCTCTGGTAAAAATGCAACCGTAGACACGTGTTTCGATCTTAGGGATCTCATCAGTACGGTGAAAGCAAGTATACGGATGTGCAACACTTGATTGCAGGTGAAACAACAAACGAACGGAGTCAACAAACAGGAAGCCAACCGCACATTTGTGGCTTCAGTCGGAACACCTCGTGTTTACGAGGCAAGAAACGACGTCGCCACGGAGGCAGCTATAGCTACCTGCGTGACATCCGAGTCCAGGAATATAAGTAAACAGAGATATGCTCTCGAGGGAAATTGTGAATAACAAGTAGGACATTTTATTGGACTAAGCCCTCTGGTAAAAATGCAACCGTAGACACGTGTTTCGATCTTAGGGATCTCATCAGTACGGTGAAAGCAAGTGTACGGATGTGCAACACTTGATTGCAGGTGAAACAACAAACGAACGGAGTCAACAAACAGGAAGCCAACCGCACATTTGTGGCTTCAGTCGGAACACCTCGTGTTTACGAGGCAAGAAACGACGTCGCCACGGAGGCAGCTATATTATATGAAAACTAAAAGTTCGGGTTGAACCGCGTCTAGAATTTGTTGAAATTCAATTAGAGAAAAAGCAACTTTGTTTCGTCCTGACTTTTTGACTGATCCTGTATACTTAATTATTCGTTAATATAATGGATTTTAAAAAACCGTAAAACTTTTGAATCCTAGTATTTTTCGCTAATTATCGTAAAGAGATAATCGGCCGTTTCCATACATATCAGTGACCCTGTATTATGGAATACTCTGACACTAATTTTCTTTCTGTTCATAATAATTGTTATCTTGCTTTGTGTATTGGCTCTTAACGTTTTACATCCTATTCATTTCAAATTGGGTCAACTGAAATTCATCTGAAATTCCTCTCATTATATTTGTTGTTGAATAATTAGAGGTAGAGGGATGTTATATTCGAACTTTCAAAATTAACTTTTTTAAAAACACAACTTCTAAATCAACTAACTATATTTGACCTCGCAGGGCCTATTCATATATTCCTAGTAGCTTCATCAGCAGTAGACTTGAAGTAAACGAAAGTACCTATTCTGCTGATATCGCGTCTCGGATTAATGGGAAGTCGTTATCGCAAGGTGACCCGATAAGGGTACTGCGTAGATTGAGGCATGATTACATTATAACAACTCCCCTTTTCAAAGAAAAGTTGGTGCTTTGCAGCAACTTTTATCAGACAATAGATTTATTAAAATTTGAGGTCAATTGGATGTCCTCTTCGATGGGTTCTTCTAATCGGACACTTGGTCTTCTTCTAGGGATGAATCTTGTAAGGGTTCTCAAGGCTGTTCTTAGTGGTTTCGGTGGATGATCGTCGGTTGACGAAGAAATTCCAATTCTGATTGATTTCCTGCGGCGACATTTAGTATAAGAATACCAAATGATTGCTAAGACGATGAGGGTGATCGTGAAATACGTAAACCATGAAATATGTTTGTTTACGAAGGGTTCATTGATCAATCTGTCTAAATCATCCGAGTACTGATTCAATTTATGTTCAGCAATACTAAGGTCCTCAGTATTTAGTTTGCTGAGTTTAAGCGGCTTCCGTTCAGGGAGCTTCGATTTCTCCGGTAGGTGATCACAACACTGGTATGGGATTTGAACTGCATGATTTTCATAGGTGATGTTTTTGAGTTCATCGACAAAGTGTTTCGAATAAACTCTGGTATTTCCTATGTAAGCATTGCATTCAGGCTGAAGTCTCAGGATAGAATTGGAGTCTATGATGTTGGTAATCACTTCTCTGTTGATACATTTGATCGTAACTGGTAGTGGATCAGATATAGAAATCAACCATATATTTTGGGAGATTTCTTGCACATTGTAGTCCTTCGCGTAAATCAATGTCGATTGACAGGATTCGGGAATTTTCAAAACTTGCTTAAGAAGTTGAGCTTCGCAAATGGCGTTATTGTCAATTGGGTACGGAAGCACTTCGAAACAAATTCTCACATCACTTTACAGTTGTCTAAATTCCGAAGGGAAATGTACAACATTGAATCATCATCACGCGCAATAAATTTTTGAAATGCTAATAAAATATGATGAAGTCCTGTTCGAATATCCAAAATCGGTATTGGATACAAGTGATAAAGGGTATATGTTTCATGCTCCACAAGTGGAATTTTCAAAACAAATACTACTTTATGATCTGTTTGAAAAGCCTGTAATTCAAAAAGTTCAAAATATTGAGCAATATTTCCAAGATTTGTCGGTAAAGGCAATTTATTTTTACTGAGTGTTTGCGATATTTCCCGAAGGGAATAGACCAAATCCTTTGAAGTTATAATTGAATTGTGAATAATTTTTAAACGAGAGAAAGTGATCGCATTTGTAATGTCGTCGATGGCGTTTTCAAGAAACAAATAACTTTCCATGAGTGATTCACATATTTCGAGGGCTTTTACTTGTGCTTCATAATATGCCAATGTATCTGACATGTCCATTAGTGTTTTTTCAATTTCTTTAATATCCTGGTTAAATGTTTCTTCATCAACCTGTAGTTTCTGAATAGTTGAGTTAAAACTCTTGATAACGGAGGTGGTGACCGAAATTTGATTTTTCAGAAGGTTTTCAATTTGATGTTCATCTTGGCTGATTTTATTTATGCAATCTGTGAAATATTCACCATCAGATGCATCAAGGTTTTCTGTGATGGCTTTCCAAAACGTGCCAACACCGTTTATTAGGCCAAAACTTCCGGTGTCTGCGAAGATTTCTCTATACTTTAGTTGTAATGAATCTGATATTTGACTAAGGAGGCTGATATGCGTTTTTATTTGTGCTTTAAACGATTTTACACTGGGTACGTCTTTTTCGAGAAATTAGATCAAGCTTTCTAAAATTTTATCATTATTATCTAAAGCCACTTTAATAGATGATAAGTCCTTGCAGACCAAAAGGGTCCATTTTTCATTGGAGACTTTGAGGGTTTCTTCTTCGTGGAAGAAAACTCCTATTGAATTATTGACTTGTTCAATGATGTATTGGGAATTGGCTGTAGATGACAGCAGGAGTGCCCTGAAAGAAATTAATCTTCATGAAAGGGTTTCAGTCGGTCAAAATTTACTTTAGTTTTATTTCGAGTTTTCCAGTTTACTAACATAGCGGAATTTGGGTAGATTTCTATGATTTCAAAAGGCCCATTGAATTTATTCTCAAGTTTATTTGAAATTTGAGACTCTTTCACATATACTTTATCTCCTACTTTAAAATCGGGGATAGTATCGGACACTGTTCGATCGAATCTAATTTTTGCTTTCTCTTTCTGTCTGTCTGTCTTGGCTCTAGCAGCCTTGTAATAAAATGACATTTTATTATTTAAGTCCCTAACATATTTGAAAATGAGATCTTTTTAATTGTAGACCGTTTCTGCAGGTCTGCTAGCTGTATGTCCAAATACCAATTCTTGTGGGGTAAAACCGTGTGTCTTATTTTTTGTGTTATTGTAACATATGACAGCGTAGGGTAAGACATTTAGTGGATGTTCCTCAGGGTTTTCCGCTTTATGGGCACGCATCATTTCAGCAAATGTGGTGTGGAATCGTTCTATAGATCCATTGGACTGGGGGTGGTTAACACTGGAATATGTTATTTTGATATCATATAGGGTGCAAAGGTCTTTCATGATTTGACTTGTAAATTCTCGACCATAGTCGCAATGGATTCTCAAAGGTGTTCCAAAATGTTGGAAATAAAGAAGGAGGGTGTTAACAACTAACCTTGAGGTTTTATCCTCGAGTGCATAGGCTTGGGTGAATTTTGTTAACTCATCTCTTATTGTTAGTACATAATATTTAGTTAGAACTTCAAATATGTCAACATTAATACGCTCGAAGCAAGTTTTTGGTGTTTCGGTAATGACAAGGGGTGTACTAAGGTTTTTTCGGCAAATTTTGACTTTTTGACAAATTTTGACTTTTTGACAAATTTCGCATTTCCTAACGAAATTTTCAACATCTTTTACAAAACCTTGCCAATTATATGTTGTAGGGTCGTAAGGGAGAGAAATGATGAAGTATTTCCTATTCTTGACTGATTTACTAGCAAGTATATTGATTTTGTTGTGAGAAAAATCGGGATGTTCTTCGAAAAAATCTTCGATAATTTCATAATGCAACGCGTCTAGTTTATTTTTCCAAAAAAAACTAACAATATTTTTGTGATGTTTATCGAGAAGTTGAGAATTATCAAATTGTACTTTTGAATAGTCGATCAACGATTTGGTTTTGTAAAAGTTCATGAAGGTCTCGTATTCTTGTTGAATGGTTTCTATAGGAATCTCGGGTTTTTCTCCGGGGTTCTCTTCTTGTTCTTCTTCTTGGTGTTCTTCTTGATTTTCGACTTGTTTTACTTCGGATTCGCTTTCAGTTTCGTCAGGATTCTCCAGTTCTTCATTTTCGTCCGTGTTAGATGTGAGATTTTCTTCTGGAAATTCACACATTCCTTAAAGTGGTTGACTTTAATACGGGATAGAGCATCGGCACTTTTATTTATTTTGCCAGGCTTGTATTCTATCTCAAAGTCATACTCTTCAAGTTTAAGTCGCCAACGTGCCAATCTACTTCCGGGGTCTTTTATTGAAAAGAGCCAGGTAAGAGGTCTATGATCGGTAACTAATTTAAACTTCATTCCAAAAAGGTACGGGCGAAAATGTTTTACTGCCCAAACAATAGCAAGAAGTTCTCCTTCAATTGTAGACTTCGATTCGGCGTTACAGAGGGTTCTGGACGCATAGGCTATTGGGAGATCTTTGCCAATAGGTCCTTGCGACAATATGGCACCAATGGCAAAGGCACTTGCATCTGTGGTTGATAGGAATGGTTCCTCGAAGTTTGGGTAAATGAGAATTGAACTGGATGTAAGCGCGTTTCTCAATTCATCGAATGATCGTTTACATTCTGTGTCAAAGTTGAAAGGGGTGTCTTTTTGTAATAACCTTGTTAGGGGTTTTGATGTTTTGGCAAAATTATATATGAACCGTCGGTAGTAACCTGCTAAGCATAAAAAGGATTTTATTTCTTTTTGTGTTCGTGGTTCAGGGAAGTTTTGAATGCATTCTATCTTTGAAGGGTTTGGTCTCACTCCTTCCTGGGTGATTACATGTCCAAGATAGGCAACTTCCTTTCTCAGGAATTCGCACTTATCCGGCTGAATCTTTAAGTTTGCTTTTCGGAGTCTTTTGAACACTTCGGTGAGTCTCGCTATGTGTTCATGAATAGTGGGGGAATACACTATGATGTCATCCATGTAGACAAGACATCGTTCGTTTTGTATGCCCAGGAGAATGTTATCCATTACTCGTTGGAATGTTGATGGAGCATTTTTCAATCCAAATGGCATACGAACAAATTCGTAGTGGCCATTGTCTACGGAAAATGCTGTTTTTTAGACCGTCTGTTGGTTGGATTTCAATCTGATGAAATCCCGACGCCAGATCGAGCGTGGTAAAGTATTGGCACTTTCCAAGCTGACCTAAGAGGTCAGAAATATTTGGCAATGGATATTTATCGTCTACAGTCAACTCATTCAGTTTTCTGTAGTCGATGACCACTCTCCACTTTTGCTTTCCCGAGGAGTCTAGTTTTTTGGGTACAACCCAAACAGGTGACGACCAAGGTGAAATCGATGGCTGAATAATGCCCTGATTTAACATTTTGGAGATTTCAGTTTTTACTTCCTCTTTGTGTACCTGTGGGTACCTATAAGATTTAGTAAAGACTGGTCTAGCATCCTTTGTTTCGATACTATGTTTTATCTCGTTGGTGAAAGTGAGATTATCTCCTTCTAAATAAAAAATATCTTCATACTGAAGACATAAATCAGTTATCAACTCCTCATTTAAATGGTTTGTTCTCAGCTGATTTTTTTTTTGGATTCGATCTACCGGGAACGTGTTTTGGGGATGTGTTAGGTTGATATTTAAAATTGTTTCTTCGGATGGAATGGGTTCTAATTTTATTTCCGAAAAATCGATCAATTGGGTATAGCATTTGTATTTATAATTGAAGTATAGAATGTACCATTTTCGTCAATTTTTACCAAGGCGTTAGGAAGTCTAACTTTTTTCTTTTCGTCCGCTAACAGTATAGCGTCAGTGTTTTTGAGATCACAACTCAATTTGAAAATTTGTTCCATTCGGGTTTAATATGATTAGGATCTAATTGATTTTCTTCCGGAACTTTGAACAATGGAACCGTTTTGAAATTTGTTACCAATTGTTTGTTTTTTAAATCTATTATGCAGTTATAATGTTCTAAAAAGTCAGATCCAAGCAGACCATCAAAATCAATATCTAAATTATAAATGTAAACCTTGTGTGGGTCTTTTTGCTTAAAATCAATCAAGGTGGATTCATTAACAATTATTTTCTCATCAGTAATGCCTTGTATAGTGACATTTTCAGGGAATCTGTGGGGATATTTTTCACATGTTTTGGGTTTGAATATTGATATGCCTGCACCAGTGTCGATGAGAATTCTGAACGTATTCGAAGCATCTTTGATATAGTAAAGGTTCTTCGAATTTACGGAGAACAGGGAACTCATATGAAACTCTGTTCTGGGAAGTTCAGGTAATCCTGAATGTTCAATGACTGGATTTGGCTTTGAATTTCTGATATGGGGTCGGCTGATTGGATGCTGCTCGTCTGAAACTGATTCGGTGGGTGATTGGTATTCGGAAGTGACAGAAAATCCTGGTATGTCGAATGGTCTTCGAAGGGCTGTGGTTGTTCCATTGTATCGTTTTGGTAATATTGATTACTATCTGTATAGTGATCAAACTCATACCCACTAGGATAATAGTCATTAGTTTGAGGATAATCAGCAGTATCATTATCCTGATTATCATCAGTATGATAATCCTGGGTTTCGTATGTCATGACGTGAGCTCTTTGTTGGGTAGGGCGTTCCGAAAAGTTTGTATTTCGTTGTATTACTGATGGTCGATATTGATTTTGGTTATTTTGGAATTGGGGTCTAGATTGGGGTTGAAACTGCGTTTGGTTCATTTGGGATTTATTATATTGTTGGTTGGGTTGAGAATTCTGTTGTCTCGTGAAATTCTGATTGGATTGGAAACTCGGTTGTCTTGAAAAATTCTGATTGAAGTTTAGAGAAAAATTTTGGGGTTGCATTCTTTGTTGTCTCACTCGACATTCGGTGGAAATATGAACTATACGGCCGCACGAGTGGCAGGTTCTTTGGAATGCAGGTTGCTGATTTTTCCTTACTATTTGTTGGGGACGTGGTTGATTGGGTTTTTCGGATTTTTGATTTTCAAAATAGGAAAGTTGCATTTCTCTCCTAACTCTGATATGGGCTTCAAGAAGGTCTGCAGGGTTAGAAGCGCGTATTATTTGACCTATCCGTGGTTCGAGTCCGGTTAAGAGTGTATTTAATGCCATAGTTTCTATGAGTCCACATTGTGCAGTTTTCTGTTCTACAGTAAGACCAGATTTTTGAATGCACGAATGCATTTTAGCATTATGAACTTGTAGACGGTTGAAAAATGTCAAGGGAGATTCATTAGGTAATTGTTTAATACGCTGCAGGTCGTGAATTAATGAAGTAAGATCACGAGCATCGCCGAAATATAAAGTGAGTAAATGTCTAATTTCATGATAGGTTACAGGGTTCCTAGAACTTATTAGTTGTGCAGCTTTACCTCTGAGTTTGTTTTTTATGTGAATCACTAATAGAATTCGTTGTTCCACTGTGGCCATGCGATACGCACGGTCACATGCATTCAAAAATGTAATCAAGATAATTTGGTCTCCTTCGAACTCAGGCACTAAAGAAAACACTTCGGATAATTTGTACGGTTCAATTGCTTCAGCTTCATTTTCAGCCTCAGCTCTAGGCTGGTTATTTTCAGCCATATCGAAAAGAATTTATTGAATACAGGTAAATCAAACTTTAAAATAGTCGAACAGTACGACTTATTCAATACGGTAATTGGCTGTACAATTACCAATATTGTTTAAATGGGGATAATCAAGCAGTATGATTATTTGTTAATTGTAAACAAAATATGATCGAGTTGATTCAAAATTGTCTTACAATAGTATGATGCTCATTCCGATTCGTCTTGTTCTCGAAGTCGTCCAGCTAGGGGTTTCACCAGGTGTTCCTTCCGCTGCTCCTCGAGTGTTGACTCCTCTTGGGGTTTCGGTTCGTCTTCTGTTGAGGGATTAGGATCCGCCGCTACTAGTTGGGGTGTTTCCGTGTTCGAGCAACGTTTTTCAGATCCTACCGACTGTGCCAATTGTTATATTCGAACTTTCAAAATTAACTTTTTAAAAAACACAATTACTTTCAATAACTTTATTACAGTAAAATACAACTACTTGGTTGAAACTTCTAAATCAACTAACTATATTTGACCTCGCAGGGCCTATTTATATATTCCTAGTAGCTTCATCAGCAGTAGACTTGAAGTAAACAAAAGTACCTATTCTGCTGATTCCGCGTCTCGGATTAATGGGAAGTCGTTATCGCAAGGTGACCCGATAAGGGTACTGCGTAGATTGAGGCATAATTACAATATAACAGGGATATGTTCACCGTTGTTATTAATTTTTATGCTATATTGTCTCCAGCTTGAGATCTACTAGAATCTGAATAGTTTCATTACTTTGGTAATTTGTGGGATTATGGTGTATCTGGCAGTAGCTCATTTTCATATATGACGGAAGATCATTTTCATATCTGGCAGTAGCTCATTGTACCACTTTTTTGTTTCACATTCGTGGTCGTTTATTTAAGTTGGCCACTCTACGTTTTAGTGACGTCATTAGTTTGTTTATTGGTTTCAAGGCATTATTTGCACGGAAGGTCGTTTATAATTAATTTGATTTTGATTCTGCGATGCTTTCTGATTGCCAGTAACCATTAGGTACTCTTCCTATTGTTGAATATCCGTTGCTGAATGATTAGTTTGGTCGGGGAATTTCTGTTGTCTGATAGAGGCTAAGAGATATGTTGTATTTTGTTTGGTTTGGGTATTAGCCACGGGGGAATATTCCGAATATTTGAGAAGAATGTTTTTGATATATTATGGAAGTCATATTTGGAGGTGTGTGGGTGACGATTCATCCTATGAGAGGATTAGAAAATCAATTCGAATATATGAGATGACCGATCTTAAATAATGTTGCTATTATGTCTTGAAATGTACACTGTAAAAAAGGGTGTAAAATAACATTATAAGTATTTCGTCATCATTGCGAACTATACACTGCAATGTTTTTACTCAATTTTCCTGCCAATAATGTGATTCACCGTAAAATTGATGAGGTTTACATGCATTTACAATGAAATTACCCATCTTTACATAAATTTTTCAATTGTTCACATAATATCACAGAGAATATGTGAATATACATGTTTGCACAAGTAACTTCCAGCGCCATCTTGTTCCTCTTCTTGCAAAGGGCAGCAATTGTTATTTGAATTCGTGAGGCTGTCGGGATCGTCACGCCGCATTTGTTTGCATTTTGAATTATTGTGAATTCATGTGAGTTCGAAAGTGAAATATTACGGTGAGTACCTACCTAGTTACAATGTTCAAGTGCTCTCTTTGTTCATCTGAATTCGAGAAAATAAGAGAAAATTTACAATCATCAATATTTTCATCGAAGAACTTGCCGCTGTTCCATTTGTTTGAACTCAAACGTTCAAGGTCCTATTCTACCGCCAGGGACATTTCGAATTTTTTTCAACCGTAAAATTGGGTTGCTGTAATTTAAAAAACGTATATTCAACTCATTAAATTCGGGTTTTGTCAAATGTCCATATTTTGCTTAGTTCAAACTGCATAAATTTCAATACGTTTTCATTCTTTCTCAGATCCAAAATACCTCATTGGTAATGAAGGTGAAATTTTATTGGAGATGGAATTTGGAACAATCTGTGTTCAACCTCCGATACCCCATTAGTATCCCAACAAAAATGGAAATGATCTATAGGAATAATTTCAAAATACATCTAGATGGTGGGAATAAAGGAAAGTTCGTGACAAAGGAATTATACATTTTATACTTTTTTGAAAAATTACGTATGTGATAAATTTTTTATTTTGTTTCTTTCTGAGCCTGACTCCTTATGTTATCTGTTTTGTTTCATTTTCTTATATTTTATCAAAGTTTTTTAAGTGTTCAGTTTTTTTTTTTGTGGAGTTAAAATTACTCTTCTTGTTTATAAAATAATCAGGTTTCATTTATATATTTTGGCATGTACATACCGGGTGGCTACGGAAGTATTGCCTACTGAATATCTCAGTTATTGTATGAAGTAGGTTTATGAAATTTGGAGCGTCGATATAATGACATAAGAGCTAGAATTTGAGCATATTGACATGTCGAAGTTAACTTCCGGTCTGACCGGAAGTAACATCAACTTTCTTATTTTAAATGGAAACCCTATTTTTTTTTCTTTTCGCTTTATTCAGCATTCAATTCCCTTTCTAATGAAATATCACAAGTTGGTATCTAACCAGAAACTAGATCAGAAAAAAATTATAATTGAAATTCACCGAGTAGTCCGTGGAAGCAAAATGAAAGCCAAAAATTGAAAAGTTGGCTATGGAAACCTTACGTCACTTGATAACAGTTGCTATTACTGTAATATTTTATTTTCATTCGTCGGCGTTATAAAAAGCCGCCAAAAAAAATATTGGAAAAGTTGGGAAAAAAACAATACTCTGTAGGTCCATAACTTAAATAGGAACATGCAACTATTTCTTGCCTGTACTATTCAGCATAACCATTCCTTTCTAATGATATAATAGAAAGTAATTTTTTGAAATGAAATACCAAAAAATCCGATTATTTTTATTCAAATAACAAAACAGATTATCGCCATACGCAAAAATAACATTAAAAATAATGTGGAATGATAAATTATATCCTGTAGGTTCTAGGTTAAATAGGAACATAAACGTACTTGGTCTGTGCCATCGTCCATAGATATTCTAATATCTACCAATGGACGATGTTTGTGCTATTCAGAATAATCATTCCATTTCAATAATCATTCGAACCAAAATATTAACAAGTAGGCTGATTGAGATGTATTTTGGAATGAAACAAAAAAGAAACGAGATCTCTCACGAACGCTGCTATCCATATTATTTTGACGTTCGAAGTAGTGTTTTTGATTCTGCCATTTTAAAAGGGTTTGGAAATCGAAATCAGTTAGTGGAATATTCAAAAAATGCCCCGTTATTCACGAACCGAACAAATTGACATGCTTCTCATTTATGGTGAATGTTTAAAAAATTCTTATGCCGCTGAACGATTGTATTTAGAGCGATATCCAGGGAGGCAGCAACCGTCAAGAAGGTATTTCCAGTGGCTTGAAGAAAAATTAAGAACTGAGCCTGATGTTCACGAAGACCAAGAAGCATTTGTTATTAATGAGGAAACTGAAATTAATGTATTAGCTTTAGTACAATATGATAGCACAATTTCCTCAAGGCAGATTTGCGCCGAATTAACTATAAGTAAGGACTCTGCTAGGAAAAATTTAAATTTAAATCCTTCAAGTATCAGTTGCATCAACATTTGTATGAAAATGACGGTGAAAGGCGCCTGGAATATTGTAATTGGTTTCTTCGACAAAATGCTGAGAATCACCTATTTAACTATTATATCTTGTTTACGGACGAGTCAAGATTTACCAACAATAGATTATTTAACAGGAATAATACAAGGTAGGTACTGTGCTTTATTTGGATCATTGTCGATAGTCGAAGTGTAAAGTGCTAAAAGTGTGAACGGTCTTTTGTTTCAGGTACTGGGCGATAGAAAACGAGCACCGGTTTCGACAAGGTGGCTTCCAGGAGAGATTTGGTGTGAATGTTTGGGCAGGAATAGTTGGAACTCATATTGTTGGCCCCATTCTTTTTCAAGGCCAACTAACCGGAGAGAGATACTTTAATTTTTTAACGAATGAAATTTCGGAATTCATTAACAACCTACCAGCGGAAATAACTGAGAGAATGTACTTCCAGCAAGATGGCGCCCCTCCGCATAATTCAAGAATAGCGAGAAATTATCTTCAAAATCGCTTTCAAGAGAGACTTATAACAACCCATGGTCCAGTCAGGTGGCCACCAAGGTCACCTGATCTTACTCCGTGCGACTTTTTTCTATGGGGCATCTTAGAAATAGGGTGTATTCCACACAGCCTACAACTCTACATGAGCTAGAAGTAAAAATTCGTAGAGCTTTCCAAGATATCACGCCCCAAATGTTGAGAAACGTTTTACATGAAAATATCACCAGAGTCAATAAATGTATTGACGCTGAGGGAATGCATTTCGAACATTTGTTTTGAATTTATTTTATCTTTAATCCTATCAATTTGAATTTTTTTTTTCGATAAATCTGTTTTTTTGTTATTTGAATAATAATAATTGGATTTTTTGGTATTTCATTTCAAAAAATTACTTTCTATTATATCATTAGAAAGGAATGGTTATGCTGAATAGTACAGGCAAGAAAAAGTTGTATGTTCCTACTTAAGTTATGGACCTACAGAATATTGTTTTTTCCCAATTTTTCCAATATTTTTTTGGCGGCTTTTTATAACGCCGACGAATGAAAATAAAATATCACAGTAGTAGCAACTGTTATCAAGTGACGTATGGTTTCCATAGCCAACTTTTCAATTTTTGGCTTTCATTTTGCTTCCACGGCCTACTCGGTGAATTTCAATAATAATTTTTTCTGATCTAGTTTCTGGTTAGATACCAACTTGTGATATGTCATTGGAAAGGGAATTGAATGCTGAATAAAGCGAAAAGAAAAACAATGTGGTTTCTATTTAAAATAAGAAAGTTGTTGTTACTTCCGGTCAGACCGGAAGTTAACTTCGACATGTCAATATGCTCAAATTCTAGCTCTTATGTCATTATATCGACGCTCCACAAACCTACTTCATACAATAACTGAGATATTCCGTAGGCAATACTTCCGTAGCCACCCGGTATATACAATATATTGCATATGACAGAAAGTAAACAATACAGGATAATTACTGAAATTTAGGAAAGGATTAAAATTTTTTTGTAATTTTGCTTTATACACCGTGAAAAAATAATGTAATTTTCTATCAATAATGCTTTGTATGATATTTAACAAAATACAGGCTAGCATGTAAAGCTACAATATTTTACATTTCGAAATGTTTCGAAATGTAAATTCATTTGGCTGATCATGGCACATAGCTCATATTAAATCACGTATATTCTTACATAATCTGTTTTTACGGTGAACAGTGTAATTTGGCGCAAGGAGATAATTTAGAAAATTCTAGTTTTTTGCCAGCAAAAATTCTGACATTGAAAACAAAGGTTACTTTCACACACACTCTACATTTTTTCTCATTTGGTTGGAGCTCATTTTTACCAATCCAGTGATACCAGTTTTTTTTGTTTTTTTTTAATTGTTTTCTCCGTCAAACAGCTGTTATTCCCCTACGAACGACAGCTCTCAGAAGTCGAAACTTGTGCGAGGCAAGGATTAACGAGGTCTTACCTTTTAACGTGCGATTCCTGGTATTATGTTGTGGCATTATTTCAAACAGCCTAGTTGTCATTGATTTACTTTCCATTTTCTGATATTTCTCAATTACAAAATTCTGTAGTTCAGACGAAAGTACTACGTTAATATAACGTGACTCTTGGCATTTAAAAATAAAAAGTTGAGGGTTGACCAATTGTTACGATACTTGTATATAATTTTCATCCAGTACATATTTGGATCGTCTACAAAATGTTGATATGGGAAAGTGCCAAAAGTTTTGAAAAATATTCGTAAAATAAAAAGATTTACACAAAAAGATAATTTCGAAATTTTAATTTTTTTTTCTTTACTTAACTTCAGAACTGAAGAAAGAAGACAAATTGTGCGTTTTAAAATGTACATAAAAAACATGAAAGCTCTGTATTTTAAAGATGACTCAAGCAAGCTTGGAAAGATAATTTTAAGCTCTATTGAAATATTCAGGAATATATAGGGTGTCCCGTCTAAAAAGTATAATTTTCCATCAATAACTTTGTATATCATATTTGGACTAAATTTTCTTATTTTGTGGAGCAATAATTATCTTTTTTCAGATCTTAAATATCAATGGTTGTTTTTGAGATAATCGCTCAAACCTAAAATAGTCAAATTTCGTTATTAGGCTCTACCCCCTCCATTTCAAATGATATGAGATAAAGTCAAGGGAACTTTCAAGCGAATGCATATCAAAAAACACCAGTGATTATTTAAGATCTGAAGAGAGATTATAATTGAGGAGCTGACATCCAAAATGAGTTTGGTCCATTATGGACGCATCAAGGATAATTTATTTTTGAAATTCCTGGATTGGCTATCCGAAGGAGATTTTTGACAAGGCAATATTTAAGGACATATTTTTCGCAATTTTCCCGGTTTCTTAAATCTCACCGAAACGTATTTGATTCTTCATAGTAAACTTTCTCATTTCCTGAAAATTCTGCAATTTGGAAAAAACGCATCTTAATAGTCTACTCCCCATTGCTCTCCAAAATATGTAACTTTTATTCAATACAACCGACCTTGTAGGTCTCTCCGTTTCCTAGCAATATTGTGATCAGCTAAAAAGAAACGGCCTGTATACCTAAGTAACATTATAACAATATCGCGAAATATTCTCATTGTTTTCCCGCCAATACTGTGTTCAAATTTTGTACCAAAAAATCCCAGACTGTGTCTTTGGTCTTTATATCCTAGTAACACGCCTATTAGTCGACGTAAATTAGTTTTTTCAAGAGAAATAATTTATTAAGTTTTGAAAATTTGGGTATAAACTCTCTAAAGGCAAGTGAATATATAGATCAAAAAAGTTCCCACCTTTCACGAGGGTGCTTCATCCTCTTTAGCTTAAGAAACCACCCATCAATGTTACCTCTTGCTCGTGTTTTACATTTATCTCGGAAACCGTTACCCTGACGTAAAAAATTAAGAGAAATCAACTTATTTGCTATAAAATACTACAACATGTATTTTCATGCAAATTTTCGCTATATGGCATCCTAACCCCACAAATTTAGATAAAATACTGAAATTACGCAAAAACAAGTGATATCTTAAAATACCTTGACCAAAGGAAAATGTAATAGAAAAAGCAGATTGTTGTTAACAAACCTAGCATTTAAAACAAAAAAAAAATTCAAAATTGTTTTTATTACTACAATATAATACTATTGAAAAGTAACAACTGTTTAATCAATAATTGGATTATCTTCAGGTAATTCTTCCTCTTCCAATGAATTAAGACATCCTTGTCCATGACAACTGGAGCACATTGTTGAACATTTCAATCCAAGCTTAGCACAACTGCATCGTTTTCCACAACCTTTTTTACAATTACAAGATTTCAATTTAAAAATGAAAGTAGGAGCTGGTATTTCCGGTGTAGGATTAGGCATCAACATTTTTCTGACTGATTTTCAACCCCAATCATCAGGCTTCAAAATCTTTTCACGCTAGGAGTGAATTTGTTACGAAAAACGAAATACGAATATTGTTCTAAAGCAGCAGATGTGGGTGGTAGTTTTGATAACAGCACCGCCTGATTAGATTGACCGACAAATTTGTTAAATGAAATGAGTCCATAATGGTTTAATGGTCATGAACAGCCGATTCTCGCGATTAAAGTTTTGTAAATATGCTTGCTTTTATCATCGTAATTTTAGTGAATTTGTCTTCTCTTTACCATCGTTAACCAACTTCAAACGCTATTTCTGCAATTAGGGCTAGATGTACGATAAAAATGTATGGGACATGAAAGGTGAAGAAGAATAAATATAATAAATAAAGTTTCACTAATTTTTTTGGTCAGGGTAACGGTTTTGAAGAAAATTCAAAAAAACCTGGAAGGAGATATCATTAGAGGGTGGTTTTTGAAGCAAAAGGGGATGAAGCACCCTTCTGAGAGGTAAGACCTATTTTAATCCATATTTGGATGGCTATTAAGACTGTGCCCAAATTTTCAAAACTTTATAATTTTTTTCTCCTAGATGCCATTATTATATATAATTTACGTTGACTATATAGGATCGCTGATGTTTTGCTTCAGTGTCGTATTGAAATGAAGATTTGTATCCATAGAAATCTTGATATATGTGTTGATTCATAACTCCTAGATATTCGAGAATAAATAATAAATAATTTCCATAATATCATTATCTTATGAAAAAGTATGATAAATTGCCAAATATCCTAGAATTCGGATTATGCAATTTACTCCCTAAGATATTGAAGGAAAGTTGATAGATTGCACATTTTAAAACTACGTAACTACATCGACATCTGTTACAATAGTCTAATACATTTTTGAATGCATTTATATGAACCACTCTCATTATTTGCATTTTTATATTATTTTTTCAATTAGACTTTTTCGATAACTCTAGCTCTAGGAACATATGAATTGACCGAAATATTTCGACTCAACTATTATATCAGTTCGCTGAATATATATCACGTGTTTTGATTATCCTGAATAGTTCCAATCTCGCTCCCACATGTCAGGTACTCATTGTGAGATTGTCTTTAGGAGAGCAATTTGAATGAAAAGAAGAAGAAAAGAAGCTCCCGGTTTCATCCGGTGCAAACAAAGGTAAACAATCCGCCCTGGTTCGTCAGTTTGCACATTTCCGCCGTGATGCAGACAGATTAGAAGAAACTTCTGTTTGTCTGGACAAGCGTATTATTTTTCAGAGATTCTTTTAGTTGTCTGTAATATCTCTCAAAGAACATCCTGTCTCGGCGGTGAAAGATCGTGGTTTTGTTGGATTTTTGTTTTAGAGGATTGGTGGTTGCGTGTGACCTAAATTAGAGAGGATGGGTGACCCCACTTTCAAGAATAAAAACGCGAAATAGATTCCAGGCTCATTTCAACAGGCGAGAAAAATATCCCTGGTTTCTAAGAAACGACTTGCTTTCTTAAAGAGTTGCTCGTGGCCAGTGACGTTAGGGCGTAGCCGGTGACGGAAATAACAAATTCCGATCAAGAAAAATTTCATAACATTTCTGTAACAAAAAATAATGTTACGAGTATTCATTGCGTAGAAATTTGTCTAGTGACATTGTTACAAAATTACGAGCCGTCAAGGCGAGTGATTTTTCATTTGTGTCACAAGTGAAACTGACGACAAACTAGAGTGCATCAATTTAAAAATTTAACCATGACAGAATTGAACGACGAATGATATTTGGATGACTATTTCATTAATAAAGAAACTATCAACGATCAACAAAAAAATTAATTTATTATTAGTAGTAGTAATTGAATTAATCGACATGTGTCGAATGGACTTAGACCTATGACGAAAGGATTCTTGTAAGCTTTGTTACTAACTCCATATGACACCCTGAGAACAGTACTGTTGATTTGAACCCAACAGTGAATAATAGACGACTCTTCCTAGTCATTATACATAATTTTGGTAAAGGTAAGTTTATCGGGCTCCGTCTTGAAAAAAGTGACTTAGCTAACGTTGTTTTGTCTCCTGAACACAAATCGAGAGGGTCTCAACTACTTCTCAAGTTATGTCCTTCTGATTCTTGAAAATGGCACATTTTCAAAAACAAATTTTTCAATAAAAAATCACAAAATCCCATCCTCTTTTTGATAATACTTTTTTTAGAAGATAATTTAACTAATCTCACAATCAACCTAACTAACCTAGCAATCTAAGTTGCTGGTAATCCAATCACTAATTAGTATAAAAAAGTTAAATCAAAGTAGATGCTCACTGCGCTCGCTTCTTTCTTCCGGCTGCCCACATTTTCGGCTTCGGCACAATTGAACATATAAATTAAGGGGAAGTAAATATTTGCTCATATCTAAATCTGAATAATCGTGCATATTACAAGTGACCAACCTATCGTGACAATAAAAATAACTGAGAAGAAGGAGGTTATGTTTGTGATGGGCCGCAGTGGTCATGATGGTAGAGCGCTAGTCTATCAGTCAGAGGGACGTGAGTTCAATTCCCAGCATGGTCACTGGTCTCATGCTAGATATCGCACGTTAAAAGGTAAGACCTCGTTAATCCTTAGCTCGCACAAGTTTCGACTTCTGAGGGCTGTCGTTCGTAGGGGGGTCTAATTTTTGTGTAAATTGGTTGTTTTTGGTGCTTATGATTGTGAAATTAGGTAGATTAACTTAACTTTTAACTCAACTTATAAGAGTGTCGTCAAGTTATTTTGTGTGTTTTTTTCTTGAATTGCCGTAAATAAAATTTGCCCCGTTCGCTATAGTATCATACGAAATATCCCATTTTCGAAGTAAATCGTATCATAGAATCTCGCAAAAGTTTTCCCTAGACAGGTAATACTATTAGTTTTCGATTTTTCAATGTGTTTTACAGAGGCTCTACTTTTTCGAAAACACATCTGTTAAAATAAAATGTTTCTTCACCGAAAGTATGTTCTTTTTTCTAAATTTCAACAAAAAAACTGATATAGATATCATAACGGGGACACAACTTTGATTTGATATAGCCGGCAGGAAAAATATAGGGGGTGATTTCACCCACAGTTAATGTGTATAAGGACCTCGCATCCTTAGTGGAAAATGGCTTTCGGTTGAATTACCTGAATTTTTCATATGTTGCAGATGTTGACTTCGTCGGCCAAAGTATCCATGGGCACAAAACAATGGGCAGTCTAGTTTTCAAACTACTGGGTGTCAAATTTGAAAAATGAAGCTTTCCACTCAGAATCTTTAACAATTTCAGGAATTGACAAAACGCCTATTTTATATTCATCAAACATTCTTGAATGTTGAGAACGTCGCATAGTAATTCCATGTATATAGGGTGAGTTGAAAGAAACTGTCCAAGCTTCTTAGAAAAATGTGTTTTTTTTTCAATGAATACCCTGTATATCAAAATCGGTTATTTTCATGAATTTTTGACATGTATGGTTTGAGAAGCCCGAGATATTGTCGTCTATATCTATAAATATATAAATATAATATAAATGTATAATTTCCTCTTTATACAATTTTATTTATCTTTGTGTACAATGTTTCATACTTTACAAGTTGTCTAGCAGTCTATTGTGCGATTTTTATCAAATTTGTGACATAGTGAGCCTTTAGTATTACAGTTTCTTTCATTATAATATAATCCAATGTAGGAATAGTATTTAAATTAGTCTCAAGAATGTATTTATTATTATCCTCGCAAACATGAGTAAGTGTATTTTATTTCATGTATTGTTTTGGCAAAATAAACTTCTATTCTATTATATATCAGAGGTCTCCGGACTCGTTTGTCGGCTACATACTTTTGAATGTACGGATTTTATTGTTATCACATCCACTCCATCGGGAAACGAAATAGACTATTCTAGAGCAATTATTCTTCTTGTTCAAAAATTCCTATACAGAGTTAATTAAATGTATCGACCCGCCAATTTTCCTCAATTTATAGGAGGGTATTCAAAAACAATTCGGATGAAAGTTGAAGGGTATTTTGCTCTGCACCTTTCTAGGAATTCAAATATTTTTTAGTTGAGCTATTGGTGGATGAGTGACGCCATCGTTTATTTTAAATTGAACCATATGTCATGTTTAGTATCGCTAGAGAGCTTGCTTTTTTTTCTATTCAGTGGTACTAATATGTTTTCAATTGTCTCGATAGGTACAGTGGGTTATGCATTTTTGTATCCACCTCTCTAATTCACTCACCTAATGCTTAATATGTTTTAAGCGATATAGCAATTTGATTCAAGATTCAGAAGGGCATAACTCGAAAAGTAGTTGAGACCTCGAATTTTCATCGGATTCCTGTTCGGAAGACAAAATTACGTAAGTTTGGCATTTTTTTTTCAAGAGAAAGCTCGATAAACTTACCTTTACCAGAATTTTAAATTCAATCAACCACTGCAAGTATGGTCGATTTATACTCCTGGGCGATAGGCGACGCAGGTGACTTGTAGCAAGCGATGGGTGCTAGGTGATATCTTGCTTATAGTTAAATTGTGTCACCAGGATGTGGACAAGCCATTCGCATTGAACAAAAATGTCGTCAGAACGCGTCGTTCTAATATTAGAAAATGAAGACGATGGAGCAGATGGAAATCGTAGAAATCGAAGATAGTGTTCATCCATTATTTGTAGATAAAAAAACTACTAATTGTTTTTCTGCAAATGAAAACTGAATTTTGCATATGCCTAGCACATGTCTGAATGTAAATTTTCATTTTTTGATCTAAACACTATTTTCAGTGGTTAAAATCTCAGAAGAGAGAAAATCAGTCAGTAAATCTGTCATTATCTTACAGTTTATTGCCTAAAACAACTCACGTATCGGTAGAGGTAGTAGATTTTCTTAAGAGCAATGACTCATACCGTGGCAGAGAACAAATTTACGTTTCGGCAGTTGTCTACTGAGCGTAGGATGTTATAGGATAGGCTAGGCTATTATAGTGAAGTAGTTGAATCAATGTTTTCGGTTTTCATTTCAATGATTTTGTGAGTTGTTGCCTATAAGCGACGCGCAGATATATTCAGGGTCATAGCTCTCAAGAAAGTCACTACCTCTACTTACATTACCGTCTTCATTCAATATTCCAGCTATTTCTCGCCATTTTTGTGATCAGGATCCGCATCATTCCAAATTGCGGGTCTTAATTGTACTTCGCTCATTGAATTCTCCTCTCGATCTTCTTTGGAAATCACGGTAGACATTGTTCCAATTCGTATGAAAATTTCATTGGATACTGGCGGGAGTGCCGGGTGTCGCCGCCCGTGTTGTCGCATTGCTACTCCGCGGCGGCACCTGCCACCTGGTCAGAGTATAAACGAGGAGCAGACATCCAAAATGAGTTTTGTCCAGTATGGACGCATTTAGGATCATCCATTTTCAAAATTCCTGGATGGTCTATCATAAGGAGATTTTTAACAACAAGGCAATATTTAAGAACATATTTTTGCAATTTTTCCGGTTTTTTGAATCTCACCGAAACGTATTCTATTCTTTATAGTTAACTTTCTGATTTTCTGAAACTTTTGCAATTTGGACAAAACGCATTTTTGTAGTCTGCTCCTCAAACGGTTTCAAATAAAACAATGCACCTACAAAATAAACGGTTGTCGCCAGTCGCCCGACACCCGTCAAGCCTAGCCTGACACCTAGAAGTATAAACGCGACCTAAGAGGATCGAAGATAGAGCTTGAGAACTAACCTTGCGATTTCTATACATTATTATATATCAGCAAATGGATCAATCACGGGACCGTTTTTGAAATATTTTTCTTGCACCATTTTCGCAGTATCGATCCCAAGTAGCACAGTTTTATTGGGAAAATATTGATACTAATTATGGGATTGTCCAAAAAATTCAAACGTAATATTGGCGAGAAATAATTGTGAATATTTCGTGATATTGGCTCAATATTGCTAGAATAGTTTAGAAATGATTTTGGTGGAGTATTCCCGACCCAATATATGTAGAGCCACTCAGCGGGTACTTGTATGAGTTTGATGAGATAGTGAGCTATTATTTCAATAGTGCTTAATGAATATTCGACCAATATTCAAATGTCAATACTGGTCAAATTTTTTTTATAATATTGTAATATTGATATTGCAATATTAATTCTAGATATAATAAACAATATGTATGCAATATTGTTTTATTAACTTTGGTTGAAATTATTCAAAATAGATTGATATAATATTTTGAATATAAGTGAAATAATATTTGAATAACGTGGTATCAAACTTAAGTGTACAATATTATTTCATAGTTCTACATTCCATATGAGAGGATTATTGGGAATGCAGTATTTATTCTAGACATTTGATACAATTTTTATACAATATTGTTTTATCGATATTGGTAAACATTAAGTAGTCAACCAATAATGACCCAATCTAGGTCATTACGATTTGATGAATATTGGTGAAATAATATTCAATTAGTGTGCCATCAAACTTGAGTATACAAAATTGTTTTTTATTCCTAGAAAATATGTGAGAGGAATATTGGAGATGCAGTATTTATTCTAAATGTTTATGTAGACAATATTGTTTTATTGATATACATAAATATTATTCAGATTTGTTAAATAATGGTGAAAAATTATTCAACCAATATAATGTGTATCCTTCCCGAAAATTATGCACTTTCTCGTTGTGATGAAAATTCAAGAATCTCCTGTTCAATTTATACTTTGCATGACTTACGTGCATATAACTTCCTCAAATTGTTCAATGTAAACATTGCTGTTGGTTCAAAGTATGCTTATAATTCATAACACCACAACTGTGTAGCGTACCTGCGTACTGCCCTGCTAACATTAACACCTCTTTCTTATATATGAACACCGGCAATAGTGATAACCTATCTTTTATTACTGACTTCTCAAGATGGACCTGACTATAGATAGATGAGAACTTGCAAAGAGTAGAGTCTTTTTAAGAATCGGCGGTACTTTCATAGGTATTCATATTGACAGTGACCTCAACTTCCAAAGCCATGTTATCACATTCAGTAGAAGACTCATCAGGATGCCATGCATTTCGTATAGTATCGAATGAACTAGATATGCCAACTGCCATTCCCTATTTAAATCACATGCTGGGTATGGCAAAGCTTTTTGGGAAACTTGCAACAGTCAACATTTCAACATGATTTTCATTCTTCAATTCGATATCACTGCAAGTTTGGGCTTAGATTCTCTTGCAAAAATGTATTGAAAAACAGATAATCCTTACACTTTCATCACTTTTCATTCTCGAAAAAGTATGCTTGGTACATAAAAATAAGTCCTGATGAAGTGAGACTTTTATAATGTAAAACAATTCCTTGATAAAAATCTGAATAAATGACCCCTATATAAATATTTATGCTTAAGATATGATTATATTGTTGTGATTGTATTTTATCAATTCACATGTTTCTTTTTATTTTCATATTTTTTATTACTACTTTGTTATTCTGTATACTATGTCAATGAGATATTATTTTCTGACAATAAAGAATATTTTGATTCGATTTGATTGACACTTGAGAGAGGGAAATAGAAACATCAGCAAATGTTTGGACGGTACATTATTATGAAAAATGGATGTATATGCTTTTAATAGAAAAAATACACCTAGGTGATTTTTCCATGAAATAACACTGCAGACTTGGGTCTTATTAAATCAGGTTTTGCGAGTGTTTGTGAATTAGCTAATATTATGTGCAGAAGGCAAATTATTACTGACTCCATGTATAGATATGATTAAAATTTGGGAAATACCTTGAACAGTCAATAGTGGAACAAAAATAACGCTACATGTTTGAGTGTATTCCCCCAATATATTCAGAGCACGGAACAGCACATTGAAGTTGAAACACTCTGTAAACTTTCGCCATTAGTCAAACTTATGAATTTTATTAGGTCCTAGAAACTTATCCTTTCACAAATCTAAAAGCCAGTCTTTTCTTTGCCTACGGGATGCTAGCAGAAATGGGGGTGAGCACTAAATCACCGGACATGCAACCGGACAATCTTATCGGCGACACAAAGGACAATATGGCGGAACTCGCGTGCGATAGCCAGATTGCGTGTCGTCTTAGCCTTTCCTTCAAATCCTTTCGCTAAAGCTCGGACCGTTATGCTTTTCACGCCGCGCTACATATAAAAGACCTGATGTGAGTTTTATGATGACTACAGTTTGTTCTTCCAATATAAATTCACTTTGAACTTGAGGTGCACTCGGTGGAAATTTTCGTTATCTGATTCAGGAAGGGTATGGGTGAAGTTAACAGCATTGGCACTGTTTCGAGTATTGTTTCTTTTGAAGTTGCTTTCGGTCTACAAAAGACACTCTCAAGAAGAGATGAAGCAATCAATGCTAATTCTGTTAAAATTATATTTTCTTAAACGTATCTTTAAACGAACTATGTATGTACCCAATCGCGGATCCTGGTGATGACCCGCTCCTGGCCACAAGTCAACCAGTGATTCCATAGCTCGTTTCAAATCACTTTTCATTTATACTATCTATGCCGTAGGGTTCTAATTCAGAGTGTATTCGTTTCAATTTTGAGAGACCTCATGAAGCTGTCCTCATGACTGGGAAAGTACGAAACAGCCGGTCGGTGGATGATGAGTTCTCGAAATTAAATCGAAAACAATCTATTCACTTTAGATTTTCTTTGCATTTCTCTTAACGCAAAAAAAACTTGATTGCGTCTTGTGTTGATCAGAAGAACAAAATTGTTGGCTGCCTCATTTGTTCCTTCAAAATTTGATTTATTGCATAAAAATGCATATGTTAATTAACATTAATCTTCAACCACTTGTAGTAATAACTGATATAAATAGCACTCGTTTTCGGCCGTTTTTCATCCCTCTGGAAAATTTATCAATATTGGTCCTACAGTTACTACTTAACTATAGTAAATGTTCGAACTGCAGTTCCCAAATATTTATGAATTCTTCTTAAAAATCCGAAATGTTGTAACAGTCCATTTTTGAAGAACCACATATAACAACGTGAAACGTTCAACTGGATCTAATGGGTATGCAAACAACAAAACATTTTACCTTTTGCTGGTCCTATATATATATATATATATAAATTAAAATTCTCACCGATCTCATATAAAGATCTACTGTGCATTCGATGAGATATTTGAAAAAAAAAAAACACAAAGAACTCATTACGCAGAAAATAATTGATCTCCAGTTCATTTCAATTAATTTAGATATTTTTAATTAAATTCTGTGTACCACTGGCACCACCAAATAGGTATCTGTTATGTCGTGAATCCCGTGAAATATCCGTACTTGGGACCTGACCGTCAGTCACTGATAAACATGTAAGTTGACCAGGTGCCTGAGGCAATTTTCAATAGTGCCCAGAGCACTTATCAATTTGGCAGATTTTGTGTAGTGGCCTCATAATACTTTTAAGGTAATAATTTGATTTCTTATCAAACTCATCTCAACCCTAAAATCATTTTCAATAACAGCCCACTTCGTGCCGGCTCAAGCTTATCCAGTCAAGCCCTAATCACCTTCTGAAAGAAGATTTTTTAATAATGCAAAGAAATATTCAATTGCTATTTATGGTTATGCAACTGTTGGAGTCACCTCCAAAGAAACTATGAGCCAGGAACAATTCTTGAGTATCTATTATGACAACCCTGGAGTGAGTACCTATTTTAATTAATTTTCCCACCGGGACAAGATGTCGGCTGACTAAAGAAAATTTGGTGTTTCATTTATACTTATTACTGAGTGACTCACCTGTACTACAAAACTACGAATATTTCCTATTATATTATATTATAAGGTCCATGTGAAGGATCTGCAGCTGTGGATCTTACAAGGTATTTTTATACATATTTTTTAGAAACCGTTCAATTTGATACATATTTATATAATCTTGGAACTTTCCATTCCATCCATCACGCACTTGTTTCTTGCGCCAATAGTATTTTGTATTATAAAGGCACCGTACGAATCATTGCCGACATGGTTTTTGAATCTTAAAAAAAAAATAGTAGCCTGGTCAATTTACACTCATAATCAGATTTTTGCTATCTGTCGTTTATATGTAGATTTATATATTAATTATTTTGATAATTGTTTGCATGGTCGTCACTGCCTATATTTCATGTTTGTGATATACAATTTTCCAAAAACCTATTTTGATATATTTATATTAAATCATACTTTTCATACTTCAAAACTTGTCTACTTTGTTTGAGCTTCCCCTCCTAGTTGGATTCCGACTGGCGCCCGCGGCTTACTAATCATACATCATTCATATCTAACAAATTGAAACAATTTTCCATCTTTTGATTTTTATAAGAATCAGTATTTTTTTCAGCTAATAATAAATAAATTAGTACCCACGATATGTCTCCCGACTGAGCATATTGTTCATAACATCTGAATTATAATTTCAAGACCTTTTTGCAATAAAAAGGGCCACAGTGTGTGACACTCTTAATTTCTTGCGAGGAAGAAGATCAAACTGCATTTTTGATTATCTCGTGTAAGCAGCGCTGCATAGACAAAATTTTTTAAACGACCTCAAACAAAAATGTCTGATGGAGTGATATCGCGCGAGGAAGCCATCGATGGGGTCCATTGTTCGCTTTCCAACAATCTTCAAAATGATTGTCTGAAATGTTATTCACAGGTGCAATATTATGAGGTGGTGTTACGTCGTATTGATACCATAGCTGATTCCAGTTAAAATGTAATGGATGTAAATAGATTCATAGAATTTCGAGATATCTCTGACATAATGTAAACGGAAAATATTTGTTTTCTACTTCTATGTATATGATAATGATAATTTTTCAACCGGATACCCTACATGAAAGTAATAGTTTTTCACTCTAACCGTTTTAAATATACTAAAAAAAATTTGATGGATTTTCGACACTAATGACAGTTGATCTCACTTCTTGGCATCGAATCAGCAAACGAACGTCACTTCGTTTGACAGTTTATAAACATTTTCTCGATTATATTTGAACTTAACTCTATAACTATAATTAATATGGACTCTGATAGCGAAATTCCAGTATTTTATAAACAACATCTACCTTAGAAAAAATAGCATTTCATACTCGAGATGAAATACGTTTTTTTCGTTAGTGAGATTGCCACACTCGCTCCGCTCCGCTTCGCTCGTAGACAAACTCTCACCACACGAAGAATAGTATATTACATTAGTAAGTGATCTTTTTCACACGAGTGTGAAAGATTAATTTCGCACGAGTAATGTACACTATTTTTCCTACGACCACATAATAATTTTTCCAAATAATATATAAAAATATTACTTGTAATTAAAGACGACATAGTTTATTTTGAAAAGTAACAATAACTATTATTGAGAACAAGAAGAAGAACTTTTTCTACTTAAAAAATATTAGGCTAAAAATAATAATACTCATCAAGATACACTTTAATACAATATATTTTTTTGTCATAACATTTTTCCAATAGCTCAGTTGGTAGGCAGCGGTACTCGACATGAATTCTATCGAAGAGTACGTGGGTTCGATCCTCGACCGCGAAAACTTTTTTTTAAGAAGATGAAAAAATTACACTTCTCAGATAGATTTTTTTGGTAGAATTTTTAGAGAGGATATTTTTGCTGCCTTCACGCACAGTTAATGCAGCTAACATTCAGTACATACTCAAAATAACTTTTGATGTTTGACAAAAATTGTTCAAAGAATGCTTTTTATATATAATAAATACTTATCAAGATGATTACATGATTGCCTGACTAGGTACAGGGAATTGATATATGAAACTATTTAACGAAAAGGAACATACATTTTGAAAATTCCTTGCTTTGTTTAGATGTTTCAGAATTTTTTGAAGTGGATATTTTGTCGGTTTAGTGCAAGATCTAACAATCTAATGTCCAAGAAAATTTATTGAATAGTCCGACTGAGAACCATTCTGACTTCATTAATTTTTAATAATTACTTTTAAATACAAAATGTTTGATGCAATCTATTTGAAAAGTGTAATTTTTTTCAATATCATAATAAAAAAAAAGTATGCACGAGCGAGGACCGAAGAGTACGCACTCTTCGTCGGAAGTCAAACAAAACAAACAAAACAAAAAAGGTTTATTTCTCATAGTAATCTTTGACTTCTACACCAGGATTAATATATTCATAACTCCCGTACACTGCAGCTCAATCTTCGCCCGAGAGGGCTCAGGAGAGGAGAGGTTCGGGAGGACGCACTGAGGACCGCCTCCCTCTCCCCCTGACCATTGCTGGCCGGAGGGAGGAGGAGCGCCTGTGCCGAGGGGTACACAGGGTCCCAACAAGGGGCGCTGGTAGCCAACCCCGCTGGTGTTGGCGGTGGGTCGAACATTTCAACCCATAGTGGTGGTGGTGCGTATTATACATGCCTCCTGCAATGCTCATGCATGTCGTTCAGGTTACATTCAATGCAGAAAATGCGCTTGTCTGAGTTTAATCAGAGCTGGTTGTTAACGTGCTGTCCCGGAAAAGGCTGATGCAAAAAACCGGGTTGAGGTACTTCGCGCTTCAGGTCTGACCGGCGCCTTGGTTCCCTATGGAACCGGTTCCTCTTATCTTACCTGGAAGATGGCCAACGATAGATATATCAGCCCACCGTGTTTGCGGGGCTGATTATCGTATATTCTGAGCCTGGTAAGGTCTCTGGTTATCGAACTTTTGGGAAGGTGGAACCTGTAGAATTTATCTGATAGGTTTCTAACATATGTCGGGATGGAGTCGACACCAGCAACGGCGCGCAGCGCATCCAAACGAATGTATTTGTCGCTATTAGTGACGATACGAAGTACTTTGTTCTGCATCCTGTCCAATCTCATAAACGGAGTCTTGAGCAGGCTGCAGAACGCTGGGCAAGTGTACAACATCGCCGGCCGTATGATCTGCTTGTATACCATCGTTTTGGCCTCAAGCATCATATGTGAACCTCGGGCTATCAGGGGGTAGGTGCGTTTTACCGCTTCCGCGGCCCTCTGTATAGCCAAGTTAATATGCTTGTGCCATGTTGTACGCTTGTCAAGCTGTACCCCCAGGTATCGCACATTGGTCCGGACATCCAAGGCTTTGTCCTTGACGTTCAATTTCTGAAGAACTTTAGGAAATTTAAATTCTTTCGAGAAATTCATTGCCTCGGACTTAGCCGGGTTTACCAATATTTTGTTCTCCTCGAGATACGGAATGATTTCCCTGTCCAATCGAGATTGGAAATAGGAAAATCATATATATGCAAGGAGTACACATGCGGGGATAGACTGGACCCCTGCGGGACCCCTGCTTCAATCGGAAACACTGCGGATCTTGTGCTGTTAACCCTCACCGCAAAAAATCGATTAGTCAGGTAAGAATTCACCAACCTTACCATGTATGAAGGCATACCTGCTCTCAGCATTTTGCAAATTAGACCTTCCACCCACACGGAGTCAAAGGCTTTTTGCATGTCCAAAAGGACCATTATTGTATTTTGTCCTCGATGAGCCGCCTCTTTCACCTCGTGAACAACTGGTCGGAAGTCAATATGTCCCGCTGTTTTACGAACTGAGCTAACGGAGCGTACGGAAAGTTACTTTCCGCGCCTGTACAGAAAATATTTCGCACGCTTGTGATATAAGCCTCTTTCCGTGTATCTATACAGTGCGATATACGTTACTTTCCTATGTAGTCGTAGGAAAAACAGTATTTTCATCTCTTATTGAAGAATATACTATTTTTTATTACCTTCCGATCTCCAATAAGCTAACAATTCAAATTTTTATCATCAAAACTCCAGTAACCTTGAATCTGTCGTTATGGAAATACTTGTTGTGGATTAAGTATCACCCCGGTAATGTGATTTATGGCGGTTGAACAGCAATTTTCATTAATTTTGCCTCAATCAATCTTTGCAAAAATTTTCGTCTTCCTGAATCTTGATTAATACGAATTCGCAAAAATCATTCCTTCTTTGATTGTCACCTGCTTTTCAATTCTGAACTGATAAGAATGAGTACGGATGATAGATAGGTAGGTACTTATGATTTTTTAGAATCCTCTGAATGTTCATAGGTATCCTCACATTTCTTCCTGTACCTACTAAGGAATTTTCTGCATAGGCTCTGAAGTATGGCAAGACTGAACTTCATTCTATCCATTATCTACGATGGATTTACGTAATTTTTCTTGCTTTTTTATAAACTGTCTGATTGTTTTTCAATTATTGTGGATGAGCCGCAGTTTTTCAGTATTTAACTTGGCGCATTCGCCATTACTCGTGAACAAAAGTGGCGTCGCATTTCATTTCTTTCCGACAAACTTGTCATATTTCAATTATTATTGTGAGAAATTGTCATGTTGGCGAACGTAAACGTTTGCTGAGAAGCCTGGTTGAAGCTATAGTTATAGTATAGTATATTACGTAAGAAGAATTGTAGTAACCCATTACGCACGAAATGAAAAAGTTTATGCACGAAGCCGCGCAGCGGCGAGTGCATAAATTTCATGAGTGCGTAATGGGCTTACAACTCGAGTAACGTACTATACTTTTTCTACGCCCATTCATTTTCTTTCATTAAATAAAAAACATAGCAATCATTTAAACTTCATCATAATACTTAGTTGTTGTTAATAACAATTGAACAATTATTGTAAATCGATTATGCCTTATTATTTAATGGTGATGACCGGTTATTTATAATTGTGGTACTGCTCGGTACATTATAGAAGACGAAGATATTGCATAACGTGCTGCCTACATTTAGGGGCATTACTCTTTCAATTCTAAATATATCTCGCTAATGCTGAAAGTTTTTATGTTTTTTAATTGACTAAAGTTGTGTAAATAAACCAAATAAAGTCTTACGTAAATAAAAATTTTATTGTAATTTAATAAAACCGAGAAGTTTATGTTTTCTTCTCAAAACGCACGTGTATGTTATGAGATCTCATTACGTGCATGTTATTGTTAAATGTCATTTACAAGGAATGTTGACAGTGCGATTTTTGACGTTTACAGACATGGGCATAGAAAAAAAATATAATGACCTATACAACTGCTATAAACATATGAAAACATATGTTTGTGCCCTAATGTTGGGAGAAATTGCTTTGTCCAATAATGCCTGTTAAATTTGTATACAACACTGTCAAGGGATTGGAAAAAACTTCTTTGGTTCCAAGAAAGAAATACGCACAAAAAATAAAAACCGAAATGAATAGTGGACTAATATAATAATTTTTGAAATTTTCCGGAGAAATCAGGGAGTTCTCGAACAAGGTATGACCGATAAAACGAATTTCTGTGTTCTGATTTAA
Source organism: Chrysolina americana (assembly GCA_958502065.1). NCBI lineage: Eukaryota > Metazoa > Arthropoda > Insecta > Coleoptera > Chrysomelidae > Chrysolina > Chrysolina americana. The sequence continues at coordinate 72,844,650 of OY293411.1, forward strand.
ATCCAAATGCCTAAATCCTAAGAGGTTGACGAGATGCAAAGTAACTCTCGTTACGAAATTGAAATTAACAGCAGCCATCCAGCGAGGCATGAAGAAATCAAAATAAGTGTGAAACTATCTATTTCACATTGTTATGAGTGTCTTTTATTGTTGAAATTGTTGATATTATTTTCGAAGATAAAAATGTGGATATAGAGCGATGGTACAACCGAAATTCCGTCTGAATTATCTAAGCATGGTTAACACTATTCTAAAATTCCAAAGCGGCTTCATTGTGTGCCGCTCTTCTATATGCGATGGATTCACTGACCTCCGGTCTGAAATAACTACCGATCGATCGAATTTTGCGCTGTCGATTGTTCTCTTCTGCTCTCGCTTTGCTATTGGAATTCATTAACTTCAGAAATAGACGTGCGTGGTATATGTAAAGGTACTCATCAGTCAGGTTTTGTCATTCTTTGCTCATTTTACTAGCCCAAATACACATTTATGATACAAGTTCGTGAAGTAGGACTCTTTCGTATCAGCGCGAAGTTTGTTGAATGGCGCAGCCGAGTTCAACAAAGAAGCCAGTGCCAAAAATCTTTTTACGTATTTGTATTGTATAACGTTTTTTCTAGAATAGTTATTGTAATGAAACATTTTTTCAATTTTTTAACTAATTTGAAAATTTTAACGTTTATGTTATGAAGTTTTGAATTTTTATCGTATAATCTGCTACTGACAGGCCAAGCACCATCCTTGTGGAAAATGTCTTTCTATTGAAATCCATGAATTTTAGGGATGTTGTAGATTTTGATTTTCTTGGAAAAAATGTCTAGAAGCACACAAAAATCGGCCAACTAGTTTTCGAAATACAGGGTGGCAAAGTTGAAAAGGGAAGCTTCCACTCAGAATCTTTAACAATTACGAGAATTGACAAAACGCAAAATTAATGTAGGAATACGATGCCTCAATAATCAGCCCTATGCTGTATCACTTCCATTGAAAATAACGTCACCGATATTCGCCATTTCCATTATTTTGCTATGATTGGTAATAGCCGAACATTATATCAAGAATTCATGAAAATTGACCGATTCTTTTTGGAAATACAGGGTACACATTTAAAAAAAAACGCATTTACATAGGAATCTTAGACTATTTCTTTTTTCCTGCTCTGTATACATGAAATGACTATGCTACGTTCTCAGCATTGATATACAGGGTGTATTAAGTCGGCACCATTGCCAACTCCGTTATTATTGATGCAAACTAGTAGCATTTTCAATGGCCTTCTCGATGCCGATAACAAAACAAAAATTGACAGTCGCGTTTTCAGAATATTTCATAAAATGATATTTCTTTCAATGGAACACCCTATATTTTTTCATGCATTTCGATTCGTAATAGCATTCTCAACAACAAATCTCATTTTACTTTTTTCGTAAAGGTGAAAATAAGACAGTTTTATCAATAGGAAACATTTATAACGAACGAGTATATGTTCAAAAACACCGCCCTCTTAACACATATTTGGGCTGTTCTATTGACACTACGTTTGGCATTCAACACAGTTCGACCACCAATTCTAATAATTATAGTTTCAATAAAGTTTTTTGAGTTCATCTACATTATTATGTTTCATTTTGTACACCTCATTTTTCAGAAATACCCAAAACAAAAAATCTAGAGGTGTCATGTCTAGCAAACGAGGGGGCAACTTAACAGGACCATTTGTAGCATTCCATCTGTTTCCAAAACAGCCTCTCAGCATTCTTTTCACGCCACTGACATTACGTGCTGGTGCTCCATTCTGCTGAAAATAGATCATCTGACGAGCCTCCAGATCAAGATCATCGAAAAACTCTTCCAACATTCTTGTTAATGAATTAATGTAACGGGGTCCGTTCAAAGATCCATGGTAGAAAAATGGACCGATGATTCTGCCTCTAAATAGACCACACCAAACATTAATACTAAGTCGTCTTTGCGGATTGTGGGGATGAACTAGAAATGGATTATGTCTACTCCAGTAATGAAAATTCTTTCTATTATACATCACACGATTTGAAAAATTATCCTCATCGCTCCATATAATATTTCTATAGAAGTTTGGATCTTGTCTGCATTTATTCATAAACCACCGACAAAACCCCAATCGTCTCTTAGGATCACCAGGTTCTAGTGTTTGCACTAGTCTTAACTCATAAGGAGAAATTTTATGTTTCTTCAGAATTCGTTGAATACCAGACAGTGGAACAGCTATTTCTCTAGATAAATTTCTGATGGAATTTTTTGGATATACCTCAAAGTAGGATAAAACGTCAATTTCTGTATCTTCAGATATCACAAAACGTTTTTTAGTTCTCCTCTTCTCACATCAAAAAAACGCCGATTAGGTAATTCACAATCGGGAAACGAATTGCTGTAGTGTTGGAGTGCTGTTACGCTATTTTTCTGGCAAACCAAGTAGGATTCTAATAAATCACATTTTTCTTGATGGGAAAACGGCATTTCAAAAAATATTCGAAGAGTAGTTGACAGTTACAATAATTCATGACATTGTCATGATATACTTGAGAATATTTGACAAATCGATACCCCCAACGAACAAAGCCGCAGTTATAGGTGTAGGCGTATTCAGCCTAAAAAACTGATGCTGACGATAAAAAAGCCGTATCTCTACTTGAAAATAGTTGTATTTACACTTAAACATTAAAAAAAAATTCAGTATTTCGGCTGTCCTGAAATATGATGAAAAATGAGTTACTCACGTCTTTGTTCGTTGGGAGTGTCGAAATAATATTTCAACAAAGTTTTCAGGCAACTTGATTGCTCATAATGATTACGTTTTATCGAATCAAACACATTTACATTCATATAACCCTCCAGTATTTTCTGTTCTGTACAAAATCGGCTTCAAAGTTATCATTACAGCAGACATATTTTGATTCACAAAATAAACGCGGCTAGCGGAATGGTTTTAAGATGGAAATTATCGTTTTGTGAATTAATGCCAAATAGCTCAGTGGTGTTAATAGAGTGGTGCGATATGATGATCACGGGTTTCACGAGTTCACATCCCAGCGCAATTTTTTCTTTTTACTGTCTTATTTTGCTATTAGTAACAAAATATTGTCATTCATATAAGTACCAAAATTGGGTGATTGGACAATCATGATGTTTTATTCGCCAAAACAAAGAAATTTTTTGTACTAGTGAAAGAAATAAATATTTCCACAAGTCACTCATTTTCCACTTCAGGAAGAAATGTGATATGAGCTTTGTTGTTGAGAATGTTATTACGAGTCGAAATGCACGAAAAAATATAGGGTATTTTATTGAAAGAAATATCATTTTATAAAATATTCTGAAAACGCGACTGTCATTTTTTTTTTGTTTTCGGCATCGAGAAGGTCATTAAAAATGCTACTAGTTTGCCCATTTAACCGAATTCGTAGCATCAATAATAACGGAGTTGGCAATGGTTCCGACTTAATTTGGAACACCCTGTATATTTGACATACTCGCAATATGCCTGTAGAAAAAATCTTGATCTGAGCTCATACAGAATAGCTAATTGTTTTACTAGGGAGGAACGTGTTACTTTTTATCAGGGCTTGAGGGCAGCAAACGAAAAGGGAAGAAAGTATACTTTACTCCAGTGTTAAAGCATACGATTTTTTACAACCCGAAGAGTCAACATGTAAGATAAATTTACTTTTCAGTTAGAGTTCAGCCTTTGTTTAATAATTGTACAAATTGCAACATAACTATAAACATAAATATATAAGCCTAATTATAATAAAATTCCATACATGTTATAATATATTCGATAAATGTTCTTAATTTGAGTTGGTTGTTTGCGTGTATTCTGTCAGAAATGTATATATTTTAATGGACTAGGTTGGCATAAAATTTTCCCACGCCGTTTTTGATCTGAGGAAGTTTGTTGCTTAGCAATGGACTAAAATACTAGATTAAAATTGTTGGGTTTGAAGTTGCTCCAAGGAAAGGCATTCTCAAGCGATTTCAGGTGCACATATTTTCATCTGTATTCAGTAATGAAAACTGAATGGGTTGATAAGTGGTATTGAATAGTAAATCTGTAAGATTGGCATGGAAATAAATTTTTGCTTGAATTTGTTGTCATTTCAACAGGTAAGCATATTTTGTGCAATCATTTTGAATAAAAAATAGTTGTGACAGATGGCGATAGTTATGTCACCCCGTCCGAATAGGCCATTTTTCATAATTTTCAGAGCAAAACTTACCGCTTTTGTCGAATTTCGAACAAAAATAATATTAGCAGCGTTTTCCTTATGAATGATCATTCTCATTTCAACTAATTCGCACTGATAAAGGAATTATCGAAAAAACAAAAACTCAATTTCATTGAAACGAAATGTTTTCATTTTAAATTCTGAAACATAAAACACCAGTCGAGTGTTTCTTCATAATTTACAGTCAAATATCAAGTATTCATTATAACCATCGACCACAGCTGCAGCTGACAATAAATATTTCAAGATAGACAAGAGGATAAAACATTTTTGAAACAAAGATCGCCTTCTTAAATGTTGTAAGTGGCGTTGAAACCCTTCGTGATCTCATTCCTAGATTTAACCAATAAAGGTCACAACAATTAGTCATAACCGTTAAGATCTTTATGCAAGTGGTTCAATTGGGGTTTCAACTGAATGAGTTTTTGAAGTTAAAGTTCACCCTCTTGTAGTTTCTGTCGAGATGAGAGTGTTTCGGAAGTTATGAGGTACTTTCACTTTCTTTTTGTTCTGTCGACTACATATTCAAGAATAATTCCGGTCAATGATTGACGTACCAGTCAATTAAAAGCCACTGGCAGTTGAAAGGGTAGCGGTTTGAAATGTTTGGAGGGAATCTGTCTAAAATATCAACGAATAAATGCAAGTGAAAATATGTTATGAAAAATCATCGAGAAAAACAAATATTCGAAACTATCCATGACTGAAGACCGTTATTCCCAACCGAAACGTTTCATTACATCCACCCACCTTAATCAAAATTTTTAGTATCAATGAGGATAATACTTTACATCGATTGGATTGTTTCTATGAAATGTTTCATTGGGAAAGGGAAATATATTGACTGTGAATGGGACTTCGACTTTTATAACCGACATTCTGTACGTTTTTAATTTTTTGTACACATGTATTTAGCACATATATTCTCAACAAGAAAAAAAATACACGTTCAGTTGGACCAAAAATGTACAATAGCTCATATTCTCGAAAAGATATCAAGTGAATTTCAATTAGAGGAAATTGTATTCATATTCCAAAAGAGGGGTGAAAACCAAATTCAACTGTGTGTCTCTGATTTTCTTGCAGACAGAGTCACTGCTTGAATTTTTTGTTTTCATAACACTTCATTACTATACAAGCATTCGCAGACGACCATGTCTTTCATATAATAAAACGACCGGAAGCATAAATAAAAGGGCGATGAGCCAAAATATGGACTGTTGGTGAGAACTGAGCAAATAAAAATAAACTTACATACAACACAGACAAAACTGAGACAATGTACATAACAGGGGCATCAGACTATATACAGTGTGTCCCAGCTAAAACTTGTCACCCCCCTAATATCCGAACTCAATACATCAATTACCAAGGCGTAAACAAAGATATGCGTATACAAAAACACATGAGGGCAATTTTTTTTTCATAAAAACGTCTGTCTGATCGGATCATATTGTGGATCGAGCATGTCAAGCTGACAAGAGCAAACCCCAGAGCAAAGAAGCTATAAGTCGTGGTCATAATCCACAGTTAAGCCAATCCGTAAGCTGAACCAGCAGCGACTTCATAGTACCATTCAAGCTCCTAACAGATAGTTAGAGAAGTGGCACTAGTGCATTCCATTGAATTTTTATACTTATTGGTTTGCTAATTCAAGATAGAAATAGTTGAATTGTTGATAAAAATGGATGGATGCATTTGGTTCCATTATCGATTACGATGAAGAAATAATTCAGTTCGTCGACTATGAAATAAGCCCCCTCATATAGTTACGAAAAGACTTTTGAGGCATACGATGACTTGGACTCCAATATGAAATTTTGTGTTTCGCAATAATGGAGCAAAGTGAACATCCACCCAAGACTTCCACACACAGGTTTGTACTTTTCTGTTAAATCAGATGTACTCAGGTATATCTGATATTTTTCTTCAGTATAGATCAATTCGAAACAAATATGAAATATTTCATTCTACTGTATGCCTGTGAAAGGAGAAATATTTTTGTAAGGAAGAGAAGGAAAAATAAAACAGTGTGTCTTTCCTAAACATTTAAATAAAAGTAATTCCATAAAATCACACACATTTATGTCAGAATAAGTATGTCACTGGGCAAAATTACTTGATAAATTCATTTCTACAGTTCACCTAACTTTTTCTCCAGGTAATCAGCTTGTAACTACAAGTGGTAGAATCACATTTCATCACAGATCTTGATTTTCGTATCTTCCTCAATAAAACTAATTTATCTACGCGAAATAAATATTTCCCATTCCTCAAGTGGAAACCAATGAATAATAAAATTAGTCCAATAATAATAAATGACAAATGAGACATTGAATCCGATAGAGGCCAATCAGGACGAAAAGCTGTAAATTTCATTGTCATTTACTTCTCTACCGTGATTGGTACATGCATTATTATTAGATTTTGAAAGCACTTTTCGTCAAACCTACAAAAAATCTTTGTTTTTTTCTTTTTTCAGCTAAAAGGTAATTATTTTTATATTGAAAGTTGGTATTTAAGACTGAGAGTTCCTATAAACATATCCTGATGAGTTGGGTGTTGAAAGTGGCAAAAATTGTTATTTGTTCAACTAGGTATAAAAGCACAAGATTTAATGCCGCGGCTTATGTTTCATATTAGCTGAGGATGAGAAACCAGCCAGTCACATAAATTTTCACAGTGTTTTTGCAACTTTCGTCATGCATGCCTCTATTTTGCTAAATCCTGGTGTGCATGCCAAATTATCTACTATTAATTAATTATTCAAATGACGTATCTTTCTGATGGCATGCAGTTTGGAATCACGTTAAACCTGTATTAAATTTTTACAGAGTTCTCCCGAAATTTTCCACCGTTGGTCAGACGAGGGGGGCATGCCAATTTTTCCAGAGTGTTTTCGTTACTTAAACTTCAGTTATCCACATCGGCATGTAATTTGAAAACACGGAAGTCCCTTTTAATTTTTTTCAGTTTTTCGTAACCCCTTGAGCCCTTTCGGCCGCTGCGAGTTGCATGCCATCAATTAGTAGTAATTCAATTTGTTTGAACTTTCGTATATTACAACGGCAGGCAGTATAATATCGCGGAAGAACACGAAAATTCTCTACAAAAAGAACAGTGCTTTTCCTTATGAAGTGCACACGTGCGGCGGCCAGGAACCCGTCTATTTGTCATAATTAAGGGTTGATTATCAAGCCTTAAAAAGGCATGCAGTGTAAAATGGTACCAGTCACCAGCTCCTGGTCTATTCAAATAATTGGCGTGTCTTCTATAAAGTATGCGAACGGTAAAAAATACATCATCAGTTCATTGGCATTCACAAGTTCAGTAAAATGCCAGAAGAAATTGCTACTTTTCTGGAACTAGCCCATGCGAAAGGGTATAACGAGCACTGCCTTCGCAGAACTTCGGCTACGTTGCTGGTGCATTCTGGTGGGGACCAATGTTGAAGCAAAGAAGGATGAAAGTCTTTTCTGGCGTTTCCGGAGTATCAAGTGTGGATACAAAAATTGTTAATTTTACTAAAAAGTGGAAAGAGTTCAATTGTATTGAATAATTATTCACAATTTACCATAAATGAATGTAATAAATGAAAATTCCTGTTTCCTGTTGTAGTTTGTAGTTTTAATGTAATAATAATTGTGAAATATTTTTTATTCAAAACTTAATCATTTTGTGTTTATCTAATTTCAATAACCAGTTTGATTCAAATTATTACTTAAAATGTTGCATAGCAACGAACATTTTTGGCCTAGGCAGTAAAAGTACAAGTTTTAAGCCTGTGGAGTGTCACCAAAAAGCCACTTTTAGTGTCATTTGGAGAAACAAATAATATTTTCCAGAATAACTCCATACCGGCCCAACTCTTCTCAATAAAATTTGGTATGTGATTGGACAGCAGTTGTTTATATTAATGTAAATCTAGTGTTTGTAACTTCAAACAGTGGTGTACGAAATATGGTAACCCCTTATCGCCTTTCCCCAAATTTCACACCTCTGGATTAATTTAGATTTTGTCTAGTCTTTAATATTCCTCGATATTTCCTGTATAAATAATCAAAAATGTCAACGGGTTTCAAGATATTTGAAGTTGAATGAGTGCGTGCGTATGGAGAAATTTTGTTGTTTTAGAAATCAGGTGTTTTGGTAATATTTCGAACTGATTTGGTCTACAGTCGTACAACTCGTAAAATTTAAAAAAATAGCCAAAGGAAAATTAAAGCGTTACGCAAGGATAGAAATTTACCATCTTGAGAGTTTTTCCAAAACGCAAAATCCACTGAATAATTGCAACAATATTTATGAAAATTACGATTATTCAAGGAATAAAAAATCTAAGAAGTCATTGAGTACAACGGCAAATAATAATAATAGCCGTCCTCTACTGGCACAGACTACGCCTTTGGGTACAATCTGTGTATTTTTGAGGAAGTATTATTATCATTTCGGAAGAAACATAAATTTTTTAAGTTTTTAAAAATCTGGAATTAGGCAAGTGTAGTACAAGAAAAACACATTCAAAAGTCCACGATATTTTAAACAAATAATAGCAAATTCTATCAAAGTCATATACAGTGAGTTTTCATATCACGCACGCACTTTTGTTCAACTCCAAATATGTTGAAAACTTTTGACAATTTTCATAAGAAAACTAATCGAGAATAAAGTCAGACACCCCGAGATTAAAGTCAGACCCCCTAGATTAAAGACGTACCCCGAGATTAAAGTCGTAGGTCCGAGATTAAAGTTGGGGGACCGACTTCTAAGTAGAGATTTGAAATAAAAAATGCTTGTGGCCCTTTTGCGCATTTGTACGTTAATATACCGAATGATTATCTATCAGTCTTTCAGTCAGTCTGAATCGTTATTAGGACAGAAATAGTGTGCTATCGGCTCACACAACATAAAAAAGCTAAAAGCATAGTGTAAGCACTCTTCTGAATATTCACATTGAATTAACTTAATTATTTAATTTTTTTGGTCTAGGTACATACTGAAAACTTTCAATAAATTGTGTTAAAAATGTTCAGAATTGTCAAACTGACTGTTGATGAACACATCACTGAAATTTTTTCCCTTTCAGTTGAACATAAATGGCGTAAATATGGAACCGTAGATTATTTCGCTCACAATGATTTAGGTTTGTGCTTGATTGACTAATTAATATTCCATTGATTATGTTTTTTGAATAATGAATAAAGTTTTGAAACAAACATGTCTAAATCACTAAAATTGCCTCATTCATGTGCAATAACTACTTTATGACTTATTAACTGCATTGTATACAGCAATGTTACCGAAACAATGTATTGAATGGTATATTTCATTTGATAATTGAAAATCGCAACTGAAATGTTACCAAATGTACTATTCCACTTGAATAATACATGCATACATGTTTTGTCAACATTTTGATAATTGATATCCACTATAATAATAATTCTGAAATATAGGAAAGATTTTTACATGCAGATATACCTCATTTAATGCTTGAGCAAGAGTTCCAAAAAACAAAAAAAAGTATCTAGTGGTTAATTTTGTTGATAATAAAAATATTCACCTTCTTATACAATCGCATAATTAGACTGTACCTTTGCCACAAAGGGAATTTCAAATACGCTGGAAGGAAGACCTAAAGGACTGATACACTTTCAAGTTAAACGAGCGAAGCAAACATAACGACGTGACATTTGACAAAACGTTAATCAATGCTGTTGTTTAAATTGAAGCGATATACCCTACCTTAATTCACGTGATATTGAAGGTTTTCTCGAGAGATACACAGGCAACAATCGCTCTCTGAATTCACTCCATCAACACATCTAACATCAAAGAGAACACGGAGAGAATATTCAATAATTTGAAGTTTAATCAACCTCTACTGAAGAGTATCAGAGTCGACTATCTGTAGACATTAAAGTTTTCTTCCTGCTCATGCCATAAAATACATTTCTTCTTAATGATTTTATTTAGTACAAAAAATTTAATTTTTGTTCCTTGTTAGTTACTGCAAAGCTTTTAAATGTTTCGCAAGCTTGTGAAAATATTTGTTCTTCATCACTGCACGAAATTGCTATTTTCCACTATCATACTAAAAAAAATCCATTTTCGACTACTAAACAAGGAAAATGGTTGTATTTTGCTTATGAATTTAATAGTGATGTTTGCTTTTCAATAAAATTCTAATATAGTTGATTGTCGCAGAAGACCTGTTGAGTATTGAAAATATGTGCCCATACAGGGTGTTTCAAATTCGATCCTCACCATTGGGACCTCGGAGACTGTAAGAAAGATATCCAGAAAAAACCGAAATTTTGGAAAACGCTTTTTATTCTTTTCTGGCTTTATTTTTCAAAGAATTCCAAAAAAAACTGCGCCGCTTTTTCCCTACTACAAAATGGTGTTTTCAGATTTGCTATCCATCAACAACTTTATTTTTTCTTATAGGCACTACATTGTATTTTTTGAATAGAACCAGCTTTCAATGTTGTATCATAAGTTATCATTGTTTTTCATTCAAAATAAATACAACAGAAAGAGTGTTAGGACATCAGAAATGTATTTAAACTTGGATCACGAAAGATGACAACCACACTGAACTATGTTCAAGTTATTATAGATCAAAATATCACCGAGTTTGATTTATTTGTATAGCCAATGAAAAAATACGGAGACAGAATCAACCAGGAAACTGAAGAGGTAAATGAGGTATGTATGGAGTCAATTAGAAATTGTGTCATTTTCAATGAGAATAGAACTTTGAACAAGTAATAATAATTAACTGAAATGTAAAAACAAAAGTAAATCACTGCAAATGCTCAAAATGCTGGCTTTGTTCATGATAACACAACTGTGCCCTTTTTCTATTATTATTCACTGCACGATTCATTTCTCTCCTCCTCAATCTTCCAAACTCTCTAACAATACTGTGTTGAAAGTCCTCAATATTTTGATATTCCCTCTGATCATAAACTCAATTAGTTTTCAGTGTACTTCATAGGAATGTATCCATAACATTTCAGTCTAGAGACCTTGTTGGCCACCTCACCGGCCCATTATTCCCTATCCATTTGTCACTAAACCTTTTAGTCAGATAATTAGATACTCGTCTGTATTTTGCGGTGGAGCACCAGCATGTTCAAACCAGATAAGTAGATCATCCAAATAGTCTTCGAAAATCGACATTAAAACTGGTGATAGGTTTCTCCATTCAGAATTCTGTCAAATGAATGAAGACCCGAAATTCTATCTTTGTAAATTTCTGCTCACACGTCAATACTGAATCGCACTTAATGCCGAATTTCTCAAAACTGTCAGGGGTTGTTTATGCTCCAAATGTGTTCGTTATTTCGGTTGAATATCCCACAATTCGTGAAGTTACTTCCATCTGTCCAAATTACATTTTCCAGAAAACCTGAAAATCAGGTCTTCTTATTAGCCAATCGCTTTTCGGGATCACCCGGATGCAATTTTTGAGATAAGTGTATATTATAACATTTAAAACAGCTTTTTTGAAGTGTCTCCAAGCACTTGTATAACAATTATTCATAATGAAGGAAATTCGACGTGTTGGTTTCTCCGAGTTTATGTTTATCTGCAAATTATTTATTTTCATTGAAAAGGACACAATGTCTAATTTATCTAATAAATACCTCATTTATCAAATTTTCTCCGTATTTTTTCTTCGGCTTTTCAAAAGAACCAAACTTGGTGAGATTTTGATCCAATAACTTGAGTATAGTTCGATGTGGTTGTCGGGATACAAGCTTAAATACATTTCCGATGTCCTAACACTGTTCTTATCATATTTGTAATGAATTTGTATATCATATCTCTCTTTTCTTCATTCGTGAAAGCCATATTCCACTAAAAATTCAATGACTTGTACAATAACAAAATGTCATTAAGTGTGACAAATTGAAAGTCAAATTTTAAAACACCAAAGTTGAAGCCTATTATGATAAGGATTAATTTCAAAATCATAGTAAAAGAAACGTCCAATGAAGAGTTAGGTTCTATTTTATGTGACTGGGTATTCAACATGAAGAAGAATAATGGTGAAGACTACAAAGAAAGTGCAGTTGAGACAAAAAGAAGAAACAAGAATCGCCCTTGACAGAAAACGCAAAGATTTAGAAGCAATTCCAGACAAAACAGAGGTGAGTTCTAACGCCACATTGCTGCTTATGAATTAGCATACAGAGGTCTCCACCTCTGTATCAAACTGTGAGATAATCCCTTCTAAAATAGAGACGACACTAATGAGTAAGAGACTGGAAGGATTGTATATAATCCAGTATTTCCGAAAACAACGCTCTTTCGTTGTTATCCTCTTGGAAAATCAAAGATTGTCCGACAGTAAATGGTTGGTTGTAAACACCAAAGAAGGAAATATATATTCCGTAAGATTGTTCAAACAAATTATGAAAAAACGGGAAAACAATAACACGTGAAAAGTAATTTTTAATATTTTTAACCATTCCGATTGAGCTGCTGCCATTACTGAATTGACTAAATCCGGACCAAGAACACCATAGTAAAATCATGAATTCCATTCGTACTGCACCACAACTGTTACTATACTGAAAATACAAGCAATGAGGTTCTGAAAATCAATTTGACTATAAAAATTGTGTTTTTAACAACTTTACTCTCCCTCAATACGATAATTTCAATAATATATGAATTAAATTAAGCTTACCTGTTTTTTATTTGTACTGCAAATCATTGTTTCAAAAGTTATTCAGGGTGGCTCGTTTTCAACTCAAATAATTTGTAGCTCCCGAACCATAAGCTTCAGACCATAGGGGAAGTGGGGGCAGATTGATTAACTTTTTTTAAGAATTGAAATCTGAGTGATAGAGCTAGTTTGAGATAAAGTTTGATGTACCAATGTACATGTACCATAGTTTCATCTAGTTTGCTGGTGGACTAAAGGTTTTTTCTTAACTTTACTTGAAAAAGAAAAATGATCAAATATGTGAAAAATGGGATTTGTATCAAACGCGGGGCACATTGAACCAGGGTATGGGGCACATTGATATTTCATATACTTTATGCAAATATAAGAATCTTAACGACTTCTCTCACTGAATTCTTTATATTATTTAAAAAAAACGTATTATTGCTTACATATGTGGAAAACTAAGGAAAATTGAGGAAGGTAAGTATTAAATTGAATACAATAATATGATTCAAATTGCTGCCCACTGCACGTTATAAACCAAATAAGTGTGGATGAAAAACAAGTCTTAAATGGCTGTTCATCGTCGATAATAAGAATCGAAGTCGAAAGGAAAACTAAAGAACGAAGCACTTCAGCTTCGCTCTTTAGTTTTATGAGGTTTTGTTAATTTGGCCATAACATCCGCAATATCGACACTTGCCGTGTCTTCCACATAATATGGATAAATGAAAATATAAGATGTGAATTTTTTTTAAATAGGTATTTTCAAATTCGAAAAAAACATGTTTTGATGTCACTTTTCCTACGTAGTGCACGATAGATTTCTTTTTTGAAAATCTAACTAACAAGAAGACTCCAATCTAGACATTCGAAAGAAATAAAATCACAAAATTTAGCTGTGGTAGTGGTATCCTTAATTTGTAAGGGGCACATTGATACACATCAAACAGCCCCATGCACCTTGTATCAATCTACCCCAACATGTCGATTTTTACAAACATTAACCTCACAAAAAAACTATATGAAATCAACAATTAACCTCTCATATATACATCAATCAGACATGTACTCACATGGATCCGAAGAAACATAACAAAACATACACATAAATTACAAAAACTGACCGATTATCTGAGACTCCCTAAATTTACTCTTGAAACGCACTTGTGCTTGTCAACAGCGGAATTCGAATTGTAAACGGCCATACTTTCATGGCCATGGTTATATTGGTTCACTAGAGCCATCTAGTGATAGTCATGTTTTTTAAGATGCTATACCATTCGAGTGGTGGTATATCAGTGTGCCCCCATTCCCCCTATATTTTATTAGTTTGTTGAAATCTGCTCATCATGGAGCATAATGCGAAACAATATAGAGTGATCTATTTAAAAGAAAATGGTGAAATGCTCTTGGGGTGCGACAGGGAAAGTTAGACCAAATGTGAATATGTCAAAATGTGCCCCCCTGTATACTATTGTTGACGTATTTTTTAAATTTTCCCTAAAAATCATTGTACCAACGGTTATTCAGGGTGGCTCGTTTTAAATTGAATGCACTGTATAATGATTCATAGATATTACCGAAGCCACCAGAACTACGTCAATTTCATTCGACGCGCGTTCATATGAACATATGTCTGCAACCGCTTTAAATCGGTTTTTCCAGAATATCTCTGAAACCAGCTTATACATTTTTTTCAATTTTGGTACATGCGAAGTACGCGTAAAAATACAGTTTTCAGTATAATTTCTTTTTATTTTTAATCAGTGTCGTCCTTGTTACTAAGTATGCTATGCAATATTCCTAATAAACACTTACTGTTTTTTTTAAATGAATATAACTTTATCAGTTCTCCTCTATATTCTCAAAAAAACTGTCAGTGGATTTTTTTATACTGCGGACGGTTTTCGATTAAGAAACAAAATATATTAAGTTGTTCCTCTATGCTTTTTTCCTAGTGTCAAAGAATATATTTTATTTTTTCAGTCTCAAATCGTCCATCAGATGAAAATGATTTAAGACACCATTTTTATGAAAAGATTGGGAACAATTATAAAAGTAAAATTGAAAAATAAAATAAAAAAAAAATAAATAATTTTGGCATATCATTATTTTGAAAGACAACTTCAATACCTTTTCAGAAATAGAAAATGTGTTAATCCAAATGAAAATGTCGGTATAATGTATGAACTCTCATTTGAGGATCCTTTGGAATATTCCTTAAATTTTCAAACTCTTTTTTTCAATGCCACCTGGAATTCGATAGGGAATATTTCTTGTTTGATTTCGATTCAGCAAATGTTAGGAAAATATTTCTAATCTAAATCATGTTATTTCTACAGAAATCAAAATATTCAATAGGTATACGAAATTAGTTCGGTCAGTATCGGCACATTCCTGATTTTCACGTCTGGAACTCCACGTCAATATCGAGATGCTATAACTGTGGCTGCATGCATCCCAACGCAGGTTCTCCCTTCAGGGACGACAATGGGCGAAGCATTGTATTACTAGCTCTATAAAGTTCAAAGCGTTGCGGTCAAAATACCCCTGTCACAAACAGAGTCACCGACCGTGGCCTCACAAAGCGTAAAGTTAGCTGTGCATGCACATTCAACTGTCCGGTATTGACGACAGACCAATGGTCACTTCATAAACTTTCAATTGACTGTCACCATAGGAGTGGTTTATTCAAGACGCAGATATGAGTAAAATCGGGTTTATCACTGGCGCTGACGTGTATTCGTTGTATAAATAGCAGCTTTTAGGTTTAAAGTAACTAGTTCTGGATACAACAAAAGTGTATGTAGGTTGCGCATGGTGTATACCGTACGTCTCGTTTGTCTCCTTATACACAATTCATTTTTGTCTGAAGGTGGTTTTAAAAAATTATTGTTTGAAAGCCATTTATAAATTAATAATGGTCCTATTCAACCTATTCAACTATGCATAATAAATTGATATTTATTTCTTAGTTAGTTGTTGAATTTCATTTTACTTGTAGTCTTTCAAATCCAACGATCATTACTTAGCCGATATTACCCAGAAAATGTTCATACCCCGATAAATCTCTGCAAGTTGTCAATAACTTCTTTTTCGGATCTTACATAGTTTGGTCTCCTGAATAAAAAATCCAAATAAAATTTTTGGCAGCCCCAAGTAATTTCGGAGGAATTGGCCCATTTTAGTGATATGACTGACATTTTCTAGCACACATTTCTACAACGTAAAAAAAACACTCAATAATCTTTCTTCTTTACACTATCATAAAGTACACACCCTAAATCACCCGTTTTACACTATTTTTTCATTGAAACGGTATTGTTTATCAAAAAATTACACCTCCTTTTAAAAACATCAACAACAACAAATTTATGCAAAATGTTTAGTGAATTTAGTAGTATGGCAATACAAATACCGATGAGTGTCCTGTTATTTGTATTGCTCCACACGGGGATTTATCTCTAGATGGCCGCGTCCATCGAGTTCTCGCCGTTGATGGAGGGTTGCTGAAGAAGATGACGTGTTCGCCGAAGAGTTTCGGGGGTGGGGGGTCGTCAGCTGCGTTTCACCCTAAGTGTCACGCATGTTTTCTGCAAAAAAATATGGCAGCGATGGAGCGGAAGGCCATAAAACATGGCGGCGATGACGGAAGTTATGAAAAAACGTCGCCTCACGTGATTCGCTGAGAGCAATTGGCTGGAAGAGAAAAAAACGTCCCCTCACGTGATTTGCTGAGAGCAATTGGCTGGAAGTTATGAAAAAAAAACGTCCCCTGACGTGATTTGCTGAGAGCAATTGGCTGGAAGAGAAAAAAACGTCTCGTGATTCGCTGTGTAGAAAAAAAATGGCCGCCGCCTTAATTGACAAAACGAAAAAATTAAATGTGAAAAATGTCTGTCTTAGAACAACAGAAAATTATGATGGAATTATTTATTCACTCTCTCGAATGAAATTCCAAAAGAAAAATACGTCTCCGCCGTGAAATAGCGATCAGGCACGTCCGGTATTTGTTACTGTCTGCTCCAGCTGAATGAAATTCTAAGAAAATACGATGATCGATTTGACCTTGAATTTGTTGGGTGGGGGAGGGAGTCAAATCAAAATCAACATCTCGAGTAAAGTGGGAGGACTTGAAATCGGCATTTTCTTCGCGTTTACGCACCGGTATAATTATAAATTTGAAACATAAATATATTGGGCAATTTTTTGGTGATGCATTCATTCTATTCAAAAGCAGAATTCAAAATTTATTGAAAAAAAATCCAATCATCAAAGTCAATGCGACATTTTGTGGTAAATTCGTGAAAAATTCCTTGAATCAAGAACAAAAAATCGACCTTTAATATTCCAGCACTAAAAACGTTGTTATCGATAGGGGTGCAACTTTGAAACAGTGGTTCCTAGAAAATGTCACCGATCAAATTCGAAACAAACTTTCAGAATTCGCGGACAAAGAAAGTGGATGGAGTCTTCAGAAAATTGTTAGTTTGGAAATCAAAACGAATAAATCGGTTCGTCTTTCATCGAGCTACCAAAATCCATTGCGAATAAAGAAGCTTGCATTAATGTGAAAAATGAAGATGATGTGTGTTTCGCTTGGGCTGTCGTTTCGGCTTTGTACCCTGTTGAATCGGGTGAAAATTGCGCTAGAACATCATCATACCCTCACTATTCAAATGTACTGAAGTTGGATGGAATCGACTTTCCCATGAGATTCAAGCAAATTACCATATTTGAGCGATTGAACAACATATCAATCAATGTGTACACCTTGGAATTGATTCAGCCGCAGGCGAACAAGGAGGCATTTTTTGTTACTGTTCCGAGCCGACTCACGAAACAAAAATTAGACAAACATGTCAATCTTCTCCTCATTCAAAATGAATATCACACGAAATTAAATGATTACGAGGCACCACCTCTAGAGATCACATTCAATTTCATTACGATTGGATGAAGGATTTATCTCGCCTACTCAATCGCCAACTCTGTAAAGACTTTTATAAAAATTCCTTTGCGACTGGTGTTTAAATTATTTCAACAGTGACGAGGAACTCGACAGTTATACTGTTGATTGTCAAATATTAAACGTGAGCAAAATTTCTTTTCCATCATATGATCATGTAGAATTTCGGTATTTTGTACATAAAGAAATAGAGCCCTTTGTAATTTACGCTGAGACGAAGAATGCACCTCACATACGGCAAAGTACCAAAAAAACATTCCTTCCATCGCTGGATTTTATTTCAAGTGTGCTTATGACGATACTTTGTCATTTTATGATAGTCATCGGGGCTCGACTCGATGGAATGGTTTGCGGAGAGAATGGGGGCCATAGCCAAATTTGTGGAAGCCAAAACTTTGGATATTGTCCCCATGATCGTCTCACCTACAGATAGAGCGACAGCGCCATGTTGCCACATCTGCGAAAAACCTTGTAAAACGACAAAATTGTAAAAGATCATAATCACTACACGGGAGCGTTCCGTGGATTGCGCATGCGCATTGCAACTTGAACTACAACAAGTCGTTAGTTATGCCAATCATTTTCCACAATTTATCCGGATACGACAGACATTTTATTATTCGAGATATAGCAAAAAGGGGTCGAGTCAGCCTGTTGCCTATCAACAAAGAAAAATACAAATCTTTCACCCAGTAGGACGACAACACTGACATTAAATTTCGATTCATCGACTCTTTTCGCTTCATGGGCATGAGCTTGGAGCATTTGGTGCAAACACTGACCATCCATGACTTGAAGATTTCAAGGCGCGAATTTGCCCATTTCGATGCCGACCGGTACGAGTTACTCACTCGAAAAGGGGTATTCCCATACGATTTCATCGATTCGATGGAGAAATTGGAATGCCCAAGCTTGCCGGCGCGCCATCAGTTCTACAAGTTGAACGATTGTGGCATCACCGAATATGAATACGAGCATGCGCAGAACGTGTGGCGGTCGTTCAACTTGACAACACTGGGCGAGTACCCTGACCTATACATGAAAACCGACATATTGCTCTTGGCGGATATTTTGGACAATTTTCGAAATATCGGTCACGAGACATATGGGTTGGATCTTGCGTGGTATTACACCCTCCCGGGATATACGTGGTCCTGTATGTTGAAGTACACCCAGTGTAAATTGCAGATACTGAAAGACGTCGACATGCTTCTCTTTGTCAAGCGAGGAATTCGTGGCGGCATCAGTCAGTGCTGCAACAGATTCTCCTCGGCCAATAACAGGCACATGGGCGAAAGGTATGACGCCTCCAAACCGTCGACCTATTTGCTATATCTCGACGTGAATAATCTGTACGGTTGGGGCATGATGGAATATCTTCCGTACGATGGCTTTGAATGGCTCTAAAATGCAGCCGATTTCGATGTGTTGGAAGTGTCGGACACCTCGCCCATCGGCAACATTCTCGAAGTCGATTTGAAGTACCCCGAACATCTGTATGACAAATACAAAGATTTGCCCTTTTGTGCCGAGCACCGTACACCGCCAGGCTCGAAATTACCAAAATTGATGACCACGCTGTACAACAAGGAAGAAATATGTTGTGCACTAGAGGGTGTTGAAACAAGCACTCAAACACGGCCTTGTACTCAAGAAAATCCACAAGGTGCTGCAATTCAATCAGTCGGCGTGGCTGCGTCACTACATTGAATTAAATACGAAATTACGCTCTCAAGCAAAAACTACTTTTGGCAAAAATAACTACAAACTAGCCAATAACGCAGTGTTCGGGAAAACCATGGAAAACATACGGAAGCATCGTGTGGTGAAAATGGTCTCCAAGTGGGAGGGGCGATATGGTGCAAAAAATCTGATTGCCAGTCCAAATTTCAGGAGTAGCACCATTTTCGACGAGAGCCTCGTCGCTATCGAGATGGCAAAGACGGATATATTATTCAATAAGCCCTTGTACATAGGAATGTCGATTCTCAATATTTCCAAGGTGTGCGTGTATGATTTCCATTACGGCTTCATGATGGAAAAGTACACGCACGATCAGTGCAAATTGATGTATACGGGTACTGATTCGCTCATTTATGAAATTTGGTGCGATGTTATTTATCGGGATTTGATTAGCAGTCACATTGAAAAATTCGATACGAGCGACTTCCTAAGCGACAAACCCTTTGGAATTCCCCTGGAAAATGAAAAAGTACCCGGCTTGATGAAGGACGAAGCCAATGGTCGTATCATGACAGATTTCGTTGGGCTTCGATCAAAGTTGTGCACCTATAAGATACAAGTTGGAAAAACCGTAAAAAATCCAAAGGGATCAAATACAGCGTTGTCGAAAATCACATCACTTTTGAAGATTATGTGGAATGTCTGAAAAACCATGTGGAAAAAATTACTTTGCAACGCTGTATTCGATCCTTATCTCACAACGTTTTTAGTGTAGAGCAAACAAAGATCGCTCTCAGCCCCCACGACGACAAGCGCTGTTTGATTGTCGGCTCTCATGACACTCTGCCGTGGAGTCATCACAGTCAGTTAGATCTAATAGAATGTAAATGTTTTTTCAGATACCCACACACACCACCACCATGGTAGACACTTCGAAAAATGTATGCTGTCTGCAAGTAGTCAGATGTACATCATCAATAGTTGAATTCATCGAGGCCTCACCTCTGCCTTGGACGCTCACTGATCGAATTTTGAAAATGTTTGCCGATCAAAAATGGGTACAAATCTATAAGCAGGCTCAGAGCGTCAGACGAAATATCAATGATTTGAGTCACTTAGAGTACACGAGAGAAATCAGCTTTAAAGACAGGTGTGAAGCTCTCAAAAATCAAGACTGGGAAGGTCATTTGCACGAAGACCAATACTGTGTGTGGGCGAATGCATATCGTATTCCAAAACATAATTTACGATTTTGCCGCACTTGCTATAAAGCATTCAGAAGGGCTATGCAAAACCATCCAGTTCACAGCATCAGAGACCATCAACATGGTGTTCAGTGTAAAGCACATGGACAATATAAATCAATGCTGTAAATTTTGGTGTCACAGATTTGATGAAGTACTGTTCACTTTGAAAACGAGCAGCCAATGCTACTGCGACCTACATCTGCGTAGTGGTGGTGAGCCCTACGGATTAGATCTCACATATAATCGCTTCATAGGCTCAGGAGATAAGGATTCAGTATTCGATGAATGAGATTACCAAATACACAAAATTTCGAAAAAATGTCAAATGAAAATGCAAGAAATTGTGCTCTTGTATGTTTCTTTCTACACACTACATATATTTAATCAAATAGTCGAGTATGTTTTATATGTTATCCGTGTCTGGATATTATTATTTCGTTTCACCCTTCCAACCTCCCATTCAAAATCCCACATAATTTTGGAAGTCATTTTGGCATAAAAAAAGTGTCACTTCTTTGCGCAAAAAAGTATCATTTTTTATACGAAAAAGTTACACTTCTTTATGCAAAAACTGTAACTTTTTTATGCAAAAATGTGACTGTTTTTGCCTTAAAAAGTAACACTTTTATTGATATGGTGGAAAAAGCTGAGTGAAAGCTGAGTGATTCACACAGCCACTCAGCTTTCACTGAAAATGTTTCACTCAGCTTTCACTCCCATGTCAATAAAGGTGTCACTTTTCTTCAATCAAAAATACATGTATTATGGGAAAATGGTAATTTTTTTATAAAAAAAATACCGAAAATTGACATGGTGGAAAAAGCTGAGTGAAAGCTGAGTCTTTCACTCAGCCACTCAGCTTTCACTGAAAATGGATCACTCAGCTTTTACCACCATGTCGATAAAGGTGTCACTTTTTTTCATTAAAAAATACATGTATTCTAATGAAAAAATGGTAATTTTTTTATAAAAAAAAATTATTGAAAATTGACATGGTGGAAAAAGCTGAGTGAAAGCTGAGTGAAAGCTGAGTGATAGCTGAGTGACTCAAAATTCACTGAAAATGCTTCACTGAAATTATTTTTGATCGAAAAAGATATGCAACTACATATTCCGAACCGGTATACGTAGAGCCTGCTTCGGCTAACTTACTTGCAGGAAATGCCGAAGTCCAGCTTCGAAACGATTCGAGTCTTGTTTCGTACTGCATCTCTCTGTCTCTCTCTCTCGGCATACACACAGACCCACTGCACACTGCATACTGAATTAAAACGCCAACTCTGCTCTTAATATATACATTTTTTTCGTTTCGTAATCAAACAGTACTTTGTACGGCAAATAGCATAGGTATTCACGAAAACATAGATGTTTATCATCTTTTGATGATGTAATACACAAGTTTATAGCCTCATCAAATGACAAATGACATTGTTTTCAGCTAGAGTTTTTGCACTGCTTGATAAATCGTGATAATATTGACCAAAGTTCATATTCAATAGATACTCAAATCTTGCCGCCATCACAGTAGCATCAAGATGTAGGATTTCTTGAACGCCCGCTTCCGTCAGGTAGAAGTAGGTGTAATTCTTGGAAACTCGCACTTGTCGACTGTCTGCATAGGTGTATAATTCCAAATCCATAACATCGTCCCAGTCGAGTTTGATTCGGCTAGTCTTGGCTGCATTCGGGTCATCTCGGCTAGTGTAAAAAAGCAGCCCACGAATTGGCCCCATTCAGACATGCTGAAGGACAGGCTGGAGCATATGGTGTGGACCTTGCAAACGAGTCCGAGCAAAACTTGCCGTGTTGCAAGCTCAAAACGTCGGTGTTGCGAAACTCGTAGGTGGCGTTGCACGCAAAGAAACGTTCCACTTTGAAGGCCTTCTTGTTCATGTCACATATTCGATCTGAATCTGCCATTCGATCTACCCACTCTCGGGACGATGATGATGATAATGATGATGATGATGATGATGATGATGAAGCTGACGCCGCCGACGTCACCGACGCCGACTCGTAACCAGAGGACTCTTCAGAAGACTCGACAACGACGTTCACTGCACCAAATATGTTGACTGACTAATCTCTGCGCCGTTTGACATTGGTTTATTTCCCACCCTCCCCCCATACGCCGGCTCGAGTTTATACGTCGTCGAGAGCTGAGACGACGAAAGGCCCCCTCTTTCAGTTGAGATCTTGTCAATTTTCCATTGAATTACATGCGATTTGTCGCATCAATCCAACTATTGTGCGTACTATCGATCCTCAGCCATTTCACAAGTACTTTACGACCCTTACGCCTGATGATTTTTTCCACTAGATAGACTTCGGGATTTTTGTTTTTTGTAGTTTTTGTTCGTAGAAAGCACAGCTGATTGGTCGCCCTTCCAGATCCTCCAGCAAATACGTGACTGGTTAGGTGATTTTCACTTTGACAACTGAATACTTCCGTAGTCCAATTAGGCGTATACCCTTTTTCGAAAACATGCTTGGCCTTGCTAATTCTCACGAAATCACTAATTTTGAATTTTTTTCGACAAGCACGTTCGGCATGGCATAATCATACTTATAAACCTGCTTTTCATTGTCATTGGTGACGTCACACGGTTTTATGCCGATCGTTTGATGTTTGCGCTGGTTGTAGTTTTTGTCAATGTCCGGCAAAATGTCCAGCCATTTGTAGGTACCGTTCAAACTAATATTTGTAGTGTTTGATGTTGTACTTTTTCAGGAGAGCCTGAAAGCTGGAATTGTAAAATTCAGTTCCGAGATCTGATTGGAGGAGCTTGGGACATCTTTTCGCTTTCGACAATATGTCACTCATCGCTTCGGTGACGTCTCGACCAGTTTTGATCTTCAAGGCGCGCACCCATAGGTACTTGGAAAAGGTGACAATCACCACGAGAATATAATTGAAGTTTTTATTGGCTTTAGAGTATTTTTGAAGATCAGCCAAGTCCATCTGCCACAGATCGCCGAGTCCTTTGATGATGATGGTACGTCTGCGAGGAAAATTTCTTCTGGCTGGAGCATGGAGCTCATCAACCAATTGTTTTTTCTCAGATGATGATGATGATAACGTCATTTCGCTATTGGCGGAGCCAACACACTAACTGCTCTGTATGTTGTTACACTTTCTACTGTAGAGGATGGATTATCAACAATATCCCGTGGTGGTGTCAATTTATCCAAGCGTTTCTTGGTATTTTATGCTATTTCATCGAAAGTGACATGAATTTCATCACTCGAATATCCAAGGCTGTTAGATTGTTTTTGGTGGTGTCCAGCTCGTCTTTGAGTTTGTGTATGGCGTCATCTTTGAGCTTCTGTATGAAGTCATCAACGTATTTTTTGTTGGCAACATCATTGAGTGCACTTGGCGTTTGCACATTACATATTTTCACATGTTCAGCATCAATGTCCCCTTTTGTCGTATAGTTGAGTATAACGCCAGGGAAATGGTAGGGCTGCTGCTGCTGCCGTGCATGGCGAGCTGACGAAGTTTGACCGAACTTGTTGATGCTCATGATGCGACTGTGGCATGCAAAAAAACGTCTACTCTTTTATTTATTGAATATAGCCTGCTTCTCTCAGCTCATTGATGATGACCACGATCTCGTTGTCGGTAGAGGTGCTGCCAGCATTTTTGGCGGCTACCAGAAGCCTATACCTGTCAACGAGCTCGTTCACATCGTTCCAGTACACGTATTCTTTGGGTTTCCTATTGTATGTCAACTGATATGGGATACCACTGCCGTCGGCGAAACGACCTCGACCTCCACCACCACCTATTTTTGATTGAGGGTCTTTGAACATTGGACGAATCAAATTTTCGTATTTGGCAGTCTAAGATGGATTCAACCTACCTCGCGCATCAACGTGCGCACCTGTAGCTGTCAAAATTTGCGTATTTGGGATTTTTGTAGAAAATCAAACTATATAGTCCCAGAGTGCCCTCGTATGTTACACCATCAATGCGAATGTCCCCCGTATCTTTGTCGAAGTCCATCAGCTTTCTACCGAGCAACCATTGCGCTCTTGGTTTGTCGTAAATGGGGCCGTAATTCATATCTATTTTGTCGGATTTGGCGCGATGTTCATTCACGAATTCAGTTGCTACTTCTGGATAAACTTCCAAGTAGTCATCCTCATCATCATCATCATAATCATCACCATCATCACCATCATCTGTGTGGTAGCTTTCTTCGTCTTCTTCCTTTTTCATAAAGTTTGGAGTCGATGGTGCCGGTTTCTGTTTCTCTTCTTTTTTCACTGTCAGTCGTGATCGCTTGGTGAGTGGTGGTGGCGGCACTGCCGCACTCAATCTTTTCAGCGGCACCGTAATGGGTTTGAATTATTTACTCAGTGCTTCATCATGCTCGGATTTTCCGATGTTCAGAGTCAGATACTTTTTTCGCACAATTTTCGACAACTGATTGACTTGACGTTTGCGTTCAGCTTTAGCAATCTCCGTCTCAATGCGAGGTGATGTGGTCGACGCCATGACTTCAGTACGAATGCCGTGCCACCTCGCATCACATTTGTATATATTTGTCAAAGTCCAGGCGGTAGCCTTTGATTTGATTTTCCTTCCAAAAGGTGGCACACATGCGGCGAAATTTCTCAAAGGTGTAATCCGGAGAGACTTGCTCGTCGAATGCGTGCTTCAAATTCATATCGTCTTGCCGAAAAAGCACTATAATGTTGCAATTGTCCCTGATCAGCTGTTTGGGTATTTTCGAGTAGGTTTGACACAACTAGGTTGGGTCAATACCCTTGTGGCGTGCCATGGCATAGAACTCTCTGATTTTATTCTGTTTATCACACGCCACATCGTCAAATATGAAAATTGAGTTTTCTTTCGCCTTTGACAGATTGATTACCTGGTCGTTGTCCCAGTATGGAAAATAGCCTACGTCCTTGACTTGTTTCAGTACATCGTGCAACAGCTGGTATTTAGGTTGGTACAGCGACTTTGAATAATCGTAAAAATTCTCGAAACGTCCTCTGTTCGGGCTGAACAGCAAACTGAGTACAGCGTTCGTCTTGCCACATCCGCTGGTGCCACCAAATATTGCTCGAAACGAATTCGGTAGAAGGACATCGTGTTTACGTATACCGTCATCCTCACCGCCAATACCTCCTCCACCTATGGTATCCAAATTGACGATTTCCAGAGCCGGCTGTTGTTGCACCACTTTCATGTTTGAGTTGATTGAATGTTAGGGTGGGTGAGGGTGTGTGTGTGTGTAATTAATGTGTCTGATTAATCATCTGCCATTCGAGCTTAATTTGTCTGGATGCCTGTACTGTGGACCGGGTACCAAACTACAGAAGAGATTGGCACGTGGAAACCCTGGTGTGAACCCTTTGGATTCGGCTTGTAAGACTCACGATATTGCATACTCACAAAACAAGTCTTTGAAGGAGAGACACAAGGCTGACTGGTTGCTGGAAAATCGACCTTGGGAACATGTCAAATCAAAAGACGCCAAATTTGGTGAGAAAGCTGCTGCTTGGCTAGTCACCACAACCATGAAGGCAAAACGTAATTTGGGAATGGGTCTGAAGAAGAAGACTGCTGCTGCTGCAAAGCCAAAGTCTTTCTGCAGAGATGTGGTCAAGAAAATCACCAAGACAATGCGAAAAACTCTGAAAACCTGATTAGCTCAAAGATTTGAGCGCGAAGGCTCTGTGAAAATCCTCCTTGGTGGCACTGCGTGCTGCCTGTGCTCAAGTAAGAACATTGGGTGGCCGCAAAAAAAATCAAAGTACCCCGAATAATACCGTTCGAAGCGAAGAGCGGTGGTATGCTGCCTCTGCTTCCGATATTCGCCGCTCTGGGGGCGCTGGGTTCGTTGGCAGGTGGTGCCAGCACCATAGCCAGGACCATCATCTACTCGGTCAATGCCAAAAAGAAATTGGAGAAAGACAAGCGTCATAATACCGCAATGGAGAGCATTGGTGGCGGCGGTGACAACAAACATGGAGGTACCGGTTTGTTTCTGCGCAAGACCGCTAAAGGCGGCTACGGTTTGTTTCTCAAGAAGAAATTTTCAAAAAACTCCCTCTGAAGCTGCCCAATAGAGCAATGTACGATGAGGAATTGCTTAAATATGTGAAACGTCTGATAATACCCATTTCATGCGAGACAACTTACCTCGATCCTCATCGAAACTTTCCAAGTTCAGAGAGTGCGCAATCATCAATCTGGACTTGGGTTTCCATTCATACAACAGCATACCGAACATATCGAGTGACCGATTCTATTATTATGTCAAAGGAGCGACATCTGTTAGCATCATCCAAATACCGACTGGGTGTTACGAAATAAGCGACATTGCCAAGTTTATACACAAACACATCAAGAAGCCAAAAGAAGCGAAGAAGAGAGCGGTAGTGTCTAGTGACGTTGGCGACGTCGACGACAACGACGATGACGACGGCACCAACAAAAGCAAGGCTTCATTCTCTCTCAAACCCAATACCAATACGCTGCAGTGTGAGATATACAGCAAGCTCTATAACATCGATTTTCGTCCTAAGGATTCTATAGGACGATTGCTGGGTTTTTCCCCGAGACTATTGGAAGCTGGACGCATTTTCTCATCCAATCTGCCTGTGAAGATTATCAAAGTTCGAACTGTTCACATCGATAGTAACATCACATCGGGTGCCTTCTTCAACAATCGCCTGGCTCACACCATATACGAGTTTGCCGTTCGAGAAGACCCCAGCTATGCCATCGACGAAACGCCCTCGAATTTGATTTACCTGTCTGTGAACAAGACGGAAATACAAAACATAATCTTGAATATTCTCGTTCAGTGTGAATTTCCGTGGAGAGACCATCATTATACGACTTGTGGTGCGCAAGCTGTCATAAAAATGGTGTTGGTATTTGATCAGAATGATGATCATGATGCCTTTTGGCATAAAAGTGCAGAGGGTGCTGGCATCACTTCAGTCGCGCAGACGCAGTCGAAGAGAGCAGACGCACACACTCTGTCTCACTCCAGCATACACTTTCTCAAATCGCAATGACATCATGTTATCAAGACAAGTGTTCGACGTGTACAATCATCCAAAGTTCGACTAATCCATCAACAGAGTTGAGACTCGAACGCACCACCCGTACGTCAAGTCCTTTCAAAATAATGACATCATTAAAATTTTCATTCAGCAGAGCGATGTGTGGATATTAATGA
Source organism: Chrysolina americana (assembly GCA_958502065.1). Lineage (NCBI taxonomy): Eukaryota > Metazoa > Arthropoda > Insecta > Coleoptera > Chrysomelidae > Chrysolina > Chrysolina americana. The sequence goes on from OY293411.1 coordinate 72,872,711, forward strand.
ACGATGCCCTTGTCTGCCAGGAACGGGCAATGTTAGATTTATCAATAATGCCGGCGCATACCTTTTCGATGCCATCTACTATGAAATCAATGGCAAAGAGGTGGACTCTGTTCGATCGCCGGATATAGTGAGCACCCTTCGCGGCTATACTTGTTAAGTGGAAAATGATGTGCGACACTTGAGTACAGCCGGCTGGACCTATTCTGGCGGAGCTGTTCACAACGCACCCGACGGTTCGTTCGCCATGTGGATCCCACTTATGCATCTGTTGGGCATATTCCATGACTATAGATATGCCACCATTGGACGACAATACATTCGCTTGGTCAGAAGTAGAAATGATAATAATTGCATGCTGATAGAGGAGGTGGCAAATCCAGTAGTCGAAGCCACCACAGCCACACTGACGATCACGAGCGTTGTACTCAGAGTCAAACATGTGCTGCCCAATGACGAAATTCGTCTGAAATTGCTGCAGTCCATCAAAACAGACGTTCCTGTAGTGATTTCGTATCGCAAGTGGGACATACACGAGTTGCCTGCACTCACTCAGGGCTCCACCAAGGAAGTTTGGGCTATGAAAACTTGCACGTCCATGGAGAGTCCCCGATTCGTCATTGTGACCTTCCAAACAAATCGGATGGGCAATGCGGCTCGAGATGATTCCTATTTCGATCACATCGACATCAGCGACATACGCCTAACCATGAACAGCGATACTTACCCGTATGAACGCATGCACTTGGAATTCAACAGAAACAACTTTGTCGAAGCCCATCGAGCCATGCCAATTGTCCCAATAAAGCGACCTCTACTCGATGACGGAGCATTCAAAAACAGTGCCACCGTGTTCGTAATAGACTGTTCCCGCAGAACGGAATTCATGAAATCCTCCACTGTCGATGTCAAACTTGACATCGAGACCAGAGTCGGATTTCCCGCCAATACTCGAGCCTATTGCATCATTATTCACGACTGTATGCTGGAACACTTGCCCTTGAGCGAGATTGTACATTGTCTGTCATAAAAAAATAGTGACATACAGTAGTAGCAGTGGGTAGTGGGGGAATCCACTCTATGTTTGTGTGTATGTATGAAATGCAGGCTTCGACAGGTCGAGAGCTTTAGTTGTAAGCCAAACGTTCAGTCGTTCAGTCGGTGGTTAATCTCGCTCTCTCTTTGTGTGTGTGTCTCAGTTAATCACAGCAGTGAATCCGTTCAAACAGCAAGCAATCAAGATGAATTCCAACCCAAAGAGCTCGCCATCACCGACAGGCATCGCACAAACCACTTTTTATTCAAAGCCGTAGTGCCATTCCATGACCTGAGCGAAGCTGATAAACGGCAAGAACGATATTTGGATAGAAATATCCACGGCATCCCATACTCTGATAGCTATGTCGAATTCAACGAGATCCAGGAAGTGCTTCGCCCCATCATCGAGGTTGATGTCGTATACGTGAAGAGTAATCAAAAATTCGATTTTTTGCTGAAGTGTGTGCTCGATCTGCCTAAGAGGCCACACATCGTCGATAATGCGGCTACTACAAGTACAATCGTCACAACGCCTCCACCGACATTCGAGAAGCAAAGCCCGCTCTGTTTGAATCATATAGCATCCGGAGAAATAGAAGTACATTGTGCCGTGAGACACTGTTTCGAAATCTGGTAATGGATATCGTCGCACCTGATATGGTGAGGCCCCACGGCGATCACGACGACCACGACTCTTCTATCAATCGGCACTTGCAAAATTTGCGCGAGCTCAAGGCGAGCACAAGCTGTGTATTTTCAAACGCTTTCAAAATTTGCAAATTGACGATTGGAAATGGATAGGACAGCAGCAGCAGCATTCACCGATCCACCACGTTCCGCCGCTGTCGCTGCCAGCACCAAGTCCATGACGTCAGCCACACCAAGACTAGCCGAAACACACGAAATATTATTATTCATATTGTATTATTAGTCATATTGTATTATTATTATGTATCAATGGATGTATAAAACCAATTTTTCTCGATTTATTTTGCAGATCGAATGAATGAGCGAGAGAGAGTGAGAGAGAGAGAGATAGACTGAAAGAAACACGAGTCATGTACATTGAGGAATGGTGTATGTGTGTTTTATCCTCTCAGTGTATATATTTGAGTGGCATATACGCTGTTTCTCAGTGTGCATTGAGCTGTCGTCACGATGACAACAAATTATATAATTCTAGTAGCTGTTCTGTCGAACGTACTGTCTATTAGTCCGCCATATGAGTACGGCGAGGAATTGGTATCGTATTTGCACGACGATGATTCGAGTACTTCGAACTGGACGAAAATGACTTAGGCACTAGCCAATGGTGGATATTTGCCTGTGTTGAGAGCCGAAATCCCGATGAACACCTCATCGTACAGACTGCGGAAGATTTATACAAATCACACCTATAGCGATACGCAGTGGCTTCCGCTGAGGATGTCTTGCCCCTCTAGCAGCACTTCGAGGCCGTCGTCGTCGTCGTCGTCCCATCCAACTATCCAACCCGTGGACGTCAAGATGCAAGCCCCTGCTGCTGCTAATGGAGTGAGTAAGGATTCCAAATGCGAGCCGCCGCCGACACTACACGATTAGTTTATGTTTTTGTGTCAATGGTTCTGATTGTTCAAATATCCGAATCCATATATAAGTTTATTAAATCTATGCATTAAAAAATTTTTTTAATCAATAATTATAATGTATCTTCATACTACGCCACTGGCACTGAAGTGTAATTTTTTTATGTGAAAAATAAATGTATTTTTCTTGAACTGACGTTATTCATTTCAATAAATTCGAACAGACAAAGACAGACATACAATGCCATGGGTTAGAGTGAGACACTTAAAATGCCTTGAATCGATCAATTCGGCTTCAAACTAATCTTTTTTATCTCTGCTGACTCATCATTTTCCTGGAAAAACAACATCTGACTGTCGTGAGTCACACAACGGCAGTGCATTACTCTTAGAATTTCATTCAGATCGAGACAGTAAACAACTCCAAGGTCAATTTAGCTCGAGCAGACAAAGCGATGTGCGAGGTCAAATGAATCATTGTGTTTTATTAGAATTTTATTCAGTAAACAGGCACGGGACGTGCCTTATCGCTATTTCACGGCGGAGACGTATTTTTCATTTGGAATTTCATTCGAGAGAGTGAATTAATAATTCCATCATAGTTTTCTGTTGTTCTAAGACAGACGTTTTTCACATTTAATTTTTTCGTTTTGTCAATTAAGGCGGCGGCCATATTTTTTTTCTACACAGCGAATCACGTGACGTTTTTTTCTCTTCTCTTGCTCTCAGCGAATCACGTGAGGGGACGTTTTTTCATAACTTCCGTCACCGCCGCCATGTTTTTTGCCTTCCGCTCCATCGCTGCCATATTTTTTGCAGAAAACATGCGCGCCAATTAGGGTGAAATGCAGCTGACGACCCCCCACCCCCGAAACTCTTCGGCGAACACGTAATCTTCTTCAGCAACCCTCCATCAACGGCGAGAACTCGATGGACGCGGCCATCGAGAGATAAATCCCCGTGTGGAGCAATACAAATACCAGGACACTCATCGGTCCTGGTATTTGTATTGCCATACTACTGAATTTATTCAATCCATGTTGGTAACTTTAAATCGTTGCGTATTTGCACGGCCAACTTTTCAAGCCATTTCAACTTCAACAATTACTGCAAACCAAGTGAAACTTTCATTTGTGTCGTGATTCAAAAATATCGACGATTTTAAGATCTGATATTGATAATAATAATAATAATAATAATACTCCCTCACCATAATGCATTTGCTCTCAGCTTGTCCAGCTTATGCGGTCTCAGCCTATATCCAATGGCATAACGCGGCCCTACGAGTGTTGTACTACCATCTACGACACTCGTACGGTGTAGACGAGACACCGGTGTTGCCTTATGCTCCGGGGGATATTGAGTTCGTTGTGGAGAATGAGAAGTGCCGAATCTATTGGAACTACTCATTCCCACCCTCAGCCAAATACAAGCCAATAAGCCTGATATAGTCCTTCTCGACCACCAAAGTAGGACAATTTTCGTCATTTAGTTTTTAGCTCCTGGCGAAACGAATATCGTACGAAAAGAGGAGGAAAAACGGACTAAATATCGAGATCTACTCTTTGAACTCCGCAGGCTTTATCCAAACCATTCTGTCAGGATGGTGGTTCTGATAATAGGGGTCCTTGGTGGAATGATGGACACGCTGCTCTCGAATCTAAAAATCATACTGGCATGCCGTGATTCAACAGAAAACCTAGCCGGAAGAATGCAGAAGGCCGTTATTCTTGGTTCACTCCGTTTACTCAGGGCACATGATTCTCGGACCCAGTAATCACTCACCCCACGGACGTGGGGAGTGTTTGCTGGGGTTAAAGATATACCAGCGCGCCCTCCGGTAGTATCGGAGCTCCGGAGACAGGGCCTGACTGGTACATTCCTAATGGAAAAAAATACTCCCTCATAAACACTCATTGAGTGTACCCAAAGGCATAGCCTGTGCGGGTAGAGGACGGCTATTATTATTATTTGCCGTGGCGCTCTGGGGCGACTTAATGATTTTTGGTGGCGTATTCACTTTTCAGCTATAGGACAACCCGGAAAACCTACAGCACCACCTCAGGTGGTCGGTGTGCATTCCAAGCTAGCACCAAAAGATATTGGCATCTAGACAACCCACAATACACTTGTTATTCAACAAGGCATGCGGTCGCCTATCGATCTGATATAAAGTAGTTGAGAAAAATTCTCTTGTACCTACATGGGGCTCGAACCGACTACCGCTATGCTCTGGAGTTTCGAACGGCCTGTGCGTTAGAACGCTGATCTACCGACCACACAAATAATATGATTCAGAATACAACATTTGAATATTCATTATTTGAAAATAAGGCACGCCAGTCATATTTTATTGATGCAAAGAAAAGACACACCAGTCTATTCCATTGATTTGGCTGCCCACTTTAACGGCCATGAACCTTATTTTTCAACATAAAAGAAGGGGACACAAACTAACCTTACTTACTTTAGTAACCTAGCTATCCATGTTGCTGGTATTTCTATCACTAATTAGTATAAAAAGGTGGAATCAAAGCAGATGCTCGCTGCATTTTATGAATAACTAAGCGGAAAGCGTGTTTCTTCTGGGTGCACACGTTTTCGGCCATAGACATAATTTCTCAATTTGAAATAAGGCGACCCAACCTAACCTAACTAACCCAGCTCTTTAAGTTGCTGGTAATTCGATCAAAGCCGATGCTCGCTACGCTCGCATTCCATAAAGTACCAGAAGAAAGAGACAATTTTAGGTTATATCTTTCATGAAATCAATGGTTTTTGCAAAAAACCGGTCCTACATCGTGAAATTTGTACCTGATTAGCGCTGCCCCCTACGTATAACATGAGCGTTGAATTAGGATTTGAAGAGTTTGATATCTTTACTAACATGCTTCATAAATAAATGTCTACAAACCTTTGCTGCGCGGGTTTAGGAATAAATTCGACTGTTCGATGTGACGCGATGATGGTGGCTCTTAAGGAAAGATATTTTCTGATCAGCTTCAAAGCAATACTTAATCCATTTGAAATAGCGGTTTTAGTTTTCGTTATTTTAACAAGTAAACCAGCTATTCTTATCTTCTATATGTCATATATGGTCATTTTCATGAGTTCATCTCTCCTTAGTCTTCAAAATCACCTATTTTCACAACTATCTTAGGTAATCTCAATTTAATTTCATCTCAAGCTTCACTGATAAATGTATGAAGCTGTTAAAACCTTGGATTGTATTTAAAAAAATGATTAGCTATGAAAAATGGGAAATACGGTATTTCCAGTATAGAAAAATTAATCAAAGACTTAAACTAAATAAGAGAAGAATAAAATAACATACCAACTCCTGAAAGTACGCCAATAACACGGTGTCATCTATGGCAATAATTTTGACTTCCATTGACTAATTATTTCGTAATCCTTATCGTGTAAGGGTCTGGATTTCTCTATCAATAAATTTTTGGTTGCTTTGGCTGCATTTTCTTCGATATTTTTTTGCTAAATCGGTATTTATTTCCATTACTCTTATAAGACGTATGTAACAAAATGTAGCAGTGACAGTCAATAAATATAATGAAACACTGTCAACAATATTCAACAAACGTCAGAATATCAACAAGTGCCTTGCCTACTGTAAGAGGAAAAGCAGAAAAAAAATGCTAGGACCAACGAAATTATTTAAAAATTGGTTTTGGATACTACATAAAATATATCCAAGGAATTGTAATGTGATTTTATATTTCAGAATGGAAAGGTCATGTTACTTGGCAAAAATAAGACAGATAGTATCTTCCCAAGTAGTCAAATTGAAAAAAAATATGTTTCAACCTTAGTGTTTCCGATATTGTGAGCAATTTTTTGGTGTTTTTTCTTAAATGAAAGAAATTATTGACAACCTTCATTTTAGGGTTTGTCAAAGAAGATAGTCCAGAGAAATGTAAAGTGTGACATTTGAATAAAAGTGCCATCACCTAGTAAAACGTTGATAACATAGTTGCAATATAATGTGGTTGGGTGAAAGCCGTACTGACGTTCTAGGAAAAATTGGTTCTCTTTCTAAATATATTCAGAAAACTGATCTGATATTTGTTTCAACCACAAATGTGAAACTCACTGCTCTGTAATTTTTTGGATCTAATAATGCAGTATATGGAACTTTACACAAATAGATGTCAGATCTAATTCGATGTCCCTAAGGTGAAGTAGTTATTTTCCCAATATTTTACATTTTGTGGAGTTGTGTTGTTTTTAAAATAATTCCATCTATTCGAGGACACGGAGATGTGAATTGTTCCTCAATGACGATCTGCTAGGAATTTTCTTTTATGATGCCCCTTTAGAGATGGAGCAAATAAACCAACCATGAAACTCATATACCTACTATCAAACAAAATGCTCAAACTAAAAATAATAGATTTTTAATAATTCAATAGAGTAAAAACGCCAAAATTTCGGAAATATTACAAACACTCAGGCAATCCTATTTGTGGTGATGAAAGAACACCAAGAAACGTGTGCCTTTTGCAATTATGTTATTGAGTCAAAATAACCCTAAAATGACCCCTATTTTCACTTTCATTTGTAGAATGCAACACTGATTCGAGATAGTTTAATAATTTATGAGGATATCTCTCTCCGTATGCTTCAGTTAGTCCCAATTGCTATCTTTGTATCACTTTCATCTTCGATTTCGCAATCACAACTTCCACATTTTGCTCCACCCATGCACACACGTTACTGCGATACCTTTTCCATACTGTAAGAAGTTTCAGATATTAGGTCCATAAGTATTCTACCAGAACACTACTACTGTGAATGAGAAAAAATTAATAAGTGATGTTTAGTAGGGTTTTCGCCCATTTTACAGTACTGCGTAGGCTTTCGGTACACTCTATGAGTGTTTATGAGGGATTATTATTATTACTATTATTATTATTATTATTGAGTCTATTAAGGTGTGATAATTTCAAGAGTCTTGACTTGGGTAACTCTACTGGGGCCGTATGTTTGAATTTTAACGCGTGCGATATCAATGTTATATCTCTCTTCAATGCGCGGTGTTTGTATCGCTCTCTGTCACTTCAAACTCATGAAAATGATTTCGCATACGGCCCCTGAGGGTCTATTCTGGAGACTTAACGTATACGAATTCGATGTGGCATCTCTCTTCAACGAATGGTGTCTCTATCGCTCTATGTTACTTCAAACGTTTGAAATGTTTTCGCATGAACTCGAGAATAGACCCCCTGGGTCTCGATTCTTGAATCGTTCGCCTTAAATTTGGGAACAAATAAAAAAGACAAACATACATATTTTATGTATATTGGTGTGGAACAGAAAATCGATCGTTCTACTCTATCACCGTCAAGAATACGGGCCCGGTCTCATACAGTTGGATTTCAACAAAGCTTATGATACCCTTGAACCTGCAGTTCTCTGCAAGAAACTGGACGGATTTTTGCTTCGCAAGTGTTTCCCTGTTGCATACCCAGTTATTTATCGATTAGATCTCTTAATGAGTTATCCTAAAAGACAACCAATCAACTTCTCTTACTAAACCTTTGGGTATACCTTAGGGCTCCATACTGGGTCCACTACTTTTGGTTATGAATATATCAGATTAGGCAAAATATACCATTGAGCCAAAGATACACAAACATACATTTCCTTCGCGTTTGAAGAATTGAAACACACTGAAGCTGAAATCTATGAAACCTCTAAATTCTGTTCGATTTGTCTTATGTAGATAACTCGAGATTCATTTCTAAGAAATCACTAGTCATGCCCTTTGGTCCAACAGTAAGAAAGAAACGTGACCTCAGATTGATCACGTTATAATGTTGTTTAAGAATTAATGTAAAAATTTGGGCCTATGGCAATATATTGATGAGATTCATAAATATATGCCATTTATGTACCTTTGGTATCTTGAGACAGTTGTATCCAAGTAAAGACATATTGTCAAAGACAATGAAGTTAAGACTGAAAATATCTCATTCCTGAATGGCCTACTGCTAGAATCTGATATCAAAAAACTACAAAAAATACAAAACAGCTGCATAAGATTTCCGTTGGAGGGAGATGGATATACTAATATTCGTTCATATAAAACCTTGAAAACAGGATACGCACCCGTCTTATCTACTTATAAGATTGGTTTCACTTATATGAAGAAACCTCAAGAAGAGATTGAAAGTAATGACTGCATATCTAATACTCATCTAAAAACTCAAATATTTTTATTGTTTTGTTGAAATGAGAGTACCCTTATTTTATTTATTTTTTTATTTTTCTTTGCTGCTTTCGAAGCTGAAATCCGTATCATCATTTCTGTATGAGTGTTATTTTGACTCTGTATTAATTTGTAACTCAAAATGAATAAGGACATACTATTATTATTATATCACATTCAATTTCCAAAAGTATATCATTTCATTTTTTTCCATTTCTAGACATTAACCAATACACGTTTCTTTTATAGTTTTTTGCTATTTCTACCGGTTAAAAATGAATAGACTGTCTCTGCCTGATGTTGGACCATATTCGAAATGGAATTAAAACTCGAAACTTTTAACGACCGTACCAGAATTAAAGCCTTGGCAATTTAAGACGCACTCAAAGACATAATTTCGAGGTAGTGATAATATAGTAGGAATAAGACCCTAAAACTGTGACAAGTGGTGCCAACTTCGGATCTCCAGACGCCTTCAATAACGGTATGACGACTTGGAGAATTGCGAGACTCTGCTCTCTTAATTAACTCTAATTAAAATTGGCTGAAGATACGACCCATTACTTGTCTCATAATTAATAACTGAATAACTGAATTGAATAGCTGGAATATGAAATGAAAAGCTTTATTAATATAACAAAAGATATATAAAAGTATTTCTGTTGGCATTTCAGTTTATTATGCGAATCTAATTTAACGATTTTGACGACAGATAATTCGCATGATTCATTTCGAAAGAGTAACATTGCATTTCAATAATATCGTATTGTTTCAAGGTACCGACATTCTACACTTATTAATATTAATTTATCGTTATATTTAGAACATGCCCGATCTCTCCGAATGTTTTCCGAACTACTATTTGAAGATCCAACTGTACATACTGGATTAGTCGGGTGTAGTAAAAATTTGACCATTGTCAGGTCAGCTTGATGGAACTCTTAGTCAATTCTTGACAGTGGTTTATATTGTTCATTGAAATATCTTAGAGCTTTGAGGATCTCTCATAAAGTCTTAATCAGGTGATGGCTGAGGAACAAATCGAGATAATTTCAAAACAATGTTTGAAAAACCGTTGTATCCAGAGAACTTTTCAATGTTATTTGATATGAGTTTAGAATTCAAAAAAATCTGGAATCACAATCTATGAGAATTGTCGATGAGCCTATAAGTTCAGACTCTGCCAGATGTTTAATTATCGCACCTATTATATTGAAAAAAAATAGTTTAGAAAACATGAACCACCAATAGAGTATTTTCCTTGGTGTTGAAGTCAGAAGATATGGCCGTTACCAGTATAATTTTATTTTCTTTATCACAACACTCGAAAAGGTTCACAGTGTCAATGAATATATGTATATTAAGCTGTCAGTTATATTATAAATGTGAGTACATATTTGATACGAATCAATTATCATTTGTCAATTGAGAAATGTGGGTACAAAACACTTGAAGTGTTATTGAAACTATTTCTTTTTGTCTGTCTTGACAACTTGATAAACTGGGTTATTCAACATCAAGGGCCACCATTGGAATTTCGAAAACCATAAGAGATACGAAGATCGTTAATTTGGTTCAAATTTGCCCACCTATGTGACCAGCAATATGCCGTTAAGAATGTTTCATAAATCAGATAGTAATACTGAGAGAACCGCAGAAATGTTTCTTCAACTATACCCAGACAGAATACAACCAGTAAGGACATTATTTAAAAAATTAGATAGAAACCTTATCAAGTATGATAGTTTCAAAAACCAAGAAATAAATATGGAAATCGATCAGATGAGAATACGAGAATTAATATTCAAAATGCGGTAATAAACTTCTATCCTTTGATCAAAACATTAAATTTTTTTAACTTGTCTGTTGTTTAGATAAATTTGAATCTGTCAGTTTCAACACATGAAGTTGCTTACATACAGGTGCTCCACAAACAAGTATTTGGAGGGAGCTCAGAAGAAATTGTAAAAAAATTATACCCAGGTGATCCTGTACGGAGGTTGGCTTACTGTAATTGGCTAATGACTACAAACGATGATCCCCAATTTCTCTCAAAGGTCATTTGGACAGATTAGAGCACTTTCACTAATTATGATATAATAATAATAATAATACTCCCTCATAAACACTCGTTGAGTGTACCCAAAGGCATAGCCTGTGCGGGTAGAGGACGACTATTATTAATATTTGCCGTGGCGCTCCGGGGCGACTTCCTGATGTTTTCGGTGGTGTATTCACTTTTCAGCTGTAGGAAAACCCGGAAAACCTACAGCACCACCTCGGGTGGTCGGTGTCCACTCCAAGCTAGCACTAGACGAGATTGGCATCTAGACAACTCACAATACACTTGCTTTTCAACAAGGCATGCGGTCGCCTATCGATCCGATATAGAGTATTTGAGAAAAAATCTCTTGTACCTACATCGGATTCGAACCGACTGTTGCTATGCTGGAGTTTCGAACGGCCTGTGCCATTGGACCGCTAAGCCACCGGCCACCCTATATGTTCAATAGAAATAATAAGCACATCTGTAGTCAGATCGATCCCAGAGATTTTAGAGCAGTTAGGACACAATTACGGTTCAGTTTGAACGTATTGGATGAAATTTGTGGAGATCAAATCCTTGGTCCTTATTTTTTAATAGAACGCTCAATGAAACTTATCTGGAGTTTCTCCGAGGCGCATTTGACGATTATCTAGACATTTAACCCCCCAATTAAAATCAATATTGGTTTCAACATGACGGTGCCCCTCCACCTAATACCAGAGCAGTATGTGAATACCTGAAAGAAAGAATCCCAGATAGGTGGATTGGAAATAATGGTCATGTGAAATGGCCAGCAAGGTCGCCTGAAATTACAGTACTTGACGCTATTATGTGGGGAACATTAAAAAACCTGGTTTATGACCAACAAGAATTCAATAATGTTGTGGATCTTAGGAGAAACATAATTGAACAGTGTAGGTCAATAGGAAGAAGGGATGAAGCAAGGGCTGTAGAAAACTTAGGACGACGAGCACGTCTATGTATTCAGGAAGAAGGCAGAAATTTTGAGCAGTTCTTCGTCGGTGTTGTGCTATTTCGTTCGTGTATTTGTTAGTTAAAGATATATATTTTCAGTAGAGTTCATTAAAAACTAATTTAATCAATAACATTCTACCTAATTATCCCTTTGAAAATAACTATATCTCTAGAAATAACGGAGCCCAATCCTATTGTCAGCCGTTAGAGTGGGGAGGGGGTTGGTGGCCCGGAATCAAATCCCGGCTGACCTACATTTTCATTTCAGTTACTTAATCAATTGAAACTTTTCTGTCGGAATAGCTGCTAACATTTGTCTTCATATTTATTTAAAGACACCAAAACATACTTGAGTTTCAGAGTTTGATGTCTATTGATGTTCCTAATAAGGAGTGACACCGGATGAACCTAGGTATCTTTCGGTATGAAAAACAATTCTCGGTCAATAGTGAAAATTACGAAAAGTTGCAGTTGACCAGTGAAATACATAATATGAAGCGTCTAGTATTATCATGTACACATTTATCTCCAAGATACATGTGGCTAATAATAAAGATTAGGAGTTAGGTATGGTATTATCTCATAATGGGCTTGTTTTGAGTTGTGACGTTATTGAGGACAGAGTGCGAATTGAATAAGTGCACCCGCCTAAACAATGGCTTGACCAGGTTCAAATTCCGGCTGTTTTCATTTTGGTTTTCCATCTCTAGTATTTTATATCTAAATAGACGTAAACATCAAATAGTTATTCATGTAATAAGGATCATAAAGACGATCATTATGGTACAAGTCGTGAATGACGTGTGCCATAATGATATAATTCATATTACATACAAAATATTATCTGATGGCATTTATATTAATACGTTTTCAAAAAATTCAAAACTGCAGTTTTGACATGTCACAAGTACAACAATTTTTAAACACAATTGTCCCGTAGAATTTAATATAATTTAAATAATAGTGAGAGATTCTGAAACTGGTAGTTGACCTTCTGATTTGGAAGAAATGACGCGAATTATCGTGGACTCCCTTTTGCGAGAAAAATAACGGAGTGTATATGAAATGGTGTTTAGTCGGTACGAAGAATGGGGTTCTGCTAAGGAAATCAAGAATATTACTCATGAGAAAGTATTGTCGACTTACTTTGAATGCTTATCTAAGGAAAGAAAACCATCTTCTCTTTGGTCGTATTATTCGATGATAACAACAAGAAGAAACGTCGATATTAGTAAGTACCTACAGCTGGTTGCCTTACTTAAATGTAAATCAGAAGGTTACAGAGCTAAAAAATCTAAAATATTTACTTCCGTTTTTTGAATTATTTTACCGAATACAAAAACAAAGATAATGCAAGAATTTTTTGTAACTTCGGGGGATATCCGAGGATTGAATATGGTAGAACAATATATGTGAAAATACGACCTTACAACACAAACCATCTACGTTTTCACTTATAAAAATAAGAGATGCACAAAAAAACCCGTTGGAATACACTTCTTCGGTAAAATGCCAAAAGTTATTGAATTTACCTCACCCTGAAGAATATACCGGAAATTATTTTCGGCGATCGTCTGCTATATTTTTGGCTGACTCTGGAGCTGATCTGTGCACTGTGAAACGCCAAGGCGGATGGAAGAGAAATACTGTTGCCGAAGGTTACATCGAAAATACGAAAGAGCAAAAGAAAAAAATATCAGAAGCAATTTTTGGTTCCAACAACCAAATAGGATTACAAGTTTATCAAAAAAAAATCATCAACTACTGATGTAAAAACTCTAGAATCCATTAAAATTGATATTGCAATTTGTAGTTATTGCTCTTTTACCATTTATAATAAATAGTTTTGTACCTACACAGTTATGCATTTTGAATAAACTTTTTTGATCTCACCATTACATGTTTCTCATATAGAATTTCATAATGGTACTTAGTACCACAATGAGTTCATTATGGTACTAAGTACCATAATGAGCTCCCTAATGTCATCAAAATTGCGTGATATAGCGTTGTCATTGTGACATGCCATCAGATAAATACAAATTCGAACAGTTGGTAAAAATTTGTTATATCTTTCAACTGGCTGAACCCCTACGAGACACCCTCAGAAGTCTTCGAGAGACTTGTGCGAGCTAGAGAAGACTTACCTCATACCTTTCAACGTGTAATGTTATGCACATATAACATACAACCTTGTAATATTAGGGTGACGAACTGCTTCTTTGGTATTAGATTCCCTGCTCTTCGGTTGATTTGGTGGTAACGCCATCACCGTCTGATTCAAACAAGTATTCAATATTCAGTAAAAATTTCATGCATTGTGATAAAACTTGTTCAGTATTCAATCACTTGAGTAACAGGGAAATCTACGAAGATCGGAAAGGACGAAGCTTTGGAAAAGACGCTTAAAATTAAACAAATATTAATAACTTAACTTAATTTTTAATTGAAAGTGTCGTTTCCAGTGTTTCCATAAAACAGATGGCACAATTATCACGTGACAATATTGTCTTGCTTCATGACAACAAAGCTAGAAATATAATTTACTTTGGAGTGTTTCGTGACTGCTTGTATCTCCTAATCGCTATAGGAATAACCAGAGCCGATAGGAGATAAACGGAATACTGCCAGAATAGATATCAAATTAGTGGAAATTTGGTCGAACCAGCCAGATTGAACTTAATCCTTGATTAGTTCTTCCGAGTCGACAACGATGTTTCAACACGCGATCACGTGAACAACTCCATCCGGAGTTACACGACTCCGGCTTGTACCTGAGTACTTATTTCATCAATATAGATAGAAAGGTATCAATTTGGATTGTGGGGAAGTCAGGTGGAGGCGGTGTGAATCACTGTAATGAGGAGTTGGGAGTTAGTATGGTGTTTTGATCGAAAATGATTTCCGTTCCGTAAGAGGGTCTGATGGAAGGATATGAGTCGTTGCAGCAGTCTATAAAAACGATAATGATGCACATCAAAAACGCGAACTGCATGAATAGGCTAGAATTCAGCAGAAGCATTATATGATCGAAAATTATTTCATAAGTTCTTCAATAATTTTGAATAAATACCAAACTATACAGTGTACTTCGGTTGGCATATGGAAAAAATTTTGATAAAAATAAAAATGAACCTGCTATACCATTTTTGTGACTTTTCATATACAGGGTGTTCCAAATTCAGTTGGCACCATTGCCAACTCCGTTATTGATGCTACGAATTCGGTTAAATCTCATTCGACTTTCTTTCGTAAAGGTGAAAATAAGTTTTATCAATCATTTGTAACAAACGAATTTGATGAAGCGCTATAAAATATCGAGTAAATGTTCGAAAACACCACCTTCTTGATAAACACATATTTGGGCACTTCTATTGATACTACGTGTGGCATTCAACACAGTTCGGCCATCAATTCTATTAACTTATAGCTTCAATATAATTTTTCAGTTCATCTGCATTATTATTTTTCATTTTGTATACCTCATTTTTCATTAATCCCCAAAAATAAAAATCTAGAGGTGTAATTTCTGGTGAACGAGGGGGCCACTTGACAGGACCATTTGTAGCAATCCATCTGTTTCCAAAACGCCACTGATATTATGTGCTGGTACTCCAGCCTGCTGAAAATAGATTATTTGTCGAGCCCCCAGATCAAGATCATCGAAAAACTCTTCCAACACTCTTGTTAATAAATTAATGTAACGGGGTTCAGGGGTTCAAAGAACCATGGTAGAAAAATGGACCGATAATTCTGCCCCTAAATAGACCACACCAAATTCTTTCTATTATACATTCCACGATTTGAAAAATTAGCCTCATCGCTCCATTTAATATTTCTATAGAAGTTTGGATCTTGTCTGCATTTATTCATAAACCATAGACAAAACCCCAATCGTCTCTCAGGATCACTAGGTTCTAGTGTTTGCACTGGTCTTAACTTATAAGGAGAAATCTTATGTTTCTTCAGAATTCGTTGAATACCAGACAGTGGAACAGCTATTTCTCTAGATAAATCTCTGGTGGAATTATTTGGATATATCTCAAAGTAGGATAAAACGTCAATTTCTGTGTCTTCAGTTATTACAAAACGTTTTTTTGTATATGAACTCATCATCTATGTCTTCTACTTCATGATGTTGAAACTGAAGAAATAAAAAAATCTTTAGCCTGCTCATCTTCAAAATAAAAATAAAAATACTTCTCCTCGATCTCTGCCATTTAGTATAAAGAATTACTTCGACCAATTTATATTGTAATAGTTTCGATATATTTTTTTGCTGTGTTGTAAATTTTCTTGTAATTTGTTGCCAAGTTATATATGTACTACCTGACTTGTCCTATAGCTGCTACTACTCAGCTCGATGGATTTAATATAAATTGGATTGAATTGAATATGAAAGTACCCAAACACCCAGGAGCTGTAATCTTAAACTCTCGATAATGCTAACTTTGTTGGCAAAACGCACGTCGCGTCGAGTGAAATTTTTGGAGTTCGGTTAGTTTTCACTTTTTATTTAAAACAAAGGTTCCAAATAAATATATATGTAAAGTTTGCTTTTCTGGAACGAAATGACACCTTATGGACATTAACGTATTTTAATTGGTGTTCGGAACCAAACTAATCGTCTGTCATGAAATTCTATCGATTTATTCCTAACAAATGGGAACAGAATATAATTAGAAAACTCTAATAAATGTTTTATGATCTGCAGCCATAACTAATATATCAGGTTTCTTGGGTGTTAATCCCGTATTTATCCCATGTTTATTTTACTGAAAAGACTGTGCGGTTGGGCTCTTTAAAAGGTGTGTAATCTAGTGTCCGCAAGAGTCTCGGGTTTCAAGAACTTCGGCGAATGTAAAAAATATTCGGCAATCCTCTGACGAAAGAAAGAGAAGTCATGTTTGTTTTTGATTTACTACAAAATGATGATTTGCTCCGTCTTTGATATGGTATGCCTTGTGAGACGGGTGTTCGAAAATACATAACGTCGATTGACGTCTTATAAATTAACATATTGATTCGACACCTGATTAGAAGAACAAACGACTTACTTGTACTTGTAGGAAGTTCTTTCTGAATTATATGAGATATACTCATCCAATTAGATTACAGACGTAGTAGTCACTATTTTGCACTAATCCAAAAATGAATCCCTAGAGAAAAAACCCTCTTTTCCGTCCCACTATCGTCGCCTAGTTATTACACTCTTTGCGATATATTTTCAAAAATCAAAGTCTGGGTAGGGAAACATGAATATAATCTGACTTTTCTTGGGAGGAACTCATCTAATTGGGTGAGTATATCATATATAATTCAGAATGAACTTCCTACAGGAAAGTCGTTTGTTCTCATCATTTTATTTCGCTATACTCGTCCAATGAGATTACACATGTAGATATTGAAAGCCAATTCAATTTTTGGTAGCTCAAAACTTTTTATTTCAATATACTTATTAAACAAGGTAAGTATAAATTCTATGATAATAGTCTTACTATTGATTTTGCCTTAGAAAATATTATATAATTGCCTACTATAATAATATAATACAATTATCAACTATGGAATGAGTATTCTTCAATTTTTATCAACCAATATTTCAAGAAAATTTGATTCATTTTTCGACTTATAGACTGGGTAGTTGCTCTGTGGTGGGGTTTTTAATGAGTGAAAATGGGGTACTTACTCCTCATCATTTCTTAGCGTTTGACATACTTCTAAAAAATATCTAATATATCTGATATTTTGGCTAAACACACATTAGCGAAGAAAATGTTAGATCAGAAAATCAGTCATATTATATAGCATATTATGTAGTAAGTGTTATGGACGTCCTTTTAGTAGGTTGGTAAGGTTTTAAGTGTGTGGCCCCCTTCGGCCTGTCAGGATACTACAAGTAAAGAGTGTTCAAGAAACGAGTATCTAAGAAATGAAATGCCCTTTATTTCCACAAAGTGAAGATAGGTAGCAAATATCTGACAGAAAACATCTACTTTCCCATACGGACATTGAACATTGTCCTTAAGGAGGTCACATTGCAAGTGCTGAATGTAATAAAGCCATTGAATATTATCCTTCATGTTTTGCAGTTATTTCCTCTCATCAGTGTCGTCTTGTTCTACTGAACCAACAATAATATTCGAAAGTCTAATAGTATTCCCTTACGAATGAAGCCGTGACTTGTAATAAGCCAGTCACAGCGCCAACGCGAGGGAAAAACAAAACAGCATTTCCCGGTATAACAAACTACAGGAAGAGTAAATGCAATAAATCGAAAAAAGTTCGAGAAGTGTGCATACAGAGGGGATCAAATAAATTAGAAGAAATGATTCCGGCTACCGTCGAAAATAATCTTCTCTTCCCTCATTTCCACAAAGTAGAAAATGCGAAAAATATCTAACAGAAAACAACTACTTCCCCATACGGACATTGCATTCCATCTACGCGATACATACTGCACTTTTACGACAAAATATTGAAAAAACAAAATTGTATTTCAAAGTGAGTGTTATCGATTAAATTTTGAGAGCTAATCATCTATCGAAATTGAAACGAATGAACTATGAATTAGGATACATCCTAAGGCAAAGTCAGTATAAATGAAAAGTAACATGTGACATCTACAGTCACTAATTGAAACTTAATTCGAAATGAGCCATGGAAACCAAAGTTAGATCATTATCTACACATTGACAGGCAGCCAACAATTCGTTGATCTGACCAACCTAAAACTCAATCAAGTTTCTAGTACTTTTAGAGGAACACGAACAGAATCTAAAGTGAAATGAGTGTTTCAGATTCAATTCCGACAGCTCATCCGTGGATATCTATTTCGTAGTTTCCTACTCATCAGCAGGCTTAATGAGGTCTCTCGAAATTGAAGTAAATGAATTTTGAATTTGTACCCTCAGGCATCATACTGTCCCCACAAAGCCGTGCTGATGACTAGGAAGCTACGAAATGTCCACGGATAATGAGCTGTCGGAATTGAATCTAAAACACTCTATTCACTTAAAATTCTGTTCACGTTCCTCTGAATGTTCGAGAAACTTGATTTTGAGTTGGTTGGATCAACGAATTTTTGGCTGCCTGGAAATGTGTAGATAATCATTCAATTTTGGATTTCTTGGCTCGTTTCGAATTGAGTTTTAACTAGTAACTGTAGATGTCACAAGTCACTTTTCAAAATAGTATTTTTAATCCAGTAATTAAAGAACTTCCATTTATCCAAGTTTCCGTCAACCCTCCCCCCCACCCCCTTCCTTCGTCCACCATCTTGAAAAAATTCTCAGAAATCGGCACCTTTTTCAGTTTTTGGCCTTTAGCTCATTCCCAGTTAATTTTTTTGAAAATATGTTTCACTAACAAAATGTAGGCTATTTAATTTGCAACAAATGTGATATATATATTTTTTTCTAGAACCAAGCGTATTTGAGCTACGAAAAAGCGAAAAAGAGCAAAAATGGGCGATTTCGCGATTTTAACACACGACACTAAGTTTAGGTTGACAACTTAAACTGTCATCACAATTCATCACATTTTGACAGACTTATTCAGTACAATATTTTTACCCTAGAGAACAACTCTGGGCCTGGCCCTCAGTTGATGTTTTTTGTCACCACGACAAACGAAATTAGAAAAGCTGTCTCCAACCTCTGATGCAGCGCGATACCACTCCTTGAAGTCGATGACGAGGAAGAGACAAACATCGACGACCCGTCCATACCTTTCGGCGAAGACCCTGCTGAAGATTCAGCCCTCCTGTCCCCCCTCGCGAAGACAGGAAATACCGGAACAAGGAAATCGCAATCCTCTCCGATAGTCAAGCAGCAATCAAAGCGTTGAGCTCATATAACATCAACTCAAAGATGGTTTGGGAATGCCTAGACAAACTTAATGATCTAGGCAGGAACAACAAGGTGATCTTCCTCTGGGTGCCGGGGCACGTGGGAGTGGAGGGCAATGAACAAGCAGATACACGAAAAGGGGCATCAACGCCACTGATCGGGCCAGAACCATTTTGCGAACTTGGAAAATCTTACTTCCAAGACGAACACAATAAAACTGAAGAAGCAATAAGCGCAACTTACTGGCAAAGACTTCCAGGGCTAAGGCAGGTCAAAGATCTCCTCGGTAACTTCAATCGATCAAGGTCAAAGACACTGAATAACCTCAGCAAAACTAGTCTAAAGACAATCACGGGATTTTTTACGGGGCACTGCAGACTCAAAGAACACCTGAGGAAGCTAGGCTTAGAGGAGGACAGCACCTGCAGATTCTGTGGGAAACATCCAGAAACACCACACCATATATTGATGGAGTGTTATGCTGTACATCACAAAAGATTGAATATACTGGGATCACACCAGCTGACTGTGGGAGAAATACCACGAATAGACACCCTCAAAATCCTTAAATTCCTCAAGGAATTGGGGCTTGAGGGGCAGCTGTGAACGAGAACACCTTGAAATAGCAGAAGAAGATGTGGCACAACACATCTAATTAGGTCGCAGTACATCAGTCACCATCCATTATTACCATTACGGAATGCCCAGCAGTGGCAGCAATACGGGAAGCACACCTCGGGAACATCGTTCTGAACCCGGAGAGTGTGAGAAGAGTATCGGTTAGAAGGCTTGCTTCTTTTGCTCGCGAAATAAGCTACCTTCAAAATTGAACCAGTTCCCAGTAGCGGTGGGTGCATAACGGGCCCGAATGAGAGGCCTACATGCTTATGGTTCCGTCCGCCCACAAAACAAATTCTATCTTCTATCTAAATACTTTCACCAACAAGGCGCTCCAGGGCTGACTCACAAAAAACACATTTCTTGTAGTTTTCTCAAATTCAACCTCACTTCTACCCATTGCCCTTAATTTTTTTTCGATACTTGAATTTCAAAGGAAATTAAATTCTCTTTAACTTTAATTCAATGAACTATTTGCTGAGATCAAGTCTTTTCCCTTTTTTGCGATGGAAAGTGGAGCAAGAGAAAAATTTGCGAAATCGCCAATTTCTGCTCTTTTTTTCACCTTCTCGTAGCTCAAATACGCTTGGTTCTAGAAAAAAGTTATGAATCAAATTTGTTGGAAATTTAATAGTCTACATTTTTTTAGTCGAACATATTTTCAAAAAAAATTACTGGGAATGAGCTAGAGGCCAAAAGCTGAAAAAGGTGCCGATTTCTGACAATTTTTTCAAGATGGCGGACGAAGCAAGGGGGGAGGGATGATGGAAACTTGGATTAATAACTAACTAATGGTTCCTAACAATATCAAAAAATAAAAGACGATCCCGCATTTGATGTAAGGTGAACCCCCTTTTGGAGCATCTATTGATTGGATTATTTGTTGATTTCTCGTCTTCAGGACAGATTAAATGACAGTCCTAGACCTAGGCCCAGTTTTTCTATGCTCAGTTAAGAATCTTAGCTAATAGTCTTCGGTCCATCGAGTCCAGCTAACTGAGACTTAACTGAGCATTGAAAAACCGTCCCCTAATCTGCCTGGTTTTTAACTACAGTAATGAAACAGTAATATTATAGACCTGGACCAATAATTTTTGCAACAAAAAAAACTTCTTAGGCAGTATGTGAATGGTCGGAAAATTTTGAGGTAAGTTGTGAGTGAATTGAGAAAAATCAGGACAGTAAAAGTTTTGAAAAGGAGTTGGGGTTAGCTAAATATACGTTTCGAGGATTGGATAATGGTTATTTGCGATGTATAACTGAAATAGGCATACTATGGAAAACAATGTAATACAAAAGTTGTGGATATTTAAACTGTCTAAAATGTTTACTAATCATTTTCAACAATAGTTATAATTAACGAGAAAAATGCAAAACACTTTGGTTTTAATTTTTATCTGCCGTATTTTTTTATTTTTTGTGGAATTATTGTAAACGTTCTTTTTTGGGTTTT
Organism: Chrysolina americana; assembly: GCA_958502065.1. Taxonomy (NCBI): domain Eukaryota; kingdom Metazoa; phylum Arthropoda; class Insecta; order Coleoptera; family Chrysomelidae; genus Chrysolina; species Chrysolina americana. The sequence continues at coordinate 72,894,480 of OY293411.1, forward strand.
AAAAGGGCTGTAATTATTTCAAAGCGTTTTTTCCTATTGTATACTTACCCATCCAATTAAACTAGAAAAGCCTAATTTTCAATCGAAAAAGTTGGTTTATACCAGAAGGGCCTCTGATATTATTTAAATTTTTATTTTCTTTAATTCCGAGATACTAAGTCGGGGGTATAGCTAATTTTGAGATACTAAGTCGGAATTAGCTAATTCCGAGGTACTAAGTCGGAATTCTGACTTTGTATCTCGGAATTAGCTACTTCTGAAATAATAAATCGGAATTCTGACCTAATATCTCAGAATTAGCAGAAATAATTTTTTATCAATAGGTATATTAATAAACAAAATGGGAAATTATCCAAAGATAATAATCAAACTTCAATTCCGTTTCAACTGCAATGATGCAATGTTCAGAAATCTGATTCAGTTTTACCAACCCCTAGTGGTGAGCAAAATGAATTTGTATTGAATAAAATACAGGCCGTTTCTTTTATCATGTGGTAACATGGTATATTCTAAACCGTAATAGATACAAAGACAATTAAATGGGAAAAAATGTAACTATTGTGGTGAGCAGTACATTGGTCAGAGAAAATCTACGGGGACTCTCGCCCTTCCCGACTTATACAGGGAAAACTAAAAATGCTGTTTTTGTTTTTTACGAATAGAATGGTTATTTCAGAAAATATAAAAAAATGAAAGAGGAAAGTTTTATTGTATTCAAAATGTACTAGAACTACGTAATGATAAATTTTTAATTAAACGTAAAAAACCGAAAACAGCATTTTCAGTTTTCCCTGTATAAGTTGGGAAGGGCAAAAATCCCCGTAAATTTTCTATGACCAATTTACTGCTCACCATAATAGTTACCTTTTTTCCCATTTAATCGTCTTTGTATTTATTACGGTTTAGAATATAGCAATGTTACCACATGATAAAAGAAACGGCCTGTATACCTACCTATTCGTGATGACACTCCTCAAATATTGAGACCTGGCAACACTGCCTTCAAACTCAGGTCACTAAAGTAAAATTAAGATGAAGCAAATACTATGATGACTGACCGTTTTGACTTTACACTTTGATCTGACATCTGACTTTCATAGGTTTCAAGTGTTTGTTGAGTTCTTGAAATGCGAATGAATATTAAAAAGATAACTACTGAGCAAAATGTCATTACTATTAGTGCTTCATGATTGAAGAGACCATAATTTCGTACTTTAGATATAGCTATATCGTCAGCTTACAACAAAATATTTGACAGAAAGCCGAGTAATTTGCTGGAGGAGCTTAATATAACACTAAAATATATTGCGGATAGTAAAATGACTATAATTAATCTTATCTGTAGGGTTCCGTAAGTGTCCTGTTACCAACGAAATGCTGTATACTTATTTTATTAGTATTATTATTGGGTTCATTTTATCGAATACTTTATTTTTTTTTAGTTCCTTCTTTCTTCTTTTGCCAGAATTCTGCAGTGGTATAAATTTGTTCTGTTTCGTTCTTAACTCTAGGATTGATGCGCTCCTTCGAATTTGATTTCTTTGATCAAGTGATAGATTCAAAATATAACCTCTAATTTGAGAATTTTCCATTATTTATTCCTGAAATATAAAGCCTATTAGAGTTTCATTTAAACTAATCTTTCATACTTTCATCTGAACTAGGTATTAAAATCATTCATTGTCTCTTGTAACCATACATACTCTTTACCTCAGCAATCAAAATATTTAAATTAGGTTGAGCAGCAAAAATACTCTACTTACAACCTTACCTTAAGCCTTTATGTCCTGTTACTTTTCTATGCAGAAGACCACATGAATTGGACAATTTTTGTGGTACTTTTGAGAGCCACTTTCCCTTTTGGCTGGATTTTAGATGTAGCTACTGGCAGTACGTTTTTGTATTTGGATACTGATAAAACTTTCAACATACCTGTTGGATAATATTTTTATAGAGGTAAAATCTTACTGATTTCAAACCCCCTTGAAAGACAGGACAGACTCCAATAAGGCCACATTACATCTAAGTTTTGTACATGCATGATTCGATATTTATTTTTATTAATATAATTCAGCTGAACATAGTCGTATCTTCATCATTTTGTTTCGATCCTCTTCGCTTCATCTTCAGCTCCATCATTTTCCGCTGCAACTCACCTGAGTGTCGTTGTGCCCTTTTGCTTTTGCATGCACCTAATCGATTATGGTTTCCATAGATGTTAACAGTAGCCGCTTACTAATATATGACCAATGCATGATGCCTCTAGTAGTCTAACTGGCACAGTAGGAAGTAGTACTGCAAATTCAGGACTTCAAGAGTATACAGCATTTCCTCGGGAATAGGACACGGAACCCCACAGATAAGATTATTGATAGTCATTTTACTATCTGCAATATATTTCAGTGTATATACAGGGTTATGATAAAGTAATGCACAAAATTCATAAAACGTACAACGATCACTTTTGAAAAAAATGCAAAAACACATCAAACTGTTTTTTTTATTCCGCATCGTTTGACATAAGTTACAGAAATATCACGTCAAAGTTGTCAAAGTTATGACGTCATCAACAAAATTTTTTAATGGGAAGCTAAGAGTTATATTACATTATGTGATAGAGCTTGTGTTTTTACACAAGGGAAAAATAGTTGCAGTATGGCTCACATAAGAAAAACAACGAGAAAAGGGATAAAAAACGAAATAACAAAACCAATTATAAAAAGAGGTCAAACTTAAACTTATCTAGTAAGAACATGTGTTCTTATAAATTTTTTCAATTGTTTTACTAAAACAACGGTTTGTCAGTGTCAGTCGTACAATTAGTGTCACCACAGTTTTATTATTATTGCTAGAAGCACAGTAAGCAGAATTGTTGCAAAATTTGATGCAACGGGAAGCGTGAGGGATGCTCCAAAATCTGGACGACCAGGAATAAGCGACGATGTGAAGTTAGATATTTTGCTGTCAGTAGAAGAACACCCTCACGCAACTACAACAGAAATTGCCTTACAAGAAAATGTTAGTCAGTCGTTTGTAGTAAAGATGTTAAAAAAAGAAAAACTACACCCATACGAAGTTCATCTTGTTCACGAACTCTCAGAAGATGATCCGGACAGACGTTTGGAATTTTGTGAAATCTTCATGCGGCATTGTGACGAAAATCCAAATTTTCTCAATAGTGTAGTAGTTTCCGATGAGGCAACGTTTTGTCTAAGTGGTTCTGTAAATCGACACAATTCTCGCTACTGAGCTCGGGAAAATCCCCACTGGATGCAGACAAAACACACCCAGCGTCCCCAAAAAATTAATGTTTGGGTAGGAATCGTCCGGGGAAGATTTATTGGTCCTTATTACTTTAGCGGGAATTTAACAGCTGAACGATATTTGGAACATCTTCGTATGGCAGTGCTTCCGGACCTACTTGCGGCATTTCCGGATCCAAATAATGGGGACAACTTGGATCCCAGTATTTGGTTCCAACAAGATGGCGCACCTCCACATTATGGTCATACTGTTCGAAGGTTTCTGGATATCCAGTTTGAAGGACGGTGGATTGGAAGACGTGGACCAATGGAGTGGCCACCTAGGTCACCTGATTTAACCCCCCTTGATTTTTTTCTGTGAGGACATTTGAAAAGTCAGGTCTACATTAACCGGCCAGACAATTTAGAAGACTTAATGGAAAGAATTAGACACGAAATGACTCGTATAACTCCGCAGATGATCGAAAACTCTATAGATGCGGTCTACCATCGTCTTGGCCTATGTCAGTTAGTAAACGGGACACAGTTTGAACAATTCCTATAAGAAATAGTTTTGGTTTAATGGACTGTTTAGTTAATTGAAAAGTTATTATGAAACTTACGTTTATTTCGTTTTTTATTCATTTTCTCGTTTTTTTTATGTGAGCCCTACTGCAACTATTTTTCCCTTGTGTACAAACACAAGCTCTATCACATAATGTGATAAAAATCTTAGCTTCCCATTAAAAAAATTTGTTGATGACGTCATAGCTTTGACAACTTTGACGTGTTATTTTTGTAACTTATGTCAAAAGATGCGGAATAAAAAGAACAGTTTGACGTGTTTTTGCATTTTTTTCAAAAGTGATCGTTGTACGTTTTATGAACTTTGTGCATTACTTTATCATAACCCTGTATAATAATTACCTTACATTAAGCTCCTCCAGCAAATTACTCTTATACAGTGCCTGTATTTGTCAAATACAACATACTCGACTTTCTGTCAAATATTTTGTTGCAAGCTGACGATATAGCTATATCTAAAGTACGAAATTATGGTCTCTTCAATCATGAATCACTAATACATTAATATATACACATACACACATACACTAATGACATTTTGCTCAGTTGTTATCTTTTTAATATTCATTCGCATTTCAAGAACGAAAACCAACACTTTTGTGACCTGAGTTTAAAGGCAGTGTTGCATCACGAATAGGTAGGTATATTTTATTCAATACGAATTTATTTTGATCATCACTAGAGGTTGGTAAAACTGAATCAGATTTCTGAACATTATATCATTGCAGTTTAAACGGAATTGAAGTTTGATTATTATCTTTAGATAATTTCCCGTTTTGTTTATTAATATACTGAGTGAGTCCTAAAGGGGTGATAAAACGGGTGGCGCTCGTTCTACCATCATACCCACGCCCTTCTTCACTGTTAGCTGGCGTCCTTCCCATTAGGCTATCAAATAATTGGACTCGATAAAGTTTTAGCCACTCCACCTTGCTACTGGGCCACCCTCAGTAGGGTCGTAGCAATATTGAAGACGTTGGCTTATCCAAAAATTGGACCTCCTCCTTCCTCAGATCAAGTGAGCTGACCGAGAGATTCCTAATAGGGTTTCCAAAATGGTGTCTTCAACACCCCGGTCTAACGAAGTAGCGTGATTGGTATAGAGGTCCCAGGCACTAGTTGTAGGGCGTGTCGTAGGCTCCTGAGTCCCTAATGCATTTTCTATTAGCCTATCGAGCTTCATATTCACAAGCATAATGCAACACTACAAGTGTTGTGCTATTACCAACGACACTCGTACGGTATAGACGAAATACAGGTGTTGCCTTATGCTCTGAGCGATATTGAGTCCGTTGTGGAGAATGAGATGTTCCAAATCTTATAATTCTTGGTTCACTCCACTTACTCAGGGCACATGATTCTCGTACCCAGTAATCACTCACCCCACGGACACACTGGTGCGCCCTCCGGACGAATTTGGGCAGCGGAGACAGGACCCGAAAAAAATAAATGATTTCTCATAAACACTCATAGAGTGTAGCCAAATAAATAGCATGTGTGGGTATAGACAACGGATATTATTTTCGTCTACTGTGGCGCTCCGGGACGACTTACTAATTTTTGGCTGATTTTTGCTGGCGTATTCACTTTCTCAGCTGCAGGTACTTGGTGTTTTGAAATAGGTATTGGTAATATGAAACCTTGAGTGGATAATGTATTCAATCTAACAAATTACAGTACTCCTTCACCAAATTCTGCTTCAAAGAAAGTTTTCGAAATTCTTATTCGAATCTTTTACTATGTTTAAATCAAATACAGGAATGTACGGTCGATATCTTCTATACTGCTGATATCTGTTTGAATGAAAATAAGTCTCATGAGGGGAAATATTGAGTTTTTTGTGGGGGAAATGACGTCCACCTATACAACGTGATTTTATATATACAGAGTTAGTCAAATATATGGACCCACCTATTTTTCTCAGTTAATATGAGAGATACAAAAATAAACGATCGTATAAAAGTTAATCGGTACTTCACTCTGCATATTTCTGTGAATTTTTTGTTGTGATAGTGGTGGAGAAGTGACGTCATGGGCAATTTTTTTAAATAGAACCATGTCATATTTAGTACCGTTACAAAGCTCGTTTTCTTCCTATTCTAGTAGTACTGATATTAATTTAATTCTCTGAATAGATAAAGCGTGATTTGTATTTTTTGTCCATTTCTGTTATTTACATACTTATGGTTTGATTTACTCGAAATATTTTTCGAACCGGACAGTGGCGTACGTAGATATAACTTTCCCAAATGCTTATTTTTCGAAGAACAACACTAGTAATCTTTCTATTGTAACGTTTCACTCAAAAAATTCGTTCCAGATAATTCCAGTGCCCAAATCCTGAATTCATCCTGAATAGAAGGTCAGAGAAAGAAACAGAAATAGTTATTATTATTAATATTATTATCATTATTTTCATCCGTCAGGAATTCACTAGTCAGCCCTGTCTCTGGAGCCCCAAAACATCCGAATGTGGGGGGTGTGACATTTACCCCAGTAAACACTCTCAACTTCCATGGCGTGGGTGATTACTGGGTCCAATAATCATGTGCCTTGAGTAGGCGGAGTGAACCAAGAATTACGGACTGCATTCGTCCAGCTAAGATTTCTTCCGCATCATGGCAAGCCGGTATAATATTCAAATTTGAGAGCAGTGTGTCCATCATTTCAACAAGTATCCCACTGATCAGAACAATTATTTCAACTGAATGGTTTGGGTAAAGCCTGCGGAGTTCAGAGAGTAAGTGTCGATATTTTGACGTTTTTCCTCCTCTTTTCGGACGAAGTTCGTTTTGCCGAAAACTCTATAACGAAAATCGTCCGACTTTGATGGTCGAGAAGGACTATATCTGGCCTATTGGCTTGTATTTGCCTGACGTTGAGGAATGAGTAGTTCGAATATATTCGGCACTTCCACAACATACTCAATATACCTCGGAGCATGAGGCAACACCGGTGTCTCGTCTATACCGAACAAGTGTCGTAGATGGTAGTACAAACCTCGTATCGCCGCGTTATGCCTGTGGATATATGCTGAGACCGCATAAGCTGGACAGGCTGACAGCAAATGCAATATCTCAGCTGCTCCACGACACGCTCTGCATCTAGAGTCAGGGACCTCTATACCCGCGGTAACGGTAGGCGAAGGAGGGTGTTGAGGACACCATCCTGGCAGACCATTATGAATCCCTTGGTTTCTGACTTCATTATTATTATTTGTTTCAATAGTTCGGAAAATTATTATTTCTTGAATGGAAAAGAAGATTGCCAGACGGCGATCTTATTTATTTATGAGTCCTGAAAACAAATTTTTCATTTAAACCCGTGATCTAATGAAACAAGTAGTCATGTAGCGTATCAAAAAACGTTTTTATTGAAACTTACATATGCCACTGTCTGATTGAAATTGCCATGTCGTCAGAATATTCGTCTGGCTACATTCTCGAAATAAGTAAATTTTTCAACAAATCAAGCAATATGTAAGTGAATTACAGAGGTGGAAACAAATATACGAAACACACTGTAACTGTCGGGAAAGTTGGAATAATATTGATTCTATTGAAATGAGCAAAACCAAGCATTTCAACGATACTGAACTTGATATATGGTTCTATTTAAAAAAACTGCCCATGATGTCACCCATCTACCGATAGCACATCAAAAAAATATTTGAATTCATAAAAAGATGCAGCGTGAAATATTGTTCAACTATTATACAATTTTTTTTAATGACTTCCTTATTTATTAAAAAGGGGAATCCATAATAATAATAATAGAAGCATCTAGATGGATACCAAAATATATTCTTCGATTTACATCGATGAGCAGAAGTTGGAGTCCAAGTTCAACAGAGAGTGAAAACAATAGTAGATTTAAGTCAGCAAAAAATACAGTACTGTATGCAGTGTACTATAACAGTGAATTAGAATCAACTATTTCGTTCATTGTTAATAGTGAGTCTAGAAATAAGCAAAAAAATATATATCTTCTTTACGGCTCTATCATCTCACATTTTTTCACTCGACATCTAGAATAACTAGGTGTTCACCTCTGAGATGTCTATAGGGAAGAATTCGAACATATAGGGTGATTTGCGAAAGCCGTGCATTAGAAGTTTTTCAACTTGGATAAGAAACTTGAAATTTGGTATGCTGCTATGATCAATTATGTCTGTTCAATTTTGTGTAGAATTGTTCAGGGCTTCCATTGTCCAAAGAAAAACAAAGAAAATATATTATCTGTGTGTATTTTATGATTCACAAGGTTTCGGTACTTAAATAATGTATAAAAATACATACAGAGGATTTATTTTCTTTGATTTTCTCTAGACAATGGAAGCCCTGAACAATTCTACACAAAGTAACACATTGTCAACCACCTTCAACCAAATGTCTGTTCTACCTAAAATATTGTCAGTCCACAGCTATACAGGGTATGCCAAAAGTCCATACCAACTTTGGCTGTAGATGTGTAGATGTGTGTAGATTTGTGGCAAACCGTTCAAAATTAAGAAACCAAATTTGTGGAGCAGTTAGCTGGTATTCCACTCTCTATTTTTCTCGACACCATTCTAAAGAAAACAAAATTTTAAGATGAGTTACTTAAGCTTTCCGTAGGTATACCTAACTTCAACCGCTATCGACTTATTCAATAAAAATCAAGAAATGCCGAGATATTTCTTGATACTTGAAGTATGCCATGGAAACAAATGACAATTTTAATAATTCAATCACACAAGACATTATTAATGAACAAGAACAATATTGACAGAACATTAACGTAAATGTTCAATATGACCACCATTTTTGTTCAAACATTCTCTTATTCTACTTCGAATAGATTGAGTAGCACTTCTTATTTCGTTGGGATCGAGCCTGTCAAAAGTCTGTATTATCCAAGTCTAAAATCATCTATATTGTCAACTGATGAATAATAGACCAAATCTTTCACCCTACCCCAAATAAAAAAGACTAAAAAGGAAGGATCTGGAGATCTTGCAGCCCACAGAAATGGTCCTTGATTTCCCCACCACCGGCGATCGAACAATTTTGTCCATTTGGTATACACAGCTCCTGTATTGTGCGGTGGTGTCATCTGGTATTATGAATCTACAGCTACAGCAAATTTTCAAGAAATATTTCTACCACGTTTCGAAACATTTCTCGCTATACAAATTATCATCGTACACAAAATAGCGTTTCTCTTGGTTCATTACCGAACAGAACACATTTATTCGAAATTGTACTTGATTATCAACTTCGAGCACCATATGTGTATTTTCAGAAGCCTAAAAATATCGATTTCGCCCATATTAAAAAACTACCTGCTGACGAAATTTTGTCTCATTAGTCCAAACTATGTTTTCTAGCGTGCTCTTGTATTTTGAGTATTGAGTCCTCGCAAAATTTTACTCTACAGGAAAGTCATCTGGGTGTAAAATTCACAATCTTATGAATTGAAAAAGATGTAGCTTATGGCGGTGTAAAAGGGTTTACATTGCAGAGTATGAAAGTTCAAAAGACGCCGTTCGTATTGAGGCTTGAGGATATGCTCCAAAATAACCAATAATGGTAATTTGATTATGTCCATCGGTAGTTAGAGGTTTGACTCTCGTAATAAGTATAGACAGTTTTCCAAAATGTATGAAATTATTTATTTTTCAATCGTAAGAACTTTTCCCGTGTCATGCTCGGTAAGTTTGGATATGTCACTCATGGAGAGTTCACCGAATAATTTTTCGATACATGTCATGAATAACAAACGAGTCGAACACAATGTCGATTAAATAGTTTTCCATTTCCGAATCAATTTTATTTAAGAATAAGCACAACTAGGTTTTACTTTGACAGAATATCACCTTCTTCTCTGGACTACCAACTAACTGCTCCACAAATTTGTTATCCTAAATTTAAACGGTTTGAGAGCTACATATTTTTTGCTAAACTACTACGGCTGTAATTCTTCATAAAAATATTGGACTATATTAAAAACTGGAGTAGATAAGTTAACATGACTTAGGTTGTCTAAACTCGTAATCAGAAGGTCAACCGAACCTTGTGAAAAAAATTTGGTTTCCATTTAAAATAAGTTAGTACGAACTTTTAGCATATCCTGTAGCTGTAGGATAGAAAATATTTCAGGTAAAACAGAAACGATCGATTATGACAGCATACCAAATGTCAAGTTTCTACTACAACTGCAAGTTGAAAAACTTCCATTGCACGGCTACGTAAATCACTCTGTATATATTCTGATCAGTTTGTGTGAAATTAAAAAAATCTGGTGGAAGTCATGTGTTTATATTGATACGTTCCAAATATTCCAGGCAAAAAAGGGCAATATCCCTCGTCAGTCATGCATGGTGCATTTTTTTCTTCGAATTTAATTTATTTCCTACAACGTTAAATTCATCTGGGTAATCAGCATCTGTCTCAGTATTTGTAAAGTTTTTGTTTCGAATTGCAGCAATGGTATCATTCCTGGTGGTAGCTTTAGTTTCATTGGAGACTACATAACTTGTATTCGATTTGGTTTCAGTTGTTGATTCGGTTTCCTCAGTAGTACTAACTTCACTTGCAGTGCCATGATATGAGTCATCAGTAATTTCCGTACTAATTACTGCACTTAATTCAATTCCAAGGGTAGTTTCAGTTACTTCACTTTTACCGCTCACAAGACTTGTTTCAAACCCGGTACTGGAGTCAAACTCGGAACTCATTTCAGTCGCATTGGTGAGTCCAGTTGATATTTCAGTAACAATGTTGACTTCAGATTTTATTGTAGTGCTGATATCAGTTTCATTGGAGACTTCAAAATTTGTACTCGTTTTGGTTTCAGTTGTTGATTCGATTTCCTCAGTAGTACATATGGTAACTTCACTTGCAGTGACATGATATGATTCATTAGTAATTTCCGTACTAATTATTGCACTAGATTCAATTCCAAGGGTAGTTACAGTTACTTCACTTTTACCACTCACAAGACTTGTTTCAAACCCGGTACTGGAACCAATCTCGGAACTCATTTCAGTCACATTGGTGAGTCCAGTTGATATTTGAGTAACAATGTCGACTTCAGGTTTTATTTTAGTGCTGACATTAGTTTCATTGGAGACTCTATAACTTGTACTCGATTTGGTTTCAGTTGTTGATTCGATTTCCTCAGTAGTACTTTCTTCACTTGCAGTGCCATGATATGAGTCATCAGTAATTTCCGTACTAATTATTGCACTAGATTCAATTCCAAGGGTAGTTACAGTTACTTCACTTTTACCACTAACAAGACTTGTTTCAAACCCGGTACTGGAATCAATCTCGGAAATCATTTCAGTCGCATTGGTGATTCCAGTTGATATTTCAGTAACAATGTCGACTTCAGATTTTATTGTAGTGCTGTCATCAGTTTCATTGGAGAATTCAAAATGTGTACTCGATTTGGTTTCAGTTGTTGATTCGATTTCCTCGGTAGTACATATAGTAACTTCACTTGCAGTGACATGATATGATTCATTAGTAATTTCCGTACTAATTGTTGCACTAGATACATTTCCAAGCGTAGTTTTAGTTACATCACTTTTACCCCTCACAAGACTAGTTTCAAACCCGGTACTGGAATCAATATCGGAACTCATTTCAGTTGCATTGGTGAGTCCAGTTGATACATCAGTAACAATGTTGACTTCAGATTTTATTGTAGTGCTGACATCAGTTTCATTGGAGACTTCAAAATTTGAACTCGATATGGTTTCAGTTGTTGATTCGATTTCCTCTGTAGAACATATGGTAACTTCACTTCCAGTGACATGATATGATTCATTAGTAATTTCCGTACTAATTATTGCACTAGATTCAATTCCAAGGGTAGTTACAGTTACGTCACTTTTACCACTCACAAGACCTGTTTCAAACCCGGTACTGGAATCAAACTCGGAACCCATTTCAGTCGCATTGGTGAGTCCAGTTGATATTTGAGTAACAATGTCGACTTCAGGTTTTATTGTAAGGCTAACATCAGTTTCATTGGAGACATCAAAATGTGTACTCGATTTGGTTTCAGTTGTTGATTCGGTTTCCTCAGTAGTACATATAGTAACTTCACTTGCAGTGACATAATATGATTCATTAGTAATTTCCGTACTAATTATTGCACTAGATTCAATTCCAAGGGTAGTTTCAGTTACTTCACTTTTACCGCTCACAAGACTTGTTTCAAACCCGGTACTGGAATCAATTTCGGAACTCATTTCAGTCGCATTGGTGAGTCCAGTTGATATTTGAGTAACAATGTCGACTTCAGGTTTTATTTTAGTGCTGACATTAGTTTCATTGGATACTCCATAACTTGAACTCGATTTGGTTTCAGTTGTTGATTCGATTTCCTCAGTAGTACTAACTTCACTTGCAGTGCCATGATATGAGTCATCAGTAATTTCCGTACTAATTACTGCACTAGATTCAATTCCAAGGGTAGTTTCAGTTACTTCACTTTTACCGCTCACAAGACTTGTTTCAAACCCGGTACTGGAATCAAACTCGGAACTCATTTCAGTCGCATTGGTGAGACAAGTTGATATTTGAGTAACAATGTCGACTTCAGGTTTTATTGTAAGGCTAACACCAGTTTCATTGGAGACATCAAAATGTGTACTCGATTTGGTTTCAGTTGTTGATTCGATTTCCTCAGTAGTACATATAGTAACTTCACTTGCAGTGACATGATATGATTCATTAGTAATTTCCGTACTAATTATTGCACTAGATTCAATTCCAAGGGTAGTTTCAGTTACTTCACTTTTACCGCTCACAAGACTTGTTTCAAACCCGGTACTGGAATCAATTTCGGAACTCATTTCAGTCGCATTGGTGAGTCCAGTTGATATTTGAGTAACAATGTCGACTTCAGGTTTTATTTTAGTGCTGACATTAGTTTGAATGGATATTCCATAACTTGTACTCGATTTGGTTTCAGTTGTTGATTCGATTTCCTCAGTAGTACTAACTTCACTTGCAGTGCCATGATATGAGTCATCAGTAATTTCCGTACTAATTACTGCACTAGATTCAATTCCAAGGGTAGTTTCAGTTACTTCACTTTTACCGCTCACAAGACTTGTTTCAAACCCAGTACTGGAATCAATTTCGGAACTCATTTCAGTCGCATTGGTGAGTCCAGTTGATATTTGAGTAACAATGTCGACTTCAGGTTTTATTGTAGTGCTGACATTAGTTTCATTGGATACTCCATAACTTGTACTCGATTTGGTTTCAGTTGTTGATTCGATTTCCTCAGTAGTACTTTCTTCACTTGCAGTGCCATGATATGAGTCATCAGTAATTTCCGTACTAATTATTGCACTAGATTCAATTCCAAGGGTAGTTACAGTTACTTCACTTTTACCACTCACAAGACTTGTTTCAAACCCGGTACTGGAATCAATCTCGGAAATCATTTCAGTCGCATTGGTAATTCCAGTTGATATTTCAGTAACAATGTCGACTTCAGATTTTATTGTAGTGCTGTCATCAGTTACATTGGAGAATTCAAAATGTGTACTCGATTTGGTTTCAGTTGTTGATTCGATTTCCTCAGTAGTACATATAGTAACTTCACTTGCAGTGACATGATATGATTCATGAGTAATTTCCGTACTAATTATTGCACTAGATTCAATTCCAAGTGTAGTCTCAGTTCTTTCACTTTTACCGCTCACAAGACTTGTTTCAAACCCGGTACTGAAATCAATCTCGGAACTCACTTCAGTCGCATTGGTGAGTCCAGTTGATATTTCAGTAACAATGTCGACTTCAGATTTTATTGTAGTGCTGTCATCAGTTTCATTGGATAATTCAAAATGTGTACTCGATTTGGTTTCAGTTGTTGATTCGATTTCCTCAGTAGTACATATAGTAACTTCGCTTGCAGTGACATGATATGATTCATTAGTAATTTCCGTACTAATTGTTGCACTAGATACAATTCCAAGCGTAGTTTCAGTTACATCACTTTTACCGCTCACAAGACTAGTTTCAAACCCGGTACTGGAATCAATATCGGAACTCATTTCAGTCGCATTGGTGAGTCCAGTTGGTACATCAGTAACAATGTTGACTTCAGATTTTATTGTAGTGCTGACATCACTTTCACTGGAGACTTCAAAATTTGAACTCGATATGGTTTCAGTTGTTGATTCGATTTCCTCTGTAGAACATATGGTAACTTCACTTCCAGTGACATGATATGATTCATTAGTAATATCCGTACTAATTATTGCACTAGATTCAATTCCAAGGGTAGTTACAGTTACGTCACTTTTACCACTCACAAGACCTGTTTCAAACCCGGTACTGGAATCAAACTCGGAACTCATTTCAGTCGCATTGGTGAGTCCAGTTGATATTAGAGTAACAATGTCGACTTCAGGTTTTATTGTAAGGCTAACATCAGTTTCATTGGAGACATCAAAATGTGTACTCGATTTGGTTTCAGTTGTTGATTCGGTTTCCTCAGTAGTACATATAGTAACTTCACTTGCAGTGACATAATATGATTCATTAGTAATTTCCGTACTAATTATTGCACTAGATTCAATTCCAAGGGTAGTTTCAGTTACTTCACTTTTACCGCTCACAAGACTTGTTTCAAACCCGGTACTGGAATCAATTTCGGAACTCATTTCAGTCGCATTGGTGAGTCCAGTTGATATTTGAGTAACAATGTCGACTTCAGGTTTTATTTTAGTGCTGACATTAGTTTCATTGGATACTCCATAACTTGAACCCGATTTGGTTTCAGTTGTTGATTCGATTTCCTCAGTAGTACTAACTTCACTTGCAGTGCCATGATATGAGTCATCAGTAATTTCCGTACTAATTACTGCACTAGATTCAATTCCAAGGGTAGTTTCAGTTACTTCACTTTTACCGCTCACAAGACTTGTTTCAAACCCGGTACTGGAATCAAACTCGGAACTCATTTCAGTCGCATTGGTGAGTCCAGTTGATATTTGAGTAACAATGTCGACTTCAGGTTTTATTGTAAGGCTAACACCAGTTTCATTGGAGACATCAAAATGTGTACTCGATTTGGTTTCAGTTGTTGATTCGATTTCCTCAGTAGTACATATAGTAACTTCACTTGCAGTGACATGATATGATTCATTAGTAATTTCCGTACTAATTATTGCACTAGATTCATTTCCAAGGGTAGTTTCAGTTACTTCACTTTTACCGCTCACAAGACTTGTTTCAAACCCGGTACTGGAATCAATTTCGGAACTCATTTCAGTCGCATTGGTGAGTCCAGTTGATATTTGAGTAACAATGTCGACTTCAGGTTTTATTTTAGTGCTGACATTAGTTTGATTGGATATTCCATAGCTTGTACTCGATTTGGTTTCAGTTGTTGATTCGATTTCCTCAGTAGTACTAACTTCACTTGCAGTGCCATGATATGAGTCATCAGTAATTTCCGTACTAATTACTGCACTAGATTCAATTCCAAGGGTAGTTTCAGTTACTTCACTTTTACCGCTCACAAGACTTGTTTCAAACCCAGTACTGGAATCAATTTCGGAACTCATTTCAGTCGCATTGGTGAGTCCAGTTGATATTTCAGTATCAGTGTCGACTTCAGGTTTTATTTTAGTGCTGACATTAGTTTCATTGGATACTCCATAACTTGTACTCGATTTGGTTTCAGTTGTTGATTCGATTTCCTCAGTAGTACTTACTTCACTTGCAGTGCCATGATATGAGTCATCAGTAACTTCCGAACTAATTACTGCACTTAATTCAATTCTTAGGGTAGTTTCAGTTACTTCACTTTCACCGCTCACAAGACTTGTTTCAAACCCGGTACTGGAATCAATCTCGGAACTCATTTCAGTTACATTGGTGAGTCCAGTTGATACTTCAGTAACAATGTCGACTTCAGATTTTATTTTAGTGCTGACATCAGTTTCATTGGAGACTCCATAACTTGTACTCGATTTGGTTTCAGCTGTTGATTCGATTTCCTCAGTAGTACTAACTTCACTTGCAGAGACATGATATGATTCATTAGTTATTTTCGTACTATTTATTGCACTAGATTCAATTCCAAGGGTAGTTTCAGTTACTTCACTTTTACCGCTCACAAGACTTGATACAAACTCGGTACTGGAATCAATCTCGGAACTCATTTCAGTTACATTGGTGAGTCCAGTTGATACTTCAGTAACAATGTCGACTTCAGATTTTATTTTAGTGCTGACATCAGTTTCATTGGAGACTCCATAACTTGTACTCGATTTGGTTTCAGCTGTTGATTCGATTTCCTCAGTAGTACTAACTTCACTTGCAGAGACATGATATGATTCATTAGTTATTTTCGTACTATTTATTGCACTAGATTCAATTCCAAGGGTAGTTACAGTTACTTCACTTTTACCACTCACAAGACTTGTTTCAAACCCGGTACTGGAATCAATCTCGGAAATCATTTCAGTCGCATTGGTAATTCCAGTTGATATTTCAGTAACAATGTCGACTTCAGATTTTATTGTAGTGCTGTCATCAGTTACATTGGAGAATTCAAAATGTGTACTCGATTTGGTTTCAGTTGTTGATTCGATTTCCTCAGTAGTACATATAGTAACTTCACTTGCAGTGACATGATATGATTCATGAGTAATTTCCGTACTAATTATTGCACTAGATTCAATTCCAAGTGTAGTCTCAGTTCTTTCACTTTTACCGCTCACAAGACTTGTTTCAAACCCGGTACTGAAATCAATCTCGGAACTCACTTCAGTCGCATTGGTGAGTCCAGTTGATATTTCAGTAACAATGTCGACTTCAGATTTTATTGTAGTGCTGTCATCAGTTTCATTGGAGAATTCAAAATGTGTACTCGATTTGGTTTCAGTTGTTGATTCGATTTCCTCAGTAGTACATATAGTAACTTCGCTTGCAGTGACATGATATGATTCATTAGTAATTTCCGTACTAATTGTTGCACTAGATACAATTCCAAGCGTAGTTTCAGTTACATCACTTTTACCGCTCACAAGACTAGTTTCAAACCCGGTACTGGAATCAATATCGGAACTCATTTCAGTCGCATTGGTGAGTCCAGTTGGTACATCAGTAACAATGTTGACTTCAGATTTTATTGTAGTGCTGACATCACTTTCACTGGAGACTTCAAAATTTGAACTCGATATGGTTTCAGTTGTTGATTCGATTTCCTCTGTAGAACATATGGTAACTTCACTTCCAGTGACATGATATGATTCATTAGTAATATCCGTACTAATTATTGCACTAGATTCAATTCCAAGGGTAGTTACAGTTACGTCACTTTTACCACTCACAAGACCTGTTTCAAACCCGGTACTGGAATCAAACTCGGAACTCATTTCAGTCGCATTGGTGAGTCCAGTTGATATTAGAGTAACAATGTCGACTTCAGGTTTTATTGTAAGGCTAACATCAGTTTCATTGGAGACATCAAAATGTGTACTCGATTTGGTTTCAGTTGTTGATTCGGTTTCCTCAGTAGTACATATAGTAACTTCACTTGCAGTGACATAATATGATTCATTAGTAATTTCCGTACTAATTATTGCACTAGATTCAATTCCAAGGGTAGTTTCAGTTACTTCACTTTTACCGCTCACAAGACTTGTTTCAAACCCGGTACTGGAATCAATTTCGGAACTCATTTCAGTCGCATTGGTGAGTCCAGTTGATATTTGAGTAACAATGTCGACTTCAGGTTTTATTTTAGTGCTGACATTAGTTTCATTGGATACTCCATAACTTGAACCCGATTTGGTTTCAGTTGTTGATTCGATTTCCTCAGTAGTACTAACTTCACTTGCAGTGCCATGATATGAGTCATCAGTAATTTCCGTACTAATTACTGCACTAGATTCAATTCCAAGGGTAGTTTCAGTTACTTCACTTTTACCGCTCACAAGACTTGTTTCAAACCCGGTACTGGAATCAAACTCGGAACTCATTTCAGTCGCATTGGTGAGTCCAGTTGATATTTGAGTAACAATGTCGACTTCAGGTTTTATTGTAAGGCTAACACCAGTTTCATTGGAGACATCAAAATGTGTACTCGATTTGGTTTCAGTTGTTGATTCGATTTCCTCAGTAGTACATATAGTAACTTCACTTGCAGTGACATGATATGATTCATTAGTAATTTCCGTACTAATTATTGCACTAGATTCATTTCCAAGGGTAGTTTCAGTTACTTCACTTTTACCGCTCACAAGACTTGTTTCAAACCCGGTACTGGAATCAATTTCGGAACTCATTTCAGTCGCATTGGTGAGTCCAGTTGATATTTGAGTAACAATGTCGACTTCAGGTTTTATTTTAGTGCTGACATTAGTTTGATTGGATATTCCATAGCTTGTACTCGATTTGGTTTCAGTTGTTGATTCGATTTCCTCAGTAGTACTAACTTCACTTGCAGTGCCATGATATGAGTCATCAGTAATTTCCGTACTAATTACTGCACTAGATTCAATTCCAAGGGTAGTTTCAGTTACTTCACTTTTACCGCTCACAAGACTTGTTTCAAACCCAGTACTGGAATCAATTTCGGAACTCATTTCAGTCGCATTGGTGAGTCCAGTTGATATTTCAGTATCAGTGTCGACTTCAGGTTTTATTTTAGTGCTGACATTAGTTTCATTGGATACTCCATAACTTGTACTCGATTTGGTTTCAGTTGTTGATTCGATTTCCTCAGTAGTACTTACTTCACTTGCAGTGCCATGATATGAGTCATCAGTAACTTCCGAACTAATTACTGCACTTAATTCAATTCTTAGGGTAGTTTCAGTTACTTCACTTTCACCGCTCACAAGACTTGTTTCAAACCCGGTACTGGAATCAATCTCGGAACTCATTTCAGTTACATTGGTGAGTCCAGTTGATACTTCAGTAACAATGTCGACTTCAGATTTTATTTTAGTGCTGACATCAGTTTCATTGGAGACTCCATAACTTGTACTCGATTTGGTTTCAGCTGTTGATTCGATTTCCTCAGTAGTACTAACTTCACTTGCAGAGACATGATATGATTCATTAGTTATTTTCGTACTATTTATTGCACTAGATTCAATTCCAAGGGTAGTTTCAGTTACTTCACTTTTACCGCTCACAAGACTTGATACAAACCCGGTACCGGAATCAATCTCGGAACTCATTTCAGTGGCATTGGTGAGTCCAGTTGATATTTCAGTTACAATGTCGACATCAGATTTTATTTTAGTGCTGACATCAGTTTCATTGGAGTCTCCATAACTTGTACTCGATTTGGTTTCAGCTGTTGATTCGATTTCCTCAGTAGTATTTACTTCACTTGCAGTGCCATGATATGAGTCATCAGTAATTTCCGTACTAATTACTGCACCAGATTCAATTCCATGGGTAATTTCAGTTACTTCACTTTTACCGCTCACAAGACTTGTTTCAAACCCGGTACTGGAATCAATCTTGGAAATCGTTTCAGTCGCATTGGTGATTCCAGTTGATATTTCAGTAACAATGTCGACTTCAGAATTTATTGTAGTGCTGTCATCAGTTTCAATGGAGACTTCAAAATTTGTACTCGATTTGGTTTCTGTTGTTGATTCGATTTCCTCAGTAGTACATATAGGAACTTCACTTGCACTGATATGATATGATTCATTAGTAATTTCCGTACTAATTATTGCACTAGATTCAATTCCAAGTGTAGTCTCAGTTCTTTCACTTTTACCGCTCACAAGACTTGTTTCAAACCCGGTACTGAAATCAATCTCGGAACTCACTTCAGTCGCATTGGTGAGTCCAGTTGATATTTCAGTAACAATGTCGACTTCAGATTTTATTGTAGTGCTGTCATCAGTTTCATAGGAGAATTCAAAATGTGTACTCGATTTGGTTTCAGTTGTTGATTCGATTTCCTCAGTAGTACATAGGGTAACTTCACTAGCAGTGACATGACATGATACATTAGTAATTTCCGTACTAATTATTGCACTAGATTCAATTCCAAGTGTAGTCTCAGTTCTTTCACTTTTACCGCTCACAAGACTTGTTTCAAACCCGGTACTGAAATCAATCTCGGAACTCACTTCAGTCGCATTGGTGAGTCCAGTTGATATTTCAGTAACAATGTCGACTTCAGATTTTATTGTAGTGCTGTCATCAGTTTCATTGGAGAATTCAAAATGTGTACTCGATTTGGTATCAGTTGTTGATTCGATTTCCTCAGTAGTATATATAGTAACTTCACTTGCAGTGACATGATATGATTCATTAGTAATTTCCGTACTAATTATTGCACTAGATACAATTCCAAGCGTAGTTTCAGTTACATCACTTTTACCGCTCACAAGACTTGTTTCAAACCCGGTACTGGAATCAATCTCGGAACTCATTTCAGTCGCATTGGTGAGTCCAGTTGATATTTCAGTATCAGTGTCGACTTCAGGTTTTATTTTAGTGCTGACATTAGTTTCATTGGGGACTCCATAACTTGTACTCAATTTGGTTTCAGTTGTTGATTCGATTTTCTCAGTAGTACTAACTTCACTTACAGTGCCATGATATGCTTCATCAGTAATTTCGGTACTAATTATTGCACTGAATTCGATTCCAAGGGTAGTTTCAGTTACTCTATCACTCTTACCGCTCACAAGACTTGCCTCAAACCCAGTACAGGAATAACTCTCGGTACTCAATTCAGTCGCGCTGGTTATTTCAGTTGTAATTTCAGTAACGATGTCAACTTCAGATTTTATTCTAGTGCTGACATCAGTTTTTTGGGAGACTTCAAAATTTGTACTCGATTTGGTTTCAGTTGTTGATTCGATTTTTTCAGTAGTAATAACTTCACTTGCAGTACCATAGTATGAGTCATCAGTTATACTGAATTCGAATCCAAGGGTAGTTTCAGTCAGTGTATCATTTTTACCGCTCGCAAGACTTATCTCAAACCCAGTACTGGAATAACTCTTGGTACTCATTTCAGTCGCGTTGGTTAATCCAGTTGTATTTTCAGTATCATTGTCAACTAGAGATTTTATAATAGTGCTGACATCAGTTTCATTGGTGCCATGAGATGATTCATCGGTAATTTCCTGACTAATTATTGAACTGAATTCGATTCCAAGGGTAGTTTCAGTTACTATATCACTTTTACCGTCCACAAGACCTACTTCAGAACCAGTACTGGAATAACTCTCGGTATTCTTTTCTGTCGCATTGGTTAGGTCAGTTGTAATTTCAGTATCAATTTCAACTTTATATATTATTTTAGTGCTGACATCAGTTTCATTGGTGGCTTTGAAACTTGTAATCGATTTGGTTTCAGTTGTAGATTCGATATTCTCAGAAGTACATACAGTAACTTCACTTGCAGTGGCCTGATATGATTCATCGATAATGTGCGTACTAATTATTGTACTTGAATCAATTCCATGAGTAGTTTCAGTTACTGCATCACTTGTACCGCTCACAAAACTCGCTTCAAAACCAATACTGGAATAACTCTCTGTACTTTTTTCTGTCGCATTGATTAGTTCAGTTGTAATTTCAGTATCAATTTCAACTTTATATATTATTTTAGTGCTGACATCAGTTTTATTGGACACTTCAAAACTTAAAATAGATTTGCTTTCAGTTGTTGATTCGATTTCCTTAGTAGTACAAACAGTAACTGCACTTGCAATGGCATGATATGATTCATCTGTAATTTCCGTACTAATACTGAATTCGATTCCAAGGGTAGTTTCAGTTACTGTATCACTTTTACCGCTCACAAGATTTGCTTCTAACCCAGTACTGGAATAACTCTCGGTACTCATTTCAGTCGCGTTGGTTAGTCCAGTTGTGATTTCAGTATCAATGTCAACTTCAGATTTAATTTCAGTGCTGGCATAAGTTTCGTTGGAGACTTCATAACTTGTATTCGATTTGGTTTCATTTGTTGATTCGATTTCCTCAGTAGTACATACAGGATTTTCACTTGCAGTGGCATGATATGATTCATGGGTAATTTCTGTACTATTTATTGTACTGAATGCCATTCGAAGAATAGTTTCAGTTACTGCATTACTTTTACCGCTCACAAGACTTGTTTTAAATCCGGTACTGGAATCATTCTCGGAACTCATTTCACTCTCATTGGTGAACCCAGTTATAATTTCAATATCAATATCAACTTCAGATTCTGTTTTAGTGATGACTGTATCACTTTTGCCGTTCACAAGACTCGCTTCAAACCCAGTACTGGAATAACTCTCGGTACTCATTTCAGTCGCGTTGATTAGTCCAGTTGTAATTTCAGTATCAATGTAAACAGATATTATTTTACTGCTGACATCAGTTTCACCGGAGACTTCTAAACTTTTACTTGATTTTGTTTCAGTCATTCCCAACGTAGTTTTGGAACCATTCCCAGTACGCGTTTCAGTAGCGTTAGTTAGACCAGTTATTATGTCAGAATCATAATAATCTCCATATTCCCTTTTGGTTTCGATCTGCATTGATTTTCTCTCAGTTGTTGCTTCAGTTTCATCAGTAGTACACACAGTAATTTCATGGGTACTGTATGATACAGCACCATGTTGTTCTTCAGTAATATCCGATTTATTATTGGCACTGAATTCGATTCCGAGAATAGTTTCAGCCACCATATTAGTTTTGCCGCTTTTAATACTTTTTTCGAAACCAGTACTGTAACTATGCTCAGAAACCATTTTAGTTGCATCAGTAATTCCGGCTGTTATCTCAGCATCAGCTCCAGTTTTCATTTCGGATATGACATCAGTTTCTGTGCTAGCTTCAATTCTTTTTTCAATTGCTGATTCAGTTTCATCAACGTTGCGAATAGTACTAAGAGCAGTAGATATAGATGCAAAAGGGTTCTCGATAATTTTGTCAGTAATTTTGGTACTATACTCAGTTCCAAGGGTGGTTTTTGCCGATATATCAGTTTCACCACTCAAAAAACTGTTTCCAAAACCAGTACTGGAACCAATTTCATTTTTGGGAGTAACCATTCTGTTAGTTGTTTTCATCAACGGATCTTCAATATTTTCATGTCTCACGTTTGTGGTAACCGAAAGTTCTGTTTCAAAAATAGCATTTGTTTTTCCGAAAGAATGGTTTCCAGCCAAATGATCTGTTTCAGTTCCATTAGTGGAAGTAGTAATCGATTCTTTTTCAGTTCCGATACCAATATCATGTGCACTATTGAAATATTTCTTATTGAATATTTTCGTTGTAGAAAAACTAATTACTGATGTTTCAGTTATGTTTCCATTGTCAACGTCATATCCGGAAAATATTTTGGTTCCAGTATCCGCTTGATATATGTAACGGATATCACTGCTTGTCCCATTTTCTGTACTAAAAACAGTCTTACAATGGCTTTCAGTAATGTTGGAGTATTCATGCTCAGTGATATCTTTGCGTACTGTAACAACTGTAGTTTTGGGTCCAGTGCTACCTTTGATCTCAGAACTGAATTGAATATTATCCATATATATTTTGCTGTCATCGTGCAGAGATCTGAATCGGGCGACTTCTTGTCTATCAGGTTTGTCAGTAATCACTCTAACTTCAGTAATATATGTTACTTTAGTACCAGGAATTTCACAGTCTTCAACGTTATCATTATTTATATTTCTTTCAGAAGCTTCCTTTAACCCAAAAGCGTACAGATAAGAATCACGCGTTTTCTCATTACACCAGTGAAAATAGAATTTTCGGTATACTCTCAGTTTTTTTGTGCACGGATCTTTTTGTCCATTCTGATTTGATGATGGATCAAGTACCCATTTCAAAAATGCATTATATCTCAGGTCGATGAAGGTTGTAGAATCTGTTTCATATTCGTAATTCATTTGAATACCTAAGAGTGTGGTTGGACCGTTACTTTTAATCACCAGTGGCCTGCCATTAATTTTCGAAGACTTGGTGTTACCTTGTAAAACTGCTTCCAAAAAACATGCCTTAGTGGGAACTTGTTCACAATTTCGACAAGGGTCCATACAGTTGCAACAGTCTTCCTTCGACTTATACCATTTTTCATAATAGAAAGGATCACTCTTGAGGATATCAACATGAGCAATCTAAAAACAAAAGAGCTTGATTATGAGATATGCTGGAATGTTCTTCAAAATACTCGATCTTGAGCATTTTACGATGTTGAAGTTGTTTTTGCTATTGTCCTTTGTCCTATTATTACAATCTACATTAAAAATGACACGAACAATTTTGACGAACTCTTGATTCCCTTTTGTCCACACTATCCTACAGAGTCGGAAATATCTGTCAGAATACAACTACTTTCCCTTATGAACATTGAATTACATCTGACATCTATTTGTGCAATGTGACTCCAGGATGACACCTTTGCCAGTGCTAATTGTAATCAAGCAGGATACCATCCCCCATCAGGTTGGGAATGTCCACCTGCATACAACACATGTTTTTTTCTCTCATCAGTGCTAGGATAGGGCAGACAACTCAAAAGTCATCCTGTTTCTTCCAAAGAACGATAACACTCAAAGCTCAATAACAAGAAGTAGTCCTCGGTAGCAAAGACTACAGAAAGAGTAAATGCATAATTGAACGAAGTTTGAAAACTGTGCCGGAGAGTTTCAAATAAGTGTTCGACAAAGTCGAAATCCCCTTCTATACAAACCATCCCATCACAAGGTGAAAAATTTTAGGAAAATGTTTTTTAGAGAATAACTACTCCTTGTGAACATTGAATTACATCTGATATCTATTTGTTTGATGCAGGTGGCCATTCCCAACCAGATAGAGGATAGTATTCATTGGAATTATCACTTGCAATATAGTTTAATGGGAGCGATGTTATCTTTCAATGACCCACTTTTCGGTTTATCGAAATGAGACTCAATAGTTGTTGTCGATAGTCTTCAAGTAAAAAAAAGTATGGTCCAAAGAAGAGAGCAGTTCTTTTATTCAACTGATCAAAGAAAAACATTTGAGGACTCATGGATGAATTGGGGTTGTAGACATTTCCAAAAGTTTGGTGCCTTTGATTAAATAACGATTCCTAATTTAATTCGCAGAAGAAATTTCATTTCAGTCAGATTTAAGTAAAGAATTCTTCGATCCACTCATGTTGCATCATGAACTGAAGGGTGGTTTGTCTCGACTCAATGCTCTCGAATTTGAAGCGGATAGAGATCTTTGAAATAAATATAGTCTATGTTTGAAATTCCAATCTGCTCGAAATTCTGGTCGGTGATCAGCTTGATGTGCCAAAATGTCAATCTGACACACCTTTATGATGAATATTTGAAAGTCTTTCTCTTCATTCATGTAAATTGGTGTATTGCTTATTGGAAAAATTGAACGCTGATCAAATCAAGCGTAATTTAGCTACTCAATTAGAAAAATTGACTTCCAGTAGGCTTCAACTGATAGTAACTTACATATTTTTTATAGCTGAAGAATGCTCTGAAAAGTGGTATCTTTACTGGATGGTTACACGAAAAGGAGATATTGCTTGAACGCTCCATCGAGAAGTAATACCGAGAAGACAAAAATTGGGCATTTATTGATTCGCTGGAGTTTCTGGAACCTGATATGAATGAAAGACCCAACGGTTTTGGAAAAAAATGTCGAATATGGACATGAGCCCGATTTTCATGAAAATTTCACAGATGCTTTAAAACACCGAGTACTGGGATAATTTTTTTTTGTGGAAATTACGTTTTCATCCTTTTTTTCGAGAAAATGTGTGCCAGTACTTACTACATGTAGTTATTAATTAGAACCAATTTAAATTGAACCAACTGACTGATTATTCATTTCCAACATGTTTATTTCCAGCCATACAAGCAACAATTCATACATAGAATAGTTTCAGATTATCGTTAGTAACAATGATTTGAAATTTATAAAAATAATATCAGTGAAATTGTCAAATATCAAACACGATGAAGTGAACTGAAAAAAGCACAATGCGACATTGTCAGTTCTTTTATTTCCTGAAAAATGTGCTAGAGATATTTCTATTGAGGGGCTCTCATCGTGAAAGACACGAGTACTTATTGTAATTGATGGAGACATATGTTTGGCGTGCTTTATTCAAGGCGGTACTTAGTTACCTAATTATTAATCACCTCTTTTTATTATCAGAATCATGAATATCTATATATGTGTTATATGCGATATTATGGCAGTATGGCCTTCCCATAAATATCAGGTTACAAGCGATAACAATTCTCTAGGAAAAGCTGATCTTTGTCATCAGCATCCGCAGAGTTCTACGATGTGAACCGCTGATGCTGAATCAACATTCTGTAAGTTTATAAAAGGAAGAATTCTAGTTCACGAAGTCAGTTGAATAAAGCTCTTCATTATATCCAGTCGTATTTTGTAACGGTGGTACAAGCCACCCCGTATAATTTTTTAAAAAGTCTCTCATATAATTATCGACATAACGAATTGGCGCAGTCGCTGTAGGATTCCGCGAACGTTACTAGAACACGGCAACTCCTCACTAGTGGCGGTGGATACCAATCCTTTACCGGAATCGAACCTGAGGGAGTCATCACTCGAAGAATCTGCGGAAGGAACACCTGGTGAAGCCCCTGGCAGAAGTCGACGAGAACAAGGCGAACTCGATGCTTCAACAGACAAAGTAAGAAACCACATATTGAATTGTCTCGTACTTTTCGTTTTCTCATATTTTATCTGCTCGAATATCCAATTAATCCCAATATTCTACCCAATCTCTACTATTCAATCAATACAATTGAACTGTTCAATTATCCCGATAATCGCACTGATCGATTATTACTAGAATAGTTAAATAAAATGCCTAACGATTCAGAAACTCACGAGGAAAATCAGCCTCAACCTCTAGAGCCATACAAACTCAGTGAAATATTCTCCATAGTACCCGAGTATGATGGAAATCAAATTTTCCTTACAACGTTTTTACAAGCGTGTGATACTGCTCACGCGATGGCAGTGGCAGATCAAAAAACTTTAGTTGTTTTACATATAAAAAATAAACTTCGTTCAAAAGCAGCCGAACTAGTAAACTCTCGGAACCCATCGACATGGGACGAAATTAAACATCTCTTGGAAACACATTTCGGTGATTCTAGAGATCTCACAGCATTAATTCAAGACCTACAACGAATACGTCAACTACCAAGTGAGTCAGCATTAACTTTCGTTTCTCGTTTGCAATCACACAATGCAAAAATGCATTCATCAATCAATAAACAACTCATTTCGAGAGAACAGAAAACAGCACAATCACATCTAGTCGAAACCATGACACTTAATACCCTTTTGACTGGACTTGAACCGAAGATAGGACAAATAGTTAGGGCAGGAAATCCTCCGAATATGCTTTCAGCCATCATTAGAATCAGACGCGAACTCCAATTATCATACTTTGAAAATCAAAAACTGCAACCCAATCGCAATCAAAGTCAAGCTCCTATTCGGAAACCAAACTCAAACCAACCTGTAAAAAATTGTTCTTTCTGTGGTCGCATGGGACATTTGATAAACGAATGTCGCACCAGACAAAATTCGACTCAAAATAATCAATCCTTCTCAAGACCAACCTTCCAGAGACCTTCAGTTCAGAACAGGAATGATCAAAGACCATTCCAACAACCTGGTCCTAGTCAAAGATCACAACACTTCCAAAATCAATATCATCAAAATCAGTTTCAACAGAACAGACCTCCAGTTATCAAACCAAACCCAAATTTCAATAACCAAAGACCCTCCACGATACAACCCAATCCAAACTATCGACCAAATAACCAAAAAACGTATCACATGAATTACCAACAATTTGACACTCAGTACTATGATGACTATGATCAGAATCAAGAAAACTACTATACTACTAGTAGCTCCGAACCACCTTTCGATTATCAACCAGACTATTATACGGATAATGGTCAAACCCAACACGAATCAACCAATACTGAAAATCAAAACTCTTATGACGATTTTCCCCAGAACTTTGATACTCAAAATTTTCAGTCAGACCCAATACAGGGCGATCCTCCCAACTACTTCCAAGAGGAATCCCCAGATCAAACCGTAGCTCATCTTCAAACCCAAATTCAGACAATGAATTTGGACGATTTCAATCCGACACTGAACTTCCCAGAACAACAGTTCATATGAAACCACTTCTATCAGTAAACTCAAAAAATCTCTATTACATTAATGATATTACCAATACTTTCAAAATTCTGATAGATACAGGAGCAGGACTCTCCATTTTCAAACCAAAAACTTGCGAAAATTATCGAACAAGTTTCCCAGAAAATATTGCGATTCAAGGCATCACCGACCAGAAAATAATAATCAAAGAATCAACACTGATCCCCTTCATACCTGACGATCCCCATAAGATATACATTCATAATCTTGATATTGAATTCGACGGACTTTTAGGCTCTGATTTCTTAGAACACTATAATTGTATAGTGGATCTCAAGAACAAACAACTAATAACCAACTTCAAAACTGTTCCTCTTTTTAAAGTGACAGACGACAGTAAAAAAACACAAATAGTCGAGCCAAAACAGATTTCTGAAAATCTAAATCAAATTTCAATTGAGCCTCGCACTGAACGAGTCTTCAAACTGAAATGTAATCTGAAAAACACTGATGCTATACTGATAGCACAAGAAATTGAAAAAGTCCGCCTACCGAATGCCATTGTCAAAGTAAATGACAAGGGTGAATTTTTAACTTCAATAATCATTGTGAATGCGATCCCAAAAATTGTAATTTTTTCTGAATTGTCACTGGAACCCATCCAAGAATTTTCAATCAATAACCTCAATGGAGGACCTCAAAATCTAAGTATAGAAACAGACCGACACCACATCATACAACAACAACTACGTCTTGAACACTTGAACGAGGAAGAAAGCGAAATAATTTCAAACCTTTGTTTAGAATACTCAGATATCTTTTATTTAGAAGGCGACAATTTGACATTTACCAACGAAATCAAACATTCGATCGACACAAATAACACTAAACCAATTTTCACCAAATCATACCGTTATCCTCAAATCCACAAGGAGGAAATCAAAAATCAAATATCCAAAATGCTCGATCAAGGTATCATTCAACCTTCGGTATCTCCTTGGTCATCTCCCGTATGGGTTGTGCCAAAAAAAATTGATGCCTCAGGGAAGCAAAAATGGCGTGTAGTCATTGATTACCGCAAACTCAATGAACTCACAATAGGCGACAAATATCCTCTCCCTAATATCTCTGACCTTTTAGACCAACTAGGGAAGTGCCAATATTTCACCACACTCGACCTGGCCTCTGGTTTCCACCAGATCGAGATCGATCCAAAAGACATTCAGAAAACAGCCTTTTCTGTCGAAAATGGCCATTACGAATTCGTTCGTATGCCATTCGGTTTAAAAAATGCCCCGTCCACCTTTCAACGGGTCATGGACAACATTCTCATGGGCATTCAGAACGAAAGATGTCTCGTCTATATGGACGACATCATCGTCTATTCCCCCACAATTCATGAACATATCTCTAGATTATCTGAAGTCTTTAAACGTCTTCGCAAAGCCAATCTCAAAATTCAGCCGGATAAGTGCGAATTTCTTCGCAAGGAGTCGCTTACCTAGGACATCTAATAATCCAGGATGGTGTAAAACCAAATCCTATTAAAATTGAATGCATCAAAAATTTTCCAGAACCCAAAAACCCCAAGGACATTAAATCCTTCCTAGGGCTTTCAGGCTATTACAGAAGGTTCATACCGAACTTTGCCAAAACTTCAAAACCCCTGACAAGACTATTACAAAAAGATATCACCTTCGATTTCAATCAAGAATATAGAGAAGCCTTTGAAAATCTAAAACAGGCACTAACAACCTTTCCAATTTTGATATACCCGAATTTCGACGAACCCTTCCTTCTCACCACTGACGCAAGCACATTCGCCATTGGCTCCGTTCTTTCTCAAGGACCTATCGGAAAGGACCTTCCCATTGGTTAAGCCTCTCGAATGTTGTGCACCGCTGAAACCCGTTATTCGACAATTGAAAGGGAATAACTCGCAATAGTTTGGGCAGTGAAGCACTTCCGCCCGTATCTTTTTGGACGGATCATCATCGACCCATGACATGGCTTTTCTCCATCAAAGACCCTGGCAGTAGACTTGCTCGTTGGCGCTTAAAGCTCGAAGAGTACGACTACGAAATCATCTATAAACCCGGGAAAGTCAACAAAAACGCGGACGCACTTTCGCGAATCAAAATCAATCACTTTGATCATTGCGCAAAATTTCAATCCAAAATCTTACATTTGGAGGAAGAAAATCCGAACGACAACCCTGACGCAGACAATCAGACAGCCAATCAGACAGACAAACAGACAGAGAATCAGGCAGACAATCAGACAGACAATCAGGCAGAAAATTAGGCAGACAATCAATTAGACAACCAAACGGACGAACCAGACTTGCAACGAATGGCCAATGAATTTGGAACATTCATCGATCTTTACAAAAGAAAATCGATAATTGACTACTCAAAAATTGAATTCGTCAATACTCAATTATGAGACAAATCGAATAAAAATATCATTACATTCTTTTGGCAAAATAAACTACAAGAATTCCATTATAACATCATTGAAGATATTTTCGAAGAACAGGCAGACTTCTCTCACGACAAAATAAATGTTCTAAGTAGCAAGTCTGTAAAAGACAGAAAATACTATATTATTGCAATACCTTACAATCCTGATGAAGTCAACGAACTACTGTTTTATGTTCTTTATAAAAATCAAAATGAACTCGACCTCTCGAAGACATACTTTTTTGAAAACAATCTAGAACTCCCTCTCCTAGAAATTCTTCGCTTCATTTACAATGACAGAGACATTAAATTGAAAATTTGTCAAAATATAATAAGAACACCCATTCCGGATGAAATTCCCGTAATTCTTGATTATTACCACTCAGGAAAAGCCAACCTTCATCGTGGCATAAATGAAACGATTAGACGAATTAAACAGAAATTTAATTGGCAAGGCTTAACCAAAGATGTAGAATACTTCATCAAAAACTGTGAAATCTGTCAAAAGGTGAAAGTATGTAGAAAAAATTTAAACAGTCCCCTGGTTATCACAGAAACACCAAAGACCCCTTTTGAAAGAATTACCATTGACATCTGTGAAATCCCCTCAAGAAATTACGCTCTTACTATCAGGGACGAACTGACAAAATTTACCCAGGCTTACCCTATAGAAGACAAGACAGCAAAATCTGTTGTCAATACCCTTCTGGTATACTTTCAACATTACGGAACCCCACTCCGAATCCATTGTGATTCAGGTCGGGAATTCGAGAACAACATGCTTAAAGACCTATGTACCCTATACGATATAAAGCTGACCTACTCTAGTGTAAACCATCCTCAGTCCAATGGATCACTAGAAAGATATCACTCTACATTAATGGAAATGATTAGGGCACAAAAAACAGAAAATCCCGATGAACATCCGTTCAATATACTACCCTATACAGTCATCTGTTATAACAACACCAAAAATAAGACCCACGGTTTCACACCATATGAACTCGTATTTGGACATACCTCTAGTAGACCACCAGAGACACTATACAACCAAAAAGACCTAATATCCAAATATGTGCGAGATTTAAATAATAGAATATCCCACTACTATAAAATTGCACGCGAAAGAACTCAGACTCAGAAAGAAAAAGCCAAAATTCAATTTGACAGAAACGTTTCGGACAAAATACATGAGTACAAAGTAGGTGACAAAGTGTATGTAAAAGAATCACAAATAAAGGACAAATTGCAAAATAAATTCAATGGCCCACTTGAAATTTTGGAAATACTAAAAAATTCCGCCATTTTAGTAAATTGGAAAACAAGACAAAAAACAAAAGTAAATTTCGACAGACTAAAACCCTATTTTGAAGACGAATAATTTAATTACAGGTTCATCCTGCTGATCTCGGCAGTTGGTTGCCAGTACAAGCTTGAACCAATCAATAATACAATCGGCATCTTTTATCATGAAGAATCCTTTCTCAAACTTTCTAACGAAAAATGGACTCTACTGATTTACAAAGACTTAGAACCAATCAAACTAGCTTTGGACAAAAATAACAAAATCCTAGAAGGCATGATGGATCTTCTGGAAACAAACAATGCTAGAATGGAAGCCTTTAGAGCTCAGTTCAACACCCATACAAGCATCTCCCAGCTTTCCCAATCACTTGATCTAAAATACCGTGAAGTATTTGCTGACACTCGATCTTACACTAGAATGAAACGTGGATTAATTAACGGTGTAGGAACATTTTAAAAAGCCATCACCGGTATCTTAGATGCTTCCGATGGGGAATATTTCAATGAATGTATAGACAAAATCACTAAAGACGAATATCAACTTGAAAATCTTATGAAAAATCAAATATCGGTTACAACTTCAGTTATAAAGAGTTTCAATAGCACGATACAAAAATTACAAATTGGCGAAGAAACATTCAATAATGATATAAAAGAAATCGAACGTTCAATATATAGTCTTTCCGATGAGTTAGCTTTTATTCAGGCACAATTACAAATCTCGGAATTGTGTGAAGCACTAATGGAAAGTTATACGTTCCTTGAATCAAGTCTTGATGACATTTTGAATTCAATTACGTTTGCTCGTCTTAAAATCATTCACACATCGATCATATCTCCAAGAGCCCTAGTTAACTCTCTTCAAGAAATATCCCAATCATTATCAAAAAACAATTTACCACTTCCAATCTATTTGTCAAATGTTGCCCAATATTTGGAAATCACTGAACTCCACGCTTATCAAACTGATTCAAAAATAGTGTTCGTTCTCAAAATTCCTCTCGTAGAACCCGAAACTTATACCCTATACCGCCTTTTTCCAATTCCTATACTGGGTATCCGAACAGGATTCCATCACATCCTGACAACTTCACAAAAGTATATCGCGAGAGACGACGATTCAATGCTATACCTTTCACTCTCTGATTTGAAGAAATGCAAGAACTTGGATACCTCTTCAATAATTTGTTCCGATGTTCTGCCATACCCAATCGACAACAATGCCATATGCGAGGCACAGCTCCTTCGACAACTGGTCGATGTACCGAAGACATGCCAATCATCAGTCAACTTCGCCAAAAATTACAATGCCTACGAATTAGCAACAAATCTGTGGCTAATATCATTGTCCGATCCACTACCAGTAACCATCAAATGCATCGACAGAGAAGTAGTCACCCAAATCATCAACAAAAACTCACTTCTCAAACTACAACCCGAATGCAATGCATTTATAGGAAGTACACGAGTCCATTCGAAGCACTTCACACACAACTACAAAAATATCACATACAGAAACCAACCAGTAATGATACCATTCAAATACTGCGATCAGTTACCTGAAAAACACAGTCTTCCAGACCTGAAACCGCTGAAACTGAACAAAATAAATACAGACGACCTCAGCATAGCCCAGCATAAGTTGAACCAATACTCTGAAGACTTAGACAAACTAAACAATCAACCCTATGTGAACAAACACATTTCATGGTTCACATATCTCACAATTGCGTTGATCATCTCATCGATTCTTCTGTACCTGTTCTGCAAATGTAGACGCAGAAAGTCCACAAGAATTAGTATCACGGCACCGGATAATCAACCTCCACCTTCACCCAGACCATCAAGAATAAGAAGTCCCTTCAGCAGATTTGTCCCTCGAAGACGTCCAAGCGTCCATCTCGAAGAACCAATAGAAGAACAACTAGAGCTGACCTCATCCAGCAACAAAGGATTTTAAATACAATTTCAATTTTCATTATTTTCTCAAATTCAAATTTTATTTTATTTTTCAATATAATTGTTATTTTCAAAAGTTGTTGCTTTTGCACCAACTTTTTATTATAAGAGGGAGTTGTTATATGCGATATTATGGCAGTATGGCCTTCCCATAAATATCAGGTTACAAGCGATAACAATTCTCTAGGAAAAGCTGATCTTTGTCATCAGCATCCGCAGAGTTCTACGATATGAACCGCTGATGCTGAATCAACATTCTGTAAGTTTATAAAAGGAAGAATTCTAGTTCACGAAGTCAGTTGAATAAAGCTCTTCATTATATCCAGTCGTATTTTGTAACGGTGGTACAAACCACCTCGTATAATTTTTTTAAAAGTCTCTCATATAATTATCGACATAACTCATGTCTTATAATTTCTGTGCGCAATGGAAGGAGTTCTATATAAGTTACCACTGGATTTTCACAAGAAAAACCCATTTTCTTCAATTGTAAATACTTTGGTGGTATCGTATATAATAATTTAAATTATAATAGTTTTTTGTTTTTGCTTTGGCAATGAGGTCCTGAATACATATTTTATGGATAAAAACAGTTTTCTAGGGAACTTTGTGGATCATGTTCTATTTTTACTTTTTGATAGTTGACGATATCTGAATATAGACTATTTTCAAATACAAATTTTTCGATTGAATATTACATAAATTCCCTTTGTTTTTTTTTGTTTATACTTTTTTTTCAGACGTTTACCTACATAATTTCTTACTAGCACTAGAAATAATCATTTTGTAAAAAGTTTACACTCCTATAACCACAAACATAACCTTCTTTTTAGTAACTTTCATTCTCGCGGTAAATTGCCGTCTTTTCAAATTCAAATATAAGCAAATAACTTCTCTTTTATTTATATGTTCAATTGTTTAATTTCTGCCAATGCTCTATAACAATTTTAAAAATTGATCTGAGAAATAGACTAGTAAGAGCTTATGAGCATGCTTACAATCCAGAAACATAGCTCACTTCGCTTGCTCTTCTATGGCTTAATGTATAAAAAAGAAGGGGAAAAGGACCTAACCTAAAGGCTAACCTTGCTATATCCAAGTTGAATACAGTTGAAGAGCTCATGAGCCTGTCAGCAATCCAGAAATATTAATGAACTGGAAATAAGTGGAAAATGAACTAACCTTGCAATCCAAGTTGAATGCAGTTGAAGAGCTTACGAGCCTGTTGACAATCCAGAAATATTAAAGAACTAAAAGGAATTGAAAAATTACCTAACCTAAAAGCTACACTGAGAGAAATGTATGGTGGTTATTACCAGAAATATGGTAATTTTCAAAAAAAATTCTGGTACCATATGTGACAGCAATAAAATATGGTAAAATTGAGAACTTTTTTTAACCATTTATGGTAATGACTACTATACACTGAGAAAAAACTTTAATAACCGTTATTAGAAATCAAGTTACCATTATAAAAAACTTCAAGTAAATAGAGGACAGCCTAGCTGTCTTATATCTACAATTCAATTCACTTTGCTATGACGACTCGATAACGGTTATTAAAGGCATCAATTGGCGAATTTCGAAAGTATCTGAGTAAGGAATTGCCGTTATTAGATGAATTGTATTGATTCAATTATCGTCATTGTACTCTTTAATGACTGAGATTGAAGATACCACATTGATTCCTGATAGAACCATTTACTGGCAACTCATAACTGCATTATTGTGATTACCTGATCTATTAGCTATTACTCTTGTAACCAATGGCAGGCACTCGACTCTTTATGGCAGTAATTAGGGAATCAACTAGTGTTGAAAAAAATGTGTTTTTTAGAAATCACACAAATTTTTGGGATGTTGCAATTATCGCCTAGTTTCGGAGATACATGAGGGTGCTGAAGTTGTGAAACAGTTTTTCCAGCAATTGTCTTGTTAACGAAGGATTTCGATTGCAGGTACCTTGCATGAGAATAACTGCAATGTCATCAAAAAGTATTACAAGATAAATTTAAGCTATGAGATTCCACTACACAGATGGTTATAATGAAAATTTAACTCTACTTTTAAACGATAGTCATGTCGAAATTCATAAAAGTTCAAGAAACTATTTTCCTGCCATTTTAAAATTTAAAATAAAAGTTATTTCAAACACATATCATGTGGATGGATTTATTTCGTACTTGAATTAAAATGACTATGAAATTGTATTCAATAAAATATGCAGAAAACGAGATATTTTGGTGAACCCTGTAAAAAATTCAAATTCTTAATTCTTACTTTCCCAAAGTAGTATTTCAAACTCCATTTTCAATCAAATCTTACCCTGTATGCAGTGACTCTTTGGTATTAATTGATCATATACTCTTTGATGGTCTTGCAGTTACTTTATTCTTTGAAATCCTCCTTTAACAAGTACAATTATACAAAAAAAAACTGCTGTTCTACAACTTCGACAGCCTGTATATATCTCTGAAACACAAAGTATTCACAATTATTGAGAAAGTTGCCAAGTGCAACAAATCAAATGATTTCAGGAAATTCCATCAAAACCATTCTGTCCATAAGCCGGCTGCCTGGTCCTTTAGTTCAGAAACATCACATCACATCATTTCTTCGTCCATTTCTCGTTCAGAAGTAGCTTCTTTGACTTCAAACATAGGAATATAATTTCCCAGGCTCCATTCTATCAGTTGCAGCTGATGTTCCATCATATTCAAATAAAAACAAGCAATTTTTACTATTTTTAGTACTTTTATTATATGATCAATAACACTAGAGATACAACTCATACAACTTATTAACGCCGACTGACGCCAATGTCGCCAATCCCGCCAAGCCGAGCTAAATGATCTTCGTGTGCGTACGCGACACTTCGTGCAAGTTCGGCGCTCTTTTTCATTCGCAAGCAGTATGAGCGTAATTCGATAACAAATAACTGTTATATGATTAAACATAATTCGTTCGCTGTAATTATCGTAGAAAATGCAAAGACTATCATAACGAAACACCCAATAGGGATAATATGTATACCTTCCATAAAACGTACTTAGTTGATACGGCTGTCGCTC
This sequence comes from Chrysolina americana, assembly GCA_958502065.1. NCBI lineage: Eukaryota > Metazoa > Arthropoda > Insecta > Coleoptera > Chrysomelidae > Chrysolina > Chrysolina americana. The sequence continues at coordinate 72,931,280 of OY293411.1, forward strand.
TGATATAATGAGTAGCGTGTATGAATGTTATAGGAAATCAAATGACAGTTAATCATTCAGACAAAAAAATTCAATGACCTCTTTTTCCTCAGTGTACTAGTATTCTTATCACCATTGAAATATTTTTATTATAGTCCTAACAATATATCATATTATGAATTTTACAATACTCAGAGAGTTAGTTGATCAAAATGTGATTTTATCAATAAATATATCTTGTTTATAAATATGAAGATAATTGATTGTTATATACATTGAGAATTTTTTTTTGTAATTATAAAACTTTATTATGATAACATCTATTATACATACATTGTGGAATTAAGTATAATGGTATACGGAAACCAAATCCCCAGTCGTGATGGTTATGATGGTAGAGCGCTTGTCTCTTAATCTTAGGGTCATGGGTTCGATTCCCTGCATGGTCATCGGTCTCGTGCATGGCATCACATGTTAAAAGGTAAGGGCTGCGTCTTCCCTAGCTCGGACAAGTCTTTCAAAGACTTTTGAGGGTTGTACTCTTGAGGGTGTACAGCTGGTTGACGGAAATAACAATTTTAAACAACACATTTTTTTTCTAATTCTAAAAGAACCTCCATTGATGTATATTAAAAAAACAGCAGACGTGCTCACAATGGAGGAGCGGGACAGGACCAGTTGCACCACAAACCACATTCATTTAAAACATATTTTAACAATCCCAAACAATTTACACCGCAACAAAATACTTTTTGAACTGGGCCGGGATACTGAAGTCACGATCGAGCATGAATCGTGTCGTTTTCACGAATTTGACGATTCCGAGCCTATACGCCGATCGTATATGTGTTGCATTTTGACGATTAGTTGACGAAAAGTGTATTCCGAAGTGACGATTAGGCCACAATGGTGTCGTCTAGACGATTTTGATGATTCCGATGCTATATGACGATCGTAAATGTGTTGCAAATTGCCTACATTTTACGATTAGTTGACAACAACTATTTTCTTGTCGTCAGTATATCTATCTTGGTCTGATATATGTGTTTCTCTTTTTTTTCAGTTGTCATTATTGCTTGGGTATTTGTTTTCATCCCGTTACTTACCTATGATCTATACTTCTGCAGTAGGGATTTTTTACTCAGAATGGCTTTCAGACTAACCCAAAAGTTTACTGGGAGTTGATAATGAATTTCATGGGGAAAAGGTCATAGCTAAGAGGCGAAAAAAATGCAGAATTCTTTCGAAGATTTCTGAGGGTTGTGCCCGTAAAGGTACAAATTTTTATTATTATTACAAGGTACCATTACAACTGTTGCAATACTTTTTGGAAACATTAATATTATTAACGAGTTCAAGGAATAGGATGTAGGTACCTAATGATATACAAATAAGTATGCACCAAATGTACGTATTCTTTTGAATTAAATTTCAACCGAAAAAGCAACAGAATTACTGGAACCTACCCTATGCGAAAATGGATTCCTAACAAAGATATACATTAACAATTAAAGATACTTCTTATAATGATAATAATAGGAGTAGTGTACATAACTGCAGTACAATAATTATTAATATTATTATAGAGTTTAATACCTATCTAGGTAGGTATAGGTACACACCTATCTCGGTTTACTGCAATATCAAATTTTATGCCAGTAAAATAATTTATACACTGCAATGAAAGAAGGCGCTACTTCAAAAGTATTATACAGGCCGTTTCTTTTATCATGTGGTAACATAGCTATATTCTAAACCGTAATAGATACAAAGACGATTAAATGGAAAAAAAGGTAACTATTGTGGTGAGCAGTAAATTGGTCATAGAAAATTTACGGGGATTCTCTCTCCTCTTGTTACTCTTGTTTAGATTCAAGGAAACCTTAGGTACCTAGCTATACAAGGTAGAATATTAAGCGCAAAAACAAACATTCAAGAAATATATTTCCTTCACAGAATAAAATGTTCAATCAATACTCTGTACTCCTTCAACTAATAATGTAAATTTAAAATCACAAAAAACTAGCAGATTGAATAAAAATATTGAGAATATCGAGATTATGTCAATTATCAATTCAGAATTTTATGTTTAATGCGGTTTAATTCATCATCTTACCGTTCCATGTTGATTTCATTGTGTTGAGTGGTCGAGTACCGAAATCACCCGACGATTTTATTGGGAATCAATTATTACAGTCGAATCGTCTAAGAATGTCATTTAAGTAAATATTTACAGGAAATTTCCAATCAAACCATGAGGTCCCGAATTCGAATCCCGGTTGGTTCACATTTTTTTAATTCACTTTTAATTTTCATCTTCCCGTTTGCTATTCCAAAAACTTATTCTGCATTTGTAATTCAATTACAGACGTTAATGCTACTTAATTTTTTCATTTCTTCTTATTTTCTACGATCTACGATCATGTTATCTCCATTTGTGCTGAAGGAAGTTGTGCCTGAGAGAAGACTGATACGATGCCGAAATTGTAGAGAACTTGGGCACGTGCGTAGCAAATGTCCGACATTGAAAAAATCGATATCAACGATGAAGGTCAAGAAGGAGCAATCGTCAGCCCGTACCCAACAAGCCCCAGTTAACAATGCATATGTCGCTGTACTTCAAAGATAAGACAAAGGAGTCTTTGTAGACGGTCTCATTAACAACGAGCCTGGCACCATGCTCCTTGATACGGGTGCGACTAGGACAATCCTTGGACCTACATTTGCCAAAACACCGGCAAGAATCGAATCGAAACCAATCAGGCAATCAGCCAGAAGACTTCCTCTCGTCAAAAAGGAGGAGGCTGACAAAATAGTCTGCGACATGGAAAAAGACGGAGTCATCGAGCCATCCGACAGTCCCTGGTCCTCTCCAGTCGTGTTGGTGAAGAAGAAAGATGGATCAACACGGTTTTGCGTAGACTACCGTCAACTAAACAACGTGACGAAAAAGGACAGCTACCCTCTCCCAAGGATAGACGACACGCTAGACACGCTGGCTGGATCTACGATTTTCTCGACATTAGATTTGAAGAGCGTATTGTTCCGCAGTTCATGAGTCAACCGGCCAAACTCCTGCTAGTGTTATTATGGGCCGAGAGCTGCGACTTCCATGTGACCTGAAGTTTGGGACGCCACCAGGACAAGACACTGCGAGAGATGACTACGTCAGCAAACTGCGACAGAGAATGGACGACATCCATGAACGGGTCCGTTTGAATATCCAGAGTGCCAGCGACAGAATGAATGAGACGTACGACATCAAGGCGGATGCTGGTGGATATCAGACAGGTGACCTTGTCTGGCTATACAACCCTAAACGCCGCCGTGGACTATCACCGAAACTTCGGAACTCGTGGGAAGGTCCATATAAGATCATGAAAAGGATAAACGACCTCGTCTACCGCATATATAAGCCACCACGAGGAAAACCTAGGGTAGTCCACTTCAATAGGTTGTCCCCTTACGCCGGAAACCACGATCAAGTCCGCACCGTCAGATCACCGGAGGACGAAATGACATTTCAGAGGTTCATGTCCCTGTACTCGAACGGACAGAAAATTCAATATGGGGTAACCCGAGAGGAGTCACGAGATCTTTTCAAGGTGCCTGCCAATTACGCGTTAGCTCACTGTGTGGCAGAAGATCAGCAAATTTCCAGAGGCATTGCAGTAGTTTTCTCCAAGAAGTTCGGTCGAATCCAGGAACTGAGAGAACAGAACCCGGATGTTGGAGGGGTGTTAGAGCTGAGGAAAGGCCAGAGAAACATCTACTATCTGGTTACCAAGAAGCATTCTCGTGATAAGCCGTCTTATGAAGATGTTTGAAAGAAGAGACACGATGCTGGACCAGAATATTGTAGACCTGGCAATCCCAAAATTGGCCTGTGGGCTTGATCGGCTGGACTGGAGAGTTATAAGAAGCATGTTGGAGACAATATTCAGATCCAGCGGCATCAACATTCTGGTGTGCTGCAACCATCTTCCTCGACCCAAATTGAAGACTGTGGAGTGCTACTTCTATCGAACGTCCAGATGCAGATATGGAGAATCTTGCAGATATCTTCACACTCCAAGAATGACGTTTCGGGGCGAAACGTCTTTAAGAAGGGGGCAATGTAACGATTTCGAGACCGGCCCTGAGACCGGCCCTGATCTAATTAGTCATGCACCCTCGTTCAACTACAACTGCATATCTGCTGGCGTACGGATCGCCGAGAACAAGATGGAATAAATCGATTGTTCGATACTATTCGAAGAGCCATCTAAATGAAATGTTCTATACTGCTGAATAATCTAGAGTCGTGAATGGAAACTGCTTGGGAGTATATAAGCGGGACAGTCAGAATGGAGAGGGAGTTACAGTTCCAGAGTTAGCGGATAGAGACTGACACCGTAGAAATAAATTAGTGAAGTAAATGTTTTAGTGAATAATCGTTGTGAATCGTGTTTTAAATAAATTAGGAAAATTAGTTAGTGCAGTTTTACTACACTATATAATTCGAATAGCACCCAAAAAGAAATTAAACACATTACCACCAATTAAGTAAAGGTTAGTGATCCTCAGGATATATGTGAGGAAATTATTGAGCATTTTGTAACCATTGGACCAAAAGTATCTTCAGCCATCAAAACTCAAAATGAGATAAATCAAGTGTTCTGTCTATGTTTTTATCACCAGTATATATTAATGAAATTGAAGAAATTATTGATAATTTGGATATCCATAAATCTTCTGGAGTTGATGAAATTATTGGTGGAATTGTGAAAATTATAAAAAAATGAGCTCTCTCCCATTTTACTTGATATGATATCCAAGTCATTAAAAACAGGATGTGTCCCAGAAAATATGAAGAATGCCAAAGTTTCACCAATATTTAAAAGCGGTAGGAAAGAAAGCATAAATAATTACCGACCTATATCAGTTTTAACAGCATTTTAAAAAATTTTGGAAAAAATAGTGAATGTCAGAAATTTTAATTTTCTTGAGAAAAATAATTTATTAAGTCAAAATCAATATGGATTTCGCAGGTTGAGAGACACAGAGGCGGTAGTTCTGGATGTTGTTTCGCATATTCAAATTCAGATAGACAGCAACAAGAAGTGTGGTCTTCTCTCTCTTGACTTGTGTAAGGCATTTGATACAGTTGACCACAAAATTTTATTTGCAAAATTATACTCAAAAGGTATCAGAGGAAAAATTCTTGAATCGTTTCAAAATTACCTGATGAAAGCAGTACGTGTTAGTTATTGGTATTAGCAATTCGTTGATGGATATCAAATGTGGGGTACCGCAAGGATCAATTTTAGGGCCTGTTTCATTTTTTATTTATATTAACTCCATCACAAATTTGAAATTGAAAGGAAAAATAAAACCATTTGCTGCTATATTTTGTCACTGACTTCAATGAGATACCGTCATATGGAGTTACTTAGACCAGGGGTCTAACTTGGGACAATTCACCCCAATTTCTTAAATAATTTATCGTGGCAACACTGACAACGCTAACACTTGATTTCCCGCGTGAACTGGGTCTCATGCTTGTCCTCAAACATCTAGTGTGTAGTGCGTTAAATATTTTGCCACGTAAGTAATTTTTTGATTCACTTAATATTATAGAATTTTAACACAAAAAATGTGCATCTGAAAACTTTGTCTGCCCAGCTTGAACAATTTGGTTTAGAGAACAAGACTCATTATACATCCTAACCTCAATGCATCATAATAACACTAGACTAGGTGGAATAGCAGTGATGTCTTATCAATTATTACAGTCGAATCGTCTAAGAATGTCATTTAAGTAAATAGTTACAGGAAATTTCCAATCAAACCAAGAGGTCCCGAGTTCGAATCCCGGTTGGTTCACATTTTTTTAATTCACTTTTAATTTTCATCTTCCCGTTTGCTATTCCAAAAACTTATTCTGCATTTGTAATTCAATTACAGACGTTAATGCTACTTAATTTTTTCATTTCTTCTTATTTTCTACGATCTACGATCATGTTACCTCCATTTGTGCTGAAGGAAGTTGTGCCTGAGAGAAGACTGATACGATGCCGAAATTGTAGAGAACTTGGGCACGTGCGTAGCAAATGTCCGACATTGAAAAAATCGATATCAACGATGAAGGTCAAGAAGGAGCAATCGTCAGCCCGTACCCAACAAGCCCCAGTTAACAATGCATATGTCGCTGTACTTCAAAGATAAGACAAAGGAGTCTTTGTAGACGGTCTCACTAACAACGAGCCTGGCACCATGCTCCTTGATACGGGTGCGACTAGGACAATCCTTGGACCTACATTTGCCAAATCACCGGCAAGAATCGAATCGTCGAATTGGAAGCTACGCCCAGCAACAGGAGAGCCGGCAACTGTGTATGGTGAACTTCCAATTGAACTGACTTTGGGCAGCACTACAGTGAAACACCGGGCTCTAGTAGCGGATATCGAGGACGAGGTAATAATTGGAATGGACATCATGAATTCCAGAGGATTCGAGCTGAATTTTAAAGACGGCGTCCTTCGTGTGAACGGAGAAGAGCTGGTACTTCATGGGAAAAATTAAGAAATGGTTCGAGTTCTGCTGGCTGAAGACGTAAGCGTACCGGAGAGGGCTGAAACCATTTTGGAGGCTCGCCTGGATGGAGGTGCGAGCAGTGGAAACGTGGTGATTTTCGAGCCCAAGCTACATGATGAGATAATTGGACGAGGAATTGCACTAGGAAAAACCTTGTTGCGTACTGATAAATTTGTGCCAGTAAGGGTAATGAATGTCAATTATTACCCGGTGACCTTGAAAAAGGGAACGATTTTGGGGCACTGCTCGTCAATTTCCTCTGTAATCAGGAGTGTACGTGGCACTGTTAGCCAAGCCAGTAACATGCCAGCAGAATTGGAGAAGTTGGTTGCTATCTCGTCCAAGGACATGGGGCCAGCACAGAAGCCTAAACTGAGAACTAGTCAGGAAGTATCAGGACATCTTCGATACCGGAGTAGGCAGAGGCGGTAGAACAAAGGTGGTTCAGCACAAGATAGATACTGGAAATGCCCGACCAATCAGGCAATCAGCCAGAAGACTTCCTCTCGTCAAAAAGGAGGAGGCTGACAAAATAGTCTGCGACATGGAGAAAGACGGAGTCATCGAGCCATCCGACAGTCCCTGGTCCTCTCCAGTCGTGTTGGTGAAGAAGAAAGATGGATCAACACGGTTTTGCGTAGACTACCGTCAACTAAACAACGTGACGAAAAAGGACAGCTACCCTCTCCCAAGGATAGACGACACGCTAGACACGCTGGCTGGATCTACGATTTTCTCGACCTTAGATTTGAAGAGCGGATACTGGCAGGTAGAACTGGCCCAGGAAGATCGAGAAAAGACAGCTTTTACCATCGGCTCCAGATTATGGCAGTTTACAGTTATGCCATTCGGCCTCTGCAATGCTCCAGCCACGTTCGAAAGGATCGCCATTGACATCGCTGGCCCGTTCCCACAATCTGAACACGGGAACAAGTACATCCTTGTGGCGATGGATTACTTCAGCAAGTGGGCCGAAGCCTATACCCTACCCAACCAAGAAGCCATCACCGTTGCCGACGTCTTGTGAAGGAGTGGATTTGTCGATTCGGTGTCCCGTTAGAACTGCATTCGGATCAAGGCAGGAATTTCGAGTCAAACCTGTTCCAGGAGATGTGTCAGATGCTGAACATCCGGAAAACGAGGACCACAGCTCTACATCCGCAGTCCGATGGAATGGTGGAGCGGATGAATAAGACGATAAACCGCCACCTGTCCAAGGTAGTCTCTGACCACCAGAAGGATTGGGACCAGTACCTCCATCTGTTCCTGAAGGCGTATTGTTCCGCAGTTCATGAGTCAACCGGCCAAACCCCTGCTAGTGTTATTATGGGCCGAGAGCTGCGACTTCCATGTGACCTGAAGTTTGGGACGCCACCAGGACAAGACACTGCGAGAGATGACTACGTCAGCAAACTGCGACAGAGAATGGACGACATCCATGAACGGGTCCGTTTGAATATCCAGAGTGCCAGCGACAGAATGAATGAGACGTACGACATCAAGGCGGATGCTGGTGGATATCAGACAGGTGACCTTGTCTGGCTATACAACCCTAAACGCCGCCGTGGACTATCACCGAAACTTCGGAACTCGTGGGAAGGTCCATATAAGATCATGAAAAGGATAAACGACCTCGTCTACCGCATATATAAGCCACCACGAGGAAATCCTAGGGTAGTCCACTTCAATAGGTTGTCCCCTTACGCCGAAAACCACGATCAAGTCCGCACCGTCAGATCACCGGAGGACGAAATGACATTTCAGAGGTTCATGTCCCTGTACTCGAACGGACAGAAAGTTCAATATGGGGTAACCCGAGAGGAGTCACGAGATCTTTTCAAGGTGCCTGCCAATTACGCGTTAGCTCACTGTGTGGCAGAAGATCAGCAAATTTCCAGAGGCATTGCAGTAGTTTTCTCCAAGAAGTTCGGTCGAATCCAGGAACTGAGAGAACAGAACCCGGAAGTTGGAGGGGTGTTAGAGCTGAGGAAAGGCCAGAGAAACATCTACTATCTGGTTACCAAGAAGCATTCTCGTGATAAGCCGTCTTATGAAGATGTTTGAAAGAAGAGACACGATGCTGGACCAGAATATTGTAGACCTGGCAATCCCAAAATTGGCCTGTGGGCTTGATCGGCTGGACTGGAGAGTTATAAGAAGCATGTTGGAGACAATATTCAGATCCAGCGGCATCAACATTCTGGTGTGCTGCAACCATCTTCCTCGACCCAAATTGAAGACTGTGGAGTGCTACTTCTATCGAACGTCCAGATGCAGATATGGAGAATCTTGCAGATATCTTCACACTCCAAGAATGACGTTTCGGGGCGAAACGTCTTTAAGAAGGGGGCAATGTAACGATTTCGAGACCGGCCCTGAGACCGGCCCTGATCTAATTAGTCATGCACCCTCGTTCAACTACAACTGCATATCTGCTGGCGTACGGATCGCCGAGAACAAGATGGAATAAATCGATTGTTCGATACTATTCGAAGAGCCATCTAAATGAAATGTTCTATACTGCTGAATAATCTAGAGTCGTGAATGGAAACTGCTTGGGAGTATATAAGCGGGACAGTCAGAATGGAGAGGGAGTTACAGTTCCAGAGTTAGCGGATAGAGACTGACACCGTAGAAATAAATTAGTGAAGTAAATGTTTTAGTGAATAATCGTTGTGAATCGTGTTTTAAATAAATTAGGAAAATTAGTTAGTGCAGTTTTACTACACTATATAATTCGAATAGCACCTGAAAAAGAAATTAAACACATTACCACCAATTAAGTAAAAGTTAGTGATCCTCAGGATATATGTGAGGAAATTATTGAGCATTTTGTAACCATTGGACCAAAAGTATCTTCAGCCATCAAAACTCAAAATGAGATAAATCAAGTGTTCTGTCTATGTTTTTATCACCAGTATATATTAATGAAATTGAAGAAATTATTGATAATTTGGATATCCATAAATCTTCTGGAGTTGATGAAATTATTGGTGGAATTGTGAAAATTATAAAAAAATGAGCTCTCTCCCATTTTACTTGATATGATATCCAAGTCATTAAAAACAGGATGTGTCCCAGAAAATATGAAGAATGCCAAAGTTTCACAAATATTTAAAAGCGGTAGGAAAGAAAGCGTAAATAATTACCGACCTATATCAGTTTTAACAGCATTTTAAAAAATTTTGGAAAAAATAGTGAATGTCAGAAATTTTAATTTTCTTGAGAAAAATAATTTATTAAGTCAAAATCAATATGGTTTTCGCAGGTTGAGAGACACAGAGGCGGTAGTTCTGGATGTTGTTTCGCATATTCAAATTCAGATAGACAGCAACAAGAAGTGTGGTCTTCTCTCTCTTGACTTGTGTAAGGCATTTGATACAGTAGACCACAAAATTTTATTTGCAAAATTATACTCAGAAGGTATCAGAGGAAAAATTCTTGAATCGTTTCAAAATTACCTGATGAAAGCAGTACGTGTTAGTTATTGGTATTAGCAATTCGTTGATGGATACCAAATGTGGGGTACCGCAAGGATCAATTTTAGGGCCTGTTTCATTTTTTATTTATATTAACTCCATCACAAATTTGAAATTGAAAGGAGAAATAAAACTATTTGCTGCTATATTTTGCCACTGACTTCAATGAGATACCGTCATATGGGGTTACTTAGACCAGGGGTCTAACTTGGGACAATTCACCCCAATTTCTTAAATAATTTATCGTGGCAACACTGACAACGCTAACACTTGATTTCCCGCGTGAACTGGGTCTCATGCTTGTCCTCAAACATCTAGTGTGTAGTGCGTTAAATATTTTGCCACGTAAGTAATTTTTTGATTCACTTAATATTATAGAATTTTAACACAAAAAATGTGCATCTGAAAACTTTGTCTGCCCAGCTTGAACAATTTGGTTTAGAGAACAAGACTCATTATACATCCTAACCTCAATGCATCATAATAACACTAGACTAGGTGGAATAGCAGTGATGTCTTATTTATTAATTTTTTGGTAAACATATAAATCAAAAGTCACCTCACAGTGTAACATAGGACACGTCCCAAGTTACCCATTTGTTTTTTTTTCTATTACAGAAAATGCCAAGGCAATATAAACGGAAGATTGGTTGCAGAAAGTATAGGGATTTTACAGATGAGCAGTTGCAGAAAGCTATAGCTCAAGTTAAAAGGGGTCAATCGATACGAAAGGTTGCAGAGCAATATCAAATTCCAAAATCTACACTCAGTCGACATTTGCGTGGAAAACAAACGTCCAAATATGGCAGACCTTGCGTCTTTACAAGTGAGCATGAAAATGCGATTGTAGATTGTATTGTCCTCTGTGGCGAATGGGGATTTCCCCTAGGGAGCTACAATATACGACTAATAGTAAAATCATTCCTCGATAGACGTGGTATAACTGAAAAAAGATTCAATAATAACTTACCAGGTCCAGATTGGTTTCGTTCCTTCTTCAGCAGACATCATGATAGACTTACCCAACGCTTAAGTCAGAATATAAAACGGGCAAGAGCAGGCGTTGACCGTGATATTATCAATAATTACTTTGAACAACTTGCTACCACCATTGAAGGTATTAATCCTGAACTGATAATAAATTATGATGAGACTAATATGACTGACGATCCGAAGAGAACAAATGTCATTATCCGCAGAGGCTGTCGTCACCCGCACAGAATTGTTGACTCTACAAAGAGTAGTACATCTGTAATGTTTTCAACTACTGCATCAGGGCATTTGCTGCCGCCATATATAGTTTATAGATCCGAACACCTATACACTACTTGGACCGAAGGGGGACCAAAAGGGACGGCTTACAATAGATCAAAGAATGGATGGTTCAATATGGAGATATTCGAAGACCGGTTTAAAGTTATCGTATTGCCCTATTTCCGACAGTAATGATCAACCGAAAATTATGATTGGTGACAATTTGGCAAGCCACGTTTCACCGACAGTGATAGAAAAGTGCCAAGAATACAATATTAGATTTGTTTTGCTGCCATCTAATAGTACAGGGATATGCCAACCACTGGATGTTGCGTATTTCAAGCCACTGAAAAGTAAATGGAGCAAAGTTCTGGCAGACTGGAAAACCAAAAACAGAGGGACTCTTCCCAAAGATGTATTTCCACGACTCCTAAACAGATGTTTAACGGAAATGGGTGATGAGAATACAATAAAAATGTCTTAGCAGGTTTCAAAGCTTCTGGAATCTATCCATTAGATAAAGAGCAGGTATTGAAGAGATTGCCCTTTTCACTTAATATCCACGACTCCTAAACAGATGTTTAACGGAAATGGGTGATGAGAATACAATAAAAATGTCTTAGCAGGTTTCAAAGCTTCTGGAATCTATCCATTAGATAAAGAGCAGGTATTGAAGAGATTGCCCTTTTCACTTAATATTATCGAGCCGAATAGAACAGGAGAATCGACGGAATTAGTTGATAATTTCCAATTATTTTTAGAACGAACGCGAACTGCTGAGACAGTGCCATTAAAAAAAAGGAAAAAAAATTAGATTTGCCCCCAGGAGAGAGTGTAGTTGAGGGAATACTTGAACCAGAAGAAGAACCAGGGCCAAGTAAACAGATTAAGAAGAAAACAAAGAAACAAGGCATATCTGAATTGAATATAGAGAAGAAGAAAAAGAAAAGGAAAACAACGATTGTAACATCGGACGAAGAAACTTATTCTGAAAATTACTCACTCCGAGATTCTGGAGAGTCTCAACTTAATTTTTCAGAACGAGACTTTGACCAGTTTGAATATAATATTGAAACTGATCCTACAGACGAGGTGACTATTATGGAACATAGAAATAATGAGACTGATATAGAACATACAAATAATGAGACTGATGTAGAACCATGCAATAATGAGATTGGTGGTGCAGTGTCAAACACGTTCACAAATGCTATTTGCTTAGAAAATATAGAAATTGACCAGTTTGCATTGGTCGAATATATTTATAACCAGAACACTAAAAAAGAGTAAAAAATCAAAATTTGTTGGAAAAATTATCTCCATTACGCCTCCTGACAAAGTCACATTGAGATTCTTACGTGAATCCACGAGTTTTCCAAATATTTTCACTTTTCTTCCAGTTAATGACGAAGACGAAGTTGAACTATGTCAAATTATGAAAATTTTGCAACCAAAGAGCATTGTCCGAGGCCGGCATATTTTTATATGAATAGATGAGTTTATATCGAAGTTCATACTGTTACATGTAAAGAACCATTGTTAATTTTGAGTTTTTTTTTCGAATAAAATTTGTTTTTGTTGACTCTTCCGGGAAATTCTCCCTCAGGTATTATTTAAAAAGTTTGTAAAGTGTCCTATGATGCCCTAGCCATGTTTAAAATGATATAACGGTAATAAAAGCGATGGGTTTCATGTTACCCCATCTTGCGGGTAACATAGAACACCGAAAAAAAAAAAAAATTTATTCGGTGTAATACCATGACAAATGTGTAGTACGAATAGGTACTCGAGTTTTGAAATCAATACATCATTGAAGGGACGTATCGTGTGACACAGGCAATTTGAAGAACTTGAAAATTGTCGCAAGTAGCCCCGTTTGACGGTACGTGAAAATATGGAAAGTGATCTAAATGTTATTTCAACATGGTTACAACATTTTAAACTCACTCTGAACTTTGATAAATCAACATTTATGTTTGTTTCTGAAAAAAACACAAACAATTCCATCAATCCGCTATTATTTGGATCTAATTCTATAAAATATACTAAAGTTACTAAATTTTTAGGTCTTATCATTGACGAAAAACTATAATGGAACAATCATATTGATAAATTGAGAAAAAAAATCAATCCAGTCATTGGTGTACTGTTCAAAATAAGAAAATTTGTGCCGATCAAATACCTCAAAAATATTTACTTTTGTCTTATCTATTCTAACCTACAGTATTTGATATCAATCTGGGGAAACGCTAATAATTCAAGCTTGAAACGTCAAAAAAAATTACAAAATAAATCTTTGAAATGTATTTACAACTTACCGTTTTTAGAACCAACAGCAAACTTATATAAACCTAATAGTTTACTAAATTTGAATTCCCTTTATAAAGTGAAAATTTGTTCATTTATTCACTTTATTCGATTGAAACAGAAAGTTTCTGATTTAAATTTCATTGAAATCAATAACATACATGGTCACGAAACAAGACTAGCAAACTGTTTAAGTGTCAGCAATTTCAGAAGTAATTTTGGAAAAAAATCGATATACCTTGATGGTATAGATATCTACAATTCACTACCAAATAAAATTTACAAAAGTGACGATTTCTAAAAATAGAATAAAAAACCACATTCTTCTGAAATGACTGTTTCATTTTTTAAGTTGATTATGAATTGTACCTATATCAATTGTATATTATTTTTTCTGTAGATTTGTAAGGCATTGTTATTATCATTATCATTTTGTATCCCTAGCATAAACAAACCTGTTTCTTGAGATTTTATGAATAAATTATATTTTTTTTCTTCTATCAGGAATGTACCAGTCAAGCCCTGTCGTCGGAGCTCCGATACTACCGAAAGGCGCGCTGGTGTATCATCAACCCCAGCAAACACTCCCCACGTCCGTGGGGTGAGTGATTACTGGGTCCGAGAATCATGTGCCCTGAGTAAACGGAGTGAATCAAGAATAACGGCCTTCTGCATTCTTCCGGCTAGATTTTCTGCCGCATCACGGCATGCTGGTATGGTTTTTAGATTCGAGAGCAGCGTGTCCATCAGTCCACCAAGGACCCCTATTATCAGAACCAACATCTTGACAGAATGGTTTGGATAAAGCCTGCGGAGTTCAAAGAGTAGATCTCGATATTTAGTCCGTTTTTCCAACTCTTTTCGGACGATATTCGTTTCGCCAGGAGCTGAAAACTAAATGACGGAAATCGTCCTACTTTGGTGGTCGAGAAGGACTACATCAGGCTTATTGGCTTGTATTTGCCTGACGGTGGGAAATGAGTAGTTCCAATAGATTCGGCACTTCTTATTCTCCACAACGGACTCGATATCCCCCGGAGCATAAGGCAACACCGGTGTCTCGTCTACACCGTACGAGTGTCGTAGATGGTAGTACAACACTCGTAGATGGTAGTACAACACTCGTAGGGCCGCGTTATGCCTGTGGATATAGGCTGATACCACATAAGCTGGACAAGCTGACAGCAAATGCATTATGGTCTTAGCTGCCCCAAGACATGCTCTGCATTTATATTGGGATCCACATTGAGAAGTTAGTTAACGTGACAAGTCAATACATTTCAAAAAGGACATTTCAAGCCAATGTTGCCTACGTCACTCACAGGTCTGGCCGAGCAACAAAGTGTGTCCCTTTCGTCTTTAGTTCAGTAAGTTATTTCGGTGAAACGGTTCTATAAACACTTTCTTTGGATTGAAGGAATTTTCAAAATGTACATACTTTGTATATGATTGGTATAATAATATTACGGCTTTATCATCTAAAAAGTTTTTCAAATATTTCCGACAAAACGATGGACTGTCACCACAAGTCGATTTCAAGAATAGCTTATTGAAAATAGTATATTTTTTTTGTAAAATTTGTTTTTACGAATCACTCAGGTTTTCGGAGAAAACCCCTCAAAAGCAGAGCTTGTGCGAGCAAGGGAGATCCGGGACCTACAGTTTAAATAAAAGTGTAATCCGAACCACTTTAGCTCAGTTGCAGGCTGTCCCGGGGATCGAACCCGGGCCGTCTGGGTGGGAGCAAATACTCTAGCACCACGACCAACTTCACTTAACTATGTATGTATCTATTAGTAAAAGCAATACATTCCCGGACGACAATTTAAATTGTTGGTCGAGGCGATAAGCCGAGGCCAACAAGCATTGAAGTCTGGGAATGTGCTTTTATTACGAGATACACATACTATTTTTTCTGAAATCGCAATCAGCATTATCATAAATTAAGGAATTATACTTATTGTTTGCGTGCATTCATTTACTGTCTAAAATGTATACAAGCCGTCAAAAATTTTCCCGGATCGTTTACGATACGGGAAAGTATTTTTTCTCCGATTGGCAGCAAATATTAATTTTGCTGACACATATCAATCAGCAAAGTATTACTTTTCCTGCCTAGGCAGCAAAGTGGGTACTTTGCTGCCTAGGCAGCAAAGTGATTATACTCAATGGGAATAAAACATTTGACGTAAACATTTATTAGCAATTATTACATAACACTTTTAACAAAAATTTAAAAACATATGTTTAGTTGTTATTACCATTGATGGTAAAATTACTACAATTTTGAACGAATAGGTCACCTTTTCTTTCCTCAGATATCGTTCTCTATACATTAATTATATTACCAGTTTGATTCGTCTCATAAGAAGTTCCTATATTTGTCAAAACTTTTTCACAAATGCTGGTTTTACTTGCCATTGAATCTTCAATGTACCCTCTTGCTATAGTTGAGGATTTCCACCCACCATGTCGTTTCAACATTGTTGTCACCTCCTGCATTCACAAGTAAAGTGGCAGAACTTCTGCGGAGGCAGTGTCCCGTATATTCCTTAGCATTCGGCAACTTTAAATAGACAGCTATTTCTTGAGGTAATTTACCAAATTTATGGATTCCAACAAATTGCTTTATGAATTTACCTTTTGCATATTTGAAAAAAAAATCTTGTGTCTTTTAATTCAGCAGGCCGAAGAGCTATATATTTTCTAACAACATCCAAATATTCCCATATTACGAAAGATCTCGAATTCTTCGTCTTCGTGTTTAATAGGGATGCCAATAGTTTATTGTTCATATCTTCAATATTTTCTAACTTTAAATTCAAAAGTTCGTCGCAGCGACATGCACCCGCAATTCCAAAAATCAATACAACCTAAAAGAATGGATTATAAGTATTTTCACTCCATGGTATAGATATCTTATTCAAAACTTACTTTTGCTAATAAATATTCATCATCTGGTGCATCCAGTATAAAGTTTATAATATCTTGTTTTTCGAAAACTCGGGACTTCCTTGCCCTGTAGCCTTCAGATGACCGTTTTAAATATGCCCGCAACTTCAAGTATCTTCCTATATCTACGCCATTTTTAACATTCATAGTTGCCTTCAACATGGAATATACAGACCAAAGGGTAGAACTCTTCATTGTTTGAGATAATCCAGCAAAATAAGCAAGTAATACATTCTCGCTACGCTCGGCTATGAATTCAGCCTCGGCAGTCAATCTACTACTTTGCTGCCTAGTTAAACAAATAACTATTCCCGTACGGATTAGTGCCGAAAACGGTCCGTGAAAGTTCGTTGCTTAGCAACGGACTAAAATCCTAGATTAGCGTATTTTGAGGCCTGAAGTTGCTCCGAGACAACGGGCATTCTTGAACGATTAAATATTGTATATCTTATCTTGCATCACTGACTTGTCAATATGCATCAGACTATACTGTCTGGGACCTCTATACCCATCACGCGACTACGGTAGACGAGGGTGTTGAAGACACCATCCTGGCAGGCCATTATGAATCCCTGGGTTTCCGACTTCAGCCCACTTGACCTGAGGAAAGCGAAGGTCAGGTTTCTGGATAAGCCAACGTCTTCAATGTTCTTGAAGATGACCCCATGCATTGGCTTATCCTTATGTAGCTGTAGGAGCCTGTCACACTCCGCAGCTTTTACGTGGGCTTTTTGCTGAACGGGTTCCAACTCGGTGACAGAGTTTGGGTTCGTCCGTTCAGTGTCGAATAGGAGACCCGAGTTCATCGGCTGCACGGGTTGCTGCCTTGAAAAGAAATGCTCCATGATCGCATACCAACCAGAGAAGAGGATCTGAACTCCTGATGACTTTACAGGCTCCATCCAGTACCATTCTGTTATGTAGACACTCCAAACTCAAAAGTCCACGGCCTCCCCGTTGTCTGGGTAAGTATAACCGTGGAACAGACGATTTAGGATGCAAGCTTCTATGAAGATGCATCATTTTGCGAGTTTTTACGTCGAGTTGTCGCAGCTCTTCCTGAGTCCATTTCATTACTCCAAAGGAATAAAGTAGAATCGGAATGGCAAGCATAATAGTTGCAGCAACTTTGTTCTTCCCCGACAGTTCTGATGACCAGATCTGTCGGAGTTTGTGCTGATACTTGCCGCGGAGAGAGTTTTTAACAGTAGCTACCTCTTGGGTGTGGCTTTGTTCCACCCCTGGGTAGGTATACGTCTCTCCGGCATCCAGATGATGTAGGATGCTTCCGTCTACGAGCTGAACGTCCTTTCCATATTCCTCGCATCGTCCTCTTTTGAGATGAACCGTGGCACAATAAATTATTATTATTATTATTAAAGAATTGAAGATATCATAGAAATATGAATAATTTATGTTATTTCTATTAAAAGAGTTTTTAAGTTAAGTCTTTGAAATTTGACATCTTCCAACGAAAAAATCTTGCCTTGCATTGTTTTCTCTACCGTTCAAAACATCTGAACGCACTCCAGATATTTCGATTGGCAAATGAGTGGAAAACTCCATGAATCGTTTTTTATTTGAGAGTAGCAGTGAAGTGATGAAGTTACCACTTGGACACATTTTCGTCGAAAAAATGGTCTCACTGATGTTTCGGCGGAATTTTTTTTATTGATATAGTTATTTTATGATGTTTTACACAAATTGTGCAAATTTCATTGAAATCAGGCTTATATCCATATTTCCAATTTTCACCCATATGGAAAGAGAGAGTAGGCCCGTTATGAGAAATCGGACGAAGAATGTAATAAGGAACTAGATACTCTGGGAGAAGTGAAGAATAAAAATCCGCTAATCTCCACAATCGTTTTCTTACAATCTACTGTTTTGCAACAGTTTGTGTGACTGATATAAAAATGCGGTGCTACTAACTTTTTTAATTTATTGAGGCAATTTAAGAACATTCGATAAAAGTTTTTGATCTCCAAGTAATTTGGAGTGGATGGTATCAAAATTGCCCTCTTGTTTCCGATGCAAATAAAGTTCTATACGCCAGACACTTTTTTGATTTTTCGGTTATAGTAATAATAGATTTTTATAATTATTTCTTTTTCACTGTCACTACTGCTCAAAATTATGATGATGAACTTTTTTTCAAAAAATAAACAATAGACAATTCACATTACGTTTTGAACATCAGATGCCAGATTTACAAAATTATTTTGGCGATCGGTCGTGCATTATCGATCAGTATGAGTTTGTTTTGTTGCTGGATGGTCGCTTGAAAAGGGTGGTAGAAGATTGATTGAACTGAAGTTCACAATTTTTGTAGAGACATATTTGGACAATAATAATAACATATTAATGAGGTGTTAGGCAGAGTATTTATTTACAAGAAATGTGTATTCGATATTTAATTTAATATACAGTCACAGTGTTACCATTGACATCCGCATCATATAGGATTTTTTTTCGCTCAGAAAATAATTCAAAACTACCTTTACAATTTGTTCTCATTGATCGGTTACATCTTTCAAATGTTAATATTACAAAATTTTAGGTTATTTCATAATATTTCGACAAATACAATTTGATTTTTTTACCCATCTACCAAATTTGAACAACTTTTATTTCTCGGCTAATTTAAATCTGGTAAAATCTGAAATGACCAGTTGCACTCATATGAAGGAAAGTACCCCGCATGGAAACATATGGGAAATAGGCTTTCAGTCAAATTAGCTGATATTGTATTTTGTTGTAGTAGCTTGAGTCGTAAGAAGAATGTTTAAGTCCATCAGAGGCGATCCATCACATACAGTAAAGGTAAGATACAACTGGGTAGGAGAAAAACTCCCAGTCATCTCCACTAAAAATCAATCTTCAATACATTTAAGATGTAGTCGGAAGACTTACATCAGCTCAGACATGTTTCGAAGGATTAACCCTTCATCAGGAGTGATAAGTGTTGGTTACATCAAGATCGGTTTGTAGTGGAAAAACGTCTTAAAATATTTACATGTTATATATAATATAATAAATGGTGAAAGTTGAGAAAAAAATTCAGGTCAAGGACAGTGGTCCGAAGCTAAGGGTCCACCTATGTTAGGGACCACGGCTGAGCCACCAGAACAACATAATTTGATATTATATAAGCAAGTTGTGACCAAAAAGTGTTATTTTAAGAGACTAAGGAGGTCAAAGTTTGTGAAAACGTAGAAGTTGGGTGGGATTGACAGAGGAAAAAACTGTTTGCTGGTCGAAATAAGATAAATTCAGTATGAAAATGTAATAATCGGAACCCTGTGGCATGTCCAATTATAATCTTATAAATGATAGTACATTAGGGTTTGTACGGAGCATAGTCAAAAATATCGTTTTTCGGAATTTTTTTTCAGCACTATTATAGAACAAATGAGTGATATTTTGGTGACTATTTCACTCATCTGACCAATCGCAACCTGACCAATCGCAAACTAGAGACAATTCGTGTTATCGCGATAACACCAGCTGTCTTTCAATTCAGATTGGAGAATCAGCTTCGGTATATATTTTCAACGACGTAACCATGGCAACACAAAGTTTGGCAGTTCTATCAATATTAATTGTACCTGATTGTATCAAAATGAGTCGCTTCGGTGCAAATTCAAATGAAATTATTACACGAAACATTATAATATTGAAGATTTTAATAATTTGTTTATGACTGTTATACATTGTTCGTATTTATATTAATGAAGAAACTTTATTCATGAAATTGTCTAATAAAATCCAACTCGTGATTGAATTCATCTCATAAGTCTGTCTTTTAATTCTGAACTCAACTGAATTGTTTTGGGAAAACACCACTCGTCCTGCTGACTCGTGGTGTTTTCACGAAGCGATTCAGTTTCGTTCAGAAATAAATCGACAGACTTATCGCGAAGATTCAATCACTCGTGGTATTACTACTGAAACATCATTGTTTCAGTGTTATTAAGAAACAAAATAGGTACGTCTTAATCGACCAGAATAGCCTGAAACTATGATGTCTTTTCATAATATGACTTGTTCATTCTGGAACAGTGCTAGAAAAAAATTCAGAAAAACATTCCTTCTAACTATGCCCCGTATAGACTCTAATGTATTATCATTAATAAGATTATGATTGGATATGTTAACGAGTTCCGATAAATACATTTTTATCCTAAATTTGTCTTATTTCGACCAGTAAAGCATTTTTTTTCTATGTCAATCCCACCCAACTTTGACCGCTTATATCTCAGAAACGACACATACAAAATCTTTTTAACTCACACATTATTCTTATGACCCATGGCACTCCAACATTATACAATTTCAGCGGGGTCCTTTCATAGTGCAAAAGTTGCGAAGTGATCGGAAATTTCCGGTAAGTCAAATAGGTACTTCGCTTTTGCTGATAACTTCTGGGTTGCTGGTGATGATTATATCGATTAGAGTTTGCGAATGAGATGTTACTTTCGTGGGTTCACTATTTGAGAGAGATTATAACTTCTGACTCAAATAAGTATGTGTTTCCAGAATTGTTTTGGTTCTAGGTGAAAGTGTATTGAAAATCTTGAAGGCAAATACTCAAAAACAAAAAAGTCCGCCTAAAAACTTTCCCGTTGCTCGATATAGTTATTATCCTAAAAAGTACGGAAAGAGTACCTTCCCCGCATGCGACTGTCGTTTAAGCAGTCGAGTGCGGGAGAGTATCTTTCCGCATGAGTTAGCATCGGATGGTTTCTACAAGTGCATTTTGAAATTTTATGTAGCGCTCTTGAACAGTCTTGCGCGTGCGGATAACATTTTTCCTGTACTAGTGCTGGAATAACTTACTTGAAGTGACTTTAGCATGCGGGAAAAAATTTCCCACACTAGTGCGGGAAAATTACACCTCTCTAACGACATTGCGTGCGGGAATAGGGTGAATCATGCACGCTTTTAGGAAATATTTATTATCCTGACAAGTACGGAAAGAGTACCTTTCCAGCATGCGAACGACGCAAAGCTCATTTTCACATTTTTGTTGCAAATATCTCCTAGATGTGAGTTCCAGTTTGTGTCAAAATCACTTGGGTTTTCAATGGAACCAATATTCTCAGTTATCTTTTTTTGTGTACCGGATGAAATAACAGGGTGGCAGCAATTTGATCGAAAATAAATTATATTATAAAAAAAACATTTGATACAAGTCTTTTAGATCGAAAGTATGTTCAAAAGGAATGCATTCGATTGATTTATTTTTGACACTTATATAGAAATATAAATGATCGAAAAACTATTTGATAGAAAATACAATTGACAGAAACACAATTAAATATAAATATATTTAATCGATTATTTTTAACAAAAAATGCATATGATAGAGACATGAATGTTAGAAAATACAATTGAGAGAAACACTATTTTATGAACAATACATTCTATAGATACGTCAGTAGATCGAATATCAAGTAATCTTTAATGAACCAACAAAACGATAAAACTCAGAAACCAAATTTAAGAAGTAACAGCTTTCAAATATTGTAGAAAATAATCGTCTTTGTCTTCAAGTAATTCATGAAATCGTTTGACAACTACAGCCAGTCATTTATTCCTATCCATAAATTTGTTGTTGCAGTATTGTTTAAGTTCCATCATGATCTGTTAGTTTTATAACGATTTTTGATGATTTGCCGGTAAAAAAATTTAAAGTTTATGATCAAAACTAGGTCGCCTTCTGTATCTTCTCTCAAATTTTCCTATCCATATATCCTCAAAGTAGTTGAAAAAAAAAACCTCAACTTCTTCACAGATAATGTTCCTGCAGATAGCAAATTGTTTAGTATTCGTTCTATTTTGATATTGTTGTTTGATGAAAAAAAGAGAGTGTTCTTGAATTTGTGTGAAATAAAAAAACGAAGTCTTGTCACGAAAATTTATCAAAAACTAAAGCAATTTGGAAATAAAGTCATAAGTCAGTCACATAAGTGGTCCTTCGATTAAGCAAAAGAACGGCACTATGGAAGAAATGTCTACAAAGTCTCTTCCACTGAGAAGAAATCAAAGAATAAACAAGGGTAAATCTGCTCTCAGATATGGAAATGAAAGAACTGACGAAAACCCTGACTTTGACAATGTCAAGAAAACATTGACGACTATTGATAAAGTTTCCACAAAATCCGGAAGAGAGCTGGACAAGAAATGTCAAAGACACTCCTTGAGAACTCATTCATGCAGCAGCAAATCCCGACGACGCAGGCAGTTGGAAATAGAACTCGAGAAAGAAAAGCGACTAGCGGAAATCGAGCGAAAACTAGTGGAACGAGAATCCAAACTGAGAAAAGCAGAATTGAAGAGCACGAATTCTAGCGACATTCCTAATGATGAAGAAGCAAAGACCATGACCAGCAAATCATTCTTTGTCGAGAACTGGGTGAATAGGAATACGTTCAATACAATTCCTGATTCTCTCCGATTTGAAGATGAAGTTCATACCCAAAAACTCCAATACTGAGATAACCACGGGGAAATTTCGGAAAAGCTGAGGATTAAAAAATGTATGGCTCGATAATCCTTCAGCAAAAACATAACAATATTTTCCGGAGAACCAGGGGAGTGGATGAACTTTATTCACCAATTTAAATGCTGAAAATATCGTTCGACTACAAAAACGCCTGCGAGGTAACCAAAGAATCAGTCAGCGCCCTGCTAAAATTTACTGAAGAAGTGGACAAAATAATCAACACCCTGGAAAAAAGATATGGCAGATCAGATATGATGTGAATCACCAATATGATGATTTGGAAGAACTTGTAAAAAAATTCCTTCGAAATTGACAATTTGGGAGTGAAATATTACAATAAAAAACAAAGTCCAGATGAATTCCGAGCCATAGAAATTTTAGAGAAAACAACACCGAGTACGTGGAAAGGAGTTATGCCAGAAAGTTATCTGACCAAGAGATTCAGGAGAAAACCGAAAATAAAAGGTATTTACTACATTTTGCCGTTGGTACCGATCCAAACAAACCAGGCAAAATTCGGTTCGAAAATATTTTATGATAACGGAACCAATTTACGGGGGCGGGGCAGGGAAAGAATTGAAGGAATCTCTACAGGAATTGGACCAGAATGGAATCACTTCAAACCTGACCACCAGTAATATCGAATTTCACTTCATTCCTCCTTCCGCCCCTCATATAGGTGGTAGCTGGGAGCGGCTCATAAAATTCCCACGAGGAGAAGTTTTATAAACACTATTGATAGAAGCGGAAAATATGGTCAACAGCCTATGGGCACTTACAGAAGACCTCTTACCAAACTTTGCTTACTCGAAGGAACCAAGCCATTAGTAATCAACAGGAGTTCATCACTGAGAGGGAGTGTTCCTGCAGATAGCAAATTGTTTTGTCTTCGTTCTGTTTTAATAGTTTTGTTGTTTTTTACTCAGAGAAAAAAAGAGAATGTTGTTGAGTTTATGTCAAATAAAAAAACCAAGTCTTGTGACGAAAATTTATTTCCTCAAAAAAAGTATCAAAAACTGAAGGCACAGATAACATTTTTCTTCAAAATTACTTCAAATTATCGGACAACGAATTGTAATGGTAAAAAGGCTATTGCTGATAAAAATTTGATTTCCAGCTACTGAAAATAGTTTTTTTTATATAAAGTAAAATGAGTGTTTTTTTAATGGCTCATGAGAGTGTAAACTTTCGAGACCAAAAATTCTCTCGAATGTGCCATGAAAACACGAATTTTTTATACGAAATAAAACAACATTTTTTGTACGACTGTGAATGTGAATTTACATCGTCTGAAATATATTAAAAATAAATACTTCCAATAATTCTTGACATGGTTTTTGGTAACTAATCGATTTTAAACGACTGTTGTCTTAAAAATATTATTCAATGTTTTAGTAAAATCGTATTCAAAAGTTTTTCCTGTCTGAGAAAAATATTTCAAAAATAACTAAATATTAGTCTTCTTTTCCATTCATGTTATCCTTGATGTTGTCAATACTTCCAATACAATTTCACATCATCCAGTGGTCTTTTTGTGTCGTTACAATAGAAATGGTTTGTTGGCACGCCGCGTCTTTGACTGTTCAAATTTGTTTGCTCGTAGTTGCTTCAATTTCAAGTTATTTTCGAGAAGATGGATGTTGATCATGATAGTGGTAGTGATACCTCATCAGATATATCTGAGAAAGCAAATGCAATAAAATCTAATATGTTACCGGCCAAATCCAAGTTAGTATATGAGAAAACATGACCAATTTCGTGAATGGTGTGACAAGAAAGATGTATTAAAGGTTTCTGAAATTGTGCTTATATGATATTTTGAGGAAAAATAAAAATTTATTGAACTTCCTACGTTATGGAGTGTCTACCTAATGTTGAAAAGTACATTGAATGTTAGGGAAAATATTGATATAAGGAAGTTTTCAAAATCGGTCCCACTCATTAAGAACAAAAGCATCGGATACCAAGGAAGGAATCATCATTATCAATGGATCATAACAATAAATATATTCAAGATGCTGATAACGAAACTAATTCACTTTATGAGCTGCAGATATAATCATAATTTTGTAAGATTAGTTGTAATTTCAATATTTATTATTTGTAGGTTGTCGTAATTTTGGGTATCAGCGATGCTTGTCGCCGTGAAGAATTATTACATATAACTATTGATGCTATTGAAGATGCTGGATCTATATTTATTGTTAAAATACCTTTTACAAAGACCTATTGCGCAAGAACGTTTACTGTTTCAAATTCGGATTACATAGAGATAGGTATACCGCAATGGGCAATGCCACTATATTTCGATTTCGTCATGAATGTATAGCTTTTCCAAAATTCAGGGATAAGTATTTTGTATTTTATAATTTTTTTAGGATCTTTGATAAAAAAAGCGAAAAATCAAATTGTGACGTCATATGTAGTGAAACCACATTTGACAACGTCGCATGCCGAAAAGATGTATTCCATAAGTATTGACACCATAATTCTTGCAACGTGGTCGCTGACGAGTGACACTAACACACTTGTCTGTGTTACTTCACTCTGACAGCTGTCCAAATCAAAAGATTAATTATGTTATACAAGTGCGCGAACGAACCAGAACCGCAAGTTCAGTAGGCACCGTTGCCATATTGACTTTGTGATCAAATGACGTCACATGCAGTAAAAATTGTTTATTGTATATAATAAAGCATCGCCTGTAGAAAATAATTCATTGTTGTTATTATTTTAATGGTTTCTTCCAATATATTCAATTTCCAAAAAACTTTTATCAAACGTGGCATTCCTAATACAAAAAGTAACAGATTGATTTTGGAATATTCGAGAGGAAAATTTATTAACCAACATGTGGAGATAAATAAAATAGGAGAAATTCCCAGCTTGATTGCAAAATGGCTTGGAAAAGACATGTATATAAAAGCTACACAGGTCACTGTTTCAGTAGATGCTCTGTAACTCTTCTGGCCAGTGAATCTATAAAACGTCACGTTGTCTGGAAATCTGCCTCCGTAGTAGAAGCATATATGGAAGATAGTTTGAATAACAAAATTGAGATCTCTAACAAAATATTGTCCATTTCTTCCAAACAAATAAAAATATCTGATAAAATAATTGTGGAATCAACTCTTCAAGAAATATCTAACGTTTCTAATCATCAGGAATTTATGTTGGATTGGAAGTAATTGTTCAAACTTTACTATCATTTAGTTTTACTCGCACTTTTTCGATTCACATATTTGGAGGTAAGTATAAATACTATGTAGACATTAAAGAAAAAGAAACAAACGTGAAAATCTTCTCAATTCTTTTTTAGGGCACATTGTAACAATTATCATTATTGAAATGTGGTTCTTCTAGGGAAACAAGAAAAAAAAATCCTTCAAAAAGTATTATTTCATGTTAATTTTGTGAATTATTTTGGCAGTGAAAAAAAGTCTTTTTTGACGGTGAAAAAAAGTCTCTTTTTCACGGTGAAAAAAAGTAAACATTTACGTATCAATAGAGATGCAGAAATATCAATTTTTTTACAGTTGTACAAACTAAAAATATGTTGTAATTGATGGAGAAGTGATTCTTATATAGTTGTATGTACCTATTATCTCTCACACTCTTGCCATAAAATGTATTGTATTTCAAGAGGCAATAAACATCTATCTTAGAGTAGCTGTTTCCATTTTAATTCGAAACTGCTCGAAAACCTTAAAGTAGATGTTTTCCGTCCTGAAGTTAAGTAATGCATATGCTAATGGATAGGTTGTTCCACTTACACATCCATTTACTGTATATAACTGGTAAAACAGTTCAGGTATAACCAAAAATACAAGGCAGTGCATTTTCTGAGAAGTTCAAGGTATCGTGTAGTCCCAAATATAATGAACTTATCTACAGTAGATTCTGATTGAAAGATATCAAAGTTTTCACATTTGTCAGTTTAATGGTATTTTCTCTTTCATTGGTAGACCTAATATTGCCAGGCTTGACACGGATGGTATTTCAGATGACGTAGATGCGCTTTACCCACAACCAATGTCCCAAAATATCACTTCTAGGTGCATCTCTACCTGTTTCTGCTTCCTTTTTCATCATATTGATGCACTTGCTCACCTCAAGATTCATTGCGGACCCTTATGTCAAAAACAGATGTTATCCAATAAAAAAGAGTTTTCGATAAGTTTTGATAACGGAGACAGAAAAAATCCGATCAAATATATTGATAAAAGTTCACCACAAAACCAAACATTCAATCAATAATGAAGTATTGTTTATATTAATATGTTATTTACGTTTCTATCAAATAGTGTTTCTATCATTTACGTTTCTATCAAATGTATTTTTTATAAAATGTATATATCGAAAGAATTCGAACAAATGTATTTTCTATCATGAAAAATCCAGTAAATGTTTTTTTTTGTAAAAGGATCATTCAATCTCTTGTTTTTCGATCAGAAGGCTTCTATCAAATTACTGCTTTTTCTATGATTTTGGTTTCGATCAAATTCCCGCCACCCTGAATAACAAAGACGTGTTCGAAAACATTTGATTTGTCTACTATAACTACGCTGCTGGGCATATCCTGTTTCATTTTAAATAGCTACCCACAGCGTAGTATTTTAATCAACCTGTGTATACTATTAATTCTATACATCACCTTATTTCCACCCCACCCAGCTTCTACCACGACACTCCAAGTAACTGTCGGATGGTACATTGCCAGAATTTCGACGTTTTTGGAAAAATTAGGATCTACTTCCAGAATATACAGTGCATCGTATGGTGGTACTAATCCAGCTGATTTTGATGACACATAGTTTATGATTCGATGCATAACTCCATCTTTTGACAGATATTCACTTTCGGATCTTACTATACATCTACGGAAGTCCTCCTCCTTCAGAGGAGCTCGAATACAGTCATCTCCTGTTAACACTGAAAAAAAAGAAGCACAATTATACCATAAAATTTCTGTTGATCTTATCGGTTTTGAACTTTGGGAACGGTGTACAGAGTGAATAGGAAAACACAAAAATGAAGCGTAGTTCTTCCTACAGAATTTACTTGAATTGCAACCTGACTTAGATATGTTTTTCACTGCTATTGACTGATAATAAGCAAGTGGACTAGTTCTCAGTTACAGTTTCAGTACCAACGTTGCGGAGAAATGTTTGCCTTCTTCTGAGCTATAAAATAGAGGATATGCATAAATGCAAAATCGCCTCAATATAGACGAACAACATAAAATAATTTGTTTATATATAAGGTGGTTCGCCCCAAAAACTTTTTGATTTCAGAGATAATGAAATTAAATTTGGAGGATCGGAGTAAGGCATAAAACTGCATTTTTTGACAGTAAAGGCTGAAATACAATGGAAGTTTTATGTTTTCGGTTTTGATTTTCATAATTTTGGATATTTTTTTTACGCGAAACTATCATTGCCATTTTTATTCTGATCACGCCTCATAATCAATCTTGTTGTTAAAATTCAAGCTTAATTTTTCAATTCTGCCCTGCATCTTGTTTCATTTGTAAAATTGATATCCAAAATTCCAATACTTGAAACTTATAACATAAAACTTCCATTGTGTCTACGGCTTAACACAACTTCATGTAAATTCCGCATTCACCGGAACCTTTCAATTTTTAAAAGGGACTTCTGGTATACACTCAGGTTTTTTTCTCCATATGACAATTAGAATACAACCATGTACCATTTGTTACCTTTTGTAATCATTCTTCAATTTTTTTCGAAATTTATTTATTGAGGGCTATGGATATGTTATTGAGGGCTATGGATATGTTCAAATAACTAATTTCAGTATTGAAATTTTTGAAAAAATACAAATTAACTGTTCTCGGTGAAAATGGTTCAGCCATGTTGAGTTGCATTTCAAAATTTTTATGACCTATTTTTTTTTACAAATGGTAACAGTTCGTCAAGTTAGAAAAAAAAGGGATTTTATTACGATTAGTTTGATACCGCGCTCTATTAGGTTTTAAGAAAACTTTTGATAAAAAACTGAAAATATATCTTTAGAACTTCCGTTAAATAAAGAATCTTATTGAGATTCAAATGAGATTTGGAATCAACGAGTAGCCCGTGATCAATACAACTAAGATAAAATCTTCAGTACCTCACTGTTTGAAGAACATGGGATTTAACAATATTCATACCAAAACTTAAAAAGTTGATATGTTATTAGTTTTTATAGAGTCTAGGCAAAATTCAACCGATGATGCACGTCTCTACGCACAGAGATATCTTGATCGGTGTCACCCTACCCGGCACTATTTTCCAAAACTGTTTAAAAAAATTCGAAATGAGCCTGATAATGATGAAAACAATTCATTTATTGGGAGTGAAGAAAAAGAAAGCGATGTTCAATATTATAAAGTAAATATTAATACGTCACTAAGAGGATCGTAAGACAATGTGACATTTTGAAGTCTTCTGCAGCTAACAGTTTGAAAAAACATATTTACCATTAATTTGAATATCAACTACACTATCACCTGTACCAAAACGATAATCCTAGGAGACTTAAGTATTGCAATTGGTATATTGGTATAGTAGGAGGATGACACATTTCCATATAAAATTCTCTATACTGACGAACGCCGTTTGACTAATTTGGGACATTTCAACAGAAATAATAAGTGATATTGGTCAAATGCAAAGGACCACGCACACTTCTTATGCAAAAAGTCTTTCGGTCAAATTGTCCAAAATTTCAATATGTTGTTAAACTTGGGCGTCTGAACAGAAGTTACCAAGGGCATACAAAAATTCTATGTATAGTTTACGAGATACAAAGTGTTAGAGTCGTGAAATGTCGATTTTGGGCCATTATTAACTGAACTTTATGGGTGATAATATCACAAAAATTTCATTAGGTTTTTTATCTACACCACAGTAGTACACTTGGCCAGTGCCAAGCATTTATTAAAAGCAATATTCAGGGTAAATCATGACTTTTTCCGAGTTAAGGAAAATGTCGGATCGTACGAAAATTGAAGTTTTTGTATTGCATATATCCGATGTGTTCGGCTCAATTCAAAAATTAGGTATTTTTTTCATATATAGAGAGGAGATTAGATTGAACGTATACGTTTATCTGTGATATATTCTTTGGATTACGTGATTAGATCAATTCAGTGCACCAGAGTTATACAGGGGGGGCACCGAAAACGAAACAGATCGAATACCTTCAAAACACATGTATTGCGAAGAAAATGAAAAAACACGTCGATTTTTAATCCAAGGGGGACATCTTCCTATCATAACCACAGCTGTCATACCTTTCCTCCCACCCCTTAGTCACTATCACCCAAACAATTTGAATAGGGGAAGTGGTAAATGTGATACTTCATTAAAAAGGTAATTTCATAAGGAATTCAGCCATGTCAATTTTTGCTACCCAACTTTCTATTTTGGCGCCCTTTTGCGGAAAAAACAACTGATCCGTATTCCAAATTATGATACTTCATTTGCAAGCTAAATTGACATAAACTCGGTGACAATGCATTGTGGAATTTTTCTGTTGAAAAAAACAAAATGGCGGCTCCAAAATGGCTGACACAATTAAAAATTATGTTCCTATTTGATTCAAACTTGATAAGTGGTAATTTTCATGGTCGAAATTTATGAATTGTTTGTCAATGCAAATAAACAAGATGGTGGCTCCAAGATGGCGGACGAAATTTGTAATTATGGTCCGATTCGAATCAAAATTATTATGTGGGGATTTTCAGGGTCAGAAGTTATGATTTTTTGTCGATACAAAAAACAATATGGCGGGTGAAACGGACCATAATTACAAATTTCGTCCGCCATCTTGGAGCCACCTTCTTGTTTTCTTGCATTGACAAACAATTCATAATTTTCGACCATAAAAACTACCACTTATCAAGTTTGAATCAAATAGGAACATAATTTTTAATTGTGTCTGCCAATTTGGAGCCGCCATTTTGTTTTTTTGTGAGAAAAATTTCATAATGCATTGTCACCGAATTTATGTCAAATTAGCTTGCAAATGAAGTATCATAATTTGGAATACGGATCAGTTGTTTTTCCCGCAAGAGGGCGCCAAAATAGAAAGTTGGGTAGCAAAAATTGACATGGCTGAATTCCCTATGAAATTATCTTTTTAGTGAAGTGTCACACTTACCACTTTCTCTATTCAAATTGTTTGGGTGATAGTGAACAAGCGGTGGGGGAAGAGGTATGACGTTGTGGTTATGACAGGAAGATGTCCCCCTCAGATTAAAAATCGACGTGTTTTTGCATTTTCTTCACAACACATGTGTTTTGAATATATTCCATCTGTTTCGTTTTCGGTGCCCCACCCTGTATGTACCATGTGGACACTTGACCGAACGTAAATTATGAATATTATACAGTGTGACTCCAGTATACACGAGACTGATACTAAGAAAAATTTCAGAAATAACCTGTATGAAGAAAACGGATTTGTTAATTCTTCTGATTTGTTCTCATTTCACAGAGGATAATATCATATAAACTTTTGTGGGAAATACAGCGTTTTTCTATGTCTAGTTAATGTTTAACATAAGAAAACATCATTACCTTCCAATTTATGTTTCAAATACCAATAAACATTATTTGAAGCTGTTCAATGGAATATCGCATCGAATTTTGGAGGGCTCAAATCGGAAATGAAGACAGTTTTCTCTAATACTCTTCACTCCTGAAATAAAATTTTTTTCATTTCAAACCCAAACAAAACACTACTGTTACTTTCAATCAAGTTTGCATTGGAAAAAAATCGTTGTCGCGGTAACATCTTGTTTGCTGTCACTGTATATTTAATTGTGGAGATACACGGAAACGATTTGATCTTCGGAAACTTTATTTTAAATTCACGACATGTTTCGCTAATGAAGTAGCTTTATCAAGTGTTAGCGAAAAATGTCGTGAATTTAAAATAAAGTTTGTGAAGATCAAATCGTTTCCGTGTATTTTTACAATAATTACTATGGATCTTCATCAAGTAACGGCCGAATCAATCAGAAACGTATATGTTCAATGATAGATTTCCCAAGAATCCTATTTCGAAGCAATATTTGCC
The DNA here is from genome assembly GCA_958502065.1 of Chrysolina americana. Classification (NCBI taxonomy): domain Eukaryota; kingdom Metazoa; phylum Arthropoda; class Insecta; order Coleoptera; family Chrysomelidae; genus Chrysolina; species Chrysolina americana. The sequence goes on from OY293411.1 coordinate 72,963,425, forward strand.
AACTTTTATATAAGCTCCGAGCAACTGGTTAGCTGGAAGATGCTCCAAGCAGTGCCGGACTGGCCTATCTTTGCCAAGTGAGATTTGGGCCCCCAATTACCAAGTTCATTCTATTTCATGAGTCGCATACGGAAATTTCAACAAATTATTGGATTTCGTACTATTGATGATTAAGGTGCAAGATCAGCTCTACACTTTTCTTAGAGTAAAAAATTAAATAAACATAACAAACTTTGAGCGACCCGATATATAGAGTTGTATTTACCTGGCCGCGTTTGCAACTACGCCAAATAAAATTATTTTTGGACACAGGCAAGCTTTACTCTCTGCTGTCTCAGTGTCTCGCATACGACTAATCAGTAAAACAGTGCGCCGCGCGCCAAAAGCAAAACCGCCAGACCATACATACTCGCGCACCACTGTTGCCACGTTGCAAGAGGTCCTCAAGAAATCCTACCAAATCGATAGTAAATATTTGCGTTTGTCATGTTTCTGTCAATAACCAATTTCGACATTTGACCTTTTTTCTTAATTAATTTTAAATTATTGTTTCCATGTCTGTTTTCCTAGGGGCCCCGTGAGATTTTTCTCACTATCTCACCTGGCCAGTCCGGCACTGGCTCCAAGACCAGGAAAACCGTTTCTCTCAGAAGGAAAAAAAGGCAGAAATTATCGCTGAAACGGTAATCAATCCGACTCAGTCGACGTCTAGTCTGCAGTTGCTGAATCCTGTAGAGTAAGTGCAAATAGTGTCCAAAGAGACCTGAAAAAAGAAAAGACCTGAGAGTTGAATTTTGTGAGTGGTTAACAAAAACAATTGAAGGAGAACGGGGCTTCCTAAAACTTGTATGTTTCTCAGACGAATGCAAGTTTTTTCATCATGGAAAAGTCAGCAAACAGAATCAATCTAGGAGTGAAGTGAATTAGAGAAAACTGTTGGGAATTATAAGCACATATCGAAAATGGAATAATGTGTATTTTGTTAAAAAAATTATTGAAGATGGCGCTAAGCCGCCATTTGAAAACTTTTAGCTGTGATTCATTCATGAAAAAGTTTTTATCTCCTATTTAAACTCTCCAAATTTCGTTGCGTTATACCAGGTGGTTCAAAAATTAGTAAGGGGGATCGGAATTTAGACGGGCACTGTAGGCCGTCATCTTAGATTAAAAGGCATTTATTTTCTATCAGCAGCCACTTTGAGATGGCAAAATGGTTTCACGTGATCTTCTTACTCCCATGTCGCTATGTTAGCAATGGGCAATAGCAATAGGTGCGCTTTGGACTAAGTAATGAATTCCTGAAATGAAGGGGCATGTAATCAGAAGGCGGTTTGTAATTGGGATTATCTTTCAAACATTTTTGATTTTTTTTTCAAAAACAGAATAAAGGAATCCGCACATTTCTTATGGGAAATGATTTTCTTTGGCTGAATTTTGTATGTTATAGTTCCTGATGTGCTGATCAAAGATGTCCATAGCCACAAAGCTCAAAACTGGACAGTTACCGAGATATAAAGCTTTAAAAATAATTTTTTTATTTTTGCAAATTTTCTCATCAATTGGAGAACTTTCATTTCTGGTTGGGATATAATTTGAATGTTCGGCGCCTAGAACTAAACTGAACAATGATATTTCTCGGTGTACATGCTACGAAATAACTATAGAAGGATCTTAATTTCCAGGAAACGTGATGTCTAATAATACCGAATATGGGCCCCAAATTGTTTATAACAAGATTCAGCGAGCTCTGATGAGAAAAAGATAGAAAGTCGCAGTCATTCATTTTCATAGATAACAATTATGGTCACTGTTGATGTCATTTTCGTATAACACATTTTTCTTTTCTCATAAATCTTGATAATCTGGCAATGCAGTGCAAAGAAAGTTTCTTCATAATTGCTCGATATCATCTCACAGCCAAACGAATTCGTGAAAATGGGGGAGTTTGGGTGTAGGAGGCAAACCATGAACGACATTTTTGGAAATATTGCCCAAAATTTTTGAAGATGCTATATTTTTTTTTAAGTTTTTCTTTTAAATTAAGTTTATATATCTATCTTTATGATCGTGGAGAAAATTAATGAGTTGATCAATCAATAACAATATAATAGTAAGAATAATAATATCAATAGTAATGATTAACAAAAAACAATCATGAAATATCTTAGCAATAATGAATTTGATCTAGGGCGAAATGAATTGGTAATACAAAAATTACTATAACTTATTATGATCGTTATTGATATCTGACTCTCTGTTTATAGCGAGCATAACCTAGCAACCATAAAACGCTAACAGCGTGAGTGCAGCATCCATCGGTCTTAGCACCCGATTTGCATGTGCACAAAGTGTATTTTCTATCCATTTTCATTAAGAGTGTGCGCCTACCAGAGGTTTCACATGTTGATTTCCGGAATCTGAAATAAACTTTTACTCTCACTAATCCAGGTTCTTTGAGTAACACATCGTACTTGATTATTCCTTGATGTTTATTTTCTCTGTAATTCATCTTCAACATAAAATGGTTCCGAATGAACCTGTTGAAATCTCTTATCTAGGCCATATTTATTCTTCGGAACCGTGGACCCGCTGTTTATTCAAAAATATCCTTCTCCCATTCTTCATACAACCAAAAGAACAAAGTCAACTTAGTACGGGAGAAGCAAATAAATCCAGATCGGTAATAAAGCGCAAATGGATAGAGTAATCCCGAAATGGCCACATAAACAGTAAGTTAATTTTTTTTAAACAATTGATATGCCACATGTTTACAATATCGTATAGCTGGATCAAGAACAACTAATATCGTTCGCCGGTCATCATAGAAGGAGCAGATGAACAGGATGCAAATGGAAGCTCGGGTAGACATGGATCGGCTCCATTTGATAAATGGAAGGTGGATGCTTTCGAAAGAACATACCATAATATTTAAGACTGAGTATATATTGGCTATCAGGTTGATTGAGCAACATCTGGGTCACAGAGTAACTACAAAAAAAAATCGATGTTACTTAACGAATCCGGACTTTTTATTTCCTTCAGAAATATCCCAGTCAGGCCCTGTCTCCGGATCCACGATACTTCTGGTGGGCGCGTTGGTGTGTCATTAACCCCAGTAACTATTGCCCATATCCGTGGGGTGAGTGATTACTGGGTCAGGGAATCATGTACACTAAGTAAACGGAGTGAACCAAGAATTACGGCCTTCTGCATCCTTCCGGCTAAGTTGTCTGCCGCATCATGGCAAGCCGGTATGATTTTCACATTCGAAAGCAGCGTGTCCATCATTCCATAGAGGAGCCCTATGGTCAGAACCACCATTTTTTGGTAAAGCCTGCGGAGTTCAAAGTGTAGATCTCGATATTTAGTCCGTTTTTCCTCCTCTTTTCGAACGATGTTCGTTTCGCCAAGAACCGAGAACTCTATGACGAATATCATCCTACTTTGATGGTCGAGGAGGACTACATCAGGCTTATTGGCTTGTATTTTCCTGAGGGTGGGGAATGATTAGTTCCAATAGAATCGGCACTTCTCATTCTCCACAACGGACTTAACATCCCCCGGAGCATAAGGCAACACCGTCCTTAGCAAATGTCGTATCAACAAAAAATATGAATATTGACATATTGGATTCTGTAGGTTTAAAAACCTAAGAATTTCTACCAAGCAAAAATGATGTATACTCTCGGTTTATAGCCAAAGTTAATAAATCATTCTGTCCCCATTCAACCACCCTTCTATCTACTACCGTTACCGAGATCCCCATGCATAGATTTGAATATACAGTGTGGCTTTTAATACTCCCCCCTGTTAACTTTTGAACGATTCGACCTATAAACACTAAAAAAACCGTTTGGAGGGTTTCAACAATACTACTTTTTGAAATAAAACACATTGTGATTGCTCGATAGATGGCGCGGGAGGGCACATCAACTAAACAAATTTAAACGGCATGGGGGGTCATGTGACACATCGTTGAAAAGATAATTCAATTCTATTTTCAACCATCTGAACATTTTTGAAATTTCGTTCCATTAAAAAAAATCTGTCCAGTTATTTCACATCAAACCATTCAAAAGTAATCGTGGTCAGGTAAGAAAAGGGATTCAGATTCGCCAGATCCGCACTTATTCTGACATTTCAAATGCATATTGTGAAAAAACGTAAAAACGAAAATCTAATGATGTGACACATGACCACCCATGCAATTTTTTAGCTGATGTGCCCCCTGCGCCATCTATCGAGCAATCACATTGTGTTTTATTTCAAAAAGTATTATCGGTGTGTTTCACTTCTCATGGAAACACCCCCGTATCTTCCATCGATAGATGTACTAGAAATAAACTCACCGCACAAAAGGTGTCATTCTACGTGATAACACTGCACGCCAACAACGATGGAACCACCCATTTATCCGGAAACTTATATTAGGGGGCAAAATTGGCCCGAAATTTCTTCGGACTTGTGTTAAGGATTCCTAAACTACTACTAATACACTTCTCTACGGAAAAATTTTCAATCTTGAAAAATTTTATAATTTGTTTCACTTCTCATGGAAACGCCCACGTATCTTCCGTTATTTTTGACGTAGAACCATGAAATCTTCAGGATAGATAGATACACTGAGAATGAACAAACACCATATTAGTGGACATGACATTTCTTCAGAATTAGTTGTTTCGGTCTATCTTCAAAATATACCAAATATATATATATATATATATATATATATATATATATATATATATATATATATATATATATCAATTTTAGGAAATAAAAATTATTTTAAAGTTATTTCGTAGCATGAACAGTTGTATGGAAGATCTTGGAATTAGTATCTTATGTCATGATTAGTGTGGAGCACTTGTCGGTCTGGTTCTGGATGCCAAACATCCGAATTCAATCCCAACCCAAAATGAGAGCTCTATAATTGATAAGTAAATACCGCAAATATGGAAAAAATTCCATTTTTGAAGCCTCTGAATTACTACAACACATCAAAAATGTAGCCAAATTCACGAAAAGCCATTTCCCATTAAAAATTTGCGGGGTCTTTTGTCTGGCACTGAAAATGAGGAATATTTTATTACCTTTATTGGTGGATATTACTGATCCAGTACATAAATATTTCGCAAATGAATCATCGAGGTGAACTGGTATGCTTATCGATACTAACCAACTGAAGTTCGAGATTCTACCATAAGTTCTTCTTTTATTCCTTTCTCGAATATAAGGGTGGATAGTCGATTTCGGCTGGAGGTATCTTCCTTGATGTTCACTCATAGATCGCGGACATCTTCTTATTTCATGATGAAATTGATAGGGTAAGACCAATCCAATCAGTAGAGCCATCAACCCACCAGCTACAACTACGAATACAGTAGATACCAGTAGAAGGGTATTGCCAATACTACCCATATTTCAGGAACGTATCAAATGATATGTTAAATACACCAAAATACGAACATTGTTCTGACACTAAGATTCACAAAAGACAATTCTGAAAAATGTCGACAGAGTTGTCAAATTCAGTATGAGTCATACCCACTTGTGAGGTGTTTTCCTCACAATCACCAAAATAATTGAATCCATTTTTGAAGATACTTTTCTAGTTCGATAACTTGTATTTTGGACTTTCATTATCTGCATTGTTCAAGTGTATAGAATTTTACACCCATTCATTGATGTTTACCACTTTGATGTAACTCAGCAGCATCTATCTGCTAAAAAAATTTGATTACTTCCAATTTTATGAAATTTTTGAGTCGTTGCGGATTTCGTGCACTCTTCTTCTTCTTTCTTCACATCTCATCACCATCAAAAGTTTTTCCCTTCCAGTAAATGGATTAGAACAATGTGACAGTCTCAGTAAACTCTTCTTTGCAGAATTATTGACAAGGACAAGTTCAAATATAACTGAATAATGACCACAATACGAATCTCATTGGATTTCAAATGATGAACGAAGTCAATCATGGAGTTGTCGATTTTCGAAAATCAAGCTCATTCTGCTTCTTACTATTTACTATTACTTCATTATTATTATTACGCGGCAGGGCTAGCCGGCGGCCGAAATGTAGGTAGTTCTGCGAAGAACCTTTTTGCTTCCCGCTGTCAGGTCTATCTCGTGAGTACTTCGGATCTTCTGATGTACTCCTGGAGATTTCTCACGAGGATTTTCCGATGGATGATATCTTCTGCACTACAGTTTCCGAATATATCCATCCGTACGCGAGTCAGGGCTTCGCATTCAAACAATATGTGTCGGGCTGTTTCGTCCTCCTCATCACAGAACCTGCATAGTGTGGAGTCTTGCTATATCCTCAACATATGCAAGTGTTTTCTCACGTGGCAATTTTCTTGTTATTACTTCTACCACCTTCTCGAGGAAGTTCAGGCTCAATTCAAGATGATACCTATACAGCCGGTCAGTTAACCTCACCACCATCATTTCCCATGAATACTGTTCTAGGATTGATAAAAGTTCTTGACCCATTTCTTCGTGTCTCAAATCGGATACTGCAGGCTGGTTCTGTTCGCATAAGAGTTGTTGCTGACCCCGCATTCGCTAGGGCATCTGCGCTCTCATTTTCCTGGATGCCCTTTTCACCTGATACCCAGACAAGTTTTACTCTATTCTGTGCTTCTAGATCGTTGAGATTTGTGTGAGCCTCCCAAACTAATTTGGAAGTGAGTATGCATGATCGCAGAGCCTTCATTGTCGTCAGGCTGTCAGAGAGAATGACTATGGGTTAGTTTCTAGACCCCCTACTTAGATTACCTCTTGTGCAGATGGAAATAGCTGTTACCTCAGCTTAGAATATGGAGGTTTGAGTATCAAGGCTAAGACTTATCATATTCATATATATTTGTATATTTTTATTTCTATTGAACATATATTTATATTTTTGTTCAGTTTTGAATGACGTTTATATCGTCTTATCACACTATTTATTGTATCCCTACTATGCTTTGTCTACAAAATTGATAATTTTTTGACAATACAGTATATATATATATATTTTTCCGTTGGGAATTTCACAGACAGGCCCTGTCTTCGGAGCCCCGATACTTCCGGAGGGCGCGCTGGATCATTTATCCCAATAACCACCCCCCACGCCGTGGGGTAAGTGACTATTGAGTCCGAGAATCATGTGCCCTGAGCAGGCGGAGTGAACCAAGAATTACGGCCTTCTGCATTCGTTCGGCTAAGATTTCTGCCATATCACGGCAAGCAAGTATGATTTTCAAGTTTGACAGCAGTGTGTCCATCATTCCACCAAGGACCCCTATTATCAGAACCAACATTGTGACAGAATGGTTTGGATGAAGCCTGCGGAGTTGAAAGAGTAGATCTCGATATTTAGTCCATTTTTCCTCCTCTTTTCGGACGATGTTCGTTTCGCCAGGAGCTGAAAACTGAATGACGAAAATCGTCTTTGATGGTCGAGGAGGACTACATCAGGCTCTTTGGCTTGTATTTGCTTGAGGGTGGGGAGTGGTTCCGATAGATTCGGCACTTCTCATTCTCCACAAAGGACTCAATATCCCCCGGAGCATAAGGAAACACTGCCCTCCTAAGGATAAATGTGGTATGTTTATGGGACGATAAACTGAGATGTCCACCATTAAAGTACTTATTTGGCACGAATTGCGAATAGAGACATATGGCAGATTTTATATCAATAGTGTTATGTAGTTCCTGTTCAGATACGTCGTTCATGTTTGGCAAATATTAAATTCAAAGACACAAAAAAGCCTCCGACATCAGTAACTCAAATTTTGATATTTTAGAACATACCGCGTTCATCCTTAGGACGGCAGAACACCAGTGTCTCGTCTACACCGTACAGGTGTCGTAGATGGTAGTAAAACACTCGTACCTGTGGATATAGGCTGAAACCGCATAAGCTGGACAAGCTGACAGCAAATGAATTATGGTCTCAGCTGCCCCACGACACGCTCTGCATCTATACCCATCACGCGACTACGGTAGACGAGGGTGTTGAAGACACCATCCTGGCAGGCCATTATGAATCCCTCGGTTTCCGACTTCAGTCCACTTGACCTAAGAAAAGCGAAGGTCAGGTTTCTGGATGAGCCAAGGTCTTCAATGTTCTTGGAGAAGACCCCATGCATTGCCTTATCCCTATGTAGCTGTAGGAGCCTGTCACACTCCGCAGCTCTCAAGTGGGCTTTTTGCTGAACGGGTTCCAACTCGGTGACAGAGTTTGGGTTCGTCCGTTCAGTGTCGAATACGAGACCGAGTTCATCGGCTGCACGGGTTGCTGCCTTGAAAAGAAATGCTCCAATCCCTGCTTTTTCGTGATCGCATACCAAGCAGAGAAGGGAATCTGAACTCCTGATGACTTTACAGGCTCCATCCAGTACCATTCTGTTAAGTAGACACTCCAAACTCAAAAGTCCACGGCCTCCCTGTTGTCTGGGGAAGTATAACCGTGGAATGGACGATTTAGGATGCAAGCTCCTATGGAGATGCATCATTTTGTGAGTTTTTACGTCGAGTTGTCGCAGGTCTTCTTGAGTCCATTTCATTACCCAAAAGGAGTAAAGTAGAATAGGAACGGCGAGCATATTAGTTGCAGCAACTTTGTTCTTCCCCGACAGTTCTGATGACAAGATCTTTCGGAGTTTGTGCTGATACTTGCCGCGGAGAGAGATTTTAACAGTAGCTACCTATTGGGTGTGGCATTGTTACATCTCTAGGTAGGTATACGTCTCTCTGGCATCCAGATGATGTAGGATGCTTCCGTCTACGAGCTGAACGTCCTTTCCGTATTCCTCGCATCGTCCTCTTTAGTGGCACATTTGTCGATCCCAAACTCCTTTCCGATAGCATGCGTTTACCCTTGCACCACCCTTAAGGAATGATGAAGATCCTTTTCTCCGGAGGCATAAAGTTTAAGGTCATCCATGTAAAACAGATGGGTGACCTTATGCCTTCGGTTGCCGGGGGTGCCGCAGTTGTATCCGTGGGTTTTCCGTAGTGCAACGGACAATGGCAGTAGTGAGATGCAGAAGAGAAGAGGGCTGAGGGAGTCTCCCTGAAACACGCCCCTTCTAAAGATAACCTGCTCTGGTTGGACTCTGACTTGACGAGATGTTATGGTAAAGCGAGTCCTCCAGAGCGGTATCAGCTGTTTAATGCATCGGGTACCGCAAGGCATCTGAGCAAATGCATGATGAGCTCATGCGATGTTGTATCAAATGCCTTGCGATAGTCTATCCAGGCCATTGAAAGGCTAAGCTTATACTGCACGGAGTCCTGCGTGATGCATCTGTCGATCTGCAGGTTCTCCTTGCAGCCAGCGACCCCCTTCTTTGACCCTCTTTGCTCATATATCCCTTCATACACCGGCTCAGCTGCGGAGAGTATTCGCATGTATAAAATGCGTGTAATCATCTCATAGCATGCGTTCATGACAATAAAGTATATTTAATATTATCATTATTATTATGTGATGCCTCGGACTCTGCTTGTATATGCCAGCCCCTACCTCATTGCTTGTCTCAAATCCATCCGTATACCAAATTTCCCTTCTTGAAAGAATTGATAGGGTGAAGGTTCCATCAAATGAGTAGGTTGGGGTCATTTTGTATGACACCACCTCAAATGTGTCGATTCTTATAACCTCCATTATGTTGGAATGGCCTGAGTTGTTGCCTCTCAATTGGGCCATGCATATTAGTATGAATTTCTCTATCCTCGCTACCGCTATAATATGCAAATACAGACGAGGATGGTTCAGGATCACCTCCAGGCTAATCGTCGATGTGCTGGACATTGCACCAGTGAATCCGAGCAGGGCCAGTCTTTGCAAACTAGCCAGCTTCCTTCTGCTTGTTACTTTTTCTGCATTCGGTCACCACAGCAGGGTTCCATAGGACCTCACTACCGCTGTGTATACCCAAAAAGATTGTTTGGGTCCTAGTCTCCATATTTTGACAAAGGACCGCCTGGGCAAAATTAATGATGTCCTCGATCTTGTCAGCTCTCTTTCCAGAAGTTTCTTCCAGGTGAGCTTGGAGTCTGAGTTCTGTCCCAAGTATCTCGACTCTCCTGACAACTCTTTCACTGAAGATTTGAAGAGCTCTGTTGGTCTCTAAGTCTATTTTTCTGGTGTCTGGGGAAAGGGATAATCGTGCTTTTTTAAGAGTTGATCATGAGTTTCTTTCTCATGCCCCACGTTTGTGCTGATTGCATCAGATCCACACAGACACCCATATACTTTCTATTCACCATTATAATGATGTCGTCAGCGTAACCTTGGCATACACTCCTCCCCGATTAAGGTCTATAAGAATGCTGGCTACCACGAAGTTCCACGAAAGTGGGGTTCGTCCTCCACCCGGAGGGCAGCCTCTCGCGGCTTCCACCTCCATCTCATCCTCGAATAGTGAGGCTTGTATTACCCTACAGCTGATCATGGCAGACTAGTTCAGGACTGAAGCAAAATTTCTTTCCCTGAGGGCTGTAGTATAGAAAATCTGTGGATGCAATTGATTTATCAGAAAGTGATTTTCTGTAGAATAGACTGTGGAGCGCAGTCAGAAAAGATTTTCCGGGTTGATAGGCGTTTCGGTTCTCCAAGAAGATTGGATACTATGTATCATTATATCGTATATAACTAGTTTTTTGGTCGCTTTGAGCATGAACGATGAGAGGCAAATTGGTATGAATGTCTTGGCCTGGGCATAGGATGGATTTTCCCTGCTTCGGTATGAAGATCTGCCCCAGATGTAGGGTGCGTACCTGTGAGTCAGGGTCGTCCTGAACAGCCTGACTAGGTATGGAATCAGTAGGGCTGCTCTTCGCTGCAATAATACAGGTTGGATTTCTTCTGGGCCTGCTGATACTTACACTTAATTTATTGTTGATTTTTGTTGATACGCGTTTCAACTACATGATCTGGCAGATCTTATGACTAGTGTTCTTCAGTCACATACACAAAGGAATCTAAACATTGGAAAACACTTTTTATGAAGCAAATATGGCCAATATGTATTAAGCCTTTAAAACATAATAATTTGGCGTCACTTTATTTCATTCTGCGGAACTGTTATCTGTTTCAAGGTAGTCACTATTACCAAATTTGTATGTCACAGGAGTGGCAAGATAATGAAATCGAGTTTAGTCTGGTGGAATTCGAATGGGGGGTAATAAAGAAGTCGAAACTTGTGCGAGCCAAGGATTAACGACCTCTTACCTTTTAACGTGCGATTCCTAGCGGTTCCTATGAGGGATTATCATTATTATTATTTGTAATAAATCTTCGCACGTTTGGTATAAGTTTATTGTAAATATGTTTTCAATGATCACACTAAAATATTCGTTCGAAAAATTTACGAAAATTAAATTACTGTAGCTTTCAAAAAAAAATATCTCACTATAAACTTCAATATGAGAGTTGGTGATAAACTTCAGCATGCAATTGCTATATGCCTCTGGGGAAAAGGATCTACATCAGTCCTTAAGGGTGGTGCAAGAGTACACGCATGCTATCGGAATGGAGTTCGGGATCGAAAAATGTGCCACTGTTCATCTCAAAAAAATTACGAAGCGAGGAATACGGAGAGGAAGTTCAGCTGTAAGACGGAAGCATCCTACATTATCTGGATGCCGGAGAGACGTATACTTACCTAGGAGTGGAACAACGCCACTCCCAAGAGGTAAACACTGTTAAAAACTCTCTCCGCGGCAAGTATCAGCATAAACTCCGACAGATCTGGTCATCAGAATTGTCGGAGAAGAACAAAGTTGCTGCAACTAATATGCTTGCCGTTCCGATTACCTTTAGAGTAATGAAATGGACTCAGGGGGAGCTGCGACAACTCGATGTTGAAACTCGCAAAATGATGCATCTTCATAGAAGCTTGCATCCTAATTCGTCCGTTCCACGGTTATACTTCCCTAGACAACGGGGAGGCCGTGGACTTTTGAGTTTGGAGTGTCTGCATAACAGAATGGTACTGGATGGAGCCTGTAAAGTCATCAGGAGTTCAGATCCCCTTCTCTGCTTGGTATGTGATCATGAAAAAGCAGGGTTTGGAGCATTTCTTTTCAAGGCAGCAACCCGTGCAGCCGATGGACTCGGTCTCGTATTCGACACTGAACGGACAAACCCAAACTCTATCACCGAGTTGGAACCCGTTCAGCAAAAAGCCCACGTAAAAGCTGCGAAGTGTGAGAGGCTCCCGCAGCTACATAAGGATAAGCCGATGCATGGGGTCTTCTTCAAGAAGATTGAAGACCTAGGATTATCCAGAGACCTGACATTCTCGTTTCTCAGGTCAAGTGGGCTGAAGTCGGAGACCGAGGGATTCATAATGGCCTGCCAGGATGGTGTCTTTAACACTCTCGTCTACCGCAGTCGCGTGATGGGTATAAGAGGTCCCTGACACTAGATGCAGAGCGTGTCGTGGGGCAGCTGAGGCCATAATGCATTTGCTGTCAGCTTGTCCAGCTTATGCGGTCTCAGCCTATATCCACAGACATAACGCGGCCCTACGAGTGTTGTACCACCATCTACGATACTCGTACGGTGTAGACGAGACACCGGTGTTGCCTGTTTCATTTTTCTTTCAATCAAAGCGTGAACGGAATCCCCTTCATTTTGGGTGTGGACTTTGATTAGAAATTTATGAGTGATGGAGTTAAGGCCGTCTTTACGAAGATCAAAGATGTATGCGGCTAACATGTATTAATTCTTTTGCTCTCCGCCACAATTATCGGAATTGAAAGTAATATCCCTGTATGTTCCAATGTTTTACTAAATATATTTCAAAACACATTATCCGAGTTCATTTGATCCATGGTGGCCGTTAGATTCATCCCAAACATAACAATCTGTGTTTTTTCAAGAAGATCGGTAATTGTAAAATTTAGGACATTCAATTTAGATGAATAGTAAAAAGCTAAGCAGTCGCCTTTTGGCAATGGAATAACAGCTTGTAAATCGTTTTCTGCTAATAAGGCGTTCTCCACCAGTGTTTTTTATCATTTTCCTTCTCTTTTCTTGAGAGCTCTTTTTCAACCAAATGCTGATCATAACTTGCCTTCAAATTCTGTTTCTCTGTCTCTGACGTATTCTCATAAGCAACACATGTTTCACACTGATCCTTTTTGGACTGGAAAAAACTCAAATTGAAGTCATTAGTGAAAATGTTTTAGAAGTAATTGAAGTTACTGTTTAACGTAATCGTTGTAAATGTCAGTTATAGTTTTGCCCCCTGCAATATAGTGTTTCGTAGTGTTTTTGCGCGTATTTTGTTGATATGTTCTATAATTCTATTCCTGACAGCTTCGTTCATCTTGGGCTGATTACCATGCTTTCCTCTTTTATCTTCAGCCATAACGGCACCAGCCAGTTTATTTTTCTTCTCAAAGACAGTGCGAATAGGGCGGTCATTGATATCTAAGGTATTTCTGAAAAACAACTTACAAACACGAATGCGTCTATCGCCAATATAAAAAAAAACGCAGCATTATTATTTCTTCGTGGCCTTTGTCCACCTTCGCGCACGTAACGATATTTAGGTTTATTTTCTGTTGGGCACTTATGAATAAACTCTCTCTGTTCGGCAATATCTCCCAGTTTCCAATACGCATCAAAAACACTCTTCCTTTCATCTTCAGTTATTTTTTCAGAACACTTTAATCGGCATTTATCTTTACATGAAAGTTTAATTTCTCTTGCTTGTTTGACACGTTTTTCAGGTTTGTTTGAATGACTTTCGTACATTTTCCCACAATTTCTAGCTGCCTTCAATATATTTCTTTTCCAGCTGGATTCATTTCTTCTTTGTTTACCTTTTTTAACTGGACTCAGAATATCAATGGTAGTAGCAACGGAGATTTCGGCATTACTGTTTGAGGTAGGGGTACTGGTACCAGATTGTAGTTCTGGCCTATTTCTTGTTCTTGTTAGAGGTATGCCAAGAGTTTGGCTAACAGTTCTGGATGATAGTGCTGAAAGCGTGACATCTGGAGTACTGACAGTTACAGCAACACCAACTTTACGATTACAATTTCTTACGTATAATTTCAGGAGTCGCTTGGTTCTCCGTATAAATTTGATCCGTAGCAAATACATCCAATATATTGACTCTTTTCTCGGTAGTTGAGCATGCATCAATGTTCTTGCTAGCTTTCTTCAAACTTGCTTCAGATAAATCTGCAATCAAGGAAAATACATTAGTAGGCATGCAATTGGATAAGTGAGGAACTTGGCGAGCAAGTGGGAATACAATCCTTTTTGGTTTGTTTGTCCTCAAAATATATTCATGTTGCTCCTGTTTTTCACTAACGAACGTACCAACTTTTGAAGATTCAGCAACATTAGTTGAGTAATTTTTCGCAACTAAATCCGTTTTCTGCTTGGTTAGAATATCATCAATTGCGGCATCAGTGAAATCGAGTTTTCTTTTAATTCGGGAACCAGATTTTCCTGAAAAAAATTCTGAAATATACTAAAGACTTAGAGGCAAAAACTAGTGTACGATATCAATGAACCAGAAGGGTTTGAGAAAAAATTTACTGTCATTTATTGTATATTCAGTGTTAAGTACCATCCTACCTCCACTGTCCGATGAATTTTTACATAAAGCATTTTCTTGAGACTCTTTTTCGGTATTTAGTGCTAACTTTATCAGCATTTTTCCATGAGAAATCATAATGGTAAATCTGGAAAAGATAAAAGTTAATTAACAAGTGACAGGAAAAAGCATACTGCAACCTGTGACAACCTGCAAACAGCTGATCGTTTTACTGACAATAATGACACTTTCCAATATGAAACCGTGCATTTTTCCAATAAGGGGTCGACTTTCATTTGGAAGAGTGTCATAAAACAAATTGATTCAAAACCACTTTGTCTGAGAAAGAAATTTTCATTGACAATAATGTCATAAGTCGCCTTAAGTTTCCCTTACAACACTGACATAAAACCAAAAAGTACTATCTTGATACAAAGTTAAGAATGAAAAATGATCTTACCTTGTGTGCAATACTGTTTTCTGAAGAAATAATACACTCTTGCACTAAACGACACAGATGTTTCCAGCTCAACAACTCATCGACAACTAACTTGTGACACTCTTGGAAAGAACACCTCTGAAATATATTATAATGAAGAAACGTCACTTTTTGTCCCTAGCGGTTGAATATTGAGTTAATAATATGACGGTCTTGTATGGATATACATACTACTTTTTCATCGCATTCTGAAAACAGACATTACTAAAAATCGTCGATTTTTGATATATGACGTTGTTGAAAGTTGATATATTCTTCAGTTTGTTGTTAGTGAGGTGCGTTTTCAAAAAATCGATAAATATTCATTTTCTATAACATTCTCGATTTAGGTTGGGTTGTTAGGTACCTATATCTCGATTCAATAAAAGCAGATTAAGGGTCATCTTCCATGAAAAAAAAGGAATTTGAAACGATTTTTTCTCTGATTGATATTCTTCAAGTATCAAACCAATGAATAGTATATATCCCCCCATTTTTTCGAGACGAGAAATAACTAAAATCTCGTCTCGATATTTTTCTCGAAGACAACTTCTTGATCTCGATTCGAGAGTCTCGAAAACAAAAATTAAATGTTATTTAAAAATGCTATGTATAGGTTATAACGTATAACACAAGGCCAAGGCTGCACCAAAATACAGGGTATCAAATTTTTTCTACAAGAAAAATTACGTTAAAATACAGAGGCTATATGCTATGAACTAAAAGCCACGTATAACAAAAAAAACACCGGGTATCAGCACAAAAACAATATTGCTCCAAAAAATTAAAATTAAACGAATCCTTAATATTTCAATTTAATCTTTTATCCATACATTTAAAATTTACCTAGATACGAAAGGTGAAAGTTTAAAATTGTTTCTTCGTTCGTGAAGAGAAGAATGTACCAACATCAGCAACAAACTCATTTTTATATTCGAAACAGTCGTCTGTTGAAAAAAAAATATTGATATTACTCAAATAAATTTCTCAACAGTAGGGGTCGCAGTACTGCATAGTGAAATTTATGCAAACATGGTGCCATAAGTCTGCCATAAGAATATCATCAGAAGTAATATAGATATAAGCTTGGACTAACATATTTAAAACAAGTAAGTGAGTAAGTTTATTCAGTTGTAAGAGCAATGTACAGATTTTCAGAGTGCGACATAGATTAGAATAAATAGATTTAGATTATATAAAAGTACAAAAATACAATACATTCTTATATAATTACAAAAAAAATTAAATATTTCAGCTATGTACAGAAGAAACCACCTAAGCAGAGCTTGAGTTGTGGAAACATTCTTCTGTATATTGTAATATTAGAGAATAAGTAATAATCAAATACGATTACGGAATTAGGAATCTGAACTACGCAATATCATTAATACACATGAAGAAAAGAGGTACTTTAATTCATATTTTGTATATGTAATTCATTTATTATCCATAACATTCATAAATGAGTGAGGGTTAGTTTAGGACGTTATTTGTGAGCTGTACGGAGGAAGGAGGTATGTTAATTTCTTGAGCCATTTTGTTTCCGATATTAGAGAAGAAAGTGTTAAAGTGGTTGGCTATATCTTTGTCAGAGGTCAATTCCTTGTCAAGATCATCAACAATGACTAGTTTATTAGAGTTTTTGTTTTGATTGACGTTGGTGATTTTGTTAATATTTTCCCACATTTTTTTCTTTTTTTTTTGGATCCGTTAATAACTGTTCGTAATAGTTCTGTTTCGATGTTCTCAACAGTTCACATAGATAATTTCTATATCTTCTATATTCATCTTTATTCTCTTCTGAAGGGTTTTTGTTAGGTTTTTGTTTAAAGAAATCTCTGTGTCTAATTGACTTCAATAATGTCATCGACATCTAAGGTTTCAACTTAACTGACTTATTATTATTTGGTTCTTGTTTATATTTGGTGCATTTTTCAATGTATTCACAGATAGTATTTATAAAGGAATTGTAAGAGTTTTCTGGAACATTATTTATATAAACATCTAGCCACTTTTCAGACATTTTTTTAACTTGACATGGTTCGAATATTTATGAGTAGCTGTTCTGTTTGACGAGACTTAATTTTTTTCCAAGGATTTGTCTAATGATAATAAAACCATATAATGATACGTTGTTAATTGAATTGAGAAAATGTTGGGATACAATTATATTTTGTTCAAGAAAGTGACAATATAAATGACATGACATTTATTTTCATAGCATGCTATTTAAGAAAACGTGTCCTATTTTTGAAGAAATTGCATAACGTGCTGCCTACATTTAGGGGCATCACTCTTTCAATCCTAAATATATCTCGCTAATGCTAAAAGTTTTATGTTTTTTGATTGACATGGTCGTAGAAAAAATTATTTCTTAGCATAGTTTTTTATTTTCTCTCTTCTGGCGTATTTAGAGCTGTGAGTTATTGCAGCACATTTTTTTTCGAGATCCAGAAATCTCGAAATCATTTATCGATCTCGTTCTCGAAAAAACCCATTATACGAGACGAGAAATCTCGAAATTCGTGAGTCTCGTGAAAGACTTACGAGCTTACTCTCAATGATTTTGCACGATATTTTTGAAATAGTAGTTAAACTAACAAGTGCGGAAAGTGATACTTTTCCGCACACGATTGCAGATAACGATGCGTTAGCGGAGTTCGACAAGCAAATAAATGCGAAAAAGTCACTTTACGCTCGTGTTTTTCTAATAGCATGCGGAAAAACACAAAATTGAACATGAAAGAAACATTTATTATTGGTCACATATCAGCAAATCAATGTTATTAAATTGATATTAACCGTGCAATTTAGAGCATTCTTTAAATTAATTGCAGAGGCTAAAATTTTTTCCAATAAAATCGGTGACTTGAAGGTTGGATTTCGGTTGTCCACTGAATATATTTTTCAATATTCAAATGTCAGTATGCACCCTTAAAACTAAACAAATTTACCAGTGCGAAAATAGTAAACTACATTACGAGTGCGGAAAGTGGCATTTTTCAAACGAGTGGGAAATATTGTAGCACGAGGCGCACGCCGAGTGCGACAATCTCACGAGTGTGAAAATCACTTTCGCACTAGTAATGTGTTTGTACCGCATTAACTGTGGCAACTTGTGTGTGCATTAAACTCAATTGTGGCGTACGCTTTAGTTGTGGCAACGCACATTCGGACGCCACAGCAAAATAAGTCATAACTTGGTTATATGAGTACTTGATGTGTGTCGCTTTGAATCTACCACCTTCCTGACGATAGTACAATAAATTCGTACTGAACGTTGCAACGGTTTTGGACATGGCGGGAATTTCATATGTGTGTAGTATACCACAAACGCGCCGGTAGTTTGCATGTTATCAACCAAATTGTGACAACATTCGCGTTCTGATGAGGTGGCGCCCTCTGGTCACACACACTATTTAATATTGCTGCATTCGGCTAATCAGTTTAAATCAGAATTCAGTTGTGTCTTGACCGCCACAGTTAACAGGTGTTTTTAACCGCCGGTTAAAAACAACGCCTACTAGAGACAGAATATGTCAAGTTAAGTGTCAAAGTGAAAAATACCAGTACCAACTTCTACTTATCAAGATAATGGAAGGGTTACCATCGTTAAATTTAATTCAATTTATTCCTTCCCCTCCATCAGAGGAATGAATATAATTAAATTAAACATTGGTAACCCTTTCATTATTTAAATACATACTAGACCACTCTTCAACTTGGTACCGGTATTTCTCAATTTGACACTTGACTTGACATATTCTGTCTCTAGTCGGCGTTGCTTTTACACCACCACATGGCCTTGGTTGTAACATGTATTTCGTTAATTCTTATGCAAAATAATTTTAATTGAAACAATGTTTTTTACAAATTTCGATACTTCCTGATACCTGACTTGTAAGTACCCACCGATAAAGTTTTTCCAAATTTATATACTAATTTTTTTAATTTAATTTTCGATACCTTCAATTGAGTACCTATTTACTATCAGGAAGATGACGAAAGTCGAAAGCGCTTTACAATAATTAGAATTTATACACTTAAATTCGACACTTCGCTTCATTTACTCAAACAAGTGTATTTAGCTTCCCGCAGTTATTAATTTTAGATCCGCCAGAGGCATCTGTACCAAAATATGATTATATCGTGTTATTTATTTTTTACTCTGTTTAGAGGGGAAGTTGAAAAATTTAACCAAACATCTTAGGTTTGTTGCTATAGATTCGATTATTATAATAATTCAATTCAAAACAACAAACCAATTTGGTGCAAGAACTGACCCATTTCTATGTTTCCTTGACAGTCTAATTTATGTTTCTTTTTGTAAAAATTTCAATAATTTTATGCAAACGGATAAGACCATTGGTTAACGGTCTTCATCCCTCAGAAAGAAATGAGTCAGAAACGAATGTGGTTCTATTTCAGTATTGAAGTGTATCATTTACTTAGTTGAATGTCATTCTCTCTTTTTTTTTTCGAAGCCTTGATTTTTGTGTAAATCATTTTACAAGAATGGCGAAAAAAATACATTTTTGTTAAATTATTTACACTAAAATTGAAGCTTCGAAAAAAGAAGTGAGATCATGAATCATAAGCAGTTGAGGTGAAAAAACTGTCTCTCACCTACTTTTTCCATACCTACTTATTTGAATATATGAAAATGTCCTTGTGAAAAGCGTTACAATGTTATGTTGAAATAGAATCAAACTGTACTGCAAATTATATAAATAGAGTATGTTAATTCAGTTCTAATCAGTTGTTTTATTTTTGCTATAGTTTATTACAGAAGTTGTTGTAAAAAACGTGCCATGAGTCTAATATTTTTTCCGTTGTATATCATATCTCCTTAGCGTTTCTATTCCTTGTCTATTCAACATTTCCGCATCTGTAATACTAAGCACTTTATAAATAAAATAAAATAAAACACCGCAGCAATAACTTATTCAGATGAGTATTGATAGATATGCAGGGTGTAATCTAACCTATTGCACTTCCGTGAATGACAGGTGTAGAATACCATTTTAAAACGAATCACAGTAACTAGATCAGAGCCAGTGTTGACTTACGGCTCTGATTCAGGCAGCCGAGGTTCGGAGGAAATTAAATTTTTCCAGACTTTTTTTTCGACTATTTCACCGCTATGATTCGTTTTAAAATGGTATTCTACCCCCGTCGTTCACGAAAGTGCAAGAGGTTCGATTACACCCTGTATGAACATACAATAATAAAAATTACAAATGTTAAATTAAAATATATATTTATAGATGAAATCACAGATATTTCACAAGTTTTTCCTTGAAAGCTAAGAGAGTATCATAGGTTTTAATATCATTTGCAATAGAATTATATTCATTACCAACAACGAGTTCATACCTTTGCCAGTATTAACTTTTGCTATTTGCAAATTATTAGCACCTCTAGTATAGTGTTCGTGAATTCCGAGACCTACAGTTTAAATAACAGTAGATTTTGAACCACTTTAGCTCCATGGCAGACGGCGGAATTCGAACCCGGACCGTCTGGGTGGAGGGCAATTGCACTAACACCACGACCACTTCGCTTGATATCAATTGTTTCGTTTTCCATAATTAATGTGATTCAATTTTTATGGTATGTTTTTAGTTTTGTGGATTAGAAATAATAATTGCCTCTGTTTTTTGTACATTCAACTTTAGTCCATTGAGTTTCAAATAGTTATGTAGTTTCTCTAATTCCTTATTCATTTTCTGAATAGCTATCTCCAAAGAAGTATCACTAATTGCCAAAAATGTATAGCTCGCTTCGCTCACGCGTAAAATTATCTCGTTCAATAATCGTTGATTAAATAGCTTATAATGATACCAATGCATGCATAAGTGTTAAAATCACTTTCAACCGGCATTTCCTGAATTAATGAGTTCAGAAACAGTACTTATCAAGACGTTGCATCTGCATCAATAATAATTAATCAGATAAAATTATTTAATTTGATAGAAATTCCAAATATATTTATCGAATAAATTCACTAGATAAATACAAAATGAGATTTTAGGGCACCAGCGTTCGAAGTATAGTGAATTTATCAGATTACAGATTGCCTTTTTTTCAATTCGATAAATCATCAAATAAACTAATAATTTCTTTAATCACGATTTATGTATACTTATTTAAGTTCTATAGAATTTTCGACACACACCATGAACATGTGGCATCCTTAACACCGTACACAGCAAATACATTGGTTGTGAAACCCTTAACACATTTTTGGATAAACGCATTTAATGTGGCAACGGATGCCACATGCTCACTTATTACATGTATTTTTATCTCGGTACACACGGAGTGTAAGAGTGCGCCACCCGGCGCATTCGAATCGTAATTTTTAATGACATGCGCACTGTGACCGTCAACAAAAGTGCCACAATTTGGTGTCAGGACGGGTTGCCACAAAAATACACGGACGGGTAAGGGTGTTCACTATTTTTCCTAGGACCACGGGATGATTTCACCAATTATATCGATGTTATTGACACATGGTGTAAGAAAATCTAAGAGGCTGACTGAGAATCATTTCAACTAACTTCATCTATTTTGAATAACTCTTTTGGAATGCAAAATATTTTATTTAATAATATCATACCTAAAAGATGAAGATTATAATTAGACACATTTTACCATCAATAATCATTGCAAATATGAAATATCTGGTAATAAGCTGTAGGTTTACATTTTTCACGTATGGCCAATTAGCTCAGTTGGTAAAAGGAAGTGACTTGAAAATCGCGAGATCGAACCCCGCCGATGTCAACTTTTTTTCCAAGATAAGAGGTATTTTTAATTCACGATATTCATAGAAAAGGCTAAAATATATTTTTTGTTGATCATGCTATTAACGGCAACTTTTTCTCATTTTAAACAATAGAAGTATGTAGAAGGATATGGTGAAACCTATAAATAAGCGTAGAAAAGAATTAGGCGTGTTAGACAATCCCATAAAGTCAATGCTATTGCATTGGGGCGTTCTTTGCATATACAAGGATGTTGCCAAAAATTTTATCAAAAGTGGGTACAAAACGAGAATCCTTCAAAAAGTTCCATGTTGCTTGTACAGATTACTGATAAAATGCCACAAATATTTGAAAAATGTAGTTTAATTTTCATTGTCTATGTAAAATGAAAAATTCAATTCATAGGTACTTGCTAATTGATAATTCACAATAATTACTACCTAAATGAAAATTGTTAGTTGGTGCTGAGTGGAACACAATAAATCGAATCAAATAGGCAATGAATCCAAACAAATGAGATAATTAATCGAAACAAATGAAATACTGAAATAAGAGAAATACCGAATCGAAACAAAAGAAATACTAAATCGAAATAAGTGAAATACTGAAACGAAACAAAAGAAATAATTGAAAAACTTGAAAAATATAACTTGGGAACATTCAATATATTGAATCAGACATGACAGACATGTAGGTAAATTGAAGTATTGAGTATATAAGTACTCAAAACTCGAATGAAAATACCTACGGACCTAATTGAGAACCAACTTACCTTCAAAAAAACTCTCTCTAGTTCCTGCATTTTGATTTCACTCATCTCATCCATTTCACACAGCACGAAGGAAAGAACTCAATAACCAATTAATTGCACCACCTTTGAATAGAACGCTACAAACCAACACTCAGTTTAGTCAGATCTGTGGCGAGAGTGCGAACCTCACGTTGACCACGTGACATTGACGCATGCGTGATATTCACATTAAAACAAATCTAACAAAGTAATCAACCAAACATTTTTCAAGCTGAAGTTATTCAAATTCTTGTTTATCACAGATAGTAGTCATTTGACTTCATCAAATAATTGCATTGACTCAAATAATTTTCAAGGAGAAATTGAAACAAACCTATTATTTAATAGAAATAAGCCGATTTATCACATTCAAAACAATAATGTATACAATGTGTAAACTAAGTATATATATTTCAAATATATCGAAATACTAGATTAAAACATTTCTTTTTTTCTGTGCATGAGCGGAAAGTGACTGTACGTTACATTCCTGTGGCCGTAGGAAATAAAAATTTCGCCTAGTGCGGAAAAGTAACACTTTCAAAAGTAAAATGAGTAGTAGAAAAAATAATTATCAATGAGTTGGCCAAAAATTTTTTACAAGTTTTCATAGAATTTCAAGAAGACTTCCTGGTTACTTCAGATATAATTAATTACATCAAGTTGTCGGTAAACTTGCAAAATACAAGTATATTTTTGTAAATTAACTGAGAGAAAGTTGCCATCTCTGAGAAAACTTGCTGGCAGTTAGTTTACACTCGCAAAACTAAGTTTGCTGAAAATTTGCAGAAATTTCATATCGTTGAATCGAAAATTCAGTTTTTTCCTAAATAAGTTGAAAATCGATATTTCTGGGAATATAATTCGTTAGTTTCCCATTCAGCGAGCAAAATTGTCTTTCCACTAATGGTGATTGCTGCTTGAACTTCTATCTATTTGATAACTTCGTTATATTAATACATTAACGTTTATGACTCGATAAGTATCTCTCGATAGCAATAGAACACTTAAGAGGGCTTATGTTTCACTAGAGTCCCCCGTTTCGCGGCGGGAGGGAAAGTGGCATTTATGTTGGCACAGCTTGAGGTAAAACAATGTTGGAATCATCAACACTGTAGGATGAATCAAAATAATTATCAATAGAGGGGGTTCATTCTATTAGTCGGTGCTAGAGATTGAATCAATCAAAGTTAGGGCTGTACTGGCTGTATTGAAGTGAATCGAAATCATAGAGAGGCATAGACTCGATTAAAGTACAATCATTCCACGATTTCCTCACTCCCAGTTTTGGACAGAATGAAGAATGAACCAAGTAATGAGTGGAATTGTTCAGAGGTGCATATCTGTCAAAATAAACTACTTTCCCTTACGAACATTGAATTAAATCTACGAGGACACTTTTACAAGTGCAAGTCAGTGTAACAAATTTTTTTGAAAACTCTAGTATTTATGGGCCATGGGTAATGGTCCTCATATGGTCATTGACTTAGGGCCGATTTTGCAATGTTCGGTCTTGGCTAGCTAGCTGACGGCTGGTATACCTACTGGGCCGGGGACTATTAGCCGCTTGCTAGCTGTTTATTGAAGAAACTACCTCCTCCACAACTCGAATCTAGCAATAAAAAATACGGAAAAATTACCTCCAGAAGAAAAGAACCCTTGGTAGAATAAAACCCGGAAAAAAGAAAAAAAAAAACACAAAAAATATCCCCCGAAAAAAAAAAAAAACGGAAAAAACCCCCTATATGCGATAACAATGGACAGTACTCAAAAAGCAATGAAATTTCAACTGTGTGTCATGAGAAACTAGACCATATTTAATTCATTTTACAATACCAATAAAAGTTTAAAATATCCTGTTCATCGTCGACGTTTTTTTTTATATTTTTATGACTCGATTGTTCCTGAACGAACTAACCTGATGACAGATTCGCCTTTCTGCAAGGCTGGAAAATCTGTTGTTCCACCCCTCTGTATTGTAAAATGAATCAAATATGGTCTAGTTTCTTTAACATGACACACAGTTGAAATTTCATTACGTTTTGTGTTCTGGCCATTGTTATCGCAGATAGGGGTATTTTTTCCGTTTTTTTTTTCGTGGGGTTTTCTTCCGGTGGTATTTCTTCGTTTTTTTTCCGGATGGTTTTTTGCGTATTTTTCCGGGGGTATTTATTCCTGACAAATTACTTAGGGATGTCATTTGATTTATGTTTCGTTTTTTCCGGGGGTATTTTTCCGTTTTTTTTTTTCGGGGGTTTTTTCCTACTGAAAGTAGAATGCGGTACAATTTCATTTGGGAAAGTTACTGGATTATTTTCTAGAAACAACTCCCTCCACCACCCTCCTGAGGCCTGACAAACTATTTGGGGGATGTCATTTGATTTATTTTTCCTTCATTAAACACATACTGAAAGCAGAATGCGGTACTATTTCATTTGGGAAAATTATTGAATTATTTCCTAGAAACTAGCCCTTCCACCACTCTCCTGAGGTCTGACAAACTATATAGGGGATGTCATTTGTTTTGCTTTTTCCTTCTTGAAACACATACTGAAAGCAGAATGTGGTACTTTTTCATTTGGGAACGTTATTGGATTATTTTATAGAAACTACCCCTTCCACCAACCTCCTGAGGCCTGACAAACTACTTGGGGGATGTCATTTGATTTATATTTCGTTTTTTAAACACATGCTGAAAGCAGAATGCAGTACTATTACATTTGGGAAGGTTATTGGATTTTTTTCTAGAAACTACCCCCTCCACCACTCTCCTGAGGACTGACAAACTATATAGGGAATGTCATTTGTTTTGTTTTTTCTTCGTGAAACACATACTGAACGCAGAATGCGGTACTATTTCATTTGGGAGGGTTATTGGATTTTTTCTAGAAACTACCCTCTCGAACACCCTTCTGAGGACTGACAAACTATTTGCGGGATGTCATTTGTTTTTTTTAACACATACTGAAAGTAGAATGCGGTACTATTTCATTTGGGAAAGTTACTGGATTATTTTCTAGAAACAACTCCCTCCACCACCCTCCTGAGGCCTGACAAACTGTTTGGAGGATGTTATTTGATTTATTTTTTCTTTATTAAACACATACTGAAAGCAAAATGCGGCACTACTCCATTTGGGAAAGTAATTGGATTATTTCCCAGAAACAACCCCATCGTCCACCCTCTAAAGGCCTGATAATTGGTTAAAGGGATGTAATGAAGTGAAAGATAATATTATAATGATGAGAAAATGTTCCATCGCTTTAGTACTTTCACACCGGTGTATCTTTGAAAGCTTCTTACAAAAGTTATAGGAGGTGATCAAAAATTGTCTCATTTTTTTCAAATTGCAACCCCAGTGGATTCTGTAAATGCTTAAAACCCTATGAAATCAATAATTTTTTGTAGACACTAAAATTTCCGTGTGGTTATTAGAGATTTCTGAATTATCATCAGGTTATTTGGAAGTATCGACAAGACACAAATGTTAATGTGTCACCAAACATCATTTGCTAATAATTTGCGATTAAGCGTAGTTACTCAATTTTTTATCATGTCTAGTTTAAAAGTTGAAAATGAACATTACTTCAATTCGTCATTCATTTAAAGATAATTTGACATGGTTATTGAAAGAGTCTGTGAAACCTTCCTTCTGCCATATCCGGGTAGACCAAAGCACATTCATGCACTATGATGTGGATAATTTATTATCTCCGACCTATAATACACGGTAAAAATATTTTATCATTCTTCGATCTCCAATTAGTTTAGCATTCAAAATTTCATCGAAAAACTGCACTACAAGCATACAGTAATATTTTATTGCAACAAAAAAAATTAAACCAGTAACCTTGCATCTGTCTTTTTTGAAAAATGTTAGGAGTAACCTTAGATTCGACACTTTCATGTAATTCGCATATTGACATTATCTGCAGCAAACTCAGAAAAGGATGTAACGCACCAAAATGTATGCCAAATTACTGTAGAAATCCAAAAATATAATATCCAGACTGATATGTTCAAAAATATGGCTACTTATGATCTTTTCCATCGACCTCGTATTAACATATCTGATAAACTTCAATAGATTCGAAATCGACCATTAATGGCTCGTATCAATGGCCGATTCGTTATTAATGCAGGATTTTTCAAAATCGATTAATGTTAATGTTCGATTTCGTAGGGCAGCTCAAAAATTCGAGTGTACAGATGGACTTTTTCTGTACCTTCTGTCAGTGTCTTCAATATAAATGAATTCAAATAAAAGATAATCATAAATGTTTTATAGAGTTTGTATGTACTGTCCATTTCGTTGATCAAATATCTTACTTCGAGTTGTTGGTGATCCATATTTGCTGGTGAAGAATTACCAACTATTTTCCAAACATCTGTGTACAGTGGATGACTGTCAACTATGCATAAAAAATGTTCAGTTCAATTTCAGAATAAGTTATATTCTCGACGTTATTATGGAGGGAATGTTTGAAGTTTTATAAATGGTTGAACTCAGAATGACGGCCTCTATCATAGTTTACAAAAAAAAAAAATATGTCAATTCATTTGAAAAAAAAGTTAACATAAAAACATAGATAATTGAAAGACACTCAATGTAGGTATTTCAATATACTATTGGAAAAGTGTATGAGGGACGTTATGGTTTTTTCTACAAATAATGAAGTCACAAGGCCGCAATACTTGACTGAATCACCCAGTATATATAATTCAGGAGAAAAATTTACTGTATGGTTTTGAATACAAAATGATAGCAGTATTCTACAAATATTAAAGAAGAACCCTTAGTGATGCTATCGAAACCGGTTTCATTGATTTGAAAAGAGAAACGATCACTGCGGTCCCAATTGAATTTGAATATCTTAATACTATCAAGAAATAGAATCAATTTATTCGCAACATTATCCAACATCTATGGGATCGAAATAAATGGATCGCATTTTTATTATTTCAGGCTTAGCATATTCATATCGATAAAGATATAATACATCCAGTTGACAAAACGGCCAGAGATTCCCAGATTCCCTTCTCAATCGAAGGTACAATAAATATTTAATGAACCCGTTTAACAATGAATGGTGATCGATATGAATGGCGTGAATTATGATTTTATAATTAGACAACACTCTTCAAACACAACTCCCTAACACGCGGGGTAAGGGGTATCCAAGGTATTTCCATGGCAATTGATTCCCGAGAGAAAGGCAATCAATACCGGTAACGTCATTAAAACCAGCTCCTCCATCTGGAGTTTTACTTTTATTTTGTGCGATGAGTATGTTTTGAGGTTGAAAATACTTTCTTCATGAATACTTTAGTCTGTTATCTCCAAGTTATGTATAGGGTGAAACTCATATTTCGATTTTGGATATTGCTAATAAATGATTGTGAAATATAAGAAATCGAAATTTAAAAAGAAAATGCTAATCAAGTTCAAAACATTCAAAATCCCCACCAAACGGACTTGTATAAAGTTATGATCAATCAATAGATATTCAGGAGTAAAGTATAAACGATTATAATTATACTACCTTTGATTTTTATAAGCTAGTGATTCATATTCAAATACGTGTCATAAACCGCCATGACTTTCGCCAAAAGTTTTGGATTAGTATAAATCGAAGAAAAAAACACAAAAATAACAGAAACGCTATTTCTTGGTAGATGTTTCAAATAAATACCATATATTTCTGATTAATACGCGACTTTTCATATGAATTCGATCCTCGAAGATGAATGAATGATGAATTTGATGAACTCACTTTTGAATGAATACAATAGCGTTAAATTGTGCTCATACCTTGAAAAAAAAACAAATTGGGCTCCCCGTGGTCTGATGTTTTAATAAGAAAATGTTATTGGTGAAATCATTAAATTGTAGAGCTACCGTAAATACGTTTATCAAGCTCATTTGTAATCAACACTCGGTTGTAGAGTCAGAAAAAATCGTGTTAACTTTGCTCCACAATTTGCGTGTTGAACCCATTTTATTATGATCTAATTAAATTCGTTGAAGAGCCAACTAGAATATCTGACACAAGTCAAACATTACTTGATGTCATAAGTACCTCTGCCAGTGAGAATGTTCCTGTAGTGAAGTAACAAATTTGCACAATGTTTTTGACTCCTGTGTTGTTCTTGTAAATACTGAAAAACATTCCAAATCAGTCATACAAATTTATCAAATACCGTGATTGGAAACACTTAATAGCATTGCTGAAAATACAATCATAGGTATAAATAATACAATTATATGAATAAAGTACATTCCTATAGGTAACCTAAAATCTCAAAAACTAAAGTAGTAGAAGTGGAAGAAAATATTCAGATTCATGCTTCATATCTGAAATATGATTGGAAAATAGACATACTATACACATGTTTTGAGATAATTTATTACATTTTTTCTTTCAATAAATTCACCGTTGTCAAAGATTTTATTGTCACATTCCTGCGTCAAAAATAATTTTTTTGTGATCACTAAGTTAGTTAGAACTATGTGTACATGGTTCTTTTGTCGTGTGTTAAAATTATGTATGTTTTGCCTAAATTGTAGATTTGCAAATAAGTATTCTGGGAGCTTATTGTTCTGTAGTTTATATATAGATATAAATTTTTTGAGAATAACATATTTTTTTACACAAAGCCAGTTTAGTTGTACCTGCATTACGTATCTATCACATCCAAGCAGTAAGCGCATATAATAGTTATTTGTTTTACTAGGCATAAAAGTACAAGATTTAATGCCGCGGCTATGAAACCAGCCAAGGCATTAAATCTGCTTTTCTGCCGTGTGAAACATATAATTTTTTCTTTAAATTTTGTTCCAATTCCACGCAAAATCGACTTTTTCATATTTAAATTGCGTTTCATTACCAATATCCAAATAACTAAATTATTTCATCAAAGGTAACTGGGCCCTGCGTTACTATGTTTACCGCTGATGACGTTTGTTGAATTTGTTTGTTTACTGTTTACTTTGTCATTGTCAATTTCAATAACCAGTTTGATTTAAATTATTACTTGGAAGGTTGCCTAGCAACGAACTTTTTCTGCCTAGGTATTAAAAGTACAACTTCTAAGCCTGCCAAGTGTCATTAAAAGGCCGCTTTTAATGTCATTTGGAGAAAAATAATTTTAACTGGTATTTTGTGTATACCAGTCGAAGTAAATTACCAGGTTAAATTTCTCTCAGAAAATCTAATTCCAATCTTTGACTTACTCAACTTGCTTGCTATTATTAGCATACAGTAAGGTCTTCGACCCATTTGAACTTGAATATTTTGGGTTTGGACCTTGTTCTGTGGAACTGATCGCCAACTGCCTAAGAAACACATCGCAATATTGTAGTTGGTGACCAGATATCCGACTACAAGAGAGAAGTCAAAGGGTTTTTCAGGGCTCCATTTCAGCCCGCTATTATTTTTAACCCTTCACTGCATAGTGTTGTAAATATACGACATATTCAATTTAATTGCTTGCAACTCAACAGAATGATAATTCGTGACACCTCGCATGCTGATGTAATTCTACAACTTATAAGCCAGATGGGAAGTGCAACAAATATTTTTTAGATGGCGCTATTAGTCATTCATTCATGAATAAAGAGATTATTCGCCATTTGTTCACATGCGTTCGGTTTCGTAGTATGAAAGTTTGTTTAGTGCGCAAAAGAAGAGTTTTTGGACCAAGATAAACGTAGATTTACTTGGGAATGGTAAGTCAATTGCCGATATGTATATTGTTTATGAAAAATAATCGTCTCGTCGAAGAGATGACGTAGTTTATTATTGTTGTTTTTCTACAACATCATGCATATACGTATTTATTATTGTTGTTTCTCTACAACATTGTGCAAAAGACCGTCGTTTTTAGATGGGTAGTAGATACAAAAAATTTTTAACAGATGAAGAGTTGGACGACATATTGGAGAACTTATCTGAGAGCGAAGATGGTTGGGATTTCGATGATGACGATAGTGTGGCTGATCCTGAGGAGGAAGATCAGATAAATGAAATAATTCAGGAAGAGGATTTAGACGAAGTAGGGTGTGAAGAAGGAGAAGAACCCGATGAAATTTCTCCCAATGAGAATGTACCAAGTACGTCCAGAAAGTCAAAGGCATTAGAGAAAGATGGTAAGTTATGAGTGAATAACTAGGTTTTGTATTCATCGTGTCTATTCCTTATAGATATAATTTGGAAGAAGAAGAGTTTGATTCTCAATGATCAGCAACTTCAGTTCCGGGGTGATACTTCATTTTCACAAAATATTCTAGATTTAGAGAGTCCATATGAGTTTTTTTGTCATTTCTTCACTGAAGATATTTTTGACAAAATAGTTGAAGAAACCAACCTCTTTGCCATTCAGAAAGACCCAAGCAAACCTTTGAATATAACTAAAGACGAAATCAAGCAGTTTTTTGGTGTAACGTTATATATGTCTCTTGTTCACTTGCCAAACTCTCGTGCATATTGGTCAGAAGATTTAGGTTTTCAGAAAATAAAAAATGCCATGACTCTCAATAGATATGAAAAAATACGACGCTATTTGCATTTCAATAATAATTAAACATATTTGCCACGAGAAAATCCTGATCACGATCGTCTTCATAAGTTGAGACCAATTCTTGATTCTTTGAATAAGAACTACAGCCAAAATATACCAGTAGAACAGTTTCTAGCAGTAGACGAACAGATGTGCTCCACTAAAGCACGGCATCATCTGAAGCAATATTTACCAAAACAACCGCATAAGTGGGGGTTCAAGTTTTTCGTTTTATGCGGTGTGTCAGGGTATGCGTACAACTTTGAAATGTACTCTGGACAGGAAAATGCAGACGAGAAGAGATCCGCAAATGAACCAGATCTTGGGGCTTCAGCTAACGTTGTGGTCAGGCTTGCAAGAATAATTCCAAGGAATCTGAATTACAGAATATATTTTGATAATTATTATACCTCTATACCACTTCTAGTATACTTGGCTAAACAGGGCATATACGGTTTGGGTACTGGAATAGGATTCCGAATTGTAAATTACCAGATGAAAAATCTATGAAACAAAAAGAACGCTGAGCTAGTATTGAAATGGTAGCATCGTGTGACGGAGTAGACATTTCTTCTGTTTTATGGAAATACAACAAACTTGTAACACTTTTGTCAACTTTTGCTGGAGAAAATCCATCCGAGTCAGTTGAACGATTTGACAGAAAACTCAAGAAGAAAGTGAATGTGAATTGTCCTTTCATAGTGAGAGAATACAATCGCCATATGGGAGGAGTAGATTTACTTGACAGTAATTTAGGTCGCGTAAAGATTCTCCGCCGGAGCAAGAAGTGGTATTTCCGAGTATTTTATCATCTTATGGACATGACTGTTGCAAACAGTTGGATTCTATATAAAAGAGCGCAGGGGCAAAAGGACAACACTCAAAAGTTCATGACTCAAGCTAAATTCAAAACAGTTTTAGCATCAACTTTATGATCATTGGGACAAGGCATTTCTGGAACGAAACGTGGTAGGCCATCATCATCTGATGTGGAGCAAAGAATACAAAATAAAAAGAGAAAAGGATCTGCTCAACCCATGCCTGTGAAAGAAGTTCAACTGGATGGTGTGCAGCATTGGCCTATTTGAGTTGATAAGCAGATCAGATGTAAATTTCCAGACTGTAAAGGATATTCACAAATTGTATGTGAAAAGTGTGGAACTGCATTATGCTTTACGAAGAAGAAGAATTGTTTCCGAAATTTCCATCATTGATGGCATCACTTATTTCTTCAATACTTTGTTGCACAATGTTGTAAATATACAACAATAAACTTTTTTCAAAAATAAAAATGAAAATTAGTGTTTACATTTTTTTTATTATTTTTTCCACATTACTGATCCCATTCGAAGTAACATAAATTTTTTTCACGCAGGAATAAAAAATCATGCAGTGAAAGGTTAATTTACATATGAGAAAAACGTCAAAGTTGCCATAGATCATATCAGTGATTATTTTTTGACAATTCTTGCAACCAACCGAAACCATCAATTCAAATCATTCATGTACGTTCAGGCCAATCACAGCATTATTATAGTGGGAATTTTCTATTTTGAAAATTGCCGCGGGAAAATTTTGTGGTATTTTGTTATTATTATGTGATAACTTATAATTTCGATCTGACGTCTGTCGTCAGTTTGCATGAAAAGTGAAAAATGATTCGAAAACGGTTTAGTACATTTAAGAAAATCAACGAAAATGCATGTAAGAATACTATTTTGAGTAACGTGTCAATTTGGAAACAGTTTCAATTGATAACCTAATGACAGAGAGAAAGCAATAGCTTTCAATCCAACAGAACAAAACAATGTTACGGAATCCTCCAGCCAAGGACAAAACATCCATAATAATTGTATATTTCATGATGAGAACTTCAAATTCCAAACTTCATTCTGTTTATAGTGATTCAAGTAAATTGTTGAAATAAAAACGTTATATGTATAGAGAATAGGTCTATGATTGGGACATCAAAAAATAATCTATCGAATACCACACGCGTTCGATAAAGTAGAAAAGATTTTTTCTCAAAGTTGTTGCCATTTGGCAATAGCCACTCGAGCCCTTCGGGCTCTCGTGTCTTTTGCCTGGCAACAAGTTTTCGAAAAATCTGTCAAATTATTTTCACTTTATTCTCACTCTCTTGTGATATTACAACTGAAGATATTGTGCTATTGTACAATGTGTGTTCCGCTCACAATCTGAAACTAAATGCTAGTAGATTAAAACTCCAGATATTTGTACCAAAAAATATGAAACTAACTTTTATGCGACAAAATAACATGAATATAGTAGGTGATGCATTACCAGTCGTGGAGGAAGGCAAAAATTTAGGGCTGTGGCTAGATAGTGAAAAGAGACATACGAAGCAAGTTAATTATCTGAGAAATATATCTTACAATACATTGTAATTTTCTTGCTCATTATATGTGCATCGCTAATCATGTCTAAGGCCTCATACTGTGATTGCATATATGGCCCTTCGCCTCTGAAACAAGATCAAATGAGATTGTAAAGGATACAAAACTCATGCATGAAGTTCTCATTAAATATTCTAAGTTTGATGCGATTAGTCAGTCATTTCGAGATACAACGAAACTCAAACTTCCACACCGAGATAGATTTTTGATATATAATCGACCGGGACTGCACTGATGATCGAGTGAACCGTGAAACTAGTATGTAGAAAGTTACATCTGATTTCTTTTATAATTTGGTAGTTGTTACAAGAAGAATTGTAGAACATATTCATGTAGAAAAACTTTGCCAAGCGTTGGGCAGGAGTGATTCGGCAGTCGTAAGGGGCTGTTGAATTATTTTCCGTACGACGTTTGTCTAAAATCTTTTTGTATAGGAAATAATTTTCAATTTGAGCTCATAGTTGAGAATATTGTACTCATTTTGGCGCATGAATAATAATACAGTCGTTGTTTAATTTTTGTGTTGTTCGAATTCACGAAACATCAATCATTTAGAATCTTATCCATTGTATAGGGAGAACGTTCAAACTCAATGAGTTGTAACTAACGGCTGACGAATATCATTTTAACGTTTACCTAAGCAATGGGTAGAATTTTACACAGTACCGAATATCGAACTCAAACAACTACCTAATCTAATAGAGTTCCCAATAGCAGATATCGAATAAAACTGCTGTTGATATATGAATTGGATTCAAAGGGATAATTCATGCTGAGTTAATTTTATCTACCTACTTATTATTTAAATCAGAATTTTTTTTCTGACTATACGAAGGTACATTCCATACTTTTACTTTCAAAACTTTTACTTATAATATTAATTGAATATTGAAATATATAAAAAATAAATCAATAAAATATTTCTGAAAATGATAGAAAAAATAATATAATTAAAGAAACACTTATTTTTATCATTGGATTGTCAGACAATAGTCAAAAAAATTCTCCAAGGAAGTAGATTTCAAATACGACATTCGATTTCATCGGTGATGTAATTGAATGTAGACTGCCCTTAAGAGGAAACTTAATGAAATTTATAGACTCTTATGAAAGATTTTAATACAGATAATACTCACATAACACGTGTTTTGTTTACTGCCCAAACCCTACTCATTTTCCTGTTGAATTAAGTAGATCAGGGGATAAAATCGTTTTCGTTAGAGGGTTTGTTCACAGACAACTATGATAAAAATCTTAATTACAAAACGAGCACTTTCCACACCGTTAATCATTGGTTGTGGTGATACAAAGCATGATCATATCATCACGAGGTCCCATTGAGAATTTTCTTCGCATTATTTGGTGACCTAGGTCAAGGCTAAAAAAAATCATTCAGGTTTCTTTGGAAGTCAAATAACATCTTTTTCCGAATATTGTTTTTTAGCTACGAGGACTCCAAGCACTGTGGTTTGAAGTTTTGCGGTTTATTAATAATAATAATTACAATAATAATAATAATAATAATAATACTCCCTCGTAAACACTCGTTGAGTGTACCCAAAGGCATAGCATAGCATAGGTATTATTATTATTTGCCGTGGCGCTCCGGGGCGATTTACTGATGTTTCAGGTGATGTATTCACTTTTCAGCTGTAGGAAAACCCGGAAAACCTACAGCACCACCTCGGGTTGTCGGTATGCACTCCAAGCTAGCACTAGACGAGATTGGTATCTAGACCACTCACCATACACTTGCTTTTCAACAAGGCATGCGGTCGTCTATCGATCCGATATAATGTAGTTGAGAAAAATTCTCGTACCTGCATCGGACTCGAACCGACTATCGCTATGCTGGAGTTTCGAACGGCCTGTGCCTTAGACCGCTGATCCACCGACCACACATTGAATGTACGAATTTGGAAAAAAGTGTCGGGAAAAATCCAGACTAATTATAATAAGGTGGACGGTTAAAATTAATGCTACAAGCGCTTCATCTTTGAAAATATCTATGAAAAAGAAACTGATTGCCTCCTAATCTACAGTGCCGAGGTGTTCCTGAGCATTGATCTCACCCGTTATTCAATGATGATTTTTTTAAGTTCTGTTTCCCACGAAAAGGATAACCCTGCACCCTGCCATGTTCAGAGAACATCGTGAAAGCTGAAAGGAAGAAGGTAGGAATTGGTGCTCTTCTTAAATTTCTGCAGGCTGTAGGCCCCAGGAATACTTCATGTGGCAGTGAGTTCCAAAATGTTTCCGTTCGTTGTGAGAACGAACCCTGGAAAAACGATGTTTGGCACGTCTGAAAATTATCGACAAATGGATGTGAACCTTGAGCTCAATGGGTCAGTCTCAATGGGCTGCTAACGGTGGAACGACATTTCAGAAGAAGATATCTATGAAACAAAGACAGATCGCATTTCTGAGGTTTTCGAGAGAAGTGAATGAGCATGGGGGCAAAGCATCACCAACGAAACGATAACTTCATTAGAACATAATCTAAAAGTTTCAGTGTCAGCTTAGGGAATGTAGTCCACAAATAGGTATTCCAGGACAGGTCGGATCTGTGCCTTATAAATTATAATCAGTTGGTAAGAAAAAGAAAGTTATGTTCTTGAGACACATTCTGGCAATGTACTTCTCATTGACGTCATTATCAAGCTTATACAGTGGTAGAAAACCATGGAATGATTAGAGGAACTCTTATGAAAATGAGTTTTATCATATAAAATCACAAATGTTATACCCCGCAGGAGCAAACGTGCCTTACATAATTTTATATTAATTAATATTCGACTCACCTTGTATCAAACAATATTTTTTATTCATCTCGAAAAACATTTTCATTTACGATGTTTTCCCTAGAGCAATGAATGCTACTTTAGAGAAATGGACTAAATTTTGACGTGGTCAAGATACACTTTTATCAGTTATTGGATAAATTAGGTAGGTAATCTCTGTAATTTAGAACCGATTAGTCGATTTTGAGATATTGAAAATAAACCAACACCAACGGCTCTTTCACTCTCTTTTTAAATATCTTTGAAGAATTCGTTATAACTAACTGCATGTGGACCGTGGTTAATGATATCTACCTTATCACAAATTTTGTTAATGGGAAATACCTACAATTATTTCATTGAATACCGAGGAAACGTTTCCCTGTTATTGATAACAGCAGCTAGTGATGATGTTGCAAGTATGCTAAATTTCCTAACAGTTATAGGAGTCAGGTGAACATTTCAGTTCGGACATTATTGTTTTAATTTTCATTTCATTTTAGTCATAATCAAGATCGTTATTAACTTTTCCTGCTTCTTTCTCCGTGTGACATGATGTTTGTTCATAATATTTGCATTTTCTTCTATACGTTGTCGATACATTTTTCTTCCTCCGTTATTCTATTCATGGATACAATATGTCCAAATTATCATATTATATTCTCACAAGGACAGTATAAAAAAATCGAGTTAAGGAATATAACCATTCATAAACATCAATAAATACAAGTTAATTGTAAAAATAGGGAATGATTAATGCCAATGTCCAATGCCTGAAATAGTTGAAGTTGTGTAACCACAGTTCTGTTTGTTATTTGAAGAATAATGGCTTTATAACGGATAAAAAATATCAATTCGTTTCAAGATGATTACTATTGAATGAAATTTTATTACGTGTTTGG
Source organism: Chrysolina americana (assembly GCA_958502065.1). Classification (NCBI taxonomy): domain Eukaryota; kingdom Metazoa; phylum Arthropoda; class Insecta; order Coleoptera; family Chrysomelidae; genus Chrysolina; species Chrysolina americana. The sequence continues at coordinate 73,000,680 of OY293411.1, forward strand.
TTTCATATTACACACTTATTAGGTTCAGTTTGAAGTAATAATGAATATTCCCTTGTATAGTTGGAAAATTAAGTTGACGTTGTTCTGACAGAAAAAGTCATTGCATTATTGAGTACTGTGAAAAATAACGAAAAAAGTGATTTTGTTAAAATTCCGTTAACTAATAGCCACGAAATATCGAAAAAAATTTTTTGGAACTTACGTATTTTGACCTGAACAAAAAATCCAAATGAAATTATTGGCGGTCTCAACTATTATCGAAGATATCGGCCCATTTTTGATGGATGACTGGCACTTTTTAGGACACATTTCTTCCTCAAAAAAACACACTCTAAATTCTTCCTTCTTTAAACTAACACAATGTACACACCCCAATTCACCCGTTTCACACATTTTTTTACTGAAAACGGCGGTTTTTATCCAAAAATTCCACCTTCTTTTAACAAGATAAAAAACAACAACTTTATAGTGACCAGCGTACAAGACGAGCAAAATGTTCAGTGCAGTTTATTTATGTTAGGTTGGTAACAATGAAATCTGTCAACGCCATCTTGTCATATTCAAATTTGAAATTGAATTTTCTTGGGAAACTTCACCATTTGATAGATTGAATTTCTGAAACGGAAAATACACGAAATTTTATTCTCTTTCAATCAAAACACCACACACACACTTATTTACTTGTTTTCAGCACTTTTTACTGGATAAAACTATTATTTTTTCAAACGCGCATTCACATCACTACTAAAAATTAGTAATAGAAATGTGCATGCTCATGCACATTTCCATCCTCCATTTGTCCATTTTCTTGATGTTGAGATAAGAAGGTGAGTCTATTGTCTATAACTCATGAAAATAAGGATGGGAATGCGCATGCGCAGGCCCGCGCGCCGATTTGCCAAATATCGGGCAAGCACGGGCATTTCCATTACTACCTTATCCCATGTTTTTCAACTTACGTATGAACATACAGATACGCATGCGCACCCACATTTCTATCACTACTTTTGAGTACTGATGTGAATGCGCGCGCACGCCTCGCTCGCGTTTTCTTTTTTGTCTCCATCAAGAAATAAGTGAGGAATGTTCGTATGTAAAGATGTAAAACATTGAAAAAAGTAGTGATAGAAATGCACAAGTATATATAACATAAAACTAAACCAAGATATGGTCGGGTAGGCTAGGTTAAATTTGCGTAAGGTCAGGTTAGGTTATAGCACTAGGTAAGGTAAGCTCTGGTAAGTGTGAATTTGGGGCAAGTGTGAGTTTGCTCGCTATCTTCGCTAAACCGGGCGACAGCCCAATGCCATCTTTTGACGAATAGCCTACACTCTTAATGAATCAATCCATAACCATCATATAAAATACAAAAGAGATATTGTGAAATCCAAATATTTTCCCCAATATTCTAACCTACAATTCATCAACCCGAACGAGTATAACGAGTTTATTTCAAGCTTTGAGTGTATTGTTAAAATGTAAGGTAAGAATCCATTTAATACACTTTTCTTCTGCCTAAACAATGATTCCGACTATAGATTGCCGTTTTTTCATGAAGTTGTTTTTTTTTAATTTTTCCATTGCATGTCACACTTTAAATTAAATTAAATTAAATGTAATTGGGGATAGTGTGACCTATCTGTCGGGGTAAGTGGGAACCTGGTTCATTTGGCCAATCTAAACAGTAATATTTTTTCAGCTATAGTACGAAATTATATACGGAAATCTCAGAGAGTCAAACAATATACCTGGCCAGATATGGAAGACATTGATACACTTTCAGAGGATGAAATAACAACTGTGCTTCCATCACCACTCGTCAGAAGATGGGGATCAATGAAATTCTCATTCGATTTTTCAGATTTCTACCTATACATTTTTCTTTTCAACAAATGTTCATTTTCACGATTATTTTTTTTCAATGGGCCATTTCAAATTCAATATTAAAAAGTTCCTAACTATGTTTTGAATAAAGATATCTCGAAACAAATAAATTGTAGTGAAAGTTCCTTTACTGTTTACTTACACCTGCCCCAAGGAGAGATTTACGTGCATTAATATCTTTAAATTTGGCCAGAATCACACTTGCCTCAAATTTCCGGGGACGTGTGACCTATGGAGATGTATATCTGAATATATAAATAAAATTCATAGAATACGTTTTTCAACATATTTCTGTGGCGTATTACAAAGACTGACCTTCGAAGTAAATACCTGCAAAAGTTCATTGTTATATTAGTTCAGGTTCATCAGATGGACTAAATTTAATGCGAACTAATTAAAATCACGGTCACACTTACCCGAACTTACTATATATGGATCATAGTCATTAAGTACGTTCTTTTATGTAAAAAGTAGTCTTAATTTTTGTGAAGCCAAACGCGGAATTTCTCCCAGCCTTTACATTAAGTACGCATGTTAATGCCCTTGTGCATGCGCATGATAATGCTAATGTATGTGCGAACATGTGTGTGCGCATGTGTATACATGTTTGCGCACATGCAAAAAATAGTTTCCGTGATCTATCACGTTTCTTACAGTCTGCCAGTCTGAATTGTGCATTCATTTGGAAACATTTTGAATGTATAGTTTATGTCATCATCTCATTTTTCCACTAATTTTTTCATTACTCACTCTCTGAAATATTTCATGTGGTAGTGAATTGAATGATTCTGAAATAAAATTGGCAACGGCGCAAATGAACCCGAACAAACAAATCCGTTGCCAACATTGCATACACAAAAAACCCAACATTTAGTGTTCAACAATCAAATTCCAATGATTTGTTTACGTTTCGAACGTTTGAAAAATTAATAGTTTTTTCCAGTAAAAAGTGCTGAAAACAAGTAAATAAGTGTGTGTGTGGTGTTTTGATTGAAAGAGAATAAAATTTCGTGTATTTTCCGTAACAGAAATTCAATCTGTCAAATGGTGAAGTTTCCCAAGAAAATGGAGCAATATCTCCGAAAATAGTCGAGACGGCCAAAAATTTTATTTGGATTTTTTGTCCAGGAGACCAAACTATGTGAGTTACAAAAAAAATTTTTGGAATTCAGGTGCTCAGTCTAACCGAAGATTTACCTAAATCTAAATTTTTAATTGTCAAATGATATTGATTCATTAATGTCATTGCCTTTACCCTTACAAGAAATCTGTATAACATGATATGGTCTCTTAATCCATTTAGATAAAAAAAGAACAAATTTTGATTCTTTCCTGATATCTGAATGTGGGCGAATTTAAAGCTATCATCACAAAATCAGGCCATACTTCCGAAGGGTAATCCATAAAGCATCATCTGAAATTATTGTATTTTTATATATAAGTTCATTTAACTAATAACACTTTATTTACTTGGATTATATTCCGGTTCATAAGCTTGCTTTAATTTCAATTTCAGATCCATTTCAATAATAATTTGTTTCACTAATGGCGAAATGAAAACTATTGTCATTAAAAAAAGATTTATTTGTGTTTAAATTTGAAAAGTTGGCGGTGCAAATTTTCTGTTACCAACCTGACATAAATAAATTTCTCTACACTGTTTGCTGTCATTTATCAGAATTTCTTGTTTTTTATCTTGTTAAAAGGTGGAATTTTTGGATAAAAACCGCAGTTTTCAGTAAAAAAAATGCATGAAACGGGATAGACTGATTCAAGGAAAAGTTCAAATGGAGTATTGGAATCAAATAAAGATACAAAAAGTAAAATATCCAACAAAAATACCCCTGTGAGCAAGAAATCGAAAGCAAGTACCATTGCAGCAAGGCTCAAAATAGAAGCGCAAATGAAGGCGGACGAAGCGCTGGCACGTATATTGGAACAAGAAAAAATCATAATCCTAAACCGATTGGCAAAAAAAAGCCCAAATAGAAGAAGCCTATCTTGAGCAGTCCGAGGTAGGATCCAGAGATTCAGAAAATTTTGAAGACGTCAAATTTGTAGAAGTGTCATCATGTTCAAAAGTTCGTAATTGGCTTTGTGATAAAAACATGTGTGAACCTTCAACTAGTAAAGATAAAGAATACAAAAACACAACACGAAATGACGAAATTATTCAAGACAAACTTAAAAAGTTGTTCTCTAGACAAACAATTGACAAAGATCTACCAATATATTCAGGCGACGTGAAAGAATGGCTTTTATTTTTATGCAATACAAATCCACAACCGAAATGTTGAAACTTTCATTAGAAGGAAATTTGTGCAGACTAAGGAAATGTTTTACTGGTGATACCAAAAGATATGTAGAAGGTCTTCTATTATCTGCAACATCTTTAGACAAAATATTGGAAATTTTTAAAACTCGCTTTGGAAGACCCGATCTCATAATCAAATCAATGGTGAACGATGCTGAAATGTTACTTTTTGTCCGGAATAATGACTTCAAAGCACTTACACATTCATCTGAAACGATAGCCAATCTTGTTGCTACATTAGAGGTGTTGAATATGAAAAACTACCTCGACTGTCCCCAGTTACTGGAAAAATTGTTACAAAAGTTACCTTATTCGATGCAGCTGTCTTGGAGAGAAAAAATGTTATCGAGTAGTATTCCTCTCAATCTAAATGATTTCAGCGATTGGATATGGAAAAGATCAGAAGCTACAAGCTACGTGCAAGCCATCAATAAACCTTCAACCAACATATTAGACAAATCAAGATATTCTGGTTCATCCAAATACAGACACGCATTCGTGAATACCCCAGATAAAACTAAAAATAAGAGAAGTATTAATTGTAAGTTCTGCAATATTGAAAACCATACTGTTGTCATAAGAATAATAGTTCAATGAAAGTTTCTATTAATCTTGTCAGGAAAATCTATATATTGACAGTTTTACATTTTTCAATCATACATCACTTTTTGTTTAGATATAGAGTGTTACACAACTAATAATAATATAACACATACCATCGATAAATGTGAACAATTTCTGAAACTTGATTCTGATGAAAAATGGAATTGTGTTGTAATGAAAAGATTGTGCTTTTGTTGCTTGAAAGGAGCATACAGAATAACCTCTTGTTTTCGAAAGAAACTTGTGACATTGAAGGATGCCAAAAATTTCACCAACTGGGCATGCCAAAAAAAAGTATTTGCAGATACCCCAAATCGTGATGAAATGGTAGCTTACACGCGAAACTTTGATAAAAATATTGTTCTCCTGAAAGTTGCTGCAATAAAAATAAAAGCAAATGGAAAAGAAGTTGAAACATATGCTCTATTCGATGAAGCAGCAACGGTTACTCTATTGGATGAAGAAATTGCAAACAAATTGAAAATACAAGGTGATCCAACCAATCTTGGATTGAGATGGACCGACAGAAATTCGAGTAAATTCATGATCAGTAGAAAGATAAACCTTATCGCGAGTGGAAGTGATGGAAAAGACCACGAGCTGAAAAATGTATATACCTACTATGAAGGATGATTTGGACTTACCTGTGCAAAATGTCAACATGAAAGCTTTCAAAGATAAATGGCCCTACTTGAAAACTGTGAGTCTTCCGGAATTTAGTTTTACGAAACCTAGACTTTTGATTGGCCAAGATAATTGGGAGCTTATTGTAAGCAGGAAAATAATTGAAGGTCCCAAAAATGCTCCGGCTTTTTCAAAAACCAAATTGGGTTGGATTGGATTGGCAATGTTGAAAATTTCAAAGGAATGGTCGACAATACAGTTCTATTATTTTAAAAATCAGGACGATGAAGATTTGAAAGATCTTCATGAATAAGTAAAAACATTCTTTTCATTCGAAAGTTATTGTTTAAGAAATGAAGAAGGGTGTTGTAACGAAGACAAGCAAGCAGAAATGTTGATAGAAAGTTCTACACAAAAAACTGAAAGAGGGATTGTTGTGGAAAGACAGATATATGAATTAATCGGAAAGTAAATCCATGGCCCTCCAGAGACTCATGTTTATTGGAAGAAAAATGGATAATGATGAAGAATTCGCCCAGAAATACAAAGAAAAAATTGATGAATATTTGGACTACTTTCCCCTGAAGAACTAGAAAATACCCACGAACATCGCCTGAAATGGTACATTTCTCTTTTTGGTGTTACAAATGAAAATAAACCTAACAAATTGTGATTTGTTTTCGACACTGCTGCGAAGGTCGTTGTAAAATGTTTTAATGATTTCGTTTTAAAAGGCCCCGACTTATTCAATTCGTTAACTGGTATAATTTGGAAATTTCGTCAAAAGAACATAGCATTTTGCGGAGATATACAAGACATATTCCATCAGATAAAAATTCGAGGGGAAGATCAGGACGTCCAGAGGACGTCCAGAAATTCGAATTTCGAAAGGAACAAAGACCCTGATGTATACTGCATGCAAGTTCTTATATTTGGAGCAGTATCCTCCCCTTTTTATGCCCAATATATCAGAAACAAAAATGCACTGGAATTTACACACGATATCCCGGAAGCTGTGGATGCAATCATAATACACTATACACTATATGGATGAATATTTGGACAGCGTAATCGACGAACAACATGCCATCAAACTAGTGAAAGAGGTCATTGATGTCCACAGCAGAGGAGGTTTCAATAAACGAGGGTGGACAAGTAATTTCATGAAAGTTTTAGAAAGTATTCCAAAGAATTAAAGGGCAAACACGAGCACAAAGCAAGATATTCCAACACAAAGAGTTTTAGGCTTTAAGTGGTCTCCAAATGAAGATATTTTGTCATTCCCTCTGAATTTCCACAAAATAAAGAGAAAATTATTGGGAAATTTTTTTGTTAAAATTGTTATATGCACCCCTACGTGCAACCCTCAAAAGTCAGAGACTTGTGCGAGCTAGGGGAAGATGCAGCCCTTACTTTTTAATACGTGTGATGCCATGCACGAGATCGGTGGCAATGCTGAGATTCAAACTCACGCTCTTTGGCTTATGAGGCGAGAACTCAACCCGCACACCACCGCGGCCCATACATAAATACTGAACAACACCAAATAAAATAGAAATTTTACGGATCATCATGTCCATCTATGACCCTCGAGGCCTTCTAAATAAATAAATAAATAAATAGAGTTTTATTTTTCACAGTAATCTTTCGTTTCTACACCAGGAATGATAAGTTCAAAACTCCCGCACACAGCAGCTCAATCTTCGCCCAGAGGGCTCAGGAGAGGAGAGGTTCGGGAGGACGCACTGAGAGCCGCCTCCCTTACTCCGCAGACATTGCTGGCTGCGAAGCAAGGAAGCGCTTGTGCCAAGGGGTACACAGGGTCCCGACAAAGGGGGCGCTGGTAGCCTTCCCCGCTGGTATTAGCGGAGGGTCGAACTTTCCAGCCCATAGTGGTGGTGGTGCGTATACATGCCTCCTGCAACGCTCATGCATGTCGTTCGAGTTGAATTCAATGTAGATAATTCTTGTGTCTGAGTTCACTCGGAGGTGGTTGTTCGCGTGCTCTCCCGGTAAAGGCTGATGCAAAAAACCGGGTTAAAAGAATTGCTCCTAGAGGCGGCTTACTTCTCTACGGAAGCGGTTCTGCCCATCTTTCCTGAAAGATGGCCAGCGATTGATAGATCAGCCCACCGTGTTTGCGGGGCTGATTATCATGAATTCTGAGCCTGGTAAGGTCTCTGGTTAACGAACTCTAGGGGAGGTGAAACCTGTAGAATTTATCTGACAGGTTCTTAACATGTGTCGGGATGGAGTCGACGCCAGCAAGGGCGCGCAGCGCATCCAGACGAATGTATCTGTCGCTATCAGTGAATATACGGAGTACCTTGTTCTGCATCCTGTCCAGTCTCATAAACGGAGTCTTGGGCAGGCTGCAGAACGCTGGGCAAGCGTACAACATCGCCGGCCGTATGATCTGCTTGTAAACCATCATTTTGGCCTCAAGCTTCATATGTGAACCTCTGGCTATCAGAGGGTAGGTGCGTTTTACCGCTGCCGCGGCCCTCTGGATAGCCAAGTTTATATGCTTGTGCCATGATGTACGCTTGTCCAGCTGTACACCCAGGTATCGCACATTGGTCCGTGTGTCCAAGACTTTGTCCTTGACCTTCAATTTCTGAAGAACTCTAGAAAATCTAAATTTTGTCGAGAAATTGATTGCCTCGGATTTTGCCGGGTATACCACAATTTTATTGTCCTCGAGATACGGTAGGATTTCCCTGTCCAGACGGATCTGGACCTGTCTAGGCCTTCTAGGAATCTTTCTAGTCAGAAGCAAAATTATAATGCAGGAAATTTGGAGAAGTGGTATACAATGGGATGAAAAAATACCAGACCATGTACAAAAAAAGTGGTTGAGATGGCTAGACGATTTGAACAAGGTGAAGTCTCTCAAAATTCTAAGATGTTATAAGTATATCAACGAAGGCGTCAGATTAGAGCAGCATGTCTTCTGCGATGTCAGCCAGCAAGCCCTAGCTACAGTGAGTTCCGCTTCTCTAGATCTTAAACACAGGTTGCTCCAATAAAGTGTCCCGAAATTGGAATCACAAGCAGCATTATTTGCCACACGATTAGCAAATAAAGTAATTCAAGAACATACTTTATACATAGAAAAAACATATTTTGGACTGACTCAAAGACTGTTATTCAATGGATTAGGAACGAAAACATCAAAATATCGAGTTATGTTTCTCATATAATCAAAGAAACACGTGAAAATTCAGATAAAAATCAATGGCATTTGGATTCCTTCCAAAATCAACATAGCTGATGAAGCCACAAGGGATACGAAAGAAATGCAATTTGAAGAATCGAGATGGTTTGACGGACTAGAAGTTTTATATTTAGATGAAGAATTTTGGCCGGAGGAAGAACTTACGCCTCAAATAATCCAGATGATCCAGAAAGCATAACCCCGAATCACTTTTGGATAGGAAGATCAAGTGCGGTCAAACCAATGGGAATTTTCAACGATAAACTTGATCTGAGGAAACAGTGGAGATACTCTCAAAAGCTCGCTGATAATTTCTGGAACCGTTGGGTTAGAGAGTATCTACCGACTTTGACTAAGAGGACAAAAAATAATTCCATTAGAACCGGGTGATTTAGTTATCATAACAGATAATAGATTCCAAGAAATAATTGGCCACTTGGAAAGATTATTGCTACCTATCCAGGCAAAAATAAACAAGTCCGAGTTGCTGACGTGAAAACCAAAACGGGTATTTATCGGCGACCCGTTGCAAAACTTTGCAATTTATCACTTTATGAAGATATCGACGAAACATCACAAGATCATGAAACGTGACATATTTTTGAGGAGGAAGAATGTTTGGTTTCATATTACATACTTATTAGGTTCAGTTTAAAGTAATAATGAATATTCCCCTGTATAGTTGAAAAATAAAGTTGACGTTGTTCTGACAGAAAAAGTCATTGTATTATTTGAATTGAGTACTTTGAAAAGTAACGAAGAAAGGGATTTTAAAGATATTCCAGACATAACGAACGTACAAAGTGAGTATTTAAAGTATTCCTGCCAAATATAATAATATTTGACCTCTGAATAAAAATAATTAAGAGGAACTGTGAGCATTATTTTTCACTATTTTTGCAATATTTACCAATTGTCGGTTTTCGCCTGGCTCATGAATTAACCATAGTACCAACACATGATAATCTTATCCAATTAATGAATTTCTTACACATCTGCCTCGGTGTACACCTTTTCGTAACACGATCCAAGCTTGCATTATCAACAAAAGAAAAATCACAATTCAATCTGGCGATTTCTTTTTGTATAAACGATTGCTTGGCACGCGTGTCTTCCAAACAGACAGACTGTAAGCAGTCTGTTCCTCGCCTCTTCCGGAGTCCTGACAGTCCTATTTCCGGAACGCCTCTTATCCTGTCTGCCTAATCGTTTGTTATCCGTGATCGTTAGATTATTTGATGATGGTTCACTGGTTTCGGCAATGAATACCTTTCAGTCGGGAAACGATACTAGATTGTTAATAATGGAAATGTATCCTACATATTAATTTATGGCGAAAATTTACTTATAATACTGTGAAAATTAAATATGATTTCTTCAGTTTTGTAGATCAGAGTAACTATTTCTCCCCTTCCTCAAGTTTACCTTTCGTGTTACAAGGTGGTGTGCAGTATACAGAAATGTGTCCAAAATCAAAAAAAATTGCAATAATCAAATCGCTCCAATAGTGGGGAGACAGTAGTAATCACTCCAATTATAGACCTTCAAAAATCAGTTCCAACTCATCGAAAATAATCGAATCCATAATAAAAAGAACATTTTTCGACTATTCAGAGAGGCAAAGTATTTTGGATGGCTTTGAATTTGGTAGAAAAACTAAATGAGAACAAAATGAAATTTATTTATTTATTGAATAATACCCATACAGGCCTGTCAGCATGATTACATGGAAAGTATCTCTTCACATACAGTGCATTCCATTTAAAACGAGACACCCTGAATAACTGTTGGTTCAATGAATTTCAGGAAAAATAAAAAAAAACACATTTTGACATATTCACATTTGATCTAACTTTCCCTATCGCACCCCAAGAGCATGTCACCAATTTTTTTTTGGATCACTCTTTATTATTCCGCAGTATCAGATGCTCCATGATGAGCAGATTTCAACAAATTATAAAAAATATGGTCTGAAGCTTATGGTTCGGGAGCTACAAATTATTTGTGTTGAAAACGAGCCACCCTGAATAACTTTTGAAACATTGATTCGCAGTAAAAAAAAAGAACAATAATTATACAGGTGGACGCATTTTGAAATATTCGTTCCAGAGACAAATATGGAAGCAATAAATCAGGATTTTGTTTTATTGAATTCTTGAATCAAAATCTGATGACTTGACAATGAGAAGAAACAAATTTTCTATAGTAACCAACTTCCATACAATGGTACAAAGGAGCTTCCATTGCCGCTCTCACATGGTTGAGAATCTCGGGAGTTATTTCTCTGCAATGCCTCATGATATTCTCTCTCAAATCTTCTGATGTTGTCGATACTATCTCATACACTTTAGACTTCAAATGACCCCATAGAAAGAAATTTAAATGAATGATATCCGGAGACCTTGGTGGCCATTCTGTAGGACCTCTTCTGCCAATCCAGCGACCAGGAAAATGATCATCCAAAAATTGTCGCACTGGATCTGCATAATGAGGAGGTGCACCATCCTGCTGAAAGACTATTTTGTTTTCGAATAATTCATATCCTCCTCAACTGCCCTATTGATGCACGGTATTATTCGATTCTCATCAGTCAAATTATCATCGATAAAAAAAGGTCCTATGATGTGGTCACCTAAAATTCCTGCCCAAACATTCAGTTTTTGAGGTCGTTGGGTATGAACCTGACGATATAAATGAGGATTCGTATGACTCCAATATCGACAATTTTGCCGATTCACATCTCCATTCAAACTAAACGTACTTTCAATCAAAAAACAAATTTTATACCAGAAATTCTGATGCAAGTTGATCCGTTCAGTGAACTTTCACAAAACTAGATACGTCTATCGAAATCATCTTCGTTCAATTCATGAACTAGTCTAATCTTATATGGATGAAATTTGAAATTTGAAAAGGATCCTGAAAACATTTCTACGAGTGATTCCTAATTCTCGAGATAACTTAGTAAGGGACTGAGTATTTTCCATTAATCCAACGTGCCCTGAAACTGCAATAAAAGTAGTTTCATCTTTGACAACTCCTGAATGGTTATGCTTTTTATTGTTAACAGATCCAGTTTCCATAAATTTGTTCTATATTTCCGAAACATATTTGTGTCGTACATTTCTTCATGGATGATTATCATTGAACATACAGGCAGCAGCTTTAGCACTATTTCCATTCTGGTAGTACAAACACGCTATTTCATATTTCATCAATCCATTCTCGAAGAATTCACATAAACAGAAACACCAATTGTAACTTCACCTGGTAGGTAATCGTTATTGTAGAATGAGACAAATACAAAATGAAGAAGATTATCGAATTCAAACTTAACTAGGCAAAATATGACTTTTTTGAATTATACTTCAAAAAAACACCTATGAAACCTAGGTAACAGATTGTACACAAGTTCATTCAAGGTGGTTCGTTTTCAAATCAAATAATTTATAGCGTCCAAACTATGAGCTTCAGACCATAATGTACATCTGATAATGCAAAACAATATAGGGTGATCCATTAAAAAAAATAGTGACATGCTCTGGCGGTGCGATAGGGAAAGTAACATCAAATAATCTGATTATGTCAAAATGTGCCCCTCTGTATACTATTTTTGAGGTGTTTTTTTATTTTTTCTGAAAATCATTGTACCAAAAGTAATTCAGGGTGGCTCGTTTTAAATGGAATGCACTGTACAGTTAGTCTCACAGCGCACGGAACATGGATGGAATTAGGGAAATTGATCATTATTGTCAGGCCCTGAGACCACGTTTAACACATTTATTTGGGAAATTACAAGCAGAAAGAGTTGTAGACTTTAGGATAGTAATTCATAATTATTTGGCAATAGCACCGTTTTATCGACAATCGGTGTTGTTTTTTTTGGACAGTAAAACAGTCTATCATACCTACTTATCGATATTCATTGGGAGGGGGTTGGACAACAGTTAATTGGTCTTATTCTCTTCTATTTTCCCTTCGTCGTGAGATCATCTTTATAGTAAAATCCAGGCGAGTGCGAACATACGTCCAACGTGGAAGAATTTACTCATGCCCAGTTACACAAAAATTAAAGCTTCGAGAAAAAAAAATGAGATAACTGAGTAAATGATAGACTACAATACTGAGACAAAACCACACAAAAACATTCCAAAATGAGTGGAAATATACTGTTCTTTCATACTTAAAGAATATTTTTTTCATTATTTTTATCTTCATACACTCGTACATCCCTCCATCAATCAAAAAAATTCGTTTCTGACTCCGTTCTTTCTCAGGGATGAAGACCATTGAAGGAACATTGAATGGAATTAGTGACATAATTTCAGGGGAATTTGTTCAGTTATTTACAATTTCCAGAAAAAAGAACTTTAATTCTTGGCGAAGCTGAGTTCATCTACTGTGTCTGGTCTTATGTGGTGTCTTTTGAAATACAAATATCTTGGGAATTTGTTTCAAACGTTTTTATTGTCTTTGCAGTAAAGTTTAATATTGTTCATACCCAATTATAGCCGCATATTCTAAATTTGGAATCATTAATGAATAATATAGAATATTGTTGGTTCTTATGTTGATAGTATCTGTCTTATTATGGCCGGTGGCTTAGCGGTCTAATGACACAGGCCGTTCGAAACTCCAGCATAGCGATAGTCGGTTCGAGCCCGATGTAGGTACAATAAATTTTTTCTTAAATATTCTATATCGGATCGATAGGTGACCGCATGCCTTGTTGAAAAACAAGTGTATTGTGGGTTGTCTAGATGCTAATCTCGTCTTGTGCTAGCTTGGAGTGCACACCGACTGCCCGAGGTGGTGCTGTAGGTTTTCCGGGTTTTCCTACAACTGAAAAGTGAATACATAACCTAAAACATCAGTAAGTCGCCCCGGAGCGCCACGGCAAATAATAATAATAGCCGTCCTCTACCCGCACAGGCTATGCCTTTGGGTACACTCAACGAGTGTCTATGAGGAAGTATTTTTTTTTTCGTTAGGAATTGCCCAGACAGGCTCTGTCTCCGGAGCCCCGATACTTCCGGAGGGCGAGCTGGATCATTTATCCCAATAACCACTCCCCACGCCGTGGGGTCCGAGAGTCATGTGCCCTGACCAGGGGAAGTGAACCAGGAATTACGGCCTTCTGCATTCGTCCGGCTAAGATTTCTGCCATATCAAGGCAAGCCGGTATGATTTTTAAGTTTTAGAGCAGTGTGCAGAAGGTATATTATTATTATTATTATCAATCCAAGCATTTTATCATGATATTCTATTGTTATACTTTACCACGAATTGCAGTGGTGCAAATCTTATATTTGGCAGAAATTTGCGGTCACGATTCAGTGCATTATTGCCAGATTCAGGACAGGCCATTGAACGTAGTTCAACTATAGAAAATCGTGAAAAGGAACAACAGAATCAACATAGATTTCATCATGGAAGAAAAAGGTTCGAAACTTTCAAATTAGGTGAAGTAGTTACAGTAAAGGATTACAGAAAAATAATGTCTGTTGAATCAAAGGTGTCACTTTTAAAAAAATTGGTGTATATATATTGTGAAGATTCCAGAAATGAATAATGTTGAATGGAAAAGACACCTGAATCAAATTCCATCAAGTAATATCACTGAACAACCCATAATGGAAACTTTTAGTAGACCTAAATGAAATATCAGGCCTCCTGACAGGTGGAGGTATGATTGATTTTTTTTTCTCTCTAGGGGAGAGATGTAGTGTAGTAGCTTTCGTACATGAAGCACCTTGTATACATATTTAGTTGTGAATCAAGTAACTTTTTTATATCATGATGTCATGGCGATTATGCATGTTGTTGATATATAAATAAATATACGTTTTCGAGTTCGAAACACATTAATGTTTTCGAGTCTTATTGAAAGTATTCTTAGCAGTAATCAGAATATCACAATATCACTATTGACTGTTTAGAAATCTGAATTCGTAGACCGAAGCCAAGTGTCTTTGTGGATCTTGTCAAAACATTCGACACGATAAGTCATCCCAAAATAGTGCTCTCTGGGAGAACATGGTATCGAGTGTATCAATCGCTAACTAATGCGAAGTAATTTATCAGATGAAATCAAATATATTTCTGTTAACAATAAATGCAGTTAGATATCAATTGGAATAATAAATTAAATCATGAGAGTAAGTTTTGCAGATAATACAGCCATTCTTCACACAGACCATTAATGAAACTCTTTTGGGAAAGGCTACATTAGATTAGCAGAATAAAAACTTTGTTCGATTCTAGATTATCAACAATCGATTTCGAAAAAGTTAAATACTTTTCTCTCAGGAGAGTATTATCAATCTGCGCAATTTGAAGGTGGAAGAAAACATGGATAGAAAAATAATAAAGAAACAGACATTTGGAATTAAGTGCCACCCTTGAGAAAAATAATAAATTTTTTATTTCCAGTTTTTCGAAATGTGGAATTGAGCCCAACTGTAGTAAAACTGAACAAAATACATTGAAAATTTGTCAAAATCCACCCATTTCTGAGAGAAATCTATAACAATTTAAAACAAAATTTCCAACAAAGCGTTTTCACACCATACAATTTCAAATATATATTATGACAGATTATTTTCCACAAAACTTTACCGACATTATAAACAAATAACAGCAACCAGCAACTTCTATTATTATAATCAACAATGAGACTCCTTATCGCACTAACTTATATTTTGAAAACCGTTGACATTTTTGATAACGAAACCTATCCCTTTTTTGTATAGAAAAAAATTGAGGATTGAAAAAAGAAGACAAAATCTACAAGAACACAGTGTCGTAAAGGTTGGGGACGGGCTATTAGTGGTACTCATCTGCCGTACGCCCCTGTGTGAAGTCACAAACACGTGAGCGCAAATGACATCGAATATAATGGCAAAATGTTGAGCCCTTATGGATATGTTGAAAAAAAAAACATATTTTCTTACCATTTCAACAATCATCCTAGAGAATATATTGACTGGAACTTTCATCTATAGGATGTAGTAAAGTTTCTACCATGCAACAGAGTTTGTCCACTTCATTCTGGAACACCCTAGAGATATTATTGCTTGGATTTTCTGAAAGCAGCACAACGTATGAAATGAGCTCTCTAAAAGTAAAAATTGGGAAGTACTGGCCATTGAGTATGGTAGTTTTTCCATTTTAGTAATCGAAATGCGAAGAAGTAAAAAGCTTTCTTTTCGCCAAATGAGTGTCGCCATTGTTCACAATTATCCGAATACACGCACGATGCTCAATTTGGCAAAATTGGACATCGATAAATTTCATTTAATTTCATTGCTTCAATGCACCGACCATTTTCGTCAGATTTCTCCAGAAAAAAAAAACATTGAAGCAAGTGTATGGAGCTGAAAATAGACTGTTGAAAAATGATGATGTATTTTACAAATACAAATCTTGTTACCTTATAATCCCCAGGCGCTTTCAAACCCTCGCATTATATTATGACCTCCGAGCAATAAAAATATAGAGGTGGCCTCCCAATTCAAACACTACAGAAGTGTAGACAACCATAATGTTCATCTCTCTCGTTATAAAATGTGGGCAAGGGGGCTGAGGGGATTGATTACAAACAATTCAGAGGACTGATGACCCACGGGCGTGAGGAAAAATATCTGTGTATTTTTGCACTATAGAGTCAATATCTCGGGCAATAAGCACTCAAATCACCATAAAACTTCCAAAAAACAACACACTAAAAAATATCCACAACGCCATCCACAAGCATAAACATGAGAACAAACAATGGAAAACGAAAACCAAAGGTCGTTAGTACTCGAAGAAACCCGAACGTCCCGAACCGGCATTATCTATTTTGACCTTCAGAGGAATGTTGTAAAAACAAGGACAGAAAGGCATCTCTATATTTTTATTGCTCGGAGATTATGACAGGTGAACAAAGTCACAACAGATACTGGAAACGAAGACAATGTTGATCACACATCTCAACCAAAACCTCAATATTTTTTTTATAGATATTCAATGAACCAGCATTCATACCAATTATTATTGAGGAATAAAATTTATTGTGTATAACAATTTTCAAAGGATACCCACTATCCAAAGCGTTCATATTGAAAGTCGAATTATTTATTATGTAGGAGCACGTGTTTACTTTTGTGGAATTTGTTCCTTTTTTAAGCTTCTGCAAAGGTTGGAAAACATTTAAGTTTTTCATTCGATAAGTCAATATTCCTGATATAGATAAAATATCATGTACCTACAAATAATGATGGAATTATACTGTGGGTCTTCTTGGAAATAGCTTATTTGCACACACCAATATTAGTATATTTTGTATGACAAGATACCGAGAATTTTCTTATCAAATTAAAACGTGTGCATCGTGAAAAAAATTATCAGATAGGGGAATCACAAGTAGTAATGTCAATGAAACGTGAAAAACTGAAGTTAAATTGAAGAGATGAACTACATCGTGAGTTTTCTCATAAACTGTAATAGTTATCTCATTCAATCACACGACTTTTCTAACCTCATAATCCATGGCTTGTAATAAATAGTCCTGTTAACTTTTGAAACGTTTGACGTACAAACTTAAAAAAAAAACTTTGGAGGGTTTCACCGATACTACTTTTTGAAATAGAACACATCAACAAAAAAAATTAAATGGAATGGGGAGTCACTTGTCACATCGTTGAAAAGATAATTGAATTCTCTTTTCAACCATCTGAATTTTTTAGAATTTTGGCATTACGATATTTCACAATATGCATTTGAAATGTCAGAATAAATGCGGATCTGGCGGTCCGAATTCCTTTTCTTACCTGATCACGATACTTTTAATGGTTTAAAAAATTCAAAATGGTATGGGGGATCATTTGTCACATCGTTGAAAAGATAATTGAATTCTTTTTGCAACCATCCAAAAATTTTTTGAATTTCGTTACATTAAAAAAAAATTTCTGTTCCGTTATTTCACATCAAACCATTCAAAGGTTATCGTTGTCAGGTAAGAAAAGGGCTTCAGTTCCGCGAAATCCGCACTTATTCTGATATTTCAACTGCATAGTGTGAAAAAACTGGCAATGTTAATTTTTGAGTGATTGAATTAAATTTTTGTGTTATTCGTGTTCAATAGTTTTTAATAGTTTAAGACGTTTAAGTTCTTTAAGAATATGAAAATATTTATTTTTATCTTTGTCCTTTTCATTTGCTTTGTTATCTGTGATTTTATTTTTGGTTTGTTCTTATGTTTAAAATGACTAAAAATTATTTCTCAGCATAGTTTTTCATTTTCTCTTTTCTGGCGTATTTAGAGCTGTGAGTTATTGCAGCACATATATTTTTTCGAGATCGAGAAATCTCGAAATAAGTTCTCGATCTCGAAAAATCTCGAAGTGTTTTTCTCGATCTCGTTCTCGAAAAAACTCATTAGTCTTGACTCGATCTCGTCTCGAAATCTAGACGAGACGAGACGAGAAATCTCGAATTTCGAGTCTCGTGAAAGACTGCCCTTTACACATCCGTCCTCCCAAAGAGTCAATTGTAGTCGCGTTGATCGACTTATGAAGTCATGGTAGTTTTTTATTTCTTTGAGGATGTATCAGTCAGGAAGTTTCTCCAAAGCCAGCATACATCTGTATGGTAGGATGATGTCACTCAACCAAATAACCACTCGCCACGCTTGGATGAGTCACTATTGGGGCAGTGAATCATGCGCCCTGAGGAGATAAAGTGACAGAAAAGACAACGGCCTTCTACATTCGTCCTGCTGAGATTTCTGCCTTGCAGAACCACAATATTGAGTCTATTTTTCCTTCTCTTTTCGGAAAACTCCACCATGAAAATCTTAAAACTTTGGAGGTAAAGAAGACTTATACTTCTTATATGCCTGAATATGAGGATTGAGTAGAACCCAAAGGCTCAGTCAGCACTCCTTCCTCATCATTCACATCTGATTCATTATCCCTCGGGAAATAGTGCTTTACAGGTTTCTCGTCTATACTATACGAGTGTCAAAAATGAGTAATACTCGTAGCGCCGCATTATGAAATTATTTGAACAAATAATGAAGAATCAAGTACTTGGTGACATTTACAGAAAAATAGATCTTGCAAAAAGTGATTTTTCCAGTTTATGGCAAATTTTTTTCCACGCCAAAGAGTATATGATTCATTGCAGTATTCGAAAGAAAAGATTTCAAGAATAAAAATTCCTATTGAATTTCAAAAATAAAAGTTTTGTTAGGTTCAAGTTGATTTTGGTAACAAAAAGTAAATATTTTCTTTCAAAAAGGATACAGCATTTTCTCCTAATTTTATCAGAATAAAATTATTTTTCTGGATGATAAAAATAAAAACCAAAACATTGTTAATGGCGATTTTCTTAATATTTTTGGAAATAATTATTCAATTTTCCGTCAATTTCCTCATGATTTAATGTTATGACACTCTCCATTACGCGACTACGGTAGACGAGGGTGTTGAAGACACCATCTTTGCAGGATATTATGAATCCCTCGGTTTCCGACTTCAGCCCACTTGACCTGAGAAAAGTGAAGGTCAGGTTTCTGGATAAGCCAAGGTCTTCAATGTTTTAAAAGAAGACCTAATGCATTGGCTTATCCTTATGAAGCTGTAGTAGCCTCTCACTCTCCGCAGCTTTGATGCGGGCTTTTTGCTGAATTGGTGTTAATTATTTAATCAAAAATAAAATAACCATGAAAAAGACTGACTCAAATTGATTGCTCTGTACTGTTCAGATATTTTTGAGGCTGGATATGAAAATGAAAAACGACGGTTTTTCAATGACTTGTTGGGAAATGCGAAGTTGTGAAAATCTCACAGTGAAATTGTTACCAATACAATTTGTGACATGTGTGGGTGTTCTAAAAAAATTGTTTTTTACTCTGGTTTGCGGAATGTCGCCACCAAGAGGTCTAAGGTTACAGTACCAGTATATACCGGTGCAATTGTTACCAATCAATGGATTAGTAGGAAAATATTCCTTGAAAAAATTTTATAATAGAAAAATAATATTAGTTACTTGGAAAGCCGATTATAGGTTAGAGAATTGTTAGAAATATTACAATATTTCCTAAGGAAATAAACTGAATTCGAAACATTTTTAGAGCAGTCACAACCACCTAGGTACAGTTCCAATTTGAAAACTGACGCTAATGAAATTTAAAATTTGTAATGGTAATACTGTATGTGGAAACAAACATCTCCTAAATCCAAAAACGTGAATATATCCAAGATGTACAATTTGAAATTTGAACGTTGAAGACGTTTCCGTTGAGACTGGATGTATTCCATAGATTAATGGGAATTAAATGTTACAGGAACCCTCCCAATTCCATAATTATATCCCAAACGACTCAAATGTTACAGAAACGTCCCAGTTTTTGCGGACACCAGGTAATTTTTTGGAGTAAATAAATGAAAGGAACAATTAAATGAAACTGTTACAGACATTTTTGAGTAGAGTATTCTCAACCCATCAAAACCTGAACAGAAGTGCATTTCAAACTTTTCCAACAATCCCAACCCCTATCTCTTTCACCACAATTATAGACTAATTTTCAGCGGAAAAGATCAAGCGTTAACGTCGGAAAGGCTTTTCCACTGGTTTTCACTACACGACTTTTTACTTAGGCCGTGCGCAACAAAGCGTTCACATACTTGGAAGCAACATCCACGTTATAAACAATTTTTCATGGAGGATATGATTCTGGCAGCACCCAATTTGGACACGACCCCGCGGTAATTCTGAGAATAAGGCACGTGGCAGAGGCATTACGAAGCCGAGTTTAGTTCCCGTCATTTCACACACTATGCCAAATTGTTTGATGGGTATAATAACTCGATCACCCCAAGTTTAACACGGGAGAGGGATGGATAGAGATGTTTTCGAGGCACGGTCTTGGGATACAGTTGATTTGTTTGTGGGTTAAGACGCTTTGATGGGAGTGTTGGATGCCAAAAAGTTGTTCTGGATAATTTATTGATAAAGAAAAACTTGAAATATCATTATATCAAAAGTTTCCCCTTTCTTAATCTCTAATAATAATACGAATGTATTTTCAATGAGGATAATAATTTGTAGTTAGTGAAAATGTTATTGTTGAACCATTTTCTGAAATATTTGGAAGGTTTATTGATGGTTTAGAGAGTGGGTCAATATGACTGACAAACTGAAGGAGATGAATGAATGACTGAGTTCGTGAAAACATTGTTCAAACTCTGAACAGAAGTTACTGTGGGCAAATAAATATATAGTTTACGAGATACGGAGTCTTTTATATAGAGACGGTATTGAAAGTATAAGTGTTTCCGTTATATTTGATTCGGATTATGTATCAATTGATGGAAAATACGCCTCCTGAAATTACAAAACAGGCAAAGAATGTAGAGAAAAGTCTGCATTTCAATTTAAAATTCTTGATCGCGGATGAAGCATAGTATGTTACGCGTTTAAAATGAAAATTCGCGATCTTCGAGGTGTTCGGCTCTGCTCTAACTTGGAACTTCACACTGAAAATAAATTTTCAATCTATATTTAATACAGAATGACCATGAGTACGAATAGGCATAGATTAAACTACCTGCCTCTTTATATGTTGATAAAACAGTTGAGCAAAACTTGTAAATATGATTAGAAAGTAATTAGACGACAGCTATCTTCAACCACTTCTTTATCAAAACTACTTCAAAGCATATTACATAATTATTCCCTAGCGATGAAACATCGTTCAGAGATAACGAAAAGCCGGCTGTGAAACAAAAGAGACAGCAAACCCAGATACTCCTATTAAGATGATAAGAAGTGTGGGAAAGCATTAAAATTCAATCAGTGGCCCTTGTAATATGTGTCTTCTGCTCCAGGATTTAAAAGAGGATGCTTGTCTGATTATAGTTGTCGATAGAATTCGGTCCAGAACACGCGATTTTCTTGTTCTCTCTTTTTAGTCTAGTCAACAAGTGCCATTTAGACCAACTTTTTTCAGCAGTCTCCGAAAATTATGATTGAGGTGTCATTCGATTCGGAATGACATCCAGATGATTTTTGAAAAAAATGAAGTTCCGCATGAAAAAATTGTAAAAGTTATTAACAATTAACTAAAAAAAAAAGATGGCTTTAGTATTTTGTAAATATCTCAAAAACTAATTAAAAATTTTTAAATCTAAAAAAAGATTCAAAAAGAGGAGGAAATTTCCTAAAAAAAAGCTCAATTCCCGGAATTGTAGCATCAATATTTATAATTTTCCCAGAGGGATGAAAATACGGCCGAAAACGGGTACTCTGGCTCGGGCAAGCCACACCCACTTTGGACACTTTAACAATAAAAATTATTTTAAAATACTAAATATGAAAATAAAAAATTGGAAAAATTCAGGCACTAACTGAATAGATTAATGAACAATAATCCGCTTGAAAAAAATTTTTATCACAATTTTTCAATTAGTTAATCAATAGTTAATTAATAATTTTTTTCTGCTTGAACATGAACATTGCAAGTGTGATAATTGTTAAACTATAAATTCAAGATTTTTTTCCTCTTTTGGAGCAATTCTTGAAAGGCTTCAGAATAGAACCCCGTTGGAAAAATTAAAAAGTTTTTATTTTTCAGTTTTTTATTAACAATTTTCGTTGTTGCAAAATTAAATACTTAAATTAATCATTGAAAAAAATTTTTTTTTTTAAATATTATCAATAATCCGTTTTTATGTTATCAGGAACTAAATAGAAATAATTTTTTTAAATTTTTATCTCTAATTGTTTAAAAAATTGTTATAAACAAATGCGTTGTTTATAAGATAATTGAAATTTTTTTTATGGAATTTCAATCTTTGATACAAATAATGACTTTCAAAAGAAAAATTGTTCCTTAAAAAAATTTTTTTATTGCTTGAAAACGCATTTGTTAATTAACAATTATTTTCTCCCGCTTCTAATTAATATTAAGGAACCATTTTTTTTTTTAATCATTATTTGTCTTTCTTTCTGATATAAAAAAAAAAATCCATTTTATTTAATTTTTCATTGTTTATGCAATAAACAATTTGTTATAAACAAATAAATTTTTACATTATATTTTTTTTTCTATTCTTATTTCTGTCACAAAAACAGACATGATTTTTTTTATTATTTTTTATTTAATTTTTAAATATAAGTTCTCTCTAACTTCGTTATTCTTACCTGGTCTTCATCCTTAAAATTATTATAATTTACAAACTAATGGAGATACGATGAAAATACTTAAGACTTATTTATTCTCCATTACATAAAAAACAAATTTAGCAGAAAAGTTTAGTTGTTACTTATTTATTTTTTTACTTATTTTTTCCCTAAGTATTTTTCAACAACAATTGCTATAAATTCAATAAATAAATAAGTAACAACTAAACTTTTCTGCTAAATTTGTTTTTTATGTAATGGAGAATAAATAAGTCTTAAGTATTTTCATCGTATCTCCATTAGTTTGTAAATTATAATAATTTTAAGGATGAAGACCAGGTAAGAATGACGAAGTTAGAGAGAACTTATATTTAAAAATTAAATAAAAAATAATAAAAAAAATTTTAAAAAAGAAAAAAATCATGTCTGTTTTTGTGACAGAAATTAGAATAGAAAAAAAAATATAAGGTAAAAATTTATTTGTTTATAACAAATTGTTTATTGCATAAACAATGAAAAATTAAATAAAATGGAATTTTTTTTTTATATCAGAAAGAAAGACAAATAATGATTTAAAAAAGAAAATGGTTCCTTAATATTAATTAGAAGCGGGAGAAAATAATTGTTAATTAACAAATGCGTTTTCAAGCAATAAAAAAAATTTTTTAAGGAACAATTTTTCTTTTAAAAATCATTATTTGTATCAAAGATTGAAATTCCATAAAAAAATTTCAATTATCTTATAAACAACGCATTTGTTTATAACAATTTTTTAAACAATTAGAGATAAAAATTTAAAAAAATTATTTCTATGTAGTTCCTGATAACATAAAAACGGATTATTGATAATATTTAAAAAAAAAATTTTTTTCAATGATTAATTTAAGTATTTGATTTTGCAACAACGAAAATTGTTAATAAAAAACTGAAAATTAAAAACTTTTCAATTTTTCCAACGGGGTTCTATTCTGAAGCCTTTCAAGTATTGCTCCAAAAGAGGAAAAAAATCTTAAATTTATAGTTTAACAATTATCACACTTGCAATGTTCATGTTCAAGCAGAAAAAAATTATTAATTAACTATTGATTAACTAATTGGAAAATTGTGATAAAAATTCTTTTCAAGCGGATTATTGTTCATTAATCTATTCAGTTAGTGCCTGAATTTTTCCAATTTTTTATTTTCATATTTAGTATTTTAAAATAATTTTTATTGTTAAAGTGTCCAAAGTGGGTGTGGCTTGCCCGAGCCAGAGTACCCGTTTTCGGCCGTATTTTCATCCCTCTGGGAAAATTATAAATATTGATGCTACAATTCCGGGAATAGAGCTTTTTTTTAGGAAATTTCCTCCTCTTTTTGAATCTTTTTTTAGATTTAAAAAATTTTAATTAGTTTTTGAGATATTTACAAAATACTAAAGCCATCTTTTTTTTTTAGTTAATTGTTAATAACTTTTACAATTTTTTCATGCGGAACTTCATTTTTTTCAAAAATCATCTGGATGTCATTCCGAATCCAATGACACCTCAATCATAATTTTCGGAGACTGCTGAAAAAAGTTGGTCTAAATGGCACTTGTTGACTAGACTATTTGACAGTCTTCGGCTCAGTATTTATGCGCAAAGGTGTTCAATCATAAATCTTATTCAAAGTGAGTATAAGAACTCTGAGAGATGATATCTTTCATTACTTGAATATAATTTTGGACCCCGTAAATATAGAGGAGTTGCGTTCTTTTACTCCTTGGGGAGAAGTAGTTGTATTTCAGAGGTCAATTAAATGAATCCTAATTAGCTCCTTCAGTTCTGGAGTCATACAGAAAAAAAAATTAATATCAAAATTTTTTTCTGCCTATACCTTTTTATTTTACGAAGATATTTCTAAACTTTCGACATTTGCAATTACACACAATATATAAAACTTTGTTTTTGAAAAGCATATTGATAAAAGCTGTCTCTCCAATTCTCCAAATCCATGTACAAAGATAACATCTAACTCCAACGTCCATCTCTCTCCTTCTATCTCTTTCTCTCTCCTATCTCTTTCTCTCTCTCTATCGTTCTCTCTTTTTCTCCTTCTCTTCTCTCCTTCCCTTTCCCTTTCCCTTTCCCTTTCCCTTTCCCTTTCCCTTTCCCTTTCCCTTTCCCTTTCCCTTTCCCTTTCCCTTTCCCTTTCCCTTTCCCTTTCCCTTTCCCTTTCCCTTTCCCTTTCCCTTTCCCTTTCCCTTTCCCTTTCCCTTTCCCTTTCCCTTTCCCTTTCCCTTTCCCTTTCCCTTTCCCTTTCCCTTTCCCTTTCCCTTTCCCTTTCCCTTTCCCTTTCCCTTTCCCTTTCCCTTTCCCTTTCCCTTTCCCTTTCCCTTTCCCTTTCCCTTTCCCTTTCCCTTTCCCTTTCCCTTTCCCTTTCCCTTTCCCTTTCCCTTTCCCTTTCCCTTTCCCTTTCCCTTTCCCTTTCCCTTTCCCTTTCCCTTTCCCTTTCCCTTTCCCTTTCCCTTTCCCTTTCCCTTTCCCTTTCCCTTTCCCTTTCCCTTTCCCTTTCCCTTTCCCTTTCCCTTTCCCTTTCCCTTTCCCTTTCCCTTTCCCTTTCCCTTTCCCTTTCCCTTTCCCTTTCCCTTTCCCTTTCCCTTTCCCTTTCCCTTTCCCTTTCCCTTTCCCTTTCCCTTTCCCTTTCCCTTTCCCTTTCCCTTTCCCTTTCCCTTTCCCTTTCCCTTTCCCTTTCCCTTTCCCTTTCCCTTTCCCTTTCCCTTTCCCTTTCCCTTTCCCTTTCCCTTTCCCTTTCCCTTTCCCTTTCCCTTTCCCTTTCCCTTTCCCTTTCCCTTTCCCTTTCCCTTTCCCTTTCCCTTTCCCTTTCCCTTTCCCTTTCCCTTTCCCTTTCCCTTTCCCTTTCCCTTTCCCTTTCCCTTTCCCTTTCCCTTTCCCTTTCCCTTTCCCTTTCCCTTTCCCTTTCCCTTTCCCTTTCCCTTTCCCTTTCCCTTTCCCTTTCCCTTTCCCTTTCCCTTTCCCTTTCCCTTTCCCTTTCCCTTTCCCTTTCCCTTTCCCTTTCCCTTTCCCTTTCCCTTTCCCTTTCCCTTTCCCTTTCCCTTTCCCTTTCCCTTTCCCTTTCCCTTTCCCTTTCCCTTTCCCTTTCCCTTTCCCTTTCCCTTTCCCTTTCCCTTTCCCTTTCCCTTTCCCTTTCCCTTTCCCTTTCCCTTTCCCTTTCCCTTTCCCTTTCCCTTTCCCTTTCCCTTTCCCTTTCCCTTTCCCTTTCCCTTTCCCTTTCCCTTTCCCTTTCCCTTTCCCTTTCCCTTTCCCTTTCCCTTTCCCTTTCCCTTTCCCTTTCCCTTTCCCTTTCCCTTTCCCTTTCCCTTTCCCTTTCCCTTTCCCTTTCCCTTTCCCTTTCCCTTTCCCTTTCCCTTTCCCTTTCCCTTTCCCTTTCCCTTTCCCTTTCCCTTTCCCTTTCCCTTTCCCTTTCCCTTTCCCTTTCCCTTTCCCTTTCCCTTTCCCTTTCCCTTTCCCTTTCCCTTTCCCTTTCCCTTTCCCTTTCCCTTTCCCTTTCCCTTTCCCTTTCCCTTTCCCTTTCCCTTTCCCTTTCCCTTTCCCTTTCCCTTTCCCTTTCCCTTTCCCTTTCCCTTTCCCTTTCCCTTTCCCTTTCCCTTTCCCTTTCCCTTTCCCTTTCCCTTTCCCTTTCCCTTTCCCTTTCCCTTTCCCTTTCCCTTTCCCTTTCCCTTTCCCTTTCCCTTTCCCTTTCCCTTTCCCTTTCCCTTTCAACATTTTTCAATTACCGTAACAACTGTAATTGAAAAATATCAACTTGTCATTGATACACTTCTAATTTTCTGATCGTATTTCATTACATCTGTTATAGAATATAAAAAAAAATTGAAATTCTACTGGTTCAATATTTCCAAAACACTTTGTAGTTCAGATGAAAATACTTCGCCAATATGAAACATGACTCTTGGCATTAGAAAAACTGCAATACAAAATACAGGTCCTTATTCGAAAATAAAAGATTGAAAGGGCCAATTTGTATGATACTTTGTATAGAATTTTCATTTGCATATTTGGATGAACTACAAAAAGTTGCCATGACAAATTGTCGAAAGCTTTAAAGTATCCTCAGAAAATAATACAATTTCAAAATTACCGATATCGCTGTATATACACAGGTTTTTATCATAATTATTATTCTATATGGGATTTTAGCTCCGATAGATTCGAGCTAACTGGTTATCCTAGGCCGATGACCTGGTCGTCACCATTAGGGGCAGACATACCGGAGTAATCTCCGACCGCATGCAAGTAGCCCTAAACACAATCATTTGCGCATAGAACGAACTCAATCCTAGCAAAACAGTGAGGCCCCATTCCTTGGTTTCTTTGAACATTCGGTCATTCAACCAGAGCATTATAAATGGGACCGGTTTTTTTGAAACCGCTTAGCTGAGCAGTACTGCGCCATTCCACTGCTTTTTGCCGACTAGTCTGTTGATATCTGTTGAGTTTGATTCCAGCGGAATCGCCGGCGAGTGCGGACGACTGATATTTATAAAATAAAATATGAACAAATATTCAAAAAATGAGTGACAAATTCACGCCTAAAGATGATGAAGTCTGAACAGACTTGGTGAAACAGCATCCACCGTTATCTAGGGTTGGAGGAAAAAGCTATAAAGATATGGTGGTAGAAAACAACATTTGGAAAGAAATTGGTACGCTAATGAAGAAGAACGGTTACTTCTTCCTTTTCTAACAATAACAAAGTGATACAAACAGCACGCATATCACATGGCGGATATGAAAGGAACTCTAATTTTTTATATTTCTAAGAACCACCTCGGGCGGAAATCGGTATCCTCAGCGGTCGACGGACTGTCCGCTTTGTTCAAAGAAACCAAGGCTTGAGCTGGACATACTGCAGAGTCTTCGGTAAGGCATGGGGTCTGAAACTAAAAATGATTTATTGGTCATATCAAATGATCATCAAACCTATGTTCACCTGCGCTTCACCAGACTAGTCTTGGTCTTGTCTCGGTCTTGATACCAAGACTTGACTTTCGAGACCAAGACCGAGTCTATCCCTCAAGAGTGTTGGCCTTGGTTTTAGTCTCGAAAGAAAAATAGTGAACTTAAATCTACTCAATATTACAAAAAATTTTATGGGAAATGATATGGCATTTTATTTTTCATATGGTAGGTTTTTAAATTTTGTTCATTCAAAATGGAAAATACACTTTCAAAATCTGTTGTTGTAAGGTCGCAGTGGTTAATAAGTATTGAAATTTCCTCGTGATTCCGATTCCACCCCCTGCCGCCTCCGCATATTACTGGTCTTTACACAATAATCCATTGTAAAATTGTCAAACCTAATTAACATTCCAACCATTTTGAACCTTTTTTCTGGCCTGTCGGTCGTCGACCTGTGTGCTGTGTGGGTCCCATTCAATCTTCATTTAAGATTTCTTGAAAATTATATTATGATGGTGGGATGAGAAATTTGTTTCGCCTACTTTACCCATACAAACTGACAATTGTTAAATATTGAGAAATACGAAATACCTATTATATGCATATAAACTGTTGGACAATTGAATTGAATTATTCAAATTTCTATAAAAATTTTAATCCACGACCAAGACTATCAAGACCTAGACTATCAAGACCAAGACTGAGCCAGTCTCATCTTTGTCTTTAAATATCAAGACAACATTTATTTTTTGAGACCAATACCAAGACTGATCAGTCTTGGTCTTGGTTTTGCGAAGCCATATTCAATGGTATAGTTGCGAAAATATGCAACAAATTCTAGCACAAGTCAAACTTCAGAGAGTGTAGCGGCTAGGTTGCAGGAGCAATATGTTCGTGCCCCACTGCAGCTCTAGAGGCGCTAAACCTTTCGCCATTACACCTATGTGTAATGAAAGAAGCAGCAAATAGAGCCTTCAGACTGTACCAGATAAAGAACATAAAAGCAGGAAATCTGAAGATTTTGGAACACATCTACCTAGAAGCTGACAGATATCATGCCGATGAGGTACGACTTGCAGTTTGAAGTGGTCATAAATAACCACCAGATTTACACAGAAAATGGTCCTCAATTGGCAATGGATGTCTCAGTGTGGTACACAGATTGATCCAAGATGAACGGAGGGGTTGGAGTAGGCGTTACAGGGACAAATTTCAATCTCTCAAAGCACTTTGGTGAGAGTACAACCATCTTCCAAGCAGAAGTACATGCAACAGAGATTTGTATCCAGGAATGCCTTGAAATGGGCACCCGAATGGCAAAAATCTATATACTATAAGAAAGACAAGCAACACTTAATGCCCTGAAGTTACATTTGTGAGTCTATGCTGTAAACAAACCCTGAGACAACTGGCAGCAAACAATCAGGTAACCCTGATGTGGGTGCCAAGTCACAAGCGCATCAAGGGTATTGAGGAAGCAGACTGCCTTGCCAAAGAAGGGGTAAACACACCACTTCTTGTCCCAGAACCCTGCTGTTGACTCTTCAAAGCCCATTTAAAAAAAGTGGTTTGATGCTGAAAATTCAATGAAATTAAATCTCACTGGAATAAAGTGCCACGACAAAAATAAGCGATAAGGCTAGTGAGCCTATCACCAAGGAAACCTAAACAGCTTCTTGAGCTGGACTTGAAATTGGTAACAGGACTACTCACTGGTCGATGTTTCCTGAGGTATCGCCGCAAAAAGATAGGCAAATCAGAGAGTGACAGTTGCCGCTGCTGCGAGAACTTCGAGGAAACTGCACAACATCTACTTTGCGAAGGCCCAGCTCTCTTGGGGAGTTCGTAACGCCTTTCAAAACCAGCATCTTAGCTCCCAGGAAACTGGTAAACTTCGCACGGAGTCTCAGTATCCAGGGTCTTGAATAGATGATGCAAGTTGCCTTGATTTTTATATATAAAATCCCGCAAGTCGTTTCATGCCGATCATATTCAACTGTATGTATATGCCTTGATTGAACATCAGTACTATAGTCGGTGGTGTGAGGAATGCTTATACCTCTTCACTTCGATCAATGCATCGTGCTCCATCCAGGAAAACACAATTCATTCCACACGTACGCAATAAACGATCAATCGATATGTAGATTTGAGAGTAAATTCCCAAAGAATTTAGAAAAAAATTTAAAATAAATGAATGAATAAAAACTAAATGAAAAATATAATCGAATTGTGATGGGTTCGAATCCAGTTCCATGTCTCGGAGAAAATGAATTTTTTGTGTGCTATGTTATATATTCGAAATGACTTTGTATATACCGTAAAGTTTAGAAACACTCCTTTTTTCACTTATATCATCTCTGAATATGAGCTGACTTAAATGCAGTTCACCCTACTTTGTATTGCGGATGAAAACAAAACTTTTTTTTATAATTGCACTTCATGAAATTTTGATTTATACCAGATGATATGATGAAAAAAGAATCTATATGATGTTGATTATGTAATAGTTATTATCCTAACAAGTAAGGAAAGAGTACCTTTCCTGCATGAGACTGCCGTTACCCGAACGACGCAAAGCGGAGTTCGGGTAAGCAGTCGAGTGCGGGAGAGTACCTTTTCGTATGAGTTTGGATCTGTATTTTTTCTACAAGCGAATTAAAAAAAAATATATAGCACTCTTGAAACAAATTTTCTCGTGCGGAAAAAATATTATCCGCACTGGTGCGGGAATAACTTACTTGAAGTGACATTAGTGCGGGAAAATGACACCTCTCAAACTGAATTGCGTGCGGGTATAGGGTAAATCACGTACGCTTGTAGGAAAGAGAATTATACATTCGTCGAGAAATATGATGATATAAAATATTAATACATCAGTGAATGCTGTAGAGATAACGAATATATAATATAAATACTAACTGAGAGAGGCAATCCTGCGGGCCAGAAAAAACTGTTCGCCAATGTAATACCTGCTTTGAGTGATGTCTCAGGGCCAAAAAAAAAACAGAATCCATAAGCTATGCTAGTGTTTGAATCGAGAATAATCGAAAACTAACACATAACGATCACATCACAAACTTTGATTGTGTGTGGAACTTAATCATACTTCATTTTCATGCCCATTTTCATACAAATATCGAAAATAAATATTGGGTCGCATAAACATAAAAATCAAATTACGTGCAGGTAACGTTGTTCGCATCAAAAAATATAAGATAGCAATTGGTTTAATTTAATGAGTGAAATGAATTGAATCGTTTTGAATTGAGTTCAAAAGTTTCAGTTAATAATAAGAAGCTGGTGGTATGTGAAATATATCGTGGAACTCTATTTTATCATTGAGTACAAGACTGAAACATTCACGTCTCTGCTTCTTTCATTTTCAACTTTACGTGTTGAAAATTTTTGGTAGAACGTAAGGTGATTCATCGCCCAGACACGAAGAGATTTGTCAGAAACAAGATTGATAAAGCAAGCTAATAAAGAAAGTACAAGGAGTCCTTGGTGCCAGAAGCGATAAAATTCTGTGGAGATATCTACAACTTTAGCCAACTTGTTGTCATAGGGGTATCCAAAGTAGTTCACCTTTTTCATGAGAGCTTGAGAAAAATTCTTATTTTCGAGACTAATATATATGTTGTTAACAAAGTGGTGCGTCTAAACATCGACAAGATATAATCAATCCACTTTGAAATTGGCGAAACAAACAATTTTGATAATTTGCGCATTCATATTCACTTAACTTAATATCAATGATACCAACTAGAACTAATTTGTTGATAGTTTATTTCGGTTAGAATTTAATGCGACTTCGAAATTTGTTTAGTCTTGGTCACCGTCGATATTTTGTCTGCGACAGACAAATTAACAATAATTCAAAGTCAAAATAAAAATTAATGTCCTACACGTAATTTGTTCAAGCAATAAAACATGAATACATTTCCCGAGGAACTTGCTTATTATACCATGACAACTCAAAACAGAGAACATCTGAAACAAGAATTTGTCGAAAGTCACGTCCAAACATCACTTCATCAATAGTTATAGCTCGGTTCGTATTTATGATCTTTGTTTCTAACCAATGATGCATTGCATTCATGTTTTACTGGGTTTCTGCTGAGACAAGTGTGGTTGATATACGTAAAACAAAGAAGAGTCGATTCTTTCGTTGTTCAATAAATACATTTTTTCTTGGTAATAGAAATATCATGAGCGAATGAATTACACTATTGTAGGTATAAACGGTACTAGTTGCTTGCTGAAAACACAAATTGAACTAGTTTGAGAATAATTCTACAAAAGAATCAGCGTTACGATTTTTTATGAAATTCCTGAAATCATGGAAACCTGTATTGTTCGACAGAGAACTGATAAAAATTATTCATTGAGAGAATATGGCAACACCATTTTGCCAGATCACTCGAGTTTGGGAAATTATTAAGGATACAATAAAGACGTTATAGTCAGTTTATTAAATTGATTTCCTCTGATAAGTATTGTACATATAATACATAGTCTGAACTTGAAGGATTCTGAAATAAAAGATAATCAGTCATTCAAAATATTCCATTAGCTAGAGTTTACCAAATCTACTTTCTTTGTATAGTTGGAAATCCGAAAAGTTTAGACGGTCTTTCTATTGTACCTCAGAAATGAGCATTGTTTAAATTCCATAGTTCGATGAAAGAATTGTGAATTCATCTAGAATGTTAATTATAATCTCTATGACAGCTTAGAGTACAGTTGAACTGATATGTCTTTTCTATTTGGACATCCAGTACTCCCAACCTAGAATTTGCCAAAATGCCATTAAAAATAACTAGAAGACGAATACACTTATTTCATTCCATTAGAGTGCTCGGTAGCGAGGCGGTTACATGCTGGCCTCTGCATTTTGGCCAGGTTGGAATCCTGGAAAACGAGAAAAATTTCCTCAATTTCATAGAATTCGATAGGCAATGTAATTTTTCTAGATGTCAATCTCGACGGTGAATTTTGTCAGATGTTATCCAAAGTGAAGAAAATATGTGCTGGAGATAATCACGATAATGAAATGAATATCATCGACAAAGTCGAAATACCCGTTCTCTCCACACATTCCCACCAAGTAGAAAAATGAGGCAAACATATGTCAGAAAACAAATACTTCCCTGGCTAATACCACGACGGACACTGAACTACATCTGACTGATATTTGTGCAACGTTCTTCCATGAAGACCCAAATGCAAGTGAGTATCTTGTAAATGAACATTTTGCTGGGAATGACCACCTGCAGACATGCATGTTTCGAGGTTTATTGCCTCCCATCAGTGACAGGGTAGAGCGGACAATATTATAATTGTCCTGTCCAAGTAAAATAGTATTTATTCGAGAAAAAGGAAATTAAATTCTGCTTCGACTCATATTCTTGTCTCTACTCGAAAGGTTCGAGTTATAAGGGGTCAATATAAAAATAATGAGAAAGTTTCACCAGATCTAACCCCTCTGATTCTTTCTAATGGTATCATTTAAGAATTCGTCCAGAATCGGCCAGTTGATTCTTGTGAATAGTGATGAAAGAGGAAGCAGTTTCAGACAATTGAATATTGTTCTCGTAAGGATAACGTCATCTGAAAAACTGGAAAGAAGGATCGTTCATAATGTTTGAATTGCCTGTGTCAAGATTTATTCACGCAACAAGCCTTTGAATCATAAAATTTCATAATGTAACAAAACTAATGGGTTTGATTTACTTCAAAGTTTATTCCATTCTTTTTAGCGCACTTGAATAAAAGTAATTCTAAGTCTTTTTTACTCCTATTCAATTTATTTTCCATCAATTGGAAAGCATAGACAGCTGCTGGGAAAATGAAAATATACATCCGTTTCAAAAATATTCATCAACTTTGCTATTTAAACTGTATCTCACGAATTGAAAAATTTTCATGCATAATGAGTACACATTGGCAGGACCAAAATTATTATTGACTCCCAAATGTCATACCGGAATTTATTGTACTTTTTCTTTTTCAGGTAAGCAATGCGTTCTGGAAAAGATCTTCTGCATTCGTTGTGATAGACCCAGGTAAGAAACAATTAATATAGAGTGATTTTCACTGGGAAAAATCCACCCAGCATAACAGTTCTCATGTACCACACAGGAAAGTAACGTATATCAAACTGTACAGTTCTAAGGAAAGTAAGTGGCTTATAGTGAGTATAGTGAGCGAAAAAGGAAAACATGGATAACAAAGTCATTAATAAAACACATTAACCAAAGTAACCATTCCTACCTCTCATGGAAAAAAAAACCCAAATAATGAAAACTTGAATAATGAGTATTTAACGAATAAAAAAGAAACTGAGAAAAAAATAAAGACTGCTAAAGACAACTATTATAAAAAATTAATAAAAAGAGAACAAAATGAAAGTAAAAAACTCTGGAATACTGTTAATGAAATTTTGAATATCAAAACAGGAAGAAAAATAAATAATATCAAAAATGAAAACAATGAAACCGTCACAGATCCAAAAGAATCTGCTAACATATTCAATAACTTCTTCGCGAAAGTGGGAGAAAATTTGGCACAAAACAAAACGCAAAATCAATTACAGGAGTAAAAAATGTATAAATGAAAATTAATTTTTTCTGACACCAACAAATACTACTGAAGTTGAGGATACAACAATTAATTTGAAAAATAAAACGGCACCAGGGCTTGATGGAATCAAAGCTGAAACTCTCAAAATTATAACAAAATGCACATGTGAACCCTTGACGGATATCATAAATTAATCATTTGAATTTGGCAAATTCCCTTCCATTTTGAAAAAATCACTTATAATACCAATTTTTAAAAAGGGCGATACTGAAAATACTTCAAATTATAGGCCTATTTCACTCCTATCATGAATTAGTGAAGTTTTTGAAAAAATTATGAAAAAAAGACAAATATGCGGTGGTCAAAGTATAATCTGCTGTCGACACCTCAATATGGTTTTAGAGAAAATAAATCAACCAATGATGCAATCCACTCTTAAAAAGAAACATCTATGAATCCTTAGACTCAAGTACTCCTTCTATCGGTGTTTTTATAGATCTGAAAAAGGCCTTCGATACTGTCGACCACTCTATACTTTTGGACACACTAGAAGATATGGGTGTGAGAGGTCCAGCAAACAAGTAGAACACAAAAAGTTAAATTTAAAAACAATGTGAGTAACGAGATTAACATTAAATGTGGCGTACCTCAAGGAACGGTACTTGGGCCGGTGTTATTCGTAATTTACTTGAATAACCTATTTCAACAGGAAACAATCGGTAACATAATCAGTTTTGCGGATGATACTGTGATATATTACAAAAACGATGACTGGTATAATCTCAAAATAAACATTGAAAAAGCTCTCAGAAAACTGAAAGACTGGTTCGACAGCAGATTACTCACGATAAACTTCGGAAAAACCGTATATCTACCATTCAGTAGCCATGAAACATCCTTGCCAGAATACAATCTGATTATCCAACAAGATTTTTCAATCAAACCTGCAAAAAAAATAAAATACTTTGGCATATACATTGATAATCACTTGCGATGAAACAATCATGTGGAATATTTAACAAAAAAACTTCGTAGTATCCTATTCAGATTCAAACAAGTCGGGCCATTTTTGAAATTGAAACAGAAAACAATAATATAGCACAGTTTGGTTGAGCCACAATTAAATTATGGCATTATCGGTTGGGGAGGAGGAAATCTCTCAAAAACGGTTCCTCCGTATGATGCTCAACAAACCTGTAAGATATCCAAGCTCTCTACTCTATACTGGAACACACATATTGGATATTAGGCAATTGAATATTATCCAGATAGGATGCCAGCAATATAAAAATAAAAACGAACTATCCATCCAAAATCATACATACGCGACACGATCGAAGAACCGATATTGTGTACCAATAGCTTTCAAAAGCATTGGTCAAAGAAGCTACTCATATTTGGCTCCCAAATTATTCAGTCAACTACCACAAAAAATAACAGATGAAACTTCTTTAAAACGCTTCGAATCTCAACTTATATTATTTGTTAATGAAACGGATAGAACAAAAATGCGTAAAATGATAGAAGGCTGAATCAATAATAGAGAAGAGGTCCATCATACAATAATTTTTGATTGTTTTATCTTTTTTTTATGCAAAAACTGAAAAAAAATTATTTAATATAAATTATTATTTCATTTATGTTCTAAATGAAATTTGCTCCAATATTCACCACAAACAAGTATGTATAATACTTCTGTGGAATTGTAAATGTTTATTCAATTTTATGGTATTCATGTTTCCTCCTATTAGAACAACTGTATTTTATATTTTATATCCTGTATATCTGTATTTGTGTATCGTATTGTATTTTATATTCATGAATAAACGTATATGTAGTATGTATGTAGTATGTACTATATCCACACGCATGCGGAAAGTAGTTTCGATCATCTTCTAAAAACGAAATTTTACACCGGTGGGATTAGATTCCACGTACTGATTGCATTTTCAAAAGGACATTACGCTTTACCAACTGGGCTATTTGGTCCTATCTAATATAGTTAGACCAGTTTTATTACGGCATATTTCATATTTGTAATTATTATGAATTATAAAGTGCGTAAAGTTTATGATTTCAATTTCGTAGGTATCATAATATTGTCATTGGGAAATATTTAGAATTTTTAGATTATTATTCAAATGAGGTTAGTTGAAATTGTTCTCAGTCAGCATTTTTGTGCGATTTTCTTGTTCACATATCAATAATATCGCGATATTATGTTGTAGAATTATTCAGTGGTTGTAGGAAATATAGTGTACACTACTTGTAAGAAAGTGATTTTTCACACTCGTGGAAATGTCGCACTCGGCATGCTCTTCGTGCTAAAATATTTTCCACTCGTGTGGAAAATGTCAGTTTCCGCACTCGTAATGTAATATACTATTTCCTACGACCAGGTAGGAAAATAACATATATCGCACTGTGTAAGTCTCACGAAAAGTGACAAATATTCATATGCATGTTTAAAGTACTTTCTGTAACTTTTGGAATGTACCAAGTAGGTACTGAAAGTTGGCAAATGCATTTCTGTTTAGATTAACCGTTGTCAAGTTGCCGAATATATAAATTATATTGCCTGATATTCATTTTTGAAACACAAAAACAGTCTATTTGAAAAGTGTTATTTTTTCATCTTCATAATAAAAAAATTTCAACACTTCTAGCGGAATGACGCTATCGGTGGTACGATAGAAGTTCAAAAAAAAACAAGTTATTTATATTATGTCTTAAAGAAAATATTGTATATTTGAAGGTGGTGTTAGTTGAAATGATTAGTCGTCTTCTTCTTGGATTTTCTTGTACTTATGTCGATAATTGATAAAGTTATCGCGTGATCGTAGAAAAAATACCAAGAAAATATTTCGTATTTGAAGGTGATGTTAACCTTACATTCTTCAATATTCTTCAAAGAACTCTGAAAAGAATTAGAAGTTCACGACACCAAAATTATAGACATGGTACTTGTAATTTACATCCTTTTCATTCAGGATTTCAAAAGGGTCTCAGTGAAATACCATTTGATTTCAATGAATTTGTTCAGGCGTACATATTTCTTATTTGAATACAGAGCTGCCAGAAGACAATACTCTTATGAGGTTTCTCTGGAAACTGGTAATGATGCCAAGGATATTTTGAGGCATGTGTCAAGTCGCTGGCTTAGCTCAAAAAAAATGTCTTTTGGGAATACTGGATCAGGGGTCCTTTTTGAAAGAATATTTTTTGAGAAAGCTTGCGAAGGAAAAAGATTTCAAATATAGGATAGTAAAAACTGTGAGATAAAAATTAATTATTAAAAAATTGAACGTTTTTTCGCATACTTACACTATACGTTGATTAGATTGCTGATGCAGTGGAATATTTTTTTATTAGGTTCCAAAGTGAAGAACCACTCATACATTTTTTGTGTGTTTCATGCGGAGAACTGTTGTACAATGTTATGAGTAAGTTCATACTCAAAAAAAAACTAACGATAAAGGAAAACAATATACTTGAGGCAAGAAAACTTAGTTTAATAGACATACCTGCATTTGAAAATCATGAAAAAAATTTAAAAAAATGTATTGGGACCGGTGCCCAAAAAGGAATTGCAACAATATCTGCCAAAGATTCATTGTATATCCTTCAGAAGTTCAAAAAATTACTTGAAATATTAACTTCATATTCAATCAAGCAATCACCTCTGAATCATACCCTTGTACGAGATGTTCAATATCTTCATCCTGACAAAAAGTATAGACACAGTCAGAAAAGTGTTTCTGTCCTTATATGTTTGGCAATCATAGTTGGTAATACTAATGAGGGGAAACTTAAAAAAATATTCAATTTCATTCGGGAAATGTCGCCTAACCGGTTTTCAGATTTGATAGCAAGTCAATGGTTGCAGTACCAAATTGAGAATATTGATGAGTCTTGGTACATAAATAATGAAAACAATGAATTGATAAGAAGATATGCTGCTCTGAAATAAAGTCTCTAAAATTCAGGTCATCCAGGGTTACCTCAAGTATGTTCAGTTGAGTCAATTAGTTTTTAAACTTTTGACTAAAGTTACGGAAATTCAATACCGGAAAGAGGATTCAGTATTATTGAATACGTTTTGACAATGATAATTTCACTCAGAATGATAAAGGATCGATTGAAATGTGAAGATGATATCTGTCATTTCAAAGTAACCTCAAGACTGATGGAACTGGTAAAAAGTTCATCCAACAAATACAAAATTTACTTGGAACAGAAAAGAAGGAAAAAAGAGAACATAAAAAAATTAAGAACAACAAAAAGAAAATAAACACAAGAGGAGGAATTACGAGAAGAGACTGTTTTGAAATAAGAATATGATATTTTATTGAAAGAAGCAGAACTGAGGACAGCCGAGACTTTCTATATTTATAGTTGAGGCCGATATGTAGCAAATAACGGAGGTCGAATATTGTATATTATAACAACCGAATCCGTTATTTGCGTATCGGCCGTGTGTCGTTCAAGACTTTTCTTTATCCCGCTGAAAGATCACATTTTGATTTCGAGGAAAGAGCAAACCACGTACCTCGTAATTCTACAGAAACATCTCAACATCGTGTTGTCATTGAAAAGCTTAACAATATCACAACAATATTATAAACAACGTCAGTTTATTGTGTTCGCGATTTCGCTTCAACAAAGACCATGGATGAAATTGAGAAACAAATGGATGATGATAATTGAAAAGGAACGAAGCGGCTAAGATCATATTCTATGAACGGTATCGTGATGTTGGATATTTTTCTATAATAGGACACTGTGTATTCCTAAAGTCGCTTCGATCATTAGTAAATCGATGTCGCCAGAATTCTAGAAGGTACTTAATACTTTTACACATAATAAATGAATGTCAAACGTTTATCTCAGTTTTTTGCAATTTGGCGCTCAGTTCCTTTTCAATTATCATCATCCAAATTACTTTAGAAATATTGGGAGAATTATGTGCAGTGAGTGTTGATTTACTGTCGAAAATAACTCAA
Source organism: Chrysolina americana (assembly GCA_958502065.1). Taxonomy (NCBI): domain Eukaryota; kingdom Metazoa; phylum Arthropoda; class Insecta; order Coleoptera; family Chrysomelidae; genus Chrysolina; species Chrysolina americana. The sequence goes on from OY293411.1 coordinate 73,040,022, forward strand.
GAGCCATATCAAACAGAATTTTAAAATTTTCAATAGTGGCGTAAAAGTAAGAATGTAAAGGTGGTTAATGAACATCAGAGGAAAATCATTAGGAAAATCAGAGGTTTCATCTCCTCGCTGTGTACCAAGATGTCAATGTTGAAACTTTCTTTAATGAACATTGCAGCATTCCTAAAATTGGGAAATCCTCAGCTCCACACAGGGCACTCGTTTCGCAGATCCTCGGCTACTATGCTTGTAGAAGATGGTCTACTATCGGTAAAAGAACTTGGAGGTTTGGAACTCCTCTGCGGTGGCGGAATCGTAAAATCGTAACGAGTCAACTATTTCATGAGGCCACACCGACAAGTTCAAATACTGGTGCTATAGATGGCAAATCTCTCATCGATGAAATAGAAAGAGCCCCGCACCGCATCAATTGGAAATTGGCTTTCGGTGAATTTGTTTGATTTTTTTATATGTTATAGACATCATGATGCTGATCAACTGTATTGGTTGGTTTCCGGGTTTTGCCGTGGTCTTCTTTGGTTTAAATCTCTAAACGTTTCGACTGCAACTGCGGCAGTCATCTTCAGTGGCGTGGTCGAAGTACTCTTCTAGACGTATCAACTGAAACTATTTTGAGAATATCAACCAAATCAACTACGCATCGTTTGTTCGATAGACCGAATCGGATCCATTATGAAGTGCATCAATTCCTACACGGACTCACGATATACAATGTGAGTCCAAAGTTAGCCAGTTTTGTTGTGATTTCTGAAAAATTGAGGGGTGGTATTTTATTCACTTTTAGATATTTCGTAGAATACCAACATCAGTTCCAATTCATAATGTCAGCATCTCCTGAATTCGACTGACATACTATACAGGGTGTAACATAAGTACGTTAAAATATTCAAGTGACTTATTCCTGAGACTACTTAAAAAAAAGCCCATATAAACTTATGTCCGGAAATGCTTCGTTTCGGAGATACAGGGTGTTGAAATTTAATTTTTTTGCTCGCTTATTAAAAATGACTTTTGCAAAAAATAAGTTATTCATACGAAATTTGGTACCCGGTTTTTTTTTAATTTCGTATTAATTTTCATGTAACATCTAGAGAGCGCTGTGTATGCTGTTATTATTTATTTCAAATTGCCCTAACATTTTTGACAGTAAACATTTGGTACTTTTCATGAAAAAACCTTATTCCCAAACCTTTTCCAAGAAAGAAGGTACACTTCCACAACAACGCTGAAGGTGATCGTTTTCGAGATATTTACAATTTTCTATACCAATGCATGTTACTTAGCTCCTAGGGCGCTAAGTGAAGTTGCTAAGAACATTACAAAAACTAAGTATGTAGTAGATCTCGTCAGAATAAACTACTTGTTTTTTATGAAATGATTATCGAAAAATGATTTGTTTTCGAGATACGGATGGTTGAAATTTTCTAAAACATGGTTGGTTTTCGTCATAAGTTATTTGCAACTGCAGTTATTTTCATTAAACTTTAATCACAGACTTCTTCCAAACTGAGCCACAGAGTAGTTACTGAGGCGAAGGCCTGTCAAAATACGAAGCTGAAATTTGTATGCGCATGCGCCAAATAACTGGTATATTTGTCAACCTCACTTTGTGTTTAGTTTTGATTGCGTTTTGAAGTGTAGAAAACGTAAACAAGCGAGTGTGTTGTGCTATTGTTTATTTTGTAACTTATTGTGAATTATTTCAAGTTCAAAAATATTTTGATATTGATTGGATATACTTATAAATTATATACCTAGGGAATTAGGCTCCTCACACAAATTATTAATCTCAATGTTATACTATTATACCAAATGAAGCACACAATTTCTCAGTGTGTATTTAACTGGTATTTCAAGGTCACGAAAATTACGGAATGGAAGATCAAAGACACCGCCTATTTCTGTCGTCTCTGTATAGTTCTCTACTCTGTGACTGAGCATTATCAAACTGCTTGATGAATCCAAATTTAAAAAAGAAATTAATAGCAATTGTCAAATTACTTTTCAATAACGGACGGAGGCTGTTAACATTTACAATTGTCATCTATACCGTTAAATCAAAATAACAGTATGCATGGGATTACGAAAAACTTATAACAAGATAAACATTGAAAACCTCCCATTTATTAGAAGCACAAACTATGATAATTTAGGGCATGGAGAAATCCGAACAAGTAAAGAGTCAAGTTGAGGAATTGAAAAAACAAATTAAGGCTGCCAGAGATGAAAGGAAATAGGGTAAAATAGAGAAAAGACACCTCAGTTAATTATCAATCAATGAGCCTATGTGACAGCGTAACTACTTTCAGTAGTAATGTGCTTGGGTTGCTTCACTTTGCTACAGAGAACCAACAGTAATGACTTTAAGCTATAGATATCAGAAATTTCATGAAAAATGTCATTAAACCGATTGACAAAATGTCATATCCTAAAAAAATGCTAAAAATCCAGAAGGAGACCTTCTTAAACAATATGGCGATACCAATACTATAGCTAGCGAGGTTTGAGATTTATGGCCTTATTTTATTCAAAATTAGTATGTAGGGGTTTTTGAGATCAGAGATTGAGTGCTTGTGAATATATACTTCCTAAGGGCACTACGAACTAATTCCTCTTATAACTGAGCACAATGCTTAGTAGCACAAAAAGGCTTTGAGTACTTAGACAAGCACTTAGAGCACTGGTGCTGGGCACAGCTCTATTATCGATATCAGCCTCGTCTGTTCGATTATTATTAATGTCAACATATGATCTTCCTGAGAAGTTTTCAATGAATCCCCGAGAATGAGTATTACGATCTGCTTTATAGTGAGTCTGGCAATGCAATATCAGTTTTGATATACGTTGGTTGCTGTTGGTAGTGTCCCTCAATCAACTTTTATCTCCGTTTACCTAATTATTTTCAGAGAGAAAACCCACAATTATTGAAATTAACAAACCGAAAACGAAACCTCTTCACTGCCATCTGCATGTAAACGATTTAATACGGAGTACGCAGGCAGCGTTCATTTGTCTGCCGTTCAGAGAACACTTGATGAGAGCACTCTCATCTAACCGCGCTATTACAAGAGTGGATCACAAATTGTTAATAATTGAGGGAGTCTTTGAACCGTGGCTTTGTTGAGTTCGCCCCTACCATGTTTTTTAGGATAACTTTAGGGCTTTACGTTTCTCATGCACGTGCTACAAGTTTAATCGATGTTTCAAAATAACAAAAGCTCGAAATGAAATAAAAATTACCGCTGGCGTTGCTCGAAGTAGTATCACTCCTTGGATTAGATGAAATATGACCACATTCAAGAGACAACGTTCTCCCTTGAATTTTTCTCCAAATGATTAACACGTTTCAAAAATAAATTCTTCACGAAAGTGGGAAAAATATATTCATGTAAAATTCCAAATACTACAAGAACATTAATGGATAGAATTTAAAATACTTTGGAAAATCAGGGATTGAAAGTGAAATGTTGAGTATGATTTTTAAACTCCGATTTTCTTGAAATCACAAGAACATCTACTTCCTGTCTATTTCCTCTATCAACCTTGGTGAGTTTTCCGTTGACTGCTTTCATATCTGGCTGAATCGACAACATTCAAAGAAATGAAATATGGTGATCAATTCATAACAAATACCACACAGTAGGGAACTGTATGACACTGTGGTAAATTGGATTTCTGAATAAGGACAATTTCAAATATAAGAACTTCTTTCTCGAATAACATGAAATTAAGACAAACCATACTTTAAATTACTATAAGGACATAGTTGCTGGAATTTGCTTTCTTTCTATGTATATCTCACCTATACCTAACTAGTCAAGTTTTGGACTAATGAGCATTTATTTGTGAATATGCCCCTGCAGAATGGTATTTCCATTCGGTATTTGGTAAGAAGGCCATGATTATTATTATTGTAATGTTGTGAGATTGTCCTAATAATGTCGACATTTTCGTCACTTCAGAAGTTGCAAATACCTTCAAAACCATGGAACCAAACTATTCAAACAAAGTTCTTACAAATTTGTTTACTATTTCTGGATAGTGTGACAAAATTATCAGCAGGACATGTGGAAAGTTCAAAGAAATGTATCCGAATCTACCGCCAATGAACCTCAATAAATTTATACGAGTTTAGAACAATTTCAATATGTTAGGATAAACTTTTTTAAAGCACCAAGGAACTTAGGTTAGGTTAACACGGTGGTCCGGGATGAAACCCACATAGGCCAGAAGCCCGTTGTGATGCCGTATGGGGTTATTACCACCCCCATCACCACCGTGAGAACCAGTTGCTGATGTTGATGAACAGCATGAGGCTTTTGATACCAACCAACTGAAGATCGGATAGGTTGTCAAAATGGGGCTGTCCCAGAGCAGAAAATCTTTTCCTGGAGTACTTCCTTCCGGAGGAGCAACCGCCGTTCAGCGATAGGTGCTCCTGATCTAGTATTAGCGGATATAACTGTGAGCGTCGTACCAGCTCTTGCTAACTCGTCCGCCATACAATTGCCTGCTATGTCCCTGTGGCCGGGTACAAGACAACATTGACTCTTACTTCCCTAAATCTTTCTACCGTTTTTGGTAGAAATGATGATAAGCTTATGGGCCTATAATCCTTGGGGGAGTTGTGCGATTGTTTACCCCCTTTAGTGATATAAACAACACCCACCTCCTACCATTTTTTAGGTATATAAGTTAGGCTTAGGCAGGCCTTTTATACAGGGTGTTCCTTAAAGACATGCTAATATTTGAGGGGGTGATTCTTTGACTTATTTTAAGGAAAAAACTTTCTACAAACATATGTCCTAAAAGTCCTAACTTTTGAGATACAGGGTGATACAGTTTTGAATAAAAATCAGTTTTTTAATAATAACTGAGATAATATTGTAGACGTTTTTATAAAATTTGGTACATGTCTTCTATGCATCAAGGTGCATTTTTTAATGCACAAACATTTTCATTTTCTCAACCAGTGGCGTGCGTACGGGTTTTGCATTGAATATTTTTGGAGAAAAAATACTACGCCATTGCTTTCTCCTGAAAAAAAATACTTTTGAGATCCTCATTTATTTTTGAGCAAATTTGATCTTTTGAGTTTTCTTTGCCGCCGCATGGTTTTCGCTTAAAAAAATAAAAATCGTTTTACTTCAGGATCAATTCCTCAAAAATCTGATGTGGTGTGGAAATGATTGTGCATCGACTTAAAGCAAATAAAGGGATCAGATTTGTTCCAAAATGAATGAGAATCAAAAAAATATGGATTTCAGCTTGTACAAAAACGAATTTTATTATATTTTATTAAAGTAAGTTTAAATGAACGGATCAAATTCATTAATTATTGACAGTACTAACACTGATTATAAAAATTGTTGGAAATGGCCACCTTCACTTAATAGGCATGCTTCCGCCCGTCTACGCATGGAATTACGCACACGTTGAAATATTCCCGGCGTATTTCGAATAGTTTCACACGAGGCAACTATTCGCTCTCTTAAATCTTCTAAAGTATTAACGGGAGTTTTATACACTAGAGTTTTAAGGTGCCCCCATAAAAATAAATCTAAACTGTTGATATCAGGGGATCTTGCTGGCCATTGCTGAGGTCCTCCGCGACCTATCCAACGATTATGATAAACTGTATTTAAATGGTTTCGGACAATAACACTGAAATGAGCAGGGGCTCCATCGTGCATGTACCATATTCGATTCCTTAACGCAATTGGTACATCTTCAAGCAACCCATTTAGTTCTTCTTCGAGAAAGCGTAAATAAGACCGACCATCAAGGCGTCCTGGTAGAAAAAATGGGCCTATTAGATATTCACCAATAATTCCTGCCCATACATTAACCGAAAATTGGTGTTGAAAATGGGTTTCGGTTATGGTATGAGGGTTTTCTTCTGCCCACATATGATTGATATGGAAATTTTGAATAGCATTCCGAGAAAAATTTGCTTCGTCTGTGAACAAAATTTGTGACTCAAACTGCGGATACTCTGACAGAAGTTCACACGCTGTGGAAAATCTCTAGGGAGTAATGCCTGTACTCGTAAAATATGGTATGGGTAAAACAAAAAATCAACCAAAATACGCCAAACAATTTGATGACAAATATTCAGAGTTCTAGCGATCTTCCTCGTACTCGTCTCAGGATGTTCTTCGATTTCTTGCAAAACGGCTTCCTCAATTTCAAGAGTTCTACCTTCCGAAGTACCTTTCTTGAAACTACCAGTTTCCCTAAGTCGGCGATGAATATTTGAAAAGGTACGGCTATCTGGTAAGGCACGATTAGGATTTCTTTCCTGATAAATGCGTCTGGCTTCTGTTGCATTACCATCAGCGAGGCCATATACGTAATGCATTGCCGCCATTTCTGCATTCGTGTAATTCACCATATTTACCGATATTCAGAAAAACGGCGGACAACCAAAATAACTTCAATAACACACTTAAAAATGAAGTAAATAATTGTGCGCTTCGCTATTCCTATAGCTTTTTCAAACACAAAATGGTATTCATAACCAGTGAAAACACAATATTTATAGTGATTTGAAAAACAAAATGCTATTAATTACAGATGGGTAGGATTCTCATTCATTTCGGAACAAATCTGATCCCTCAATTTGCTTTCAGTCGATGCACAAACATTTCCACACCGCATCAGATTTTTGAAGAATTGATCCTGAAATGAAACGATTTTTATTTTTTTAAGCGAAAACCATGTGGCGGACAAAGAAAACTCAAGAGATCAAATTTGCTCAAAAATGAATGAGGATCTCAAAAGTATTTTTATTTTCAGGAGAAAGCAGTGGCGTAGTATTTTTTTCTCCAAAAATATTCAATGCAAAACCCGTTCGCACGCCACTGGTTGAGAAAATGAAAATGTTTGTGCATTAAAAAATGCACCTTGATGCATAGAAGACATGTACCAAATTTTATAAAAACGTCTACAATATTGTCTCAGTTATTATTAAAAAACTAATTTTTTTTCAAAACTTTATCACCCTCTATCTCAAAAGTTAGGACTTTTAGAACATACGTTTATAGAAAGTTTTTTCCTTAAAATTTGTCAAAGAATCACCCCCTCAAATATTAGCATGTCTTTAAGGAACACCCTGTATAACCTCCAGCCAAGGAATCACTAGGTTTGAGACTACCTGAATTTCCGTTGGTATGATATCATCCTTACCAGGTGATTTGTAGGGTTGAAACTGTGCGATAGCCCATTCAATCCTCCTCGAGGTGACGATTATGATGGGTTAATGATTTGTTCGACGCTAGGAGCTGCTGGTTCGCATTGCTATTACGGCTGTAATAAAGGTAGGTAGACTGCCTCTGTTACATATTTGAAGGTTGTTGCCTAGAATGTATTCTAAAAGCAACTCACCTCTTTCATTGGTGTCCCATATGGTGTGGTGTGCATTCGCATCAGCGCCGATAACGACTGGTTTCTGCGTCCTTGCTGCCTCCAATAGGGCTGCTTGTAGCGGTCTCGGCGGGGGAGGTTCTGCATCATGTGCCATGTATGATGACATGAACCATATATTATCCGGACCTAGTTGCGCCGCAATGCACACGTTGTCCCTGTCACAAAAGTTTGGTAAGGTAAAAGAGCTGTATTTTCTGATAACAAGAATACATGCTCTAGGCGACTCTTGTATGTATATGACATTGTAGTCTTTCAGCTGAAGTTCGCAAACCCACTGTTTATGCATCCAGGGTTCTTGGACTAAAATGTTCTCCTCAACGGTTTTAGCTAAGCGAAGGAGAAGTGCAGCCGATGCTGTTTTACTGTGGTGGAGATTTATCTGCAGGAGCTTCATCCGTGATAGCCATAGCTTCTCCTTCAGATGAGTCTAGCAGCTCATCTTCCTCCACTATATTGAGCCGACTCAGCATTGCCGCGGCCTCTGAGACGCCGCTTTCGCCGCCGTCGGTAGCTTTGTTTACATTGTTTTGAAGATATTTGCAGTTTCCGAAGTGACGAAAATGGCGATATTATTAAGACAATGTCACAACGTTACTGTTTCAATGGCCTGCTTACCAAATACCGAATGGGAATACCATTTAGAAGGGACATTTTCACAAAGAAATTCTCCGAAACTTGTCTAGTTAGGTATAGGTATGATATACATACAAAGAAAGCAAATATCAACTAATTTTCAATACTAATAAACAGGGCTTTCCATAAACAACTTTGTCACTTTTTCAAGCAAACAAAAAAATCTGTATTTTTACCACCCTGTATTGAAGTAACGAGGATTAGGCTGAAGTGTGGGAAGCCTCCCAGTTTCAACTAACTCCAAACCAAATTTCTATACCATAGTACTTCTCAACTTGAAGATATCAGTATTTTTAGAGGTCATGATTTCCGAAGAAAAAAAATTTAATTAATTTTTATTTCGAAAACGGTCACAATTAGGTATAGGAAAATATGAGGAGAAGTTGTCAGGCAATTGTTGGAGATTCCAAAAATAATATAATATACATGTTGTTCCATTTGAAAAATCACAGTTGCTACTACTTTCTAATAGAAGTGGCAATGATGCATTGTCGAAAATATTTTAGATGGGTAGTGTCCGAATATGCTCTCTATTAAAGTGATCTGGTTCACCCGTATATTTGATAGTTTTTACTTTTTGCACTGTCCGATCCTAAATTAGACATTATTCTCAGTCCACCAACAGTGAATTAGTAGCATCTATTTGTACCTAATATTCTACCTGATATTTTAACTCCAACGTTCTTCAAGTATATACGATAGAACAACTTTGAAGTGAATTATTTATGATATTGTTCGTTGTGAAGAAGACCCCCTTTGTCAACAGAACGCTGCTCTTTCCCACATGTCTCGAGGCAATTACATAACCATGCGCTGGCAATATGTTTCGTGTGTACTCTTCATGAATTGATAATTGGGTTGGTTGGTTCATTTCGGTGAGCCAGATAATATCAAAATCAAACAGTTGTCTTTCTACAGTGGATAATTGTTTTCCATCAAGAGCATCCGCATGTATATACAATGCACGCCAGAATTAGTATCCAAATAGGAAAGCTTATTTTGTTGAAACTTGTAAACTCTGTTATTGAACTTATGTCACTAATTTATTGCAATGTACGAACATCTGTTGATTATTTTTTGAAAATTCTTGCAACCAATCAAAACCATCAGTTCAGGCCAATCACAGCATTATTATAGTGGGAATTTTCTACCTTGAAAATTGCCGCTGTAATTTTTTGTGGTATTTTGTTTTTATTATGTGACAACTGATACTTTTGATCTGACGTTTGTTATCAGTTTGCATGAAAAGTAAAAAATGATTCGAAAACGGTTTAGTACATAAAATGAAATTTTAAGAAAATCAACGAAAATGCATGTAAGAATACTATTTTGAGTAACGTGTCAATTTGGAAACAGTTTCAATTGATAACCTAGGGACAGAGAGAAAGCAATAGCTTTCAATTCAACAGAACAAAACAATGTTACGGAATCCTCCAGCCAAGGACAAATCATCCATAATAATTGTATATTTCATGAACTTCAAATTCCAAACTTCATTCTGTTTATAGAGATACAAGTGAATTGTTGAAATTAAAATGTTATATGTATAAAGAATAGGTCTATGATTGGGGCATCAAAAAATAGTTCGATAAAGTAGAAAATAATTCTCCAGATTTTTTCTCCAAACAAAGTTTTCGAAAAATCTATCAAGTTATTTTCACTTCATTCTCACTCTCATGTGATATTACAACTGAAAATTTCGTTGGTAAATATCGCCCAAAATATATTTTTCCTACAAGCGTACGTGATTCACTTATACCCTCACGCAATTTAGTTTGAGAGATGTCATTTTCCGGCAATAGTGCGGGGAAAATTTTTCCGCACGCTTAAGTCGCTTCAAGTGAGTTATTCCCGCACTAGTGATGGTAAAATTTTTTCCGCACGCGAAAGTTTGTTCAAGAGGGTTACATAATTTTTTTTAATTCGCTTGTAGAAAAAATATTGATCCTAACTCATACGGAAAGGTACTCTCCCTCACCCGACTGCTTACCCGAACTCCGTTTTGCATCGTTCGGGTAACGGCAGTCGCATGCGGGAAAGGTACTCTTTCCGTACTTGTTAGGATAATAATTATTACACGGGTATACGGAAATCCAATGAAAACTGTTAGAATTCTACCAGTTCAGCTTTTTATATCATAATTATTACTTAGTTACCCTGATGTATTCAATATTTTTGTAGACTTCAGTTTTTGACATTAAAATATTTTGATCTGCCTTTCAAACTCTGAATATTTTCACAGTTTTTCTGTTGAATTACAAAAGGTTATGGCCCCAGAAAAAGGTTCGAGGTAAATAAAAAATAATCCAACCAACCATTTTATTATTCTTCCACAAAACAATCAGCCCTATGCTGTATATCTTCCGTTAAAAATAACGTCACCGTTATTCGCCATTTCCGTAATTTCCTGGTATTACTTGGTATTAGCAAAATATCGGAAATGGCGAATAACGGTGACGTTTTTTTTAAAGGAAGTGATACAGCATAGGGCTGGTGGTAATTTTTATCTCCTTTCATAGTTATACCTTTCTCGTCATAAATGCTCTTCTTCAGTAGACATACTCTCCTTGGTTCTGTATTCAACCCAACGGGTATTTTCTTATATCAATATCACCATTTGAAAATGAAGTTTTGATATCTAGCTGTTTTGTCACCATATTGTTTTGAACACAATGAGCAATCAAAATTCGTATTGTTTCATACCGAATCACGGGTGAATATGTTTCACTAAAGTCAATTCCTCGTACTTGAGAAAACCCTTGTGCAACTAGTCTTGCCTTGAACTTGATTATTTCTTCCCTTTCAGACAACTTTTTCTTGAATATCCAACGATTTGGAGGTTTCTCAATCGTCGTCCAGACGTAATTTTTTCTCATTGATTTCAGCTCTTTATCAATGGCTGCAAGCCATTCACTGGAATTAGGGCCAGTTATTGCTTCTTCGTTAGAAGAGTGTTCATACAGAGCCATTCTACAAAAATCTTCAAATTGTCGTGGACATGTTTTTCGAGTGCTTCGGCGAATTGTTTTATATGAAGATCACTTTAACCTGAATCAACATCACCATTGGGAGTATTAACTTCAGTACTAGTAATTGTTGTCTGTTCATCAGATTTCCTTTCTATTTCAGTCAATATGGACTCATTCTCCACTATTTCATTTCTGATTGACGTTCTTCTCATTGGAAGGATAACTGCAGTGTCAATTTCTTCAGAAATATATTTGTAATCCCTCGACATTTCCACTTTTTTTCCAGTCCAAACGATATCAATAAGTTTTATCGCAATATCCAACCAATGATGATTCTATAGATCTAGCACACAATTTGCTTCCAGCCTTCTGATCTTCTTTGGCAATATGAATAAATGCTTTCTGTCTGAAACTCCGCAGGTGACCTATGGTAAGTTTGAATCCATGGAATATTTCGAATGGTATTTTGCCAAGAAATGAACGGGGAAGACGATTTTTTGTATGAACCGAATAAGCAATAGCTTCTGCCCAGAGTGACTGAGGAAGTTCGGAGTATATTAGACTTGTTCTTGCCATGGTAGTCAAAGCTTTATTGAACCGTTCTGCTAGTTCCATTTGTTTCATGTATCCTGGATATTGAATGCTCCACTTCGATCCCCGTTAACTTGAAAAAATTATCCAGTGATTTTGACAGAGGAGAAGGTTTCCACTTTTTTTCCAGTTTGTCTTTCTGTTCGAATGATATATTATTTACCTGCTTCTTCTACTTAATTTTTATGCCTAATGAACTTTATTTACCTCAGCATATCTAGAAAACTCGTTGATGAAGGAAACATAATACAATTTTCCACCATCAGATATCGTAGCAAATGATCTAGCTACATCTGAATGTATTTTCTCCAGTGTATTAAAACATGTATTTCCAGTTGTTTTGGGTATTTTTGATTTGTCACATGCGATACCTTCAATTTTGACAACTTTTTTAGGGAGAACGTCCGGGATCAGCAATAGGTTGTTTGATTTCACTGAAACAACTCGTAGGTGGATGTCCTAATCTTCTATGTCAGGTGGTTACACTAACATTGGCATTATCAGAATGGTTTTCTTAAAAATAAAATATACAGGGTGTTTCAACCGAAGTTAATATTGAGTTTTCATTTAAATACTCAAAACCAAGTGTTTTTCTAAACTACTATGAGTTAATGAGTATATTAAAATTAGATTAATATTCCTACTTACCGTAAAAATAATATATTACAATATAGGGTAAGGTAGCCGAGTGGTTAGAGTCAATGCTCTCAATCATTCTAGTTTTACCGGTCACTGGTTCAATTCCAGTGATTCCAATTTATTTTTCTGATCGCCTGAGAAAGTGCTAGGAATCGCACGTTAAAGGTAAGAACTCGGTAATTCTTGGTTCGCACAAGTTTCGACTATTGAGGGCTGTAGTTTGTAGGGGGACCACAGCTGGTTAACGGAAAAAACAATTTTAACAATTTATCAATTTTAACTGGGGTAAATGTATGAAAAAATCTGATGTGTAAAAGTAATACGCACCCTTCGCTTATCTGTTCTCAAATGAAATAAATTTTTTTTATTAGAGCTGTTATTTAAATATTACTGGTAATATCTAGGAATCGCACGTTAAAAGGTAAGACTTTGTCAATCCTTAGCTTGCACAAGTTTCGATTTCTGAGGGCTGTCGTTCGTAGGGGGATGACAGCTGGTTAACGGAAAAAACAATTTTACAATTTTTACAATAGTTCAATGAAAATGATGTGACTCATACTCATGGCATGTAAATAAAATGCAATTGAAAATACAGGTCAATAAATATTTGTGGGAGGCCACTTTGTACGATACTCCGTAAATGATATCGAGTTTGGATATCCCTGTATATACTATTCCAGAATAATCTAAAGCGCTCTATGATGATGAAGAGTAATCTATAGAATGTACGAAAATGAATTATTTAAAGTCTACATGTATAGTCTACTTCCTAAATTGTAGATAGTGACTCATCGTACATTTTCTGGATTTTACGGGATTTGAAAATGGGGAGGGGATGTACGAAAGTGTCAAAATAAAACTTGATTTGAATCCAATTCGAATTCCTGCTGGTTTTGTTATTATTACCTTCGCCTCTATTTGGTGATGAGGTTTATTCCTTCTGATAGGTTAGGGTGGGGCATTTTTCTTTTCACAGGTGCGCAATGTCTCTTGTTTTTTTGCGCTTCCTGTACGTTTTTAGTTTTGTTCTTTACGTCCAGGTATTGAAGGATTACTACTGTTGTCCTTCACAGCTGCAGCTTCATGGTTTGCTGTGTCTTTGGGGATTTTTGAGTGTCCCCGTTACTGTCTTTTTCTTCAGAAGAATTAAATCGTTTATGACACTATCCAGATTTGCAGCATCTCCGGTTTTTATCGAAACCTCGTTATCAGTGTTTGGTCTGCTAAGACAATACCAGTCAGTATATTCCATGGTTTTTGCAAAGCCTCAAGTTTTTGTTAGGTGGAGACTACAAGGACCACTGAGTACTCTCAGTGAATTTGTTGGAATTTGCAGTGCATCTAGTTTTTTCCTTAGTCGAGAATACGAGGAGCTCGTTATTCAATATCAGTAGCCTCAGCTGAGTACTGTCTGTGAATTTGTTGGAATTTGCAGTGCCTCATGATTTTTGTTGAGTGGAGACCATGGCGACCTCGGTATTCAAATTCATTCGCCTCTTTTCAGTAATGTCTGTAAATTTGGAGAAATTCACAGTGCCTGCAGTTTTTTGTTTAGTGGAGACTACTGGGACCTCGTTTTTAGAAATCAGTGGCACCTGCTGAGTACTGTCTCTGAATTTGGTGTAATTTACATTGCTTCCAGTTTTTTGTGAGGTGTAAACCGCGGGGATCACGTTGATTGGGATCAGTGACCTCTACTGAGTATATACTTACTGTCTGTAAATTTGGTTGAATTTGCAGTGCCTGCAGTTTTTTGTGTGGTGGAAACTACAGGGATCTCGTTGTACGAGATCAGAGACCTCTGATAAGTACTGTCTGTAAATTTGGTGGAATTTGCAGTGCTTCCGTGTTTTCCTTTTGGTGGAGACTCGGAAACCTCAGTATGTTAGAAATGAATGGGCTCTGTTGTATCCTGTCTGACTTTATGAAATTCGCAGCGCTTCCTGGATTTCCTTTCTAGGAGACCTCAGGAATCTCGTAATTCACAATATATGGTCTTTGCTGAGACGTATCTGCCAACTTGAAGAGATTTCCGGGCCCTTCTGATTTGTTTTAGGAGACAACTTTTTTACAAATTTGATATTTAATTTTTCAAATATTTCTATTTGCTGTAGTTTTGGTATTTCTTCTGTTGTGTTACTAATTACTGCTATAGAATTATATTGCTCTTACGTATCTTAAATTTTTATTTAAATTTCACAACATTTTGCTTTGCACTGTACTCTCCATGACTGATGACTGCAATAGAACCCTTCGATACTAGTTTCCTATTTCAGAACCTTCATAGTTACTACTGATGTGACGAAATCCTGAGCGTGAATGCGAATTAATGATTTTGAATATCTGGGGTTATTACTCACCACCCAATGCGTTCAATTTTGAATTTTATTGTGGCGCCTTCTATTTAGAGGGTGCTGAACTGACACGATCGGTAAATAGCTGCAATATATTATGAATTTGCTGCATTTCGGAACATTGCCATCAAATTGTCAGTTCCAGTTAATTTTCTCAACAACGTTGTGTATTTACTTCCTTCCTTTATGTTGATCCTCAATCAATTATTAGTAGTATAATAGTGATCTTCAGTAATAGAGACCAACTTGGGAAATTAGCTCCATATAGTACCAACAATATTTTTTGTTTCCGTTTCCTCCATTATTTGTCAATGAATTATCGCTAAAAAATGTGGTTTCCTATTGAGTGTATTACGTGTGATCTCCGATACCATACTTTACATTACTTATGATACATCAGTATAGTATTCGGGTTATACGTTGTGTTACTAACTTTTAGTTAAATATTTAGATTTAACGTCGTTGGAAATTTCCTAAAATTTTATTCGTTCCGCCTTATGGTTCAATTTGGAGGCCAATTCCATATGCAAAATGGTACAACATGTACAATCGATCGAAATAAACTATGAAGTGGATTATTTTGTGAAAGAATTACTATTCCACACTTCATTTAACAAACGTATCACTGAAACAAACCGAAGGGTTTTAAGCTCGGTCTGATGATGAAAAACAATGGCCATTCGGTATTCACAACATTATTGTTGCATTCAAGAGCCATCCATATTATGTATTATTCCATTCGAAAATGAATCAAATACAGATTCAATCACTTTTCGGGGCATATAATAGTAGGCACGCGCAGATGTTTCAAATATCCTTTATGTCATGAATTTCAAGTATTACCCCCGAACGATAACAATTGCAGAATGAACTGAATGTATTATTGTGATTTCTCAATCGATGTTTTATCAAAAAATAGTAATTATGAACGAAATCAATTCTAATTAATTTTTAATTAATATTAAAAAAATTATTCCTTAAATATAACGTGAAAATTGTTTTTTTTTGCCTCGATGCATTTCATATCTCATCATGGCTGGTTTAGTCTAGATTTAGTCCACACTGAAAAAAAATTAATTATATAAGATTCATATTATCAATCCCATTATTTTTATACAAATGTATGTAGTTTCATTCACAAAATATACGAACATGGGTATAATTGGATATAATTGGAAAACATTATGTATTCTTCATAATGTATGTAAAATTACATATTACACTTTCAAATCCTGTATTTTAATTTTAATGAGTAATATTTAAAATTTTGGATAATATATCTGTTTTAACAGATTTGCCATTTTAATTTCCCAACTATAAGAATCTATGATAAATACATACTTTTATTTTCATAGAGGTAGGTATGCCTAAGAAATTGTTTGCTTACATTAGAGATAGATGTGGTGTGAAGATACATAAAGATATACAGGGTTATGATAAAGTAATGCACAAAATTCATAAAACGTACAACGATCACTTTTGACATTTGAAAAGTCGGGTCTACATTAACCGGCCAGACAATTTAGAAGACTTAATGGAAAGAATTAGACACGAAATGACTCGTATAACTCCGCAGATGATCGAAAACTCTATAAATGCGGTCTACCATCGTCTTGGCCTATGTCAGTTACTAAACGGGACACAGTTTGAACAATTCGTATGAGAAATAGTTTTGGTTTAATGGACTGTTTAGTTAATTGAAAAGTTATTATGAAACTTACGTTTATTTCGTTTTATATTCATTTTCTCGTTTTTTTTCTTATGTGAGCCCTACTGCAACTATTTTTCCCTTGTGTACAAACACAAGCTCTATCACATAATGTAATAAAACTCTTAGCTTCCCATTAAAAAAATTTGTTGATGACGTCATAACTTTGACAACTTTGACGTGTTATTTTCGTAACTTATGTCAAAAGATGCGGAATAAAAAGAACAGTTTGACGTGTTTTTGCATTTTTTTCAAAGGTGATCGTTGTACGTTTTATGAATTTTGTGTATTACTTTATCATAACCCTGTATATTGTATATATAACAAATATTTCCATCTATTCAGAAATCATAATATTCAAACCTTTAGTAAAAATCTAATGACAGTTAAATGCTGGTACAGCGTTCTAATTCCATAGAAACGAAATATAAATCAGATATCGCTAATTTATCAGATATCACTAATTTTTCAAATCGCATGGAAGTAAAAACAAAAAAATTACGGTCCCCTTTCAAGAAATTCTCACATTTAACTCAAAATTAAATATTGAAATTGAAGTTCAAATAATTTTTTTTTGTGTATTACTATCCTAAAACTTTTAAGAAGACATCAGAATTTATTCTTTCCACCAGAATTTATGATAAAGGAGTACACTTCATTCCGTGATAATATCTTTATCACGTTTATATTATGGTGGTTTGACTCCTACACTGTGGTCTTCCCCGAAAGAGAAGTCTGGGTTCGGAATGAAACTGACCTATGTAGGGCAAATGAACGTTGGTTTACCGATGGTGTCGGAGCCGGAATATATATTAAACGCAGTAGTGAAACGCTCATTCATGTTTTCTATGAGAAAACGGAAATCAAATGTTCATTTACAACGTTTCCAGATATATTTTGATGACTGGATTCGCGCTATATTCAAATTTTGGATATCCGAACGCATCTCTCACTTTGGATCTAAATGCTGCATAAAAGTCGAACAAAAAAACTGAGTCAAAATTCATAATGATTTCTATTTCATTTATAACTTTGAAGTTATACGTCTATATTTTGATATTTTATATTTTTTCAACATTGACAAATTATTTAGATATTGAGTAAAATTGAAAACATAATGTTGGCAATTATTTTTATATCAGTTTGATATAAACACACCTTTCAATTTCAGCTTTCCCACTTCACCTTTGACATTTTTCAGAAAAGTGTTGTGCTGCAGTTCAAAAGCCAAAGCATATAGGTACAATGTGATTTTAACAGGTTAATTCAAAAAATTTGTTGAAAATATAACAATACAATTAAGAAAAATAATGGATCATTACATGATCTCATCAGGACATATTTATTAGTTAACGTATGTTCAATCATTGAATTGGCATAAATTGTGAAAATTTCATCTTGAAATTTACACACGGTATGTATCTAAATATCGTAAAAAATTCATACGATTCGGTATGTGTAGGTTCATTGAAATTGAAGTTAACATCAATTGTTGGTTAATGTTAGCCAAAATCTTTTGAACTTTGTTGAAATTCAAGGAGAATATTCACATGAATTAGTATACATTTTTCAATTGTGAATTTAACTGCCGAATCGTGGTATTAACAATTAGTTTGATCTCTCGTTGATTTCTGACAAAATTACTATCGTTATAGAACCAAATATTTCAGATACAGCCTATCAACTCAGTTATATACTTAAGTTTATTATGAGAGGGTATTCAGTAAAACCAAGATTATTATGAACATCCTGTGTATATACTAGGACAAGAAAGATTGGACTGACTTCTACTAATGAACACTAAAAGTGATACACTAAAAATGATTTTGATTATAACGGAATCATGATGGTCCTTGATGGTCATGATGGTAGAGCGCTCGTCTCTTAACCTAAGGGTCATGGGTTCGATTCCCAGCATGGTCATCGGTCTCTTGCATGGCATGGTTAAAAGGTAAGGGCTGCGTCTTCCTTAACTCGGACAAGTCTTTCAAAGACTTTTGAGGGTTGTACTCCTAAGGGTGTGCAGCTGGTTGACGGAAATAACAATTTTAACAATAACAACAATCAATGCAATGGGAAAACCACACTAAAATTAAAGAAGAAAACTCTCAATATAAAAAGTCTTCGACATAGTACATAGGTTAGAAAATGAAATAAATATTATTTTTTCCCGAAAGTCACTGAATAACGATTGGTTTGTTGTTATTTATTTATTGATAGTTCGATATCTATATGTATCAATATCATATTTTCATTTTGTGTTTCGCATCAAATGTTCCTTTTGTACCAAAGACTTCAGGTACCTAATAACAATCTTTTGGGTTTTGTTACTTTACTTCTTATTGTTTAATTATTATGTAGTTGTGAAAGAATACGGGGTACCCTTCTCTCTAAGCATTTCCACCAAGTGGAAAATCAAAGGCAAACATCTGTCAGGAAACAACTACTTCCCTGGCTAATACCACGACGGACATTGAACTACATCTGACAGATATTTGTGCAACGTTCTTCCAAGAAGACCCAATAGTAAGTGCTTGTTTTGTAATTCAACAGAAGATTATCCTTCATTAGGCTGGAAATGACCACCTGCATACATGCTTGTCCGATTCTAAACTCAGGGAAAAATACTATCAGAAACAATAAAAAAAACGCTGACGAAACTAATTGAAGAAATTTACAGGAAGTAGTGTCTTCCTATAGCCTATAGTATTTGAGAAATAATTCAGTTAACTTTGCAAATAATCAAAATCGGAATACAAATAATGAAGCTATAACTTGGGACGAGTTTTATCGTCCACTCTTATGATCTATAAGTTATTGAAGTATTGAACAACCCCTGGTGAAATCCCAATTGAATGGCCCAATTTCCTGGTTGGTCCAGGGCCAACAACCCGATTGTATTTGGGTGGCCCAGCGGTTTACCGTTGAAACTTCTGCTCGCATCGAGTCAAGGTTTGAGACCGCACTGTATGAGATTTTTTCTCAAGTCCATCGGCATTATTATATGCCTATTCCGACGACTAATGCTTGCTAGGAGTGCATCTGATCACACCATCAAAAACCGGTAAGTCATCCCGGAGTGTCACGGTAAATAACAATAATAGCCGTCCTCTATCCACACGGGGCTATGCCTTTGGGCCACTCTACGAGTGTTTATGAGGAAGATTTATTATTATCTTTCGATTGTGTGATACATTTGTTACATTTTACTTTCTGGTGTGTTCCGTTAAAAATTATCATTGAAGACACCTAATTGGGAATTCGATCAACATGGCGATTTAACATCAAAATCATATGGGTTGAGTTGATTTTGAATATTATCCAACACATCAGAACACTGAATGAAAATATTCGACAAACGACCGAAGACTATCCCCTCAGGAAGAAGTTTTCCTCCCCGATACGAACGAATATGTTACAAAGTGATAAATTAAGAACAAGTGAAGTCGAAGCAAGTTTTTATTAAACATGTGTTGCTCTTCTTTTTCGCATTTAATTTCACCCGTTTGTCGTTATCTTGGTGAGGAGGGTGTAGACGACGTGATTGCGTATTTTATATTATGATGTGTGCGAGATAGCACTAATGGATTTGTATCATTTGTCTCTCTGGGTGACAGTTCGAGGGTCGTTGTCAGACTTGCCATTATTACTGCACTCTTTGTAAATTCTACCTTTGGCAATTTTAGCGCCCCTTCGTAATTGAAATGGAATTATGTATTGGGCCGTTTTCTGAATGTTTCAATTTGTGACTTTTGCTTTGTCAATCGCGGAATTATAGAGAACACGAAGATCATCTATTTCATGAAATAAAATATGAACAAAGGAGAATCTGATGGTTAGTTCAGGAGAGTGATTTTCAGGATGTCTAGAGTACCCTGAAGGTTGTTATAAAACTTCCTTTCTGTTTCGATTATTGTAAGCAGAAATGTAGCTTATGGATCGAATGTTTAAGAAACTCATATCATTCATTAATATAAATAAATAAGAAAACCAAAAGATATTTTTTTTTGTTTGTTGTTTATTTTCCTTATGTAATCAGGACAGTCTGCTTTGGTAGACAAAGAATTATTCTGTCAGGCAAATAAAGCAAAGATCACTTTTAGACCTTGCGTTAGTTGGTATTCTGACCATACGTAATTCAGACCAAGAGAAAACTTTACTGCCTATTCACACCATGTTTCATCAGTAAATAGTCTGGTTCTTATTTATTATGTATTGTAATCATTAACATAGCATACTACTGAACTATGAAAAGGTTTGCAGCTCTACTTGAAAACGTAAATGTCAACCCGATTTGAACATTCAATTGCAGATTAGAAAATTATCTTTCGAGGTTGTGTTGCTGAAAAATGGATATTGGTACACTATTTATTTTGTACATGAGAAAACATATTGGGCTCAGCAGGGACTCCACTGAATTTTTATCTTTTTTATCTGGAAAGTCAAGGCAGTTGATGTTTGGATATCTAACTATTTTGTTCTGTTACGCAACAATTTTTGGTACACATCGACTGATCACTTAAAGTGTACCTATTTGGTTAAAATAAAGTCATTAGTCAGCTTACGAAGAGACGGTATAAACGAGGCCATTAATCCTACTAATGTATTATAAAGTCTGTATTTGAATTAACACTACAATCAAATCATAAACGAAGCCTCATACTCATTTTTCTTAAAATAACTTATTAACACTGTGGCACTAATCAATCTATAAGGAGAGGAAATAACTGAAAATGTACTAAAACTAGAAACTTTTAATGGTTATTTTGTCAGTATTAGAGAGAAAATGGCAGAAAATATAAATGAACCAGATTATTTCATTCACACATGGCTGCACCTATAAAATGTCATGATTGAAGTAACATGATGTGACATATAAGAGACTATTTAGCTAAACAAGCGACTATTTAGGTAAACACGGCTATTCCTGTAAACAAAGATGAAAAAATAGAATATAAGTTGAACTAAATGTTGAAAAATGTAGAGTAATCAATGATTTTATGAAATAATCTTCCTGAATATCACTTGACCATGACAAACAAAGACTATTATTTTCTATAATTTATCTCGAGTAACTTGTATTTTGAGACAATTCAATTCGACCATGAACATTAATAATCCCTCGAACTAAAGCTCTCGGGAGTTATTCAGATTATTACTGTACATAGGTTAGGTTAGGTTGGGTTTGAACGTGAGTGGGCCCATATCAGGCCCTCCACTGCGGCCAATGGCCTATTGTGGCTCACCCTATGGTTATATTTCTCCCAGTATATCCAATCTCTTAACTAAATTGAGGAGTACGTTGGGAGAACAATTTACTAGGTTCTCTGGCCTTACTGTTGTATTGCCAAATGTTGAAAATCTGGTTCTGGCCGCTGCGGGGCATGTACATAAAATGTGCTTAGCCGTTTCATCCTCCTCCATGCATAGGCGGCACTGTGCATCTTGTGTAAGTCCAATTTTATGCATGTGGTTTTTGAGTTTGCAGTGGCCAGTGAGAAAACCTACTATAGCTCTGAGATGTGCTCTACTGAGTTCTAGCAGCTTGTCAGAGTCCTGTTTTTTCCTTGTGCAAGCAATAAATGCTTTGGAATGGGCTAGGCCCGGTATACTACGACAGTACTCGAGTCTTTTGTTGTCAGCCCAGGATGTTATAACATTCTTGGCAGTGCTATGTGCTATACCGATTACCGGTTCTGGCCCAGTGAACGTTGTTTCGGCCCCCCCTTTCGCTAGGGCGTCCGCTATTTCGTTTCCTTCTAGGCCCGTGTGACCTGGTATCCAGACTAGGTTAACGTTGTTGCGTTGTGCCAGTCGGTTTAAGGTTTTTCTGCAGTTCCATACTGCTCTGGATTTGAAGCAATTGGATTCAAGCGCTTTCAGTGCCGCTTGACTGTCTGAAAATATTTTTATTGTTTTTCGTGTGTGGCGTCGATTTTCCAGCTCCCTTGCACACATTTCAATGGCATATACCTCTGCCTGGAATACCGTAGCTAATTTACCCATACTGAATGAGCGTTTCACTACTGGGTTTATCCCGTATATTCCGGCTCCGACACCTTCCAAAGTTTTGGAACCATCGGTAAACCAACGTTCATTTGCCCTACATAGGTCAGTTTCATTCCGAACCCAGTCTTCTCTTTCGGGGAAGACCACAGTGTAGGACGTGTGAAGGTTGATAGTTTTAGGCATGATGTCTGAGGGCATTCCCAGAATGTTGTGAGCTGTTATGCCCTCCAGCATGCAGCTGCTTCTCATGACTACTGCCTGCGGTAGACTAATGGCCGCTTGGTAGAGTCTGTATGTTGCCCATCTTGCCTCTCTCTCCAATATGTAATATACATAATATGGTTTCATAAAGTTGTCAAAATACAAGATACTCTCGATAGAATTATGAAGAAAATAATAGTCAGCTATGTTTCATGGTCTTTGGATATTATCTACGATAATTTCATTCACACATTGCTACACCAATGAAATTTCATGACTGAAGTCACATGATATGTGATATGAGCGGCTATTTAGGTAAACAACCGAATATTTAGGTAAACACGGTTGTTCATGTAAACAAAGCTTTCTTTTGTTTGTATAAGTGTCAAACGTTGACAATTCAGTCGCACAATATTGAAATGTCTTGTTTTGGGTTGTCTTCTATGACAGAAATCAATGCATATATAAGCAAATCCATCCCAGAAAATACCGTGAAGAGTAAAGAGCATACGAACGAGTATATTTGAATGATTTTATACTGTTCATGAAATAATCTTCCTGAATATCACTCGACCATAACAAATAGAGACTATTATTTTCTTTAATTATACATCTCGAGTAACTTGTATTTTGAGACAATTCAATTCGACCATATATGAAAATTAATAATCAAAGAATAACTCTCGGGAGTTATTCAGATTATTAATGTTCACATGGTCATATTAGATTGTCAAAATACAAGGTACTCTTGATAGAATTATGAAGAAAATAATAGTCGGCTATTTGTCATGGTCTTGGGATATTACCTACGACTATTTTCCAATAAATTTGCAGAATAACATAAATTAGTTAGTTAGTGCAGATTCCAAAACGAAAAACACATAGAGGATGCGGTTCTTTGATTACTTGAGTATCTGAATCTTAATTTAGATGAATCAAAAAATTGCAGTATTTCATAGGATATTATGTTAGAGGGACTATATAATGTAGGTGTTCGAGGTCCAGATCTAGAAATTATAGAAAAATCAAATAGGTTGATAATTTTTACAGTGCCCACAAAAAAATTTCAATAGATGTGCCACAAGGGACAGTCATGGGATTTATAATGTTCCCCATTCATATAAATAGTATAAGTTTCATATTAATGGTATTCAGGGACATCTTATTTATTATATATCTTACGCAGACGATGAAACTATTGTATTTACAGGTGATACATGGGATTCAATTTCTGCCTTTAGAAAATTTAAATAAACCAATTGACAATATTCCACTGGCTATCGGTGATCGTTTTTCTGCTTTCAAGTTGGTAATGAATTTTGGTTTTTAATATTTGAAACACTGTTTTTGATACACTGACATGTGCCATGTGTCAGCAATGAAAAATATCAAATTGTTATGACAATTCCCCAGCCGGTCCCTTGAATCTTACAGATGTCAGTGTATCAAAATACAGAGTTTTAAATATTAAAAACCAAAATTCATTACCAACCTGACAGCAGAAAAACGATCACCGGTAGCCTGTGGAATATTGTCAATTAATCCACACCAAACACTAACGGACTGCTTACCTTGACTCCTGTATTTGATGAGGATTTGAATCAGACCAATAGTCTAGTGAAAAACGACGGCTCATCGGTCCACCATATTTTATCCCTTATTAATAATATTGATTTCTGTTTCTTCTGTCAAAACCGTTTTTGGCATAACAGTTTTTTTCTATTCAGGCTCTCAGTTTCAAAAAACTCAAGTCTATAATTTTTTTATATGGAGCTCTTCTACATAGAAATTGAGAGCTTTGGTAACATTACCATTTTGTCGATAAATATCAAACATAAAACATTTTTCTTCTATAGAATATCTAATTTTGTTCACTGACGATCAAACTGCCAGGGAATAGTATTCACGTATGACTTTTAATAACTCATGCGAATCCATGACAATTCTTGGAAACAAAATAATAAACATGGGTATCTTGATGTTCTAGAAAATTTACAATTTTAATCATATTTACACCATTTTCCGCTAAAGTAATGGAAAGAAAGAGCAAGTGTTGCATATTTTCGTGATCAAATAATATAAGTAATTTTTAATTATTGATATCATTTAAAAAAGGTAGTTTTGTCAATAATTTTGACATTTGACAATTCATAAATTTTTTAATGAATAGCATAAAACATTATAATTCCTTTTTTCATTCGCCCTTTCACACCAAAAATTAATAATTTAAAGCTTTTTAAAAGTAGGACAAATTAAGAAAGCACTATACTTTGAGGCAATCACCTGTTGAATTTCTATTGCTTACATTAATATTAAGAGTGGTTTGGCTGGTACAATGAAAATTACAATTATAATATACTAAGTTTTTTTTAATGAGTTAACGTGGCTACTGTTCATTGAAGTACTGGAAATATTGAAGATGCTATTACTTGAACCTGTAACGTTTTAAAAATTGTATTTCTATCTATCTGTAGGTAGGGTTTGATAGAATTGCTACTACCATGTCCTGTTATTTTAATAAGTTCTTGTTCCGATACACCTGCTTTTGCCAATTGTGAAACAGCAGTGGCTCGGTGAGAATAATTTGAAAATTTTTTGTGTCATATTCAAATTTGTCAATTCTGCAGACTTTTTGGTCCATTTACTAATTTCATGCACTCCAATTGGCATATTTTTGTACCAGCCAAGGGTTTTTTCTTTTCTCCAGTTGGGATTTACTGTCAGAAATAACCTATCTGTTATAACATTGATGTTTTCGCTTCTTTTCATTGCATTCGATGATAAATTTTCGAATCGACTCATTTTTGATAAACGTCACAATTTGACAGTTCTGTTTGTTGTAAATTGATGTCGATGTGGTTACTATGAAAATGAAATTATTTTAAAATTTTCGATTGGTGGAGCTACTCTATGTATAATCAGGTATTATCGAAATTATACGAGGTAACTTAACTAAATTGGACATTCTGATTGGTTGAAAATCATACGAAAAAAATAATCAGCGATACCCACTCAACTTATCGTTACCTAACAAATAAGGTACGAAATATATCTGACATGATAAAATTATGAATTTGTCCTCTTCAGATTCCAAGTCGACAATGAATATATGAGAATACTCAACGGTCAGATATCGAACCATTGGGATAGCCTTCCACATAAAGTTACATGGACTTCCATGCATTTCCAGTCACAATGCTACAGATATAGTGCATATTAGCAATTTCAGAATTCGTAAAATCATATTTATTTACACGAAAAGGACAAATCCAACTGATGACCAAACTTTTATACTCTAAATGGAGATGTTTGGCAAACGAAACTTTGCATGCATATACAGAGTGAATATGTGTGATAAACTTCAGGAGATGATTCTGCATGAAAAAATAATGACAGTTTCCGCAAATGCTTCGTTTTCCGAGATATGAGGTTTAAATTCTTAAAAACCGACTACTTATTTATTGCTCTGAAACCGGTTTATATATGCAAATGAAATTTGGTGGGTTTCAAGAGGTACTTATGCGCATTTTTTGACGTGCAACTAAGAATTTTGTGATAAAAAAGATGCATTTTTTAATCCCTTGGTCATTTTGAAAATTATTTATAGCTTTGCACCTATATATTTATTAGTGTTATTTTCTGTTATTGTCCTGGTTTAACATCATTGTATTAGATAGTTAAAAAACAAGAGAGATTCTTCTCAAAAATTGGACGAGAAATTGCAAAATGATTCTTAGTTTGAAATATCTCAGTGACATACCATTTTTTTTTTTATTGAGATCATCACCCAAATGCGCGTCAATGATGAACATAAAACTCCCAATTACATGTCAATAACTAAACCTTCTCAAACCCACCAAATTTCATTTGCATATCTCGATTGGTTTCAGAGCAATATATATAGTAAGTTTTTAAGAGAAACTTTAACACCTCATATCACGGAAAATAAGATCTTTGCGAACGAAAGTTATATATTAAACTGTCATTAATTTTTCATGCATCAGAATCATCACCGGAAGTTTGTCGCATTTACTCACTAACACCTTGTATATCATTCTGAATCAAGAAGTGTTTTTATGAATGTCTTGATATTTTATTCACTAGCTAAATACTTCAGGACACAATAAAAATAACCGATATCGAGAACAAATTTCTATAAATTTTGTTATTGATTCTTGTTGACTAATCAGGGATATTTAGATAGTACTTTAGAAAAACAAAAACATTCACGAAAAAAGTGAATAAACATAAAAGTAGTATATGTGAGCGTCAATTCAGGAAAAATGTATAAATGAAAAAGCAGTGGCAGAATGTTTGTAGGGTAACTTTTTTTAAAAACTAAGCTAACTGGATTCATTGCTAACATTTGCGACTTGCTGCAAAAAAAATTATAATATGCTAATGAGTTTTTTATGTTATCATGAGTCAACTTAATATTAAATTCCAGGTACGTTTTGACGTCATACATATTTTTGTTAAATTGGTTGTCTATCGGGACGCCTGAAAAATTATTAATTTCTATCTAGTATGCCTGAAGTGAGCTAGTACAAACAAACGTTCCAAGTTTGACCAAGGTTACCAGAACTTATTTTGGGCACACATTAAAAACCAATGTATTATTTTATTTAACACCCTGTATCTTAAAACTCAGCAAAATGAGTACCAAATTTCAGTATTCAAATTAGCCAAGTAATCGCTGGAACACCCTGTAGAGTTTTTTATACACTGACTATTCAATAGATATATACAGGCCGTTTCTTTTATCATGTGGTAACATTGCTATATTTCAAACCGTAATAGATAAAAAGACGATTAAATGGGAAAAAATGTAACTATTGTGGTGAGCAGTACAATGGTCAGAGAAAATCTACTGGGACTCTCGCCCTTCCCGACTTATACAGGGTAAACTAAAAATGCTGTTTTCGGTTTTTTACGAATAGAATGGTTATTTCAGAAAATATAAAAAAATTAAAGAGAAAAGTTTTATTGTATT
Organism: Chrysolina americana; assembly: GCA_958502065.1. Lineage (NCBI taxonomy): Eukaryota > Metazoa > Arthropoda > Insecta > Coleoptera > Chrysomelidae > Chrysolina > Chrysolina americana. Next base: position 73,067,556 of record OY293411.1, read on the forward strand.
CGAAATGTACTAGAACTACGTAATGATGAATATTTAAATAAACATTTCGTGTCAACACGTCCACCATCAACAATTTTTTTTCAAATACGGACCTGTCTATTTCATCACAAATATTGATAAAGCGATGAATTCACAATTCAGTGGTATATCACACTTGACATTTTTATGGCGTTTCATATAAAATATCTGGCATCCTCAGTGACAACAATTTTTAATTACGGTCCTGTCGTTAGTTCTTTTGTAAATTGTTTTGATTTCTTCAAAACTCATTCAACTATTAGGATACTTCAGTCATTAATTATCCAATACTTTCGATAGGAACACAACGAACACTCGTATTTTTCCTTTTTGGGGATTTTTGTATTACAGTAATCCTTTATTCAAGGCTGATTTCTCCTGTATCAATTTTTCCACGGATTATTTTCATAATTCTCAATCCTAGGCTTTGCTTGATTTCTATGGCAGGAAAAATAAATGAGTTGTTGATATCTGTTAAGAATTGACAGACATTCAAGCACTCGGTTACATATTAAAGATGTATGACGAAAGGACTGATATGCTATTTACTTATGCAAAATCAAATAGAAATCCTCTTTTGGCAAGAAATATTTATGGTGAGCTATACCCGAATCGTCGCATTCCAAACATTCAAATGTTTAAACGATTAGAAAGAAATTTGAGACCATGGTGCATTTGACAGAAATAAAACTAGAAAATGTGTTGTTACCGGAAGTATAAGGAACCAAATAAATGTTTTCGGTAAGCAAATATTACCTCATAAAGACTAAAAAGAGAAAAATAACGTCTTTTTTAAAATCTAGGATTGATCAGTTACAAAAATATTTCCAATCAAGATTGTTCTTCACGAGAAATTGCCCACGAACTTGGGATATCTGTAAAATCTACCAGAAATATTTTGAAAAAGAACAAATACAAATGCTACAGGATACGCAAAGTTCATCACCTTAATGAAAGGGAATACGGAAGGAGAGTACGATTTGCGAAATGGTTAAGACGTAGAAAAAGGGAAGTTCGAAATATTTGTAAAAAAATAACATGGACGGACGAATCAAAATTCACCAATAATGGGTGGTTTAACAGAAACATCCATTATAGGTGGAATAATACCAATGAACATTTACATAGAGAAACCAATTTCCAGGAGAGGTTCGGAATAAATGTTTGGTTGGGAATTTTGGGAACAAACATATTAGGTCCTTTCTTTTACGATGAGCATTTGAATGGTGAAATGTATTGAAATTTTTTATCCAATAAGTTTGATGGCTACTTAGATGAATTGCCATTAAGCACCTGCCGTGAAATATAATATTTTCAACAAGTCGGTGTCCCTCCCCATAATGCAGCAACAGTAAGGGAACATTTAGATGCAATATTCCCAACAAAGTGGATTGGAAACAATGGACCAATTGCCTGGCCAGCTCGATCCGCAGACCTTACTCCTTCGGATTTTTTTGTCTGGGGATACATAAAGGATGAAGTTTTTTTGACACCTAGTACCGATATCGACCATCTCAAAGAGAAAATAAGAGATGCATGTAATAGCATTACAACCATCATGCTAGAAAATTGCCATAGAAATTGTATGGACAGAAAACTTATGTGCATTCAACAAAGAGGTCGTCAATTCGAGCATTTAATGTAGAATTCTTTTTCTGTATTGGTTTTATTTTCTTCCACAAATTCATTATGAAATAAATTGTTTTTCTGTTTGTTTGATTTCTTCTCCTCTTAAGTAAGTTCATTTCTGGGGTAAATTGCTATCGTTCGTCTCTGAAACTGCAGAAATCTTTTATGAATTTTTATAGTATGAATACAATTTTCATAGATAGATTCATTCAAAACGTCACTGATAATTTTTATATCGAAGCGTTAGATTCTTTGGAATTCATAAACAAACTAACGACAGGACCGTACTTAAAAATTGTTGTCACTGTTGATGCCAGTTATTTTATATGAAACTCTATAAAAATGTCAGGTGTGATATACCACTGTATTGTGATTTCATCGCTTTATCAATATTTGTGATGAAATAGACAGGTCTGTATTCGAAAAAAATAGTTTATGGTGGCCGTGTTGACCCGAAACGTTTTATTAAAAATTTATTATTACGTAGTTCTAGTACATTTTGAATACAATAAAACTTCCCCCTTTAATTTTTTTATATTTTCTGAAATATCCATTCTATTCGTAAAAAACCGAAATCAGCATTTTTAGTTTTCCCTGTCGGGAAGGGCAAGAGTCCCCGTAGATTTTCTCTGACCACTGTACTGCTCACCACAATAGTTACATTTTTTCCCATTTAATCGTTTTTGTATCTATTACAGTTTAGAATATAAAAATGTTACCACACGATAAAAGAATCGGCCTGTATATATATATATAAAAGCTTTTCGTGAAGGAAATCGATGAGTGTTGGTTTTCTATTTCAATAAATTTTAGTTAATGTTTGTATTAATAAAACAGATGTCAATAACTCAAATTACGTTAAATTGGTTCTTCGCAATACTAATTATGATGCCAATACCAACTGCAAATTCCCCGATTCCTCCAAAGTCAAGATCGTCCAGCTGAAAAAAGAAAATCATTTATTGCAGATGGCAATTACATGAATGATGAATGTTTTTTAAATTATGTGAAGATTCATGGAGACGTAAAAACTCATTGTGTGAGAACTCAATTTACTTCGATTGTGCGAAATTTTGCGTATCATCACGCCTTTCAATAAGGGTTGAACAGATTTAAAAAAATCATTCAGAATTTGTACCCTTGCGACGTAAATCCCAAATCCTTCACATATACGTAGAAACTATAAAAAAATCAATTTCACACGGTCAAATGTTAAGGGTTAAATTTAGGTATTTTCACCCTTTTTCGAATCTTGTTAAAAATATATTAAATGCGGAAGTTACCACCGTGCAACCGCTTTTAAATATGAATGACGACCGGTGTAGACGAAAAACCCCTTTTTACTTGTTATATTAGATTGTGACAAGATCAGGTAAAGGAAGTAGGGAACAGGTAAGCATCCACACATAGTAAGATTTACCCTTTCCTCAAAAAAGCGTCATACGTGTTCATATTTCGGAACTATAATTAGGACTATTGTTACTTTTATCTCTCCAGTATTTTCAATAACGGAAATACGTTTGAATTGACAAAGAAATAATTCCACTTTTATTTTCATTGACTTTCATGTATTTTTGTTCGAAAGGTTCCAGGCCTGAGTTAACTATATGTAAATATATCAACAAAATAATTCAACGGTGTGTTGAAAACCATGTTTGATCGTTGGTGTAAGAAGATGAGAATTGATTAAAAAAAATTATTGAAACCGGCTTAAAAAATTATAATATTCTCAGCAATTTTAATAATAATTCACTAAATGACAATTTCAGTCACAAAACATCCAAAAAATTTCTAGAAAATTATTACGATTTTTATTTTCTAAACGGCTTGGACTTTCTTTTCTAATTATTACATTCTATGTCAGTTTCAAAAACTTTTTATAACAATATACTATATTATGAGAAGTAAAATAATAACTGACTTCCGGAAAAATTCACCGATTGAAAAATCATACATGATATGATATAGTGCATGGTTAGATAAATTGCGTTAATGGATATTTGCAACATGGGAGTAGAAAAATTTTGAGTTATAAATGACAAAAATATTGGAAGCTTTATCCAGTTAAATATTCTGATAATAATATTGCTTGAAATATTAGCAGTCTTCAAAGAGACGTAGATGAAACATCGATGTATCGAGATGCCAGAAAAAAATAAAAGTACTTGAAAATTTCAAAGTAATCCAATTGAATAATTCGGATCTTATTTGTTGGGAAAATCTTTTATGAATTTTTATAGTATAAATACAATTTTCATAGATACATTCATTCAAAACGTCACTGATAATGTTTATATCGAAACGTTAGATTCTGTGGAATTCATAAACAAACTAACGACAGGACCGTAATTAAAAATGTTTTGTCACTGATGATGCTAGTTATTTTATATGAAACGTTATAAAAATGTCGACTGTGATATACAAGTGAATTGTGATTTTATCGCTCTATCAATATTTGTGATGAAATAGAAAGGTCCGTATTTGAAAAAAATAGTTGATGATGGCGGTGTTGACACGAAACGTTTGATTAAAAATGTATCGTTACGTAGTTCTAGTACATTTCGAATACAATAAAACTTTCCTTTTTCATATTTTTATATTTTCTGAAATAACAATTCTATTCGTAAAAACCGAAAACAGCATTTTCAAAAACTTTTTATAACAATATTCTATATTATGAGAAGTAAAATAATAACTGACTTCCGGAAAAATTCACCAATTAAAAAAATCATACATGATATGATTTAGTGCATGATTAGATAAATTGCGTTAATGGATATTTGCAACATGGGAGTAGAAAAATTTTGAGTAATAAATGACAAAAATATTGGAACCGTTATCCAGTTAAATATTCTGATAATAATATTGCTTGAAATATTAGCAGTCTTCAAAGAGACGTAGATGAAACATCGATGTATCGAGATGCCAGAAAACAATAAAAGTACTTGAAATTTTCAAAGTAATCCAATTGAATAATTCGGATCTTATTTGTTGGGAAAAGTGAAGAAAAGTCGAAAAACTCTTTAAGTCATGAAATATAAAAATTCCAAAGAAAATATATAAACACAAAAAAAGCGGAGTGTGAACAAGATAAGAATATTGAAAATCAGTGATCCCACCGCGAGATTAGTGAGTTGAATACAGCACAGAAAACAACTTGCTGTGTGTTAACGACATGGTAAATAAGTAACTAGTATACAAGGTCGATTCAGATCTCTAACAGAAGCTTCCTCATCGAGAAATATTTCCTAGCTTCTTCCTTATTTCATTTGAGGCAACGGTATAATAAATGGAAATGGTTTTTTCTGTTTTCACATATTTTGTCGTGACTCTGAATGAGAATAAATATTTCCTACTGTCCATAAAATTGAAAGTTGAAGAGGAATCGTCCAAAGAATATCAACTGTACAATAATCAGAAGCAGTTTGCATTTTGAAATATCGTTTAAATCGAAAATCGAGGACAACAGTTTAGAATTATTCATTACAAATTTTTTTATTATTTTATGCTCTGTAGACATCTCGTCCACTTTTATGATAAATCGTACCAGGTATCACAAATCTCAACAATGGAATATTTTCCACACTAAAAATTACGCAAATAGAACAATATCAATTCATGAAGTTATATTACTCAGCTTCAAATAAACCCATAATTCACCAAGAATGTTATGTTAATTATACAATGTTTACACGTAATGGTATCCACAATTTATTTAGCATGTATTAGCGGACATTGGAAAAATCAAACCTACATGCTACTCATCCAGACCCAACACAGACTTCCAGCTACAATTTTCTAGTAATACCATCACTGGTTAAAAAACTTCCATACTCAATAGAGAAAATCACTTTTGACTGTTGAAATTAATTATCCAACCGCGAAGAGGAAGGATTATTTGATTATTTGCCATTGGAAAGTTATGAACCCTTTATTATGGAGAATGAATAGTATTCGATGAGATTATTTGTTCGAGTAAATTTGACCAACAGGAACATCATCAAATAATTATTCAGTATCAAAAAATATCCTAACTTAGAATACAGCATTCTGCTCTCATCGGATCGAAGCTCGAGACCACAGTTCGCGAGAATTTTTCTCAAGTGCATTGGTTTCGTTAGGCGGCCAAATGACCTTTTGTAAAGAAAATGTGCAGTGAGTTGCCTAGTGCTTGTCTGGTGATTGCTTGAAGTGCGCACCGATCACCTAGGGTGATGCTGTAAGTTTTCGGGGTTTCACAACAACAGGAAAGTGAATAAATTCACTAACAATCGTCAGTATGTCGCTTCGGAGCGCCACAGCTAATAATAATAATAATAATATCCTTCCTCTACCGCACAAGCTACGCCTTTGTGTTCACTCCACAAGTGTTATTAGGGAGTAATATTAATATTCAACGGTTTCTGAAATATGGGCATATTAACATTTCTCTGTTCCATCAAATCACATATTCTTCAGTAGGTTATTCTCAATTGGCCAAGGCACTCGAATGATTCCATTGATCTGCATCGGCCCTTCTGGAAATCTCTTACATGTTACTTCGATCACTGAGTTCGTCCGAGGAAGAGGCAGAGTATTCAAAACTTGCTTCGGAAATTCGTTCAGATTGTCGCAACTGGATATTTTCTACACTTGTTGCTTCCTTGAATATGGATATTTCTCTGTTGATGGAAATTTTGGCTTGGATAGATGCCGTTTCGATTTTGGGAGTAAACTTTGTCTAATTTTATCATCAACTGAATAATCGAATTCCAGGGGTAGATTTTTTAAGTTTCTTTCAAGTGACATAATATCTCTGCCTACTATGACTTTTTTTTCGGATTATGTACCATTGCTTTACATCTGAAAACTCTGAGTCGATCTAAGTTCGGTTTCCCGCTTGTCAACGCTTCCTCGGGAGGTTTCTCCTGCGAATCCTCTACATGGCGAGCCATTGATCACATAAACAGCTGTATCTGCAACTCCTGTCCAGAAAATATTGCTGAGGTTGTCATCTATTACCATTCATTTTGTTTGCTCGATGACTGTGTTCATTCTCTTTCATTCTCTCAACAAGAAGCAGTAGTTTGATGTATGCCGGGTTTGAGAAAAACATTTTTGAACTGTTCATTGCAAGACTTCCATGATTCTTTCGCAGTACACTGATACTTTTACCCTCCTGCTTTTCTTCAAGATCTTCAAAGAGCTATAAACTTAAATATCGTGAACCACCTTTCGAACAAACTTGAATTGTTCCTCATACGTCAGAATGGATCAGTTCTAGTACGTCATTAGTATGGGAAATACTATTTCTGAATGGAAGTTAGGTTTGTTTATCCCTTAAACATATTATGCAGGTTCCAAGATCATTACAGGAACAATTCACGCTATCTGAAAAAACATTTGTTAGGATATCGAAACTGTCATCACCAACATGTCCCATTCATCTGTGCCATATCATTTCAGTTTGGGAGTGCTCATGGAAAATTCTGGTTTCAATACCGGAATACTATATGGTACAAATTTGTATGATCTAATTTGAACATATGTCCAATCCTTGAAGTATCCTGTTCAGTAATCCGGCAGTCATTAGAGTGAAAACTGACAAAGTTTCCTCTTCTAACTAGTTAACTGACTAATAGTAAAATAACACATAAGGATGGAATATACAAAAATGGTCATGTTAACGTTACCAATTTCTTCAACTTTCAGTAAGTGAGTATTGGCTACGAGCATTTTTCAACTAATTTCCTCTCATAGTCATGTGAACCGATGCTCTAGAATCCACAAAACAAAATAGTTTTCATCAAATCCAGTGACGTTTCTATCGATCTCCTTTTCAGCTTTCTTTCTGGTTCTACAGGTTTTGGATGGATGGCCATATTTATTGCAAGTATAACATCTCGGACTATTGCTTTAATGTGTGAATTTCCTTGGAGAAATCTGTCCATATCATACAAAAGGAGTTATATCTCATCGATGAGAGATGAGGGTAGTTTGGTTTTGATAGCATCTGAAGTAATTGCTGTTCTCGAATTTGGGATACCCATTATCTCACATCGTCGTTCACATCCATTCCAACTCCTCTTAGTTTATATATTGCGGATATGATTTTGTTGACATAATCTTCAATGAAATCACTATCATCCAATCGTGTGGTTACCAAAAATCTGCCTCGTCTTGTCATTCCAGAATCTTGAAATTGCCTTTTGCTAATTGTCGCAAGCATCTTTGGCAGTTTGCACATTATACACGGATTCGAGTTGCAGGACAATCTTCTACTTGGTTCTCGTATTCAACTTCTTCTTTCCTCGGTACTCTGATTATTTGCGGTAACACAGTGCCAAAGGTCTTCATGCTCTGGAAGAGAACTGCAAATCTCCAAGTCTCTCTGTCCCATGCACGTTCTATCGGAGGCATCGCTTATGCTGCTAATATCTCACATGATCAACTGACGTAATAATTGGCTATTGCTATATCTCAATTGGAAATATAGAAATATACGTATTCTGGGCCCATAACCCGAAGAAACTAAGGCACATAGTATATTTTTTAGACCAATTAATTTTTTTTTTGAATAGAGTTTGGCCTTTTACCAAAATACTTTACTACGACATTCAAACACTATACGAGAGAATACATACATAACGAAGAAAACAACAAGATACAATGAGAAACACAAAATCTCCATATTTCAACACTTTTTTATGTGGAAGTTGAATATAGTTCAAAGAACTGATGTTAATTCATGAAAATATATGATATTCTTTGTGCCGTCTTTAGAATATCAATCAGATAGTATGTTGGCAATCTTTTTCACTATCTGCTATCATTGCCAGAGGGAAAGGTAATCATTTTGGACTACTCAACTCTTGAATTTTTTTGTGGTCGATATATTCCTCAATACGTGAGCCATACATGTTTGAAAAGGTTTTTCTCAGAGTTGATACAGGTTCTCATTTTTATTTTCAAATTGAGGAATGTAGCCTCAAAAGTTCATCAAACGTTTATATTTATTCATCCACTATGAATGGACGACGCATCAATCAATCGCTTCATCTCTCATACTTCCTACAAAACACTTCGTGTAATCGTTAAAGCATGAATGCCGAACAAAAAAATAGTGTTTTAAAATTCCTAAGGGTCCAATGCTCCGATGTTGAATTCATAATGTAATTTTTAATTAAAAATTTCCTCTCAAATTCGACCAACCTATCCAGAAGACAATGTTAATCATTTAAGGGTAATAACTGTAATACTTGAACATAATTACACTCCAACTTTACAGCACCTTCAGAATTTATCTTCCCTGGTTCGGCTGTAATAATCTCGATGAGATATATGAAGCAGCGCCCTGTCAGAAACAAGTGACAGTCGAAAAGCGGGGGCTTTGTATTAGAATCCCTGCTTTAAAATCGAAGTTGGCCCTGGAAACATTCGAATTACGGACGGAAGGCACCTACTGCGATCGCAGACCTACGGAGGCGCTATTTTAATATTAAATTGAATTTATGATGTGTATTTTCTAACACTTTGATGATACGACGTCACGCAGCCTTCATAATTACGTATTTTGCGGCGAGTCTGTTTCTGAATTTTCGAATCTGTTCATGTCAGGATTCTCGGAAGGAAGGAAGTCAGGAGTCAATTTTTAATATAATGAATTCATTTGATACTTGAAAAAATATGTACCCAGGCTTTTCCTCACAATTCTAAAAATGAAGTTGCTGGTGTGTCAATGCTATGTCCCCATTAACCTTAACCACTCTTATACATATGCTCATGTTTCAGATTCTACATTATAGGTCTTTATAGATGCAATAAGATAGTTTCACTAGTACAAAAAAATACATTTTTTGGGACGAGTAAGAAAGTTACCGGACGAGGGCATGATATTTTGTTATTAATGTTTCGTCAGAAATATATTATTTCTGATGACTTCAAATGTTAAAAGTAGGTTGTTCCATTACCATTGATGAATTCGGGTAGTTCTTCAAGGGGTGGAAATCCAAACAACCACGAAAAATTCTGAAAGTTTGGATTTGTTTAGAATTCTAAATCCAAATTACCAAAAATATCCCTTACGAAATAGGGTGGCTTTTAAGGGTGGGAATGGAAAAAAGTTTCATCGTCTACATTATAGATATGCGATCTACAATAAGAGAGTTATTTGTTTTACTGATACATGTTTTATATTGGCACAATGTTTCCATTTGAACGACAGTGTTTTGGAAAAATTGATATTACGAGTGATTTATTTTATTTCCATAACAGCTGTGATTGAAAACTATCAGAGAATAGTAAAATCGATGACAAATAGACAATTTTCAATTACTGCCGTAACGAAATTTAAAAATGTTTAAATCTCAGTGGTAATAGTTCAATATTTCCAAAACACACCATAGTTTAGATGAAAATAATATACCAACATGAAATACGACTTTTAGCATTTGATAAAATGCAATAAAAATATAGGACCTTATTTGAAAATAAAAAACTGAGGGTGGGATAAATTGTACGATACTTTGTAGATGGTTTTTATTCGCATATTTTCATAGTCTGCAAAAAGTTGCTATGGCAAAGTGCCAAAAGTTCAAAAAATCTTCACAAAATACCTAATTCCAGAACTAAAGAAGCTAATGAAGATTTTTTGTTTCACGACCCCTTTCAACCTCCCCTCTATCTTTTACCTTTGCCGAGATCCCAATGAATATACTCATATTTGAATAGCCACATATTTCGTCCACTACCTCAATCACTATATCCAAAATTCAGAAAAATTTCAATTATGTGCAACAATTTCAGTAATAATGATGCTTCCTCATGAACACTTGTCCTCATAAACAATAGATCATTACTATGTGCCTACTCATATAAAGTTATACCATATACCGGTTGTCCTAAAACTTTGCTAGTGGACTTTGTTTTTTTCAAAACTGAAACATTTAACACGTCAAATTTTACCCAAAAAATTACACAACCTTGTTATACCGGTAACCCGGAAATTATGCTGTTTCAGCGATTTGATATTGATGTGGCGAGCGTTGTGAATATTTTGCATAACTTCTATAGTTTAATTATAATATGCTTATAAGAACGAGTAAGTTATTTGCAAGGAGGTGCCTTTAATTATGCTATATGAAAAACAAATAGTCTCCTACGATACATTAATATTTACTATCCTAAGCGCTGTGGGAAATTTGAATTGAAATCTTATTACATTTTTTCTACTTGCTTATAATTTTGTGTTTACAATAAAACAGTTACAATAGGGTTAAGACCATTGATGATAAATGTAAACGATAAAATCAACAAATTCTCAAAATGTTTTTCCATTTCCATAAACAAAAATTAGCTATAGAAGAAAACCATCAGCACCATAAAAAACAAAAGTGGACGTAATGAAATAAAATATCTTATTTTTTTTTTGTACTTTTTTTTGCCCAAGTGGTCTTGTATTGCTGTCGGGAGTTGCGGGAGATTCACTATCTGCCTGTGCCGTGCATTCAATAACGTCGGCAAAAATAATGTTAGAAATGATGCAAGTAGTTATTTTTCGATGTAGGTACCTAGTCGATAAATTATTCCACTTCTGTAAACTATATTGAAGATATCATATTGTACTGGTTTGTTTCCGACCACTTTCGTCTCAAAAGGGGTTGTGAAAATTCATTTTGGAATTTTGATTTTAATGAAAAAATTAACATGATATTCATATGAAAAAGGTCAAATGAAAATTGAAAAAATGATTTTAATTCAAATGGTAAAAACCTACGGATTATTATGTAAACAGAAAACAACTAATTTCCGGCTAAAGCTAGGCTGGACATTGAGCTATATCTGATAGATATTGTGCTGAGTCCCTGACTAGAAGGAAAAAATCTGGAAGTGATAATTTACATTATCTTTCAGATAGTTGATTTTCTGATAATTCAGAGTTTTATTGGAAGAATTGAGAATCATACCCTTTCAGAAGCAATTTCAGTCAACAACGATGGAAATGAGGGGTATATCTGTGCGATTACACTATGTAATTTTTTTTTCACATAAAAATATTCATATTTTCATTAAATTCTAAATGCCATACCCATGACAGTTTTATGTCATAAAACAATTTTCAACGTACAAGAAATATTTCCATCAACACTTCCATGGTTGTTGACTGGAAAATCTTCTGAAGAGTATGTTTCTCAAATCTTCCGGCATTACTGATGATATTTCTAAAATGAAATAGATTTTTGTCTACAAAAATTTATTGGAGGTCTAGCGAAAGACATGCATCAATGATTTGAACGATTTCTGTGAGTGATATATTTGAGTAACATTTTCATTAGTCTATAAATGTATAAAAAAAATGAATGATTGAAAATGCAAATATCGCAATGAAAATGCTCATTTTTGTTGTGAACGTACCTTAATGTAACTACCGATAGGGTGTTTTGTGTTCTATGCATGGAACGTTTTTGGATGACGTGGCATGTAGAAGTCAACTGTCTACTTCATCAACTAATTGAATAAAGAATGCGTGTTTTCATAATAAAAATACACAGCATTATTGACGACATCGGAAGCTGAATCCACTTGTCAGAAGTTTCGTGTCAGTAAGTCCAGTCCTCATAGTCATTACTCGGTTTCAATAACCTCAAGGAGTAGTCAAGTCAAAGTCCTGTTGAAGATGTCTTTTATTGGGAGTATTGAGCCTTTCAACCCTAGCGAGTCAGATATTTCGTCGCATATGGAAAGGACGGAGCAACTCTTTATATGTAACAGTGTTACTGATAAAAAGAAAAGAGCAATGTTCCTAACCTTAACTGGCGCCGAAGCATATGGTGCTTTAAAAGATCTATTGTCCCCGGATTTACCGAGCTCTAAATCGTTCGATGAATTGAAAACAACATTAGTTAGCCATTTCAACCCAAGAAGGTTAGTCATTGCAGAAAGATATAAATTTTATAGTGCCCAGCAGGAGCAAGAAGAAGATATCAAGTCTTACGCTACAAAATTGAAGAAGTTATCACAATATTGTGAGTTTAATACTTTTTTGAATGACTAAGAGAAATGGCTAAGAGATAAATTTGTATGTGGTTTGTGTTCAGAGGCCATAAAGCGTAAATTATTGTCAGAAGATTGATTAACCTGGGCAAATGCTTTTAAAACAGCGGTAGCTATGGAGCTAGCTGAAGGGCAAATGAAAGCTATGGGCAATGAAACAGTACACATCAATAAAATGAGTCACAGAAAGCTACAAAGCAAAGGTCCTGTCAAATTTGAAAGAAAGTCACAGTCACAAGCGATACCTGGTCAGCGTACAAAGAAGTAAAACCTTGCTTTAGATTTGGGAGGAAACATGAACCTGAAAACGGTCCAGCAAAAGCATGGGAGTGTTTCAAATGCCATAAAAAAGGCCACACAAGTAGAGTTTGTCGCAGTGCAGGTGTTAAATCATTAAACGAAGATGTCGAGTTAGGTGAGGAGTCTCAAGATGAAGAAAACTCCTCAGAACTGGGACTTATTGCAAAAATTGAGAAAGGAGCAGGAAAAAGTTTGAAGGTAACCTTGAATGTCGAAGGTTAGCTCCTGAATTTTGAAGTGGACTCAGGTGCGTGTTAAACAGTCATACATGTATCTACATATAAAAATATTTTCAGTTCTTATGAATTATATCCTGTTAAATATAAACTAAAGTTGGAACTGGTCAAAACGTAAATATTGTAGGTGACTTTGATGTCAAAGTTTTACATAACAAGCAACACGTTTTCTTACCTATTGTAGTATTAGAAGGTGAACAATATTCACACCATTATTAGGTAGAAATTGGCTTGATATTGTCCTAATTGGAAAAATATGTTTAATCTAAGTCATGTCAGTCAAGATGACCAGTTTTGTAAGTCTAGATTTTGTCCATCAGTAACACGTAAATAGAAATTGAGAGTGATGAAGTAATAGTCCAAAATGAGTCAATAAAAGTTGAAAAACAAATTAGTCAGGTCAGTGCCAGTCGAGTGAGTAAAAAATACGATGAATTAGTTGCTGACATCAAAAGTAAATTTTCAGAAGTGTTTGAAGAGCAACCTAATTCGTATATACGAAAGTTTTTAGTCGAGCTAAAAGTCAAGGAAGGTACCCAACCTATCTTTTATCGGGCCTATAACATGCCATTTGCCTTTAAAAATGGAAAAACAAGGTATAATTTCAAAAGTAAGTTTCAGTAACTGGTCAAGTCCAATAGTCATTGTTCCTAAATAAAAAATCAGAAGATATAAGAATTTGTGTAGATTTTAAAAATACACTAAATACCATTTTGAAATAAAATTATTGTACATTACCAATCCCTGAGGATATTTTTGCTTGTTTGAGTGAGCAAAACTGCTTTTGTGTAATAGATCTCAAAGGAGCTTATCAACAGCTCCAAGTCAGTGAAAATTCTAAAGAGTTGTTAACTATAAACACTCATGTAGGTCTCTTTTCTTATAACAGGTTGACCTATGGTATTGGTGCGGCCCCAGGAATTTTTCAGAATGTCATGGATACCATCTTGGCAGGATTATCAAACTGTAAACTGTTTTCGGAGAAACTTTGGAACACTGTTATAAAAACTTGATTTAAGTATTTAAACGTTTTCAAGAATATAACGTTAAGGTTAATAAAAATAAATGTAAATATTTTCAAGATCATGTAGAGTGTCTAGGGCATATTATAGATCAACATGGAATCCACCCCACTGATGAAAAGATTTTGTGTTTGAAAAACGCGTCTATACCAACCAACTTAACAGAACTCAAGTCATATTTAGGTCTACTTAATTACTATGGAAAATGTATACCCATGATATCCACACAGATTAAGCCATTATATGATTTATGTAAAAGAGGAGTCATTTTTGAGTCAATCTGGTCAGTAGAATGTCAGAAGGCTTTGGACTTGAGCAAAGAACTCGTTACGTGCTGATCCACTATGACGCAAAATTACCTTTATATTTGACTTGCGATAGTAGCGGATTTGGAATGGGTGCGGTGCTCAGTCATAAAATAAAAAAGGAAGAAAGAGTTATTATGTTTGCTTCAAGTACCTTATCACCAACTGAAAAAAAATATTCAAATTTAGAAAGAGAGGCTTTAGCAATTATGTTTGGCTTAAAAAAGTTTCACAAGTATATTTTTGCAAGAAAGTTTGTTTTAATCACCGATCATCAGCCACTTCAATTTATTTTTGGCCGTAATAAAGGCATTCCAATATCAGCGGCAGCCAGAATCACCAGATGGGCTATAACTTTGTCAGGTTATGATTACACAATAGAGTACAAAAAAGGTTCCTCAATAGCTAACGCAGATGGGTTGTCCAGATTACCTATGGACAGTAATATAGATATCACAGACTCTCTGTTCTCTTTTAACTTGTTAGATGAAATACTTCTATGTGCGGGCGATATTGCTTATGAGACTAAGAAGGACCCGGTTTTACTTAAAATTTTAGATTTTACCAGGTTAGGGTTCCCCTTATAAAGTAAAAGATGAATTTACAACTTATTTTAAAAAAAGACAAGAACTCTCAGTTGAACAAAATTGTCTAATGTTGGGTAGTCGAATTGTCATCCCAGAAAAACTACGTAACAGGGTTCTAGAACTCTTTCATGAACAGCAAACTGGCATAGTTCGCACAAAAATGTTGATAAGATCATATTGTTGGTGGCCAGGCATTAGTCATGATGTTGAAAAGTTCATTAGTTGCTGTGATGTTTGCCAACGAAATCAAAACTTGATTGATACTAATCCTCTTGTTCATGGCCTTCTTCTCCAACTAACTTTTATCGGGTATTTATCGATTTCTTCACAAAAAACGGCCGATCGTTTTTTATTATAATAGATCAAAAGTCAAAATGGCTCGATATAAAATACATGAAAAACGGCACTTCTGCGAAAGAAACAATTTCAATGTTGAAAGATATTTTTTGTACAATTGGGCTGTCATGAGAATTAGTGTCAGATAATGGGCCACCCTATAACGCAAATGAATTTGTAAGTGTTTGTCAAGCTAATGGCATTAATAGTATCAAAACCTCTCCTTATCACCCTCAGAGTAATGGCTCTGAAGAAAAATCAGTTCAGACAGTCAAGAAATATTCGAGCAAATCTTTATTTTCTTTAAATAAGGGAGAAATATCAGAAAATTTATTGCTGCATAAAATAAGTAATTTCTTATTCTCTTATGGAAATACTCCATCGACAGTCACTGGCCTCACTCCGGCGGAAGGCGTTCTGAAGATAAAACCTAGAACAAGATTTGATCATTTAAAACCTAATTATCACAAGATTAAACCTCAATCAGTCTTCAACGGTACAAACTGCTCTAGACTATATAAATTAAATGATCAGGTTTATATTAAGAATACTCAGACAAAGTTATGGGATAAAGCAAAAATTGTAAAAATTCTCAGTCATTCGACATATTTGGCTTTAACAAAAAATCAAACAGTCAAACTGATTCGTGCTGATAGTATCCGTTCAGCTCTTCATAATACTAACACTGGAACACAACCAAATATGCCGAAATTATCCCTCTTACCCAATTGTATCCCTGTAGATATTAATGTCCCTGACCCTAATCGGTTGAGCGACTCAACTTGTAGTAATTATATAAACACAGCTGGAAGTTCCTCAAATAGATCTGAAAATGTTACTGGTACTAGTCCAAAAAGGGCACTCAGTGCTGACCGTTCTCCTTCTGAAGTTGTGAAACCTGAAAAGGTCATGACTACACGATCTGGTAGATTAGTTAAACAACCCACTAGATTAGACCTGTAGAAATACCACATCTTCATTTGTACCATTTTTTATTTTGAACAAAAATCATGATCTCTCATGAATGAACTTGTAGAAAAGGTCAAGGCATGAGGTTTTTTGAGGGAGTATTATTATGATTTGTGTATGTTTACAGTATGTAGTGAAATCAGTTGATAATTGAAGGAATATATTTAATTTTTTCCATAATTCTACTGGAGAATAGAATGAATTTCCATATCAACTCGCTATCATACGTCATGATTTACTTATTTTCAACTTATAAATTATTAATTTTTTATTTCCTAAGTCAAGGAAAGTACGACTTATACCACGAAATGGATCTGAAAATATACCCACTGTATAGTAAATATTTGATACAGTTAATTTATTCTTGATCTCATTTGGATTTTTCGATATACACCTCCACTTTGAGGTTATCAATCACTGAAAAAATAATATCTTGACTGTAATCTTCGCATCATGAAAACATAATAGCACGTATAGAAGATGAAATATTTCAATTTCAAAATAGTACAGTATGAACTTCGTTTTACATTGTCACGTTACAAATGAGGTCATAAATAATAACTTTCATATATGACTCTAATATACATGCATGCAAACAAGATGCTAACCCCATTATTCGAACACATGTGAGGGGAGAATGTCGCAATTCTTTCCTGTTTCCGTCTTTTGTACCTCGTTTCGATGTCATATCTCTTTCTAAAGTTTGTCAAGGGTTGGACTAGCCACCACGAGATAGGTTGTTGGTATCTCAAATTATTATAGATTCTCCAATTCTTTTCCAAGTAAACTGAGGTGGTGTATAGATAAATACTGGATGTGCTGATTGACTTGTTTATATTGACTCTACACAAAAAATATATTCAAAAACAGGAAGACTGAAACACGTTTTTTATTATACCTATCTGAAAATACGATATTGACACGCTTATTAAACGCACTGAAAATGGGTTTTTCCCTTGCACCCGCACTCTGTACCATAAATATTTCAATTAATTAAAACTACAAATACATGATTTTGTTCGTTCATCTCTAAAAATAAATGTTCCTTAACAATCTATGGATTTCAGGTGAATATGATGAAAAATATAGTTCATTACACGTCCATTAATACTTTTCCGTGCTTGCACGACTTCCCGTGTTCTGCTGTGTCTCCCACGGGAACTAGTCGGGCGCGCACGGAAACACTATTTTCTCGACTCCTAATGAAATATACAATTCCGTCAAGAGTGCGTGATTGATCCTATAACTGCATTTAATTCAGTATGGGAAGTGTACTTTTTCCGCATTAGTGTGGGAATAGATATTTACGATATAAGTATCGTAAAGATTCAATATGAGATGAAGTGTTTGATAACCCATCTATTATATTAATATGAATCATCAATAAGAACATAGTACAATATTTTACCTACTACCAACACCGTTAATTATTTACTCAAAACTAGTTGATATATTCTTCAAATTAATGGTATTAGTATATATCATGTAACAATCGAGCGTTGCAAAGGTCGGCAGTGTTGATAAATTGTGTTTCAGTTGTCTGAACTGTCAATTTTGACGAATTTATTTCAGTTTAGTAATTTACTTCCTTCTATGAAAATACAGATTCAGACATATTTTTTTTCGAAATCTAATAGAGTGCGGTAGGTACTATTGAGGAATTCGAACTTCAGTTGAAATTTTTTTGAGTCACTAACTGTACATTTTTTATTTGAAAAACCATAACTGCTTTTTGAATACGAAATTTTGTACCTGAAAATTTGAATGATGGTGAACTTAGGTTTGGAAAAGTGGAAATTCTTACATTTTATTTCATGACCATAGATTACGTCATTTCAGGTCTGGTGGCCCAGCATCCATTTCTTTGTCCACGGAAACGAGTATTCCCAGTCGATGGCTTTGTGTAATGTATCTCCTTTCTCTCGGATCCTACCAAGAGCTAGTTCGATCCTGTAAACACCCTAATATTGAACACATTCATAAAGATTCATATGTACCACTGATACAAAATGTCAGAGAGGCACTAAATTCACTATTAAGGGTTATACGAAAGGCTCACAGGTATAAATACCAATAACAATGGTTGTGACATTATTGTTACATATCGGTTTTTAAAAGTCTATTCTGTATTAATTTGCATGTCGAGAAGTCACTCACTTCTTCAGGTATCTCTTTGCGGGTAGATTTTTTAGGAAACTGTGGTGACTTCATTATGAAATTTGATATTTTATATATTTTTTACCAAGATTACGAATTCATATACAGTTATGAGAAGCTCAACGGATATGTAAATTATGGTTGGAAATTTTACGGTTACTTTGTTGAAATGTAAATGAATTAAATCTAGTTTCACTTGAGAATACTGCGTTCACTACGAAATTCATCCAATTGATATTTTACTGAAATTTGTTAATGATCACGCCACCGTTCGCTCTCGAGTAGCAGATAAGACTAGTTGTATATTGTAAATATGGGTTTTATTTATTTCTCAATTTCCTTATTTTATCATTAAATATAAAAAATGTCAGAAAATCATTTACTATATTGATAATCGCGTGTAAAGGAAACTAGCTGAACTTATTTTCCATGGCTAAATTTTTCAACGAATGGCAAAGCTGAATATCCAGAATATTTTTGAATTTCTCGTGCTCTTGAGAAACAATGAATGGTATTCCATAAAATCGGCTTATACTGCTCTGTTTCGGCTTATACTGCTCTGTTTGGAATGTTTGGCGAAGTAATGGAGTTCTTATCCCAACACCAAACCACAACTTTTACACTTCGACAGATTTAAGTCTTCTTGTAGTAAACTTTGCCAAGTATCAAACAGGAATAATTCAACGGTCATAGGGGGCAGAAGTTGTTTTCTGTCGGACACTTGCTGAAAAAATATCTTTACCGTATCTGTTTGCGAAAGATTGTATTAGGCAATCTATTTTCCTTTATTAGTTATAGGTTTGTATTTGCCTGAGGTTGAGGAATATACAGGGTTTTCCAAATTAAGTCGGCACCATTGCCAACTCCGATATTATTGATGCTACAAATTCGGTTAAATGGGAAAACTAGTAGCATTTTAATGGCCTTATCGATGCCGAAAACAAAAAAAAATTGACAGTCGTGTTTTCAGAATATTTCATAAATAGTTATTTTTGTGTCGAGTGCGCGAAATGCTACTTTGGTGATCGAGAACTGATTTTTTTTTAACGAGGCGCAGCCGATTTAAAAAAATAGTCGAGATCACCAAAGTATTTCGCGCATGAGATGCAAACAAAATTTTTTCTACAAACGTCAAAAATATTGTTCTAAAATAAGTAATATGCTTAGCATAATATGAAAAATAGTAATATTGAACTGGCTTAAACTATTTTTCCAAATCAAGTAATTACTGTAACTATGGAAATAAAATCCCATATAGTTTACATGCAGTGTGCGAAGTAAATATTTCGCACACTACTTCGCGCACAGTGTCATGGTAACGAAGGAAAATGAAAAAGGGTCACTTTGCATATTTTTGTCAATGCGCGAACCTTGTAATTTTTTGACATCTTTAGAAAAATGATGTTTCTTTCAATGGAACACCCAATATTTTTTCATGCATTTCGATTCGTAATAACATTCTCAACAACAGAGCTCATATCACCTTTCTACCTAAAGTGGAAATTGAGCGACTTATGTGGAAATATTTATTTCTTTCACTAGTACAAAAATTTCTTTGTTTTGGCGAATAAAACGTCATGATTGTCCAAACACCCAATTTTGGTACCTACACGAATGACGATATTTTGTTACTTGTAGCAAAATAAGACAGTAAAAAGCCATTCCGCTAGCCGCATTTATTTTGTGAATCAAAATATGTCTGCTGTAATGATAACTTTGAAGCAATTTTTGTACAGATCAGAAAATACTGGAGAGTCATATGAATGTGGTTCGAAAAAATGTGTTTGATTCGATAAAACATAATTATTATGAGCATCAAGTTATCAAGTTGCATTGAAACTTGTTGAAATACTATTTGTCAAATATTCTCAAGTATATCATGACAATGTCATAAATTATTGTAATTGTCAACTACTGTTCGAATATTTTTCGAAATGCCGTTTTCCCATCAAGAAATATCAAATGGAGCGATGAGGGTAATTTTCTAATTGTAGGATGTACAATAGAAAGAATTTTCATTATTGGAGTAGATATAATCCATTTCTAGTCCATCCCCACAATCCACAAAGACGATTTAGTACTAATGTTTGGTGTGGTCTATTTAGAGACAGAATTATCGGTCCATTTTTCTACCATGGTTCTTTGAATAGACCCCGTTACATTAATTTATTAACAAAAGTGTTGGAAGAGTTTTTTGATGATCTTGATCTGGAGGCTCGTCAGATGATCTATTCTCAGCAGGATGGAGCACCAGCACGTAATGTCGGTGGCGTTAAAAGAATGCTGCGAGGCTGTTTTGGAAACAGATGGATTGCTACAAATGGTCCTACTAAGTGACCCCATCGTTCACCAGACATGACACCTCTACATTTTTATTTTTAGGGATTTCTGAGAAATGAGATGTACAAAATGAAACAATAATGTAGATGAACTGAAAAATTACATTGAAAATATAATTAGTAGAATTGATGGCCGAACTGTGCTGAATGCCACACGTAGTGTCAATAGAAGGGCCCAAATATGTGTTCAACAAGAAGGCGGTGTTTTTGAACATTTACTAGCACTTTATCAAATCCGTTTGTTATACCTCTTGATAAAACTGTCTTATTTTCACCTTTACGAAAAATAGTCTTACGTTGATATTTATAACCAAATTCAAAACATAGTCTATGAACGATTATCATCATAGTTCTACCATCAGATTAAATTCGATAAAAAAAATTATCATCAGCTGAAGATAGCGTGCGCATGGCCATATTTCAGGAAATATTAGTGATACTTTCTAGGTAGACACTATTATCTATGTTTTGCTAGTAATCTTTAAAATGCAGAGCTTTCAGGTTTTTCATGAAGACTTTGAATCGCGCTTTGGACAAGTAGGCTTTTGATGATGTGTCGGTAAAACAGAATGGAAATGTTTACTGGTAGCGGTCAAATTTTTATTCAAGCAGTAAAGACGCTACTCAATTCGTGGTTTTTGTTCAATTTTCAAACACATTTGTAATGAAGTATCAAAATTATGAAAAATGTAATATGATAGTATGTTTAATACAAACCGGCAGAGGATGTGAGCAATTTGTACTACTTACAAGAGAGAAGGCAACCTTTTAGAGACATTTTCATAATATTGCGACCTGATTGAACGGCAAACACAAAATTTCATGAAACTAGAAGAATTGGAACGACTTGCCAGTGGTACCTGGAAAATTATAACCACATGCTTGATTCCTCATTGAATTGTATTTGGACAGGAGAAGTTTATGCAAGCAATGATGCTACAATTCTTATACTTGGGCACAACAAAATCTTTATTATATTATGGAGCAGAAAAGAAAAAAAAGATTTGGATTTGTTGTATGGACAGGTGTCAAATTATCGAACCGTTCATTTTTGATAGCACTTTCATATTTCAGAGGTGTTTACAAATTCCAATGTAACAAACTGAACCCATTATTAATGAATTGCCGCTAATAGAGCTCAGAAAAGTATATTTTCAGCAACCAAAGAAGCCAAATTAAAAAAAAAAATTCTGCACGTTTTGGCAATAATTGGATAGCCAACCAAGGACCCAACCGTTGTCAGTCGGGGCAAAGTTTTGCTTCTCTCACTCACATTGAACTAATTAAATCAGCATGAAATGTTTATAAAAGAAGCCGCATGTGCATTGTAGAAATAAGTAGCATATTCCAACACAACCTCTGAAGATTTGTTTCTCCATCAGTAATTTGCCATTCAGGTCCTGTCTCCGAAGGTCTGACACTTTGCGCGCTGGATCATTTGCCCCAAAAACTATTCCCCACGCCGTGGGGTAAGTGACCATTGGGTTAGAGAATCATGTGCCCTGAGCAGGCGGAGTGAACCAATGACGACTGCCTTCTACATTTGTCCGTCCAAGATTTCTGCCATTGTACGAGAAGTCGGTATGATGATGAAGTTTGAGAGCAGTGTGTCCATCATTCCTCCAAGTACCCCTATTATCAGAACGATCATTTCAACAGATTTGTATAAAGCCTGCGGAGATCAAAGAGTGGACAGAAAAAAAGTTTTTTTACATGAAAAAATTACCAGCAACTTTTTAAAATACACATTTTCGAAAAACATGATGTTACCCAGAAACGATAATAGAAATCGTTATGCGGTTTTTCTAGTTTGTCATAAAAATTGAACATCAGACGCAGATCAGTTTTTATCAAAGCTAGTTTGATAACAGGACTTTTTTCCCCTTTGAAAGTGTCTCATTGGGCCCACCCAGTATAATAGAAAATATCAAACATTTTCCATTTTTCAATAAAATCATGATACTCAGTAGATCTCTTCTTGAAATCGTATGAAAGACAAGGACGCACACAGACTCTTGAATATCTAATCGCACAGAAAAATATGTCAATCGAGAGTCAAGAAAGATCCTTTCGTTTATAAAGAGTTTAATCACATGAATCTTCTGTTCAGTCAACTGTTAAAAAACGTTCGCGCCCCTAAGAGCTTCATCAAATCAAGAGGTTATAAAATCAAACAGCCTTACTCTCGAGATATCAATACGTTAAACAAGAAACCGTTCAAATCCAAATCACACGCTGCAGCATGCATTGACGCCGACAGATAAATTTCCGATGGGGTTTTTTATGACTACTTATACAGACACTGTTAAATATGATAATTTTCCCAGTATTGTTAAAAATTCATGATATCAGATGAATATTCTATTCTATGTTTATGGATATCATTCCTAAGTGCTCACCTTATAGTCACAATTCGTTGATCTTATTCATGGAGATTTATGTAAAAATATTTTATTCATTGTTATTTCTCTCATTCAACAATAATTATTCCAAATTTATATGAAAGTGACACAGTTCATAATAAGGAAGTTGAGGAATATTGCTGGGGACAAACGCCCAGTAAAATGATTTCGATATTGTTGTTGGTTTTTCTCTACCCTTTTTGATAGTCAAATCGATATATCAAAGGAATCTGAACGCATAGAAAATTTATTTCGATCATGTGGTCTTTTTTCTTCGCCCATTTTGATTGCCGAACCGGAATTATGTAACTGCCAGTTTTGATTATAAGAAGAATATCGCTGAAATAAATCCGCCCCCCTGGATGACCGACAAAATTATATCGATCATGAGGTAATTTTTGTTTTCACGTTCTTATTGCCAAACTAAAATATGAATATTGACAGAGTTTATAATAAGTAGGTTGAGGAATATCTCATCAAACCGACCATGAACACATGGAAAAATTGATACCAGAGCTAGAATCGCACAATGAAACTATTTTTGCTTAAATTTTGTTTCCTACCGTTTTTCTGAAAAATAATAAAAATGAATGTAAATACTGCTGAACTTCGTTGCCAGAGTAACTAGGCTATCAAATCATATCTTCAGTAAGAAGCTAACAATTCATTACAATACTGAAGGAATATTGGACCCATTTCAACTGTTACTTCTGCCTCAACTGCGAATGGTGATAGAATACATGGTTCTGATATGAAAATGTTTCTAATAATAATTGTATATTCAATATTTATAAAAAGTTGGGGGTCAAAGATATTTACCTCTGAATTATTATGTTTTTTGTCTTGTTTATAATTTATATTTTAAAATTTCCCTGTTCATGATGAAGCACTTTCCCATATCATACATAGATAAGTAATTATGTTTAAATCATAAAGAATAGAATATTTTATGAGTCATTTCTTCATTCACGAAAAAATATAGCAATCCGAAATTTTGTAATGGAAAAATCTTCAAATTGATTTATATACTTTGTTGGAAGTGATCCTCTGGTATAGATGGTTATTACCAGTTTTATCGGAAATAAACCTAGGTCAGTAATGGAACCCTGTAGATATTTTAACGTCATTCGATAAAACGAAAAATTTCCTTGTCAATGACATATTACATGTAAGCATTTGTTTTCAAAATGGAGACCCAAAATATACTTTTACTTAAATTAATATGACGACACTGTGACGTATTCGATTGAATTTTCATCAAGCAACCTCATGAAATGGCATATAAACGAAGCATTTGATTAGTTTTTGATGAAATATGTGAAAATGTTGATTCATCGCCGATCAGGATTTCTTAAAGTGATTTTTTAAAATGGATCTTTTTTATTGAATTTCCTCGAACATTTTAAATAGGTATGCTTTTTTAACATTAACATCAAAAAATAAGTCGGTATCAACAGAAAAATGCTTGACACAATACGCTTCTTGTTTTTATTTTATATTGAATAATCATGCTGAAAAAAGGGAAACAAAAAAAATTAATTATTTGGAAATGCGAAAACCTTTGATTATACCTACAAATAATTTTCGGAAAAATTAAAAATTACCACGTGATTATAAGATTTTGTCAAATCAAAAACAATTTTCCGATTTCCAAGGATCTCTAAAGTTGGGTAATGAGTTGCATACACTTTTTATTTGAGAAATCTCTTTGTGGAGAAGTCCACTGAAAAATCAAGTCGGGCGATCTGGCTGGCCCCCGGATTGAACTATTCGTGTCCAACCAATTCAGCCAAAATCATTCAGTAAGGTCGTTCGTTATAGCTCTTGTATTATGGCGGGAGCGCCAAATTGTTGGAAGATGATTCCATCATTCCCATCCCTTCCCAAATAATTTCAATTTCGTTCTGAGGGAATTCCATAAACATTGGACCATTAAATGTTCCGAAAAAAAATTGTACCGATGACGTTGGGTACACTCAACCCAACATTCTCTCCAAAACGCTCTTGAAACGCTCATTCTCTCACTAATCGTTGATTTTCTCTATCCAAATTGCGAATGTTGTCTACTAAAATATATGGCAAACTAATCCCGACATTTTTTTCCATGGTTAATCCAATATTTGAAAAATGAAAATAATGCAGATGAAGATGCCAATGTCTTTTTAGTAAGTGAAGAAATACAGACAAATATTTTAGCTCACGTAGAATATGTATATGATGAACTGCTTCTGTGCTAGGAATATTGTAAAGAAGCACGATCTTGAGTATTTTAAGATTCAATTTCACCACCACCTATTAGAAACATTTTTTGAGAGATGCTCAAGTTATTGTTATTAGAGTATTCCATCATCAAAACTGTTCTCAGATGAATCTAGATTTACAAATATCGGTATGTTAATGTCTGCGCTTGTCTGCCATAGAAACAGCTTGTCCTTTTGATGCTATTGTGTATAAATTATAGCTTATAATGGAAAACCAGCAATTAAACTAAACACCAAAACATGACGAAAGCAATTTTGTCACACACCATAACGGGAATACAACAGTAAACTTCTTCAGAACAAGTACCTATAACAAACACAAAATGCAGAATATTACTGTTGACTATGCCGTTATCTATTCAGGCTAAAAGGCATTAGCTGCTCGAGTCAAGTAAATACAAGGTCTTCCCATTGAAGAACTAGATCGTAGAATTAAAATGCAAGCGAACAGCAATGACCCATTAACAAAAATTAAGGTTTCTTGAAGGAATAAAAAAGAAAAGAATGATTACGACGACTGTTATAGCAAATGTTGATCTTTTTGAATGATACCATTCAATTCAGTTCGTGTCTGATGTCTGTATCTTGCCTGGGTCCAACACAGAGGAGGCGGGCAATTTTCATCCGCACTGAATATACATGTTTTTTTTGCAAAACCTCAATTTTTCTTGTTGATTGTGATCTTAAATCGATTTAAATCCATTGACATTTCCAGAATGCGAAGAGGATGAGAATTCATTTACACTTCAATATCAGATTGATAGTATCAGTTATGTCATACCCGAGTCTCATAGCACGGCAATGGTAAAGAAGCAAAATTCAAGAAGTCCCGTAGACAAAACACTGTAGGCGCACTCCAGGATTCAAGACCAACGAGTCCAACATATTATTAGTGGCCTCCCTTGATGAATGTGAAGCATAAAAGGTGCGCGGAAGTCCTTTATTCCAAGAAGAAAGCGGAACTGAATACGATCAGATCAAGTCATGTCGTTGCGGGATAAATACAATGCAATTTATGTCTGCGCTTCTAAAGACTATTTGGCAGGGGGTGAAACTACTCATTATATTTGATGTCGCTCAACGAACTTTTAGCTTCCATAGGAATTTCTATCGTTTGTATTTTTTTCTCAGCGAAACAGTTAAACACTCAAATACGTTAGAAATGTGATTTTTGATTGATAACGGCTGACATAATAATGTATCAGGAACGGTAAATGGTTTGAAACAACGTCAAACACCAGTAGAAAAACATCATCGTTCGTGGTACATACATATATATTTTTTTAAGACTAAAACTTCTTCCAATGTTCTGAGACAACTTCACTCAGAGACTTATTGTCGAGAAAATCGATATTGAGTCTCTGTGAATCTCTCTGTCTCAAGACCGACTTCTTGCGATTGAATCTACGGACCTGCTCCAGAAAAAAGTAATGTCCTATGTGTGCAAAAACTTCAAAAAAGTTTTTCAAACATAATCCGCAGCCTTCGAGGTTTCTGGATGGTAGATATTTAAATATTTGAGAGAAATGCACTTGCTTACCTTCACGCATAAAATTTTGATAACTGGATCGCCGTCATATCTACTTAAGAAACTAGTTCAGCTTCCACTTAAAAAGTCTTCGCGTAATATGGCATATGCTACTCATTCCTAGGCATACAAGGGTTGCTACTCAAGTTTTGAGATAGAAAAATATAAATATTTTTAATGGAAAGTGGCTTTATTCTCGATGAAGATGCCTCCAAAACAAATGAATTGAACGAATGAACCGCTTCTTTTAGGCGTAGAAGAACGCTCGCAATATTTTTTTGATCTGCGGAAATCAGAAGAAATTATTGGGTGGAAGAAGAACTGTTTGATGTTTTGACTGCTCAAAAACGTTTTTGTTTGAGCTAATATATTAGTCTTAGGTCGTGGTCGAGAATTATTTCTCTTCTGCGATTGGTTTCCCTGATTATTCCGAACAATTCTGGAAAACAAATGCTGGTGTCAGAATTGACCATTCTATGTTGCTCTAATGGAACTGTGGCGACATGTCCAGGTATCCCAAAAACCATTTATTTCGAAGTGCTTCGTGCATGAACAATTTTTGTTGGATTTTGCTCAACTTGAAAGACCCATATAGTCGATTGTGTTTAGTTTCAGGTTGTATAAATCTATGACTCGTCCCTTGTCACAATCTTTTATTACTCATTTATTTTATTAAGTGGCATCCAACGAGAACACATCCTTTTGACGGCCAAATGTTCATGCAATATTGAATGTATGCGAGTGGAAATAATGCCCAAGTATGCCGCAATATCAAGGTACGTCATATGACCATCTTGTAAAATCAGTTTACGCACAGTATCGATGTTTTCTGCTACAACAGTCGATGGTTCGAGGTGTTGCTTCATTATCAAATGTTGAAGCAAGTTGAATGGGACACTGCTATGAGTTCAATCCACGTCGAAGTAATAGAAAATCATCGCACAAAAAAATATTCACGATTCAATTCCATTTTTGAGCAAGACGAAAGTTTTAATTATCTCTAAATTACACAAATAGCACTCTCACGGCAACACGTGGAGTACGTTCAAGAAAAATGTCAAACTTCACGATGATATTGTCAGAATGTACACCTTCATATCAGTGTTGCTATATGTCAAAAATTAAATAAGAATCCTCATATTGAAGCGATCTTCACCCGAAGTTTGTCTTATAATGCGGCTTAGATTTATAATACCGCCCCTGTGGAATTCAAAGAATTGACCCTGAATCATTTTGAAAAGCTACTAAAAATCTTGTTGCGACAGTGACAATATTTTGATATTTTTCCCAAATGAAGATAAATAATAAATAATAATAAATAAATTTTTTGAATATTCATCATGAATTATATGTTTCTATAGTTAGGTGGTGTAAATTTTATTTTCATATTAAGTATATGATATTATCATTATATTACAGTTTCATATTTCACTGGTTGGGTTTATTAAACGCAGCTTTAGCTAAACCCCACCTTTTCATCATCCAGCATTTTTTATATTTATTCTTCATTTCATATCTTCTGTTATGATACATAAGGACCAATGAATGTTGTAAAATGATGGATGATAATTCGTATATAAATCAATATTCTTGAATATTTTATGTATTTATACACAGATTAAGATATAGTCAAAATCGGTCTTAACGTGCGGGTGAGTGAGACTTTATTCGACTGTTTATTCCAATAATATTGCACAAACGATTTCCGTGTTACACACACATGATACCTACCGTGAAAATATACCTTAATAGATACAAAACATTTTGGTAAGCACTAGGTTTTTCGATTTTTCATAAATTTGCTGAAATTCGAACCCGCACGATAAGACCGATTTTGACTATATATAGTTGCTTAATTTTCAATATGTCATGCATTTCCCAGACACAATTTATTTTTCAAAGCTTGTTCAATATTGAGTAAGTAATAATGATATGATGAGCGATTTCAAAAGCGAACATAAATTTATAGAACTGGTATGGAATATTAGATGCTCAGGTCTGATGCCGGAAAACCTATAGTTTCTCAAACGAGTTTGGCTAGCAACTAGTACACACAACGTATTGTCACACAGAGAAAGAGAGAGAGAGAGAAAGAGACAAATCCAAAGTAGTACGGTTTTTCAAAAATTATTTAGTCATCAATTAGTTTAACAATATTTCGTTAGCCTACATTGCCATTCTCCTAGTCTCTAACTATAACAAATATAAAAAACAATTTTGCTCGTTGTTTGAAAATATCACCAAAATGAAGACAGATCGTCAATATCTCGAATTTTTCTAATGGGGTTCGAGAATTTATGAGTCCCTGGTGATTTATACTTAGTATATAACTCACAATACTTTCATCTTCCACATCAGAGTTCAAGTATGATTTTATCTGCACCTAAGTTTGCTTCCAATATAGTCATAGAAAGCCAGTAAACAATTCTGCATTGGATATGTCAAAGAATGTGCCACGACACTAGGATTGACCATTACAAATACATGAAAAGAAGAATGAATTTGTTGTATAAATATGTCGGTTAGAGAAATTAGTTTTCTTCTACAATCTGCAATACTTATCGAATTAATTTTCTTCCGTTGGCACTTTAGATAGACAAGAGTGATGGCTGCCACTTTCCGTCAGAGGTAGGCAAAAGAGTTTTCAAGACGATTCATGCGATTACAAAATCATTCTCTCGGGACGGAGGTCCTAAAAGTTATTTACTATAGCTATCGATACCTTATCAAGAATAACAATTTCATACTGAATAATTGAATCTTCAGACTAGATAAATTTAAACTTCCATTTTGAGCATTTATTAAAGAAAACTTTTTATTCAAATAATATTTTTCAAATCATTTTGTTTTCATTCAATGTACATGGTATCCCATAACTTCCTCGCGGCAATGTAATAGATGGGCTGACATTATCACAAAATGATTTTGCTTATGATAATAAAAATTATCATAAAAAAAATTCTCATGTCATTTCAAGGGCACGTAATTCAATAACAAAGGACTTTAAGAAAAGAAGTTATATGAATTACGGGTGATATTTTGACCTATCTATAGATTCCCGAAAAAAGAAGAGGTAGTCCTGGTGCACTCTTTATTATAAAAGGCATGAAACTAAAATTTCAAATTTATTGGTTTTGTATAACTTGATATGCAAAATAGTGAATAAAAAAAGTCAATTCATGAATGGAATTGTTTTTTTTTATATAAATAATCATTTCACCTATCTGAACATTGTTTTAAGAACCTGAGTGTTGGATTTCCTGAATTCACTCCAAGTAGCTGATTAAGTAACATAAAACATTACAGATAGGTGAAAAATAGTTTGCATTTTTGTTTGTTTTGGAAACGGTAACAGCAACTTTAGTACGTTATTGATACAAAATAATGATACAAATAAGCGCTAACGATTTAACAGGTGCCGTACATCCGAATTCAACGTAAAGTGAACTTATTTTATTTCTAATGAAGTAAAGACCCCCATCAATTCATCACTGTGAGAAAGCAGTTCGATAGAGAAGTAAGGTCCAACGTTTTCCATACGATCACCCGAATAAATTCCAGTTTTATCCTCGCAGGATTAACAGTAACGATTCTCTATTGAACTTTCGACAATAGAACGTGGAGAAATAGATGGCCGTGTCTTATCTAAATGCGTTTTAAACTTCGGGACCATTGCATTTAAATTTGGTCATTTCTGCTCCTGGCCATTCCCAATACTCCAAACTGATGTTATCACATGTGAGATTTGGATGGGGAATCCTATAAATCCAAAAAGCCTTTCAGCATTGATGTAGCTGTTGTCAGCAAGTGTCTGTGTTTCCATCAAGCGTAATGATTTTTTCTATTAGATTTCAGAGGTCAACTGAAATCATTTCAGTGATACATATGATTCACACGATATTTCCAATCGTGAGTTAGCCAACGGTTTATTTTTAGTATTTTCTTCATCAAACAACATCTTAGGAAGAGAAAACATAAAAACACGTATTGTATGAAATACAAGGAACATCTTTTCAGGAGAAATATCTTGAACTACTGATGAATTCAAATGTTCTACGGTTCAGTAAACGGATTACATAGTCAGGGCATCTTTCAGCCAGTCTGAATGGATAACTATCAACATATTATTTAGCACCGAATAAAACTTTAAAACAAATTTTTAAACTTTTGTCGTCAAATCAGGGATTATTCTCCAAAACATCTAGCAAACCCCTATTTCTTTCTCAAAATTTTGATATACTTGGGTGATACGCTCTTTGAACTGTAGTTTGATGACCTTCCAGTTTGGTCCACAAATTTCTTATCGCAACTAATTTCCCTTTCCTTCAATTTTATCTTTGATATAACATCAATATATACATAAACACAAAATGATCTGTTTAAAATAAGGGCAACACTGTACACTCTTTTGATTTTTTATTTAAACGTCTTTTTTCTAATCGAAAGAGCTTTAATAACCATATTATACCTCCATAACTTCGGAATACAATTCAAAATCCTTTGAATTTTTATCGAAATCAAAATAAAAAAATGTTGTACGTGAACAAGAATTTCCTTAAAGGTGGCACCTTAGGTCTATTGTTTAGTCCCTTTGGTATAATATTTAGTATTCTTTGGTATTATACTTCAAATTTGATATTACCCTCTGCCTCATAATAAATAGAGGTTGAATCGGGTGATCCCAGTGGCAATCGAATTGGACCTTGTGTGTCAATTTATCCCTGCATACAGGTATCATTGTGGTATTACACAACAACAAAATTATTTCGTGGTCCTGTACCATCCTGCTGAAGGGATATCATATTATCCTTGATGTCTCAAATAGAGCGCTATTAATATTCTGAGAATTCTAGTTATTTTTGACCTATAAAATGCCATTACAAAAAAATTGGTCTAATTATTCGTGTCCATATGATTTCTACCCAGATGTTGAATCCAATTCTTTCTTAAGAATTAAGTTCTCAGCAACCTAGAGTTTTGTATAGACCAATAATCATTATTAAATTGGAATACTGTTCACTTATCTGGTACCCTATATACTCTATGTATAATTGCAACAAGTTATCACTGGAGACTGTACAGAGACGTTTTTTGGAATATCTCAATTTCAGAATATATGGTTTTTATCCTGAACGCGGTTACGATTATCAATTGTTATTGACTCGTTTCAATATGGATTCGCTTGAAAAACGTCGGATAGTCAATAGTCTTAGATTTTTGTATAAACACATACATAATTTAGTGGATTCAAATGAACTAATGCATTGCATTCATTTTAATATACCGAGATTGAATACTATACATAAGTTAACAGTCCAACTGACCACTCCAAGAACTAATCTCTTAACCAAGTGTCCTATTTATATTATTTGTTCAAACTTTAATGAAGTTGGATCAGACTCGGATATTTTCAATAGTTCCAATACGGAATTTATGACTCACTTCCAAAATCTCTCAGATACTATGCTAACCTGAAAGAATGTAATATGTGTGATGTGAGTTGCCTAGATGCCAATCCCGACGTCTGGTGCTAGCTTGAAGTGCGCACCGACCAACCGGGTGGTGCTGTTTTCCTGGTTTTCCTACAGCTGTTAGCAACATTTTTATAAAAGCAGGATGCATCAGCTTGCAAGTTGACGAACATCAAGTAAACCATAGACTCAGGTTAAATAAATGCGAGTTTGAATAGATATTATGGTCACTGCCTGG
The DNA here is from genome assembly GCA_958502065.1 of Chrysolina americana. Lineage (NCBI taxonomy): Eukaryota > Metazoa > Arthropoda > Insecta > Coleoptera > Chrysomelidae > Chrysolina > Chrysolina americana. Next base: position 73,100,385 of record OY293411.1, read on the forward strand.
CCAATTTTTCTATTTTATCTTCTCATTCGTATTGATATTTATCGTAGCGGTAGAAGTTCCGGAAGCTATATCCGTTCTTGAAGCAGTTGCATAATTTTTAGAATGATTTGTTTCCTCCTTTTCGACCACAGTTCGTTATATCTGTCACTGCAATTATTAGGTATACGTTATACTTTTTAATCATTTATAAATTGATATTGACATATTTTCGACAGAAATATAGTTTTTTCTTTTAATTTGCATCTTCGAATTTTTTTTTTCATTCTCTTGTTTTCACATAAACGAAAGTCCTGTGAGTGAGTACCAAGGAAAATAACGGAAGAATATGCGCTTTTCTTGAGCTACTGTATGACGACTCCCAATCGACAAAAAATATGTGGGAAGACTGAAATCGACGACACTGACAACAGAGGTAGTGAAACAATTGATGATATTCTAGAAGAGCATTGGCCATATCTACGAAATAGATCGCGATCCTGCAGTATTCAGGAGAAGTGAGACAATTTGTTTTTTTCATAAATAACCTGAAAATTTGTTGTAAATCAGATGAAATTAGTTTGGGGCTTCCATGCTACAAGCCTTAACACTGCGACCTTTTCAGAACTATTGTGAAGGACCTCAAAATTGTGAGCTCTCTATCTAGCCCTATCGTTCTTATTAGACCATGTAGGCTTGTTTTTAACACTCCAGTGTTCAGATTGCCAACTACTGGATCTGAGATGAGCTGTTCTAACCTAGTTTGAGAGTAGCTGTGGTTTCTCTAAGGAATATACTACTGACTTGTTATCTGATAATAATGTTCCTCTTGTCTTGGCATTAGATGTCTCCGTTATATTCAGTTTTTATGTAGGTCCATATTTGTTTCCGTGAGTACCTACAGAAGACTTGGTTCTTTATGGCAAAGCCCCGAACATCGCAGTATGGTCTAAATACTATTGAATTCGGTCTGGTGTCTCAGTTTTTGCTAGGGATTTCTCGCACCTTGATTGGACCTATTTTCGACTTTCTTTGTCAAGATCCGCTGAATTCAATTGAAGTAGGGTCATATCTGGCAAAATGAGGTTCTTTATCGCACATGGACGGTCTAGGAAATAGTTTCCTCGAGAGATCTGCCCGAGCCTCCTCTGCTACTTACCAGATGCCAACGGCTGTGCAATGCGACCTCTCAACCTGAAGCTTCAGTGTTGCCTTAGGTACGGAACTCCAAACGTGGGGACAGTATTTCATACTGGTCGGATCTGTGCCTAATTATGCAATTGACTGAAAGCTTCTAGTACGATAAAGGATACCCATTTTTGAGAAGCTCTTTAGGCAATGGACCTGAAGTAGTCTAGGATAAGGAACTGCTGATGGTAATATCCATCAACAAAAATACTTCAATGGTACGGATACTCCTGATTTAATCACGCTGTAAGATCGGCTTTTCTATATACGTGCTTGTATTCTGAAATTTTAGCCAGGACCATATGTCTATTGTTCACATTCCTCTATTATTCATTGCTGATTTCATGAGCTGATATTGAATCTTATTTGCCGAAGAAGGTGGCATGATGGGTACCATTATTCTCGAAACTCTGACCTGAACATGAGAGTTTCCAACAAATTGCTAAAGTAAAGTAGATATTATGTTGTTTCCAAATTGGATCTCTGTGGTATCCTAGAATTTATAGGTAGAGAATCAGATAAAGCTCCATCGAACGCGACATTCTTTTTTGTCCTTTCCTTCAGTAGTCTTCACTTCACAAGGCTTGAACTAGCTAGCGGAGACAAGGCGTTTATTTTTAATGAAAATTCAAACTATCCGCTATAGTCGTTTTTTTGACAGCAAGAGAGATGGGTCCGACAGAGACTTTCTAAGCAAGCCAAAGTATGGAAACTTGGCTAGGAGTTCCTAATGCTGAAGATGATAGAATGACTTGAGACCTTGAGCCATAGTCAACACCAGATGACGGAAACCATATGGTCGATCATTCAGAATTTCCGAGTGTTTTGAGCAAATACATTTTTTTTGCGACGAGTCACCTGGTTTCCATAGAGAAAATGGTCAAAGCTCTCAAAGCTTATGCGAGTAAGGAAGATTCGAGACCGGCAACCGAAGGCAGGTGCTAGAAAGTTGAATCCAAGTCCTATACTGAGTGAAAAGCGAACATACAACCTCCACGATCATCATGAGATGAATGTTGTTTGATTTTTCCATGACCTTCAAAATATCAGATAGCAGTGCGATAGGTAGTTTTTAGGGTTTATTTGTACTCTTGCAATTTTTCAGTTCAATCAAAAAAATTGGTTGAATAATTTGCAAGAAAATAGTGAAAGTTCTGTGCAAAATACCTCCAGAATAGCGGGTATATTTGAGGACTTTTTTCCTACGGATCCAGATGATATTCCTTCTGAGCGCTCATGACTACTGTTTCATCTCTCTTGGTTAGAAAAAGAAATGAACTGAAAGGCAATTTTTCCCACAGCTTTGGTGACTGACTGAATAGAACCTGTAGTCTGTTCTGTTTGAAAATTGGTTGGAATGGTTTTTCTGATTATATATTTTTTGATATTGTTATTATCAGTGTGGGTGGTTGTGATCATACTTGTCCGCAGGTATGTTCACAGTAAGGATCACACCCATGTTACATACTATGTTAATTCTGCGTATAGGGGGAAAAACACATCAGTCAAGATAAGTCACTTAACATAAGTCTATAATCTTATTTTACCCACCGTATATCGTAGCATTTCGACTTATGTGTATATACACAATCATTTTAACCAATACTTACGTTTCGTTATTGACTTATGTGATTTTACACAGTTATGCATTTGCAGTTGTTTTCGACGAATATGACTTAATCCAAAAATGTGATATTTTGACTTGTGTGCTTATTCCCACTATAAGCAGAATTATAGTAATAAATATAACTGGTTTGGTACTTATTATTAGTTTAGTAATCCTACTATGAAGTTAACTTGGTTAAAGAAATGCGCATTTAGGAATGAAATTATTTGTGTGGTGAAGGGAAAAAATAGTTTTTGTTCTCATTTTGTGACACCACAGACATCTAATTTGCCAAAGAAAATCTAAAGAAAACAACTACTTTCTCGGCTAAGGTCACGCTGGACATTGAACTCCATCTGATAGATACTGTGTAAAACTCTTACTGGAAAGAAAAAATCTGAAAGTAAAATTTGGCTTTTTCATTCAGTTCATTATTCATTTAGGTATTTGGTTTCTATTAGAAATTCATACAGACAAATAAAGAGTTACTCACAGAAATGGTTCAAATAATTGCATCTCTTTCGATAGGCATCCAATGAATTTTTGTCGACGAAAATATATCTCACTCTTCAAAGATAATCAGGGAGGTCGGAAGAAATGAAAATCGTACTCTTCAGGTGCAGTTTCACTGAATAACGATAAAAATTAAGGAATTAGTTCTTGTGCGATGGCAATATGAATTTAAATATTTTTAAATTTCATTCATATTTTCATTATATTCAAAATGCCATACTCAGGTTGATGTCAAAAAACAGGTTTATGTCAAAAAACAAGTTTCAAAGTGTTATCGCACAAGAAATATCCATATAATTTCCATCGTTGCAGAGTGAAATCGCTTCTATAGTATTATTCTTAATTATTCGGATCTTCCTGATAATATTCCTAAAGTGATATTATGGAATCTGACAAAAAATCTCGCATTTGAACGTTTTGAACTGAATAAAAACAAAAATTATCACTTTCAGATTTTCAGATTATTACGAATTATGAAAAATGGTGAGATACTTAATTCAATCTTCCGCACAAAACCTATACAAAAGATATTGTCGTCGGCAAGTATCCAACAGAAAACAAGTACTGCCCTCTACGACCGTTAAATTATATCTGTTTGATACTTAGAAAAGTTTTCTGCAAGAACTACTTTGCAATGCATTTTAAATATCAAAGCTGAAATTATTTTTCGATTTATTTGATTAACACCTCCGTACCGGTTTCATGGCCCTTGCCAATGATCAGCGAAGGCTAGTTCGAACCAATTGAATCAAAAAATCCATTCAGTATAATTGGAAATTCCTGAGATAAACACTGAAGTATGAATCTCTTCCGATAACCATGTCAAATTCACTATAATGATGTAGCAAAGTCAAGTAATGTTCATTTTTGAATTCTGAACAGGACATAATAAAAAAGTTCTATTTGATTAAACGCAAGTTATATTAACTAATATTGGTTTTTGACACCTCAGCATTTGTTTCTTGTCGATTCTTTTGAAAAAGCCTACGGATAATTCAGATATCGCTCTAATATCCACACGAAAATTTTAGTTCTTTCTAGTTTCTAAAAAAACGTTTGATTTCATATGATGTTGAAAACATAAACGCCCCTGTATTGAGCGTAGAATTGAAAAAAATAAGTAATTTTAGTTTTTCCAATTTTCTACAAATACCATTTAAATTAGATGTAGGGTTGTAACCTGGCGTTGAGAAAAAAGGGTTGATATTTGAAATAGCCAAATTCTGCGCCAATTTTTTCAAAGATACAGGAAGCTTCAGGTCTTATTCAGGCAAATTTTAACAATTTGACTTGACTTGATTTATTAATAAGAAGTTCGAAAATATGTGCTAGAGAGTATCGTGATAATGAAAGGAATAAAATCGACAAAGTCGAAGTACCCTTTCTCTCCACAAGTTTCCACTAAGAGAAAAAATTAGGCAAAACATCTGTCAGAAAACAACTATTTCCCTGGCAAATCTTACAGATAATCAATAACTACTTAATTGATTGATCAATACAGTTAGCTCTTCCTGATGTCTGTGCTTTTCGAGGAGTAGATATAGTTCTTGATTTTCCATGCGGATGGCGCTGCGACCAACTTGGCTGTGGGTCGTTGCTTCATCCGTAGGAAAATATTAGTTGAACAGTTGATTATTATTCATTTGGCAGCGACAGAACACTGATAATGTTGTCGAAACACGCATGTCTGCAGATGGTCATTCCCAGCCGAATGACGGATAATCAACTGTTCAATTACACACGCACTTGTAATTGGGTCTTCTTGGAAGAACGTTGCACAAATATCTGTCAGATGTAATTCAGTGTCCGTCGTGGTATTAGCCAGGGAAGTAGTTGTTTCCTGACAGATATTTGCCTCATTTATTTACTTGGAGGAAATGTGTGGAGAGAAATGGTACATCGACTTTATCGATTTTATTCGTTTCATTATTGACTCCCTTTGTTTCTAAAAAAATTTATTTTTTGTGAAGAGCTGCATCTGTCAAAATCTTTAAATCAATATGAATTACTCAAAACCGGAGCCCTTCAGTTATATGGTATTTCGAATGGTCATGATGAATTTCATCGTAAGTTTTAAAAATTCAATAAAAAACAGGGTGTTCCATTTGAAAAAACAAAGGTTGAGCCTCTTTCGGTATAACCGGAAGCCGCAGACAACTGGAAATATTTTAATTTATTAGAAATACCTATATCTCTATTTTATTAACAGAAGAAAGTTCTTTAAATAATTTGTCCTATGATGAATAAAGAACATCATATGCGGAAAATGATGAATATAATCAAAAAAGTTGTTAGATAGAAATACGAAAACAGAAATCATGATATAGAAATGAAAATCGGTCAAAATGTTTTATGCCCTCCCTCATATGCAAGTATAGGTCCATTACCCGGCACGTGTACCATTTATCTTTTGAAAAAACGCCCGAACCGCCACAAACAAAACAAACCGAAAACTGCTTAATAGAGTTATCAACGTCAATGAGATAATGCCATTTACCCTGGTTGACTATCTACAGATATGTCCGGAAGAGTGGGGAAGCTATCCTGAGGGATAGCCCATCCCATTTCGCCCCTCCTCCGAACACGCCCCTGTCAGGGAAGCCCAATTTCCAGGAGCATCCCGATTGCAGTGCCGAAATAGATTTCGAACATTGCATGTTAACTCTTGCGTAACAGGGTATATATTGGATCAGCAGATGAGAAAGTGGTTTTCAGGTGATTTCGTGACATTTCCGTAACTAGGAAGTTTTGTTGTAGTGGAATTGTTTTGAAGCTGTTTTATGGACTATCACTTGGGTGTTATAAATGCTGAATAAAATAATGACAGGTATGTTGGATAATTTCATCAAAACAAAGTAGGTAGATTTTATCAATTATTATTGCTAATAGCCATAAAGGAATATTTGGTTTTTGGTGGATAAACCTATTACTCGTGCAAATTTAAAGACTAAAAAGTAGTGTTGATTTATTTATGGTATATTATCAAAAAGCAGTCAATTTTAAGCGAGTGACATAAGGTTACTTGGTTCCCCATAATGATTAATATTATAGGATTATAATAGTGGAGCTCTAAGGTATTTGTATTTGCCATAATTTTATGACTCTCTGTTTATTCCAATTCATTGTCCAAATGAACTGGATTATTCAGTAAAAATGTATTCGATGGTAGTAAAAATTCCCTGTTGGAATCGAAATAGTATTAGTACATTGTGTAACAAGTGTTATAAACGCCCATTTCCTAGTATCTAACAAGAATTTTTAAAACGATCGTATCCTAGCGAAGCGAATATTGAATAAACGACTATTCAGAGGAGATTATAAATGCGTTACATACCGTAGTTTTTCTATGAACTTATATCAAAACAACAAAATAGTATTCATTCAGTTGATTTCTCTTATAGGTTATCATGATAGTGTCAACTGACAGACGAACACCTACTCTGTCAGGCTCGTTTTTAACCACTGAAAACAGGCTGTAATCATAGTGATGTATTCAAATAATGAAAATGTCATGGTAATGGTCATCGTTATGATCGCAAAAATTTGCTTTGATCACAGATCTTTGACTAATTGATCATTTAATGATGTATATATTCGTTGGCTAAATGCCATTTCAGTAAAAAAAAAAAAAATTATGTTTTTTTTTAAATGAGAACTCGCAATTGATTCTAAAGAGAGCAACTGCACATATTTTACTTATTTTCATATTCGCCTAGTGCAAAATGAAATTGACTAGTAACCTGAGATAGATATGTCAGATAAAACATGATTATACAATATTATGATAGTGGTATCAAATGTTGCACAATATATTCTAGTGAATATAGTGGGAGAGGGGGAGTTACAACGCTTGATTCGCCAACTAGAGGTTGGCTCAATTTGTCATTTGAGTAACTTTGAGAAAAATCGGTTTTGATAAACGTGTATATGTGAGTGTCCTTTACACAGGCATTACAGGACATGCAACTCAAGCAGTGCATGGATAGAGATGCGCGAAAAACTTTTTAATTAAAAAAATTTAAAAAAATATCAAAGGTATTTTTTCTAAGAACGAAAAAATAAAAAATTGGCACCACGTTTAAAGCTTCTATCCGAAGTCAGTGTGAGGAGTCGTACATATTTGATCAACTTTCAATTAATTTATCGTTAATCGCGCATTATTGGAATATTCTTGAACTGTTTATATGTTGAAAGGCAGTGTCTATAACACCCTTTATTTTCATATTTACTTTTTTTCTGTGCTGCGGTAATTTTGGTAATTTCTTATAAAGACACACGGTACAGTTTGCGAGCGTATCGTAGCAAGTATCTAAAGGATATCCTAAATACGCATTACATACCGTAGTTTTTCTTCGAATTCGAATCAAAACAACAACTATAACATTAAGCTGGTTCGTCTCGTAGGATCACAGTCTACACAATGAAAGAGATACGTTACGTCACCTATTATTTTTTAATAATTTTTGCGTGTTTTCCTGTTATGACTAACATTTTGACAGTTGTTCTCAAATTATGTTAAGAGAATTGATAGACTAAAATATGATAATCTACATTAATCTATTGAATTTTACATATAATAAAATTAGAAAAGACTATACTATACACTCAACAAGTTTTTCCTACTATTGAGAACATAAATTCAGTTAAATAAGCCATATGAGTAATGAAAAGAGAAGTGATGTCCAAGTGATAAGGCAATTAAAAAAATTAATCAAATTCAGATTAGTACAAGATATTATATCATGTTATTTAAATGGTTTAAGGTTGAAACTTTGAAAAAAAACACATTACGTAGTTTGGCCTCCTGAACAATAAATCCAAATGAAATTTTTGGCGGTCTCAACTAATTTCGGAAATATGGGCCTGTTTTTGAGTGATGGATGGCATTTTTATGGACACATTTGTACCGCGGGAAACACTCAAAATTCTTCCTTCTTCAAAATAATACAATGTACACACCCTAATTGACCTGTTTCACACTCTTTCTTTATTGAAAACGCTACTTCCTAGGAAAAAAACTCATCTTTCTTCTATGATCACATAACCTACAAATCTAGGAAAAATGGTTAGTGAATTTTATTCATGTCAAGTTGGTTTCTGGAAAAAAAGGAGTTCCTTTTCATGTTGAAATTAAATGCATAGGAAAGTTGGCTGTGCAAATATGCAAAGTTCAAAGTTGCCAACTTGACATAAATAAATTCACTGAACATTTTACATGAATTTGTTGTTTTGATGTATTTAGAAGAAGGTTGAATTTTTGGATAACCATTGCCGTTTTTAATAAAAATATTGTGTAAAACGGGTGAATTAGGGTGTGTACATTGTTAGTTCAAAGAAGAAATAATTTTGAGTGTTTTTTCCGCGGTAGAAATGTGTCATAAAAAATGCCATCCATCACTCAAAAACAGGCCCATATCTCCGAAATTAGCTGTAAGTTCCAAAAAAATTATGTTGATAGCTCGTGTCTATTAGTTAACGGAATTTTACCGAAATTTTTACGCGGAACTATGGGACGATTTTTTCGACGAAAATGTTTCCAAGTAGTCACTTCATCACTTCACTAAGTAAATACTTTCTAATAAAAGACGATTCATGGAGTTAACCACTGTTTTGCCAATCCAAATACCTGGTAATTAACAATGAACATCAATTCTTATAAGAATAAAGGAAATTCATTGACTGAATGGATCTTATAATATTACGAAGGAAGGAAATTCGAAGGAAATTCTGGACTGAATATTCTTATATTTGACAAATAAAATGACAGCTCTCGTCAAGCAGTGCATCGGATGTATTCAATGCGACGCGAAGTTGCCAAGTTTGACAGATAAAGGTGAATGTCCATCACCTAGAAAATCCCGAAACCAATTCTAACGGCAAAAAATACTCAATTTTGTATTTTTTTTTAGTCCCAGGAGAAATTTATGGAACTCATCAATTTTTCGATAAGAAAGCGAGTTGATTTGTAGTGTGAAAGGATTGCATCCAACTTGGATAACAAGGTTAGCCTTTGGGTTAGGTCATTTTGTCCTTCTTTTGTCTTCATTAAGTCATGTGGTAGCGAGCAAACCATGCTTTGCATCGAGATTGTAGGCAGGCTCATAAGCTCTTCAACTGCATTCAAGTTGGATAAGCAGGTTAGCTTTTAGGTGATGTCTGAGGTTATGTCATTTTCTCATATTTTTTTCCGCTAAGCCATAGAATAGCGAGCGAAGCGAGCTTTGTTTCTGGATTATTATTGAAGTGACTTTAGTGTGCGGGAAAATTTTTCCTGCACAAGTGCGGAAAAATGACACCTCTCAAACTGTATTGCGTGTAGGGTTAATCACATGCACACACTTGTTGAAAAACATACCACCGTTTCCAAAGCAACTGCCCGAAAATGATATCGAAAACATTCTTGGGATTTGGTGTATCAATATGGAGTTTTTTGTTAAAAAACTTCGTCAACGTATAGACGTGGAATCTTATTCATATGTTCAAGCCAAACGCTCACTTTAACAAGTCTTATTTTCAGAAAAGTTTTGTTTCCAAATTTGAGAGCTATTGAAATAGGAGTCGCGTAGCAGTGGATATGTGAGTGCAGAATAAATTCAATTATTTAAATTTTCGTTTGTGTCGGCTAGCTTTGTTATGGGGATGTTGAGGTGAGTTTGTTTATTCAAATATATTTCTATGGTAGAAAGACAATAAATCCCAAGAACGTTCAGAAAACATCATGACAACCAAAATAAAGTACTTAGTTGGTGTTCTTGGTCCCGCTAACTGTATATGCCTCAGGGAACACATTCCAAGGCATTCAATTTCAAAGCTTTGCAGTTCGTTGGAAGAAGGTGCATAGTATAAATGATAAGGGCCTTCCTCGTCTTCTCTAACTCGAAGAAGTCTAACAAAGACTTCTGAGGGTAGCCCGTTCAAGGGTTGTTATCCGTTGACGGAAGGAACATAGGCATCCAAAAAGACGACAAATGGATGTGAGAAATCAGTTCGAAGAGTCAGTCTCGATCGGACGGCTCACGGTGAAACGATTGAAGATATTTCTAAAGATTATTGTCCCATGAAAATATTGATGAAACAGATACAGATCGCCCACCTTTCTGCGGTGTTTGAAAAAAAATCTAATATTTCAGTGGGTGGCTGCGCTCCACCAGATATTCCAGGGCAAGTCGTATTTGTGCCTAACGAATTATAATCTATAAGTTATATGTGAAGAAAATAAAGTGTCCCTTCGGCTGCCCCATTCCAAAACCCAATATGTGAAAAAAACGAAATTGGGAGAAAAACTAGTTTTAGTGTTTTTGTTTGGCGTTGAAGGGGTTGCACATGCTAGGTTAGAGATATGACATATCTCTGAAATTAGTACAGCTATCAACAAACAGGTCGGGTTGAAAGATGAGTCTAAACACAGTATATCCAAAAATATTGATACTTCATTTTTTGAAAAAATGTTGGATACTGTGTTTTGGAACGGAGCAGCCGCCTTGGCATTATACAGAAAACAGTGTTATTAGAGAAGCAATTTTGGCAATGGATATCACATGGTTTTCACATGAAAGGGTACTGCTGATGGTGACACTAAGCATTGAAATGGAGGACTTAATTGGTATGCATACTTCTGACGTAACTACAGTGACCACTGTAAGATCAGGCGTTCTAAAGAAAAGGCATGCTGAGGTTTGGTTCGCATTGAATTCTACCAAGTTGTTGAATCTCCATTCTAGAATATTTGTTAATTCCATATTGAAATCGTTCAAGTTCCTCCCTCGTTTTATTTCTGTCTGGTTACATGGGCTGTTATCAGAACTTTGAAAGAAAAGCAGTATGAAAATCAGCGAAATTGTGCACTAGACATGAAGAAGCACGCAACAAATAATTGTTGTGAAGAAGAAATTGTGTAGGTCCTTGCGGAACACCAGCATTTATAGGTGGATTTAGTGGTGAGATTATGAATGTCTCTTTCACCTGAATATCGTAGAGGAAAACATATACTCTATATTCGGAAAGTCTTCCCTAATTTAAGCATTCAAATACGTTCACACACTTCCTACTATACAGGGTGATTCAGCCAAGTAATCGTGGCCTCGTTACTTTCTTATTCGTAGAAAAAATCATAACGTCCATTACATATTTTTTCAATGGTTTATTGAATACCATTAAGTGACTGATTTTAATTATCTACATGTGTCACATGTCGAAGATTTTCTTGTCAACCTTTTTCAAAGGAATTGACATATTTTTTATTTTAAAGTAGGTATAATGAAGGTTGTCTTTCTGAGTTCAACCATATCATGAAAACGTCGGGTATAGTACGAGTGTTGAGAGGACTGCTAGGTCGCCAGATCTCATCACAATGTACTTTTTTCTCTAGCCCTATCTCAAAGAATGTGTTTACATTGAAGCCCTTGCAAATATCGAAGTCCTCTGTAACAATACGCCATGAGTGTCAGACGTTGGACAGCGTCAGTCCCCAAAGGCAATATGCACTCAGGTTGTTATAACAGGGGAAATTTGTGTTCTTGAAACAATTGAGGACAGCTAAGAAATTTGTATTTCCTTGACGTTACATTTTACAAACATCCGTGTACAGTAAATGACTGTTAACTATGCATAAAAAATATTCAGTTCAATTTCAGATTAATATATGTTCTCGGAGTTATTATGAAGGGAATGTTCAAAGTTTTATATATGGTTGAACTCACAAAGTCCCCCTTCATCATAATTCACAAAAAAAATGTCAATAACTTTCAAATAGTTGTCATGAAAATCTTTAAGGACAGGTGACAAAATGTAGCTAATTCAATGTATTGTTATTGTTTTTTGCAAATGAGGAAGTTACAAGGCCGCAAATACTTGGCTGAATAACTCTGTATGTATTTAAAATTATGTCAAAGATCTTTTGAAGAAATCATAGCACAATGTAATGTGACAAGGCAAAGTATTGAAGCGAATTATGAGTATATTCAATATCAGATGTAATGAATCAGTATAGCTGATTCTCACAAAAAATATAGACATTTTGGTAACATATGATTCGATGAAAATAAATCGTTACAATTAGGTATAGTTCAGGAAACCTTTGCAACATTGTTACCTTGTTGTAAAGCAAGTGAAATGTGAGTTGCCTATATACCAATCCCGACGTCTAATGCTTCGAGTGTACACCGACCACCCGGGGTGGTGCTGTAAGTGTTCTGGGTTTTCCCACAAATGAAAAGTGAATACGTTACCAAAAATCAGTGTGTCGCCCGGAGTGCCACGGCAAATAATAATAATAGCCGTGCTCTATCCGAACGTTTCACATACACACTCTAAGAGTTCGTTCCCAGCAATTTTGTTGAATAGAATTTTGTAATTATTCTCGTCAAATATATTTCTAAATCGGTTACATTGTACCTACATAATACTGAATTAAGCTCCCATCTATTCTTTCATTCAAGTAATAGCGCCACAGCATATAATAATAATATCAACTGTCTGGTTTCAGCACAGGATATGCCTTTGGGTACGCTCTACGGGTGGTTAAGAGGTTTTGTTATTGATAAAGACATTGAGATGAAATGATGTTATCTGACTTGATAATGATTGCTTCTAAAAACAGTGGAATATTATATTAATGGTGTAGGGCACATAAATAAAGAATTTATTTAATTAGGTTATTTTGCAATTCAGTGTGCGAAAGTCACCAGCACATCAAAATCAAGTGCCATTTCGAATAATTGTATGTAAACTCATATTAGTGATTTTATCTCTATCTCTATTTTTTTCGGCCACAGCCTCCACGTTTACTTTCAACCCTTAGTAGTCTTCCGCTGTCTTGTGCAAGCTATAAGACTGAAGTGGGTCTTTGCTTTTATCGTGCAAGCCAAGATGGATATTTTATTAATATATGTTATTCCTGTTAACAAGTTTAGCCAATAAGAACACCCAATCACGTAAATGTTATAGTATTATATTTTATTTGTGTACTTATATCAGTTTTTCAAACACATGATATGTTCTAGATAAATTCCATTCCACATGTCACGTCGTTAACAACATTTCATTCGTTAGCTTCATGAAGTAATTCTTCAATTAATTAATTTGGTTCATAAATGTCACCTTGTAACCACACATGTCGACAAAGCACAAAGACACACAGATAATAAATAATAATTCATCATTATTTTGAAACATGATTCCCAGATCTCACTTGATGTACGATCGAGGTGTCGCATACGGTACAAAACCTGTCTAAGACGCTATTCTTCTGACACGTTCTTCTTGCAGAACATTGTGTTCGTAGTTTTGAGAAACAATATTTCGATGAAGAGACTTGAAGGCGTGAAATTTTTCGTATAAGCACTTCTGTTAACTATTACATCCTTCCTTTATTCTGCAACGTACATAACTGAATGAAAGAGTAGAGATGACCGTTACCAGTGCCTCTAAGGTGAATATTTTCTAGGGGAATATGCTCGTAACATATATTGGCCTCAAAGGAATATTCAGTGAGGTAGTTGCTTTTTAAGCAGAGGACACCTTGGTCTCATGAATCCAACCCATATTATTCATTATTCTATTTTAATCGAAGTGTACACAGTTGTCAGTTGTATGCAATGGTCGTAGGGGGCAGTAGTTGTTTTCTATTGGAGACTTATCAACGAAAATACCTATTGTTTAAGTTTTTGGGGAAGTTTGGATCGAGTAATACATTATTCATTATGTGAAATGAATGTTTATGGTAAAATTTGATCAAGTATTATTCAAGTTCCATATTAGTTGATTCGAATGCATTTTTTGAACGATAGACTATTTATTTCTTAGATCATTATGGGAAATGTTAAAATTTCCGAATGATTTGCGGAAAAAGTAAATTTTCATTCTACTTCTGCAAGAGAAATCAAATATTTTGGGGAAATACGCGAAAACCAGTTCTCAATGTCATCCAAGTTTTTAAATTGTGTAAATTATGTGATTTGATTCCCACTTTCTCTTTTTGTAATGGATTTGATTAATACGGTATTCCTAAAATATCCTGAATAGGTCCATTTCGAACATTCGATATTATTTCCAATGATATCTTATTACATAATTTCATGAAGTGCCAATTACGTCAATGGAAAGTTGCAAGCTGCAATCATATCATTTGCTTCATTACAGTTCACCAACCACATTTGTCGGTTGTTGTGGTGAATGATTTAACAGAAATCACATCCTTAATTCTGGAAGAATTTCAAGTCTGTTGCTTGTGGACATTGTAAAATATTGGTAGATAAAATCGAATAAATTTCCTCGAGCATAATAATATGCTTGTCGATCTTGGTATACTCCTTGGGAGAGGTGAAATGAGCTCACCACATGATGTGATTCAAAGGTGCTTACATCCCAAAATCATCTGTTTCATATTATCAGATTGCAAGGAGGCGATGGATTATACTATACGTGTGTTATTGTCATAATTACTTTCGGACTAAAAAATAATTGTACCAATATCGCTTGAGAAAGCTACCGAGCGAAACTTGCCGCGAATATAATAAAAATCTGTGGAAATCCATAAACGTGTCATTTACTTTGGATTTAGATCGAGTAGCGGGGTAGCGGCCAATTCAATCCAAGATAAAACCTATTTGACCCCTTACTTACTTAAGAAACACTATAAAATATGACAGTGGCAAAAACCGAGAAAATTAAGGAGATAAAAGAGAGAGAGACTATTGTAATATGCCAATTTAATATACACAATATTATGCATGTTTACCTACTAATTCATCAATCTAGATGATAATAGTGATCTATTACCAACAGCAAGTTCTTTTCGCCTACGGAATGGCAGCTGAAAAAGTCAGTCACTTAGCATGATATTAGATCTATGGAATCAGTAGAAGAATAAAAAGAGAAGCGCTTAACGTTAAGTTACAAAGGGAATTGTTGGGTCATTGGTCCCATGCATGGCATCACACGTTTAAAAGTAAGGACTACGTCTTTCCTAGCTCACTCAAATCTCCCGAATTCTTCTAAGGGTTGCTCGTAGTGGGTACAGCCGTTGATGGAAATAACAATTTTAAAAACAACATTGTCAAAGTGTTGTTTAAAATTAGGATCATTATGTATGAGTCTCCGGGATATATGAGAAGAAGACTTCTCGGAAGACACAAGTCAGTCAGTTGATCACGAACTGATCTATGAAAATGATCGACAATGCCAATCTAAATATGATACTGGCTATCACAAGTATGGCGATATAAAGACATAACGAGAGGGCGAAATGAAATAATTATGATTATAAATTTATATCAATAATAGGTATACCTGACAAAAAAACCCGCAACAGTGAGAATTTCCTTGAATGTCATTGGGAATTATTATTGAATTATCAACTTCAGGAAATTGAGAAGATTAACAACTCTTTCTGGGCCGAGTAACCTCAATATGATAGCGTATCACCCCTACGTAGGTAGTATGGGATAGTTGTTGTTAAATGATATTCAAAAATATTACGTCTCAAATTTGGATTATTAATTAAATTAACAGATACACTTGCGGTTTTTGTGGTCTCGTTCTGTTCTAAAAAACCGCATTTAAGATATGATACTATATCTGAGGATATCCGCCTCGTTCGTTTTGATTTGTGATGGCAATTAGACCTATTATGTGAATAGCGATAAACTAACAAAAATTCATTGAAGAGATGAATCGAAACTGATTCCATAAAATATCTTACAAAGATATGATGAGAAGGACAATGAGTCTACATGGGTTTCTTTTGATGAATAAAGTGGGATTAACTGATTTTGGGTATGGTAAGATTCATAATATCTGACAAAGATATGACAAAGAAGGTCATTGCGTCTGTATGGGATTCTTTTGATAAGAGGTAGGTATTTTGGTTATGGTAAAATTCATATGGAACTTCCAGAACGGATTCTTCAACTCTTTAATTTATATTATCTGCTTAATAAAGTTTCCAACTAAGATGAAAGTATCCGTGAAGTACTTTAGGGGTCACACTTCGGCTTTGGAGCACCAATGATGGCGTATATGTAGGTATTTGTGTTCTCCCTTTTTCTCTCTTCAACAAGACACAGATAATATGAACGATGAAATGAGGCAGAGTGGTTGATTTTCTCAAAAACTTGATGTATTAACTTTTAACATGAGTCAAAATTTCGAACTTTGACAGCAGATTACCTATTGAAATTCGCGAATTCCACTAGGGACAAATATTAATGAACAGCGGGCTCAACATTCATTTACCTGGAAAACGGACGACTATAATGTTGTTTGACCTACCCTAGCATTAACGGATGCCAAAAAACTCGAGACATTGGTGTATGCTGGTGGTCACCTCCAGCAGCCGAACCCAGAAAACAGGAAGTTAGCCTGCTGTTTGATACAAGATGCACTGGCAACAGTGTAAGTTTTTAGGATCGTTACACAAATATTTGTCAGTTGTAGTTTAGTATCGGTCGTGGTGTTAGACGTGGAATCAGTAACTTACCGATCTTACTTATCAATAATATTTATCTCGCGTATTTTTCACGTTTTGGAAGCGTGTGAGACAATTATTGTATTTTGATAAGATCAAATTCATTTATAGACTATAGAGTATCCATCGTAAATTTATCATTGCGAGCATTTGGCTACAGAGCCATTCTCAAAGGTGTACGCCTTGGTGATGACCTTGTAGCATTAACGTTTGATCCTATTACACCCAACTTGATTGTTGGGTCTTCTTGAACGACATGTAAAACATGTTCCTAAATCTGTAGCACACTAGGTGGCCTAGGTTTTCCCGAATGTTTACCATGACTTGCACCTCCATTTTTGACCTCTTAAGCTTTTGATATGAGGTACAAATCAACGTCCTGCAGGCAGGTGAACATGGACATCGACCCTTACAAAGTAAGTGTCAAATCTATCAAAAAAATTTAACTTTTATGTAAAATTTGACAATGATTCCCACCACCAGAATCCACTTGTGGGGCCCAGATATCCCGTGCTCCCACAAGCTCTGCTGTTGAGGGTTTTCCTCCGATAACCTGAGTGAATCGAAAAAAACAAAACAAAATAAATTTCCTTTGCTTCATAGATGCTTATCTATCAGTATATTCAGAAAGTAGAGGCAATTTCTCAACATTTTTGTAAAGGACCACGCACACACATGATTTGGTGCCCTCTAGCGCCGAATCTAGTCATACGATCAAGTTGGGCAAATGGAGACTTTTACTTAGAATGGCTCCAGCTACAGCATATCAAAAAATCAGCCATTTTCACCAAAAGACTTTCTTCAGTGGAAACATGTCTAAAACGCAACATTATCACTAAAACACTCACAGTCTCTCAAGTAACTATCTGTCATTTTTTTTCAGAGAAATCCTATTGCTATTGCCATGGATTTTAATCCACAACGAGAATATAGAACTTGATTTTGAATGTCTGTTTCAAAGAGAAATCGATAAAGAGGATTTGATTATTACCTTGCATTCAGCCCTATGCTGTATCACTTCCGTTAAAAATAGCGTCACCGTTATTCGCCATTTCCGTTATTTTTCTATGATTGGTTATAGCAAAATAACAGAAATGGCGAATAACGGTGACGTTATTTTTAACGGAAGTGATACAGCATAGAGTTGATTATCAGTAATATCATTGCAATTGCTATATTACCAATAATTTGTAAACAAAACTCTTATCAATAATTTTATACGGTCTTATTTTCTTTATAAATTAGATTTGAAAAAGGTTTCACTCTAAAGTACAACCACATTCCAAGAAGCATCACATGTTTTGATCCAACAGAAATACTGAAATCGACAGTCGAAGTACCCCTTTCTTCCACACGTTTCCATCAAGTGCAGAAATGGGGCAAACATCCCTGGCTAATACCACGCCGGACATTGAACTACATCTGACATATATTTGTGGAACTTTCTTCCAAGAAGAGCCAATTGCAAGTGCGTATCTTGTAATTGAACAGTAGATTATCCTTCATCTTGCTGGGAATGACAACCTACAGAGAGGTTTCGCCTCTCATCAGTGCGAGGGTATGTCGGACAACATTATAATTGTCCTGTCCCTGCCAAATGAATAATAATCAACTATTCCACTAATATTTCCTTTCGGATGAAGCTATGACCCACAACTAAGTTGATCGCAGCGCCATCCACATTAAAAATCAAGAACTATACTCCTCGAAAAGCACAGAATCCAGGAAAAATTAACTGTATCAATTCTAACAAAGTTCGAAAGAATGTGCTGGATAAAATCGACAGAGTCAAAGTACCCTTTCTCTACACACGTTTTCACCAAGTGGAGTCTGTGCTTTTCGAGAAGTGTAGTTCTTGATTTCCCATGCAGATGACGCTGCAACCAACTTATTTGTTGGCAGTAACTTCATCTGAGAGAAAATATTAGGTAAACGGTTGATTATTATTCATTTGGCAGCAACAGGACAATTATAATGTTGTTCGACCAAAGCTGGCACTGATAAGAGGCAAAACTTGGAAACATGCATGACTGCAGGTAGTCATTCCAAGCAAAATGAAGGATAATCTACTGTTTTATTACAAGATACGCACTTGCAATTGGGTCTTCTTGGAAGAACGTTGCACTAATTTTTCCACTTGGTGGAAACGTGTGGAGAAAAAGGGTCTTCGACTTCGTCGATTTTATTCGTTTCATTATCGTGAACATATATTTCGAACTTTATTCGAATTGAAACAGAAATACTCAGTCATCAAGTGGCGATGGCAATATAATATAGTCCCCACTTTGCCGATGGAATGAATACTTAACCTATGACAACACGTTTAGAAAAACGCTAGTCTACTAAGCATAACCTACTCAAGGATGGGGACGTCGACCCAAAACAAACTTCGTTGTAATGTGTGATTCCTTTCCTTCACATATCAAATTTCGTACATCGTGCGTCTGATGCAAAATTACGACGCGCTGGAAAAAGATCATTTTCAATTTTTTCAAGTATCAACATATGCATCTGAAAATCGCACAGAGGCACTTTTCGGTGAGGTTATTTGCAAATAAAAGATAGTGTTCCAGGAAATATCGTGGGTTAAGCATGGCGATATTTTTAGATATTATGACTTCGAAAACGTCGAGTTGCACGTCTAAATAATAAGGAGAGTAATTCAAGACTTTCATGTTGTAGTTCGGTTTCTGTTTTGACGTGACACCTGAAAAAAATTTGAAATAGATATTTATGTTTTACCGATATTCAGAAAGCGATGCGAAAGAATCTTCCGTTGACAAATTATAATTTATTTATTCATTATGAAAAATAACAACAATAAAAGCCTCTTCGACTGTTTGTGCGGGGGATTCTTATTATAAATATTTACTGATAGATACATAGTTAATTGGGTATGTAACAAATACAAAATATGGTTTATAGCAAGTCCGTGTGAAACAACATTGTTTAAATAAATCGATATATCATGATATTCATAAAGGGCAAAAAAATACCTAAATGTAAGGACAAGGGTACGCAATTGTAAAAAGTGAGTAACATGAAGGTTGCATACTCAATTTTTCATTATATTCATAGCAGAAAAGAAAACAATTTTCGAGAGGCATTCTTTTTTTTGTTAATTTTGGCCTTAATTTTTATGAACTTTAAAATTCAATAAATTTTTCTCCGATTTTACTAATCTGTAACGTGTCTAATAAATGATAGTAGTCGCACAGCATGTGTTGTGAGGCTAGACACTTTTTCTATTCTGTTTCTTCTAGCATGCATTTTTGTCAAATTTTGGAGTATATAAATACAAGGAATGGTTTGAATATTTTTACTTAGTCACTGAATTACCCCACATAACTGTATCATAGCTGATAAGAGCGTGAAAACGGGCGAAATATATATGCATGCTTTTCAAGATGTTTGAGTTTGAGCAAAGGCTAAGTTGCCTGAATAAAAATAAAATACTGGACAGCTTGACACTAAGTTTATCAATGAGGTGGGTCCACTTCAGAAAATCATCCAAAACAACCCCCAGTAATTTAGAGTGGTTACCTGCCGTTGATTGGTTTATAGAGTATTACTCGTTTTCCAGTTTTTCTCTTGTTAAGTTGGAGATTACTACCAAAAAACCAAGTTTCTGCTTCAGACATTAACGTTTCTACATGTTCATGTAAAAGTGAAATATTGGCATTAGAACTAATGAAGGAGACTATAATTTGACATTTCGTTATCATATGAAAATAGAGATCAATATTGTATATAATAAAATGCAATGGCCACAGGAATCCAGATTGGGAAGGATGTAAAAGTGTGAAATCTTCGAAATACTTTAATAGTCATCATCATCATGAGGCTGATGACTACAACACAAGCATTGCTTAGGTGGCTCAGCCTGAACCACAATTTTTCAGTTCATAATTTCTCTAGTTGTAGTTATGAATTTACATTATGATTAAAACTTTTACCTACCTGAGCAAATTTACAATTACAATACAATTACAGTCCTACTTTCAGTAATATCTCTTTTAACTTAGCAAAAATAACTAGAATAAATATTGGCCCATAGTTATACCTCTTCAACGCTGTCTTTTTTGTGCAGAGGTACAACTCTTGCGATTTTGAAGGCACTGGGAAATATGCCTCAAATGAAGCACTCATTCATAAAGTGTTATGGTTCTAGTATACTGTCTAGCGATATACCTTCAGAAAAGTATCATTCAAGCAATGTCACATTCATTTATATTTGAAAACTTATGGGTGTAAATACAATTTGAAGACGTAAAAAACAATGCGATCATCAAAACTATATCATTTCACATTTTGGCAACAGAATTAGCATAATTGGGAAGTGGATGTTTTCGAATCGAAAATACTCGTAATCTAATTCATCACGCTAATTGGATTTGATAACTCTCCTTTATACACCGCCTGATAAAAATATAGCATACGTATTTATGATATTTAATAAAATTGATGACACTTTGATGAGGAATCTTGCTGACCGAAACTAGAGAATAGAGGAAAAAATCACTGGAAATGTTATGTTATGTCAAGTAGACATAATTAAATATCTATCAGTTGTATAGGTCAAAGCACAGTAAGCTTATTTATTCCCTTTTCCATTATGGCTTATTCACAGATAATGGAATTTTTTTAATTTATTACAATTGCAAATTACTTAAAACACTCCAGTGAACAAGATATAGATACCAGTAGTATAAGACCGAAAATAAAAAATGCAATATTTCGGTCTGGGAGTGTATTTATGAATAGCATTTAGTGACTATTAACCTTCGTTAGGAATTCATACTGAAATATAGGGGTAAATATCTAATTCAATTTCGTTAATTTCAAATTCAAGAGATACCAGTTTCAGAAGGTAATTTCAGAACCCTCAATTTGAGGACTGAATACGAAACTTCGTTAAAACCTTCATCAGAAGAGTGTGAAATATCGGAGACAACTGAGATTAGTTGTGAGGATGGTGAAAAGAAGTTTACAATATTGGTCAAACCAGAAGGAACATGAGAACACCATTCACTGACCATATTCTACTTATAAGATTATGATGACAAAAGTTTTTAGATTAATTAGAAAAGTACATGATTAAAGACTACCTTATGTAGTCCAAAAAGAAAAAAACACCCTATATACGAGTTTCTTTATAACTGTAAAATTATATGAATTTATGTTTTTCTTTCAAATAAGAAATGAATTTCGAATATTTGTTGATGTCGGTATTTTTATTAACTCTGTGAAGCTAATGAGTCCTAATTTTTTCAAGCTATGTCAAGAAAAACTATACACACTATCCGCACTACTTCTATTCACGATTTTCTGTGATTAGTCTTCATTGCCTTCCATTCTACACTTACTTGTATTGGCTTCATTAATTAATTCCACTTCATTAGTCCAAAAACATTTGTTTATTAAATTGTAGAAATATATCTGGGACATGATTTCGGTGTTTGTCACTGTTGTCGCACAAAATTTTTTGTCGCCTGAAACAACCGTTGAAAAAGTACACTTTCCTTCACGCTTTTCCATAAAATAATGAATAGTCATTCGATATCAAAATATTTTATACTTTTTGTACACAAATTAAAGAAATAGCGCACTTTTTTGAGAGAATTATTGAAAATGTTTCTGAACATTTTTTAACTGAGGATTGACACTTTTGATGAGTTTCTACCGAAACGTTATCGGGATACAAAAACAACAATACTTTCACTGAAATGTGTCTTCTCATTACACCGAAAAGAGATTACCAGACCACAGCCATAAAAACTAAAATTGAATAAACACCGGTTATCTGCTTCCAGGCAGACCAACAGATAAATCTGTGTCAGAAATCTAGAAGCCTTAGAATGACCGAAACATGCGAAAAGCGGCATCTTTAGGATTTGATCTTTATAGTCCTTCGCAAACAAGTCGGCAATAGAATAGTGGTGGAAATCATTTATGCTACAATAAAAGTTTTGCTTTGTGATATTGATACCTGTTATCACGAAATACAAGAATAAACACATCGAAAATTAACTTTCTGAATGCTGACCTCATTCTGATGTTCTTTTTTACCATAATTGCCTCTTCATTCTTCTAGCTATTAGAGGCTAGTTTTTTTCAAATGACACGTGAAAGTACGTCAGTGAATTTCTGTGAATTTATATTGGGTGACTGCTTTTTCAATAGGTGAACAGTTGAAGATGAATTTGCACATAGTGAATACCGAAATTATTATAGAATGATTAACACAATAAGTACCTATGGAATTACTTGGATGAGTTGAATATTTACATCGAGTTTTGCACTTCAGTTTCTTTAAGTTTGGTATTGAATGCAGGTAATGTTCAAAAACAGTCAGATCTTGAGAAATTTCATAAATGAAATCACCCTTTTATTGTTTGATTGAAAATACTCAAAAGTATCACGAGGTCACTGGAAAACTTATGAACTAATCGTTTGGTTATTAAATAGTCCATCTGAAAAAAAAATTACACAAATTGTTTCAAGAAACTATAGGGCTATTAATGTTTCTCGAATGCGTATGTGAAATTATCTAGTTATGCATGGGGATAATTCTGTTCTCCAATATAGACCGGCGTGTTTTGAGGTTGAATAGAGGAGCAACTGATATAAACAACCTACTATATTCTAATTTTATGAATAAGTTTGAATTTTTATGCTGATAAACATATGCAATCATTCTTATAATTTTTCTTCAGAAATTTCCCATGCAATACATCCGGAAAGGGGGGTTAAGTTTTATACTACCTAATTAACTATCCCCCGTATCAGTTTGGTATACCGGGTGACATGTAGCTGCCTACAGATTTTTTATTTGAAGACATACAAATTTGAATCCAATAGATATTTTTAGAAATAGCACCATGTATATTTCTCTTGTCTCTCCAAAAAGTACTAAAAATATTCAGAAAACTGAGACAAGAAAATATTTTTTTGAATTGACTACTGGTGAAGAAATAGTCAGCTAATTAATGTTCTTTGAATTTTGAATCCATCCAAGCATCAAATTCGGGTTAACGCAAACTCGGTGCCTTTCAATGAAATAACAATAAAAAAATACCAATATGAGATACTAATAACCAACATAATTTCCTACCCTTAAGCAAATACAAGCCAATAAGCCCATCAAAGTAGGACGATTTTCGCCATAGAGTTTTTAGCTCCTGGCGAAACGAACATCTTCCAAAAAGGAAAAACAACCTCAATATTGAGACTAACTCTTTCAGTTCCGCAGGCTTTACCCAAACCATTCTGTTGAAATGTTTGTTCTGATTCTAGACGTACTTGGTGAAATGATGGACATCAGGCTACCCTCGAATCTGAAAATAATTCCGGCTTGCCGCGATGCGGCAGAAATCATAGCCGGTAGAATGCAGAAGTTCGTAATTCTTGAATCACTCCGGCTACTCCAGGCACATATTATGATTCTTGGATCCAGTAATCACTCACCCCACAGACATGGGAGTGTTTACTGGTGTTAATGACACACCAGCGCGCAGACTGGTTAATTCCCAATGGAATTGTTGAAATTGTCAAAATATCTTAAAATTGTTATATCCGTCAACCGGTTGCACCCCTACGTGCAACCCTCAGAAGTCAGAGACTTGTGCGAGTTAGGGGAATAAAAAATAATACTGTTTTTTGATTGAGTGCTGTGATTCACCCAAATTAACCAAGAGTACTGGCCAGAAGGTTGTATCATGAAATTGCGTGAATCATACTTTCATATGAGTTTTGATATTGTATTTGATCAATGTATCATGAAATTGCCCAAATCATACTTGCATATGAGTTTTGATATTGTATGGGGCGATTTGTTTTCAGTATTTTCATCTTTCGTTTTCAGAGGGTTCCGAAGATGAAATAGAAACTTCCACTGAACATTTAGAACTAGAAGATCATTCCATGGAAAGAGCTATGGTTCCACACCATAACGAAACCGACGTCCACCAGTTCTCTCTAGCAACAGAATACAAAAGAGGATTTTATTCCAACACCGACATGCTGTTAGATGTAACTCCAAAAATCTCTTTGAAGAATTCAGATAATCTTTTCGAGAAATCCAGCTTAGAATCGGATCGCCAGCAAATTGCCCGAATGGACATGTATTATCTTAGAGCAAGAGAAGTGATCTTGGCAAGTGGATCGCTGCCTAGTGAATTGGAACTCAGGGAAACAGGAGTTTTTGCCAAGGTCAATATTCCGAAAGGTACGAAGTACGGACCGTTCCAAGGAAAATGGGCGAGTGTTCCACAGGATACGAGATTCGCTTGGGAGGTGAGTTATGATATTATTAAAATGAACTTTAATCGTACTTGTGAAATATTGGCACTTAATATTCTGAAACTGGTACGTCAGGCGTGTAACAGTTGATGATGTGTAACTACTGCCAAAATTGGACATTTATTTTTGGCTAACTTATTGTAAACAAAATAAAATTTTTCCAAAATCCCTGAGAGGACAGGGGTATTCACAAGTGGTTTGTTTATGAGCTTCACTGCTGCTCTCATGGAGAGGACAGGGGTATTCACAAGGGGTTTGTTGATGAGCTTCACTGCTGCTCTCGTAAATTTAATTGGCGGGCAAGCCAAACATCTAAAGAGCGGAGATCCTACTCCGGGAGCATATAGCGCATCGCCCCTGCATTTTCATGCAGGGCAGCCCGACGTCAAATTTGGGCACATGACCCTGTCTTCTTGTAGTTATATGGGTTCATGTAGCTTATGTATAGCTTGGTGTTGTGTTGAAGTTCTTGCGAGGGTGTATATTTGGCGAAAACATTTGATTTGATGTATTTTTCTGTGTTACTTTTCATATTGAATCTTGAAGTTTTTCATAACAAAACGCCCTGATGAACTTGGATGAAACTCATATGAAATCTCTGCTGAAATTGTTTACACCGCATTTTAACTCAGATTCTTCCATGTACCGACCATCGAAGAGTAGGTTTTGTAGAGGTCTTTGTGTAGTGGTCAGATCTCAGCCAAAATGAAGTCTCCAGAAGTTCCCACATTCTGTGATCTTCCTGAAATGTTTTTTGGTGAGACTGATCTGCACCAACCATACTTTATTGAGTGAGAACAGAGCGAGTTTCCGTGAAATATTTGCATAAAAACGGGAAACGATACTTCATCCATTACACCGTTGGAAAATAAAACTAAATGAAAACTGGGCAACCAAATCTATGGCTGGCATGGAGATACGTATCATGGAAGTTTATAATTGGAAGCTTGATGAGGAGACTGATTCCTCAATGCTTTTTTATAAAAGACTTGATGGAAATGACTAGTATACCAATTGACAGAAGAAGTCGAATCAAACCAATCACTACTATAATATAATGATAATAATAATAATCCTTCATAAACACTCGTTGAGTGTACCAAAAGGCATAGCCGGTGCGGGTAGAGGACGGCTATTATTATTATTTGCCGAGGCGCTCCGGGGCGATTTACTGATTTTCACTTTTTTCACTTTTTTTCACTTTTCAGCTGTAGGAAAACCCGGCAAACCTACAGCACCACCTCTGGTGGTCGGTGAGCACTCCAAGCTAGCACCAGTCGAGATTGGCATCAAGACAACACACAATACACTTGCTTTTCAAAAAGGCATGTGGTCGCCTATCGATCCGATATAAAGTAGATAAGATGATTCAAGTACATACAGGGTGTTAATTAAGTACGTTGACAAACTTCGAGAAGTGATTCTTTGAAAACTTTCAGGACGAAAAGTTCATATAAATATATGTCCCAAATGGCTTGGTTTTCGAGGTACAGGGTGATGAAAATACATTTTTTAAAGATTTTTTTAAGTTTACTTCGGCAGTTTTGACATTAAAGAGTTCAAATTAGGCAAATACGATCCATTCAATAGTACGCACGTTAAAAATTAATTCCTTTCTCAAAAAATTCACAGGGCCCTCTTTTTTTCAGTGTCAAGCCTTGTTCAACCCCTCACAATTTTTTTTTCACCACCACTGATAGATTTTGAGAAAGGAATATTCAGTGTTATTTCATGTAGCATCTTTTTGTTCGCTTGGTATTTTTCATTTATTCATACGGTTCAGGAGCTATAATGAAAATAGTATGGCAAACATTTTCCAGTATCGCATGACGTAAAGAAATTTGAGGAACAAATATTCTCACAAAATTCAAAGGATGATTTTTCGAAAGATTTCAAGACAAAAATATCATATAAACACTGATTATTCCTCTCTCACAACCTTTCACTGATGACGGAAAAAAAAATTCTGAAGGATTGAAAAATGTATTTTCATCACCCTGTATCTCGAAAACTAAGTCGTTTGGGACATATGTTTATATGAACTTTTCGTCTTGAAATCTTTCAAAGAATCACCCTTCGAATTTTGTGAGAATATTTGTTCTTCAAATTTCTTTACGTTTTGCGATACTGGAAAATGTTTGCCTTACTATTTTCATTATAACTCCTGAACCGTATGAGTAAATAAAAAATACCAAAAGAACAAAAAGATGCTAAATGAAATAACACTGAATATTCATTTCTCACAATCTATCCGTTGTGGCGGAAAAAAAAATTCTGAGGGGTTGAACAAGGCTTGACTCTGAAAAAAGGAGGACCCTGTGAATTTTTTGTGAAAGGAATTATTTTGTAACGTGCGTACTATTGAATGGATCGTATATGCCTAATTTGAACTTTTTATTGTCAAAAATGTCGAAGTAAATTTAAAAAAATCTTACAAAATAAGTAAAAAGAAAGTAACTTCCAAACTGTTTTTTGTTTTTTTAATATTTTGTTTCTCTTCACCTTCAGCATATTCATGTTAATTTGAATTCATATATTATGTATATATACTAAACTCTTTCATAAGATACTTTTTCAACTAAAGTCCAATTGTTTAAATTGCTCATAAATCCTTCTTTCTCAAGTATTCGTCTATTTTCTGATACATATAAATAATATCTTAATTATATAAATTTTTAATTGACATCCCTATGGATCAGT
Source organism: Chrysolina americana (assembly GCA_958502065.1). NCBI lineage: Eukaryota > Metazoa > Arthropoda > Insecta > Coleoptera > Chrysomelidae > Chrysolina > Chrysolina americana. Next base: position 73,128,134 of record OY293411.1, read on the forward strand.
ATATCCGCGATTTCGACGCTAATGAAATCGAAACAGAGGAAGTATCAGATTTTCATGAATGTAATAATGTCCTCAGAATTAATAGCAACAATCCAAATTTTAAAATTTTACACAAAAATATTAGAAGTTTGAATAAAAACTTGAATCAGCTACAGTGTTACTTGAATCAACTTACACAATTACCCGAATGCATTGTATTAACAGAAACGAGAGAGTTGGTTGATCTGAATGTGTATAACCTCGCAGAGTATAACCTTATTTATAATAATAGCTGCTATAACCAAAACGACGGTACAGTAATATACATCAAGTCTAACTTGCATTACTCATATGAGACTATAGAATTTTCTAATAATTTAAAATTTCTCTCGGTAAAGTTAAAGCACATGACCAAAACGATTCACGTGATAGCAGGATATAGACCACCAAACTCTTGTATAGACATGTTCTTAGAAAACACAAGAAATATGTTTGAAAACATTACTATAAATTCGGATTATACCATATTTCTTGGCGACATCAATATTAACATCAAAGATGACAGCTTAGTGAAAACGGAATACATAACTATCATGCAGGAGTATGGATTTATATCTACCATTAATAAATATACTCGAGTAACAACTCAAAGTAAATCATGCTTAGACCACATATTTGTGAAAACATATACAGATTCTGAACTTCTTTTACCATTTATAATCAAAACAAATGCGACAGATCATTACACGACATTCCTACAAATTATGTATGAAAATAATATAAACAGCAATCCCACAAACAAATTCTTCAGTCATAACAAAATCAATTATAATCAACTAACAGAGAGACTACAAAATGTCTGCTGGAATGCCGTTTATGAAACGAAAGATGCAGAAGCTGCAACAAATAATTTCATGGATATTCTAAGTACTGAGATAGGAAACTGCACAACTTCGCACAAATACAAAATCCAAAAACGTAGAACATGGATTACTAATGGACTCATAAAATCTATCAATAGACGAGATGAAATGTATCAGCAACTTCTTAATGAACCTGAAAATATGGAATTGAAACAAAACTATACTCGGTACAAAAATCAATTGAGACAGCTTTTGAGAATAACAAAATCCAACTATTATCGCCAGAAAATTGAACAGAATGCTAATAATAATAAAAATGTATGGACCACTATCAACGAACTTTATCCTAAAAATAATTCGAAACCTCAAGATATTAACTTAATCGAACATAATGGAGAAAAAATTACTGATACCAAATCTATTGCTAATATATTCAAGGAACATTACATACAAATTGGTGGAAAACTTGCAAATGCAATTGACAAGGATCCTAATTTTCAACCCCCAAAGAAAAATAATCCTTTGTCCTCGATGTTTTTGAATGCTACCAACGCTGATTAAATAAATGATATCTTTTTATCGCTCAAAGACAAGAAAGCACCAGGTATTGATGGATCAAAGAACCACTGTCTCACATATTCAATAAGTGCCTTCAGCAAGGACATTTCCCGAGCATCTTCAAAAAGTCAGTGATCAAACCAATTTTTAAAACAGGTAATAGGGAGGATGTCATAAACTACAGACCAATTTCATTAATAACCGCTATTGCTAAAATACTGGAAAAAATCATAAAAACAAGACTCACCAAATATCTTGACAAAAATAAAATCATCTCCCCAACCAATACGGTTTCAAAGAAGGAGTATCAACCCAAGATGCAATCCTCGCCCTTACAACAAAGATGTATAGTGCCTTAGATACAGGAAAACCTTCTCTATGTGTATTTATAGACCTTTCAAAGGCATTCGATACGGTCAGTCATGACTTGCTTGTGGAATGCTTGGAAAACATTGGCATAAGAGGAGTGGCCTTAAGATTATTCAAAAGTTATCTTTCAAATCGATTTCAATGTGTTGAACTGAAGATGGAGAAGAGCGATTTTCAAAAAATAGAATATGGTGTACCTCAAGGAACTGTTTTGGGACCACTTTTGTTCAACATATATTTGAATGATCTATTCAGAATAAACACTAGTGGTCAAATTATCACTTATGCGGACGACACTGCAATTTTCTACAGTCATGAAGACTGGCTATCACTTAAAACTCAAGCAGAAAATGATATCCGTAATATTCAAGCCTTCTTCAACTATAGACTACTAACAATTAACTTTAAAAAATAATTTTTTCTCCCCATACATATTGATAAACACCTGATAGCCTACGAATCACTGAAGACATCTCAATATGCAGTAGTAATAAGATCAAATATCTTGGTGTAATGATAGACAATAATCTGAAATGGAATAAACAAATCGAATACGTCACTAAGAAAATACAGTTTCTGATTTATAAACTTAAAAATCTTAAATATATTCTAGATTTCAAAGCAATGAGAACGATATATCAGGCATTGGTGGAACCACATATTGTGTATGGAATATTAGCATGGGGAGATGTAAGTAAGTCCCACCTGGAAAAATTAATCATTGTCCAAAAGAGCTTACTTAAAACTATATTCAACAAAGATATAAAATATCCATCAGATATGTTATTCAATGAAATAAATATTATGGATCCAAGGCAACTATTCTTTTTACGTAGTAACATCAAACAACATAATTCTAAACACGACTTGAAGAACCCGGAACATCAATATAATACAAGAAACAAACAACTCACATACTTGACTCCTTTTATGAGAAAGTCAAAAGGGCAAAAAGTCTGACATATTTGAGTCCCAAACTATACTAATGTCTCCCAGCTGAAATTCAAAATATTTCAAGGCCACCTATATTCAAGTATAACCTAAAATTGTATATTTTCTCAGTGCCCAGAACAACAATTCATAGTATTATTGACTAATCATGCCGTTCAGAAAAACCTGATACTTACCTCATATTTTATTTTATACACATATATACTAATGTTTTATACCTTTATATTTATATTTCATATTCATTTTGTTTCTATACTCTTATACAAGTATATATATATATATGCAACCTCATTTCTTCCACGCACAGGCCCCGCCTATAGTGGATCTCACATGTTTATTTACTACTGATTATGTTCTATGTAACTTCATTTATTATCTTTGTGTGAATAAACTTATTATTATTATATATTATTATATATTATTATATATTTATATGAACTTTTCGTCCTGGAATCTTTCAAATAATCACCTCTCGAAGTTTGTCAACGTACTTAATTAACACCCTGCATATGTGGAAGTGGTACCAATACCCAAACGGAGTAAAACAAGAAGGGCAATTGATATCTATCATCTCGTTGCTATATATACAGGGTTATGATAAAGTAATGCACAAAATTCATAAAACGTACAACGATCACTTTTGAAAAAAATGCAAAAACACGTCAAACTGTTTTTTTTATTCCGCATCTTTTGACATAAATTACAAAAATAACACAAAGTTGTCAAAGTTATGACGTCATCAACAAATTTTTTTAATGGGAAGCTAAGAGTTTTATTACATTATGTGATAGAGCTTGTGTTTCTACACAAGGGAAAAATAGTTGCAGTAGGGCTCACATAAGAAAAACAACGAGAAAAGGGATAAAAAACGAAATAACAAAACCACTTATAAAAAGAGGTCAAACTTAAACTTGTCTAGTAAGAACATGTGTTCTTATAAATTTTTTCAATTGTTTTACTAAAACAACGGTTTGTCAGTGTCAGTCGTACAATTAGTGTCACCACAGTTTTATTATTATGGCTCGTTTAACCGAAAGAGAAAGGATAGAAATTCTAATGATGGTAGGTTACGGCGATCGCCTTCGAAGTCATGAAGAAGCATGTGCTTTATTTAACGCAACACATTTTGAAAGACCTCCAATTGCTAGAAGCACAGTAAGCAGAATTGTTGCAAAATTTGATGCTACGGGAAGCGTGAGGGATGCTCCAAAATCTGGACGACCAGGAATAAGCGACGATGTGAAGTTAGATATTTTGCTGTCAGTAGAAGAACACCCTCACGCAACTACAACAGAAATTGCCTTACAAGAAAATGTTAGTCAGTCGTTTGTAGTAAAGATGTTAAAAAAAGAAAAACTACACCCATACAAAGTTCATCTTGTTCACGAACTCTCAGAAGATGATCCGGACAGACGTTTGGAATTTTGTGAAATCTTCATGCGGCATTGTGGCGAAAATCCAAATTTTCTTAATAGTGTAGTATTTTCCGATGAGGCAACGTTTTGTTTAAGTGGTTCTGTAAATCGACACAATTCTCGCTACTGGGCTCGGAAAAATCCCCACTGGATGCAGACAAAACACACCCAGCGTCCCCAAAAAATTAATGTTTGGGTAGGGATCGTCCGGGGAAGATTTATTGGTCCTTATTACTTTCGCGGGAATTTAACAGCTGATCGATATTTGGAACATCTTCGTATGGCAGTGCTTCCGGACCTACTTGCGGCATTTCCGGATTCGAATAATGGGGACAACTTGGATCCCAGTATTTGGTTCCAACAAGATGGCGCACCACCACATTATGGTCATACTGTTCGAAGGTTTCTGGACAACCAGTTTGATGGACAGTGGATTGGAAGACGTGGACCAATGGAGTGGCCACCTAGGTCACCTGATTTAACCCCCTTTGATTTTTTCTGTGGGGACATTTGAAAAGTCGGGTCAACATTAACCGGCCAGACAATTTAGAAGACTTAATGGAAAGAATTAGACACGAAATGACTCGTATAACTCTGCAGATGATCAAAAACTCTATAAATGCGGTCTAGCATCGTCTTGGCCTATGTCAGTTAGTAAACGGGATACAGTTTGAACAATTCCTATAAGAAATAGTTTTGGTTTAATGGATTGTTTAGTTAATTGAAAAGTTATTATGAAACTTACATTTATTCATTTTCTCGTTTTATTTCTTATGTGAGCCCTACTGCAACTATTTTTCCCTTGTGTACAAACACAAGCTCTATCATATAATGTGATAAAAATCTTATCTTCCCATTAAAAAAATTTGTTGATGACGTCATAACTTTGACACCTTTGATGTGTTATTTTTGTAACTTATGTCAAAGGATGCGGAATAAAAAGAACAGTTTGACGTGTTTTTGCATTTTTTTCAAAAGTGATCGTTGTACGTTTTATGAATTTTTTGCATTACTTTATCATAACCCTGTATACAATAAGCTTGGTAGCCAAGGCGATTATAAATTTCTCCTAATAAGGCTCATTCATCTGGTGGACAGAATTAATCTCACCCGCGATAGGCAGTTCGGTTTCCGAAATGGTCATAATATGACCTGGCCATGTGGATGAAACTTTCATAATTTTGAGGCATGGAGATCCCCAGTTCACAATGGTAGCGGAAAAGAACAACCAGATTGCTTTCCTAGATGTACTTGTTGAAAATAAGCCGAATGGAAAACTAGGACACAGAGTTTATAGAACACCGACCGATATTTGAATAAGGAGTTTAATCACCATCCGAAGCATTGAAATTCAAAAACACTTGAATAATTTCAGCCAAAAGGAAAAAGGCCACAATCTGAGCAGAACGTGGAGGCAGGTAATCAGAGAGATTTAACAAAACCTCTATTAGGATGAGCACATTAAAAGAAGGAATCAGCAGAGACGCTGAATCAGTTAGGCTCAAAAGAATGATTGCTCCGTTACCGCACCGCCTTTGAAAATGCCTACCGCAGATTTAAACGAAACGTCAGGAAGAATTACTCCGAGACCACGACCAACAAACCCGAAAACCATCCAAAGTTCAGAGATTAGGTACCGGTCGTGAAAATTTACCTTCTCAGATGTCTTAATTAAGTTCGACATTTTTTCAGCTGATCTTCACTTCATTATAAGCTAATATTCACCTATTCCACATACACATATCAGTAGAATATACAGATATTATGATTAAGTGAAAAAATTAAAGAAATTAAATGCATGGTAAAAAGGACACAAACCTCATGACCATTTGTTTTCAGTACAATTTGGGAAACCGTTAAACATTGTTGATTGACAATATCATTTCATCCTATTGTAAATGTGAGGCTCATTTTGGTGACAAAAGTAGTGTACGAATCGTCGGAAATAACACAATTGTTGATGGTTATATTTCGTGAGAATGAGGTTGATATTTAATTTTAGGGTGAGAATTGGCAGTATTTATACATTATGTTCTAAAATAAGGGAGACATAATCCCTGCTTATCGGGGTGTGAAATTGACACACATTAATGGAAATTTGAAACTGGATATTCGGTAATAGAACACGGAAACGCATCTATTTTATTACTCGAAACATTTCGATAAACCATAATAATCTCTTATAATTTTAGAAATATCATTTCATTGTCATTGTGAGAAAAAAATGGACAAGTAGTTTATTCAAATTAACTATTTCAAGGAATTGAATTTTATCCCAATTTCAGTTCTACAAATTTTACAAATCATAGAAAAAAAACGGATCTATAGGTAGTGATACGGTAATCAAATTTCTTTGTTGGAATTGGTCTTTGTGTCATCATCATTAAAAAAAATCATATTTTGAATTTGAAATATGATTAATCAACTCCTGTCGATACTAAATCATTGAAGATGTCTAAAGTCATTTTGATATCAGCAATAAAAAAGAGGCATTCCTTTTATTGTGATGGATATTCAAGTTTCTCAAATCTAGTAAGCGATCATCACTTTCTCTCTTGTCAGCTATGATTTTTGAGAATTGTTGACACAATATGAATTGTTTTCATCTAAATAAATCACATAAAAATTTAGGACTATTGTATTATCAATAACTTCTCTTTCAAATAATTGTTTCAATGAACTAGATTATAAATGAGTGCATTAATAAATTTTCGTTAAATCTTTTCCTGAAAACACATGAATTTTTGTTCTCTTACTTAAATACATTTCTTTCAACTCAACATTTTCCCACAAGTAATTCAACTTTACTGATTGGCCAAAATATCTCGTGAAAAAAGAAATATTTTTTTTTTTCACAATTACTTAATATTTTCTTGGATAAAGTCATGCAAATAAATCTGTATAATTATTTCTACGATGCTAATCTACAGGCTGCCATTTTGTATAGGTTGGAGATAGGTGAAAAAAATTAGATAAGTGAAACCAATAAATATCCGGTTGAATTCGAAACTCGAGTTCCTCAAATTTTATCTAGTATATTCAGTGTTGCTGAGACGATCAGATCAGAGAGTCTTCCGTTAATCCAACTTTCATGAACAAGGTGAGTTTTTCCAACAATTGCATAATGATTCAAAAAATAATCCAGGGAAAAATCACCCAACGAAGGAAGTTTTTTAAAAATCACATAAACCTTAGATATTATTTCGCCCCCCTTATCAAGAATATTTTACAGGAGAGATAAAAAACGAAAAAAGCTGACAATTTGAGCGACCTGTAGTTCTCGATAAGTAATATTTCTCTACCAATATCCTACCAATACAACAGAAACAAAATGTATTTCGCGCTGATGAAAAATGTACATCTCCTAAAGCCGGCATATCCCAATTTTACACTTTTCTGTTAGTTACGCCCATACGTGATAAGGGAGACGATTTATTTTCTATTATTTCTAATCTGTTGATGATGAAAAATTATACTATAATAAAAGTTTGCACGAAATTGAAATAGTGTTACTTACAAAATGCATAAAATATCCTGGGTGATGTTGAAAAATATTTTTGAAAAAACGCTTGTTTGTGTCTATTGACGACTGATGGAAGGTGTCAATAAATAGAATGTAATATATTGGAAAAAATCAGAGCATCAACGTTTTCTGAATACAGCTCATATGTTTCACATATCTTGCAAATTCCCACAAAACAAGCTTTTTTCCATTCTCGTTCAATATTCAGTACATTGAAATCAAATATTGTCATATTTTTGACGTATTGTGCGAACACAATAAACATTTGAATAACAAGATTACCTTCTTATTTTCAGTTTTTTTTCCTGTAAAGACGAGTAAGAATAACATGTTTGTCCACGTCCAGATTGACACGGTCAATAGCGGGCTGGCGAGGTCTGTGACATATGTTTGACGGCTTTTGTGCTTCCAATTATAATAAAATTACGAATATACACTCTCCCTTGTATAACTTGACCTTTGCGTTGTCACTGGCCACGTTTCGTTAGGGATTCTGTAGGACGACGCCAATTGGAAATAAATAGTTTCAAACGTACCTGCCAGTTCTAGAATTAAATTAATGAATTAAAACAGTCTTATATTCGGTAGTACCACGAATGATTTACTGATCATCGATCAAAAAAAACTGTATTGCAATTTCGAGAAACAAATTATATTTCTTGGAAATCTCATGAGTGCCTTGAGATATGTATTGTTGATAACGGGTTGATAATTATAAATTAATATTTATTTTATCTGGCAGTGAAGTGATTTTTTATATAGGATGTTTCAAAATTCAGTACTTTTTTCCTTAAACATGTATCCGCTGACGCTTCGATACCAATCTATAAAGTGTCAAAGTTTTAGGTTTTATAACTTTTTTTCATAGCCTTTTCAGTTTTTGGTATATTAAAATCAAATTTGAAACATAGGTTTGAAACATCTACAGGCAAATATTTTTCCAAGGATCGAGCTTTTTTCGCACTATAAACTTTTTTTGTGGTGAGCCGCTGAGCTGGTGGATTTTTATTTTGTTCATAAACTTTTTTGTTTCTTGTGAATTTTACGCATCTGCAACCGTTATCGAGAAAACAATTCAAATAATTTTTTGCAATTCGCTACATTTAATTGAAATTTTTAACAATAGGGATGAACCCATATCATAATGAAAACAGCGAACGACACTTATTTGGTTTTTGATCTAAATTACAATTTTCTCTAAATATTGACTATATAATAAGGAAACTAACAAACCCTGACTTTTCAAAAAAGGTGCTGGAAATGCTCTCCTCCTTCTGCGATACAACCGTTCACTCTTCTTCTCATAGACTGCCGTACGCGTTCTAAAATTCCGGGAGTGTTTCTTACGATTTGGAAGGCATTCATCATAGTTCGTTTAGTGAGAACTTCGATGGAAGGCACTGGTTTTGCACCATAAACTTGGTCCTCTATATGTCCCCATAAACAGAAATCCATCGGTTTGCAATCTGTGAACCGTGGAGGCCAAGGAATTGGACCTGCTCTGCCACTCCACCGATTGGGCAAAACTGTATCTAAATAATCGCGGATGGTGACTCGAAAATGTGCATAAACCACATTTGTTGACGAAGTTGTAAAGGCACGTCCTCTACTACTGCAGGCAATTCGTTCTGTAGGAAGTTTGAATATATGTCACCATTTCAAATTCGCGGTAGAATAAAATGACCAATATAAGGATCATATACTATTCCTGTCCATTTGTTAACGCTCTACTGTTTCTGGTGTCTACATTGTATGATTATATGTGGATTTTCTAGTGCCCAAATATGAACGTTGCGGTAATTCACTGCACCGTCGCCTGTAAATTGAGCTTCGTCGATAAAAAGGATAGTAGATAAAAATTCAGGATCCCTAGTACACTTGAGCAGGATTCATCTGCAGAACTGCCAGCGCCGTGGAAAATCTCGAGGAAGCAAACCTTGGACGCGATGGAATGATAAGGGAATAGCATGTTTTCGTGTTGAACCCTCAAACAGTTTAATGGGAAACATCTAAATTCAGTGATATATATCGAATACCTACTTCTACCAGGATTTTCGTCGATAACATTTAAAATCTCTTAATCTGATACTTGGTACGATGCTGACAGGCAGCGATAAGCAGGCAGGCCTGTCAGCATCGTGCCTTCGAATCTGAAATCTGCTGTATTCCCAAAAGTGTTGATGGGAATTAATTCAATTAATACTAAAAGTTCTATAGTTGAGAAGCCGACGATTTGGAAATCTTAGTGCGAACAACCTCTGAGCTTCAAGGCTGTTATCATTAGCCAGACCATAAACAAAATGGAGTTGAGCCAGATCTTCAAATGAATATGGTTTATTTTTCTAATGTTAAACAAACTTCAAAATAATGTCAAATGCTTTAAAACACCTAAACGTCATAATTAAAATAGCAGTCAGAGCCCACTAATTCTTTTTTAATTGTTCCGTTGAAAAATTGTAATCAAATCTAGAGAATTACAATCTAGTTATTTACCTAAAAAGTGCGGAAAGTAGTTCTTTTCCGCACGCGACAGCAGTTGCACGAACGACGCGGAGCGGAGTTCGGGCAAGCCGTCAAGGGTGGAAAAGACATTTTCCGCAAGAGTTAGGTACAATGTTTTTCCCACGAGTGTTTTTGTCCATCTTATTTATGAAAAAATAGGTTTTTATTAAAGAAGATTTTAAAATAATGCTACAAAATGACACATAAGAGAGAATAGTTACATAGATCATTTATAGTTAGTCCTAAATATATTTATCGCCAACAATACAAAAATCGTGCGGAAAAGTTACTTTTCCGCACTCTCGTAGGAGAAAGTATTTGACTGTTCAAATCGATAGTGATTGCAGATGTCTAAAAACTACCGTGGACAAAAAAATGTATAAACAAAACCAATAATAGATTTCATATTTTAAAATCCATCACAATGGACAAAAAAGGGCTCGACCCATGAAAAAATATCTTTCTATAGATTCTTACAATCACTTGGTATGCTGGATGATGTACGCCCTGAAATGTAACCTGTGTTTCAAATTTTATCTTATATAATTTCTCAGAAACTTACAAAGCTATGAAAAAATAAAGGAAAAATTTCTGAAAATCTAAAGGACTGTAGAAAGAATGGTAACGAAGTGTTTGCGGACGCATATTTATGGAAAAAAAGTCTCATTTAAACCAGAAAAATGCGTTTCTTAAATTTCGATAATGAATTTGTAAACACCTTCCATATTCATAAAATTGGCGATTAACTAGCCAAACACGATATAAAATCCAAAACACCTTTGCCAAGACACGTATCAAACAATAAAAATAGTACATTGTCTGTCGAGGGGAATAATTAAAAATTTTCTTATCTTCGAAACTCTAAAAATTTCCAAGTTCGGAGGTCGTTGATATTTCTTAATTTTTTACACCATTCGTAAAATTTTTTGAAATTGCCCCGCCCATTTATTACGTAAAATGGCATTCAGCCAATTTTGCTCACATTTTGATATGTACTAGAACCTGGCACCCTGCCAAAGATACCAAGAGATGTAGATATAATGTAAAAACCTTAATTTTATATGTTTTAAAAGTTTTATCAATGATATTTCGAGTTGGCATATCTGAAAATTCTGATCACTATTTTTCGTAACTAAGTACTTATATGTTGAAAGAATATGGTATTGATATTGATCTATTCTATGAACATTGTCTTGCTGTAATGCAACACCCTTTGTGAGACATACATTTTTATTCTGATAGAGGGACTTATGAGCTACAACTTAGTTCTGATGAGTTCATTTCTAAGAAAGTTCAATGTCGAATTGAAGCACAAAAATCAAATAAATGTTGAATATACAAAATTGCAAAATTAGAATTTTTGATACCCTGTAGCTCAAAAACTGATTATAGGATCAATCTGTGATCTACAACATATCAACATTTGAGCAAACTCGTCGAAAACCAGTTTACGTAGTAAATGTGCATGGTCCTTTCTCGAGAAAGCATCAATACATTTTCTCATGTTTAAATTTCATAACGAAATATAACCCGCCTCAGAAGTCATCGATGAGTAGTAAAAATAAATTCGAAGAGTCCTTTTCTATAGAGGCATTCATTCAGCAAGAACGGTTTTAAAAGGAAACAATTCAAAGAAACCCGGAATGAAAAGAGGAATTTGCATACCATCCAGGCTGTCGATATATGCAAATTTCCATTGGACTTGTCAATCACTGGTTCGTGGGTAACCAATATTGGCGCGTCCCACAAATTGACTTCTGCATGGAGAACAATGAAAACATAATTGGGAATTGATTATGCGTCCTATGGGGATTTACTGTGGGAAATTATCATGCAGAGGCATTGGGGTATGTGAAAACTGAATGGAAAAGTTGTTGATATATACCGTTTGGGAACATCCCACATATTTATAGGCAGCAAATTTCAATGAATTTTTCTACCACCTCACTAGAAAACTTCGACCACTAATGAAGGGTGGAAAATCTTACTTTTCGTCACGCCGAGTCGGGAAAAAAACCATTTGAGAATAAAAAAATTACTTCCTTCAAGAGATTTCTTCAAACTCATTCGTTTGGTTTTGTAAGATTTCGAAAAAATAATTAAAAAATACCTATCATCGTGTATTTCCTTTTTTTAAATTTAACAACAATAAATTAATTGTACAATCTTTCGAATTACTGAAAGTAATCCCTCCTGAGAAGACATTTTTCGCTGAAAATTGACCACTCCTTCTTGATGATTACTCATTGGCGTAATGTGGCTGCTCGAAAGGTTAATTTTCGATTAAGGAAAAGCTATCGACACAAAGATATCAATGATATCCCTAGAAAAACTTGACATTGAAGTGAATTCCCGACCAGTAATGATTTCACTTGCAATTTCCTTTTTTCTTGTCGATGATTCTGCTTCATCTTCCTCAGCTAACTTCAGATACTTTTTTTACTGCGCGCTCCTCCAACCATACTATATTTCTTTTCATATCGCTCTCTGGATGTACCAGGCAGTAGATGCATTGAAATCAATAATTTTACCTTTTCAGCGAAATATTTTGACAGGTTGACTCGCTGGAACTCATTTTCAAAACTTAGAAGCAACTTAAAAAGGTAAACAACGTGACAGCTTATGACAACTGTTTTGTTTGTATTATCAAAAATGTCATAGCAACAACACGATGACGACGCAACGCAACACTTACTTGATTTTTTTTTTCATTTAGCCGCATATAGTTCCAGAACTTCCTGCAGTTGTTCTTATGAGTATGCACGCATTATAATTTTTGGGACATTGTAAAAATGACGACCTTAAAGGTAGTAGAAAAAACTTTATACATACCTCAGGAGGAAAATGCTTTTCCTGAGAATAGCTATTCATCTTCAGATTCACGTAGATAAAGAGATCATCCTGAGAACCAGGAATCACCAGGGAGAGAGAAATTGACTTATTCCCACAAATTCGGGAATATGAAACAAGTGCCTGACAAATAACAACTCGACAACAGAGCACAGAGTTCAGAATTGTAAATGAGTCATTTGAAACAGGAGTTCCACTATTTTTCAAAATCCACCTACAACAATAATTATTAAAACCATATTACTGCCTAATAAACATCCGTAGAAGGTACCCAAAGTAGTAGCCCATAGGAGGGTAGAGAACGGCTATTATTATTTGCTCTGGCGCTCTGGAGCGACTTACTGATTTTTGGTGGAACATTATCTTTTCAGATGAAGTTAAAACCGGAAAAACCTACAGAACCACCGGTGCGCAATCCAAGCTTAGGTGTAATAGTGTGGGTAATTATGGCTAATACCTATCTGTCTGAGAACAAATCCTCGGGCTACTACCACGACGAGTATTGAAAACAGAAATCATTACCAGGGCACCATTGCGAATGTTCCCTGCTACCAACTATCTTACTACTATTTAAATTTTACTGATAGGGGTTCAGACTAGGTTCTTGGCTGAGGTTTCTTTTTAGAGCAATGGTAGGTGAATAGAGATATCTATGTGGCATTGGAACTTTTCCCAATTAATTTTCAAGGCCGAAGTTAATACGTCATTTCAACCCATATTGCAATTTTGCTAGTTTGAGATTCTGGTAAACCGGCTCTGGAGACACTGTAGTAATGGTTTATTTTGTTGTGACTAAAACATACTCAAATCGAGTTTTTGTTGTGAAGTTATAAATTATTCAATAACTTTTTATTATTTAGTGCTTCCATAAATCGTTCATTCAAGGATTGTCTCTTTATCTCACATCTAGTCATATACGGTAAAATAAAATTACCGTCTCGAGTGTTTTCATCCTGCTCTGCGGGTACTATCTATATTCGACTTGTTTATCTTTTTAAACGAAGACATACGTACTTGCCAATGTCGAATATTGTTTATACCAAATAACTAAGTCAACAAAAATGATTACAAATTTTATCAATATTTCTGGGTGTGAATCAAGTAATTTAGATTATTGAAGTGGTCTTTTCCTATTAAAACCATAATAATATAAGTGCATTCATACGAATCGTTTTCATTTTCTAAGTGATTCTCTTTTGAAATGTATTCTCATTTGATAATGGTCTAAGGACGCAGAGCTAAAAACAATTATAAACAGCTCAACGTTGAGACTTCGTATTATGAGAATCGGTTCTAATGTCCGACCGAAATTTTTTTAATTTGCAAAAATCTCGGCTGTGGACGTTTTCTTTTTGGATGTTCTCAAACTCGAGGATCTGATGAGAAAAAAAAACATGGATGTCCTAAATATTGTCTCCTCTTTAATGGAAAGTTTTTTCATATAAAAAACAAAATCCATTTTGTTCGACTAATGTATTGGATTATTATATGGGCGCGTTTGAGATCCCGAACATGGTTATGAAGTCGTAAAATCCAGCACATCCAAGCAGATTTTTCAGAATTGAGCAATAAAATTATTTGAAATGAGGTGGCAACTTTGTCCGCATATTTTTCGTAAAATTCTAGTTGTCTGACGCTCTTTGATCAAACCAATGGAATCCCAAAAAAACAAAGCCCCTCTCGAGAATTTTTGCAAATAAAAAAAATTCGTCTCCATCAATTTTTTTAGGTCTATGGGTCCGAGGGATAGTAGGTACGCTCAAATCAACTGGAAGAAGTCAATCAACTCGAAATCTTCTAAGAGCTTCTTTAGGCGTTTGATATCTCTCTCCAATCATTTTTCAACAGTGTGGAAACAAACACAAATGTTAGGTGAAAAATAGGAAGAATACGGACAATGAGACATTGACTCGTTGTTTTGGGCTTTCAAATAATTTGTCGTTTGAGTTTGGAACTTCCAAAGAAGTGACTGACTGGCGTTTTGGTTCTGGCTCTTACGAATTATTGATCCTAACATTACAATAATCAGACGTGAAGCACTCCGGTTGAATGTCTTGAGTATGTCCCCATCTTGTTTTGGTTTCTGCTGAATTGGGTGGAAATCATACAACGTGTACACAGCTAGATGTTCATGCTTTGGTTTAGGTATGACTCAAACCCATGCCATCATTTTCTCATGTAAAAAAAAATATTTTTTTTTTACTTCATCTAATGGTAAATGGTAATGGTAGGTATGGATGGTGACTGATGCGCTACGACCTAATTAGATCTATTGTGCCCCATATTCTTCTGCTATTCCAAAGTGTTCTAGTTTACAGCAGCCCCTCAAGCCCTAATTCCATGAGGAATTTGAAAATTTTGAGAGGATCTATTCGTGGTATTTCTCCCACAGTCAGCTGGTGTGATCTCAGTATATTCAATTCTTGTGATGTACAGCATAACACTCCATTAATATATCCTGTGGTGTTTCTGGATGTTCCCCACAGAATTTGCAGCTGCTGTCCTCCTCTAAGCCTAGCTTCCTTAGGTGTTCTTTGAGTCTGCAGTGCCCCGTCATAAATTCCGTGATTGTCTTTAGACTAGTTTTGCTGAGGTTAATCAGTGTCTTCGATCTTGCTCGGATGAAGTTGCCGGGGAGATAATTGGCCTGCCTTAGCCCTGGAAGTCTTTGCCAGTATATTGCTCTCATTACTTCTTCAATCTTCCAAGTCCGCATAATGGTTCTGGCCCGATCAGTGGCGTTGAAGCCCCTTTTCGTGCCAGGGTTTCTGCTTGGTCATTGCTTTCCACTACGACGTGCCCCGGCACCCAGAGGAGGATCACCTTGTGGTTCCTGCCTAGATCATTAAGTTTGTCTAGGCATTCCGAGACCATCTTTGAGTTGACATTATATGAGCTCAACGCTTTGATGGCTGCTTGACTATCTATTATCTACTTTATCTATTAAAAAACTGGTTCTCTATTGCATTAGTGCAATAACATTTTTTATTGCACTCTTTCTGATGCTACAGCGTTTTGTGATTAATATGACGATCAAGCATTTCAATCGAAGCCATTTTCAGTACTTTTTTTGTGACATTGATCAATTTTATCTGAAGATCTTAGAGTTTTGTATACCCAACTAAAAAAAAATGTTTTCCCCGATTGAAAAAAATCATAAAATACTGAATAACTAACTAACTACTGGAAGCCAGAACACAACAAAATGCCATTGAATGAAAAAGCTGATCAACTTTCCAGATTGATGATTTTCTGGGTATTTCGACCGAAGTTTATAACGAGATAGTCTCCGCGTTTGGCTTTGACTACTAATTGGCATTCTCAAGAGAGAGTTTCGCATGCTGACAGCTATTCAGTTTACTATTCATTGATTGACATTTGACATTCGTTGTCGCAATGAGTCTCTGTTAGCTGATGTTCCTACATCTAACTGGTCTAGAGCGATAGGTACTGTTGAAGTTAGTGAGGCATTTCTGAATTCCAATTGCTTCCCGGAAGAGTCTTGGGTGATGAGAAGATGATTTGGTTGTCTTCAAGATGTACTATGTGATAATCGTTATTGAGTGTATGTTCTGAGACAGCGGATTTTCCCGAGTTCCTAACCAACAATTGCCTTCGTACTCTTTGATTCTTGTTTTAATTTCACGGAAAGTTTTGTGGTTCCGATATAAACGCTGCCATAGAAAAATGGCATGCGGTATAACCCAGAAGATTTCGTTTGTCTTTCTCTGATACCAAATGATTTTTCAATGTTTGAGTATCACACATCATACTTTTGGAACATGCGACAGGAATGCTTTTCTTCTGGCTCAATCTACTATAAATGTCTTGATCATACCTTGCTTTAGGCATGGGTGATGATTTGATGAATTGTGGAGGTATAGATCAGTGTGTGTTGGTTGCGTTCTATATACATTGTGCCTCAGACGTTCTTCTTTTCGAGAAATGAGAACGCTCTAAGGAAGTCAGTATCTTCTTATATTCAATGTCCATGGTGAATTGAATATTTGGGTGTTCTTTACTGAAATAGTTGAAAAATTCATTGTGTTTTTCTGGTCCATGGATCCAAATTAGTTATGTATCGTCTACATATCTCAACCGTACCTTGGGTTAAATTTTTTTCGTAGCTTCATCTGAGGGGACCTTTGTGAAAAAGGATACTACATCAAAACTGAATGCACAAAACTAGTTTAGTATCATTACAAGGCTTCTTCACAGACCCATGCATCTTCAGACCTTTCAAAACTACGGATACACATAAAATACCATCAAATGTTTTTCCAGGACTGTTTGTGATATTTATGTATGTGTACCAGTCAATACTTAAACCATTCCACTTAAAATTTTTTGCAATATTGAATCTCTAGAAAACCACCTGATTCACGAATTTATTACTGAATACCTTAGAATTCGTTATGCCGTAGTTCTGTTTAGGCATGTCCATAACGCATAGATACATGCAGTATTGTATAGAGTTGGCACATGATAATATTGGGTCACGAAAATTTCAATGTCTAACTGGTAGACTGACCAGAAAATGTTCACTGTCTCAAAGATCAGAGGGGTTGGCCAAAGTGTCAGTTTCAAATTTATTCATAGTTTTTTCTAGTGAGAGTGACGATTCAAATACCCTTCTCTTATTACTCTTCAGAAGATAAAACACATTGGTCCAAGCAACTGGAGGAAGCTATTAATGATGAAGATCTCCTTCCTGTCGAAGTTTCCAGAAGGAGACACGATATCAACTTCAGTTTGGAAATTATTGTCATTATCTAGATACAAGTGGTTGGTGGTACAAATAGGTAACGAAAGAAAGACAGTGTATATCTATCACCTCAGAGCATGAGGAAAACCATTTTTTGGTCAGGTCGATCTATTTTACATACTCTGCATCCAGATATTGCTAGAAATAGAAATATTTATATTTTAGGCACTCTTTCCCAAATAACATCACATATTCGATTACAAAATACTTGAACTGTACAGGAATAAACAGGTGAATATAAATCTATCATCAGGAAGGAGAAGGTACAAAAATATTTGCAGTCACAGAGCTTACATATCTTGAAACCAAAAATGTAGTTGAGAGAATATGTGAAGATCTATTTCTGATATTTGAAAACATGGACGCTCTTTCGTTGCCTCTGAACGCTTTCACACAATTTTCAAGAATAAACTCCCCAATTCAATGCACATCTCTTTCATAGGGTTGGTGAGGAACAGAGTTGACTAATCTGGCATTAAGAAAAGGCAAACACTGCTTCTGAGCATATATTTTCGTTTCCGTCGAAACGTTATTAATAATTATATTTGACATCTGATCCCAATATAGATTGAGACTAAAACTAATTATCAAGGTCGTCATTTTCAAGAATGTAAAACACAGAGGGTGCTCGGCAGGAAGGGGTGGTGGTGTAATCAAAGTGTCGCGTTCGTTATTAGCTCGTTTATCAACAGACAGCTGCCAATGATGGCTTATAGTTGACCTTTATCCATCTCGCCCTGCTCTTAGATCATCATTATTTCTGCCAGTGTTGGACCAAGGGTATATTTTCTCAAGAATATGCCAGATAGTAAAGTAAAGGGGAGAAACACAAAATTGAATTCAATTGAAATTTTCAATAACTCCAAAGCTACGAAAAAGCCGTTGATAACTTCTGATGATCGTCTATCAAACATCTGATGAATCATTATATGTAAACATTCAACGCCGGCCTTGAAAGAGACATACTGTTATTGATAAAAAGCAGAAGTGAATCATTCTGGAACGGACGAAACGCTCATGAATGAATACCTCTCGTTGGGGATTCCGGAAGTTTACATCAAAATACCTTTGTTCAAACAAAACGATAAGGCACCATGTTGGAGATAGATAGACTTGTTTGTCATCTCAGAGTAAAATTTTAATATTTTTGTGTGATTCATTGCCACTTAAAATATTGTCGTTATAAAAGGAGATTTTTGTCCAACACCTGTTCAAAAACTGGAAGGACTTGTGCTTTGTATATAATGGGAAGTTGAGGTGTCAGTCCATTGTATATATTTCGATATTATTGAATTTAACCCTCCATGGTGATCATATAAGAAATAAAAATCAAGATTTATTTCTTTTTCTCTATAGCAAATCTTCCAGATTTCCACAAAAATACCACTTAGAAACACATGAGAGCTTGTGCGACCAATGAAAAGATTACCGTACCGTTCTGGCATTTTAACCCATGCGTTATGGTTGATGAGCGAATGCTTTGCCAATACGGCCGGCACGGTTTCCTGATTTGATGAAATGTGAATTACTTGTAAAGTAGCCCTACAATTACAAAACAAAGATTACTTCTACGGGTCTTTTTTATTAAGATAACAAATGTCATTCTTAAGGGTCTAATGTCGAATAATATCAATGAATATGATTAATGTAGAAGAAAACATGGTGTAACTACACAAAGATTTACCAATGCAATGATTTTTCTCTTTAAGCTATAACAAAAGAGTGACCTTCTGTAGCCTTGTAATGAGTGTTGTAGATAGTATATGCGCTCTTAATATACACAGACATAATGCTGTGATACGGGTGTTACAGAATCACTCAGTACGGTATAGACGAGACACCTTGGTGAAGAGCATGTAAAGTACATCGTGGAGAAGAAGAGGTGCCCAATCTATTGGAGCTACTTATTTCCCATCTTCAGAGAGTTATAAGCTGATAAGCATAATTCGTTGTCTATTATAATAGAAATAATAGGGCTTTTTTCGTCATGGATTTATCGGCTCGTATGGAACAGAGATATATTTTTTTTGCCAAGAGGAAGGGAAACAAAATCTCCACAGGCTCTACACAGACCATACGTTATGTATCTTGACAGCGGTGCTCTGTGGAATGATACCACTGATACTATCAAATCTCAAATTTTTTTCTCGCCGTGAGATGGCACAAATTCTAATCAGATGAAAGCAGTAGTCTATGGTCCTTTTCCTATGCTGGGGGCATATGAGTCACTCAACCATTCAGCAGTTACTACATGGATGATGGAAGTGGTTGTTGGGCTAATGAAACCAGATAGTACGCAAGCCCTCGTGCAAGATCCAAAGTGATACCAGCAAGTACTTTGTAAACTGTTTAAGTGTGACGAGTCTGACAAGATGTTGCAGAGAGAAAACCTTGAAAGAGGTGTGTTTTCCTTTTTCGCCAAATCGACATCTTTGGAGCGTCGGACTGCTGAAGATCTTTATTAATATAATCGGACAATGGTGCCATTGAAAATCTTATTAAGTATTCTCCTAGAAAAATCAGACAAAAATGTTCGGTACTTCTAGGTTTTACCCCACTCTTTACGTGTCTATATCACTACTTAGGTTGGCGACAGGCAGCAATCTGATTTTTCTAGGAAAATACAAAAATTAAATGAGATTTTTAATGGCACCATTGTCCGACAAAATTAATGAGGATCTTCAGCAGTCCGATGCTCTATAGATGTCGATTTGACGAAAGGAAAACTTTCCACTTTCAAGGTTTCATCTCTGCAACAGCTTGTCATACTTGGCACACTTAAACAGTATACAAAGACACAACTTGCTGGTTATCACTTGAGTTTTTGTACAAGGGCTCGCGTACTAAGAGCATGATTAATTATTCTAAAATAAAAACAATGTGGCTCTATGTTATATTGACCAAATACCAAATCGAAATCGTTACCAACCCAACGGTGTCAAGAATGTTTCAGTCACTCACTATTCACGAGTTGATTCACACTCCTTCAGCCCCTCTTGATTCATAAGACGCATCCAGCTTGTCCTTCTTTTATCAGTTGCGATTTGTTCTCCTTCATCTTCTGTTTCTTCGCTTGTCTGTCTGCTGCAACTCGTCTCTAGACCCGGGCCACTAGAAGATCACTTGCAACCTCTGTTTTCGAGATTTTTTCACCGGTCTTTTCTCCGGTCTCTTCTCATGCATGCATCTGACTATTAAAGGATATTAGAAGAAAGATCTGATCCTCCATTCTGCTCAGGACAAAACCAGTCAGAGAGAAGGTTCTTTGAAACATTGATATGTGTAAAGACAGTGCAAAAACGACTAAGTTGACTAAAGAAATTTGACTGAAAGTCTTTCTATCCTCTGTTCGATCTGAGTTTAAATATATTCTAGAATACCATTCCCATATTTGTGGAGTTCATGAGCCAAATATATAAACAGGTCATCAATAATTATTTCACTATACTAGGAGCACAGTGAAGTTATGTAATGATGGGATATATTAATCATTTTCTCATTTTATCAGAAATCTATTTTTGAGTTTTATCAACATCAAGTTTTATCTATAGTTCAGTTTCGTCATTTTTGGTCGGCAGCCTGTAGACTGGTTGAATATTTTTTTCAGGATTCGCCCTCAAAACGAACAGTAAAGTTCCAAAATTCAATTCCTACTGAGGTGTCCTCCAAAGCTCTAATTCACCAGAAATTAAAGAGTAATTCAAATTCCTTTCTACTTTTGCTATTTTCTCAAGATGTTCTTTGAAATGTATAGGTTTTTCTGTTTTGTTAACCTTAAGATTTAAAAGAAAACTATCCTCTTCAGCGGGAGTTAATGATTATTTTTCTGTGACATGCTGACTCTTTCAAGTTGACTCTTTTTAGTTGACTCTGTCAAGTTGACTCTTCCAAATTGACTCTTTCAAGTTGACTCTTTCAAGTTGACATTTCAACGATAGAAGGTGGCAGAAACGTCGATAAGAATTTTTACATAATTGAGGAGGGATACTTCAATCGTTCATGAAGGTACTAACTTATGATTGAACAGATTTTCACTTCTTCACAATATCATTAAAATCGTTTTTGTCAGATACACGCGTATTAGTTGGAAGTTAATAAATAGTCCGGCCCTGTTCATAATATTTCTTCGAAGGGTAGTATCTGAACTGTGTCTTATATGATCAATTATCTTAGTTCTTGTTTTGACATTCAGGAAATAACTTGTAGATATCTTGAAATTGAGTTAAGTTGTTGGCAGGGTTCTCGATCGTTTATCACTGAATTATGAAGGAAAATCCTTGTGTTTAGGAAGTTTACTGTATTACATCCTTTAATTAATCGGCAGATGGATGTTTTACAGGATTTTTTGAGTTATTATTGAAAATTTGATAATATTACTGATATTCTCGACTACGTAGATCATCAAGGATCAAATCGAATTTAGTTCAAGAACATATTGTTGTGAGATTTTTTAAAGTTATCAGGGTTTTCCTGGCTTGTTGTCCGGATAGGATATTTTTCTGCAGGTGGACATTTCCAACAAAATGTAGGATAATATTCAATGGCTTTATCACAATCAGCAATTGCAATAGTGTTCTTCTGAGGAACATTGCACAAATGGAAACCTATGGAAAAGTAGTTGTTTTCTGTCAGATATTTGCTTAATTTTTTCACTTAGTGGAAATGTGTGGAGAGAAGGGTATTTTTGACCGTTGTCGGAATTATTTCTTTTCATTTATGTCATACCTCTCCGATTCACAACTTTCCTATCGACTCGAGGGAAAAATCATGTCACCGTCATGACAGCTGAAAAATTGCTAGCACAGGTCAGTTTGTCTGTGAAGTGTGAGTTGAACACCTTCATTACTGTTATTCTCATTTTAAGCAATCTCACGATTACCAAAATATTTGCATGATTTTGGTATCGCGTTGGGTATTGTCAAGAAGACAATGACAGACAGCTTGAATACCTAATTGATTATTTGGGACTATCTATGTTTTATCTGCTGGCGTGTCGTTTTATTTTAGTGACAATAAAGTTCATTTTGGCTCTAGCGCCATAATGAAATGCAAATTTCATAAAAAATTTAAATTCAGAAAGTGATCAGCCTTAGAAATTGTTCTAAACGTCATCCGGCTGCATACCTACGAGCAGCACTCAGAAGTCTTCAGAGCTGGGAATGACGAGGGTCTTATCTTTTAACTTCTGATCCTAAGCACGATCGAGAATTCCTACTGAAAGTGGTACCGTCTCAGTATGTCAGTCTTCCATCCAAACAATATCCGCTCCCACGGTTGCTTGACATTTTGATCAACACACAAATGAATTAGATATCCACACTTACACTTTTCATTAATGATTTTTTTTTCTCGCCATATAATGTCTGGTCGATTTATTTCAACCTTCACAATTTGCAATCAAAATGTAATAGTCAAGCCTCAAGTAAAAATGAAAACAATACACATACACCGTGCTATGCAATGAACAAAGAGGAGTTAAGAAAAGGAGACGCATTCATTTCTCTCCCAATCCCCTAGCGAATAAATCAAACGAAAACAATATGTTTCTGACCTTTATGTGATAGCGACAAATGTTATTGGTATCCCCTAACCTCGTGTCCATCTGCTATTTGATCTGAAATTAGGAATATTGAATTTTATCGAAAATCACAACTTATGTTATTCGTCGTTACTATTTATTCCATAGATGAATTATTGGAAGAGGGGCATAAAAAATGTATAAATAGAGATTTGACTTCTAGTCGATTTTCAAAAGAATTAGGTATCAATTCTATGTGCTGGTTTTAGCAAAGTTGTTTCTTATTAACGAAATATTAAATTCGGTCCATTTATTGTGTAACCAAGAAATTGGATTTGATTCATCCCAGACACGTCGAAATTGCAATCAAAGTAAAAGGACGAATATTGAATAACTGTTTTAATCTTCATAAAGCAATTATATTTTTCAATTTCTAAATGGCTATCAATTTATTTCAGATTCCCACTGAATCATCTTTCGACACAGAGGCTGACCTTTCTTCATATATCAAAATACTGCTGTCATATCCATAATATGAATATTTACGTGTAGTATGTCATTTGCTGGGAAGTCAAATTTCTTTGAAATGTGATTCTGAATTACCCTAGAGATACACATCGGTGGTCACTAGGCACGAAGACAGACCCATCAGCTATCTGTTTATTCGTTCTATTCAGTCCATCTTTCATTGGTACCTACATTCTTGTCAGTAGGTAGATTTCATTATTTTTGTTGTTACCAACGAGGTACAGATAACAATCACAGGTATCTTTTTCAACAAGCGTGAGCCGATGTCAGCTTGGTAGTGTGAAAAATAGCAAATATCCCAGAAATTCCTTTGAATTGTAAAATGAAAAATATATATGTACGTCTCAGTTTTCGAGGAATTGACAAAACGACAATAAGGATGATTATCAATTGTTTCCACGCTTAGAGTTATTGAAAGACATGTGAGTACAGTTGACTCAAGAGGCCCAATTTGATTTTTGCTATAAATTCAGCCTGATAATTAAATAGTATTATGATATCAGGATTTGAATGTTCATTAGTATATAGGGTGGCTAACCGAAACGAAACAGAGCCATTTTCAGGAACCTCGTCATTCGATTTTTGATGGAATGGAACACGCTTTTCCGGTATTTTTGACTCTACTACTTTCAACCCCAAGCGAAGGGATGAATTACCCCAAAATTTTCTAAATGGCATGGTCTTCGAAGAATATGTCGTTTGAAAGCTCTTACAATTCTCTTTATCATATTCTATAATTTTTACGTTTCCTCCAAAAACTTTGAAAAAAATTACATGTTGATATTTGAATTATATAAGTTTCTTCCTTACTACTGAATTGATTAAATATTCAAACTGATAACCGTCCTCTTCCATACATTAATATAGATTTTGTTCGAAACGTTTGATCACCCACATTTCGGAGAGTTTCCGGAGTAATTCTTTGATGCAATGTTTCCAACTACGTTGGTTTTGTTTTATAGATTTAACTTTCCAGATGTCCCCTCAAAATGAAACCAAGGGGCGATAAATCTGGCGATCGTGGAGGCCATTCAATGTTGCCTCTCCTCCCAATCCAATGTCGTAGAAAACGTTGGCCTGAATAATGACGAACAATCGTCGCATATTGCGAAGGAGCACCGTCCTGTCGGAAATAAAAATGATCTTCGTTATACGTGGATTATTTCCAAATATCAGTCAATAAGGCAGGGTCAATAGGGTCTTCCAGTAATTGCAAATACATTTCGCCAATAAAATTTTCTGGTAGAAAAAAGGACCCACCTGATGAAAAATTGGATTTGAATCGAACCAATAGTGGCAACTGTGGCGATTTACCGTCCCGTGAAAAACAGATATTAAAAAAGAACTGTGAATCGTGTCCTGCAAAACTGCAAATGGCATTAATAGTCACCGTTGAGTTCATGGACTGAACGTATTTTATACGGATGGAGATTATTCTTCTTCAAAATAGTTTAGATGCTAGTTTGATTGATCCCAGACACAGATCTAAGCTGCCTCGTACTCAATGTAGGAACAAGATGAACATGTCTCAAAACTGCAACTTCACTAGCTTCAATAACTTTTCTTCTCCTAGTTTATTATTAGCTTCATTTCCTGTCTCAAGTGAATACGCCACCAAAAATCAGAAAGTAGCGCCGTAGTGCCACGGCGAATAATAAATAAAAACAACCGTCCTCTATCCGCACAGGCTATGCTTTTGATTACACTCTATGAGTGTTTATGAGGGGGTAATAATATATAAAAAAAATTCCATAAGGAATGTACCAGTCAGACCCAGTCCGATACAACCGGAGGGCGTGCTGGTGTGTCATCAACCACAGTAAACACCCCCACGTCCGTGGGGTGAGTGATTACTGGGTCCGAGAGTCATGTGCCCTGAGAAGGCGGAGTGAACTAAGAATGACGGCCTTCAGCATTCTTCCGGCTAAGTTTTCTGCAAACCAGTACGATTTTCAAGTTTGTCAAGTGTGTCCATCATTCCACCAAGGACCATCATCTTGACAGAATGCTTTGGGAAAAGCCTGCGGAGTTAAAAGAGTAGATCACGATATTTGGTTTTTCCTTCTCTTTTCGGACGATGTTCGTTTTGCCAGGAGCTGAAAACTCAATGACGAAAATTGTCCTACTTTGATGGTCGAGGAGGACTACATCAGGCTTATTGGCTTGTATTTGCCTGAGGGTGAAGAATGAGTAGTTCCAATAGATTTGGCACTTCTCATTCTCCATAATGGACTCAATATTCCCCGGAGCATAAGACAACACCGGTGTCTCGTCTATACCGTACGAGTGTTTTATATGGCAGTACAACACTCGTGCTCCGCGTTATGCCTGTGGATATAGGCTGGGACCACATAAGCTGGACAGGCTGACAGCACATGCATCATTGTCTCAGCTGTCCCACGACACGCTCTGAATCTAGTGTCAAGGACCTCTATACCCATCACGCGACTACGGTAGACGAGGGTGTTGAAGATACCACCTTATTGGCAGGCCATTATGAATCCTTTGGTTTCCGACTTCAGCCCACTTGACCTGAGAAGAACAAATGTCAGGTTTTTGGATAAGCCAAGTTCTTCAATGTTCTTGAAGAAGACCCCCATTATATTATTATTATTATTATAGTGAAGATTTCTTCTAAAGTGAAATATATAGAGCGTCTCGAGAAAAAGATACGACGTCATCGATATTTCTTTTTTCTGAATGACAAACCTCATTGCAGATATAGAGAGAGAGAGAGTACATCTTTTTACCCACGACTAGGTGAATTTGGATGATGGTTGCATTGAAATTAAAAAAATGTCTATCTGAATAAAATGTTTGACTTGAACAGCCTCAACAATCTGACAATTGCCAAGGCGATTGACAAATGCATTTTGAACGTTGTCGATGGCGGTGACGACAATGTTCTTAGTTTCTTGACGTATTCGTGCTTTTGAATTTTCGTTAATTTACTTACTGGAGTCACGTAGGTATATTTTACTTATTCTATTACTAATAAGTATTCCCACAAGTGACCAATAGGATTTAAATCTGGGCGTCTGGCTGGCCGTTCAATCGTCTCTATTCTACCTATTCAACGATGTGGAAAAACTTGTAAATGAGCGCGAACTGGTGAACGATCCATTGTCGAAGTGACTCCGTACATTCGGTCAACTAATTTTCATCAATACAGTAGATCAGATAATATATTGTTCCCATATATGTTTGTAATGGAGCTGCTGAACATACAAGACTGCTAAAAGTCATTTTAGCTAAAAGTGGAGTAGTAAAGATTAGCGAGAAAAATTCATAAAATCATGTCCACAATACTAGGACGTTCACATTAACTCCATTTGTAGCAAATCTTCTCGCAGTCGATGTCACACTCACGAACTCTCTTACTTTTTTGGAGCACCGGAAGGAGATTGGCCATCTTTCAGTCTTTTTAATCGATGTTCTTATCAAATATCATCAATTGTTTCACCATTCCATCAAATTTAAACCAAAGTGTTCATTTATCTTCACCTTGGAGACTTGCTTAACTGCTTTTCACGTGACTCGCTCTTTCAACGGACTGTTAAGGTGTAGAACTCATTGTCTATGAAGTTGAATTCACAGAAATTCCTAAAAAACAGTCCCTGTCAACTACCTGTTGGTCCACACGATGTTTAATGAAAATTTGCAGGATTTTTCGTGGGAATCATAAGATGATAAAACGCAACCTGAGGGATTCGTAAAAACACCAATTTACAGAAATGATTTAGATAAAGGTTATCAAAAATAAGGTTTTTTTTTAACATCACTATATTTTTTGTTCTCTTTGTTAAAAAAAATTGTTTAATTGTTAAAATTGTTATTTCCGTCAACCAGCTGCACACCCTTGAGAGTACAACCCTTAAAAGTCTTCGAAAGACTTGTCCCAGCTAGGGAAGACGCAGCCCTTACCTTTTAACGTGTGATGCCTTGCACGAGACCGATGGCCATGCTGGGAATCGAACCCATGACCCTTAGGTTAAGAGACAAGCGCTCTACCATCATGACCATCACGGCCCATGCAGTTGCACTCTCACTCGCAACTCTCAGAAGTGTCCGAGAGACTTTTGCTAGGTAGGGATGACGTGCAATCCCAATCACGGTCGATAATTTTTACTGATGAGGTCCATCTTCCATCAAAAGTCAAATCGAAATAATCAATGTATGTATTCAAATTTATAGCAACTTTTCTTACATAAAAATGTCCATATGCGAAGTTCTTTAATTAGAATATACCTGCTCTACTTTTTTTTGTTTCTTACATCAGTTATAGGGAATATTTCAATGATACATCACTACAGGTACAGGCAATATTCTTACTTGAATAATATATTGAGTATCGAAAGTAAATCATTGAATTATTATTGAAATGTTTTTATTCATATTTGTATTTGGGCAGTATAATTTCATTCCATCAAAAACTTTTCTGCAAAAAAAAACATATTTTGAATGGTCCTAGTTTAGTTATAATTATGCAATTTATTATAACCATTTGTTCGACCAATAAGTATCCTTTTTGAAAACAAATTATTTCCAATAGTAACTCTTTATTCTGATACAAATGCACTTCATCAGGGATGGGTCCAGGTAAACAAATTACCATATAATCGCAATTATCAAACGGAACTCACGACAGATGATAACTGCTTCACAACTAAAGAATTTCTGTAAATCATTCATAAATACTACAATACTCCAGAGACATATAATAGGTTTAAGGCTTAAACTTTCGGCAAAACGAAAAGGATACAAAGATGCTACCGTTTTACCTACTAGTCACTGAGACTGTGATGTTTTTTTGTCGTTCAACAGCCAGTGCGACACAGTCTTTGCGTAGGGATGGGAATAAGTTATCATATGAGGGTTGACACCTCCGAAAAGGGCCGCCCGTCGCGTTTAAAGTGACGTCTACATGGTAAAGCTCTATCCTGAGGGTTTAAACATGCTTTGAATCCTCAGTTCCTTTGTTGGCTTAATCTGGACGTAATATTTCGATATTTCAATGCCTTTTCGGTCATTTTGTGTCACTAGTTTTGATCTGTTGGGATTATTTATAGGAAAATCTGTGTGTAGTAGCGTTGATCTGCACGAAAAATGTAAAAGCTCGCATGAATCTGATTAGCAGATTTATAAAAATTTGATGAATTTGATAAATTTTATCATAAAAAAAAAACTTATTTGCATTATCGTGCAAAGCTGAAACTGAATATTATTATGATGTGTAGTTGGTTGGGAGAATATAATTAAAACCACTATGAAGGATCTGTAACCAAGCTTTTGACTTATATTAAGTCATCCTCAGGGCACTACGTGATTATTACTCAAAATTGAATATAAGAGAACATAATTAATCAAAAATTACAAAACCAAAAGTGAAATAATTTAATAGAATACATAAACATTGAGGCTGTGAAAAAGTCAACTTTTGTGATTAACATTAACATGGATATAATTATAAATGATATTATGTGGAAAACAAATGAATTATTTTATGAACTCTAGGTATCTGTTAGTGTCAAAATGAATAGTATTATGGACATTCATTCATATATACAATTTGAATTCTTCTTAATTTGAATACAATTGAATATTTTTTATTTGTCAATATCAGAGTTTGCTACTGAATTTGCTACTGACGAATATGACATATCTTCTTTGACATCAGTACAAATTAATTTCATAACCTAATTATCATCACCAGTTCTCACAAAATTTTTAAGATGTTGATAAGGGAAATATCAAGATAAATGAAACTACTTACTATGTAGATGTTGCCGACGTTTAGACACATATTGAGTCATCCATAGCCCCCCATCAGATCCACCGGTGGGGAAAAGGTTAAAAATTAGTTGTTTTGGGAACATTTATCATTTTGATGGGGTGTAGAAGAAGATTAAATTACATGAGTTTGCCTCATTTTGATTGATGAAGGTATTATCCAGCTGTATGCCATCAATATAACATAAAACTCAAAAAAATTACTGAAGATGAGTCCGCAGACATTTTAATATAAACTGGTCATAGATATTACTTTTGATTCACATCTTATTGAATGTAACCCTAATGGTTCAAATGAAAAAATTGATTGACATGATCAGTAAGAAATTCAGTTGAAATGCAGAATGAGTAGGTTCGATGTCTTCTTACTGGGAAATGAGAGTGGAACTTCTTTTCCAGAAGGCAACTCTTCCAAGCTATATCAACAAGGAAATGATTAGAAAAGTACAAATGTTTTTCAAGCATTTTCACCATAATAAATAACCACACAGAGCAGATAACGAAGAAATTATATGAATATTTTTCAATAGATTTCTATAACAGTTTCATTTCTATGAGAATTGCTGATCAAATAACGGTGGTTCAGCGGTATTGGTATCGGTCGGTAGTGTAGACGAAGTGAACAAAAAATGATAGCCTTCTATGAATTCGCCCTGTTAATATTTCTGCCGCATCACGGCAAGCCGGCAAAATTTCAACATTCGATAGCAGCGTGTCCATCATTCCACTACGAATTCCTTTAAATATTATTATTCACACCATCTTCTTGTTCCCTAATGTAAGTACACAACTTTTCTAATTCAACATCTCTGTGTTGGCAGTATTGGGCAATAAAATTTCCTCCGTCCGTGGTTTAGTATCGCTGAGTCATATTATAAACAAATCATTTCAGGTTAGAGAGAGATTATATATGGGTTATTTCTGACAATTTTTTATCAGACATTATCGATCATAATCAGTAGGTACATCAATACATGGATACAAGATGGGTGTGCCTGAATATTGTTTTGCAATATACATTTTCAGTAATTATGATATCATTAACGTTTTGGTCTAAATAAAAAGTTGTTTGATTGGACTTCCGCAATCATTTATATTATATCATTTATGTTACGATGAGCTCAACTGATGTCAAACAGTCATCTGTCAATTCACTACGAAAGTATGGCCACAAACCACTACGCCACTGTTTAACGAAAATTTAACACTGGAATATAAAATTATCGTATTGATGAACCTAGATTAGTTGTGCCAAGTTTGAACCTCTTTCCTTCAAGAGCTTTGGACGTCACGATAACTGTGATAGGAAAAATTCTTGAGGAAGTGCTAGAAAACGTTAGACGGACATTTGATGATATGAAGGTCTGGTGTCAGAGGAATTCAATAATCCTCGATAAAAAGTTCATTTAAAGAAAAATCATACCACAGACTTGCATGACAAACCTCAATTTGAATTTACATCCATATTCAAAATTTCTTTGAACTTGCAGGAGTCAAACATGCACTTTCAGCAACATTTAAATTATGTATGTGGAAATTCGAACAAAGTTTTTTATTCTATTTTTCACATGGACGCATACTTGGATAAATCTGGATTGATGAGTCTGTATTACGCTTCAGTTTATTGTCATCTGTCGTACAAACTAATGGCCTGGGGCTCTGTCTAGCGTAAACAGAGTATTTATATCCCAAAAAAAAAACTATTAAGGAAAATTTCCAACATCAATTATCGTCAAAGTTGTCGAAAACCGTTCAAAGTAAAAACCTACTCATCCTTCCATCGATTTATATTTTGAAATGCGTTACTTTTACCAGGAAACACTTATCTGACTCTTAAATCCAAGGGGAAAACTATGGCTACTAAACAAAAACTAGAACTTTAAAAATACCGACCCACTAAACCTCTACTTTCAGAACTTCCCCAAATTATAATTGCATAACTTCATTAGAGCATTAATGTATATATTAGAGAAGAACCTTTGTATGGTGTTTTTAAGAGAAAAGTTAAATTTGTTTGTTAACAAAGTGTTTTTACTCCATAAAAGATTATTTGTCCTCCGGTTCCCTTCTATTGACGATTTTAACCAGTTTTATTGCATTTTTTTATACAATTTTTATGTGAGACTATATATGTTTCTCTCTAAAGTAGTGTTCACAGATATGTATTGTGATCTAATGTGACTTATTGTGATTTTTGTATCACCTGTTTTTGAATTGCCTTTTGTTCTCTGTATGTTAATTGAGGCCAATAAATACTTATATAGTTCCTTACTTACTATAATACATATATTAAAATTCTTTATCTCGAAATGAGGCAAGGAATCTGTGTACTTGATTTGTCGGTCTTATTTTGACTCCCCCTGTAGAATCATTGTTTTGATTCCAGCTATACTGTAACATGGAAATGAAATTAATTGAATTTCGTTCTACTTTTCCACTTTTATTAATAAGAAACCCCGTCATACTTGGTAATAAATAAAATCTCATCAGAACAATTCGACACCAGATAAAACTCAAACATTCACGTTGACATCTATTCAAAGAGATAGGGAAAAATCAATCAACGTTTCAGTTTGGGTCACTTTTGTACACCAAAACAGATGCATCACTTTCAGCTGTCAATGAGATAGTAGATCAAATGGGTAACGGTACAACTTCATCCGTAAAAACCATCTGTGTCTGTAATGGGCCACTAACTTAACACCTCAGGCTAGTTTTCAATAGGACCCGATCAGTAGAGAAAGAGCTTCCGATATGCGATCGCTCATCCGTTATTAAACCGATTACTTGAGACCTTTTCCACGATTTTGGCAACAGAGAAGTCCAATTTTGTCGATAAATTGAAATGTGTGAAGTTTGCTTCGTGTTAAAGCAACCGTGGATTTTTAGAGTGTGAAGGGATAAAGGAAGAATATATTAGTTTGGATGCTGGGTAGTAAAATATCAGAGGGGATTAAAGAAATCTGTTTCGAATGTACAATAACGTATATAAGAATACTATTTGGTGAAATTGAATTATGGTGGTATTACTATTGGAAAATTAATTGATTATTTTTTAATAATAAACTAGCTGTAGATAACTCAAAAGTTACCGTATGTTTGGGTTGAACTATTTTTGAGATATTCTTATTATGACATCCTTTTATTGGTTTTGAATAAAAACGATTTCACAAATTATGTTCAAATTAGCTTCCATTGACTGCGGAGCTCTTTGAAATAATTTTGTTGTTGTTGAATAAAAACAACTCATAACTAGCTTACAACTGGTGTTTCATTTTAAAACTATATACTCACATAAAAAACGCAAAAAAAAACTAAAAAAAAATTCACTAAAACCATAAAAATCAATGGAATGATCATCATCAATCGAATAAAGAGATCATCTCAAGAATCATTTATCAAGAAATGCTCACCAGACATAGAGGATGAATGTAGAAACTACTGAGAATCAATTAATAAGAAAAACTTAAAATGAATGCTAGGTATCAAAGCAAAATTGAAAAGGTAAATAGGGACTACAAAAAACTCTTGGAATATGGTCAACGATGCATGAAAAACAAACAAATTGATAACAGAATAATTATTGATGATCAAAATATACTCATGAACAAAGACAAGACTAAAGCAAACAAGTTTAATACATTTTTCAACAAAACAAAATAGCTCAAACGATTTCACCTTAATTTTAAATCATTGTACTTACAACCAGTCACTTAAATGAAATATTATATCAAAATTATCACATAACTGTTTTCCTAGAAATGACAAAATCACAGACAGAACTAATAAACATATACACAACCTTAATACAACTCATTTAAAACATATCATCAAAATGTCAGGCGATTTTCTTCTATACCTTACAAAGGCCTTTGATACGGTCTCGCATAGTATCCTGTTGATAAAATAACAAAACTACGGAATTCGAGATACCGCATTCCGCATTGGACCTGATGCAAAATTATATAGAAAATTTCATATCAGATAATTGCAGCCAATCAGATGCCTGCATTTTGACATGTTGCTTTGACAATAACCTAATTTCTTCGGAAATTTCTCTGCGTAGTGGGAAATTATTAAGTGGAAATTTCCCTCCAGTTGTCATAAACACAGTGGCGTAAAATATTTTTGATAGATATTTATTTATAACTTAATTATAGGTACTTGATATTATCTGTTTTTTAATTATTTAGACAACGTTTCAATAGAGCTTAGGGAAATTACAATATTTGACAACAAATTAATTATGTGATTTTGGTAGAATATTTGCTTCTCTATTTAATTATTTAAACCACATTTCACTAGAGGATAAGAAAAAAAAATATTTGATATCAAATCCGCAAAAAATAATAATTCGCTATTTGCTGTTGAGAGACCAAGCCTTAACAACGGCCTGCTATAATGTCCGTTACATGGATAATATGTCACCTAAGTATGTCACCAGTTTAATTTCTATTTTAAAAAAGTTTTGATATAAAATTTTCTTACCGAATCTCCCGAATGTTCAAAAATTTCCGGAAATAATTCATGCTCTAGGAGATTATAAGTGGAAATAGACCGCAATAAATAGCGATTGGGAGAGGAGTGAGCTCAGAATTGATTGTGAAAATGGGTGTACTCCAAGGGACAATCCTGGGATTACTTCTTTTCTTATGGTTTTTATTAATATTGAGTATAGTTCAAATACGATAAATAGGTTCCAATGTAATATGCTATGCTGATGACAAAGTATTGATACTCACAGGTAGGCTGGGTTGAAATGAAGTCA
The DNA here is from genome assembly GCA_958502065.1 of Chrysolina americana. Lineage (NCBI taxonomy): Eukaryota > Metazoa > Arthropoda > Insecta > Coleoptera > Chrysomelidae > Chrysolina > Chrysolina americana. The sequence goes on from OY293411.1 coordinate 73,162,513, forward strand.
ACCGCTGAAGCAGATCTCAGGAAATTACAAATTTGTAATTGATTCGGTCGTTACTACAGAAACAGAAACTATTTGATCTTCACAAACTTCATTTTGAATCCAGTGAATTCAGTGAACTTAAAAATAAAGTTTTTGAAGATCAAATCGTTTCCGTGTATTACAATTACAAATTTGACTGGACCAAGATGTTCTCACCTTTAATTCCACTAAAACTAAATTCATCCTTTCTATAAGTCAGTATATAGTCCCTCACACATCATTTTATAAATCTACCCGAATCGAACTGCACTGATACTAACACATGTATCTGCCCTTAAATAGGTTTAGTGTCATCCTTAGAATATATAGGAGTGACTCTGGAACAGTACATTCGCTGAATAGAGCAACAACTCGAATGTATATAATCGACTGAGAGCATTTTACACCTAAAGAGATATCAAATCACGCAAAAATCTTCTCATGCTTTATACTTCTTAAGTGGAATCCATTCTAAGATACTGGTGGAAAAAAGGTTTTCCTTAACTTACTTCTGCTAAATCCATTATTCCATTATAAAAACATTCAGAAAAAAGAAACATTATATGAAGAATCGAAAATCCTTCGAATCAATCTTTTGTATCCGCACATTAAGTCTTTGAGGTGATAGAACTGATACTGGGGACATATTGCATAATTTGATTTCAATCATTGTTCTATAAAATATTAATCTTATAAAATATTGTGGGACAGTCTACCCCAGCAAGCAATCGCTTGCACTCCTCCATCATCTATGATTTCTGCAATTTCACGAAACCATAACTCATCAATGTTCAGAGATGCTTGCACGCAAGTCAGCTGCACATTTTCTACATCGTTTCCCTGCGATTTTTCTGCCATCATAAGGTTTCCTGGAAAGTTTTCGCATGATTTTCTCGCGCTGCCGCGTCATATCGTCGAATATCTTGAGGAAACTTTCTCCACTAATAATTAATTATTTCAAGACAAGTTTCGTTGGAAGCGAGGTGAACTCAAAATGATATTTTTATGTTTCGCATCGAGTTTCAGCGGAAGTTTAATCAAATCACGGTGAATTTCTTTGGAACTGTCGTTCTTGATTGGTCTCGGGCAATGTATCTGAAAATTCTAAAGAATGGAATACATTAGGTTCAAAAATGACTAAGCTTTGACGATATGTCTATCAAAATTTGATTTTAACAAGTGGAACAGACGCAAATTAGCCTCACTTTGAAATAATTCAATATTCAATATTTGGTGTCAACTATGATTATTTCAAACAACCAATGGAAAATTCCAGATATCCAAAATTATTTTCTGGGTTTTAAAGCTCAACCATTCACGTATTTTTCTCATCACGCCAATAACAGGAGAGAGATTTCCAGATTTGTGTTTCCTATCAGTAATCGATGAGTTCAAGATCTTTCAACGTTTATTGAAAAATATGAAATCTTGGAGAATTCCCCAGCTAGATAATTACATTTGTGAAGTACCACACAATAAACTTGATTGACAAACAGTTCCATAGTAGTCAGACTGATTTTTACAGCGAGACGAAAATTGCTAGTATGAATTTGGTATATGTCAATGTGGAACAACTAAATATTTCAGACTAATTCTTGATCTAAGCTTTATGTGTTTGGATTCAGCACTTCGCTCCTAGTTCTGTTTTCTTCATACCTAGAAAGAAGACCACAATTTGTTGCATAATATAATGGATACAGGTCTAAGAATTATATTGCTACATCTGGTGTACCTCAGGATCCCAATCTTGGTTCGTTTTTAATTTCAATATTCATAAATGATCTTAATAATGAGATTTGTTCTGACCGTTTATTTTTTGCTGACGTTCCAAAAATATTTGCTACAGTTTCAACTACGATTGCATTCATTTACAGTCTCAACTAAATATTATTCAGGAGTGGGGCAGCAACAAGTTACAATTAAATCCTACAAAATGTGAGGTGTCTTCATTCACTCGCAACTATGAAACGATTTTACATTTCTATAAAATTAATAACCAAACACTAGAGCAAGTGGACTCTATTCGAGATCTAGGTGTCACATACGATAACAAGCTTACCTTCTCTGGCCTTATAGAAAATATATGCAAGAATGCGAAAAAGATGTTAGTTTTTGTGATTATAAATACACGATATTTAACAAATCAGACAGCTCTTAAAATATTTGGTACGGTCAGAATTGGAATACTGTTCACTTATCTGGTACCCTATATATAATTGCAACAAGTTATCACTGGAGACTGAACAGAGACGTTTTTGGAAATATCTCAATTTCAGAACAAATGGTTTTTATCCTGAACGCGGTTACGATTATCATTTGTTTTTGACTCGTTTCAATGTGGTTTCGCTTAAAAAACGTTGGATAGTCAACAGTTTTAGTTTTTTGTATAAACTCATACACAATTCAGTGGACTCAATTGAACTAATACAACGCATTCATTTTAATATACCAAGATTGAATTCTAGACATAAGTTAACATTTCAACTGACCACTCCAAGAACTATTCTCTTAACCAATTGTCCTATTTATATTATGTGTTCAAACTTCAATGTAGCTGGATCAGACTGGGATATTTTCGAGAGTTCCATTACGGAATTTATGACTCACTTCCAAAATCTCTCAGATACTATGCTCACCTGGAAGGATGAAATAATTAGATGTAATTAATTTGAGAATATCTGAAAATAATAGATTGTTGATAATTAATTTGTTGTCCTAGAATTGGATATATATATCTGTTGGGCAATAAAACATTGAACTACTTTATGTGAAGACACATGTTTTGTTTATTCAATAAATTAGTTAATGTTGTTTTCCGTTGACCGTTTATTTACGATGTATTTTAACGCACTCAAAATCGTTGCTTAATGACCCAGGTATATGAATGATTTTCTTTTAATCAACGATTTACTTATATGCAACCCAACGTACATTGCTCCAATACATATTATATTTATATAGTGACCTGTGGCGTATGCAATCAAACATATTCATACTTACCCGCTAAAACATTCATTTTGAAATCAAGTTGGTGTGTTAGTACTATCCGTCATTATTTATTTCATTGTTGTAATTTCTAAAAATTTTACGTTTATTTTGAAATCAAAAGATGGATAGTGACGAAGTTCTGTAAAAAAATTTCAGAATACATCAAATATATCTAAAGTTGTCAGTATCGTTAAATAACCATTTCAAATAATTTATATTTAAATGTTCTCCTTTCACTGGCGACTTCGCCTTATTTTGACTGTTCTCCTATGGTAATGCTTTGCCGTTTGGTCGTACAAGATATAAGTGGTCTTTTCTCTGAGGAAGAATAAGACCACCCGGGGAAAGTAAACTTCAAGTGGTCTCATTCCTAATATTCCAGATTCAGGTGGGAGAAGTGAATAAACCATTATTTGATTAGATTCGATTGGATTAGTTTGGGGCTTTTGTGCTAAAAGCCTCTATACACCGCGACCTTTTCAGATCTATTGTGTGTGCCCTCAAAATTGTTTATCTAGCCCTGTCTCCATTACGAGACTCCATAGGCTTGTTTTGTATCTGAGAGCTCTTGGTTTTTTTTCTCCCTGCGTTAGAAATCTTAGCCTTGACAAGCCCTCGCATTGGCATAGTATGTGTGATGTTTGCTCTTCTTCCTGACAGAACCTGCATACCATTTCTCCTGCCAGACCGATTACACCCATATGTTTGTTGAGCCTACAATGTCCCGTGAGAAGTCCTACTAATATTCTAGTAATGCTTCTCTTCTGGCTCAGTAGATATTCTGTGAATTTTGGCTGCAGTTGTTTGATGTACTCTTTGGCCCTCCGATCAAGTAACACAACCTAAATGAGTAATACTCAAATAGTACTGAAGGTAAACATCTTTTCATAATGTAATCCTTCAAATCATGACATTGATGCCATGTCGCAACTTTTTAAGGATGCAATAAGCACGTCAGCTACCTTTTGATTTTTGACGGGTATTCATTCATGAATTCGTCGCTATGAAAACCCAAAAATACTGATGAAATATATAACAACGTTCATTGCAGCTTGTTGGGAGCATGTAAAAACAATAGTATTTCTATCGTCGAACGGAGATTCTTCGTTGTCGTCGTTTTATAATTAAGCAATGATTGAAGCATTGTTTAATGTGTAAAAGACAATTTACACTTGAAAATCAAAATGTCATTTCACAGGTAAGCTACCAGTGTCGTAACTATTAGAAAGAGAAAAGAGTAAAATGAATGAATAATTATGAAAAAACAAGTCATTTAGACCATCGACTGTTCTCAAAATCCTGTGGAGGTTCTTCCATCATAATTTTCAGGTTTCCATTACATATTGGGTTTACGTTATTTCTCTTATATTGAACCTCAATATTTTTGTAAACAACGCACAATATTGCCGGTGAGGGGAAATATCCCTTACAAACAAAGTTCGAGGCGTGAGAGGTGTGTTACTCATCTAGGTTGTGTTATTTGATCGGAACTTTGGCCTGTCTCACTGTCTCAGATTTCTGTTGGATCCATGATTTGGTGTTTGTTATCAACACAGCTTTTGCCATACCGAAGAACGGTTATGGAATGGACCATTCAGGGTCTTACTTGTCCTTCCACGGGCAAGTGAATCAGCATCTTCATTGCCTCTATAACCTGTGTGTGCTGGTACTCAGGCTAGGGTCAATCTGTTCTGACTGCCCATCGCTTTTAGGGCTTCAATGCAGTTCAAACCAAGTTTATGAACAGGATGTTCATAAATATGTGGAATCATCTTTGAAAATACAATTTTCAATTGTCATTTGACAATATTCCCTTTTTCCAACTTGCATCGAGTATTATTTGATTATGAATACAATTATTGAGAAGAAAAAGAGGAAAAAGAATTTATTTTAAAGAATATTTTGTCTAAAAATGTGTCTTTAACAACAACAAAATAAAAAATCCAAAGTACAGAAATGTTAATTTCTAAAGAATTATGCCGAACATTGGAACTGAATGAATGAAATTTGATTTGAATAAAAAAGCACATTTCCAACGTATAAACGTTATATCATTACAGACGCAGAATTTTTGTACTAATCATTCAATGGCATACATATCGTATGAAGTTCTCTTCAATTTTTCGTAATATGATAACCAATTCATCTGAACATAACCACAATTTGGTAATTTACCTTTTCAACACGGGAAACTATCGAAATTGACTGCCGACTGCTCGTTGGATTTTATTTTGAGAATACTTATTGGTTTTTAAACGATGCCAATAATCAACATTTTCGCGTACAACCTGACTCATAAGAAAACTCAAAATTTTAATAACATCAATATTCACAATAGGTATATTTAATCATCCAAATGACAATAATAGTAAAGAAACTGAACATTCTTTATATACGAACCGTTATTCACATACCAATTTCCTCACTTACATTTTCCACAAATTATTAATTCAAATGATCCCGTTAACATATCGTGCAGATTTTACAGTGGAATGGAGTAATCACTATATTTTGATGACCGTCCAACGTGCTGCAGACATCCACTTTTTACTGCACCCCATTTATCTCTTTCATTGTGATGTATATATCATGTCCCTTCGGACAGTGTCACCAACCCTTATAATGGATAATTGCTGCCTATTCGTTTCCATTCCCTTCATTAACAATAACATCGTAATTGATCTCTGAAATCTAAATTTGAGCGTGAAAAAGTAAGGCTGACTTAGTTATGACAAAGGGACAACACTAGATATCATTTCATTTATAGGGGGATAATAATTATTTGCGAAGGTGGGAATAATCGTGGCATCACTGCCATAATTCACCAGAAATTCTTTTTGAATACGGTTGATTTAACGGAATAAAGCAATAATAATAATCACTTACTTAAGTGAATATGTGCCCCAAGGCATAGCCTGATGATAGGATGGCTAGGTATTATTTCTTTTCTCGTAACGTTCCGGGGCGAATTCTTCCCTTTTGTTCGCAAATTCAGTATTCAGCTGTATAGTAAAACCCCGAGACACCCCGAGAACCACCACAGGTAATCGATGTCGATCGTTATTTGGACTATCAGATTTTCAAAGTAGGCAAGAAAAATGAAAACGAGGTGATCACCGAAAATGCTTTCCAGTGGCCTTGGTGCTATTTGAGCGTTAGCCAAATAAGAGTGATTCAAAATACACTATCACGACAACTGTTCTAGATACACATGGGGCTGGATAAATATGAGTTTGATGTATTTAAAGTTTTTGAATATTCTCAAGTCTCACCCCGTCCGAGTTGACTATTTCTCATCATCATCATTCAAAACAAGACTTGATTGACGTTCAAGTCGTTTTTCAGAATAAATCATTATTGAAAGTTTTTTCCATAAGATGCCGTCTCTTTGGAAGACACTGTATACAGACATTTAATTTTAATATAAATTCTTCGAGATTTTCACTGCAGGTATACTTGTTTTCACTGCCTCTCTTGAGTTCTCTCTGACATCTACCGTAACATTCTCGAGCTAATATCGATTGACCTAGTTTAGTCGTCCTTATGATATACCTGTACAGGTAATTTCTTCCGATACGTGCAGGTGCTCCGTCGTTGAGTTACTACGAGGTAGATGGCGGAATGAAACTTGTTTAACGAATTTATGATATACAGGGGGAATCTTCTGAAAATAATATTACGTATATTTCCGGGGGCAAGGGAATGTTATCTTACAGAAGATCTAAATTATGGAAGCGATTTCTCTGAAATTATCAAAATAGTATTATAGATAATTTTTGATGTTCCTTCATCTCCTATTCGTTACATTCCGTACATTCTTTCTCTATCCCACCAATTACTGTTGGTTCTGTCTCACTAAGCGGGTTAAAAATCGTCAAATCGTTCCAGGTAAACAATTGATGAAACAACTTGATACACAAACTATGTTGAAAGTACACATAACTCTGTGGAAGGCACCTCAAAATCAACTGGGTATCACTTGTTCACAAAGGATGTTAATTAACAACGAATGGAATATAATTCCGAAAATTTCACAATTAAACTGTCCTCTGTATTCAGCTACCAATATAAAATGGAGCTTGAGGGATCAGTAAGAAACTGTTACTTCCGACTAACAAACAGGTTTAATGAGAATAGGTGGTAAAATATTGTGAAGATTTATTTGAATGAAAATCTCTCTTCAGAATGGTGAAAACAAAGACGTCTGTTGTTGAAAAAACCATTACAGTACTTTTACAATTTCCAGACACTCGAATGCATCGATAAGTCTATGGTCATGAACCTGTCTGATTAATTTTAAACTTGTATTTTCAAATCGGCGATCATGGTCCAAAGCATATTGGGCCACACCACTCGATTATTCTGGTCTCAAGAATCTGATATGAGCAATGTGTTCTTCAAACCGTACTTGCATGGACCTTCAACCGTACTTGCATGGACCTTATAGTTTTACCCACATACTTCTTATCACACTCCTTGCAGCAAATTTTCATACTCTTATTTTTCTTCTTTCTCATGTTCAGAAGTAGGATCTGTTATAGCTTATACGAAGTATTGTAAACCACTTTCATACTGAGGGTTTTGAAAATGCTGTTGAAACCCGGAGAATCTCGAAGTTCGTATTGGATAACGTTATATTAAGGAGTGTTTTCCTGTCGAATAGTTACGAAGGGTGTTTTGGGTGGTTTCTATTTCTTGAATTTTATTCACTCAAGGTTTCAAAGAATCATTTATTGGACAATAATGTGGTTGATATGAAAGGATCCGATCTTAGCTCTCATATCGTAGACAAGAAACAGGTAGAGTCAAGACTGAATCAGTTCACTCAACAATGGAAAAACAAAGAATTCTTAGGACCTCTATATTTTAAAATATCTCTTGATGATATAAACATATCAGTACATTTAAAACCAGTATATACGCTCAAAAATATTGATATTTTCATAAAAATAGCTGATACTATTACCAATACATTCAGTAGCCACTGCAACGAAAAGAGAAAGATAATTTTAGAGTCAGTAAGTCCAATAATGAGATTTTCAATTTTTTGGGATTACTTGTTGAACTTTAACTTCAACATCAAATGAATCGTATTCTATCGAACCTTATTACATAATATGTGTGGCCGGTAGCTTAGAGAATCTTTTCTCTCAAGCACATCGGTTTCTTAAGGCGACCACATGCCTTGTTGAAAAGCAAGTGTGATGTAAGTTGTCTACATGCCAATCCCGACGTCTGTATCATACAGTGGAAAAGTGTATACATCACCAAATATCAGTAAGTCGCCCCGGAGCGGCACGGCAAATGATAATGAGAGCCATCCTACGCGACTACGGTAAACGAGGGTGTTGAAGATACCAACCTGGCAGGCCATAATGAATCCCTCAGTTTCCGACTTCAGCTCACTTGGTCTGAGGAATGCGAAAGTCAGGTTTCTGGATGAGCCAAGGTCATCAATGTTCTTGAAGAAGACCACATTGCCTTATCCTTAGGTAGCTGTGGGAGACTCTCACTCTCCGCAGCTTTGACGTGGGCTTTTTGCTGAACGGGTTACAACTCGGTGACAGAGTTTGGGTCCGTCCGTCCAGTGTCGAATACGAGACCTAGTTCATCGGCCGCACGAGATGCTTCCTTGAAAAACAATGCTCCAATTGAGCCAGTATCATTATTATTATTATATAATATTGGTACATACACTATAGGCTTTATTTTTCGAATATCTATTATTTTTTCTGGAAAGTGTAATTTTCTATTTTATGTTACCATAAAAAATTGATGAACCCTAGAATAGGTGATATAAAAAAATATATTCCACTGGATTGTTATTAGGATGTTTTAGAGGATGCAGATCTGATGCAAGATCAACCATTCAAGTTTCTATTATCAACTTACAAGCCAGTTGTCCAATACGGCAATTATTCAAAAATTCCTGCGATTGAGAAAAACTCAGTTATAAATCAGATTATCCAATTTCGATGCATGAGGAAACAGCGGCGGTGTCAGGGAAGTCATAAATATCGGGGTAAGATACGAAGCAGAACGCCTTCACGGGAGCGCTCGATCATGAAAGGAAAGTGATAATTGATAATACAGCCTAAGCCCACTTGGATTCAGTTTTTATGTAGTCGTTCAGCATGGTCGGATTCTCGTTATTCCTTTCGGGAATAAAAAAGAGAAGAATGGCGAGCATTCAGTTGTTCGACTATGCTTCAATGGGAAATGCATGTATCTTGAGTTCTAGTACATTAGATAATTTGAAACTTTGCTCACACCGATATTATCTGGTGCTACAGCTTCATTTGGGTGTAACACCGTCATTCGCATTGATAAAATAAGATCGTTTATTTCCGTGGACAATACATTAGAGCATCGCATAGAAAATGATTGTCAATCAAGTGCAAGCATGTAGTTTTTTGAATAGTATAGGAAAAAAACAAAAATTAGACATAATTATAAATAGGTATACATGAAATACATCAAACAATGATTATTCAATATGAAACAAAAGTTATTTTTAAAATACAAACACAAACACATGCAGTCATTGGTCAGGAACAGATTTCTGTTTTTAAACACATAAACGGACATTTCCAAAATAAATATACATACAAGGGGCAGAATCTTGTACTCACCTACTGAAGGTTTCCAGGGACTGAGACACCATAGCAATCAATCTAACAAGATTGGTACTTTTTAGTAGCATTTGCAGATACAAGTGAGAATTCATTCGTAGGGACGAGAATAGGGTTATAACATCATTTTTTACTTTTTGGAAGGAGTGCCTTATCGGGGGATGAAAAAACTTGTGCTTGTACTGTAAAATTTGAAAACAAACGTGCTTAGGAATTCTTTAGTATTGGTTAACTATTTGATATGAAACCAAGTAATTAAAGGTATCATGTGCAAGATGAGTATACGATGCTCTATACTCATATTTCAGACACATCAGGTGATAGAAGTTTCGAGTTCCCCAATTTTTTTAATTTACTCTAAAAATTCTATCAATATATCGAGGCAATGTTTAGAGGCCAATACTGCTCCAAGAAATATCCCACCAATATTATTTTTATATAATGCCCAAACAATATTGGACCAATATTGCCAAATGTTCACTTTTTTTCGCCTCCATTACGTTCAAATATTTTCATAATATTGTACCAATAATATCCCAATATAAGTGTTTCAATATCGTTGAATATTTTGAGGACAATATTGTTTCTCGTTTCGAGAATATTTCGGCAATATTACGCTTGTAATATTGAACCAATATCACATTTTTTCCTCGCCATCAATATTGCATTTGAATATTTTGCCAATATTTTCATAATATTGAAACAACGGCAACGTCCCAATGTAAGTGTGCTACCAGAGAAGTCATTATTAGTTAGTTAATGGTTTGCCCCTTTCATGAAACATTTATACGGTAATCATTTAAAAAAAATTGAAATTAAATCAGTTATTTGCCTACGACGTGAATCTCACCCATCGTCCACTTAGAAACAGAAAGTAACGGTGGTATATCAAAGCAGAAATGAGTAAATCATCTATTTGATTAAAATTACTGCAGTAAAATACTCAATTAAATCGTAAATGATATTTATACGTATGATAGAAGAAAGAAAACCCTACACACGTTGCCTACCATATTAAAATGTCAACACCAAAAGATCCTCAACAACTTTTCATGGTGAATAATTTATGCTATTGGTAACAGTGGTAATTGAAGTTCTTAAACAAGCCCTACGGCGAAAAGAACACAAAATGAGAAACGTGCCGGCTGATCTATATATCGATAGGCTGCAGACACTTTCCAATAATATTACTTTCTATCCATATTTTACTGCTGTTTTTCTTTCGACAATAATGAATTATTTAATTAGCTCATTTAATTGATAGTTCTGTCCGTTCATTAATACTCATTCGACTGGATTTACATTGGGTCGTTTGTTTTTTATTACGTAATGACAAATTATAATTGGTTTCGATACCAATAAAGTGGCATTCAGTTTTTTAGAGTTGTTCTATTATACATCTTTTGATAATAAACAAGATTCAGATCTTTACTTCCCTTTGGCAACAGTAGATATGTTTGTTAAGTTATTCTAAAGAAGGTGTCATTGATGTTATGCAAAATTCACACGTGTGGGTGCTGGTTGACACTTTCTTAAAAAACAGATATCTGTGTGGATGCTAATAATAATGATACGTTATGAGGATTAAAAGAAATCTGTTACGATCAGTAGTATCCCTATAACATTGATAATAGACGAGATATTTTTATGACAACGAGCTTGAGAAATTTGTCATAAAACTATAATGTATTTTACAATGTCCATAGGATATTCGACGAAAAATTTTTTGACAATGAATTTATAACTCAACACAACAAAACATTTATTCATTTATTTATTGAAAGTACAGTTAGTGAAAGAACAATTAATAAAATTTAACGTAACATTAGATTCGTTGCTGATGTTCTCTACTATATAGAAGATCTATTACCACGAATAATAATTATGATCTTGTTATGGTGTTCTTAATCGAGATTTAAGAATGGTTTTATAGAATTTCGATTACTATGACCAGTAATTTTTAGCAATTGTTTTTCTTCTACAGCACTTTTTGGCAATTCGCTAAGAGCAGTTGATCTATTCGAGTGATTTGTTATCGTTTTGTCCTTAACATTCATGCCAACTGCCTCAGCAGCAGATTTGGTCCATCCATTTATTGTATTTCTTCCAGCAGGTACAGTGTGGTACCATTTGTTAGTTTAATTTTTTCAGGGTTGATTTGGTTTTGGTCGTGGTGAGGTAATATTGCCGCCTCGTTTTGATATCAGTTTATAAACACCAACCGTTTACTACTTGTACAGCTTTTTAAACCACCTTGGTACGTTTTACTGGAGGTGCAGTTCTTAAAGCTGTGTACACGTAACTATTCAATTCAATTTCATGTGTAATTTATTACAATCGCAAAGCCCTTTCGGCTGTTAAGCCATCATCGGTGCTATAATTTTAAATTACTTACTCGTCAGGTATTTATACAGGAGCAATACAAAGAGTCAACAAAACCATGGTTGACCTTGGTTTCATCGGACATACATACAACATGTTCAAATTGAGTACTTAATGTGTGCCCTTAAAGGGATTTTTATTTTAACCTCGAGGTTAAATCGGAAAGGATTTGAAAATTTGAAATTTGAAAACTGACAGATGAAATGTGGTGACATTGACGTAAAGCCCATGTCCAATGAGAGTTAAGAGAGAATATGACATATGACAATGTTTAGTGACTACGGAATCTAAAAGTTTACCTAGTGAGCAAAGAACAATAAATTTAGAAATTTGCATTGAGGCGATGTACTATTTTAATCTCCTATGTAGAGGAATATATGATGTATTTAATTGTTTAAGCATAGGTTATCACATTGTTATTCTTTGTCTATTTCTAAATCTTCGAGAAAATCTAGTCTAATTCTTTGAGTTGAATTGTTTCAAAATTTGCGATTTGAACTTCAGTCCAAATCGCAATTCGAAATCGATTTACTTGGTAACAGCCCAACTCGCTTGAGAGAAGTTAAGACAAAATTTGGGAATTTATCAATAGCTGAGGGATATTCGGTAAGACATTTTTTTCATAAAATTGTCACTTATAATTATATCGATCGACTCATTTTGGATATTTCCATATCTACTCGAAGGGACTGACATTTTGGAAATTTAATTGAGTAAACGTCAAACTATGGTCATAACCATGGTGACTCGATTGTTCAATAGTGATAATTTACCGGGGCACTTATCAGTTAAATGTTTATCTGATTGGCTATTTCTGGTCACTTGGTCCCTAATACGTAGATATGATAGATTCAAATTACATGGAAAATATTTTCAGTGTAATGTTGACACGATTGGGTGGAATTGTTTCATATGACACAAAATGAAAAAATTTGAAAGGTTGTTAAAACTGTTAAAAAAATTCCGAATAATTTTGCTGGATGTAACAAAACATATATTTTATTTGAGGATACAATGAATTTCATATTCTTTGACCACTGGCAACTTTTGTTATATTCTCAGTCATCAAATCGTAGATCATAATCTATCGCACAAGTCTATCGAAAATGTGTTGTGAATTATATCATTCTTACTCACTACTTTGAAAAATATGAAATTTTTTCTTCTTTCGGAATCTCCGGCATCGTTTCATCACCCAGAGGGTTTTGGTGGATTTTTTCATTTGTCTGAAAAATGCTGGAACAGCAGAATGTGAAAAACCCACTGAAACTCACGTTGCACGATACAGAGATTCAATAATAGCCTGATTTATTCCTTGCCTTTTCTTTCATGTCCTTGCAGGATGTATAATGACAGGATTAAGGATCAGGCCATTAGGGGATAAGGGCGGTTGCTTCCGACAATTAGAGTTCATTCCACAACTTCGCACGCCCTTGTTTCACCCTCAACACGACCCGAGTTTAATTGGTGAGGCGCTGAGGATAATCGGCCCTATGTGGGGGTCATGTAAGGATACTTGGTCGGATACTGACATTGTAACATTCTATTTGGGCGTTATGTTGATGAATTGCAGGAATCCTATCAAAGGAAATGAATTGTGGCCTCTAATTAACATTTGAAGTTGTGTAATGGCCAAATTGCATCTTCTTTATGGACATGTATCTGTTGATGGTGATTTATTGGATGTTATGATTGATGATGTTTTCACTCTGTTATGTTCGAGGGCCAAAGGAAGGGTTCAGCAAGATCGTGGTGCATATATCGGTTACGTATTCCCTGAGCAACAATGGTATACTTAACACTTTTATAAATTCATGAATTGGTTTGTTTCATCATCATTCCAGTAGTCATATAAAACAATAATATGATTTTATCCACAATCATTATTTATATAAGCCAAAAAATATGAATCAGAATTTTATTTATACGTGAAACAATCATTTCCAATTTTCATCATTTTCATAATTTCAAAATCTAGACCTTGAGATGTCTTGCCATTTGTAAAAAGAATACATGCTGTCTCCAGAAGCATTGATACATCAAAGACTTATAACAGCAGCTACACAGGTCTTAAAAATACCTCAAAAAAGCAATAGCTTCCAGAAATGTCTGCAGAAACGAAGTGGCTCAGACAAAAGTTACACTTAGAATTTCATTCTAGCTTCGTTTTTAGAATCACAGTCAAAAACTGATTCCTGCAATTTTATAGGTTATCTATAATTAAATCGCCTTCAAAAATGTTTGATTTTTTTGTATATGTGTTTTACTCTATTTGTCTAATTGCCCTGGGTGAAAGTGAACTTTATGTATTCGTCCATCTGAGATTTCCGCCGCATCATGGCAGACCGATATAATTTTCAGATTAGAGAGCAGCGTGTCCATCATTCCAATGAGCACTCCAATATTTAGTAGTCCGTTTTTCCTCCTCTTTTTGGATGAGGTTCGTTTCACCAGGAGCCGAAAACTCTATGACGATTATGAATAGTGTTTCAGGCCATTTGAATCTTCGCTATTTTCTATAAGAGTGCATCCAGTGCATACATATCTATTAGGTAATATTCTGGATAAAAATTATACTTCTGCCGGTTTTAGCCCGCTATAGTCCAGTTTTCACGGCCTATAAATGTGCGCATGTAAAACTTCCCGTATTTCCTGGCTTGTCAATATTTGTATTATCCTTGGTCTATTATAATATGGAAAGATTTTGCTTTCTGACTCATGGAATATCGTTTCTGCTTCCAAGAGTAGTTCCCCCACTGCACCTCAATCTCTCTAGATATCGTTCCTGATGAGTACAATCCTCAATATCCTCGTCTGTCTACAGGTTGACGTCTGCTGGACTAATGATAACCATATCAACGGTTTTTCTTCGTCTGGAGGAGATGACGTCATCTACAGCTGTAGCCTATTTCACAAACGTTTTCCCGTTAAACAAGTTCGTGGAAAGTTGATGAGAATGTGTTTCCTCCATGATCAATCAAAATGCATCTGTAAATGAGACTGTATACTACTATAGCGTCGAACAAATATTTTCCATAAGCATCCAAAAGATCCCGGTGTACTCAAATGGGTACACTGTAGTTCATGATGATTTATAACTGTGAGTTAGAATACCTTATCCCGCAAATTACTTCTAAGCTCATTCAACAAACATGAACAAACCATTGTATATCTGGAGTATAGTGTTTGACATTCATATCATTTAGTAGAAAACTGTTAAGAGAAAATAACAGTAGTGTTTAATTCTCCTACAGATGGATCTACTATGCTGATTTTTATCCTGTTCTCAGATAGCACAACTGGAATGGATGGGTTTTTGTGATGTTTTAAGCGTTTGTCGTATTTCACGTTTCGAATATATTATTTCTCGAAATGAATACGGAGTACCCTTCTCTCTTATATAGCGTTTCCATAAGTGGAAAAATAAAGGCAAACATCTGTCAGAAAACAACTACTTCCCTGGCTAATACCACTTGGTGGGAACGCTATATAAGAGAAAAGGGTACTCCGTATTCATCTTACTTTGTTGATACCTCTCTGGCACAATATTTTCGAACTTGTTTTGAAATTTTTACATTTTTATATTATTTCTTCTTGAATAAGTTACTGATTGACAAAACTGTTGGTATCCTCTAGACGATCCAATAGTAACTTTTTTTGGTCTCCTTGAGTAAAATACTCCGAATTCAAATTACCTCTCTATTTGAATCTCTGGGATAAAACGTGGGTACTTACTCGAGAAGACACATCCTTGAATAATTTGAAAATTCACTTTCGCACGCATCCGTGGACGAACACCATTTTCGAATCAGGTCCAAATCTGAAATCTGCCCTTAACCTGAGAATGACCCTTCATGGTAACGAGGGAAGTTTATTATCATCAGCATCAAATGTAAATTTGTTCTTCTGTTGCAGGTAGTTGCTGGTTCTGGCGTTCGAGGCTGGCTGGATGGTTCTGTGGAACATCAAAATTGGTTGAAGCTCATCCAGAGCGCTCCCGACAAATCAGACGCAAATCTCAGATATAATTTGCAAGGAGGTCAGGTTAGTTTTTAACTTCAAACCAGTAAATTTCCGAATGTGGGTGGTGACACGCCAGTGTTTCGATGCAAATTCTATCGAGGATTTCCTGTTTGTGGCAAAATATTATCACTGAATCAACGAGCTGGATATTTTCTCATTCAATTGCATGAGAGGTTTGTATTTTATCGGGTAAATTTGGGTTGTTCAATGAGAAACTGTCGCCTAGAACAACACAAATTTACGTGATACTAATACAAAACATCGTGTATAATTCGACAGGATAATTTAATGAATAAGAAATAAGAAATATCAATGCTTTATGAAATATTTACGATAAACACATTTTTATTTGAATATACAATAATTAAAAACGCTGTAATTGTTTCTGTAGTAGATGTTGAAGTTTTTTCTTTTTCCTAACGAATTTTTTGAATAATGCTCGAATGGCACTTTTTGTCATCTTGTAGTATGGTTTTATTGATGATGAACTGCCGTGTCCTGTCATTTTTATTAGAGCTTTTCTTCAATTTTGCTTGCACTTAATTCGCTAACTGCTGCCGCTGATTTGAGTGATTTGTAAATTTGACACGTTTGACATCCATGCCAACGCGTTGTGCTGAGCATTTGGTCCCTTTGCCAATTTCATTCATTCGGCACATTCTTATACCATCCCTTAGAATTTTTCTTCTTCCAAAAGGGATTTGGTGTAGGAAATACTCTGTCCAATATTATAAAAGTGTCTCGTTATTCATTAATTTTTTAAATGAACGTATTGGGCAAATATCTTACTCTAAAATGTAAGGCCTAATCCATTTACTGTCACATAATTTATTGTTACCGCCTTGTCTCGTTTTCGAAAATAGAGAATTATACTCGATAAGTACGTCCAGTAAGTAGTTTTGCAGTAAGCTGCTTCTCCTTCGCGCCAAGCTGATTCAAACGCCAAAATGTGATATAAATTATTTTCGCCATATAATCTGGCCATTGCAAATACTTCAGATTTATCAAGAGCACTAGGTTTTCTCCTTTCGGGTTGTACATGTAGGATTTGACGTTTAGCTTTGCGTACAGCTCGTGATGAATTAAACTAAACGGCCGTGAAAAGGTTAAATACAATATTGAATTCGTTATAGCATTTCATCGGTTGTGTTCCAAATTGTTTTAACAACCGCTTCTATGTAGCCTTCTTCGTTACTTTTTCGCACATTTTATGTCCAATTTGGAATACTACATTCAGTTTCTCGATGGAAGCATCTGGCTCAAATTCATATCTTTTTGCATCGCTAAACGTAAAAAATTGTGGCAGACTGATTGATGATTATGTCGCAACTGTATTAGTAGGTACACATGCATTAACAATTTGACTAATTTCGACGTTCGTAGTGCTTAGAAATTCAATAAGTTGTTGACAAATATGTCAAACTATTTATTTTGGCAACCAACACCGCGATAATTGATAAACAAATTAATGTGTGAAAAAACCACTAGTGCATTATTTGTCGATGTAAAAGTTGCAGCAAACTTTTGCCGCTGTCAAACTGACAATTGCACTGTGGCATATGCGATTTTTCATACCTACATAAGTTGAATTAGCAGTAATATTCAATAAACTATTGATATTAAATGATTTTCAAATGCTACAATATTGTTCAAAGGGTAGTGCTATCTCGTTTTTTCCATATTTTATTTAGTGACTGAACTGCACGGGAAGTGAAGTCCATTATATGACAAAATAAGATAAGTTTAGCTCTGTCGTGTAGTTTTCGAGACAAAAACGATCTTCTGAACCTGAGCCGTTACTTTGTGAATCTCAACAGTACCTAGAAAATATAAATAGTATAAAATATTCTATATCAATTACAAAAATCTGAATAAAACTTCTTGGTTCTGAGAAATTTGGAAAAATTTAAAATATTTTTTTAAATAAGTTTTTCTCGGTTATAATGGAAAATAATAAAAAATCTGAAAATTTTTAAAGAACAAGTTTTTGAGTTTGTCAAATTTAATCATGAATCAAATAGATCATAATATCGTTTTTCAGCTATGGTACGAAACGTTTCAAGAGATACCGACAGGCACCGAGTTGACATTGGCACAGAGAGAACCTCTGAATCTTCAGGATATGTTTGGGGATTCAGCCGATGAAAGATCCGATAGAGAAACAGGTATGAAAAATATTTGGCAAATTTTTTCCATCATTAAAATTGTTATATCCGTCAACCGGCTGTACCCTTACGAGCAACCCTCACAAATATCCAAGAGACTTATGCGAGCTAGGAAGGACATAGTTCTTACTTTTTTAAACGTGTGATGCCATGTACGAGAATGGTGACTGTGTTGCGGTTCGAACTCATTCACCTACGGATGATTGGATTCAAAAGCGTGCGCTTAACCCGCACACCACCATGGCTCATAAGACTGTAGAGTGTAGAGGTAATTTCAATACACACTGATCATTTAAGTGTGGTAAATAACAATTAAATATGCTCGTTCATATTCAAAATACAAACAGTAAAGAATATACTCGCACTCTCGTGCTAGGAATCGCACGTTAAAAGGTAAGACCTCGTCAATCCTTAGCTCGCACAAATTTCGACTTCTGAGAGCTGTGGTTCGTAAGGGGATGGCTGCTGGTTAACGGAAAAAAACAAAACAAACAAAACTCTACTTGTATATTTTTGAAAACTCTACATTCGCTTGCTCCGACATATTTTCATTCAAAAGCGTTTCATGAGTTCTGTGTGATGGAAACTTCGTCCCAGTATTTATTACCTCACTCATTTACTATAAAACTATTTCTTAATATGGATAACAAGCAAATATAAAATGAAAATGCAATTCATCAAATGGTTTAATATGAACGATTCTGCTAAAGGCTATATTGCTACTTGATATCAGAAAATCCAGCGTGATTGTTATAATTTACAACAATAAATCAGCTGAATTTTTCAAACTATTGCACGTTGCAAAATAATATTCAGACTTAGTGGCATAATTAAATCTAGTATACGAGTGGCTAATCGTTCTCTTATGCGTACCGATGGAAAAATTGATATTAAAAATATTTGTCACCTAAACTTTTCCGTCCTTCACGTAGGTGTTTGTAAGAATTAACCATGCACGATTCCCAATTCCCTGATTAGCAATAATACAGTAATGCAAAGAGTACAGCAGTGGTTGGTTTTATTACAACTGATGAAGAGATTTAGGATTACGAAATCTTGTCAAAGTGACAACTTATTTTCTGTAACCACTGATAACATATAAATATGCAGCTTTATTTAAGCAACCATCTTATTCTGTACTTTTTTGTATTCTGCTGACTTTAGCCTCTTTTAATTCCTGGCTAATTACCTGGTTGGTTCTTATTCTGCGGCCGAAGTTAACAGTGTTACTATTTTCACTCAGGTTTGAGTAGCAATCCTCGTAATTT
Source organism: Chrysolina americana (assembly GCA_958502065.1). Lineage (NCBI taxonomy): Eukaryota > Metazoa > Arthropoda > Insecta > Coleoptera > Chrysomelidae > Chrysolina > Chrysolina americana. Next base: position 73,181,989 of record OY293411.1, read on the forward strand.
GTTCTTTTCCTGTCCAAAGATTTCTTTTGTTAATCGTTAACGTCGTTGATAGTTACTAACTCCTTAATTGATAATAGATATTCCTCTTTTGCTCCTGTTTTTGTTCGTATCGTGATTTTAGTTGTTTTCTTCGTCATTAATATCAGGTCTCCCAGTTTTTGTGGGAGTTTTAACTCTTTCGGTACTATCAAAAGCTGTTTTTTTTATTGAAACATTTTGATGTCTCTCTCATATTCACAAGCTTTGCATTATTGATGTTATTATTTCATGAGGTGTCTATATATAGTAGTGTTATTACTCCAAATACCAATTTAAAATTTGTAGCTTTCTTTTCATGAAATTCCTAAACAGCCGGCATCTTTGAAAGACTCGGAAAGATTCCAATGCGTACTCATCAGTCAGCACCGATCAAGTAACACAACCTAGATGAGTAATACTCAAATAGTACTGGAGGTAACATCTTTTCATAATGTAATCCCTCAAATCATGACATTGTTGCCATTTTATATAATAAGCACGTCAGCTAGATTTTGATTTCTGTCGGGTAAATTCATATAGCAACGAAAACCCAAAAATAATGCCTTGGTTGAAATATATAACAATAAGATGGCAATTGAAACGTTCATTGCAACTTGTTGGAAGCAGGTTAAAATAGATTGTATTATCATCGACGAAGATTCTTCGTTGTCAATATAGTCTGGACAACGCTGCATTTGATATTTGACAGAACAACAACAAAACATCTCTGTTTGTTTTCGTATTTGGCTCATTGGAGTGTTTTTTCGTGAATGAAGGGAAAATTCTGAGTTAATTTGTGTTAAACTATCGTTAGTTTTTATTATTAAGCAATGGTGGAATGTGAAGTGTGAATTTCTTCGAATCATACCTCAGTGAACGATCCCAATGTATCAGATCAAACGGAGAGTAAGGCCGTTAAACACGGTGTTCCCCAAGGCTCGGTTCTTGGTCCGCTTCTCTTCCTAATCTATATAAATGATCTTTATTTTTACATTGTACTCACGAAAAGTGTTTTCTTTGCATATGATACAACATTTATTTGTCAGAGTAATAATGTTAGAAATCTGTCTAAGTTATCTAATGAGACAATGGACTTAGCCAAAACCTGGTTCACTTGTAATAAACTCAAACTTAATGTGGAAAAGAATCAGTCTATTCTTATATCTTCCCAATCAAATCTCACTCAAGGCAGCAGTGTAAAATTACTTGGCATGCACCTAGATGATAGACTCAACTGGGGCACACATATTGCGGAATTAGCAAAGAAACTATCTAGTATTACCTTTTTGATTCGACGTTTGAAAAATATCGTTAGTATTTATGTTCTCAAATCCTGTTATTTTGGTTTATTCCATAGTCATCTGTCTTATGGGATTCTTCTTTGGGGAGATTCTAGCCACTCTCATAAGGCATTTATTCTTCAAAAGAGAGTTATCAGAGTAATTGGCGGGAGTTCATCATGGTGAACATTGCCGTCCTCTCTTCATGAGTTTTCAAATAATGCCACTTCCTACTTTATTTATATACTCGTGCTTTCTTGAAATTCATGGAACTAAGCATAAATACTCGGTTCAATCCGAAGTTCACCATTACTTAACTCGCAATGCTGAACAAATTTCAACTCCTAGGTTTAGAATTCAGATGTCCCAAAAGAATTCTCTGAACCTGAATTTATACAACAAACTACCTTCTAGGATTAAGAGTCTGGGTTTCATTCAATTTAAGATAAAAATCAAAACTCTTCTATTGAAAAATTGTTTCTGTAATGTAAATGAATACCTTAATTTAAGCAATAATGAATTTCAATGCATGTGATGGACACCATACCTGAGTTACATTCAATTCAAATTATATTTTAATATGTTCGGGCTTATATTTACACTGTGTCTTTACATTTATATCTATGTTTTGTGTTGTATTCTTGACGTTCTACTATTACTGTTATATATTGTAGCGAAATAAATACTTCTACTCCTTCTACTTCTACATTTGAAGCTGAAAACCAATTCAATCAATTCAATTTCAAGTTTCCATTCCACATTGGATTTCCATTATTTCTATTATATTGAACCTCAATATTATTTCTGTGAACAACGCACGAAACTGCCGGTGAGGGAAGATGTCCCTTACAAACATAGTTTCAGGCGTGTGCGGCGAGTTACTCATCTAGGTTGTGTTATTTGATCAGTGAGCGCTAGGCTAAAAGAGACAAGTCGGAATTCATACTAAACATCTCGGATTTTGGTAATTCTGAGATACTAAGACGGAATTCTGACTTAGTATCTCGGAATTATGAGATACCAAGTCGGATTTCTGATTTAATATCTCGGAATTAGAAAAAAAAATTCATTAATACGCCTTCGTAGTATCCACATTGCAAGTAGCAGATCCCCGCACTTACGCCTTGCAACTTCTTTGCGATTGATTACAGATTACTGGGAATGAACAATAGTATTATTACATATTCCGTAATCAAAAGACGAACAGGTTTGGTAAAAATGGGCGCCAAACCTTGATCTCGCTTGTGCCAAAAACTCCTTGAACCGGCCCATCAGTTTCGTCTTATTTTCGGCTTATAAGGCAGTCTATCGTAAAAATTTGTAGCCTAGTAGTTGAAGGGTGACGATCTACGACCGATGTATCTTTCAACATGTATTTATGCGAACCTATTTTACTGATGAGTTCTCTGAAGCATTCTTTCCGATTCTGTATATAAAAATATTGAGGATGAATTTTAATATAAAACACTGTAGTATATTTCTGACTAATTATTTCCGCGCTCGTAAAAAAAGTGAAGTGTTAATTTTTCACTTGATACATAAATAACCATTTTCACTAATATGCAAGCGGTAATAAATAATGGATTCTTATTGTTATTGAAATTATTGATGGTTGTCTTTCATGTTGCTCTCAATTTGCCACAGTAATACATTCGATGTTTTTTGTCAAGTCAAAAAATAATTTTGTCATGGTAGTACAGAAAATATTTTAATTTGATTTGATTTTGAAGGAGCTAGATTTTTTTTCAATACCCGCTTTTACGATTCACTGTCTGACTATCAGATAATTATATCAAATTTAATTATGATTTATTTACTGAATTTCGTCCCATTGGAACATTGCGCTTTCTATAACTACTTAACTTTTTGCATTAAGTAATTATTGTTATGGTTGTTAGTGTGGCAGATAAATCATACCAATCGAAACAGGATTATTAGGCTATCTAATCATTTCCACACCCATTGCTGATTTGGATGTATTTCTGTATTCTAGGTTTTTCATTATATAATTCGTTTGATTTGAGATGATTCAAGTTATTTTGTGTTGATACCTTATGAGAATTGATTCTGAAATATATACATCGTTTCGGAAATATTCTCGAAATATATCATTATACGAATATAAACACGGTAAGTTTCCAAATATCAAGTATCATTGGTGAAATTCATTGACAACTCAGATGGTTTATGTGTCATCATCGATTATTATTTGTTCACAAATTTCATCTGCGATAAATCAACTCCAGTAGAATTAAACCCATTTAATGATGACGTCAGAGTAACTTTGACAGTGATAACTAGGGTGCATCCTTTTATGTAGCGATAAAAAGGTCTGTTTCCCAAATCTGAATCACATTTACTTCAATTTCTCTCCTATAGAGTATAGGCTATGATTTTCGAGTATTATTAACACAATATGTGTCGTTTTGGGAAAGTTTCGTCTGGATAAATTTCAAAAATAATTACATCAAGCAACATTGCTCGATCTACGGTCTCGCAATTACTTCAAGTCAGATTTTCTCGTAAAACTACTGATTGGCAAAATTTCATCATGAAAAATATTTGAAGATTCCATTATTTCTAATCAATTTTCATTTTGTGTATTGACAATAGTATATTGTGTATCTAGTAGTAAAAGCAATACATTCACGGACGACAATGTAAATTGTTGGCCGAGGCGATAAGCCGAGGCCAACAAGCATTGAAGTCTGGGAATGTGCTTTTACTACGAGGTGTACATACTATTTTTTCTGAAATCGCAATCAGCATTATCATAAATTAAGGAATTATACTTATTGTTTGCGTGCATTCATTTACTGTCTAAAATGAATACAAGCCGTCAAAAATTTTCCCGGATCGTTTACGATACGGGAAAGTGTTTTTCCTACAAGCGTGCGTGTTCCGGCCTATTCCCGCACGCAATTTAGTTTGAGAGGTGTCATATTCCCGCACTAGTGCGGGAAAAATTTTCCCGCACGCTAAAGTCACTTAAAGTGAGTTTTTCCCGCACTAGTGCGGGAAAATGTTTTCCCGCACGCGAAAGTTTGTTCAAGAGCGTTACATAATTTTTTTTAAGCGCTTGTAGAAAAAATCTTGATCCTAACTCATTTACGGAAAGGTCTCCCGCACTCGACTGCTTACCCGAACTCCGCTTTGCGTCGTTCGGGTAACGGCAGTCTCATGCGGGAATGGTACTCTTTCCGTACTTGTTAGGATAATAACTATTCCCGTACAGTTTAGTGCCAAAAACGGTCCGGAAAAGTTCGTTGCTTAGCAACGAACTAAAATACTATATTAGCGTATTTTGAGGCCTGAAGTTGCTCCGAGAAAGTGGGCATTCTTGAACGATTTCAGAAAAAATTAATTCGTTGAAATACGAAATTTATCTGATAAAAAAATAGCACTTGTGTGTGCTGACTAATATACAGTGTGGAAACTACTTGTTTAAGAAATGAAATTATTTTGGGCAATATCCGAAAAAATTATGGGAAATAGTGATAATAATGATAACAATAATACCCCCTCATAAACACTTATAGAGTGTACCAAAAGACATAGCCTGTTCCTGTAGAAGACGGCTATAATTATTATTATTCGACGTGGCGCTCCCAAACATCAATTTTTGTTTTAAATGTGACTCCACTTGAACTACAATTGAAATATACCGATTGATTCACTTGTGTGAAGCACAATGAAGGTGTATTTTATTAATGGATCACTCAGTATTTTTTGAGTATTCTACCTGATGGGTTGATTTCAATGACCCATAACACCGATTGGTTCAATTAATTGTAGGGGCTAAATTCTGATATTCTAAGCGTATTACCTACTTTGAGTAATTCCAAAGTAGTTTCAGAATTTAGCCCCATTGAATAATTCATTCCACCCGTAAGTTTGATAGGTGGTTGGAATCAGCCCATTAGGTAAAATGCAAAAAATATGGAAAAATACATGGTGATCCATTTAAAGAGAACACCTTTCTTGTGCTGCAAATTTAAGTGAAATCTCAATTATTGTATAGTTTCACCGATACTACTTTTTGAAATAAAACACATTGTGGTTGCTCCATAGATGGCGCGGGGAGGAACATCAACTAAAAATTTTATATAGTATGGGAGGTCATGTGTCACATCGTTGAAAAGATAATTCAATTATCTTTTCAACCATCTGAAAATTTTTAGAATTCCGTTCCATTCAAAAAAATGGTCAGGTAAGAATGGGATTCAGATCCGCCAGATCCGTACTTATTCTGACAATCCCAATGCATATTGTAAAAAAACGTTGAAACGAAAATTTAATTGTCTTTTAACGATGTGTCAAATTACCCCTCATGCCATTTAAATTTTCTTAATTGATATGCCCCCCGCGCCATCTATCAAGCAATCACAATGTGTTTTATTTCAAAAAGTAGTATCGGTGAAACCCTCCAAACGGTTTTTTTTTTCATGTTTGTACTTCAAAAGTTAACATGGGGGGACTATTAATATAGGTCAGCATTCATTTACAAAAGAATAATGGCAAGTTCATGTTGCTGGAAATTCACAGATTCAGTGACAGAAACTATAAGATTGACAATTATTAATTCTCCAAAAAGGTCATATGATGTTTCAAAAAAATATCTACAATCGATACATCCTTTAGCAGCAATATAACCCTTTTCTTCTTTTTCATATTTTTCATATCTAATACGACTTTTCATTAACCTTCTTAATAAAAAAACCGTATCTAGCTGGTATTTCCTCCGCATACGATGTAGTGATTAAAGTTGATAAGAAACTTAACACTGAATTCCAGTTTGAAGTTAATGCAGTAAAATATTTTTAAGTAACTGAAAAATGCCGTGAATTTTTCTACAAAATTACATGGGATTTTAAAGATCAATAATAGTATAACTATCATACAAGTTTTATAACATATTTATTCTTACCTATTATTTTGAGGATACTACGTGTTTCATATACTATATACATACTGTATTGAACATTAATAATCCTCTTTCAATTATTTGAATGCGGATATATTAACATTTTTAGTAATGCTAGAATCAGAGAAACAGAAGGAAGATACAGAAAAAGTCCATCTATACAGTCGCTTTTTCTGGCTGCGCTAATAAATCGAACATTAATAGGTATCATCGACATTCGATTTTGAAAAATCGTGCATTAATGACAAATCAGCCATTGCTAGGTGTCATTAATGGTCGATTCCGATTGAACTGAAGGAAATTGAACAGACATGTTAATACGAGCTTGAAGAAAAAATCGGTTTAATAAGCATAAATATCAGAAACATTTAGTTGGTAAAAATTTGATTAGTGTGAGTCAGTTGATTTGTTCAGAGATTAATGATTGACCATAACTTGTTTTAATTTCGTCGGAAAGTTAGATGTCAACAATATCGAAAAAATAAAAAAATTTGCGCAGTAGGATTTCGTTTTTGAAAATAAAAAAAATATTTTACTAAACGATTGATTCCATTTTCTGCTAATTTACGGGTCCGCCCATATTTCAACCATGGACGATATGATAACTAGCTCTGTAAATCCAATAACATTTTGGCAGTTATCCAAAAGCTCTTGAGTATCTTTAACAAAATCGAACAAAAGTACATATATTTCACCATCTTCCAGTGCACCTGCATATTCGGCGATTTTCCTGATTATGAATGAGAACTTGCATGACTCCCTCATAGCGACTGTGGCAAACGCCAATAACGCGTGGCAAATTAAAAATCTTTTTATATAAACACGCGACTGATATGGTTTCTGATTTTTTTAACGATTTCATCGATAGACCGGAAGAAGGTGACCATTTCCGGCCAGATGCCATTTGAACTTTCCGAACTTTTGACTTCACTTGACAGTGTAATTGCCACAAATCTACGTGGGGTGATTTATTATGAACAGGATGCAATTGATGGCAGTTGGAGTGATTATGAAAATATGATAGAGCTGCATGATTTTGTATATAAATAACAAGTCTCCTATATTTTACCATGATACGAATCGAAAGTGACATTTGTGTAAAAAGGAGTTATATTTGAACAGATGCAGTTATTTTTTGTAATGAGCTTCCGTAATAAAATATAAGTATTTTTGTACAACTGTCAAAAAAACTTGACATTTCTGCATCTCTATATATCGATAATAAATAAATGTTTACATTTTTCACCGTGAAAAAAAAGTCTTTTTCCCACCGAGAAATCTCAATTTTGTTTTTCAAACTATCTTCTATATATATGATTCTGCTACTGATGCAGACTTCCAGTCACCGTGACGTTTTATGGATGTAATGTTGCCCCCTGCATTGGCCAGAAGAGTTACAGAGTTTATCCTGAAACTGTGACCTATATCTCATATATGTCCTTTCCAAGCCATTTTGCAATCAACATGGAAATTTTTTCTATTTTATTTATACCCACATGTTCAATACATTTTCCTCTCGAAGTTTTCAAATATAATCTGTTACTTTTTGTATGAGGCGTCCGTGGTGCTCTATACTTGCGGTATATCTCAATATAATCAGAATTTGAAACAGAAAACGTTATTGCGCAATAGGTTTTCGTATCAGGTATTTTAACAATCAATATAGCTCCAGCATCTTCAATGGCATCAATATAGTTATATGTAATAATTCTTCACGGCGACAAGCACCGCTGATACCCAAAATTAGGACAACCTACAAATGAAAAATATTGAAATTATCGGTACCTTATGAAGTAAATTTGTTTCGTTATCAGAATCTTGAATAAATTAATTGATATAATCCCTTGATAAAACTTAGGATTTCTTTCCTCGGTATCCAACGCTTTTGTTCTTAATGAGCGGGACCAATTTTGAAAACTTCCTCATATCAATATTTTCCTACTTGAATACATTGAGTAGACATAACGTAGGAGGTTTTATAATTTTTGATTTTTCCTCAAAATAGCATATAAGAACATTTTCAGAGACCTCTTCAACATGTTTCTTGTCGCACCATTCACGAAATTGGTCATCTGTTTTTTCATATACTAACTTGGATGTGGCCGGTAACATATTAGATATTATTGCATTTGCTTTCTCAGATATATCTGATGGAGTATCACTACTACTATCATAATAATCAACATCCATCTTCTTGAAAATAACTTGAAATTGAAGCAACTACGAGCAAACACATTCAAACTGTCAAAAACGCGGCGTGCCAACCAACCGTTTCTTATGTGCCATTAAAAAAACACTCATTTCACGTACTTAATACAAAAATAACTATTTTATAGTGGCTGGTACAGTCACAATCAATAAAAACTCAAAATTTGTTGTCAACTCCGTACCTACATACTACGAAAGCAATTCCTGACCTAAACGTTATTGCATTATCCAAATCTTCTAAATTGCACGGCACGCGTGTTCGGAAGACAAACAATTGAATGCAGTCTATAACAGTCACGTGACCAAATTCGTGTCGAGGTCTGGCCGGATTATCATTGGCATTGTAGGACATTTTCACCCTTTCGGATGGAGTTGTCAGCCCGTCAAACTTTATTTATGATATTTATTATGAGTAATGCTCCTATCTACAGCCCTGCAGAGCTCATACTGGATGCGGACAGATGCGTCAAGTCACGGATCTTTACAGAGTTATATATAAACGTGCGTTTGGGATATATTAGATAAACTATTTAGGGTTATATTATGTTTGGGTGGTAAGCGTGTGATTGATGAACGTGTTTTGCCATATTGTGCTGCATGATATTGCATAATGGTCGTTGAAACAGATGAAAGTATCAAGCGCATAGGGGTTTATTCTGAATCGCTGTGATATAAGGAATTGATTATAATCACCATTTCTTAGAATATTCGTATCACGTCCGTGACTTTAAAATTGGGCATACTTTCTTCACTATTTTTCTCCGTACCACTAGAGATCGATTATTTTCAAATGTGAAATTCGACTGCAATCTCGCAACAGTTTTTCTGTATTTTTTCTGCTTTATTTTCAATTTACCATACACGTTTTTCAATTTCGAAGACAGTGCTGAAAGTTTTTAAATGGCTTATTCAGTGTTCTTCTGTCAATTTCAAAAGGCAAAAAAATAAAATAAACTGTAGAGTTTAGCTTGGAGACCCAAATCCCGTCTTTATAATGTTCTATCAATCATACCACAGGATTTGAAGTGATATTTGCTGTTGAATTTTTATCAGTCACCCCACTCAATGAAGTATTTCATTTATCAAAAATTTAAATATTTTTATTTAACCTTCGATTCGGCCATTTTTAAACAGTATTTCTCTTGATCTTGATCAAGTCCCTTATTTTTTTTAGTAAAATGCTCAATAGTTTATGTTATATTTTTATCAAATTCAGTATATGAGTGACCACGAGGTGAGGACTCAGGCCCTTCTACATCATTTTGTGAGCCCCTTTGCTAGATGTCATGATGGACCCCTACAATTATTTTCCAAACACTAGTTTTATGTCAATGTTTATATTGTAAACGTTAGTTTTTTTTACATAATGGCAAAAGAATTATTTAAATGAATTTATTTATAAATATCTCTGGTTGCTCAGTTTCGATAATCACTACCATACTAAATTGATTATATTATGCATATTAATGCATTTTTATTCAAATTATACCTGTTTTGATACGTTCAGAATCAGATGTATAGATCAACAATTTTAATGAAGAAAAATCAAAGTAGTATTTCACAAATAGGTCCAAGTACTGAAATCAACTCGAATTCAAAGCTGAAAAAACGTGTACATCAAAAAATAAAAGTTACATTGTAAGTTTACGTTTTTTTTTTGGTTTAATCATTGAGATTTTTTTCTCAGATCAGATGGTGGTGGTTTTGTTATTTTTTCTTTCCTACGCGGGTCTCCTAAACCCACTGGCCCCGTTACCGTAGCAACGATATCACCCGACATGTAGGAGACCCTGAGTACGCCTTCCTATATTTTTGAAGATACAGATTTAAAATTATATATGTCGCAAAACTACTCAAATATATTTATTTCTACTGTACAGCTAACATTTCACCGCTTCTAGTTTTATCGGAATTCTAATAATAATAATAATACCACAGGCATAGCTTGTGCGGGTAGAGGACGGCTATTATTATTATTTTTCGTGGCGCTTCGGGGCGACTTACCGATTCTTATTGGCGTATTCACTTTTCAGCTATAGGAAAACTTACAGCGCCACCCCGGGTGGTCGGTGTGCACTCAAGGCAAGCACCAGACGTCGGGATTGATATTTAGACAAATTACATTGCCTATCGGCTCTTATGATATAGAGAAAATTTTTCTCGTTTCCAGGATTATAACCTGGCCAAATGCAAGCGGAAGTTTCAAAGACCGGCATCTAACCGCCTCGCTACCAACCACCATTGACCCCAAACTTTTAATATATGACAAGATTGTTTTATCAAAATTGCTAATAGTTTGGAAAATGGTGGATATACAGTGAATTATCCCATAGAACTAGGTTGGCCATAAGAATCATCACAACTGACGAACGTCTTCATCAGTTACCAGAGGCATTTTCAAATTAGATACAGTTGAAAACTGCGGTTCTTATAATAATTCAATAAATATAATGATAATGGAATTAGGGGATTGCACTTCAAAAATAATCAATAGTATCCACAAAACAAATACCAGTCATCAAAATTACCTCAGAACTGTTATTTTTCACATAGAAACAAGCTGTTTTAACTTCATATTGACAAATTATGAATTATCAGATTATTCATGTGAATTTTGTAGAATTTCGAAAGGAACCGAATATACAAAATGTTCTTTCACGAGCTACCGGAGCACTTATTATAAAGGTCATTAATGCAGACAAAAACGTCGTTGATTATTTTTTATTTTCAAATTGACTCGATATAGGTAACAGGTAATCTGACTCTATCAACACAACACTTCGACATGTTTTGATTTTCTAAATGTCTGCTCTAAAGTTGACATTTTTAGAGACCGATTTTTCATATCAAAAGTTTTTCTATTCTTTAGTTAATTAGTGACAAGAAATTTACGCCAGAATAACGTCATGTGAAGAACATAATGGAGAGATATTGCAATTAACGCCAGGAAGTATTAAAGGCAACTTTATTTTAATAGTGACTGGCACTATTCTGTGATTGAAAACAGATATATTACAGTTTTGTATATTTGTCTCTTATTTACAGGCGTTCGTTATTCATAACCTAAAAATTAAATCTAGTATCGTAGATTTTTCTTTCTACATAATCAATTTTAGACTGAGATACAATTATTGTGATGATAGAATGGCCATGGGGGGCTTCGATATCGATTTGTATTGTGAATATCATATAATTAGTAGGCATTACTTGTGTCGTGACCACGATCTTGCCCGAAATAAAAATAAGGTAACTTCAATTCTGGCCTTATCCGTCCACTAATAAATGGATTTTAATTAATTATTTTTCATGTTGATTTCTTACTGTCGTATTCAATTTTTAATAAATTTATTCCCTCTCATAAAGTTGTCCTTATTTAAAATTCACCTTGCGCGTGTGTACATGTCAAAATTAGGATAACTTCATTATTTTTTTACGTTATTATAAACTGCAATATCTCTCTAATAACGTAAACTTTATCATTATTTTTTTCGTCCATGAAGTCTACCGTCAGAAAATCACCCACTAATCACATTTGCTACCTGTATATATATATATATATATATATATATATATATATATATATATAGTCCATGAAAATCTAGATATTTAAAATTTATTGAAGTGATAATTGATGTCACTGAATTATATAACAACATAATTGCTTGATTGGTGAACAAAGCAAATCGGTAAAATTCTCTTTCTCAAATCAGTAAGGATTGTGGAGGAGTATCCAGTAAATAACTCCTCCTCATATATTAGCTAGAGTCGTTAAAGCCGATAGAATATATATATTTTTTTCAATATCATTTCAATCGAACAACATTCCTTTCATCACACCACACACTATAAATCAATAAACTCATCATGTTGTAGAATAACTTCTGTTAATTCCTCATAAAGTCTATTTTCACACCCATCAGTACACGTTAATCAAATGAGCGTGCACTGTTTGTAGAACCAGAAGAGGATTTCCCACGCGTAATTAAATTAAAACGTTATAATTTAAATTTTTGTGCCTTATGGGCCGAACGGATGGTACCTTACCGTTTCTTTGTGGGAGTCGGTAAGTTTACACCTGTTCGAGCACACGGACCAGAACACAGTTCACCGTTGCATAAAATGATAATGAAGGTAGTGGTTGGCCCATTATTGGGTGATAATTCAATTTGTTGGGATTGCCGTTTTTATTAATTTACTATCTGCTTTGAATTTTATGAGCTCTTTACGAGCTTTCTTATAGTAATGACATCATAAATATTTTAATTGTAGACAAAAAAACTCCAAGAATGCTACAGAAGAAGGGGGAAACAAATAAAAATTTACTAAAGGGTAGAATGTTTTTAAGCTCGTTACGTCGAGAACTACGTACTCGAGCCAGGTAATGGAGGAAATAGATATAATTTAACGGTCGTGGGGGCAGTAGCTGTTTTGTATTGGATACTTTCCTACGAAAATATTCATAGTACAGTCTTTTGCAGAAGATTGGATCACTAAATCCATTTGTCATTATTAATTAATGGTTTTTTGTCAAGTAGTATCGTCCAATCTTCATGAAACGATTTGGCTTCATATGTAATGTCTTAAAGAACTCTGAATAGAAAGAATAGCCCAGCAGTGTTCACATTGCGACACAGAAGAATTCAGATTATGATATAGTAACAAGTATAAAACATGATTCTCCGCGAAATCTTCTTCGGAATGCCCTAGTTTCCAACAGAAAGCAACTAATGCCTTTATGACAAGTAGCTTTCATTTGTAAGACAGTCGTGCAAAAATTTCAAGAGACTGAAATTGTTTCCTAAAATGGTTAGTCAACCAGTAATGAATTTGTAGTCCTGAATTAAATAAAACAAATGCGCATCTCCTCACAAAATATTCCAATATAAAATTGTGAGAAAAACCACATCGTCTTCATAAATTCGGAGTAATACAAATTCAACGAAAGCTTCCAAATTTCAAAGAAATCACTCCAGATTCTAAGAAAGTATTCCACTTTCAAAGAAAGTACTTCACTTTCGAAGACAGGACAAAAATTTTGAGGAAATAATTCCAACTGAACAAATTCTGTTCTGTAAATTAAAATGTATAGTTGCCAATGTAACTTTTTTCTTGACGATATTACTTGGCTGTTTCATATCTAATTTTTCCTTATTTCGTTCAGCAGTCTGTTGACTTTCCGTTAAAGAATGACACCATTTCTTTTTTTTCTATTATCAAGAATTTTTTGAAGTTTGCATAATGGTATTTATTACAATAAAATTGCCACATTTTTTACGGTGGAAACTGAAATTTGTTTCAGACACTCAATCCTGTAATGTTCAGAAAACAACAAGAGAACCAAGTAAAATGAGATAGGATTCGATTTTTCTCCTTAATTCCTGAATGCTTTATGTCCCTGAGAACCCCCCGCTTTGCCATTCGTTGTGGTAAATTAATTTTTGTCAAGTTTTCAATGTGCAACAGAAGGGTCTGATGACTAAATTCGACGAGTGAACTACCATCAATTGCCATAGATATATTTATAAAATAGAGACTAGTCGTTTCCAATACATCGTTGGTGTGACGTTGAAATTATGTTCATTCCAGAATATGGATCTTTACGGAACACCAGTTTTTATAGGTTAGATGATACACCAACAACCACTACAAGGAAAGAACCGTTCGAGAGAAACCTAACCTCTGCTAATTTTCCTCACCAAAAGTTAGAATGGAAAAAATATGTAATGATTGTGATATCTGATTATGGAATTTTGATACAAGTAAAAAAAAACTATATTTAATTATGTCTCGGATTATCATTACAGTTACCACCACAAATCAATACATTTTATGAATGATCAAATTGCATACAATTCAGAGGAACTCGTAAATCGAAATACCTACTTGACTTTCTCACCAGGTAATTGACAATTTGTTATCACTGGTCATCTTTAGTGAAAATTACTTCATCACATTCTGCTATCAAGATATCATTTTTTTCTTCGAAATAACCAACCCAGTATTCATAGATTAAATGATGATGACGATGATATACCTATCCTCATTGATGCTATAAAAATCTAGTAGAGTGTGTAAAACTCATTTCCCAATACACCTGCGATGAGTACATTTTATTCTCATTCCGTGACATAAAATCACAATAACTTTTACAACCTCGAATAAAATGGATTATAAATTATTTCTAACCGTAGTTGGTAAAATTTTGGAACTGTCGTCAATGGAAACTTGACAGTCAAGTGTCTGTTCAGATGCTGTGTTATGACGTTAGCGAAGCTTTTGCACAGTCACAATATACTACTTGATAAGCTTCACTATAATGGAATAAGAGGAACTCCGCAGCACTGACTAATCGATTTCAGTCAACCTGGTGGAAGAATGATTTTTCACAAGCAGTATTAGTAATTCAAGAAGTACCACAACGATCAATCTTAGGGGCGATCATCTTTATAATCTACACATGACCTCTTAACCAACATCGACGTAGTTAGTGCAATATATGCAGGTGATACCACTTTCCTAGACAAACTATTAAAAAACTATTGTTGATATAGAAAATAAATCACAGCTTACATTGACAGAGGCCAATAAAAGTTTTCAGCAAATATTCTTTTATGGGATACTGAGAAAACTCAACAAGTATTGATGTAACCAAGTGGCGTTACCGGAAACCCAATGAAGTTTCTGACTGTGATGTTGGATAGAATCCCGCTTCATCGCTTGGGAAAAACACAACAAGGAATTGATGACTCGGGAGAACAAAGCTGTATAATAAACTACCACCTACAGTTTGGAACAAAACGAAAAAATGCTTAAGCATATGAGTGAAATCGCACTTACTAAACATATGCTGATACTCCATTAAGTAATTTTTGAATAGTTTCAACTACATACATTGATTGGTGTAATTTTTTATGATCTTTATGTATATCACATGTCTGAGCCAATGTCATATGCATCCCAAATTTTATGATATAATTTTATTTAATGTATTTTTATAATTGTGAGGGTAATTGTAAAATATCATTTACAATGAATGAACTTAACTGAACCTATTTGTCTTAATATTATATCGTAGCAGTTAATTTTAGACGCTAAGAAGGTAGGAAATTGGATGGTGGTGTAAATGTAACGCGAGAGATTGTGGTTCAAAGCCCGATGATTTTTTTTTATAAAAGCTGTGTGAGAAGTTTTGCATTTTTATTATATTCTTCAATAGTTGTATTGTTAATGACGGTATGAAAGTTTATGATAGAAAATGTTATGAAAAAAATAGGATTTCGTATGATATGACTCGAATTGTCGTAGAAAAACTATGGTGTACAATAAGTTGCGAATCGAGGAAAATACATTTCATTCCATGCTCATTCTACAGTATACTATTCCGCCTTTGCTTGTAATACATCAACAGAATTGAAACATCACCCAAACCTCAACAACAGAAAACATGATCTTGTTCCTCTCCCGACCATAAAAAGTGATTAAGCTATCCGACACACGCCTTTTACACATGTAGACTCGGCGAGAACCATTAACAACAAAGAATAAATATGTCACAGAGGCGTAGGACACGACCCCATTGTGAGTTGAGGGGTAACAATAGGTGACGATATCAATACACCCCGTAATAAATCCGATTAATCCCAGCTGTGCATTTGGCAAACACAAACTGATATCACAACCCTTAAAAAAGTGAAATCACCCTCTAAAAACCCTTAACTGCATAACATCTAGTGACTTTACCATGGAGATTATTTCGACTCATTTGAAATTGAGATGTTCGTTAGATTAGTGTTTGAATTGGCTGCTCTTTGGGTTTTCATTGTCATTGAGTGGCACCGAGTATGATTTTTCAATCCGCAGATTGGCTATCGGAGGTTTTGATCTCCAGGCATTGTTTGAGGGTTATGACGGCAACGTCACAAACAAAATAAATTCAAATTAGAATACATAAAAGCATATGGAAAACAGGATAATTTTTTTTTTCATCTTGAAACCGATAATAATAATTGTTACTAACTATTTCATTACGATATGGTATTGTTTGAAAATGAATACAAAAGGTTGTGGAATAATTTTACGATAAATATAGACTTACTGCTACCCATCTTCTATTCGTTGACGATTTGAAAATATATAGTCCAGTTACCTGTTACTCAATACTGTTCTATGCTACAAATTAATTTAACATCATTAGAGCACTGGTGTTCCAGTAATAACCTCAAACTCAACATCAACAAATGCAAAATCTTAACGGTCTCAAGAAATCAATATCCAATTGCTTACAGCTACAAAATAAATAACATTGAACTTTGACGATTTGAAAGTGTATAATCCAGTTACCTGTACTCAAGACTGT
This sequence comes from Chrysolina americana, assembly GCA_958502065.1. Classification (NCBI taxonomy): domain Eukaryota; kingdom Metazoa; phylum Arthropoda; class Insecta; order Coleoptera; family Chrysomelidae; genus Chrysolina; species Chrysolina americana. The sequence continues at coordinate 73,198,775 of OY293411.1, forward strand.
TGCATACTACAAATTAACTTAACATCATTAGAGCACTGGTCTTCCAGTAATAATCTTAAACTCAACAACATCAACAAATTCAAAATCTTAACGTTCTCAAGAAAACAATATTCAATGATTCAAAGCTACAAAAAAATAACATTGAACTTGAAAGATGTTACAGCTTCGAAGATATGGGCGTAATATTTGACAATAGACTTACTTTTAGTGAACATATTAACAAAATTGTAATGAATTCAATAAAATTACTCGGATACTGTTTTAGAAATTGGTCTAACTTTGCTAATATATTGAAAATACTGTACCTCACTTTCATCAGAAGTAGGTAAATTGGAATATGCTACAGTCATTTGGTCACCATTATATAAAAACACAATTGACAGTATAGAATCTGTTCAAAGGAAATGTCTTAAATATATGTGTTCCGAAAGAGGATATGCTCACCAACTCCTTCAGAATATTTTTCACTTTCAATCCCTGCAAGAAAGACGCGACTGTTTGGCACTCACCATTCTCTATACATTTTTGAACGGCATAATAGACTATCCCTATTTGCCGAAAAAGATCAATCTTCATGTACCATGATTAGTTTCCCGCCAAGAAATATTTTTTTACAACTCGGCTCCTCGTACCAATGTACTTCTCAAGTAATTATACAATCTTTTCAGTGTGTAAAATCTTCAACGATAATTGTGTGTGATATCAATAAATAATGCATGCATTGAACTTCAACATACAAACATAGTGTGCACATTTTTGCTCAGCCCCCTTTGAAATCGCCACACAACAAAATCATATGAAAATCTTATTTGTTGGGTCAAAAGTCAGGTGTGTATAAACGTATTTTAACATCTGTCTTTCAACCCCTCAATTAAGAGAATACATCACGGGAGAATGCATACGTTTAAAAAGAGATGGAGACAACAAATGCAATAAAACAAAAGAATGCCATATGGCACGAGCTATCAAACAGCCATCTTTGACATTTCACGCTGATACCGTTTTACGCCCAGGAAACAGATAATCGGAGTTCGACCGTTATCACATTATAGTTTGAGAGAATGAGATTCAAATTTGAATAGTTTCTAAATAGAGGTGTATATTTGAAACTGAACACTGAACTTATGTCATACGAGAAATATATGCTAGGAGAATTGGCACGGAAAAAGAGCTGTGAAATTTTTGCATCAAAGTTGGGCATCTCAAAGCAGGCTTGAACGAAATACCTCCGTATCCAGAGGAAAGATGCCAACGTGCTAGATATGGAAGAACATCGGTTCAAGGGGTTCTCTCTCTATGCAAGTTATCAGCTTCTCTTTTGCTTTGGGGTTTTGGTATTTCCACTCACCTGGTGTAACGCCAGAGAAGGTACAAATTCATATCTGATTAAGAAGAGGAAGAATCCTTATAACAACTCAATACTATCGGGTTTTTTCGATGGTTAAAAGCGACCTCATATCCCTCCCGCCCGCAAAATGGACTTGCAGTAATTTTTTTAACACCACACTGATCACACAAATTCCAACCGTTAGATCAGTCGATATTTGGGCCTCTGGAAAAATATCAATATATTAATAGTGCTCACAAATAAATGTGAAAGCAGGTGTATCTCTGAACAAAGTTATTAAAAAAATGCAGATAGAGTGTCAAACTAACCACATCGAATCGCAAACGGGTTCACTTCCAGTAGATAGCACGCAATACAAATTTTGGATTTGTTATTTTACCCGAACCTTCTGATATCACCACAATAATTATTTTCCAGATGATTTCATATCAATGACAGGACAACGAGTAGCTGAACCGGATATTGCAAATGAAGAGCAAACAGAGAACAAAAAAAGAGATAATAATTCACAAAACATAAGAACTAGGTGCCAAGAGAAATATACGTACAGAGAAGTCAAAGCTAAAACATTTGATGATAGTGCTAAACATAAAGGTGAAATTATATGTTGAACTTGTAGCGTACCTTTTTTCAACTCTTGTCCAAAACCAAAATGCAGATAAAAGTTCACATTTCGTCTGTATTCAATAGCATACCGAAGACGACTTACATAGAGGCGTATTTCAATCAACTCCATAAAGTCGGGGCGAATTGTGACATTTGGAGTGTCAAACATAAATTCAGATCTCATGAAAACAACTCATTTTCATTTCCAACCCTAATTTATATGTGACGTCATAGATTATTCTGTCCTCTCCCAGTGCTCTTTTGAAAGGATATTACCAGTTTTACTCTGAACTTCATATTCCATTGAATATTCTCTCATGATAATTATTGTGTATTCTATAAATACATCACTTTCATGTGAACAAGCAGGTATCAGGAAATCGATCTGAAATCATCTCCATTCAAGTTATATTGTCACAAAGTATAGCAGCAAAACAAATACTCGAAAAAAGGAAACCCCCACTGTTTTCCGATTTCCCGAGAACTATCGTCATTACAGAAATAAACGGGGTTAACAAAATCATTTCATTCATGCGTTTGACGTTTCAACCCTCTTCTATCACTGTTTCACTCGCACCTTGCGGGGGTCGCAAAAGAGAGGGTGGAATCCAGTCGAACCCGCCAATAAGGAAACAGGTGAAGGTGCAATATGTTGTGGTGAACTTTGATATTTTAGTTCAAATTTGTGTTTTAGTACCTGTGGATCTTTTTTCGATTTTGTCGGTGTTTTTCAGCTAGTGTATCAAGTTGGTGGGGATAACGCAGAAAAATTTATTTCTATTTCATCTTCAGGTTTGTTATAATGTTGATATAATTAGATAGCAGCTTCTGTTAAATTGAAAGATTACTGATTTTTTCATTTTTACCAATATATAATGAACTGGGGTATGACTCAATGTTTTGATTACAGTGATACTCAATACCAAGCAGGAAAAATGTACACCTATCATTGTTAAGGGGTGATTCAGAGTAAACAGTAATTATTCGATTTTTCAAATTTGTTATTGCACTTTTTTGAATCAACTTTTGACCGCAGTCTCTTCCGTCATGTTTTTCGTAGATGAGGAAAATTGAAGGAAAAGTGATTTGTTCTTTTTCTCAATTTTCGCCAAACTCGGTAAAAATGTAATTCTATAAAAATCTTCATCCTGCTTGTATGCTCACTTACTCCAGAAATGTGAAGTGTTTTTTTTCTGATGAATATATCTAAAAGGTAGTGGAGCGTTGGGTGTTCAACCCCGAAAGTAATTTGCTATTTTTTTATATTTTTTTCGTGTAAAATAATTTTCAGAAATTATTGTACTTGTAATTATTGTATTGTAGATATTTTTATGATGTACTTATAGATATTTCGTTGGCCAGAAATTTTCTGGCATTGTTTGATGTTTGAAAATATATTTTTTCAAACATTGTAACCATTGCACAAATTTCCTGAAATGATTGTGAAGAAAAACTGAACATATGACGTATTACTGCTCGTTAGTAGTGATAATTACGAACACATTAGTATGTGGCCCGTAATATTTTCTATATAGTAGTTCTTTGGTTAATATTTTCTAACCAACAATCCTCAGAAAATTATGTAATTGATGAATTGATAATTAGTTTCAGAGTGAAAACGTTAAACTCTGAAATATTTTCAAGAGTCAAGTGTAGATCAGAAAGAGGGGATATCTTGAGTCTCATTTTGATGTAAACTGTACTGTACATATTCTGAACTTTTGGATAAAATCAGTGTTGATCTCTAGAAAACGGAGAATAACAAGATTATTCAATTCAGACATAAAATCCACGTTTTAGAGAACTGTAGAAAGGTGCCATTTTCAAAATATTGTCCTCGTTTGATCTATCTCTTGTTTGGACCTTACCAGATTTCGTTTGTTTCAGCCTCTCAACACAGTGGAACTCTAGACGAGCGCGAAGAAGACGACGAAGATTCCGAAATCAGATGCTACGTCTGCGATCAGGCATACAACGATATCGACAAGTGAGTAATAACATGAAAAGAATACATACCCGAAATGTATCACGAATTATTAATTCATTTTATCGTATGTCCGTTGGGCATTTAATTAGTTGGTACAGAATTTATCAGCGCAATAGATCATGGAAAGTATTTTTTCAGTGCCACCACCATTCGTGACGATTGCTTCAGTGTTTGTACGATTTATTATTCATGAGAATGAAACAGAAATTACTGAAAGATTAACTATGACGGTTTCGGTTTACCTTTTTATGGGTGAATTCATGGTTGTTTTTCGTGCTTGTTTTGATTAATGACATAGAGGGTGGAACTGCTATAATTTTCATAATTTGGGTTGGTAGGAAAAGTAAATTTGGAATATTTCGTATGTGTCACTGGAAAATTCCTGCGTTCAATTACTGAATTCTATTCAGAATGAAGAAACAGATATCTTTTGGTAAATTACCATTTTTTTTAACCTTCGCATACAATCGCTTTAACCTTGTGGAAAAGATTTTGACATTGAGTTTTTGACGGATATGTCTTATGGTAACGTTTTTAAACGTGAGTATGCAAGTTCCACAGGTCACGGTAAGATGAATACAAAAAAAAATAAAATGAAATAAAGGAAATCAATAAAAATCTTAAACTGCAAATTTTTTAATCGTGAAGATAGGGCAGCAGTACAGATATTGCAGAGTTAGGATGAATAGGGCATAATTTATTCTTCGGTAGTTAGTGACACTATAATAATAATAAGTATACTTTATTGTCATTGAGAATGAAAAAATTAATAAATATAACTAATAATGAAAAATAGATTAGTTATCTAGATAAAATCAGGAAACTTTGGGCCATTTTTTGGAGAAAACTTATATTCCCAAAGTTATTTACTTATATTAAAAAAACTTGCTGTATTCCTCAGTTATTCTTCCACTGTCTCAGCACAAGAAACATTTTATATGGGAGGATCAATTCACTCAACCTTAGAAGTCAGGAAATAGTTGGATAGTGAATTTGTTGAAAATGGATTGATTGAGCTCTATTCAGTTAATCCTTGGCCAGCTAGATCACTCGACCTCACCTCTCTAGATTTTTTCAGAGGTAATACGAAAAATGGTGTTTAAAAGTTCAGTTAGGTCCAATAGAGATAGAAACTATTCAGAACAGTTTATAAAATATTGCGTAGCTTCAATTACACCTTCGTTGTAACAAAATGTTCGGAGAGAAATATCGCATCACCAAAACAATGTACGAATAGAGCTCAATAGTGAAGATGTAGAATTTATGTCATATTTTTGTTTACCGATTACAATTGAAATCAATTCAGTTGAGATTGATTTTGATTGGTTGGGAAGTGTAGGATCTGGCACTTAGCAGTCCGATAGATATTTTGTTTCTCTTCAATTAAACTAAAATTGGCTCTTACTCATTACTTTCCTGGTTCTTGAAATGGAAAATGAACTTTACATGATTCCATTGAATAAGAGATGGGAAGGAGAATCTTTTTTGAGCAAATAATAAAAATAAAGTAGCCAAAGAAGATAATCTCAAGTTGGTACGATGTCTGTATAAAACTTGATTGCAGTCGAAAAAACAGGTCTTTTGTTTTCTTCATATTTATTCTGAAAATTTATGAAAAATATAACGAAGTGTTGAGATGAATCACTGCTACAGCAAAAGTCATGGTGAAAACCAGCACTCCAAAATTTATAATCATTTCTATTAAAGAGAGTTCATAATAAAAACATAATAATATTTCGAAGTAATTTAAATTTTCAGTTATTCTAGATAAATATTTCAAATTTCGATTAAATTCTTCAAAATTCTGCCATATTGGTAGTCACGTGACATTTGTAAAAATTTTTGTTATCCTTATATGCAGAAACAATTCCTCTCTGAAGTAATTCTTGTAACTCTAATAATAACATTGTATGTTTCAAATATCATTAAAAGCCGTTTGCATAATATAATTACTTCCTATTTTGAAACAAACTTTTCTGTCTATATTTGAAAAGCAAATTTACCACGATTCAATAATGTATCTATAAATAAGGTTTTGGTCAAATTTATTAATACCCTGCTTTGTTTAATTTTTCGAATAACTGGTCGCTGAGCACCCTGTAGACATTGGAAAATAACATCAGAATCATTAATAAATTGAGGGCATAGTGTTCCTGTTTACAAAAATTATCCATATTATAATGACATTCTACTAATACATCCGAATCGATGGAGACAGCAGTCTATGGGAAACTTCACCTGGTACATGACACTAATAGAAAAATAAAAATAGAGGTTCGTGTGATATGTATGCATAATTTATTAATTAGTAACTCATCAGTGATGGGCGATCAAAACGGACGTGTCGGTGGAAAGTGTTCTAAAATTGATGATTCGAAAAAACAAGATTCGCGTTGCATGTTATCAGGTGATCAAGGGCGTAAAGCAATCGAAAATGATAATAATATTTTCAGAAGTGGGATTACTTTCACGAAGAACTTTAATGAGTTAGGAGTAAAAGTTATTGGATTTTGGTATTTATTATTTAATAACGGTTTTATGAGTTTTATCGTCTCTTTTATGCAGTTACGTTCCTATGTAATTCAGATACCATGTGCCTTATGGAAGGCTTGAGTTGATTTTAATTGGGTTCTTATTAATGAAAGAATATTACGAAGTGTAGACATCTTGACGAACCACTTTTACATTCACTTTAGCGGCAAAATATGTACTACTGTTTTCTCTCATATATAATTCAATACTTGATGATGATAATAATTGATCAAATTCATTGAGGAAGAACATAATAGGCTATGACTATACTGTCACACTCAACATTCAGCTCGTTTTCCATTAGTTATAAATAAAATTTGGCAAATATCTATGGAGTTTTTCCTGATCTGATATTCAATAAGTGCTTCCAATATTCACCAAATAATATAATTATTCGTTTCTATTATAATTTCAATCTTGGAGTAAAACCGATCTATAATTTTTAACATTCTCCATACTGTATTTGTTTGTTGTCGTAATTATAGTTTCAACTGTATATACCCTTATACTTTGTTTTCAAATGACACATTTGAAATGGGTTTAGTTTTGATGTTTATATTTATATGTGATTGACCACCATTTAAAATATCACACCTCTAAGAATAGCGAATAATATATTGCTGAAATGGATGGTATATTCCTGTTGAAAAATCAACTATCTGTAGGAAAATGACAATTTTCACTTCCAGATTTCCTCTTTCTAGTTACGGTCTTTTCACAGTATTTATCAAAATGTAGTTCAATGTCCAGCGTAGCTTTAGCCCGGGAAGTCTTTGTTTTCTGTTAGGTTTTACAAAAAATTCTTCATTTTCATCGTGAGTTGTTTTCATTGGAAAGGAAACAAATTTCAATTTTAATTCTAGAAGATTCCTTTTTTAAACCTGAATGACTTCCAAGAGGTCATCTTCAACAGGGGAAAATGGCGACTCGATTTTATTTTTCAATAGGATTCCACATCTGATTTTATGAACTGACACTAACAATTTCTAATTAATAGTATGAACATAGTTGCGAAAATAAAGGAATGGGATTCATACTCTAAAAAACAGACAATAGATACTGATAGGAAAATTAGAATATTAGGAAATAGGGATTTAATGTACATGGACAGTATTCTCACCATAATCTTCAGTATAGGGGTTCCTCTGTCTTTGAGTGTGTTGTTATATCACGCAAAAGTGACTCAACTGACTGATCCACAATTTTGCATAAACACACTTTCAATACATAGAAAGAACATACGTCTATTGACCATTGCCGTTTTAGAATGTTCCACCATTTCAAGGTGCCGGCTGTTGTAAGGGCATGTGTTAACAACCTCATAGATATGGGGTTACCAGCAAAATTATGTAAACAAAAAAATCGAGAAATTAAGCATTATTCATTGGTTTGATTGAGAAATTTCTAATCGTCTTCACATCCAAGATAGTTTTCTTACGATTGAAAACCATTTCGTCACATGATCTAAAAACAGATTTTTTGAGAACTGTCTTGAAGAAGGCATCTATTAATGATTGTGTATCAACTCCTTTCATCATGATTTATTTCCTTTTTTGAGTACTTGAGGTGCACCAGTCCGAGTCTATAACAAACTTTTAGCTGTTAAGATGGGTATACATGAAAATCTTAATAATATGTCCACACAAAAATCTACGCCAATATCAGTAATTCTTAATTGGATATTCACGGATGGTGAGACCATGGAAGTCTATATCAGAAAATATCTTTTCGACATCAACATGTATGTTTTTCCACATTCATGCAAAAAGCAAAACTTTATTGAACTATATTCAGTGGAAAAAGAAGCTCTTTACTGCACTAGTGCAATAAAGTTTTTATTGCACTCATCTGTCATTTTACTGCAACGTGCTGTCATCATGATAAACATAAATGTTCAAACCCACTACATATTTAGCAGATATTCTGTGAGATTGGCCATACGATTTAAACAGCTACATATTTTATATCATTTTGTATTAATGTTAGCAGTCAGAGTTGAAGAAACAATGCCTTACGGGAATATCTCCATAATCAAAACCGATCCGCTATGTTCTAAACCGTCTACCTGCATAGAGCAAACTTTCTGTACTATGACCACACCTCGTGATGACATACGCGCTCATGGCTACTATGATTTTGATTTTTATAATGCAATTGTGGTTATATAAACGTCAGTCAAAATTTAATTCTGACAATTACAGAACTGTAAGTTTTAAAATGAGTAATATTAATGGAAAACTAGATGATGGTGATGAAATCGAGAGTAATAATTATTTATTTAAATTGCGTATTTCATTTTCCGTCACCTAGTGCCGCATCTAAATAAATAATTTTTTGCTTTTTGCATGAACGTAGAAAAAATGTTGTATGCAACTCGTTCAAAAAATGTTTATTGCACTTACTTTTTACACTTGTTGCATAAATAACTATTAACGTTCTTCAATGCAAACGAAATCAACCATTAATGACCCTTATTAACGATTTTTCATTAATGCATGATTTTTAGAAATCGACCATTGACTTTTTCTGTGCCTTCTTTCCATTTCATCACTGTTCGAAAGAGTTTGTATCTACTGTTCGTTTTGTTGATTGAATATCGATTGAGGTCGGCGGAAAAATATTGTTATCAACTCGTATATTAAAATACGATTAATGATCATCAACATTAACGCGCTCGCTTCGCTCGATCATTAATTGACCCCATTAACACACTAGTTGATTAAATAACTATTATTATTCATAAAAGAGTGTAACAGTTCTTTGAATTTTCAAATAATGTTGAACTATATTTGCAGGTTAGATGAGCATCTCATATCAAAACACAACTATCGAAGAGACGAGTATCAATGCGAGTTCTGTCCCAAAGCATATTCACATCGTCCTTGTTTGATCAAACATCGAGCCGTCAAACACGGAGAAACAAAGAAATATCATTGTGAAAACTGCCCAAAGGTGAGTTCACATGATTTTTTAAACTTTCATATGTAATACTCACTAAGTAATTACATTACAAAGAATGTAGGTAGAAGGAAAGTTTCGGTCTGAATAAAAGTCATATTTTGAGTTTTGTTATTTTGCAATATTTACATTATATTTTAGCTTGCTTTCTTTCAGAAAATCTATTTTTCTCATTCAATTTGATCTTATTCATCCCATCTCACATTATCTCTTTCACGAATTGTAAAACAGCTTGGGTATCTCAATACCTTCATATGGAAATATTTCCAAGAGTGCATTACTAAATTTGATTATACCAACAATATTTTCCTTCCAATAACTTTAACTTTTTCATAATTCGAAAATGTCTTCTTAAATTTTTTTATCATCGTTCAATATGATAGTTTGACATTTTGAGTAGGTATGTGTTGTACGACTAATAAGTGCAGTTTAAACAAAGTACACCGAACTTACGTTTCTAATATATTAGAATTACGTGGAAGATTTCGTCTATTCAACATTTTCAGTCCACATTTTTGTCAATAGCTTCAAGAAATATAACAATTGCTTTAATCTGGTATCACTCCCAATCTAGTTTGTTCCTCACATACATCTAAGCAGTTGATGCTATCCTTTTTTTCTTCCTTCCAGTCCCTGAGCTCCCCAGAAGATCATCACAGCATATTAAAGACCCCGCAGCCATATAATGGAAGAGTGATTAAATCAAATGCTGCTGAATTTCCGGTATGTTGTAAATTTCAATTATTTTGACCCCTACTCTTAGCTGAATATTTCAATGTACAGGGAATTATGAATTCCAGCAATTTTCTTGTTGATATTCCGTATTGAGAACCTTAGCTGTTGGTCAGTTTGCTATTATTCGTAGAAAAGCTTCACATTCGGTTCTAAACACATCTTAGGAAGCAGATCATAGATCAAAGCTGACATATTTTCTGCATTGAAATAGGCCATTTTAACGAGTGAAATTGACGTAGTTCTTGTGGTTGAATAGTGGTCTGTGTTTCTGATTTATATTCAAAATGAAATTCCATAAGTGATTGAACAGGGTGTTTGGATCTGAGTGGAACGTTTTGCAAAATCTCTTATGGGTTTTGGTAAAACTACTTTGCTTCTCATTGCTTAACATTTTATTTCGAATCTATTGAATAATACGTTATAATGTATGTAATATAATTTCCATTTTCTTTAATAATAGCATAAAAATGTCTCCTCCCTTTTTTGTTTTGGGGATTTTTTAGGGTCAGGCTGCAAATTTTATTTTCTCCCATAGTGCCTATTTGTTTTAGATAGTAGAGCGAATAGAATCTTGTAGAAAGATTATCAAAAAAAATCTCATTCAAATTTCTGTGAACTTATATCTTTTTAATTATTGTTGAATTGGCACTGATAAACTGAACAACAAATTTCCTTCTCTTACTCTGAATAATGGTCTGATTCAGTTTTTTGAGAAAAAAATATTTCTTGATTATTCATTTCTGTATTTAATTTCAGGTTTTCACAGATCCAAGCAATCTCCAAAGGCATATAAGAACAAATCATGTGGGTGCAAGGTCTCATGCTTGTCCCGAATGCGGAAAAACATTTGCAACATCCTCTGGTTTGAAACAGCATACTCATATCCATTCCTCTGTGAAACCTTTTCAATGTGAGGTGTGCTTCAAGGTGAGATATTTTGATAGTGATGTATGCAATTTGTAAGTTGTAAGCAAAAACAACGAGGATTGGTCAAGTTTTTGTAAATTCAGCTTTCACTACTTTTAAATTGTTCAACTTCTTCAACCTGTTTTCAACTCTCAACTCTTCTCTAGTTGATTTTATTAATTTCAAATCTTAACATAGCATAACACCAATTCTTTTTACGATTTCATTTCCGATAACTCGTTCTTACGTTTAAACTTGTATTCAATCATTGAACTTGATTGACTTTCACCTATTTGGATTTTTCAACGTTTCAGCCCTGCCCATCTTTGATTCCTCGTCATATTTCAATCAGAAATTAGGTCAACATTTTTCACATAAACAACTAGACTATGTGTCTTCATAAGATAAAAAAAAGGCTTTGAATAGTTTTTCTGTGAACTAATAACCAATTTTTTTCTATTTCAGGCGTACACACAGTTTTCCAACCTTTGCCGTCACAAACGAATGCATGCCGATTGCCGAATGCAAATAAAGTGCGTCAAGTGTGGACAGTCCTTCTCCACTGTTACTTCCTTATCGAAACACAAACGATTTTGCGATTCTACGGCGCCCACGTCTTCTCTAGCATCACAACCTCAATTACCTCTGAGTGCAATGGCTGGGACCAATCCATTTCCACTATATAGGTCACCAGGATGTCCTCTACCATTTGGATTTCCCCCCCAGTTTCCATCTTACCATCAACTGTTTCCTTCTGGTCCGATGATTCCACCCCTATTTTTCAATCAAATGCATAAGTTGAACTCTGGGGAGGACCACTCCCCACCTAAGAAACTAAGGTTGAGTAACGAAGGTATGTCCCCGAAAGTGGAGAGATTTTCGCCAAAAATGGAAAGAGTTTCACCCAACGTTGAGAGATTCACGCCACCAAGAGAAACAACCTTTATGGCAAAAATTAGTCCACCCAAAGGCGCCGAAGCCAATGTAGCTCCTTCACCAGCAAGACCTAACAAAGTATTTACACGAACTGACCATATTAGAGTGGAAATACCTGAAGAAGAAGATGATTTTCCTAGGGACTTGTCAAAGAACTCATGTAGTCCGGCATCTTCAAGTAGTGATGGAGATCAACCGTTAGACTTGAGCGGATGGAAAAAATCTAAATTTGTTCCAGATACAAAATCTGTTGAATTGCAACGACAGACTCCCAAGTCACCAGATCCCACGAGAGAAGAAAGAATTGAAGTCGTGGAGGTAGAGGAGGACAAGTCACTGAACATGGATAAAACCCCTATTAAACCAACAATGGCATATCCGCGACCGATACATCCAATGATGCCTGAGTTAGGTAGAACATTTCCCTATAACTACCCACACCCTCAGAGCAATGAGAGATTTCTGACCTATCCTTTCCACCACCAAAGATTTCCTTTCTTGAATACCCTACCACCTCAGAGAATGGACTTGTTCAGACCTACCTTACAGGGATTCAATAACGGTAGGCCTTTTCATGAAGTTATGCAACAGCAGGGGCAAGGCAAGGTCAATAAAGACAGGTATGCTTGCAAGTTTTGCGGAAAAGTTTTTCCTAGGTCCGCTAACCTAACTAGGCATTTGAGGACACATACAGGAGAACAACCTTATAAGTGCAGGTACTGCGAGAGATCCTTCAGTATATCTAGTAACCTTCAGAGACACGTCAGAAATATTCACAATAAAGAAAAACCATTCAAGTGCCCCCTTTGTGACAGATGTTTTGGTCAACAGACCAATTTAGACAGGCACTTGAAGAAACATGAATCTGACGATGGTAACGGAGGAGTAGCTGTAGCAGATTCACCAGGAAGTAGTAACGAAAATGAGAGAGAAGATGCCTGCTTTGATGATATCAGAACTTTTATGGGAATAGTGACGTCTGGTAGCGCAGAATACTATAATAATAGCAGGAGTTACAATACCTCACCTTCAAATAATGATATCGATGTTGTTGGTAAAGAAGATGAGGATTCGGAAACATACTCAGAGGTTGCTGAAGATTATTTGCCACAAAAGTCGAATTTTGAGCAATCCATGAAACAAGAGAAGGAAACATTGCTGAATAATAATGACCAGACCATCGAGGTTTCTACTTAGTTTCGAACCTTTTGCAATTCGGAAGAATGAATGCTTCCTTTGAGAATCGTTTCATAATGTGATCGTCTTTTTTAAAATACTAGAGTAGGATTATTTTAATTTATTGTAAATAATGCATATTTTTGTTGATATTTAAATTGTATAGTAATCCTTAAGTAAGATTATAAAGTTCCTACACAAATTTTGTCAATTTTGGACACATTTATGCACTTGAATCTCATATTACTCATTGCAAACTTGCCGCAAAAAATTGAGTTCATATTCTTTTTTCTTTTTCAAAATATATCAATAGTTTTGCCTAGCGACTTGCTTTATTGATATTACATTCGTACTATAGAAAAGTATACCCTCAATTTTTTCGAATGATATTAAGTTATTAAGTAGAGAACTGTTGTTGAAAACATATTCATGTAATCTGGCACTTGTAAATATTTAGAAGAATTTGTAACAGTCAGCATTATCTGATCGATTAATCGTTAATGAAGTATTAGATGTGGGTAGCCTTTGAAGTTTGCAGAAATGAATGTTAAAAAGATTTTTAATTTGACTTTAATAAGAAGATGAAAACCTGAATTTGAAACCAAAGTTTATGAATATTTTGTACAAATTATTTTTAATTTCCATATAGCTGGATGTACTAAATCATAGTTTTTTTATTTTATTATATGTATCATTCATATATTGTATTTAGGGCATCATCACTTATTGTAAAATATATTTGAGAAAATAAACTTACAGACAGAAGGTTGGCATTTCATTCAACCGATGTGTATACAAATATTAATTTAACACGACCAAAGCTTTACTGAATTCAAGAAGGTTACTGAAATTCTCCCATGAAATTTTCTTTTACTGGAAAATACATTAATATCCTCAGTATTTCTTTTACGACGGTTATAATATACGTTAAGGGGTTTGAACTGTGAAATTTCGATTTTTTAACACACGACTATGTTGTGTTCATCCCATACCACTAAATTTTTCAGACTGATATAGCAGACTGAAAACAAAATGAAATATCTATTCTATAGTAATATTTTTTGGAATTATCCAATTACAAACGGTAAAACGGTCGTATAAAACAATAATTCTGTGTTTTCATACAAATACGTAAGCATATCGATGATATCGTCTGCAATTAGCATGTTACTAAATATTATACGCCACAGTAAACTAACTCGACGTGTAGACCTACAACTGACATTTCAGAATATCCGATGAATTAGGAAATGGACGTATCCAGGAGTTCTAGATGTTTTGAGGAGTTCTGATTGTTTGTTGGATGAACAAATATATTTACTTTCAACATCGTAAAAAAGTCGGTTGAATTTGAATGGATGGGAGAGGGCACGAGTGCACAAGAAACTTGAAACAAATCTTCTTAGTTTCTGGGTTACCAGCTGAACTTTTATCGGACAATGAACAATGTTTCAAATTTCCAGAATTCAATGCCTTTTGTAAAGAAAAAACTATAAATGCAATAAAATCAGTTCTATAACCCCCCTGGCAGTAAAGGTGCAACTGAGAGAACATTACAACTCTTTTTCTCTAAAAATTTGAAGAAATGAGCAGAAACGCTTTTGGAAAAGGTTTAGAAAATTATTTTTGTTTTGAGAAATATTCCTCTATTTCTACTGACTTCTGTCCATCTGAAAGTTACTTTAAAGTTCGTGAAAAATTGTTGTTGTTTAAAATTGTTTTTTCCGTTAACCTGCTGTCGTCCCTCTACGAACGACAGCCCTCGAAGTCGAAACTTGTGCGAGCCAAGGATTAACGAGGTCTTACCTTTTAACGTGTGATTCCTAGTACGAAGAAACTAGACTCTATCAAATCAAATAGTCTATCAATATATAAAGAAAACTTGAGGATGATATAACTGGAAAAATTTAATATATTGGTCGATAAGTCGATAATTGGAGACAAGCAATGGTGACTGTGGCTATCGGTTTGGATGGGTGACCTATACGTACTTGAACGATCTGAAATACTCGCCCGTGAATGACATCACACGTTGAAAGGTAAGAGCCTCGTCTTCCCTAGCTTGCACAAGTCTCTCGATAACTTTGGAGGGTTGCTTGTAAGGATGCAACCAGTTGATTTATAAAAACAAAAGTTTCAAAACAAAAATGTGTCAGCTGATAAATCTTCTGAATCATATAAATTGTGTAATGACGTTATAAGTTGATAGTAAAAGTTTTAAAGACAAAGTATATTTTTTTATTTTTTGCGCATTTAAGTAAAAACTTGTTTTAAAAAAAGTTTTTTTAACTTATTTTCAATTCATTTTTATCACTTCCAAGCTTCAACTCAACTGACAATGTAACTATGTTTGTTTGGGTGGAATCTTGCAACTCAATTTTTAAGCGAAAATTTTCAACCGATTGAGCTGAAATTTCGTTTACACGTTTAGTTTGAATGACAATGCATGTTTAGGTGTGTGACGTCATTCTAAATCCAACATGGCGGAACACCCAAGATTGCGGACTAGTTAAATGTTTAGTGCACTCCTTCATTATGGGTATCCAATGAAAGGGCTTGCTGAGAATTACTCGAAAAATTAATCCAACATGGAGGAACACATAAGATGACGGACTTGTTTTTTTTAATGCACTCCTACAATATGGATATCAAATGAATAACTCGAAAAATAAAGTGACGTCAGTCGAAATCTAACATGGCGAAACACATAAGATGACGGAATAGTTTTTTAATGCACTCCTACAAAATGGGTATTAAATGAAAGGGCTTGCTGAGAATAACTCAAAAAATAAAGTAACATCAATCTAAATTCAATATGGCGTACTTCTAAAGATGGCGGACTAAGTTTTTTATAGTTCCCTACATTATAGGTATCAAATTAAAGGACTTGCTGAGAATACGAATGCCATGCAGTTGAAAAAAATAAGATGACGATCATAAACTCCGTCGCTCCAATCCGTCTGATATTTTAGTGTACTGGGGTTTTTGGAGTGGCTACCTAAGGATTTGGAAATATTCGTTAGGGCCAAGGTGATGTTGCGTTACAATGTAGATGTATCCGAAGGTCTGGTGAATGGTGCCATTGGACATATTACAGAAATCAGATGGCCCTGCTGCCGAAGATTACAAATGTATGATACTGACATACCATCTGTCCGTAAAGACTTCGGTAAAGACGGTGTTCATCTCATTCAACCCAAGACTGTGCAATTTCCAGCAAAATGTAGTCACGGCACTGCAGACCGAAGAATGTTGCCAATTGTATATTAGACTTGCAAAGCACAATATGTAACTAAAAAGTAAAATTTATGCGCTAAAAAGAATAAAATAAACATTTCCTTGAAAACTTTTGTTCTATCAAATCTATAAATACCGAATCCATTAAAATTTCGAAATTATCAATTGGCAAGAATTAAGTCATCTGTCATATTGGCAAATATGCCACAAAAGAAAGCGCAGCAGAACAACATTGTTACATATTATAAGCTTCACACTTGGCTAATCTTCCTATAATTTCACAATAATTAACACCAAAAAGGGTCAATTTATGCAACTTTGTTATTATCATAGTCTTAATCACAGTCACTGTTTTAATCATAAAATAAAAGTGATACTGTACATTTCACTAGGAGCATTTATGCAATTTTCATAGTTTTAGTCTCAAATAATATCAATTGAGACTATAACTGTGATAATTATTATGACTATGATGAAGACAAGTTGCATAAATTTGCCTTTACAAACAAATTTTACCTTATTATAACCACAAACATAACCTCAAGTTTATTACTGGGTAAACGCCTCCCCGACTATTTGAATTCAGATATTAGCAGATGATTTTCCCTCATTTATTTGTTCAATTATTTAATTTTATTATCAGCGCTCATTAATTTTTTAACAATAAGGCGTAAATAGCCCAGCGAAGCGAGCATGTTTCCATTTGTATTATCAATGGGGTAAAATGACTAGGACATAATGGTTAGTTTCGGTAAGGTCATAATATATTCTCATTATTTTCTTTTCCTCAAGCAATAAGATAGCTAGCTAGTTTCTGGATTGTAAGCAGCTCTTTCTAGTCTAAAATTCGCAAGGAAACCAACACTCAAGCTGTGCTTTCGTAATGCTTTTCTATAATAATTGTTATTATCTGCACGAGAGTTTAAATATGCTGATAATGAAAGAACGCAGTACAAACTTTCATCAACAACTGATATTTTATAAACACGAATACTTTCCCTAATTTGAGGGGTTTCTTCGACGTTTATGACGGTTACCGAGAAGGTGGTCATATTAAAAAGGAGTGACAAAGAGATTAATCAAATCTTGATTGATTTTTTGATCAGAAGTCACTAGTGTTTTATTGATGTTTATAAGCATTATGACTTTGTGAGATGCAAGCTGTGGATAAAATGTGTGATTAAGAAACTAGTATAAGGGGGCCTGGTCTCTTTTTGCGACTGCAAAATATATTATTTTGAATTGTTTTGAGGTAAGATAAATTTTGTTTTGTAAGAGAGATTTAAAACTTGAAAACCCATTCTGAATGTCTATTCAAGCGTGAACATATAACTCTTATGGAAAATATTCAACAAAATTTACTCACTATACATATACCTGCTTACCTACTCAATTTTTATTCTTCTGTGCTTTAGTACAGGTGACTTTAGATCTGCTACCGTGGATTAATTCATTTTGTGGAGTGATGTTTTCGTTTTTGTAGCATCATAAAGAGACAAAAAATATTTAAAGAATGAAAAACTAAAACAAATATAAAAAGAAAATATAGAAAAACGGAATTCAGTTCTCATAATTTCTATTTCAACACTTTCAAATAAAGTATAATCATTAATCTATCTTTGGTTGATATGAATTACGACGACGACATCTAGTAAATTTATGCCGTAAGTACAGAACAAAAAATACTTTAACTACCGGTCGATAGATGGCGAAGCCTTATAGTGGAAAAGTTTTTATTCAGTCGATCCCTCACATATTTTTTTGATAAAATGATTTTTCTAGTCAGTGGCCTTCTTCATGTTGCATAGTACCTGAATTTAGAGTTTACTGGGCGACAAGAATTCCATACTGGGGTACAAAACTATCGCCAGTTATGTTGGAAAAGTGTGGCTTTCCACCCAGGCGGCTCGGATTTGATCCCCACCGCCTACCTCTGAGCTAAATTGCTTCGGAATCCAACGCCAACGGCGGTTCCCAATCGGAAATTCCCATGGCAGATGTCGAAGCGCCTTCGTAGAGGGCATAACGGCATACAGACGGTGAAGAACAGCCAGAGGCAGGTGATGAACGACCAAGGGAAGGCGGAAATGTTCGTGAAATATTTGCAGAGTGCATTTCAAGTGAGCGCGGATGCCATCCAAGAACAAAGGGAAGGTAGTAGGGGAGCCAAGCTATTCAGAGAAACACCTAACATTGAACTGGATAGCGGAACCCTTCGAAGTTGATAACCAACTTTGGGGAGGTTCAAGAAACCATCAAGAGGCTCCCCTGGAACAAGGTTCCAGGCGCGGACAGGATCAACGCGTCTCTAATGAGGAAACTCCAATTAATATACATCATTTACAGTACAATAAAATGGAAGCACTACCCAAAGTGCATGAAGCCTACGGAGATCATCCCCATCCTCAAACCGGGAAAACAGGATTCTGCTACTGGCAAATCTCGCAGCTCAGTGCAGTAGCCAAGGTGATGTACAGGATCCTACTGAAGAGATTCAGTGCCCTCGAAGAAGAGCTTGAATTCATCCCAGAGGAGCAGTTCGTCTCTAGGGGGGTCACTCAGCGACTTTCATGGTTACACAGATTGTCCAGGAAGTGAAGGAAGGCTTCAATCGGGGGCATAATACGATGATGATTCTGCTGGATATCCAAAAGGCATTCGACACTGTCTGGGTGGAGGGCCTCGTCATGAAGATGATACGGGCAAGCATGCATAGCCACAAGGTAAGATTGAAGGATTCATACCTGGTCGACTGGACGTTCAAGGTTAGACTGAATGGAACCAGCTCCATAGTGAGGAAAGCCGGAGTAGGAGTGCCCCAGGGCTCTACCCTGTCACTACTCTTGTACTATATTAGCACGTTTCCAATACATGATCACACACAAACGGCAATTTATGCTAACAACACAGCAGTTTATGCACAGGCAACCGTGACGAGCGAAGCTGCCGTGCAGGTAAAGAGTCACTTGCACAGGGGAAGTCGTGCCGTATATGGCAAAGAAGAAAATAGTGATAAATTCGGCAAAAACTGAGCTTGTGAACTTCACCAAAAAAAGGAACCGTGAAAACGGGAATTTTCGGGCAGATTCAGGCCTCTGGACACCGAGAGTAGTGAGGCAAAGCCTGTGCGGTTCTTGCGGCTTGGGGATGGTTTTGATATTTTGATTTTATTTTATATTTTTGGATTCGGAGTCCACTTTCAGGTAAACTGTAGGTCCCGGGATCTCCCTTGCTCGCAGAAGCTCAGATTTTGAGGAAAAACCTAGGTGAATCGTGAAAAAAAATATACAAATATATCATCGGATGACAGGAAAAACTCACTAAGTGCTTTTTCGTTAATAACTTCTAATTTAAAAAAAATGTATATAAAAAACTTTAATACTCAGATGTAAAGTGAAATAGGTATCATCATTATGTTCGATTTAAGAATTGCTTTTCAAATGGATTTATGTTTTAAAACAGTAAAATATCTATAATTATCTCAATTGTTCAAATAGCACTTAGTGAGTTCTTCCTGTCACCCGACGATATATTCTGATAGGTCAAAATGTGTACAAGAGTTTCCACAATTAATTACCTATTGATGCGGTTGGTCTCGTACAAATCAAATTTTTCATTATCGGCTTCACTAATTTTTGTATGAGGTCTGGGTACACGTTAGATTATAAAGCACCTGTATCTATGGAGAATGTGCCATGTGAGACTCTTCTCTTGGTATAGAACACTGAAATTGAAAACAGAAACATTGTATTTTGTGAAGAAAATGTAGTTGTTAAATTTGTAGCAAACCGCTTTCCACTGTTTTAGTTATTATCCCAACAAGTACGGAAAGGGTACCTTTCCCGCATGTGACTGCCGTTACCCGAACGACGCAAAGCGAAGTTCGGGTAAGCAGTCGAGTGCGGGAGAGTACCTTTCCGTATGAGTTAGGATCAATATTTTTTTTACTAACGAATTAAAAAAAAAATATGTAGCACTCTTGAGCAATCTTTCGAAAATTTTACTTGCGCTAGTCTCAGCTGGCAGTCTATTTCAACTGTTTCTCACACGAAAACAAATATTTAACCTTTCCACTGCACTGTTATTTTACGGAAATGTCATCTAGACGCATATACGCTAATAGCATATAAATCCATTTTGCATATTAGTACGATGTCTAAAAACCCTGGTGAATGCAACGATTCAATTTTGTTTTGATTTTTCGGATGGCACCACTTGTCGGATTATGTTCTAGTTCCCGATTATCCGCGCTATATGGGGCGCCGTTAGTGTCAAAAGTAGTTGTTCTCATATATTTTATTTTTACCCAAATATATTCGTTTATGACCATATATTTATTAGTTGACACCAATATATATTGAAACTGAACAAATATTTCCATTTTAGCGTTCATTCATTCATAAATATATCAATCAATGCATATTAGCAGTGAAGAGCAATATATTTATTACTTGTTACCAATCCATATATAAAAATGAGCTTTCGATTACCACCACTAGGTGGCGCTCACATCATGTTTTTGGAATATAATTTGTTTTGCAAACCTGTTATGTTGATATGCATTGCATTCATACTTTTTGAAGATATGCAATGATGAAATCTCGAACAATCTTTCGATTATTTTCAACATAGCGGACGCGTTGCGAAGAAATGGCATGAATCGGTTACATGGCGCTATCTAGTGGTGATACTTAAAAGCTCATTTTTATATATGGATTGGTAACAAGTAATAAATATATCGCTCTTTACTACTATTATGCTTTGACGATATATTTATGAATGAATGAACGCTAAAATGGAAATATTTGTTAGGTTTCAATATATATTGGTGTCAACTAATAAATATATGGTCATCAACAAATATATTTGAGTAAATATAAAATATATGAGAACAACTACTTTTGACACTAACGGCGCCCCATACCGCACGTTGTGTTTGCATCGTTGAGAGAAAACTGTAATGCAGTTTACGCATAGGGGCGTTTTGTGTTTACGACTATTATTTTTATTCTGTTATCCTGTTCATTCGACATTAATATTCTGTTTCTCTGGATTCCTTAGTCAATTTAAATTTTTGATATGGTTGTTATATCACAACTCGTGTAGTTATTGTAGTTTCGGAAAGAGGAAGGAAATTTTTAAATCACAAACATAATTCATTCATTTTTGGTTGAAACGCATAGTGTTAGGCCAAAAATAATTAATAAATAGTTTTAGCAAGTTTTGATTAAAATAATCCTTGAGAATTGAAATAAGAGTGAACATCTGTTTCCAATAGACATGCAATATTTTTGAATGACAAATGACAGGTCTCTCGTAACAGTAAAGCAAAGCAAAATTTTGCTGAATTTGAGAAATTGTAAACTGTCACTTGTCATTTCCTAGTATTTGCAACAGTGAAAGTTTGTTGTGACTTAAATGATAATTACTTAATAAATAATAAGATTTATCAAAGTTCTGAGGTGTAAAAAAGTTTATGTACACCCCGCGGATAAAGTTTTAATAGTTCGTGAATTTGAAAAGTTCGATATACGGAAATTGAATCAAGCACTTGAAATATTGTTCAGGGTAGTTTCTCAAACAGTTTAATGGTTGAATACCTTAGATGTTCGTCGAATGCAATTTCTCTCTTCCAGTGTTGGTAATTTGGATATTTGATTTATTTGTTAATGCAGGTGAGTCGTTTTTGTTGGTCTGGTTTAGGTACGTTTCTCTAATACTTTGTCCAAAAAGGTTTTCAGTCTAGTTAAAGTTTTTCAATGAAATTTCCATAATTTTGGCTCTCTGCTCGCAAATATCCCTTGTCCGCTTCCTTCTTGTTGATTCCTCACTTGTTTTTTTCTGTTACTAAGTGAGTTTTTCCTCAATTCCGCAAAACACTCCTGATCACTTTTCAATAATTTTCATTCACTGTTATAATTTATTTCTTATAATTAATTAAACTACTTACAAATATCTCTATGTCATATATTTTTATTAATGATCCAATTGAATTTCCTTGAGTTTTCACAACTTTCAATAGTTTATTTATTTTACTTTTAGTTGCTGATATGACTCTTTTTTGACTTTTTGTGTCCTCGTCCTTCTTTATAGAAATCTACTTGTGATTGGCTGTGTGACAAGTATTCATATACAAGGTGTATTTTATTCAAATTCTAGTTTTTTTGATAATTGATATTTTCCTACTTTTTTCTTACCTTTTGGACTTGTTTTGAATTGTTAATGAATGAGTTCATGTATTTGGGTTAAGAAAGTTAATTTCTTTTAAGAAGAGTTCAGTTCATTACCTACATTTTCTGGCCTCGTACTCTAATAATTTATCAATAAATTTTTATTTGCAAGGCTTCTATCTATTTTTTTATTGACATTGTGATAATAATTCGATAAATTATGGTCATATCTATTTAGAAAAAGTATCTGTCTGGGCTCTTTGATGAAGAAATATTTTTCTTTTTCATTATTAGTTTTTTTAATTTTAAATTCCTATCTACTACTTATATATTTTATCATAACACTTATGCCTTGAAGAAGTAGTGAATCATATTTTTCTAATCACTTATGCATTAATTAAGTTCAAATATTCATGAATTGTACCTTAGTGAATGGATTATGTTTATGCATACCCTAAATCAGCCTTAATTTGATTCTAGAAATAATCAATTCACTATCACATGAGATATTTTAGAGAATGAGTTATGGAAAATGGGTAGATATACCAATTATATTTTTCTGTCATTAAATTAACTGCACATTGGAAACGTTGGTACTCAATATGTTTCAAAATGAATGGAGACTGTCAGAATTTAAAGAACGTGATAGAATCACGGACACTATTTTTTGCATATTGTTTAAAAAAAGTAAAAAATTGTTTTGTTTTTGATTATTTCCGTTAACCAGCTGAACGACAGCCCTCAGAAGTCGAAACTTGTGCGAGCTAAGGATTAACGAGGTCTTACCTTTTAACGTGCGATTCCTAAGCGCAAACATGTATTAAAAATGCGCTCATGAGATGATAGACCTTCGTAAGTATATTTATTTATCTCTATTGTGAAAAATCGTATGAAATTGTGAGTTGTGAAACACTTTTGGAACGTTTACTTGGCAACGCAACAAGGCACATGGATTTGACATTCGAACTTGACGATTTGTGGCCTGTACTTCTTGTTGATATCTGGTAAAGTTAGCTGATGAGAAATTGGACAAGTTGATCATTCTGAATCGATTCTGTTTTCAACTAGTGAAAGGTGCCAGGTTTCGTTTTCTTCGTACGAATGACTGCATGAGCATATTGGACCTTCCTATTTAAGGAATTTAAACCAAACTTTCCTTCAGGTACGAATTCATCACACATTTTGTCAAGCAATTGGTAATCCTATGTGTCTTTCATAAAATCTACACAAAGTTATTGCCATAGGCCTTTTCATCATGTTACAAGCGCATGCGCAGCCGCCATGTTGAATGAGCGGGAATTCAAAAGTTTCGTACTGTTTTGTGCAATAATGGCTGGATAAGCTGTATTATCTTCGCAAGAAATTTATCACTGAAAAAATTATTGATGGTGTTTTACTCGTTCACAATTCAATAGCAGCACATCATTGTGGAAACTTAAAAAGGTGGCTAAAGTGTCATGGGCGTTCGCAAAAAGCTGAAAAAAATTGAGCTGATTGAGAGGTTAGCCGTCAGTAAAACCCATTTGAGTTAATAAATAATGAAATGAATAATAATTGTATTGTATTCCAACCAAGTATGACAATGACTTGTAAGAACTTGCAGATACATTTAAATTAACATGAAATTTCATCTCGATTTTCATTACTAATATAAATAATTGAAAAGGATCTATAAATTCAAAATCTTCAATTGTACGATCTTGTATAATAGATACTGGTGCAAATAGTATTGAAGAAATATTGTTAATACTATAATACTATATGATATAATATTTAAGGGTTGGGAATACTATGCGAAATAACATGTACCTACTTACCTGTGTTGACTCAGCTTTTGCAAGATGAAAATTGACTGTACATTTTGAAGAAAGGAAGTGTTATACAAAACTTTTCTCATTCTGAAGTAACTGATTATCCTTCAAATTTGCACCCATTTCCCTCAAATGATGTGCCAAAAAATTTCAACTATGGATCTCTATTTATCATTATTCAGTAACATCATCAATCGATTGAAATCCTCTGTCACTTCAGCCAATTTTTTTCAATTACAAATCACATTTTCTGCATTTTGAATATGTTTTAATATATACTCTGCCTGGTGATTTAATTATTTTTCTAAAATATTGAAGGCAAGGTTTTGGAAATGTTATAAAATACTATGTATTATGGCTTTAAATAACTTCTGTAAGTTCTGTATCACGCCACACTCCATAACAAAACCGTTTTGTTGTTCCTTTTCGTACGGGAACCACTATAAATATTAACTCAATTTATTTTCATTCAACTAGGACACTTATTATTTTATTTATTTCTCACTTATTTTTCAAGTAAATGAGGTTCATTTAATATCAGGTAATTTTTATTATTTGTACTCGGGTATTTTAATACGTTTGTATACAAAACTGTCCGAAAAAGATGGCTGACACTGACGCATGCGCACAAAAAATTAACTGAGATAAAAAGGCCTATTTCTAAAAGATTGTTTTCGACTGCAGTCACTGAATGATTTGTTGCGGGTGCATTATGCACTTTAAAAAAGCTTTGTGTAGGAAAAAAATAACCTGCGTCGATTGAAACAGACTCCCCAACGTTGATTTCGTTGTTTCAATATGATAACGTTGCCATTGATATTAACATCTCTTTTCTTCGAATTATAGATCAAGTACTTACCTTTCGGAATTTCTGGAATTTTCTTCACCATATTCTATAAATTTCCAGAGAGTTTTACCCACGTCGAACTTCACAGAATAGCATACTTGAGAGTTTTGCTAGTAGGTTCTATAACCTACCGGAGTTTCTGTTCTGGTTCTGGTTTAGTCCGCGGTTATTTCGAATTTTCCAGTTCTTTCTAGAAGATATATCATGAACATCCCAGACTTGTCTATAGAAATTTCCAGAGATTTCCTTGTACTACTTTTCCTGACTGGTGGCCGAATTTCACAAATTTCAGTCGTGGTTCTATTACATTCTTATTATTCAATAAACTTTCAAAGTCTCCGTTCTGGTTCATTCCACGGTTTTTACACTCTTCTTTCTTATCAATATTAAAAATGATTCGTTTTAGAACAATTCAATGTATTTTTCGAACATATTAAAGTTTTTTTAACATTCTCTACTATCTAGATTATTTCATATGATTGATTTTCGAATATTCTAGATTACTCCTTATCAACCCTTCTGGCCCTGAATTTTAAATTTTTGGAGAAATTTTTTGTTGAGGTACAGTTTGCATTTATTGGGTGAACTAAATATATACATAAAAATATTTTTTCTTGAAAAAATGTGACGCACACATATGTGACCAAATTTGGAAATACAATCAATAGCAGGATAATTTATTTGACATGAAATAACATGATTGATTACATTTTGCCATTCAATTAGTGGACGGGTTCAATCAGTTATTTTCCATTTATAGTCAACGGCCACCTTTTTAGGCTCTTACTTTTTATTGCTTTTGTAACTATTCTCTTTCCCCTTTCAGATTGATGTAAATCTTCTGAATCTGGCATATACTCTTCATCTGTATGGTTCTCACGCTCTTTTTCTGCTTCCATTTTGTCCTTTTTCTGCTCCTGCATTTTAGCCTCTTTTGTATTTGTTTCTTCCATACTTTATTATGACGTTGTACAGTGTAACTTCCATATAACTATAACTCATTTTCACTTCCCGACAATTCTAGATCACTTTTATTTTCTAGATCACATTTATTTTCATTCCCTAGCTCCTGTCAGACATTATCAATTTCCTCATACTTATAAATTATCTGTTAGAGGCCGGTGAAGCTCCAGTCCTGTCTTTTTTGATTTGATGGGCTTGAAAAAAGTTTTTTTTTATGTATTTATGTAATACGTTACTGTAGAGTGAGACCAGATGTACACATTTGTGTACTTCGCTAAATTACCCTTGAAGCTCCGATCAAATAACATAACCTAGATGAGTAACTCGCCGCACACGCATTAAAAGATTCGTGTGTGGGACATCTTCCCCCCAACGGCAGTGTCGTGCGTTGTTAACAGAAATATTGAGGTTCAATAAAATAGAAAAAATGGAAACCCAATAGAAATGGAAACCTGAAATTATGATGAAATAATCTCCACAGGATTTTGAGAACAGCCAATGCTTTAATTGACATGATTTGTCATAATTCATTCATTTTTCTCTTTTCCAATTTGGTTTCTCTTTCTCGATAGTTACGACACTGGTAGCTTCAAATGACTGTTCTGTCAAATATCATATGCAGCGTTGTCGTACTGACAAGACTATATCGACAACGAAGAATCTTCGTTCGGCGATTGAAATACTATGGTTTTTACATGCTCCCACCAAGCTGCAATGAACATTTCAATTGCCTTCTTATTGATATATATTTCATTCAAGACAGTATTTTTGGGTTTTCATTGCCATGAATCTACCCGACAGATATCAAAATCTAGCTGACGTGCTTATTGTATCCTTAAAAAATTGCGACATTGAGGGATATCATTATGAAAAGATGTTACCTTCAGATCTATTTGAGTGTTACTCATCTAGGTTGTGATACTTGATCGGAGCCTTGAAGCCTGTTGGTAACATTTGTGACCATGTAAACAAACTTCGTTTTTGGACAAAAACAAAGCATGTTAGGAAACATATAATTGTACACAGTAATTATTAAGACTTTCAAAAATTATGCCCGAAATCTACAGTAACAATGACAATTACTTGCTCACTTGCAACTGCTTCATCCATCTTGGTAAACAACTGTCACTTCCAACGAATAATGGTGTCAACTTAAACTATTTTTGATAGATAGAGCAAGGAGTTCTGTAAGATAGAAAATAAATCAAATAGTATGACTTTCAGAATAAGAATAAATTTCAATATTTTGTACTGACGCAACGTATATATTTTTCTCTCTACTTGACATCAATGACAGATATTTTTTTTAACAATTCAATAATATACAGTAGATTCAAAAACCAATATAAACAGAAACAGTATATGAGAAATCTTGAAAAAAGGCTCTAACATTCTCCGCCCCCGGAACAACATTTTCAGGATTAGTTCAATCTTTTCATGTCGGTAGAATGCATAACTTGGAGACTGGTCTTGTAAAAAATCCTCTTTTTGTTTTTATCTGAGCCACCCGGATAATGCCATCTTTACCAGGGTAGAATTGCTCGACTTTACCATTCATTTCTTAGCATTTTCTCGGCTACCATGATAGTCACGTCACCAATTTTGATTGGCTCAGTTTCAGTATGCCATTTTTGTCTCTTCAGAAGTGTTGGGCGATACTCTTTCAACCATCTCTTCCAATATCAGTCTGCTAATGCTTGTGCAGAACGCCACTGTTTTCTGCTAATGATTTCATCCTTGCCATAAGATCGAATTCCACCTGGACGCAGAAGACGAAAATGATTCGGGGTGATAGCTTCAGGTTCTGAAGGGTCGACCGAGATGTGCGTTAAGGGTCTAGAATTGATCATATACTCTGCTTCACAAAGTAGAGTCAATAAAACCACTCTTTTCGGATTAACTGATTTCAAACTTATTCTCAGTGCAGTTTTGAATGCTCGAACCATTCGTTCTCAGACTCCACCCATACTTGCCGCTCCAGGTGGGTTAAATCTCCATTCGATACCTTTCGCAGTCAAGTCTTCTGAAACTCTTTCATGGTCTAAGCTGTCTCTCCATTCTTTCAGTTCTCTTTCCGTGCCGACGAAATTTGTCCCATTATCAGACAAAAATTGCTTGGGCTGTCCTCTCCTACACATAAATCTGCGAATGGCCATTATTGCAGAACTAGTATCTAATGATGCTGCCAGTTCAATGTGAACAGCTCTGACGGTGAGATAGGTAAATAAGACACCGTACCTTTTTTCTACCCTCCGACCAATTGATACATGCATCGGCCCAAAGTAATCGATGCCAACATAGGTGAAAGGAAATGATGTGAATTCAAATCTCTGCGTTGGCAAGTTTCCTATGATTGGAGCTATGGGTTTGGCATTTCTAACTCTACAAATTTGACATCTTCGAAAGCTCTTCTTAACAGCAGATCGAGCATGTAAGATCCAATACCTCAAACGTAGATTGTTATCAACAGTCTCAATCCCAAAGTGACCAGCTTCTACATGGAAACGGTCTATTAAAAGCATGGTATAACTACACTTCGGATCCAAAATGATGGGAAACTTTTCATCATAATCGATTGGAGCTTCTTCAGAAAACCACCAAAACGAATCAAATCATTTTCATCCTGAAACACCGAAAGTTTGTAGAGGCGACTCGATTTCGAAATTATCTTCCTATGATGTAACTGATATAGTTCTTCTGAAAATGAATCGTTCTGACTTTTGTGATGCTTCATTTATTTAATTAACATCCAAAATTAACTATGATGGTCGATCACGTTTGTGGAGGCGAATCACTTTTCTCACATGTAGAATCCATGCAGTAGAACGAACCAGCCTGATCCACTTGGAAAATCTTCTGATATCTGGCAATCTTATGTGTGATTCTGTAGTCACGATTGCAAAGACGTGCTCCTTCCTCTTCTATTTTATGAGTGTCTTCTGGTTCAACAGGCCAAAATTGTATATCCTGCTGCAAAAACTTTGGACCTTTTAACCAAGAACTCTTAACTTTCAAATTCGAATTATTTATAATTTTTGTAGCCTGATCAGCAACGTTTATATCAGAAGGAACCCAATGCCATTGAGATGCATCCGTGTCTTCTTGAATTTCACCAATTCGGCAAGCCACAAACATTGGGAAACGCCTGGACTGAGACCGTATCTGATTCAAAATTTTTAGAGAGTCTGTCCAAAAATTAAGCTCGTTCACAGTGAGATCCAGTTATTTTTTTATCGTTTTTGCAACTCTGCTTGCAAGTACAGCAGCCTGAAGCTCAAGTTTTGGGATTGTTTGTTGATTCAGAGGAGCAACTTTGAACTTGGATGTGATGAATGATATATGCCACTCTCCTTCTGTCTCTACTCTCAAATAGGCCACTGCTGCATACGCTTTGTCGCTCGCGTCGCAGAACAGATGAAGGTCTACGTTCTCACTAAGAACATGTTGTGGAAAATATTACCGTGGAATTCACTGATCCAATCCTTCCATGAAATGAACAGATTTTCTGAAATGTCCATGTCCCATTCGATACTAAATTTCCAAATTTCTTGCATCAGTAACCTAGCTTTTATCATCAATGGTGCAAGAAAACCAAGGGGGTCGAAAATTGACATGATCATTCTTAACACTTCTCGTTTGGTCGGTTTCTTGATACCATCAACAATTTCCGGTGATATATTCTTCAAATTGAGAGAAAATATGAAATTATCATCTTTCGAAGACCAAGACAGACCTAGCACTCGTTCTATATTTTGTGAATCTATTATCAAATTGCCTTGAACAGTACGGAGGTTTTCAGAAATAGATGACATAACTCTTTCAGAGTTGCTGATCCACTTTGTCATCTCAAATCCTCCTTGCAGATGAACATGAATGACTGATTTCACTTTCTCTATGGCTTCCTCGTCACTATTGCAGGAATCCAAATAATCATCTACGTAGTGCTGCTTTTTCATGATTTTTGAAATCCCTGGAAATTGTGATTCGAAGCTTTCCGCATTTTTATTCTTTACGAATTGGGCTATTGAAGGAGAAGAAATGGCACCAAATATCATTACATTCATTTGATAAATATCGGGAACTCTGTTCCGTTCATTGCCACGCCAAAGAAACCGTTGGGCACATTTATCATCTTCTTTTATGACGATTTGATGAAACATTTCTTTTATATCTCAAAACAAAATTTGATAATAAAAATAATCCAGCCTTTCGCAAATTTTCCTATACAATAGGATTGTCGGCAAACGTCGAACAGAAATAATTCAAAAGCCCCATACGACCGCCGAATCACGTCTATTCAACGCCTGGCAAAGTTTTCCTACAAGGATATACTTTGCAATCTTCCTGTAACAACCACCAACTGGCAATCGAAAACATGTGACATCTGCAGACCGGTTTCGCGATTCAACTCGCTCATCAGTACAGACTCGGCCACAATATGTAATTGATTTCCAATCGGTTTTGTTAACAGGCACTACGATATCTCTACACCCACTAAGAAAGTGAGCAGCAGAGCCATCTGTAGAAACCACAGAAAGATTCCGACCAGTACCACGACTTTGTTTGAGTCGAATATCTAAATTTTCATCATGAAAAATATTTAAATATTTCTTATGTGGAACTAAGAGTACTTGACGAAAGGCAATAAATTTCAAAACAAAATTTGATTATAAAAATAATCCAGCCTTTCGCAAATTTTCCTATACAATAGGATTGTCGGCAAACGTCGAACAGAAATAATTCAAAAGCCCCATACGACCGCCGAATCACGTCTATTCAACGCCTGGCAAAGTTTTCCTACAAGGATATACTTTGCAATCTTCCTGTAACAACCACCAACTGGCAATCGAAAACATGTGACATCTGCAGACCGGTTTCGCGATTCAACTCGCTCATCAGTACAGAGTCGGCCACAATATGTAATTGATTTCCAATCGGTTTTGTTAATAGGCTTTCCGGTTAATAGCTACTCTTCTTTGACGAAATCGCCACAATACCGAAACAAGAGATGGTACAAAGTCTAGACCTTGTAAAAGAAAATCATTGAGACTTGATTCAAGGATTTTTGCTGCTGCATCAAAAACCAGTCTCAATTTTTGAGGCTTTTTTATGTTCCAGACTGAAAAATGAGGAAGATACCATGTTCTTGGAGTATCTATGATTTCTTCAACTCTCAACTTCCTAGCGTAACCCTTCCCTACGTATTCTTTTATCTTGTCACAATACTTTTTTGCAAATTCTTCACTCTTCTCCATTTTACGTTCCATGCCCAAAAAATGCTTCATAGCATTGGGACGACTATCTGGTAGAGTAACTTCACAATTCTTCCATAAATGTCCTATTTCGTATCTGCCCTCGATTCGTGTAAGAGTTTTTTCCATCAATGCTACTGCTTTTTGATCTTCAACAGATTTAACCAGGTTATCTTGTTACTTGACACCAAACGATTCCAGTCTAAAACTATCCTTGACGAGAGTGTGTAGTTCTTCATCATGAATGTTTCGACAACAAAGACTAATATGAGCGGTATTATTGATGGATTCATCATAACCAATAGCTCCATGAACAGACCAACTCAATTTAGCTTTAGACATTATTGGTGCATTTATTCTGGGCTGAATAACTTGTCTGGGTATAATCAGCCCACAATTGTCTTGACCCATTAGTAGTTGTGGTTTGACAGACTTGATGGATTCCAAAATTTTACGATCTAGATATGGAAATTTCGTACAGATATTCTCAATGTCGATTTGTTGTGCATGCAGACTTAAGTTATTGACAGTATGTACTTGCTTTATCGTAAAAAATTTAGAAGATTTATTCACAGCTGCTATTTGAAAGGAAACTATTTTCGATTCATTCTCATGATGTGTAATTCCATTAGTCCATTGGTAACAGAAAGGAGAGACAGTGCCAGAAAGTTCAAGTCTGTCAGCCAAGTCATGTTCAATCATTGAACAAGTTGATCCCTCGTCAAAGAGCGCACAAACTACGATATCTTCGGCTGATCCACGAAGTTGCACTGGAACAACTCTAAGTAAAACTGTTTGCTCTGCTGATGATAAATTAGCACAGAGGTTCAGATTTGAGTTAGATTCTCGTTTCGCTTCTGTTGCTCGCTCCATATGAAGTATCTTGTTATGCTTTCCTTTACATCCGTTTTCTCCACACCTAGACCTTTGATGTGAACATCGACTCGCCAGATGTCCCTGATTAAGACAGATAAAACATATCTTCAAATCCAGAGCAATCGATCTTCTTTTCTCTATAGGATTATTGATGAAATCACCACACTCGCTGAGATTGTGATTAGCTTTTTTACAAAAAATGCAAGTAATAACTTATTGTCTTTCGTTCTTTGTTGGTTTCCTTTTTAACATCATGACAATATCTTTTTTCGAACTATAGTGTTTAGCAGCGAATGGATTATTGATGGATGCCATAAGATTAACTTCCTCCTCAAGCCAGCCGAAATAGATGGATGTTTCATTGATGGATTACGAAATACTACGTCAGACCTTGTTTTTCTTCCAACACTTGCTGTATCTTCTCGAAGACTTCTCTCTCCAACCAGTAGATTGTTTTTAGACATGTAATTCTTAGGTAGAGCCATGTAACCTTTCTGCACGCTATCCGCACCGACGCTAGTAATAGGTACATTCAATGACAGATATTTTTTTTATCAATTTAATAATATACAGTGGTTTCAAAAAACAATATAAACAGAAACAGTATATGGCAAATCTTGAAAAAAGGCTCTAACAAGTTCCGTTCAGTTGGTGTATAAGTAGCATATGTAATGCTCAGCAGTACTAATTAGGATTTTGTTAAGGATTATTATTACAAATATATAACGTTACATATGTGAAA
Source organism: Chrysolina americana (assembly GCA_958502065.1). NCBI lineage: Eukaryota > Metazoa > Arthropoda > Insecta > Coleoptera > Chrysomelidae > Chrysolina > Chrysolina americana. Next base: position 73,231,857 of record OY293411.1, read on the forward strand.
GCCAGGGCCGAGAGGGTTAAAGTGCGCTTTATATACTTCTGAATCGTTTATTCTAGATTTCTTCTTTCCATAAATCTTCATTACCTTCTGTTTCAACAAAAAATATTTCTTGATACTTTTCATCATACACAACAAAATAGCTAATATACTTTTGTGATATGCAAATCGATTGATTTTTGTAGGTATGATTCATACATCTAAGGAAACTAAGTCTGAATTTGTAATTTCGTATAAGCTACCATGCATAGGGACTCTCAAATTCCTAACACACCTGTTTCCTATCTATACAAATGCAGATTACCAAGCATTTACAAAATTAAAATTCTTCGGGGTCATATTTTTCACCTGATCCAGTTTCCTACTACAAAACTTAGGTGTTGATATTTCAAGAATATTATTCGATACTTTAGACGAAAATTTTGTTTATTCAGATATTATTCAGCAAGAATATGATTTGATTATTGAATTTATGAAATAAAACGAGAATAAGTGTTTCACCTGACAACAACCTGATATTTTGGATTACTGACTGAATCAACCCAAACCAATCATGGACTGTAATTATAATATTTTTGCGAGATTGATAAAAATCCCCTAGCTACGCCGCTGAGTGCCGAACCATAATAAAACCTAACTCATTTGCATTACAAATGAGCCGACGTCGGAAGCATTTCAAATTTGTCCAATAGGTAGTTCCTGGAATTTACATATTTTTCTGTATTGAGTATTCTCGAAATCATCCCGAAAAGTCTGGCCTAGATGAATTGAGTATATAAAGGCGACACATTTCACTCAGAAGACAAAAGGAAGTTAAGAAGTTTTATGAAGAAGTGATATGGAAGTTTTTGAAGAAGTTAATAAGGGTGAATATTTAACTAGTTGAAGAGATCTTAGTGTTTTATTAGTCAGTGAAGTAGTTGTTTATAGCGAAGGTAATAAAAACAGTTTAGTATTGTACTCGGCGTATTATTTGGAAATATCGTAACAATATTGTAAGAATTTCAATTCAATATTTACACATATTCAAATATAATTGGTTTATAGAGTTGAAAACTTGTTGATTATGATAGATTTAAATTTAGTTTTTTCCATCATAATCAGTCAGAGGAAACCTAAAACAGTGACAGATACATTATTCAACTATAAGTCTTGAAATACCTGTTTTAGATTTATCTTAGATTTGAAGTTAGATGTTTCAGATCCAACTTCATGATGAAGTCTATGTTTGTTTGTTTTATTTAATGTGTTTTCTTACAGAGAAATACGTACATTATTTACGTATCGGTTTTTGAAGAAAATTCAAACTAATTTCTTCCATTTCCGATTATTTCTTCGATGAGTGGTTAATTTTCTGAAATGAATGTATTTATAAATGTTTTATAGATTTTTATTTTAATGATTTTTTTTCATATTTCATGAGTAGGGAGTTGAAAAGTTTTGCGGCAAAGTAAGTGACGAATCTTTGTGGGTGGGTTTTTCTGAAAAATTATGGATTGATAATTGAGTTTTCAGCCGCTCTAGTTATTTTTCTGATGATATCAGTGTGATAGAGTTGCTTGTATTTAATACATTGTAATCTTCTAAGTGTCTGGTTGTAGGAAATATTCTTGTCTTATTTAGCATTATTTTCATTATGGAATTCTGTAAAAGTTGAAGGCAAATTAAATTTGTGTAGAATAATCCTCCCATGTGGTTATAAAGTACCATAGAGATAGAATGGATTCTACTATCGAGTAATATAATACCATGAATAAGTTTTTTCTTGATAATATATCTCTCAGTGTAAAAAAACTGTGTGTTAAAAGTCTCGAGTTTTTTTATAGATATATGCAATGTTCATACCACCTAAAGCGTTGGTCAAGGATTACCCCTATGTATTTACTTTTATTTGTTTTCTGGATTATGTAATAAGAGAATTTTTCATTTTGGTAGCAATATTTTCATGTATCTTCAGGTTTTCTTAAGTGGGTTATTCACTTTTCAGTAAGGTAAAGGTAGTAAATTTGGTTTTTGTTATATTTAGACCCAATAGATTGGCATCTAGCCATAGTTTTATATCCCTTATGTCATTTTTTGCTGTTGCATATGGTGTTGACCAAGAATGTCGTATATCAAGGCGGCGGTATCATCTGCATATGAGATCAAGTGGCCCGATATGTTCCTTAGTCGACATAGACTATTGATACAGACAGGAAACAGGATTGGGGGACAGTTTTGTTCACTACCCCCAGTGGTACACCCAATGTGATACTCTGGGGGATACTCAATTAATTGCCGATTTTGACTCTCTGCGTTCTCTGTGATAAATAATTTTGCAAAAAATTCATGACTGGACCACGTATTCCATATTGATGAAATCAAGGAATATGGCAATGCATTTTTCATGTTTTGTGAGATCCAGTACCGCATATTCAGTGTTTGAATTATTGATAAAACCAAATTGCCTTTCATTCATAATCTTTTGGTTATTGAAGAATTCAATATTAGATGTTTCTTCACACAATATTTTTGCAAAATTATGGAAATCAGACTTTAGGCCTATTGTTGCCCAAAACATTTTTTTCCCAGGATTTATTTACCAGCGTGATGATGAATTGTTTCCATTACTCTGGTATTTTTCCTTTTTCGTATACTAAATTGATTATATTATAGATTAGTGGTTTCATTACGTAGATATGGATACATCTGATGATTTCTGTTTGAATACCTTAAGGAGCAGGTGATCAGTTATTCTTCAGATTAGATTGTTGAAAATTTTTTTTGTGATTAACGAGGTCTTACCTTTTAACGCGCGAATCATAGCACTTTCTCAGGTCATTAGAAAAATAAATTGAATTCACTAGGATTGATCCAGTGACTGGTAAATCCAGAATGATTGAAAGCATTGACTCTAACCACTCGGCTAGTTGATCTTATTATATTATGTAAATGATTTTATTAACCGTGATTGGTTTATTAGTTATTAATGTGACAATTGCAAAAATGGAGTTTTTATTGCATTCGACGTGAATGTCCGACAAGGCCGTTAGGCCGAGTTGGACAACTCGTCGAGTGTAATAAAGAATTTTTGCATGAGTTACATACAACATTCTTTCTACGTTCATGTAAAAAGCAAAAATTGATTTATTAAGGTGCGGCACTAGCAGAGCAGTGCCGAGCACTGACAAGAAGTGATTCGAAGAGGTACTAAGTACTCTTGAAAAGTGCTCGGGAGTCTCGAGCACTTAGCACTTTTTTTCATGAAGTGCTCGCGATTACAAAGCACTTTCAAAAAAAAGTAATTCGATTTAGCAAGCACTAAGCACTTTTCAAAAGGGCGAGACTGTTCAGTTAAGGTATGCATTCACTTTCATGTATTCCAAGTTCATATTGCATTTGGAAACGGTTTCACTTGGAAAACTCAAATTTGGTAGGTGAACTCAGAAAGGATTGGAGTACTTATTGAATATATTTACATTGATTTAATAAATTTTTTAATTTTTGGTCGGCAATTGAAGGAAATGAGTTACTTGCTTTTGTTTTTTTCAATAGATATACCCATTGAAACAGTGCAACTTCCAACTGATAGGGAATATCCAGACAATGTCGTTTGGGAGATTAATTTGATTTCCGTAATGGGTGGCGAATAGCCAAATTGAAATATATAGCGGCGCCTTACCAACATTCTCACTGATTTCTTAATTCGGCAGTTTTCGGATAGAAAGCACCATTGTATAGTATTTATTATTTATAGTATACCATCGGTAGACGCTAGACGGGCAGAACTAGTCAGATCGAGAAAATGAAATGTTCATATTCATAAGCATTAGATTTTTTGAATTTTATTTTTTCTGCTCAACACTGACATAATTTTCAGTGGTTAAAATCCCAGAAAAGAGAAAATGAGTCAGCAAAATCTGTCATTGTCTGACGGTCTATAACTTGAGAGTCTTTTGTGGACCGCGGGCCTCCCAATTGGGGCGAGACGCGTAGGCGAATCGTCACTTTCTGCGGAGTGAGGCAATATTCATTCAGTAAACTTTGTTTAAGGTAACAAATCAAATACAAAATCAAAATATTGTAAAACAAAGTTGTAACCACTAAACGGCTGAACCGATTTTGATGAATTTTCGGTTGTTAGAATCGTCTTGATGCCGCAAGTGACACTTTATATATGTAGGATATCATTTCTTACGATTATTATTATTATGTTTTTCCAAGATTTTAATTCATTATTGGCAACAGCGCCGATATACTATAACTTGATGATTTATTTTCTTGGTAATGGACGGTCTCATTTCTCTGAGAGAAGTCGCATGCGCGAGCCCATGTGGTTTCTGCACAGCGCGGCCGCAAGAAATGTAGGGCAGTAGGTCAAAATAGTCAGTCGAGAGAAGGCACTGAACGGAGAAGGACGTAAGACGCTAAAGACGTACCGACAGCCGAGTCGTGATATTTCAAGTTCATTTTTGTTCAGTGGTGGACCTTATTTAATTAACACTATTTCTAGATGTATCTATGTGCCGTATATGTGTTGCTCTCCAGTGAATTCTGTGTCGTTTGTTACTATACCATTCACACGTACCTATAGTTGAATATACACTTTTTCTTTGTTGCATCCGTGGCCATTATTTCATAATTCACCCTAGACAACAATAACAATTCTACATTTATTTAAATTATGAAAAATCGAAATAGCGGATTTTTTGCTCCAAATTGGCCGTCTTGATACAACATAATAATTGTGTACTAAAAGCTGAAAATAAAAAAAAAACAAATAAACTAAAAACCCGACTGTGGTTTAAAATAAAAATCAAAAAAATGTAATATCTTTTCAAATGAAGTAAAAACTTGAAGCAGCCAGGACCTACTTGCTTAAAAAAACTATAGAAATAGAATGGTCTCGGCTACTTTTCTTTATGAAAAGATTATTATATTATTTGTTTTTTGTATTTTAGTTTAAACCGCTGTCGGATCTTTTAGTTTCTTTAATTAATATTTTTTATGTTGATTAGCTCTAATAAATAATTTGGTTCAAATGAAAAAGAATGTTGTTATATTTTTGGTGGATTTATTATTAATTGTGTGTGGCACTAAATAATCTAGTGTGGTGAAGCAAAATTAAGTGTTTCCATTTGAAAAAGTATCAAAGCTTCACCTTATCACTGTTACAAAAAAGAGTAATATTAATAACACATTAAACATAAAATAACTCTGTTACAAACTGCAAGGATATTCTCTGGAACAGCTTTTTGAATCAGTGTTGAATTTGTCACCCAGTTTACTACTTCAAAACCTGCAGATTTCATCGCATCACATACTGCAGTAAGGGTTTCAAAGGCTTCTTCTTCTGTTGCTTTGGAATCCAGATAATCGTCCACATAGAATTTCTTCATTATGGCATCTTTCACGTAGGGGTCCGTTACATTGTTTTCGGCGTGGTAATATTTAACGAACGGGGCACATACAGGGGAGCACGTTGCACCAATTGTCATTACCAACATCTCATAAACGTCTGGATCTCTGTCGAATTCTAGGTTTCGCCAAAGAAAACGTTGTGCTTCCCTATCTTCTTTGCGAATTCTCATTTGATGGAACATTTCCTTTACGTCCCCAGAAACGCCAAACCGGTATTGCCTGAACTTCCACAAGATTGCTACCAAAGACTGAAGTAAATCTGAACCTGCTGAAAGTGTGTCATTTAAGCTCACTCCATTCGACTTAGCTGCGGCATCAAACACAAGACGTATTTTCTTTTTTTTTCGGATTCGATACTGCAAAGTGAGGAAGATACCATGTTCGGTAACCTTCCACTTTGGCTTCTTCTGAGCTTAGTTTCCTGATATAATTTTTCTCTTCATACATCTTGATTTTCTGACAGTATTCTTCTCCCAAATCAACATTTCTTTGGCATTTTCGTTCGGTGCAATACAATCTCTGCATGGCTGTTCTTCTACTGTTCGGAAGTTTAGTATTGTCTGACTTCCACAGAAGACCAATGTCATATCTTTCTTCAACTTTCCGTATTGTATCTTCCATGGTCTTTACTGCTCTGATATTTTCTCGACTCATTCGATCTCGTGTAACTAATACGCCAAAATTTTCAGAGGAATAGGATTTTTTGATCTCTTGTAAATCATCATCAAAGTCTTCTTGTTCACAAACGTGCATAATACGGTGCTCTTGAAAATGTCTCCATTAGCTTCATTTTGTTGGCTGGGACCATGAATGGCCCAACCTAGTTTACATCTACTTGCAATCGGATAATTTCCTGGGCCACTCCGTATTTACGATTATGTCGATGTTGTCCTGGCCAATGAGAAGAACGGGTTTTTCGTTGCAGATATCTCGAATAGGTAGATTCCGTAGATGTGGCGTATTGCGCCACTCTGCCAATCTGACAGTTTGAGCTGGCAATGACAAAGTATTAACTGTCCGAATGCATTTCATGAAGAAAACTTTCTGCCCATCATTCATTTTCGAACTTTTCACATCGGTGTTCAAAGAATCCAATCTTATGAATGTCTCCTCATTCGTCCATTGCAGACATAGAGTTTCTTGGGTGCCGTTCAGTTCCAATTTTCTTGCAATTGTCTCGTCTAGCAGTGTTACTGTAGTTGCCTCGTCACAAAGAGCTAATTTCTGAAGAGAACCTCTTGGACCATACAGCTCAACACGGATTACTCTCAAGATAATCTTTTTCGCATTGGTACGTACTTTGCAAACTGTATTTGATTCATCTTGATTATTTAGTTGACTGTTCGAAGCAAGATCTTTATGTAGAAGCCGATGATGAAATAGTTTGCATTCCCTAATTCCGTACTGCTTCCTTGCCCTGCATTTGAACTTTTGTTAGTTTTTCTTCAAGCATGAGAAACATCCTTTTATTTCAGTAACTGTTTTCCATCTTTTCTCAGTGTCGTCCGTTTTCATGAGGGGGCAGTCATCTTCATATGCTTTATGGTCGCAATAACTGCATTTTCTATCACCAACTTTCTCAGTCACATTGAACACTCGTTCGGGTTTTCTATTATCTGATTTTTGTGCATATTTATCAGAAGACGTTTGAAAAGGAGTGCTTACATAGCAGGCAGCTTTGGCAATTTCTCCCACCCATTTGGAAAAATCCTCCAAATCCAATTCACCCTCACAATTTGTAATTTTTTCATCCCATTTTAACTTGAGGTAATCTGGCAGTTTTCTTAGAAGATGTTTCAGTAATTGTGGGTTCTGAAGATGTCGTCTAGATTTGAGCGTCTTCATTATGGATACCATGTTGTTAACTTCGCCAAAAAATTGGATCAACCTCTCGAAGTTGGAATCTTTCAGAAAGGGAAGGCTTCTGACTCTATGATGAATTCCGGTCGTCCGAAGCGCATTTCCAGGGTCTGTATTACCAATTCTACGTTTTCAGCTGTTAGCATCATTCCAGCTACCGCGGATTTGGCATCACTTTTCAGACACTTTTGGAGCTTCAACATAATTTCCTCATTAGAGAAGTTGCATAATCTACAAATATTTCTATATTGCTTTGCCATTGTTGTGGATTGCCATCATAGAAAGGAAAGTCTTTCTCCACAGCGTGTCTTGCTAGAAGGTTGTTGGTTTGTATTGGATTCGAGACAGATTTGATGGCATTTGAAATAGTTTCACAAAGCAATTTTATGTCATTTCCTACTTCTTTCTCATGAGGATAAACTTGCATATGTTCTGGTTCGTATGATACAATACCCATTTTGCTACTGATTTCTGCTTTTCGTTGTCTGAACTCAGTTGATCCGGAAACAGATTTTCTCTTTCTTCTGATCTGCTTTCTGTTTTCTCTTTATCGTCTAATTCCGCTTCTTGTAGGTCATGTTCTAACTCCAAGAGACGAATATTATTTTCTATTTCTTTTTCATCAAACTGAATTTGACACTGACGTCGTTTCAATTCCTGTTTCTTCTTTTCTTTCTCTAAAGTTAATCGTTTCTTCTCAATACTCAATTGTGAGCGTAAACTGTCTGTTTTCTTCGAAACTGATTTTGGTTTTGTTCCCAGTGAATGTAGACGGGTTGGATCGGTCTTTCTTGATCCAAAATTTTCAGGCCATAAGAAATCTGCCGACTCTGGTTCCCTCGGGAAGTCGAATTTTTTGATAGAATAGTAAAGAAGAAGTTTTTTGCAACATTTTAACAAAATTTGTTTATGCTCCGGCGACGATTTCTTGCAAAATTTTTAAATATAAGGGTTGGTAAATGACCCCCTGGCTCCCTCGGGAGGTCGAATTTTTTATTGGAGAGTAAAGAAAAAGTAATTTTCAATATTTTGACAAAATTTGTTTATGCTCCGGCGACGATTTCTCACAAAAGTTGAATTTTTATATATAAGGGTTGGTAAATGACCCCCTGGCTCCCTCGGGAGGTCGAATTTTTTATTGGAGAGTAAAGAAGAAGTAATTTGCAATATTTTGACAAAATTTGTTTATGCTCCGGCGCCGATTTCTCGAAAAAGTTGAATTTTTGAATATAAGGGATGGTAAATGTCCCCCTGGCTCCCTCGTTAAGTCAATTTTTTTTGTTGGAGAGTAAAGAAGTAGTAATTTGCAATATTTTGACAAAATTTGTTCATGCTCCGGCGACGATTTCTCCCAGAATTCGAATTTTTGATATAAGGTTTGGTAAACGACTCACTGGCTTCCTCGGGAATTCAAAATTTTTCATCGGAGAGTAAAGAAGGAGCGATTTGCAACATTTTGACGAAATTTGTTTATGCTCCGGAGACGATTTCTCTCAGAAGTTGAATTTTTAAATATAAGGGTTGGTAAATGACCCCCTGGCTCTCTCGGGAGGTCGAATTTTTTATTGGAGAGTAAAGAAGAAGTAATTTGCAATATTTTGACAAAATTTGTTTATGCTCCGGCGCCGATTTCTCGAAAAAGTTGAATTTTTGAATATAAGGGATGGTAAATGTCCCCCTGGCTCCCTCGTTAAGTCAATTTTTTTTGTTGGAGAGTAAAGGAGTAGTAATTTGCAATATTTTGACAAAATTTGTTCATGCTCCGGCGACGATTTCTCCCAGAATTCGAATTTTTGATATAAGGTTTGGTAAACGACTCACTGGCTTCCTCGGGAATTCAAAATTTTTCATCGGAGAGTAAAGAAGGAGCGATTTGCAACATTTTGACGAAATTTGTTTATGCTCCGGAGACGATTTCTCTCAGAAGTTGAATTTTTAAATATAAGGGTTGGTAAATGACCCCCTGGCTCCCTCGGGAAGTCGACGGCGACAATTTCTCTCAGGACTCGGATTTTTAATTATAAGGGTTAGTAAATGACCCCCTGGCTCCCTCGGGAAGTCGAATTTTTCAATAGGAGAGTAAAGAAGAAGTAATTTGCAATATTTTGACTAAGTTTGTTTATGCTCCGGCGACGATTTCTCTCAAAAGTTGAATTTTTAAATATAAGGGTTGTTAAATGACCCCCTGGCTTCCTCGGGAAGACGAATTTTTTCATTGGAGAGTAAAGAAGAATTAATTTGCAATATTTTGACAAAATTTGTTTATGCTCCGGCGCCGATTTCTCGCAAAAGATGAATTTTTAAATATAAGGGATGGTAAATGACCCCCTGGCTCCCACGGGAAGTCAAATTTTTTTGTTGTGGAGTAAAGAAGAAGTAATTTGCAATATTTTGACAAAATTTGTTCATGCTCTGGCGACGATTTCTCCCAGAATTCGAATTTTTAATATAAGGGTTGGTAAACGACTCCCTGGCTTCCTCGGGAATTCGAAATTTTTCATCGGAGAGTTAAGAAAGAGCGATTTGCAACATTTTGACGAAATGTTTTATGCTCCGACGACTATTTCACAAAACATCAGAATTTTAATGAAATAGTTGCAGAGTACACCCGCTGCATGACTTTTTTACAACAAAATGCTATTCGCAATATCTTGTCGAAATAATTGAGAATACATAACCAAGTATTATAATTCCTTGTATTTTCATCAGTCCAAAATATTGATTCACCCATTTTTGTCTCAATAATTAAATAAAACTCAATGGAACAATTATTTATATTTCGTACAAGTAAATTAATAATTGATTGGTACGCCACTGCTTGAAGCGTTCGGGTGATTTCGGAAATATTAGCCGCTATCTTTGGCCGCTGTCTTCACACCGGTCACCTGCCCTTCTGGGCCTGTCTGGTGCCGGAGTGTGGGAATCTGCTAACTCATCTTTCTCCATATCGTGGACTAGTCGGGGTCACTAATGTGATTACTTCGTCACTTGAAAGTCTAAACTTGCCAATAAAAACTATACTTTCGTCTATCAAACTTTATTGACGTTTTTCTTTCTAACAGAAAAATCTTGACTGACACTATTATCTTTTTTTTATCAATATACAAGGTATCTAAGTAATAATAAATCAGAGTAGCTATATACATAAATGATATAAATTCAAAACTCCGAGTATCAACAATATCAATTCGTGAAGGGGATACAGGGATTTAGAAATACATGACCATTTCTGCAATAGTTGCAACTCAGTCTACCCAGGCTACTCAGCTATCAAATAGAGTCTCATGCTAATTGGTTGAAAACTCTCGCAATTAATTGTATGAAATGAAAATTTCGAACTGTAAAGCGACTTTAAGAGGGTTTCAAGAAAACTTTGTCAGTGAGTTTCAGTGGACGAAACGATCAAATTTACTGGACAGAACCTACTATTCTGTTCGGCAATATCAGAACATGACATGTATCCATTCTTTCACTGTTCATTAGGAGGGGGCAGATTGATACAAGCTCCGTTGGTTGATGCAATGTTTATTGATGAATTACCAAAACAGTTGTGTTATTAATCATTGATTGCTGATTAATGTGTATGCGGTCTACTTCGGGAAAGGCCATTCTGGATGTTCCGAAAGCCTGAAATAAAAATGTATGAATGAAATATGCTTTCAAAAAAATTTTATTTTAGGGAAATTACAAATTTTCTTTCAGAATCATTATTGACAATTCACAAATGGATACTGCAGTTGTTAATAGACTCGTCCACATCGACTACTTTGAAAATTTAATGGAGAATATATTCGGACATTGTCCACCCAACTAAAATACTTTCGACAATGCGATGTTGCCGCTTCTATTAGAAAGTTATAGTAGCAACTTTGATTTTTCATATACACCCTGTATATAATATTATTTTTCGAATTTCTAACAACTGCCCAACAACTTTTCTTGATATTTTCCTCTAGCTATCTGTTACCGTTTTCGGAATGAAAATTAATTTCAATTTGTTTCTTCGGAAATCATGACCTTCAAAAATGCTGATATCTTTGAGTTGAGAATTACTTTGGTATCGAAATTTGTTTATAAGATAGGTGATACTTGAAGGCGTTCCACACCTCAGCCTATAATTTCCGTTACTTTAATACAGGTCGGTAAAAAAAGCAGTTTTTTCGTTTACTTGAAGAAGTGACTGAAAGTTAATTATTTCAAACAAACTCCCTGTATATTATTGTAAATTCATAAAGCTGCTGAAATTTTATTTCATTTTATGTATATCATACCTATAACTAGCTAGCTAAGTTTCGGACTTATGAGCATTTATTTGTGAAAATGTCCCTTCAGAACGGTATTCCCATTCGATATTTGGTAAGTAGGCCATAATAATACTATTTGACAGTGACATTGTAATATTTTCCTAATGTTATCGACATTTTCGTCAATTCAGAAGTTCCAAATACCTTCAAAACGAAGGAACAAAAATATTCAAACGAAGTTCTTATGAATTTGTGTGTTATTTTTGAAGAGTGTGATACAATTATTAGCAGAACATTCATAAAGTTCAATGAAATGTATCCGAATGTACCGCCAATGTACCTCAATAAATTTATACGAGTTTAGAAAAATTTCAATATGTTTTATTAAACTTTGAAAAAGCACCAAGATACTTGAAAGTGGAAATATTGATATGAATAATTATAAAAAACCAAAATAATCATGTGTTGGCTGCGATCATGAAATAGATATGAATTCCAAAATAAAATCAAGTACCTACTATTGGAATTTTCATGTCAGAACCATTTCTACAATTGAATCAACCTCACAAAAGAATAGCGGACAAAGTATACTATTCCACTCTCTTTATCCAACATTATATCATCGTTGGATAACATTTGGAGGTGACTCGCAATAAAAATGTTTGCAAAAATTCAATATCATTATACAGTGTCTTTCAAAAGTATCGGAACGGTCTCATATTTCAGAAACGGCCCTGAGAAAATTTACAAAAATTTCGAATGGGTGGTTTTTGATGATGTCCGAATCAACGGTGGTATCGGCAATGTTGCCAAATCAACAGATTTCCAGATATTGAGGGAAACTCATTTTTTTTAATGGAATACCCTATTTGTTTTCATTGCAATCAATTCAGCGACGCCTCATTACTTATGTCTCCAATTATCAGATTTTGAATTAATGCAGTCTCCGAAATATGACACATGGCTTTTTCGCTCAAAAGTCTGGGAACGTTCCAATATTTTCAATAATGTTCAATAGAAATTCGTAAAATTTTATACAAGATGGTATTTGATGATGCCCGATTCAATGGTGATATCGGCTATGTTGCCAAATCAAAGGATTTTCAGATATTGAGGGAAATTCAATTTTTCCAGATGGAAAACTCTATTTATTTTCATTGCAATCAATTCAGCGCCCTGTCATTACTTATGTCTTCAAATACCAAATTGTGAATTAATCTGGTTTTTGAAATATGAGAACATGGTTCGTTGAAATATCTGCGAACGGTCCAATATTTTCAAAAGGGCTCCAAAAATTATCATGAAATTCCATACAAAATAGTTTTTGCTAAAACAGCATTTCAATAATTGAGTTCTTTTCCAATAGAGTTTTGAACCAAGCGGTCATAAAATTCCTCAAGGTATCAGTTACCATTTGAGGCATGATTAAAAAAATATGAAAAAATTGAGTTATCCTCAATATCTGAAAAACTGTTGATTTGGAAATATTGCCGATATCACCATTGAATCGGGCATCATCAAAATCCAGCATGTATAAATTTTCACGAATTTTTCTTGAACCGTATTGAAAATATTGGAACGTTTCCAGACTTTTGAACGAAAAAGCCATGTTTGTCATAATTCGAAAACTGCAATAACTTAAAATCTAATATTTGGATACATAGGTAATGAGGCGTCGCTGAATTGCCTGCATTGAAAATAAATAGGGTGTTCTATTTGAAAAAATTGAGTTGACCTCAATATCTGAAAAACTGTTAATTTGGCAATATTGCCGATATCACCATTGAATCGGGTATCATCAAAAACCACCCTGTCTAAATTTTCATAAATTTTCTCTGGGTCGTTTCTGAAATATGAGACACTGTATGTGTGAGTTTTCCCAGATGGACAACTTCTTAATTTTTTAATAGTATTCATTTTAAAACTTGTAAATTATATTTGAAGACTTGAGTAATGTTTAACATTTTCTAACCGCCCAGTTTGAAAATTAACAAAAAAATACATACTGTGGAAATATTTTGAAGTCGAAAACACGAGCTGTTTCTCCAACGTTGAGTTTTTCAAGTTTCTTAATGTCATCAGCATCGAGTCGGAAATTGAGAACCTCAAAATTCTCCTTTATCCTTGATGGAGTTACACTTTTCGGTATGGGTACAATGTCTTTTTCCACAAGGTATCTCAATGCTATTTGCCCGCTAGTCTTTTTATGCTTCCTGGCGATTTCTTGAACAGTTTGATTGGTGAAAACGTTTGGTAGTTCCTTCTCCCTGAAAACAAATACTAGTTATTGAAAAGCTACTACTGAGGTGGTATATTTACAATTGACATTGAGCAAGTCAAGGAACAGGACAGAAATTAGGTATAGATTTCAATCAATCAATCAATCAATCAATCAAATATTGTCTAAGAGATAGTTCTTATTGACAAAGTAAATGTTAGTTATATGAAGTCATTAAAGAGATGTTTAAAAAAATAACCATCATGAAAGTTAATATGTACATTTTTCCAAACCCTATAATAATACTTTTAGTTTTATTTTTAATTGTTTATGTAACCTTAAAAAGTTTTAGAATTATACCTAGACTTAATTTGACAAATTTGCAAGTTAACAATTCAAGTAACTACCTGGAGCTTAAGCATAGACTTTATAATGAATCCACCATTACATGAAATAAATTGATTTATTAGTAATATTCACAACTTTTTTTTATAATCGTGTTTGTTTTTATATTGCACGATGTATGTGTACAAAAATGAAAAAATTGTTTTGCCACGTTATATGAAATCTACATAATTGAAACAAGACAACCTTTGTATATCCTCATCAGTCGACTCAAATGGGTTTCGCCATAAAATAGGTCGTTCATTAAAATTATGGCGAAGGAATAGGAAGAATTTTCATTTTTATAAAAACAGCTATTTAAGAAAAACTATTGATTTTAACCATAGGAACATTCGGGGGTAATATAACAAGACCTCGTTTATCAAATTATCAATTTCAACGAGAAAGATTTTGTTTGAAAATTTGTCGAGTCGAATTTGGAGATTTATGTTCTGAATGAAACCCGAGAGCTTTTAACCTTTATTCTTCGAATTTTCTATAACAGAAATGTTTTAGTGGAAATTCCAAAATTTATTAGGTTTGATAAACGACGGTCGAGTTATATTTGATCAGATTATTTCCCAGATATGTCAATTAACCAATAACATTAATTTCACAACGTACATTATTGAAGGGGCAAGTGGAAGAAGGGGTAAGTAACATTTTCTGAAAATATTCGTTTATGTCATGGAAGAAGGTGTTACGTGCATATGTACCTTGTCCCGTCAGGATTTGCTTCTATTCTTCATATCTGAGCAGATACACAGTGGTAGAAGGGGCAATGTTACATCAAACATTACGGACGCTAACTTTACTAAAACCTATTTTTCTCACAAACATATATTTGGAACATAACTCCTTCATCCACTTGCCCCTTCAATTATTTTTATTAAATTAATGAACATAATATGTCACACGACTTGTGAAATGTGTTGCATCATACATTCAGGCTACTGTCAAGAAGGACCATGCAGTTTATTCGTAAAAGGAACGAAGCGGGTTTATCAGCGAATAAATTTTGACAGACGAGGGAAATAATCGATGATATTTGTAGAGCCTATCGCTACCTATGGATCGAAAATATGCCAGGTCTTCCATTTAAAATGAAGATTTTGCACATTTTTATTTATTAAATTGGGAAGCTATTTTTCGCACCCTGTATATCACAAGTCTATTTTAGATATATCGTTTGAGAGTCTCACCAACGTACAATATTTGGCAAAGAGTATATTTTGATGGTACTTTGTACAGCTTTTCAATTTCAAATATAATCTGAGACCAATTTTGGGAAAAAAAGTGTCATGCAAAAAATCTCGAAAGCCGTCATTGTTTTCGAAAAAAAAACTTGAAGACATGAAGTACATTCCATTTCTCATGTAGACACCAAAAAACTGATAAAAAATGCAGGTTGCGATTTAAAAAAACTAAATCTGGACACCCTGTGAAAGTTTCATCCATTCTGTAGAGCTAAAAAAATAGTATTATTTTGCCCATAACATCATCCATCTATCTATTACCATAATGGAAATATGGAAGAATGCTCCCTTGTTGCAGAACCCTCTATATTTTTTCAACATAATTATAATTTCCTTGTGGTCTTCTGTCTTTGTTCATTTCCGTATTGTTTTTGAAATATGTACATATTCAAGCCAGACTGTATAGGTATGGTGGAGAATAAAACTACTATTATATTATTATTAGTACAGATATATAGGTATGTCAAACTTACTTTTGTCCTCTTTTTGTCATGGCTTCGTTGTATGACGGCGATGCCAAAGGTGAGTAGGCAACCACGGCTATTTTTTTCTCATGGCAATAATTCACTAAACTAGTTTGTTGCAAGAAAATGTGAAGTTCAACTTGCAAGCATGCCGGTTTGATTCGACTATTGCTCCAAACTTTTTCGATCTGTCTCTCATTGAAATTTGACAGCCCAATAAACTTGGCTCTACCAGCATCTACCTGTTCTTCCATTTTCTGAAACACATTATATAGAAATTCCAAATAAATAATTGATATCAGTCTAAAACTTTGAATAAACTGTTTTCAGGGAATCACAATCTTATAATATTATTTTGATTCGGTTTTAAGTAACAAATCGCAAATCACTGTAATCATATTATGAATAAACATAATTCCTAAGCTCGAACTGCTTTGAAAACACTATAATTATAATAAAATAAAATAGTCAAAATCAGAAAGGAAATTGATATTGAATTACATGAAAGCTTCGAATTGTTTTAATAGATTCGCATACGACGTTTCTTTTATTCAAAGCCATCATTAAATTATATATTTCGAAATTTTCAATCACAAATATTTTGATAGTTCCATTAAAACCGATCTAAATATCAGTCATCAACCTATCATACAGTTGCTTCCTATTTGACAGGACCAATCAACACGCTCTATTAGCGATTATTTGATTCACACATTGCTACACCAATGGAATTTCATGACTGAAGTCACATGATATGTTATATGCGCGGATATTTAGGTAAACACGGCTATTCATGTAAACAAAGCTTTCTTTTGTTTGTATAAGTGTCAAACGTTAACAACTCAGTCGCTCAAAATTGAAATGTCTCGTTTTGGGTTGTGTTCTATGACAGAAATTAATGCATATATTAAGCAAATCCATCCCAGAAAATACCGTGAAGAATAAAGAGTATACATATAAACGAGTATAATTAAATGATTTTGATACTGTTCATGAAATAATCTTCCTGAATATCACTCGACCATGACAAATAGAGACTATTATTTTCTTTAATTCATCTCGAGTAACTTGTATTTTGAGACAATTCAATTCGACCATGTGAAAATTAATAATCAAAGAATAACTTCCTCGAGCTAAAGCTCTCGGAAGTTATTCAGATTATTAATGTTCATATGGTCTCATTAAATTGTCGAAATACAAGGTACTCTCGATAGAATTATGAAGAAAATAATAGTCAGCTATTTGTCATAGTCTTGGGATATTACCTACGACTATTCAGCATGATACCTATATATCAAGGAACATGTGCATCTGACAGTACCCAAAGATGCCTAAAAACCCTGGTGTGCCGACTCATACCTGCAAAACTGTAGAATAAAACGCTGGACATTCGCTCGCTTGATAATGAGAAAACAAATGAAATCGCGGTCTATTTTCCAAAAATTCCGCGATACTACGAGAACCGCCACCGTCGGATTTCTTGTTAGGGTGAATTTTCATGAACAGAAGTTTGTAGTATTACGCATGAGCATGAAATGAATAAAACAACATTATCATTCAAATTTACAGAATCACTGTTCGCAAGCAGTTTTATAAGTTAAATTTTCGACTTATCATATAATTTTTATTTTGCTGATATGTAATTTACTGGAATAAATAATAATCATACATTTCACATAAAAGAATTGAAATTCGGCTGCATGGAAATTCACCATTAGAACCTGTCAATCTTGTGCTTGTGCCTATCTGACATCTGCCCAACATGCGCATGCGCCATTGTATCCGAGTTTTCCTTTTAAAGTTCTCTATAATAAAGTATATATAAATTAATAATTTTGAAGCTTATTTTGAGTTTAATTGCTTTTCAGAAGGGATATGTGTGATGAGTTGTGTGTTACAATGGTCTTTCGCTATTTTAAGAACTGTATGTCATGTAATAGTGAAGATGTTTCTTTTTTTGTGCAATTCTTTCTCGACAGAGAATTTATTTTTGGATGATCTAACCACACTGTAAAGATTTTACGAAAACGAATGGTAAAATAAGAAAACCTAAACAAGCTTGATGATATATGCAAAATTGATAGATTTCAGTATATGTGGTGATTTTTTTACTTTGTCACGAACTTTCACAACTTGAACTTATGGAATATTTGAAGAAACAGTAGGGTATAACAACACGCACTCAGTTGATTGAATCGATTTGAAAAAATGTTTGCCATGTTTATTAGAGCATGGCGAGTTAAGAAATAAAATGTAAGTTCCAAATTGGTTCCAAAGTATATTTTACAGATTTTAAGTAGTAGGTACTCACTTTCGGTACTAGACATAAATGAATAATTGTGTTCATCTCTCTGAATTTTTTCCACACTAAAACGTATGGTCAACTTATTTAGGAAAATAATATAAAATACAAAAAAATAAAGAAACGAACATCATTAATAGTCAATAATATTGCACCACGACATTTTTGATTCTGCCACAACTATTTTGACTTTCAAACGGTATTAATATCATTTTGAAAAAATAACACATTTTGTGTGGTGTTATTTTTTCAAAAATTTGGTCTTCCACTTGGATTATGGAAACTAAATTGCTTTAGAATGATATTTAAAAAGTTTATTGACATTCCGCCAAATTCAATCAACAACAATCACAATCACTATGTCCCTGGAATATTGACATGAGGACGAGGCGCCATCTCTGCATCCGATTACAGAAATAGACCACGATTTAATTTGTTTTGTCTTCAAAAAAATCAAAACAAAATCTAATCAGTCGGCACACCAGGGTTTTTAGGCATCTTACAGTACCCCAAATAAATACATCTTTAACGTCAAATAGAATCAATCGTGTTGAAGCTGTATAAGTATTCGAAAATGAATCGGGTTGGAAAAATCAAAAACGAAGAGATAGATAGGGTAATCAAACCTACAATCTCTAACAATACAGTGTCATTCATATCACTGCTATAAAGAAATTGATTAAAGAAATAATCTTCATAAATATAACACGACCTTGATGATTAATTGTCGACTGTTTATCAATGTGTTGTTATGTTTTGTTATATTACCGTTGATTATATTTTGAGGATTGTTGAATGAAGAAATAGAAATGAGAATAAGATAAGATTAAAATATTCATATACAGATTTGCAATAACATTATCGGAATATCGATCAAGTCAACCAATACAAAATATAACAGATGAATGCAATGGATAATCAAGTCCCATGAATGAATACAAACTTTATATCTAGCGAAGAAAAAAAATGCAATAGAAGTGAAAGACAAAGAAGAGTTTCATATAGGATAGACTTTTGTGAAATTAAATTGAAAATCTAAGAAGAAAACTACGAAAGCGTAGAAGGGCCACAAATAATTTTTTTCATTTCATAGCCTTTTCCGACTTAGATCTCGGAATTCCTACTTAGATCTCAGAATTCCGACTTGCATCTCGGAATTCCGACTTAGATCTCGGAATTCTGACTTAAATATCAGAATTCCAACTTAGATCTCGGAATTCCGACTTAGATCTCGGAATTCCGACTTGCATCTCCGAATTCCGACTTAGATATCGGAATTATTTATTTATTGAAAGAATAGCTTCTAGACAGAACAAGTTCTGGTATGAGGAAGTTGTACATATGTTCAAAAAAAAAATAAATATAAAATAATAATAAATTAACAATTGCAATTAAAAATAAAAATCATAAATCATAATCACTGATGAACAAGTCATAACAATAATAATTGTAAAGTCATAATAACATTAAAAAAAAATCATAGAACAGTCAACAAAGATCAAATCTCAACAGCAATTTCAATAATACAGTTTTATTTAGTCCGTAAGGAAATAATGTGCTTTTTTACAGAGATTTTGAATTTTGAGAAATGTCTGCAACTTTTTATATTATTGGGTAATTTATTGAATTCAGCTAGAGCAGCGTGGGTAAATCTTTTTTGACCAACTGAAGAGGTAGCAGAATCGAGATGGAACAGGTTATATTGTCTAGTGCAATGACTATGAATTTCAGAGTTTCTTATCAAGATGAAATTTGATTTTAATATTTTATTTATAATTTTGAATGAAATGTTTAGGGTATTTATTTTATACAATTCATCTGAAGGAAATGTATTTGTAATTTCATGAAGTTTATCAGTTGGTAAAGACGATACAACACTTTCAAAGATTTTCTATATAATGTAGATATTTTATTGAAAACATTTTTGGAACAAGATCCCAAATGATTATCAAATAGGTTCAGCGACCAAGTATGTGCGAATACAGAATCATATTAATAATTTTTTTATCAAGTTTAGGGCATCTTCTCAAAGCACCAATGATTGGAGATACTTTTTTCGTTAAGATCTCAACATGTTTGTCCCACTTCAGTTTATCGTCAATCCAAATACCAAGATACTTTTTTTTTCAGTTTATTTTAATATTTCGATTTTGATATTGATACTAAGGGAAATATTCTGTTTGCTTTTTTGCTGGAATATCATATACTCAGTTTTATTAGTATTTATAGATAGAAGGTTAGAATAAAGCCAAATTTAAAAAATTTTCAATTCTTCGTTAATAATGTCTTCTAGAATTTGATAGTTCTTGTTTTCATATAAGAGTACTGCTAACCCAATTTCAGATATATTTTGAATGTATAAGAGATACAATATGGGCCCCAAAATAGATCCTTGTGGAACGCCCTTAATTATTGGTAGTCTGATAGATTCAGAGTTGTAACATTTGGTACTGATTGTCCTATTTTCTAAATATGATTCCAACAGATCTTTCACATTACCTCTGAGTCCCATTGATTCCAAATTTACCAAAAGTTTTTTGTGATCAACTGTATCAAATGCCTTCTCAAGGTCAATGAATACAGCTACCACATAGTTTCCTGTATCAAGTCCCTTTTGAATAGCTTGTAATACTTACAAGTCGGAATTCCGACTTGCATCTCGGAATTTCGACTTAGGTACAAACATAGAGGAGCGACGCGACTAGCGACGAGACAAAAAACAGGTACATAGTATCGCGACAGTTATGAAACTGTCGCATGAAAACATAAGTTCGAACAGAGTGGACGAATTTTTTCATCAGATAACCCAACACTGCGTTTGTTACTTGCATAGGGTTATAATAAAGAATACGCCGTACTTCCCATAAATCTAAAAAGAAATGTGTTGAGACAATATTATTCTCTATTTTTGACATTAAAAAAAACATCTAGATGAATTTTTGAGTATCTACGAATCGATATAAACACTTTCAGCTACATAGTGGAAAGTATTGCACCGTTTTTGATGACAAAATGAACTAATTTTCTACCCCAGCCTATTGAACCAGAAGAAAAACTAGTTGTAAGTTTGAGGTAAGTAATAAAACAAAACCTTTATCAATAAAAGAATTAACAAAACAATTCATTGAGTTTATAAAAAAATTTAATTGAACCAACACCTCTCTATTTGATCATCTTTAGGAAATTTGAAATAAATCTCATTTCGTATTATAATATTGTAACATTTTTATGTAACCACAAATTAATTCCATTTAGGTTCACACCGTCGTCGGTATCAGTGATTGTATCATCATTAAAGCATATGCGTATTTCTGAACCAAATTCTGTATTTAATTCCTGAATTGTAGTAACTTACAGTCCTTTTTTTTAACATGTGGTAAGAGGCTATCAAAATATTTTTTGTCTTGTTTCAGGTATGATAACAATGATGAAATTCACAAAACATACCCTCCGTCAATAAACATCGAATTTCGTCGCTCGTGATACGTCAGGCGTCATCGCGTCGCTTACTTCCTCACTAATAAGCACACCTATACAAAAACTGCTTTCCAATTGACAGGGGTAGAACCATCCAGTGGAGCTTGTTACCCCTGAACTGAACATGAAGTGAACCGCACCTGACTTAATAAATGGGGTTAAATTGGAACATGATTTATCGTGATCTGTCAGATCACTTCGGGAGCTACCCGGAGTTACAGAATTCCGAGATCTGAGTCGGAATTCCGAGATGCAAGTTGGAATTCCGACTTTTAAGTCTGAATTCCTAGATCTAAGTCGGAATTTCGAGATCTAAGTCGGAATTCCGAGATCTAAGTCGGAAAAAGCTATAAAAAAGAAATTGTGGCCCTTCTACGCCTTCGTAGAAAACAATCTGCCAATAAAAATTACTTATTCTCTCTAATGAACTGAAAATATGAGGAATGATTTCCATATCATATCACTCGAAAAACAAAAACATGAGGAAAAAAATAGCAGATGAAAAAATAGCAATAAATTTCCACCAAAAAAAGATTTTCTCAATGATAAACAATAAGCTATTTTTTGAAGAACGACAATGAGAATATGAATGTAGGAAATGATATTTGGTGATCGGCATGGTCGTAATCTAGTCAAAATGTTCAAATCCAGTATTTTAACTGTGATACTTTATCGATTTGGAAACCAGGTGCCCATCTGATTCGCCTGTAAGCGATCAAATATCTGAATCAGAAATTAGTTAAGGTTTCAGTAATTTAAGAGTGTATAGTGATAGTACAGTCCTTATATACTTTCATATTTCAGAAATGATGTTGAAATTATCAATATAAAATATTTGTCGTTATCAGAAGAATATTAACATATATGAAGTACCTATTGCCATAAATGACGCATTTTCTGAAATAACTTTCACATAGATGACCTCATACTACATGATTAGGCAGAAAACGATCTACAGCAGTCCTTAAAGGTGAAGAGCACACGCATGACACCAGTATCGACAAATATGCCACGGTCCATCTCGACAGAGGACGATGCAAGGAATACGGAGATGACGTTCAGCTCGTAAACGGACGCATCCTACATCTTCTTTTTTCCGGAGAGATGCATACTTACCTAAGAGTGGAACTTCAAATTCGGAAATACCGACTTGAAACTAGTTTATTCCGTTTTTGAACTGGTAGGAATTTCCGAGTTTGAAGTCAGAATTTCCTAGTCAAAGTCGAACTTCCCAAACTGAAGACAAAATTTCCTAGTTCAAAATCAGAAGAAAAAAATGTCCTACTTTGAAGTCGGAATTTTCGAGTTTAATGTTGGAATTGCACAAATGTCAAATGTAATTCAAAGTTCTATGGGGTAGAAGTTGTCAGATATTTGCCTCATAATTTCCATTTTGAGAAAATGTGTGGAGAGAATAGTATTTCGACTGTGTCGAAATTATTTGTTTCGTTTGCATAAAAGTAGTTTGAGTATTTGTATAGTGTCTACATACTTTGGCGATTTCTCCAAGAAATTTCTCATTTTGGCACTGGAGAAGCGATAATCTTTCCCAAAATACGCAATGAAATAGAAAAACAGAGTGTTCTGATTCAATTGTCATTTTCATGGCGACAACAATTATTCAACAATTATTCATATTTTAGGTAGATAATTTTAGGATTCACAGATTTATATTAACTTTCATTTACATTCTCATTCAATATAATAGATCCGTGCATGATACTTCAGGAAAATTACAAAGAACATGGCACTAGACTTGGGACCAGACAAATTTGTTTTGTTATTGAATATATCAATGAAGACGTCAGAAGAAACAACTTTCTTCATTAGCCTTATTGTCTGTCCCTACAGGGTGAGCTACTAAAAAGGGTTAAGTGTTCATCGCCAATAATGGAAAATACCATCTGCGATTCTTGATTTTTTGTTATAATTTGCAGTGAAGAATACTGATTGACTTTGAATATATCAATTATGGAACGTATTCACAGGATGAGGCAAAAAACGGGTATTTCTGAAACCAGTTTATTCACTGATTTTTCATTGACTTTTCGAAGCATATTCTGTAGATGAAGCCAACGAACTATTCTAAGTGCATTTCACCACGTGACTACACAGTTGATAGTTATTTCCTGTCTGACATATGCAATACAATCAACACAAATTCATATCCATTTTTTTAATATCAAACGACAATTCAAATATGCTGACTGTCGTTATTTGTGAGTTTTTTAGAATTTCGTTAGTTTTGTTACTCATCTATGCTGTAATGATGACGTGCAAAATTGCTTGCCCCTGCAGCTACTTCAACTCTTTAAGGGCCAAATGAAAAACTATCGTAAAGTATAGACTGTATTTAGTTCAAGGTTCGATTCCCTTTAGAATATTTCATAAAATGCCCTTATCTGAGATTTCCCAGGTTCCCAATTGTTGATCATCATCCACTGAAGAATGTCTGAATCAAAAATAAATAGAAAATCCGGAAGTGATAGAGAGTATCCTCCATGAATCAATGTTTTGTGTCTGGCCATTGGGAACTATAATGTGAAAAGTTCTACGCATTCATAGCTCCCCTACCAACAGAAAGAAAATAAATATTTGTCTGTGTTTGTCATTTTGGACTCACCTGTTAAGAGTAAACGAAATTTGTTCTTTGTTATCATCAATATGAAACTTGGATACCAACAATTAATCCACTCGTATCATCTCTCATAATTCAACACTATTTTTAGCTAACTGTGTAGGGACGCAAAATATATTAAGAACAGTTCATTGGCTTCATTTACAGAATATGCTTCGAGATAGCCTACATTCGGACGAGAAGTTGATGAACAGGTTTCAGCAAGAACGCATTTTTTTCTTCTAGTATGTTATTTTTTTTGTTATTGTTATAACCGTCAATCGGTTGCACCCCTACGTGCAACCCTCAAAAGTCAGAGACTTGTGCGAGCTCGGGAAAGACGTAGCCCTACCTTTTAATACGTGTGATGCCATGCACGAGACCGGTGGCAATGCTGAGATTCTAACTCACGCTCTTTGGCTTATGAGGCGAGAACTCAACCCGCACACCACCGCGGCCCATAATGTATACCATAATTAATATATTCTAGGTCGATTGATATTTTTCATAGCATATTATACACAAAAATCAAGAAAAACCACTCGTAGACAGTATTTTCCATAATTAGCGTTGAACATTCAGTCCATTTTTGTGACACACCCTGTAGGGCCAAAATGAAGTTTCAAGGAGAAAAGTTGCTTCTTTCAACGTCTATAGTCTAGCCCTAGAAAAACAAGCATCCAGTGCCATACCAACTGTGTTCTTGATTCAGGAAAAATCAGTTTTAGAAATGATTATTACATAATGCAGTTGATATTTTGGCTAAATAATTATTTACCTTCCAAATCTTGATATGGTCTGTATTCTCCGTTTCTACAGGTCCTTCTCCTAGTTTGAAACCCACAGGAAAATGAATAAGGTAAAGGTCCACATAGTCCAAGCCCAGATTTTCTAATGATTTTTTGATGAACGTATCCACCCTGTCTTCGTGAATACCATCCGGAGGCAGCTTCGTGGTGATGAAAAGATCTTCCCGCTTGAGTTTTCCAGCAGAAATCCATTCATTCAAAATCCGTCCGATTATAGCCTCATTTTCATAAACATAAGCTGTGTCAATATGACGGTATCCGTATTCTAATGCAGCATTCAGCGCGGTTTTCAACTCGACTTCATCTTTAGCCTGTAAACGTTTCATTCAATTAGAAAAATATGATGATCGTGAGTGGTTGAACAGGGGTCCATATACAGGGCTATTCAAATTCGTGTCTATGAGATAGAAGGTTGGTTAAATGGGGGCAAAGTTGCGTATTTCAGAGGTAAATTACAAAACAAAAAAATTTGATCTAGCTTCTTCGGTTCTGGAGATATATCGGAAAACTCGAAAATTTCGAAATTTTTCTTTTGCCTATATCTTTTTGATTTGTGAAGATTTTTTTAAAGTTTTGGCACATTGTCATACAACTTTTTGTAGACTATTTAAATAAGTATGTGAATAAAAATTATATACAAAGTATCGTACAAATGGGGCCAAGAGTAGTGTTTCATATTGGCATAGTATTTTTCATTCAAACTACAGGGTGTTGTGGAAGTAATGAACTATCAGAAGTAAAATTTCAATATTTTGCAAATCCATAACAACTGCAATTGAAAAATATCAGAGAATGAAAAATGACAAGTTGACATTTTCCAAATTACAGCCGTTACAGAATTTAGAAAAAATTTAAATAATACAGGTAATAGTTCAATATTTCTAAAACACTCTGTAGCTCAAATGAGGATGCTACGCCAATGTGGAACAAGATTCTTGTTATTTTAAAAATTTCAATAAAAAATACAGGTCTAATTTGACAATTAAAAGTTGAGGGTGGCCCCATTTGTACGATACTTTGTATATAATTTTTATTCGCATATTTGAATGGTCTACAAAATTTGCCACGGCAATGTGCCAAAACTTTACAAAAATCTTCAGAAAATAAAAAGATATAGGCAAAAAAGGACTTTTCAAGTTTTCCTGTATATCTACAAAAAAGCTAGATGAGATTTTTTTGTTTCACGTAACTGACCTCTGAAATACGCAACTTTGCCCCCATTTAACAAATCTTCTATCTTTTACCGTTACCGAAATCCCCATGACCAGACTCGAAGTTGAATAGCCCTCCTGTATATTAGCAGAGGATCAAAATATCCGATAGATAATCGAAAGTAATAAACAATCGCAGAAACACAAATGAATAGAATAGGATTATGCTAAAACAGTACTTGTGCGACAGAACATTTTTGTTAACTGATATCAGAAATTACACTCCTATTAATATTATAGCAATAAAGCTAAATATATACAATAATGAAAATATAAATCAGTAATGCAAAGAATCAATTTCTTGTTCAAAGTTCGAAAATATGTGCTGGAGAGTTTCAAAAATTTTTCTCCAAGAAATTGATTTCTTCAGATCAAGATTATAATTTGTTCCATTCCAGTAATTTTTAATTTTGTTCAATTATATAATTACGATTATTCCACCTATGCTAAAATGGCGTGTTTTGATTGGTTGAAATTCTACGTAAGTGTCTTTTCAGTAACTTCTGGAACCTGCTTTGGTCTGGTTCTTTCAATTGTTTTCTCGAATTTGATCAGAACTTTATAATTGGTGCATTCGTTTGCTAATAATGAAATATGGTGGATTACGTAATCCAATCTTCCGCAATAAAACCTATACGATAGGTAAAGTCGTCGGCAAGTATTCAACAAAAAACAACTTCGTTTGCATCGAAGTGTATAGCATACTTATATAAACTGTTTTAATTTAAGTACACCCGATTTTGGCATTCGTTTGCAAATTCGATGTAATTTATCAACGCCTGAATCAAGTTGAAATCCACAAAAAAATTTGTGGTTAAGTAAAAAAATATTGTATGCTGTTGTTTTTTGAACCAATCTTTTGAGAAACGGTATTTCAATCCAAAAATTAATTTATTTAATTGACTTTTCAGATGATGACTTTCCAATAAATTTTTTTGAAACAGCCTAGCGAGAAGAAATATTACAGCAATAAAGCTAAAAATGTACATTAGTGAAAATATAAACCAGTAATGCAAAGAATCAATTTCTTGTTCAAAGTTCAAAAATATGTGCTGGAGAGGATCAAAAATGTTTCTCCAAGAAATTGATGTCTTCAGATGAGGATTAATTATATTTGTTTCTTTTCTAGTAATTTTTAATTTAGTTCAATTAAGTGATTACGATTCTAAAATTTCTGTGTTGATAATTGAAAACATCATGTTTTCGATTTTGTAGTTCGGCTCTTGATTGGCTACTGCATATGTATATAGATCTATACAACGAGAGAAAATATTATTCATATTTAATAAAATTTATATGTATCCAACAAATATCTGTTTTGAATAGCGCTGAATTTATATAAGTTCATTCGAAACATGTGGAAAGTTAAAATTCTACAAATAAAATATTTATTTTACACCAAGCAACATACACATATGAATTTAAAAAATATTTATTACCTGTAAACTTTTCTAAGCTGCATGGTAATAAACGTAAGGTTCAGTAAATTATATCAGCTTATTCTGAAATATTTAATATAAGTATGTAATGATAAAATATTCGTTACTTTTTAGAATGTCTCCATTTATTATAAACCAGTGAAAGCTTCTTTTAGAAATATGTGATCAATTATCATAATAATTTATATGTTTGTAGCAAAACTATATAGATTTTAATATAAATTACAAATATTTCCTTGAGACCAAGAACATTTTTATTGTTGTATACTATTTAAAAAATGTATTCTATTAAAAATCTTGTTTTGTAGCAAATATCATGGAATGATGATTATTAAATCATTGTTGAAAGTGAAGAGATATATTCTTGGTGTCATTATCAATGTCTATTTAACATATTCAACCTGAATCAGAATCACTCATTTTAATCAGTATTTAGAATAATAATGGAGAGAAATAACATATTTTATAAAAATCATTGGAGTCTGCAAAATGTACCTTTTTCTAATGCTGATCATTGCACTGTAGGGTTATATAACAAAAAATAATCTCAGATGAAAAACATTTTATTTTTATACAAAAATTAAAACCTATTCAATGATTATATATATTATAACGATTTTATAATTACTCTACAAAATAACTTTTAACTTGTATGACAAACATTTAACATTTATTTCAAAATCACTTACTTCGGGATTGATTAAAAACTCATACAGACCAATTTATCATTTTGAATAACTTAAAAATTGTCTAACTAGTAACACTGTAGTCACAGTCACAAATGGAGACTTCCTCTCCTTCATTAGGTTCTCCAGTTTCAACCAAATTATTAATCTTTTATATCAATAAATCATTTTATCATTGAAACTGAGCGATGTAATATGAAAAATACATATACTTGGTTGAAAATTGATATCATAACTTTACAAGCATATCATGTTATATATTAAAATATCTACACCAATACCGTTATAGGATTGTCCATATATACTTGTCCTATCATGTCGTTGTCGCCGATCTGAAAAAAAAATCACCTTATAATTTCTGTATCATAGGTTATAATAATATATAATATATTATATATATATATAATTTCTGTATCATAGGTATATACCTATCGTGCTAGGAATCACACGTTAAAAGGTAAGACCTCGTTAATCCTTAGCTCGCACAAGTTTCGACTTTTGAGGACTGTCGTTCGTAGGGGAATGACAGCTGGTTAACGGAAAAAAACAAATTTAAAACAACAAAACAATATGTTAATTTCACTACAAAAATAGTTATCTACGTTTGGAACAAATCTGTCTCTACCAGTAAAATTATAATATGCATTTTTGATCATTGGCATGATGGATAATTATGTAACTAATTTTTTCCACAATACGAATAATCTGAAAATTATTTACCTTGAAATTTCTTGTAATACTCCGCCAGCTCCCACCTGTTTAACAATTCTTCGATCTCTACTGGTTCCACCTCTCTATGCGAGTCCTGCGAGGTCTTCATTTCAGTTAGGTGTTATACCTAGAAAATTTGTAACTTCAAACACTATGTTCCTCTGATGGAAACATTTATTTCGTTTTTCAGTGAATACGAATAACAATACTTTACCTATATTTCTGTGAAAATTAAAAATCTAACGGCTTTACCGCGGCAACGCACGCCACGGTCATAAGGTCACCACTTACCACATGTTTTAACTGCGAAGAACTGACAAAAACTGCATGAAATCAAAACAATGGGTTGAGAGGGAGAGGACAGGGGTCGACCGTGAATTCACGATTCGACTTCGGCTCGATCCATGTGTATGTAGATTTTATTCCGAGGAAACAAATATTGTTCAGATACAAGAAATAAATACCGGATCTGGACTTACAATAAATCTTGTAGTTTGACATTAATATATACAGGGTTATGATAAAGTAATGCACAAAATTCATGAAACGTACAACGATCACTTTTGAAAAAAATGCAAAAACACGTCAAACTGTTTTTTTTATTCCGCATCTTTTGACATAAGTTAAAAAAATAACACGTCAAAGTTGTCAAAGTTATGACGTCATCAACAAATTTTTTTAATGGGAAGCCAAGAGTTTTATTACATTATGTGATAGAGCTTGTGTTTTTACACAAGGGAAAAATAGTTGCAGTAGGGCTCACATAATAAAAACAACGAGAAAAGGGATAAAAAACGAAATAACAAAACCAATTATAAAAAGAGGTCAAACTTAAACTTATCTAGTAAGAACATGTGTTCTTATAAATTTTTTCAATTGTTTTACTAAAACAACGGTTTGTCAGTGTCAGTCGTACAATTAGTGTCACCACAGTTTTATTATTATGGCTCGTTTAACCAAAAGAGAAAGGATAGAAATTCTAATGATGGTAGGTTACGGCGATCGCCTTCGAAGTCATGAAGAAGCATGTGCTTGATTTAACGCAACACATTTTGAAAGACCTCCAATTGCTAGAAGCACAGTAAGCTGAATTGTTGCAAAATTTGATGCAACGGGAAGCGTGAGGGATGCTCCAAAATCTGGACGACCAGGAATAAGCGACGATGTGAAGTTAGATATTTTGCTGTCAGTAGAAGAACACCCTCACGCAACTACAACAGAAATTGCCTTACAAGAAAATGTTAGTCAGTCGTTTGTAGTAAAGATGTTAAAAAAAGAAAAACTACACCCATACAAATCTTCATCTTGTTCACGAACTCTCAGAAGATGATCCGGACAGACGTTTGGAATTTTGTGAAATCTTCATGCGGCATTGTGACGAAAATCCAAATTTTCTTAATAGTGTAGTATTTTCCGATGAGGCAACGTTTTGTCTAAGTGGTTCTGTAAATCGACACAATTCTCGCTGCTGGGCTCGGGAAAATCCCCACTGGATGCAGACAAAATACACCCAGCGTCCCCAAAAAATTAATGTTTGGGTAGGAATTGTCCGGGGAAGATTTATTGGTCCTTATTACTTTCGCGGGAATTTAACAGCTGAACGATATTTGGAACATCTTCGTATGGCAGTGCTTCCGGACCTACTTGCGGCATTTCCGAATCCAAATAATGGGGACAACTTGGATCCCAGTATTTGGTTTCAACAAGATGGCGCACCACCACATTATGGTCATACTGTTCGAAGGTTTCTGGATAACCAGTTTGAAGGACGGTGGATTGGAAGACGTGGACCAATGGAGTGGCCACCTAGGTCACCTGATTTAACCCCCCTTGATTTTTTTCTGTGGGGACATTTGAAAAGTCGGGTCTACATTAACCGGCCAGACAATTTAGAAGACTTAATGGAAAGAATTAGACACGAAATGACTCGTATAACTCCGCAGATACCATCGTCTTGGCCTATGTCAGTTAGTAAACGGGACACAGTTTGAACAATTCCTATAAGAAATAGTTTTGGTTTAATGGACTGTATAGTTAATTGAAAAGTTATTATGAAACTTACGTTTATTTCGTTTTTTATTCATTTTCTCGTTTTTTTTTCTCATGTGAGCCCTACTGCAACTATTTTTCCCTTGTGTACAAACACAAGCTCTATCACATAATGTGATAAAAATCTTAGCTTCCCATTAAAAAAATTTTTTGATGACGTCATAACTTTGACAACTTTGACGTGTTATTTTTGTAACTTATGTCAAAAGATGCGGAATAAAAAGAACAGTTTGACGTGTTTTTGCATTTTTTTCAAAAGTGATCGTTGTACGTTTTATGAATTTTGTGCATTACTTTATCATAACCCTGTATATATTTTAATAAATATATTATTAATATTGAACAATTTGATACTTCGCCTAAATACTACGAGATATTTCTAGGGAATATGTTGAATATCTCTAAAAACAATAATTTTGTACGAAATATGCTTTCTTATCGATTAAGAAATATGCCCTAAAAATGTTTAACTTATGGAAAGTTTATAAGGAAGCTGTGCGTATTATTCCACGTGTTTATATTTAACAATTTATCACAAAGACGACTATCATTCATTTCTGTCGAACTTACATGGCTCTAACAAATTGATTTGTTAATATATAATAATCTTTTCTCTCAGTGTAGCTGTCAGTCAGTTGAAGTTCCGGAATCGAAGAACAACAAATAATTAAAGTCATTGGTGATAGCAGTTCAAATAGTTTCGATTTTATTCATGAAATAATCTCAAATAGAACTCGTGTTATCGGCAATTATCGTATATTCCTTCTCGTTTTCGAAACAGATTATGTTGCTTTAGGTAACCACACTTGCGCAAGCGTTCGTGTGGTTGCCAAGCAACATGTTTCTCAAAATCAAAGCATTTTCTATTTCGATAATCATCGATACACTTGTTGTATTACCTACGAAAATTAAAGGAATATTGATTTCCTATAAGGATATCCATAATTTGTTGTAATGTTTTCTTTCTTAGTCGGAGAGCTGATGACGAATTTTGGGAAGGTTTTTTAGGCAAGCTGAAATTGCGAAAAATTATAATTTTGTCAATTGGTGAATCCGGTCCTGAAAGTCGTTTAGCGAATTAGCGGTTATTTCGCTACTGCGCAGCATGTAACATTTGCAAAAAAAAAATTCAAAAAAATATATTTTTGGCAACTTGAATTTTTTTTTATCTTTTAATTTATAATTTTTAGAACTCAAAAAAAAATCCCTGACGTTTTTGTCGGTTATTAAGTATTAACTGACGTCTCCAAAATTAATTTTTTTAAATTACCAAAAAATATTCTTTAGGCAATCAGAAATTTAAATCACGTATATATTAAGTAATTTCAGTAATACCTGCAAATTGCCTGACGATTTTGCGGGTTAAAAATAATTATTTGACGTTAATAAAGTTTGTAAATAAGCGCAACAAAAAGTCTCACGCGCAGCCGTAAGTGCGACAAGGATAGCTAATTGAGGCATGCTGGCAGCTGCCGGGGCCCGAGCTCCTCGCGCTGTGATTGGCTATTGAGAAACCACGTGTTTACAGCACTGTGTTCAAAACAGAAATATTTAATTTTTTTATTTTTCTGGAAAAAAAAATCATGAAGAAAATTGTTTTTAAAAAATTGCATTTCTAATTTTTTTTTTTAGTTTTGAAATATGAAATTCCTTATATTAATTTTCTTGTCTTAATTTATTTGTTGAAAAAATTATAAAAATTATCAGATATCATTCAATTTCAGTATTATTATTATTACTCAATTCTGAAAAATAAATAAAAAATTTGTTTATAATACCTGTTGAAGATGTAGATGGTTGAGATGATCTACTAACATTTTTTTCAACGTGGTGCTTCATCGAAGCTGAAAAAAGCCGATAACATTGCGAATGATAACCGTCTGTTTGGGTCACATTTTCCGGCAATTCCACATCACAATACCGATAATTTTTTTCTTGGCGAATTTTTAAAAAGACTTTACATTTTTCCAATACTTCTTCATTAAAAACAATGATCTTATCAGTACGCTTTTTACAAATAAAACATTTTAAATTTGTTTTATTCATCGTGATTTATCTGTTTATAACCTTAAAATTAAAATTTGTTTATTAAATAATTACAGCACTAATTTAAAGCAGTTCAAACTATATACACAAATATTTACACAGTCACATATGCACGTACGTACATGTTAAATTTCAAAAAAGAAATTATATTTTAATAAAATTTTTAAAAAAGATATAAAAACACTGGATAATTTTTCACGAGGCTCCGAAAATAACTGTTGTGAACGCAGTGCCGCAAGTAAGCTGGAAACACGAGGTTTCTCAATAGCCAATCACAGCGCGAGGAGCTCGGGCCCCGGCAGCTGCCAGCATGCCTCAATTAGCTATCCTTGTCGCACTTACGGCTGCGCGTGAGACTTTTTGTTGCGCTTATTTACAAACTTTATTAACGTCAAATAATTATTTATAACCCGCAAAATCGTCAGGCAATTTGCAGGTATTACTGAAATTACTTAATATATACGTGATTTAAATTTCTGATTGCCTAAAGAATATTTTTTGGTAATTTAAAAAAATTAATTTTGGAGACGTCAGTTAATACTTAATAACCGACAAAAACGTCAGGGATTTTTTTTTTGAGTTCTAAAAATTATAAATTAAAAGATAAAAAAAAATTCAAGTTGCCAAAAATATATTTTTTTGAATTTTTTTTTTGCAAATGTTACATGCTGCGCAGTAGCGAAATAACCGCTAATTCGCTAAACGACTTTCAGGACCGGATTCACCAATTGACAAAATTATAATTTTTCGCAATTTCAGCTTGCCTAAAAAACCTTCCCAAAATTCGTCATCAGCTCTTGGACTATCTTTGAAGTGAATATCCGTTCTTCCCAAGAACCAATTATATTCCTCACAAATACCTTTTTGTTTCTTCCAAACAATTTTCTTTCTTGTCTCATGCTTTGATTTCTCTAATTCAGATAACATTTATTCGCCACCAATAATTCTATTCATAGATTTTAAACAAAAATTCTTGATCGAAGCAAATATACTCTTTGTTCCAAATAATAAAATATGGTATTTTAAAGAAATTATTGAAAATTCAAATAATGGAAACTTTAAATCAACCAAGCTTGTTTGTTGGAACTATCCAGATTTCTTTGAATTCAACATGATTTGTTAAATTAAAAAAAATCTTTTAATAAAATGTGTTTGTCATAAATGAGAATCATTCCTTTCAAATAAATATAAGACAAATGAACGAGATTATTTCACGCAAAGGAATGTGCATTAAATCATGTTATCTAGTTGACTATGGTTTTTCAACCTCCCTAGCTATCATATATAGAACTAAAAAGAGGTGATGCTGCAGGTTTCCGAGTTTTCCTACAGCTGAAAAGTGAATAAATCACCTGAAACATCAGTAAGTCGCCCCGGAGCGCCACGACAAATAATAATAATAGCCGCCCTCTACCCGCACAGGCTATGCCTTTGGGTACACTCAACGAGTGTTTATCAGGAAGTATTATTATTATTATTATTAAATACAACTGGACTCTGACTCACTATTGCCAGATCCTGTATAACTTGTTTGGTTGGTTTGAAAAAATCATTTGTTGAAATTACGAAAGTCATACACCATTGAATGAAAATAATATGTGGGATCAGTAATATTCAAGCTAGTCAGAATTTTCATAGATTCATTGCTTAAAATAATAAAATGCATTTCAATATATTAATAGAGAATTGGTCAATCAATGATTCCAGTACTTACCTCCCAAGTTCCCAAACCAATTGTTGGTATTTTTAGTCCACTAGGCAGCACTTTCACTAATTCTGTCATTTTTGGCAAATTGTTTTCAAGATACCTACTATCGTGATATATAATTCCTCAATTATACTACTGAGCTGGCATGAGAGTGAATCAATCTACCAATCAAACAGAAACCACAATCGAGTTGAAATATCAATAATTTAAACAAAACATGATGGCACGAACACAATATTTGAATCATGACACGGCACTTTTTCAAGGTAATCTACGAGATTATTTAAATAACATTGATGATAAACTATGTTGCAATACATGGAAGTGCGAGTATTTCAAGTGGTCACAACTCAGCATTAAATAATCTCAGGTAATTTCATCAAAAGTAGTAAACGAGGCGGTTGTTTCAGTCTTATTATGAAGTATGGTGAAAATCTAAGAAGTTCTCATTCTGTCATATGCTATTAGATAAATCCATTGCACTATATTTATTGAATTTTCCACCATCTTCCATTTCAGAAACTATAACATTTAAGGCTTTCTCTCTTGTATTCTAGACCCTTCTTCCCTGCCGGTGGCCAACTTTGAGAACTCTACTTGACTGTCTTTTCAGTACGTTCTGGAACCTGGGTTCATTCGTTTGCATAAAAGTGTAGCACTTTTATAAACTCGGTGTAATTTACACCCGATTTTCTCAAAACTTTGTGGTTAGGTGAATAATTATTTTATGTTGTTGTTTTTTGAACAGTTAGTTTGATATATGTGGACGGATCTCATAAAATGGGCATAATTGAATTTAAAATGTATGATAAGTTTGTCACTTTGCGAGGAAATGAAGAAGTAACCAATCTTCTGAGAAACAGTAAGTAATTCAATTCGAAAATTAATTTATTAAATTGACTGTTCAGATGATGAATCTACAATAAATTTTTTTGAAACAGCCATGCGAGAAGGAAGATTAAGGCTGAAACACCATGGAAGTTTTATGTTTTTAGTTTTAGTTTTCATAATTTTGGATATTTTTTTAACGCGAACTATCATTGCCATTATAATTCTGATCACGCCTCGTAAATAATCTTCTTCGGAAATTTCAACCTTCATTTTTCAGTTCTGTTATGCATCTTGTTTTATTTGTAAAATATTATACAAATTCCCAAAACTTAAAACTTATTACATAAAACTTCAAATGTGTCTACAGCTTTACAGTTGTTTGGGGTATTGCCAAATGAAATGAATATCATGGAAATTATTCGCTTACAGCAGGATACTACAGATAACCGCTATGGGAATACTGAGGTGGAATCAGAAACGATGTATCCAACAGAGAGTTCTTCTGATGAATCAGTAGATGCGATGAGAACAATATCCATAGAGAAAGGAATTGATAGATCTTAACATTACTAATTCTTATTATCACAAATTTTTTCTTTAACAGAAAATGGTTCTTGGATTGAAATGTCAACAGAACTTTCATTAAATCAATATGAATCTTAAAAAAAATGACAAATCATTTGATTTAAAAAATAGGGCATTATGGAAGCTAATCAATGGTGCAACAGAGGTATAATTTCTCACCAAAAGTTGAGAACCGGTACAAAAAATTGAATAGGGAATATGAAAATAAAACGGTGAACAACAAAGACTAGCTATGAATTTCCAGGATAATTACGAATCTGCTCATAATTCTCATGCGAAAATTGGCAATTTTCAGTGTGTTGGACGAAATATACGTAGACAACAGGACAGTTTTTCCGTAGTACTTTTTGAAGTCAATTGGTTCAGGAAAAAAAAGTAAAGAGATGAAAAATAGTTCTAGGACACCAAAGATATTCTCATTGAGTGGGAAACCAAGTTTTTCTCAGGAGCAGATTTCAATATCACCTCAAGCTGATGAAGGAAAAGAAGAAGAAATTAATGATGAAAAATTTCAAAGGAAATCATATAATTGCACCAGTTTAGTGAAAATGAACTGGAACTAAAAGAACAAAAAGGCATAGAACGAAAAAAAAGTTTAGATCAGAACTGTTGCCAACTAGAGAGGGGAAAAATTGGAGGAATATGAGCAAAGAAATGATTTGACAAGTATAAGGATGTTGTGAAAAACAAAGTTAGTGTTTTTTGTTCCATAAGTAGGAGAAAGTTTTCATATCAATATCAATGTATGTTGTTTAGAAATAGCTGTATTTAGAATGTGGAAAGCTCAATACACTTTGTGAAGTGTATAATTTTTATTGATTGCATTAATGAAACATTTTCAATACATACAAAAACTTTCCCCTTTCAATGGTTATATTTGTTTCTTATTTATTTCTACATATTCGTCGTCTGTTATGTTTTGAACCATGGATCAGAAGTACGTTAAAATAAAACCAAATGAATGCATAACTTATTTTTTATTCTTCATTTTTGATATATTTCAATACATAAAGTAATTATATTATTGGAGGCAACTTTGAACTAATTTTGTTTCTTATAGCACTACCTAGTTCACTATCTTGTATAAGAGTGATTTCATTGTCATTTGCAGAGCTATTATGAAAATCAGTAGGTGAATTCAAGATCACCATCAAATACAGAGAGTTTTTTTGAACCAGCTAACTTGTTTACTAAACAACAGGCCCGAATAAAATGGCATAGGTACATGTTTTATTCCTTGCAGTTTGTAGTGAGTTGCCTGAAGCGTTGTTTGATATCCCAAATATATTTTCTATATCCACACGACACTGACTCAGTTTGTGAATAATTTTTTTGCATTAGGAGACACAAACGCCAATGATTACGATAAGGTATTATCAGGTTTTGCTGACAAGTATAAGCCGAGTCACCAAGAATAATATGTTGACCTCAAAAATCAATTAGATGGTATTATTCACATTTTATCATTCACACTAATATACCTATAGATGAATTACTTATTTTTTTTTTCGAATTTGTTGAATTTCAACTCTAGAATCATGTACAGATCCAGGATATCCTGTGAATATATCGATGAACATTATGTTTTGGTTACATATGCCTTGTACATGATGAGAAATTAAACATTTTCTACTGTAGTACTGGTACTCCCATCAATACACCCTAGCAGGTTAGACTTGGTAGAGAGTATGAAACAATTTAATTTTGTGGAGAAAAATCGTTTTTTTACTTGGGTTTCAACTCAGTAACCATGTCATGAAACAAGAACCAATCGAAAAATCTACTACCAACCTGCTACTCCAGGAAACTTATATTTGGAACGATAATATTCAGCAGGCTTATTCATTTCTTCTTGAGACGACCACTTGATGAATTCATCAGGCATGTTACTCACAAAAAATGTTATTCATCTGTTTTTATGATTGATGGTAGATACAGAAAGATGGATATCGATAAGGAATTTAATCTTATTTTAAAGGACCATGCACGGTTCTAATGGAATAGGAGTCCCAGTTGAATTAGCTAGCTGAAAATTTGGTTTAATGTAGTTTATGATGTCCTGCTCAAATGTCTCCATAGGCACAACGAGATCTGATGGAAAAGCATACATTATCAAGTTGAATGTCATTACGTTAACGTCGGGAGTCAACAGGTTAACGGCATTGTTGTTGAAGAATGTGTGTTGAGGTCATTAACATCAACGAGATGTTCTGATTTTTTTTTTAAGACCATGCGTTTTCACCAACTTTCCCGCACGCATTTTAGTTTTGAAAGTATCACTTGCCCGCACTAGTGCGGAAAGGTAAAATATGTCGATTTAACGTTAGTATATGTACATTTCATCGATTTTTACCTATATATTACTATTCAAACTGATCTCAAAATCAATTCACATTACAATTAAACTAAACTGATTCAAGTGGTTTGGTGTATTAACCAATGATTTGCTGTGACAACCAAGTTCTCATCAAGATGTCAAAGTTTCAAGTCAAAGAGTTGTCAAAGTGACAAATTCAGCATTTTTTATCTTCAATAAAAGCAATATTTCAATGGATTCGTGAGG
Source organism: Chrysolina americana (assembly GCA_958502065.1). Classification (NCBI taxonomy): domain Eukaryota; kingdom Metazoa; phylum Arthropoda; class Insecta; order Coleoptera; family Chrysomelidae; genus Chrysolina; species Chrysolina americana. The sequence continues at coordinate 73,270,714 of OY293411.1, forward strand.
CGTAGAGCTCCCAGGAGCAAATTTAAAGGCCGCAGTTGAGGTAAATTCAGACCTGTTACCAAGTAAATAACAATAAAAATACGAACAGCAATACAATCAATTTCCAAACGGTTGTAAGGAAAAAGGAGTGAATAACTTCAGAGAAAAGGATTTTTTGTCTAAATTTTCCGAGATGACTAATCCAATACCCTATTAAAATAAAACAAAACTTAGGCACAAGCAAGTTTCATAAGTTGACATCGTTACTGAAAAACAAATTCTTGGTTTTCGACCAGCACATAAAGCGCTGATTTTTACCAAAGAAAACATATACAAGTTTATGCTAGCCCCTGATGAGAAATATCTTATGATTAAAATAGTTTTGCTCTAGCACATATTTGATAAAATGTCAACAGAGATTGCTACCTACTTAGGACTATCTAACCCAGAACGTTACACAGGTCACAGTTTTAGATAATCCTCGGAAACGTTTCTAGCAGATTCAAGCTAATGCATAACCAACATAAAAAACGTCTTAGAGGCTGAAAGTTAACTGCTGTTGCTGAATATAATTTGGAGGACTCCGTAGAATAGAAAAAAATCATCTTGAATTAAAAAAAATTCATGTACTGACAACTTGCAACCGATGCTGTCTTCGTCATCTTCATTCACTTTGCAATCTACTATTGTTACTCTCTACAGCCAGTTACCAGCAACTAACTACTCTGGACCGGCTATTCTGACTCATTTGCAGAATGCAACAAATTAGAGTTTGGTATGTTGAAATAAAATATATATTTTCAATGTGCCTTTTGAATCTTCATCGAAGAAAAATAATGTTCATAATTCATGCGTAAATTGTCTTTCCTGCCCTTGACTGCTTGTCCGAACTCTGCTTCGCGTCGTTCGGGTCAACTGCAGTCGCTTGCAGAAAAGTATCACTTCCCGCACTTCTTAGGAAAATATCTCTATTCCGGGCTTTTCATACAGAGTGAGTTTCGGTCAATGTTAGGTTAACATCTTACTTTCCCTCACCTCTCACCTGTTTTATTGATTCAAATATTTTCAGGATTGTGGCATTGCCGTTTCTATAAAAAGTCCAAGCAACTTTATTATTCTGAATAAAATACCCTGTACAGCTTGTGGTTAATAATGAAACAATAACTGACACAAACAAAATATGTAACATGCTGAGTGACTTTTTTGTCAAAACTGTAACATATTCTAAGCCAGACATAAGCAAATCAACAATGTCACCAATACACAATTATACACTATTTCTTATTCCCATAACACCATACGAGATTGAATCTATAATTACTAAGACTACTAGTAAAACATCAGCTGGTATTGATGAAAACCTCCAAATCCATTTCCATTTACAAACATAAAGGATCATAAGATGATATAAATAACTATAAGAAGATCTGCTTACAAGTCAAATTGCAAAAATCATAGATACGGCATTCAACATTAGACTAACAAATTTCATTGAATCCCAAAATCTTCTAGGTACCTTTCAACATGGCTTTCGACAAAATAAATCAACAATTTCTGCTATTGCAGACTTATGTTTACGACTATATGAACTCAAAGAAGACTTGTATTACTCTTTTCTTTGATGTAAGTAAAGCATTTGAAACCGTTGATCACGCTCTTCTTTTTGAAAAGCTGTACCACATTGGTGTTAGAGGATCACCACTTAAATAGTTATTTTGGAAAATGCGACATCCGAATGTGGTAATATAGAAAAAATAAAATTCACCTCTTTCATTCCGAGAAATATCACTCACAATTTTTGCTCTTTAATAAAAATACATGATAAAAGTATAGAACAGGTAATAACTACAAAATTCTTAGGTATCACTCTTGATCACAAAATGAGCTGGGAAAATCATATCAACATATTGAATAACAAACTGAGTAAAAATTGTTTTGTACGGAGGCAACTCAAGGGAACGGTATTTCAGGACATTAATGTTGGTCTACTATGGTCTGGTACAGTCGAATCTGTCATATGAATTGATATTCTGGGGAAGCTCAATTCATATTGACAAAATATCATATCAGCCAAAAAAAAAATTGTCAGGTAAATTGAAGGGGTCAATCAAAGAACATCATGCAGGCAAATATTTATTGAATTATCTATTTTAACAGTACCGTCACTGTATATATTTCAAACTATTTTAAATGTAAAAAAACAATTACAGGAGTTACCTAAAAACAGCTCTTATCATAACTATAATACTCGAGGAGCAGAAAGCTTATGTCAACCATTCTCAGGCTGACCATTGAGCAAAATTCCAATATGTATAAAGGAATTATTTTATAACCACTTTGAAAACCTTCTTCGTAAAGAAAGAGATTTCAATAAAGGCTTCAAATCTCTTTTATATACATTTGTGATAAGAAACGCTTTTTATTCTGTAGAAGAGTTCGTGCAGAGTTGAAACATATTCACTTTTTCTTATTGTCAATAGTCTCTTGGAGGTACATTAGTTTTAACATATGTTATATTATATAAATTTCAACGTATTATTGAATGTTTATTTAGGTATTTTAATGCAAATATAAATGTATGGTTGTCAGGTGCATGATTTTTACTCATTCGCTCATCTTGATATGTATGACTAGTCTAATAAAGTAGGTACATCTATGTATTATCATCTTTTGTATTACTTTAACAGATGAATAAATATATTTCTATTTCTATTCTATTTCTATATTAACACATTTTTGAAATAATATCCTGATGGTAGTTTAGACGAACTCGAAGTTGTTTATTTACACCGCCAAATCGACTCCATATCAAACAAGTTGTGCTGAAATCACTATTATTTCCGTTAGGCATAAAAGTGGTCACGAGTTCGTTTTTTCGAATGAATACTCCAGTAAATTACTCAGAAAATTAAAAGATAGGAAAAAGTTATTTGAGATGATAATCATGTCCCTATACCTATACATTACATTTTCATCATAAAAATTAAAATAATTAATTGGAGATTTTAAGTCATACGTACATGATGAGGTCAACTTTCGTCACCAATGGTTTGATTCTCAGCATATAAATTGTTCAACATAAACGAACTGCAATTCTCTCTCTGGTCACTACCGACGTTTGTCAGTTATCATGTTCAAGGCACAACCTTTCATAACAAAATACAAAAACAAAGCAACATCCCAATAATGTCATAAGCACTACTTTAAAACAGATATCGACATGTAGATGCTCGAATCGGTCATTCGGTGTTGCAACTTCTGTGCTCCCTTCGGACATATCAGTATTATTTCTAACCTCGACTACAAACTTTCGTTAAAATAGAGGCTGCTTCAAACGCTCCGTAAGCTCTACTGCAAGAGCCAAAATAAATTTGGCACCGGTGCGCGTTTTGGGTCTATTCTATAGGCCGCATTTATCATATATTTTATTGTACAATAGTAAAATTAGTGAATATTATTTTAAGCCGCTCTTATTGTGTTGTTGCTAAACTAATACTTACGTGCCAATATCTGAGTGAAATTTTATAGAAATCAAACATTACATACAAGACATTACAGAGGTGGATACAAAAATGCGAAACACAATGTATTTTTTAAGAGAGTTGAAATAATATTGGTACTACTGAAATGGAAAAAACACAGGCTCTCTAACGATACCAAACACGACATGTACTTCTATTCGAAAAAATTGCAGATGACGTCACTCCTCTAAGAATAGCACATTAGAAAAATATTTGAAATCAAGAAAAGATGCATGCTGAAATAGTGTTTAACTGTTATATAAATTCTTTTCTCAATAACTCTGATTTAAACTGAGAAAAACAGGCGGATTCACACATTCGACTAACTCTGTATATGAAATATTATCTTTTAGTTGGATCACTCCCCACATTTCTGAATTCAGAGTCAAAAGATCAGTCGAACAATATGAAAGAAGATATTGGGTATTGACTTTTAAAACACCCTGGATGAATGAGAAACTGAAAGTGGTTTGAAGTATTCGTCATACTGTGAGGAAATATTCCGAACAATTTATCAAATCATATAATCAAGTATCCATTGAAATAAAACTAATTGAATATTGAGATAATGACAATGCATACAATACACCAGATTTGTTAGATTATGGAACCTATGAGGCCCTACCAAACGTTCACAGCTCACAGACATCGTAGACGGATATAATTATTTCATGCGAACAAGGTAGGTACTTTAGTTCAAGAATTGTAATTGCGTTCACTAGAAAGGAGATAATCAATTAGATATGGACCAGTTTTGCTAAATTTAACAATTCCAATAGATAGATTTCTCCAATTTAACACCAAACATTCACTTTACCTTTTTTCTGGCAGGTAGTTAGTTACACGCATGTTTAGTACCTCATTTTCGAATAATGGTAAACAGTATAGTAATTTCCTGCTGAATTAATGGAAGAGATACTTTCTTACAATCATCTCAAACGTGTGTCAGAAAAATCACCCGTTTTTTGGATTCCTGATCGGTTTGAGTGTTGAGATTCAACAGGGAAAATATTTGAAGTGAGAATTCAAGTATTGTAGTTTTTTCATGACCAATTGCATGCTGGAATGTCTATTTTATTCACAAGAAATTGATTGATTTTGGTTTAAAATAGGTTACCATTTGACTGTATCAATTTGAAATTGGAATATCTTCATACTATTTACTGAATTTTAGTTGATTCAGTCAGACCTATCTCAGTAATACTCATTCAGAGCTTTCACTAAAGTTTTGAATTGGTATAGGTACATATACCCCAACAGAAATACTAAACTTAATTTACATTATTCAAACTACACATCTCCTAATCAAATTAATCTAAATGTTTCATAAACATAAAACGAATAACAACAAATTACAAAATGTGGACATTTCAAAAATGTATTACAAAAGCCAGTGCTCCCTGGTTGACTGAAAATTGAAAACTGATGATGAGACCACTCGACAAAGCTTAAATAATATTAAAAAATTATTAATATCTTTCTATTACCTCTTGTTTGACAATGAAAATATAATCATTTCCCATGAACGAGAAAAAACACAAATAATAATTACTCAGAAATAAGATACTATATATATTCTACAAGATTAGATTCTTCTGTAAGAGGATGATTATAAAATATAGCAAATACTTCTGATCTTCTCGTCCACCGTGCTTGCATTCTTTATTGAATCGATGTTCATTCTTGCTCTATTATAAGCCGCAGATGTAGAAGCATGCCTAGTACTATGACTTTCAAATATTGACGTATCTTCTCTGCTTGACATCATTACATCCTTAATCCAGCGGCTTATAGACTGATTCGAGGCTTTATGAAAGGGTTTTCGATATGTTAGGATCAAATATTCTTCCTTAGTCCTTATTGCCTGAGAAACCTCTGAATACTTGACCAGAGTCTAAGCCACACATAAGTCCGGAGGATTTTCGAAAAACTTGAATTTCAATGTAGGTTGTACCTGATTGAATCTTGATGTTTTCAATATCTCTGTGTAATAAATTTCAACGCCATTTTCACTAATTTTAATATTTTTTTCCATAACTTTGGAAAACGTCTGAGTTCTTTGTCCTGACGCTAGTACTAATAATACAACTAAGTTCTTAACCAATTTCTCTTATGGTGAATCTTCCAAAGGATACCATTTTTTATTGCGATTCAAAACATGAACTGGATCTCAGGTTTTGTTTTACCTTGGAAAACCATTGTTGAATCATAACATCCATTCGAATGTTTTAGTGCTAGGTATTTCTCACGTTCCAATATTTTCATGTGAAACTAGCCATATTGGACCGCTGGCTGGACAGACTGAAGTTAGAGTCCTAATGATTTTTGAAAAATCCCCAATTTTAGCTTTTCTCAAAATAAAATTTATTTATTATGTTCACTATGGATTCTTTTTAATCGTCTGATCCGTACATGGTCATATCAGAAATATTATATATGAATCCCAAATATTCACAAATTTGAGAAGGAATAAAATGGGACTTTTCAAAATTTATTATCAATCCAAGTCTATGTATGTATGTATGTATGTAAAGTTTTTTTTTAAAACACTAGCAATTCCCCAGTTATAAAATGTCGTCTAAATAAATGAGGCATAACGTCCCTTGTTTCCTGAAATGATGGAATACAAGTTTAAGAAGTTTCGTAAACATATACGGAGCTGTGGCTAAGCCCTCAGCTGAAAAATTGAATTCATACAGTTTTTGCTTACATTAAAAACAAAGACATTTTTTATGGTTTGCATACATGGGTACCATGTAATAAGTAAGCATCTTTCAAATCGATAGTAGCCAAAAAGCAGTTTTTTGAAATTCAATCTTTAACACTTTTATAAGATGATAAACCTATTGGTTCTATTAGCTTCCTGGAAACCAGAAAAAAATTCGAAAGAAACTGATCCTTTGATGGCTGACATTGACTCATATTACCTTTCTCCAGTGAGTCTGAGATAACAGGTATAAATTTCATTATTTCACATTTTTGTAGCTGTGGATTCGAATACGCACACTGAAAAGTCTTTTGAATAAATGAAATTTTGTAGCCATTGATTCAAGACAATATGTTCTTGTCTTTAGTGAAAAAGTGCCATGCAGTTGCATAAAATTTCAACCTTCCCCCGTAAGTGTTAGTACATAAAATATATTTCACATTGCTGCGTTTGTTGTAAGGTTTGTACTACTGTCTGACTTCCCGTTCCTTCTTCTGTGGCCTCTCTTTCATTTTCCCCTTGACGTACTTGCGCTGGTAGTTCAAAGAAGCTCTTACTGGAGTTCTTCAAAGAGAGGAGCTAGAGCCCGGTGGAAAATTCTTTGAGATGGAAAAGTTATTTTTCATTTCCCTGCTTCAATTGAGTTTTAAGTTTTTTTTGGACTGTTTGATTCAGATTAGTTTCCACACGATATTTATTATCTGTTTATTGAAAACGTATTGAAAACATCACATATAGTAAGCTCGGGTAAGTGTGACCGTGATTTTCATTAGTTCGCATTGAATTTAGTCCATCTAATGAACCTGAACTAATTTAACAATGAACTTTTGCAGGTATTTACTTCGAAGGCCAGTCTCTGTAATACGTCACAGAAAACTGTTGAAAAACGTATTCTATGAATTTTATTTATATATTCAGATATACATCTCCATAGGTCACACTTCCCCGGAAATTTGGGGCAAGTGTGATTCTGGCCAAATTTAAAGATATTAATGCACGTAAATCTCTCTTTGGGGCAGGTGTGAGTAAACAGTAAAGGAACTTTCACCACAATTTATTTGTTTCGAGATATCTTTATTCAAAACATAGTTAGGAACATTTTAATATTGAATTTGAAATGCCCCATTGGAAATAAACAAAAAATAATCGTGAAAGTGAACATGTGTTGAAAAGAAAAATTTACAGGTAGAAATCTGAAAAATCGAATGAAAATTTCATTGATCCCCATCTTTTGACGAGTGGTGATGGAAGCACAATTGATATTTCATCCTCAGAAAGTGTATCAATGTCTTCTACATCTGGCCAGGTATATTGTTTGGCTCTCTGAGATTTCCGTATATCATTTCGTACTATAGCTGAAAAAATATTACTGTTTAGATTGGCCAAATGTACCAGGTTCCTACTTACCCCGACAGATAGGTCACACTATCCCCAATAACATTTAATTTCGGGGTAAGTGTGACATGCAATGGAAAAATGTAAAAAAAAACAACTTCATGAAAAAACGGCAATCTATAGTCAGATTCATTGTTTAGGCAGAAGAAAAGTGTATAAAATGGATTCTTACCTTAGATTTTAACAATACACTCAAAGCTTGAAATAAACTCGTTATACTCGTTCGGGTTGATGAATTGTAGGTTAGAAAATTGGGGAAAATATTTGGATTTCACAAGATCTCTCTGGTATTTTATATGATGGTTATGGATTCATTATGAGTGTAGGCTATTCGTCAATAGATGGCATTAGGCTGTCGCCCGGTTTAGCGAAGATAGCGAGCAAACTCACACTTGCCCCAAATTCACACTTACCCGAGCTTACCTTATGCCTGCGTCCACTATACAGTGTGACCCATTTAAGATGGAAGCACCCTTATAAAACTTTCATATTTCAACCGATTGGAATGTTTTTTTTTTTGTTAGGTAGATATTCAAAAAGTCTATTAGGACACCAAATATCTTGAATAAATCTCAATTTCCAGGGCCAACTAATCTTATTTTTCAAGGTCAAAAATCTAAAAAAATTACTAGCAATTTTTTTAGAAAAAATCTGACTACACCACTGGATTCGCGACATTTTCAAATGATTTACTAGTAAATTACGTTGGAATGCGTCAATCAATAAAAAAGTTATAAAGGAATGAAATTTGAAAAATATGCCGTTTAATCAATCCACCAATTCGAGTTCATGAATTTTATAAAAATTCTGAATACACCACTGGATTCAGGATGTCTTGAAATATCACTGGTCACAGTTTCATCGAAATCTGTTCAGTAATAAAAAAGTTATAAGGGAATGAAATTTGAAAAATATGTTGTAAAATGAAATTTTAACAACGTTCTTACTACACCACTGTTGATTATTGAAAAAATTATTGGGGTGATTATTGCAATGTCGTACAATTATAACATCTGAAAATCATGATGGTAAAAATAGTCTATAGGTATTTCTCGAAGTGGAGTGGATACATAAACAAGTACAATCAGGAGAGAACTCCTGGTTAATCTTCATGAAAACAATTTCAACAATATAAGACAAGTCTAATGTACTCCCAATAGAAATTATAACGAAAAAAATATGCAATGGATAATAATTATTATCATTCCAGTAGGTAACATCATCTGTGATTTTTTCCTTTTGTTGAATAGCAAAAAATGAGAGTTGCAATTTTAACTGCCTGTTATTCAGAATGCATTAATGAAATAAACAAGTTAGCTGTGACTTACAGTTTCTCATCTATTTATTTGCGCATGAATTGTCATTTTGTTACGCACCATTAGTGAACTGAATAATTTGTGTTCCAAAATAAAAACAGATAATGGCTCAATTGTCAATTCAAGAAAAAATCGAAATTATACGTCTTTCCGGTGATGATTACCGGAGTGAAAGAGAAGTAACTAGAATATTCAATGAAAGACACCCAAATCGTCCAGCCATAAATAACAGCACGGTACATAAAATAAACCAAGTTTTCAATCGGACTGGAGCAGTAACCACATATATTTTAAAGAACAATATACGAAGAAGGAACGAAAATAACCAGACTATATTAGATTACTTCAGAAATAATCCAAATAGTAGTTTGAGGGTTGCCAGCTTAGATTTAAACTTACCTAGGGAGAATATTAGGCGATGTCTGAAGAAAAATAAATTGAGGCCATTTAAACCAAAGTTTTTACATACTCTGGAACTAGGTGATCAAGAAAAACGATTGGAATTCTGCTTATGGGCCCAGGGCGAGTATCTTAATGACAGGCAATTTTTAAAGAAAATTTTATTTAGTGATGAAGCTAGTTTCACAACAAATGGAGTGGTTTCATCACAAAATATTCGCTATTGGGCCACTGAAAATCCTAACTGGGTGATAAACTGTAAAAGGCAGTATTCAGAACAAGTGAACGTTTGGTGTGGAATACTGAATGAAAGGATAATTGGACCATTCTTTTTCGACGGCAACATGAATGGCGCAATTTTCCTACAATTTTTAAGGAATGAATTTTCGGAAGCAATAGATGAACTTCCCCTTGCAGAAACAAGAAATTTATATTTTCAGTTAGATGGTTGTTCCATACATAATGCGGAAATTGTGAAGAATTGGCTGAATCAAAATTACCCTAATCGTTGGATAGGAAGGGGGAGTACATTAATTGGATGGCCACCAAGATCGCCTGACCTTACTTCACTCGATTTTTTCCTTTGGGGTTATGTTACACAAAAGGTTTACAAATCACGACCAAGGAATCGAGTGGAACTGTGCACCAGAATTCAGCAAGCTTGCGATGCAATTACTCCACAACAATTGAGGAATACTTTAAGAAATATTCGTAAGCGATATGATAAATGCATTGAATTGAATGGAAGTTTGGTGGAGGCCACCAGAATATGAATTGCACTCATTTATTTTTCAATTCGGTATCTTCTTGGTTTCTATTTTTACATTGATTGTGAATAAAAGATTGTTTTCCGCTAGTTTGTAGCAATTAAAAAAATGTACTTACAGTTATTTTTTTGTAGATTCATTTGAAATTATTGACACTAAAGTTTGTTGTGATAAACTGATTGATTGATATGGTTCGACATATATATGAAAGGAAATTGATTCTCCCATAAACGTTTCATGAATTTTATTTGAATAATATTTTGTTGAATATTGCCCCTAATCCAGTGGTGTAGTAAGAACGTTGCTAAAATTCCATTGAACAACATATTTTTCAAATTTTATTCCTTTATAACTTTTTCATTACTGAACAGATTTCGATGAAACTGTGATCAGTAATATTTCAAGACATCCTGAATCCAGTGGAGTATACAGAATTTTCATAAAATTCCTGAACATGAATTGGTGGGTTGATTAATCGGCATACTTTTCAAATTTCATTCCTTTATAACTTTTTTATTGATTGACGCATTCCAACGTAATTTACTTGTAAATCATTTGAAAATGTCGCGAATCCAGTGGTGTAGTCAGATTTTTTCTAAAAAAATCGCTAGTAATTTTTTTAGATTTTTGACCTTGAAAAATAAGATTAGTTGGCCCTGGAAATTGAGATTTATTCATGATATTTGGTGTCCTAATAGACTTTTTGAATATCTACCTAACAAAAAAAAAAATCATTCCAATCGGTTGAAAAATGTAAGTTTTATAAGGGTGCTTCCATCTTAAATGGGTCACACTGTATATGCCAAAAGCTGACAATGTATGTCTGTAATAGGGCATTTGTCTTGTTTCAAAATAGCATCAATGCAATTTACTAAGGCTGAAAGACTGAGCCTACTTGTCCTTGAATAGAAGATATACCGGGTGTTAATAAATAAGTGCAACAAACTTCAGAGGGTGATTCTGTATAAAAAAAATAATGACATTTTGCTTTATAACTTTCGTCCGCAAATGCTTCTTTTTCCGAAATACAGGGTGTTAAAGTTTTATTTAAAAACTGACTATTTATTTATTGCTCTGAAACCGTTCGAGACATGCAAATTAAATTTGGTCGGTTTTAAGAGGTAGTTATTGTGCATTTTTTGACATGCATTTAAGGATTTCATGTTCATCATTGGCGCGCATACGGGTAATGATCTCAATTTTTTTAAAGAAAAAATGGTACGCCACTGAGATATTTCAAACTAACAGTCATTTTTGGATTCTTCGTTCAATTTGTGACAAAAAATATCTTCTGCTTTTTCTGTGTGGGTCGCTGTTTTTATGCAAAAAAATAAAAGCTCTTAACGCGTATTTTTCATTTCCTTAACACATTTTCTAGTAGCGACGCTAGTAGGCTACTGTCGACATTCTTAAATACGAATATTTCAACGAAATATCTAATTAGCGCTTTTTCAGTTTGGTATAAAATTAATATTAATAAGTAATTAAATTTTCCTTTATCGAAAATAATGGAAAATTATTCAAATGCGGAATTGTCAGATATGCATTTTATCTATGGTTGAAGTAATGGAAATGGTCGGCAAGCTCGACGATTGTATGCTGAGTTGTATCCAGGATGTAGGGTAGCCCATTACACGCCACCAGCTATGAGTGACCTGGCCTACACTGATGTCGGTTTGCCATAAGAGCCCATGCATTTTTCTCGGTTTTCAAAACATTTTATCTCAATATTTTTAAGGCAAACCTGTTGATTTTTTTGGGTATTTCTGGTTGATGTGTTTTTTTTGCTTCATTGATCTTTCAGAACTCTAGATGTCCTAGTTTGCATAAATTGTACTGATGCCAAGCGCGTTTTGAACTTCATTTCGTGATGAGGCACTTCGATTTACTGAAAATATTTGTGGAAAATGATTGTAATGGGTTGATCTATTTCAATAAATAGGAATTAAGGAGATTTACTGATATTTTTATGAGATACAAATTGGGGTGAATTGCGGTAATATACCTAGCTATTGCACACAGGAGATTCTGAGATAATTAAATTAATTATTTGAAAATAAAATACATGTCATTTCAAACTTTATTTGATTTTTATGTCTGACTATGCCATGTTTGTTATGATTTATTCCAATTAATCCAGGCAACATTAGATGTATTATAATCACATCAAAAAAATCCAAGATCAATATCTAAAGAATGCCCAAGCTTCAAACTCAAAATTTATGGTATGGAATAATTCAAGTTCTTCCTGAGCATTTTCTGCTGTAATACCTCAGAGTGGATGCCAACGATATCTCTTCTCAAGTCCAGTGAACCATTTTCTTATGCCAAGAGTACACTTTCTGATGTTTTGTTAGAACTTCTCCCAAAAATTATGCTGCTGCAGATGTCTTATCTGTTGCCATATTTCGACTTTGGTAGGATTTATTTTTATATGTCGACATTGCATTCACACACTTGATTATTTTCAAATTGTTATACTTCTGCAGGAGTGTTTCATACTATCTTTTATAACTATTCATTTTCATGATCCTCAGCATCATCCTTCCATGAAAAGTGGTGACTGGTTTCTATTAAATCTAAAGAAGGCTCGATTTCATGTATATAATACTTGCGAGGAATGAGGAAAGTTACTTCCAGGGTTTTCAACGATAATAGAGGAGTTTTCAACAGTAGAATGATTTATATTGAAACTTGGAGCCATGCTTGTGCTTTTTATCCTTCTTAATGCCTTTTTCCAATGTGTTCGTTATGTTGCAGCCTTTGTCATTCTTTCCAAATTAATTGTTGATACTGTAGTTTTTTGAGTATTTTATTCAATCGAAGACATGAAAAAATATTTGATTGATAGGTACCATTGGAGTTTGTTGTCATTAATTCGCCTATTGATGTGAAATTATCAGAGCAAATTTTAGAAGTCTCAATATTCAACTTGTTTGCTTTTTTGCAGCGATGTATCCATTCTTTGCAAACAGTGGAAGACGCAAGAAATCTCTCTTCTTCAGGAATCCAATGATATATTTTGTTGGAGCAAATTCTTTTGAGAGTTTCTTGATTGTTCTCACAAGAATCTACATCACATATTTTTCCAGGCATATTCTGAAGTAAAAAAATATGAATTAACACAATTGTTACACTGCCCATGAGAAAATTGAAACCCTTGAGATTTTTCGAGAGCTATATTCACCTCAAATATTTTCAATAAATCGAAAAATAGTCAAATAAATAAGTGTCCTATCACGAAGTTGGATTCAAAACGCACTCCAATAGCCGATTCAATTTTCACTTATTCACGACAAACTAAGATATTTACGGCACTGGAAAACCATTGATCAGGAAGTCCAACCATTCACCAAAATCAAACACTAAAAAAAAGACGGATACATTTTACCAACTGGAAGAAAAACCGCTCTCAAAAAGTATAAAAATACACGGGCTCTTATGGTAGACGACTATTTCTGCAGGCTAGGTGACGTTACTAACGTCAAAGTTGCGTTGAAATTTGTCCAATGTATGGAGATAGGAAAGGATGCCATCCTTTATAGTTTATAGTCGTTGGTCTTCACCAACATTTGCACGAAAATGATAGATTTAAGAAACAAACGGCTGACTGCGGGCACCTTCGAGAAGTACGAACTGTGCAACTGCAAGAAGCAGTTCTCGAGTTAATTGCGGAGTCACCTGAAACAAGTACCCGAAAAATTGCCAACATATTGACTTTAAGCAACTTCACAGTATTTAAAATTCTTAAAGAACAGCAATTGTATCCGTTCCATATTCAACGTGTACACGCTCTACTACCTAAAGACTTTCTTCCGAGCCTAGTTTTCTGTGTCATTGGATTCTTCATCAAATCGCTCAAATTCCTAATTTTTTAAATGGCGTTATATTGACTGACGAAGCTAATTTTGGAAGACAGTGTAAACGAAATTTCCATAACAATCACGTCTGGGCTGAGAAAAATCCATATGGAATCTTTGAAGCTCATTTTCAGCATCATTTTTCAGTAAATGTATGGCTTGGGGTATGATCATTAAGTCGGTTCATATTTCCTCTCACAACGACTCTTACCGTCATTTCCTACAGGAAGAGTTACCTGTTCTTCTTGACGAAATCTCACTACAGCTGAGATAACACTTATGGTTCATGCATGATGGTGCACCAGCCCATTTTAGCATTGATGTACGTAATCCCTTAGATACAATTTAACCAAATCAGCGTGGGAACATTGAACTGCTCGATCGGCGGATTGAAATCATCTAGATATTGCATTTGGGGTTTTCTTAAGTCGTTAGTTTATTCCACTTCCATCGAAAATGTTGAAGACCTGTGGAATCGAATCATAGCCGACTATGAGACAATAAGAAATACACCAGGAATATTTGCGCGAATACGACAATCAATGAAGCGAAGAGGTGAATCTTGTATCACGTCTGAGGGAGGTAACTTTGAACATTTCTTGTAGCTTTGCGCCTATTTATTTATTTATTTTTGTTATTTTCTGTTATTGTTCTGGTTTAATATATTGTATTAGATAGTTCTTGATGAATTATTAAAGAAATGAAAAATACGCATTGAGATGTTTGATTTTTTTGCATTAAAATGGCGCCCCACACAAAAAAAGACAGAAGAGATTTTTTGTTACAGATTGAACGAAGAATCCCAAACTGATTGTTAATATAAAATATCTCATTGGTGAACAATTTTTTTCAAAAAAAAAATTGAGATCATTACCTGTATACGCGCCAATAATGAACATAAGATTCAACCCACCTAATTCAATTTGCATATCTCTACCGGTTTTAGAGCAATAACTAAATAGTCTGTTTTTAAGAAAAACTTCAACACCCCATATCTCGGAATACAAAGCATTTGCGGACAAAAGCTATATAACCAACTCTAAAAATGTTTTTCTTGCAGAATCACCTCCTGAAGTTTGTCGCACTTATTCCCTAACACCCTGTTTATTTATCTCCTTTCCGACCTTGTTCTGCCAATGATACAATTCAGGGTTTAACAAAGGTGCCCTCAAATACGGAAAATTCCTAGAAATGGGATATTTCTTTTCGAAAACGTCTTTTTCAACGTCGTCTCAACCCCGAGAGTGAAATATTTGCTCCAACAATCCGCAAGAACCTGATGTACATCATTGCCATATTACATGGCTACCGGATAGCTCTTCTCCTAACAATTTAAAAATTTCGGGGTTTTGCTCTTGTTGTCTTGATTGATCATTTGTCATCTCAACCTGGTCATTGGATACATTAAATTCTGGGTAATCATGTTCAGAACCATCTGGCGACTCTGAAGAAGAAGTCTGAAAGCAACATCGATTGGTATTACCCAAAAAACAATATGAAAATTCATTTCGTCACTCATTTCGGAACCACCCTGCAGGAACTGAAACAATAAATTGTTAGAACCAACCGGGTAGAATTATCCAACTTTGGAACCAGTTGTTTGCTTACTTGATATTATTCGTTTTCGCCAACTTTGTTTTCTTTCGAAGTTCGCCAACTATCTGCACTAAATACTTTACTTCTTTTAGGCATATTTCACGAAAATTTTTAATAAAGATTGAAATAGTATATTACACACCGAGGTGGGCAGAGATTCTTTCCTGTCGTGAGATCAATTATTTAACCGAGACGCAAAGCGTCGAGTTTATCTATGATCTCGAGACAGGAATGAAACTTCCTACCGAGGTTTGTATAATATTTTATTTACAACCATCATTATTCGATCAAAATTAATAAATCTCTGTTTCGTTCTGAACATACCTAAAATACCTATTACATTTAACACAAATTACCAAGAATGCGGTTTTCTCAGAATAATCAAGTACATATAAATGACGACGGGAAGTGAGGGCGGGAAGTGAGGGCGGGAAGTGAGGTCGGGAAGTAGAGGTGTGTAATGTGACACTTCCCAACCTTCAATGACGTTTGTAATGATAAGAAGGGATCTGTGATAGTGTGACCAGGGGTGTTCGTTGTTAAAAATCATTCTGGGATTTTGCCTATACAGGAAGGAGGAAAGTACTAAACAAATAGGTAAAGTATACACCAATCGTACCTGCACAAAAGAAGACCTAGCAGACTTCCAAGTACAGCAGAGAAGTATGCCCCGATAAGGGATAGAACGCTTTACGTTACGCATCCACAGGATAGAATCCACACCCACTCTCTAAACAGATTCGCTTTAGAGAAGAACTAGAAGGAGAAGTTTGTTACTTTGTAACTGGTGATCCGGAAGTTTGAATCTACGGGCACCTAGGACAACAGTGATGAACTCAGTACACAGATTACACTTCTGTAGTGGTAGTAGAAACTTTTTTCAATAAACTGACACTACAATCAATCACTCTTCATGACAAAAGGGGGCACAATAGGGTTTTTCCAAAGACTGGTCCCAAGCGTCAGATGTTAACAAACCGAGTTTTACAACTTTCAAGGGGGATTTGTGAGTAAATGGGGCATTCGGCTGATGGAGGGGCTGCCTTTTGGGAAGATTAGTTATCTCAGTAACTTTTTCTATGTGTTCCAGATTCCGAGTTCATGGAGATGCAAAGCAGGATTCAATTTTTTGGGCGACTGAGTTGCCGCGACTGGTAGTAGCCGCGATCTATTCCTTCAAACCCGTTTTCTTAACGTGCGCCATTTTCACAGTTGTTCTTGTGGTCTGTTCTAGCATGTAGAAAAATTAATATTTCCAAACAGTCATCACTTCTAATGTTAAGTTATCTAGAGAAGAAGGAAAATCTGTTTCTCCTTTTAACAATAGAATAAAAACAGGAGCAAAGGATTAACCATGTTAAAAAAAAGATTCAAACAGTATCTCAGGTTATTTTAATAAAGAACCACCAGACAGACAATGAAATAAAATTCAAAGAGTTTTGCGTATTTCACGGCATCAATATAATAACCTACTGCGGTTCGAATTAACTTGTTAAGAGTAGATATACTACAGGCATACGAGGTATTCGTCGGCAATAGTTGGAGTGAGGAGATCGGTAGAAGTCGGTTTCGTCGCTGGTCTGCCGTTCAGCTGTGGCGTGATCGCGATAGATCCGTTAGATAGATAAGAGATTGCCAGTAGAGTGCGCATACCAAACGCTAGGGACTCGGCCGTTGCTGGTTCGCGTTCATTGCGTGACGTAGTCGAGAGAGATCCCTTAGATTAAATAAATGAATAAATAAATAAAGGTTTATTTTTACAAAGTTAGCAGTCAGTCTACACATCATTATGTATATTCGAAACTCCGTCAACTCATCTTGCCGTCGCCCAAGAGGGTTCAGGAGAGGAAGAGGATCGGGACGACGCACTGAGAGCCACCTCCCCCATCCCCCGACCATTTCTGGACGAAGGGTGGGGAAGCGCGTGTTCCAAGGGGTACATAGGGTCTCGGGGAAGGGGCGCTTGTATCCTCCCCTGCTGTTGGTAGCGGTCGGTCAAACATTCAAAACGATAGTGGATGCAGTTCGTATAATCCATGCCTCCTGCATGTCGTTCAGTTTGCTTCTATACTCTTGGAGAGGTGAAACTTGTAGAATTTCTCCGACAGGCTTTTAACATGTGTCGGGATGGAGTCGACGCCAGCAAGGGCGCGCAGCGCATCCAGTCGAATGTATCTATCACTCTTGGTGATGACACGAAGTACTTTGTTCTGCATCCCGTCCAATCTCATAAAAGGAGTTTTGGGCAGGTTGCAGAACGCTGGGCATGCGTACAACATGGCTGGCCGGATGATTTACTTGTATATGGCCATTTTGGCCTCTAATGACATATGTGAACCTCTGGCTATCAGTGGGTATGTGCATTTTACCGCAGCCGCGGCCCTCTGGATAGCTAGGTTGATGTGTTTATGCCATGTTGTGCGCTTGTCGAGCTGAGCCCTTAGAATGATAACATTTTGCCAATAGAGCGAGGCACACACAAATTTTGAATTAATTGAATTGAATTTGCAAAGAAAAAAGATATCAGCAGCAGAGGTTTGAACCAGCGGTTTATGTTTGGTAGCGAGTGACGCTATCCTTGCCTCCACAGCACGACTTCGTACAAGTTGATGTACAAATGTGAGGTATATATTTCTCCAGAGCACGCTATTTGAATATTAAAAAAATTATGATTGTGAATTAAATGAAAGTCTGATAATAATAATGATGTTTGGAATAAATGTGAAAAATTGTGAGGTAACGAGGGTGTAACGTTTGAAGGTGCGATTTCAATGAGGAAAGTATACAGGGTATTTCAAAATGCATAATTTAGGCAAAATGAACGTGAGTGCTGCGTGTGTGTCAAATGTCATGTGGGAAATGGGTCATTGAGGCAATGGGGGTAGCAAAGTATTCAGCAATAGTATATACAGGGCTCTATCAATTGCAACTTTAAAATTTCAGTTCCGTTCGACGGTTTACCCGAAGATTGAACGTTCAAATTTGGACATCGGAAGAAAATTCAGAAAACCCTGTTAGCATTTTCCCGATCCTGCTGAAAAACTATTGGCTATTGTAGGACATATTGAAGTATATCATCAAAAAATATGAAGAGAAGAAATCAACCACTGATGGGATCCGTCATTTTCAACGTGCGATACCCAGTATGTGCCAGTTTGACTCCGTTTCTTTTTCGGTGATAGGAGATAGGAGACAGACAGGCAGAGTGACAGAAAGTCAGTTCGATGAAGAACGAACTACTGAGCTAACCTTATGAAACGTCTATTTTAGTCATATTTTTTGCATGTTTTAGCGTTTCAAATTTTAGCTGTTTTTTCGAACGCAAAAAACGGTTATTGTGGTCACATTATAACGTGTTTTAGCGTTTTCAAATTTCAGTTGTTTTTTCGAACGCGAAAACGTGTATTTTGAGCAACTTTGAAATGTCAAATCTCCATAAGAAATACATGTAATCATACAGTATTTTTCGGTTTAATTTTATACTGTTTTTTAGAACGCGAAAACGTTTATTTTGGCTGCATTTTTGCGTGTTTAAGCGTTTCAAATTTCAGTTGATTTTTTGAACGTGAAAAACGTCTATTTTGATCACATTTTTGCAGGGAATCGCCGCCGCAGTACGTTTCGTGTCAGTTTTACTCTGTTTCTTTTTTTTGGTAACTTTATTTTTGTAAAGTATGATATTGCCACTGAACAGTTGAAATAATCAGTGACAGAATGGTATCTGAAGAATACAGACAGAAGGTTGAAGATTTTTCTAGACGTGTCCAAGAGTTAAAGGAAGATATTCAATTTTATGAAGAAAAGGAGAATGTGGTGAAGCAGTTGACGAGATATCCATTAAGAAGAATCCAACCTCAAACATTGTAGAATATGTCTCCTCAACTGAAAACAAATTTTATTCTTCTGACTGCAATATTGAATAATGTTTTATACGTGAACGTGCCGAAAAGAGTGAAATTCATGGCAATATGCGTGAAGGCAAATGATTTCGATCATGGTTGTTATAGAACACAATGGAAAACAATGCGTTTAACTCTGGTCAATCAGGGACAGTTAGCAGTATTTGTTAGTGATGTTCCAAAGAATACAGCATTCAAGTATAAGTTGAAGCTGCTTTTTGAAGATCATCGTGAAATAGACACAAAAACCACCGAATTTATTGCAGCAGGGCAGGGGAAAAAGAAGTCGCAAATGGAATATAACGTTTATAGAATTCTTATCATAGTATCTACAATATCAGCATGTATTTAATGTATTTTAATTAGAACTATACAAGAAATAATTTTGGAATTTCACATAATTTGGATTAAATAAAAATCATGGCCAATTGAATATTCATATAATTTTTTTCACCGTTATCCATTCCATGGAATATCAGTTGTTTGCGAAACGTAATATTCAAGCCATTCCTATCACAAAACCGCAAAAATTATAAAGCCGGAAATAATATGGTAAACCCCAATCGAAAAATGCAATTATTTTTGCCGGAAGTTGAAATCCGTTGTTATTGGAATGTGGGAATCAGGGTAGCGCTATCAAATATGTTCGTGAGAACTGTGATTTATCGTAGAAATTTCTAGAAGGTTGCGATGTCACCGATTGCGACTATAAAACCAGTGAGAGCATCTGAGTAGCGCCAATATTAATCTGTAAACTGAAATATCGAGTTTGGTGTGTGTATGTGCTTTCATCTCCAGAAACAAAGTAAGTTTTTAATCATTTTATCGGTTTTGTATTTGAGTATGAAATTGAGCGTTAGTTATGTAGTAAATTTAATAATTAATATGAGAATTCAAACAGAGTTTATTTTGTGTGTGGGTGAAACTGTTGGGGTAGCATGAAGTGAATGTCATAATATTTTCAGAACATATTCATTTTTAATTTTGGAATTATTTGCGTATGAGTGTGCATATGTGTGTGTGTGTGTGTTAGAGGATTTAAAAGTATGGGGAGCAAATTGAGAATAATCAGTTTCATATTAAAAAAGTCAAGAATCGGGGGATATGTCCATTTGTTCAAATATTGTTATTTTGTATACAAATTTCAATTAATGAAATGCATGTTTTTAATAGATGGACCTTTCAGAGATCAACGAGGCGGCAGCAGCATCATCCCCCAAATTCAAACCAACTGTACCATTGAAATGTATAGCAGTTAACGTGCCGCACCTGATAGAGAACATGAAGGCAGTCCAGACGAGGTCTGGGGAGGCCATCGTGGTGGAGATTGCTGAGGTGTCATTCTTTTTACCGAGGAGGGTGAACGCGGTCCTAAAGCCTCAACTTCCAGGCTTCATCGCTAAAAAGTATCACTTCATCCACCTGGAGGGCGGAGAAGGAGGCAATAAGGATTACTTCAAGATCGTTGAGGCTTGAAGCGGAGCGGCGGCAGCATCATTAGTCTTTTCCTCCCACACATATAAAGTGAGTATAATTTTGATTCGAATACAGTATGGATCATTTCAATAATGCTTTGACAAAAATCGGTAGGACTTTGCTGGAAATTCGTAATAATTATTCAAAACCATTAGCCGGGTATGCCTTAAATTCAATCAGAACACAAATTCGAAAATGTATTTTAGCAATGAAAAAATATCATTTTTCAGTAGGTCAAAAATGTAAAATTTTTACTAAAATTTGTGAATTGAAACGAATGAGATTTTATATTAAATCTATGAATAGGAACGTTAAGCAGAAGCGTGAAGTTCGATGGCTAAATGTGAATTCAGTGTTCAATTCAAGAATTTAAACGGGGCTTATTGTAAATTTGGGACATAAAGAGATTAAAAATTTCCTAAGTGATTCATTTAGATTGGTAATAATTAAATTGTTTAAAATTTTGAATGACTTTGCCATGATAAAAGTAAATTGTACATTTTGTGGGGATTTCATTAAAAATTCATAAGATGAGGAGATTGTAGACTGAAAACATTTCAATACACCAAATGAGATTCTAGATGCAGGAGCGGATTTAGCCGATTGGTTTGAAATCAAAATTGTCGATATAATTTTGAATAAACTTTCAGAATAACCCAACCAAGCAAAGTTTTACTCATTGCCGGACCATTCCATGGGCCAGTTACGATTTTTCTATTCACCAATAAAGGTCAATTATCTTGCTCAATCAATACCCTAGGTTTGTTATTTTTTATCGAAGCAATCTTACTGTCTATATAGGAATATTGTGAGGGAAT
This sequence comes from Chrysolina americana, assembly GCA_958502065.1. Classification (NCBI taxonomy): domain Eukaryota; kingdom Metazoa; phylum Arthropoda; class Insecta; order Coleoptera; family Chrysomelidae; genus Chrysolina; species Chrysolina americana. The sequence goes on from OY293411.1 coordinate 73,292,447, forward strand.
CTCACCTGAGTTTACTGTCTGAGATGGTAGCGCAAAGCCTTTCATCGTCCTCGCATGTCTTACTTGAAATTCTCGACCATTTTCTTCTGATGACCTTATTGTGGAGCTGACTACTCTTGAATCTTCTTGTTCCTTGATTTGGTTGTTAGTTCAGTGAATACACTATGACTGTTGAGGTCCTTGAATATCCAATTCATTTGGTAAATCTTCATCTAGGGTAACAGTTAAAGCATCGTCTAAAAGTGCATATGTTGTAACATTTCTGTTGTTGTAACTTATGACAACTGGCAAAATTTTGAGTAAGACATGTTTCTTCGTTGAAATGTGACAATTAACTTCAAATTCATCGGCTTTTTCACTGGGATTGTATGAATCTAAATTTTTATCTAGATTTTGATTTTCAGTTTTGTGTAAAAGATGATGAAGAAATCTTTTGCAATTGTTTATATTGCACATAATTTTTTTTCTGCAATTATGAAAAGGTACAAGACATGAAAAGCAAATTTTATTTGACGTTACAAACTTCCATCTATCATCTACCGACAGACATTTAAATTCATCACAAGAGCTCAAATAATACAATTATTTCTTGCAGTAAAAGCATTCCTTTTTTTCCGTGGTAGTCAAAGTAATATTCTTTATATTCAAATTACCCCCTGTATGTTGAAATTTGTCAGATGACGTTTCTGACAATTTTGGCATTTCAATTTGACAAGCTATTATTGACTTGATTGATCGAGCCATTTACAAAATTCAACCAGTTTGTACTCGTTACTTCCTGTACGCGAAATATATTCAACCCACATCATTATATACGAATCACATAATTTATTCACTTGTCTTGCTCCGATCAAATAATATAACCTAGATGAGCAACTCGCTGCACACGCATTAAGATTTGTGTGTAAGGGACATCTTCCCCCCAACGGCAGTGTCGTGCGTTGTTAACAAAATATTGAGCTTCAATAAAATAGAAATAATGGAAACCCAATATGGAATAGAATCCTGAAATTATGATGAAATAATCTCCACAGGATTTTGAGAACAGCCAATGCTCTGATTGACCAGTTTTTTTCATAATTCATTAATTTTTCTCTTTTCCAATTTGGTTTCCTTTTCTTGATAGTTACGACACTGGTAGCTTCAAATGATTGTTCTGTCAACTATCAAATGCAGCGTTGTCTTACTAACAAGACTATATCGACAACGAAGAATCTCCGTTCGGCGATGGAAATACTATCGTTTTTACATGCTCCCAACAAGCTGCAATGGACGTTACAATTGCCTTCTTATTGTTATATATTTCATCCAAGACAGTATATTTGGGATTTCGTTACCATGAATCAACCCGACAGATATCAAAATCTAGCTGACGTGCTTATTGTATCCTTAAAAACTTGCGGATAACATTATGAAAAGATGTTACTTTCAGTTCTATTTGAGTATTACTCATCTAGATTGTGTTACTTGATCGGAGAACTCTTGTAATAAAATGGGATTTTGTAAGTGATCTTTCCCGTTGACTGATTCGTTGGTTCCAATGAGATTCTTAACTTCATCGGAAAACTGAATCAGCCAGTCAAGTCTTTCGTCTTTTACAGTAGGAAAATGTTCCACTATTTGAAGTAACATAGAAATAATATGTTGTGGCTGTCCGAACCTACTTTCCAAGATACATTCTGGGGCATAATCAGTAAACTTTGGACAATTTTGAAAGCATTACCTTTTAGACATTTCTGAAGTTTACAATGATTTTCTTCCTGAGAATAACCACACACTCTTGTCGAATTATTGTACTGGTAAATGAAATTTGGCCATTCTACAGGATTACGACTGAATATTGGTAATTCTTTTGGCATTGATTGTCGTGTCAGACATTTTGCAAACTGAGGATATGGCAATTGACAATTATTCTCAGGAGAATTTGGAATATAAAATTGATTAATTACCTTCACTTCCGTTTTCTGATTGAATGATGGACTCTCATCCAGTGTATCTTGCCACGGATGTGCATCTTCGATCCATTTTTGTTTGTCTGGTCTACTCACCATCTCACTGAACTCACTTTTTTCTGAACTCAACTCATCATCTTCCAATTTCGATAATTTCAATGCCAGCTCAATATCTAGTATCTCTGTCTTCTTCTGGAGATCCTCTTGCTCCAGTTTCTTCTTTTCGAGTGTAAATTCCAATTCTGCCTGTTGACGCTTGGACTCACTTTTCTTCGTTTTTGATGTAGCTTCACTTCCCTTTCGCATTAAACCTCGGGAATCCGCAGGTACCTGATTGATCGCTTTAGGGGTTTCGCTCATAATTGTATTGGTTTCACTTCCTTCAGTTATGCTATGGGACTCCAATAGCACCGGACAGGACTCAACTTTAGGAATTACTTTTTGCCTTTCTGCAGCTTTTTCCTTGAGCCTCTAACTACGTCTCAAACTAACTTTTTCAGGCATTTATCCACAGATTAGTTCTGTTGGCAGCGAAGGACCATTCGTAAAGTATTTTTTTTACCTAAGAGATAGGTTTATCTTATATTACCAGGCCGATTGATCACTTTTAAAGTACTTTCTGACCTGAAAGATAGGTTTATCCTATATTACCCGGCCGATTGACCGATTTCAAAATTGAAAACATATGTAAATTGTTATTTATCATATCTTACTTTTTTTTTCAAAATCAAATAAATTACAATAGTTCAGGAACTAGGAAAGGAAAAATAAATAATATAATACGGGCAGCAACAGTGAGAAAATGCAGTTGTGGGCTAAACAACATTTACAATTAAAATTTTAAAAAAGACATAGTGCACTAAGAATTTAATATAAATTATTTACAAATTACTACACAGTCTCTTAGCAGAAAGAGTGTAGTCGTCGTCGCTGTCGACTGCCTCCTCCTCACGAGCACACATCTGATCAAAGAGGGACGGCTCATCATCGTTTTCTTCATTGGTATCTTCGTCGTTCAAGTCAGCCTCTGGAAAGTTCTCGCAGCCATTTCCAGCGCAGTTCTTGCACATGGTTGTGCACAAGAGGCCTGCAGGAACAACTACCTGCACTGCATCCAGTTTCACACTTTCATCTGACAGATGAAAAGATGTCATATGGAGCAGCATCCATACTCATGGTTGTGGGTACGACTCCTAGAAAAAAAGAAAAGAAAATCGTTGATAATATTCTCTTGATGAAAAATGTGAAATGTTGATACAATATAAATCTGGTAGTAATACCAACCTTGTTTAGTCAACGTCCAGCTCCATGTAGATGGCAATTTCTGCTGCATCCTCTCATTCCCTAAGCAAGTCTTGACAATTGAAATTTTGGCTTTGCCACTGCAATTTGGAACATGCGATATCTCATGTCATCCAAGTTGTCCACTCCAACTGTCCCTCCATACAGCGTATCCAGGAACTTTTCCCCGGCATCAGGGTCCCGGAAAATGCTGACTGTATCGGAAAGCCACGGGTGTTTTCCGAGCACTTGAAGGGCCTTCTTTTTTTCGAATAGAGCAGAGGTGGTATCGCATCCAGTCATAGCATGCAGGAAAAGGATGTCCTTGCAATTAAATTTGAAGGAAGGCGATGAATTTTATCTGACGAAAATTTCTTTTTTTTGCATTTTCTCGCATTTTAAGAAATTTGATCTTATTTTGAACTCCTATATCTTGGTTATTATTTCGACAAAAACACTTTCGACCAATGAATTTTTAAGGAAATTTAATGCTTTTTCACATGGTTTGATTTTTGATAAATGACATAGTTTAGAAGATGTGGAGAAAAAATCGAAAAAAGGCCGGAAACAATCAAGTTTCCCTCTACCCCCTTCAAAGAGCACGTGTTCGAAAACTCAGCAAACACCTACCATCCCTTAACAATCTCTCAAATTTTCAATACTTTCGGAATTGAGTCCAGCACACCCCGAATTATTTTACAAGGCTCCTGTATTATTCGTAGTGAACAATCCTTGGGGGTTGACCACCTGCAGACATGTTTGGATCAAGACCAAATCATTAGTCTATCGCTGATGGCAGCAAGGCGGAATTTCGATTAATTCCACAATGATTCATGAAACACCCTGGAGAAAGTATTTGAAAAATTATCTCATCATCTCTAATAAAAGTTCAATTATAATGTTCAGAATATCCTCTCGAATTCAGAATTTGAAGTAGCTTCTATTCGTTCAAACCGACCTTGTTAAAATATCTCTGTAGAAAATATCCGTTCAGAGTCAATGAAAAAAACAGATCAATCGGCATTTGCCACACAATTAATTGCTAATGCAACGTAGACGCTGCAAACCTATTCATAAAAAAGTATCCAGTAGCGGGACTCGCGGGTAGCCGCAGCCACGCAATGATGAATAGCGTTCTCGTAATAATTAGAATTACGCACGCGGGTGGGGTGGGTGTAGTCACTTTCACCGCGGTAGCCAGAGTATCGCTTGCGTCACCAAGGACAACTGACTATCACGCCCAACGAATGCTCTAGATACAGTTTCATCAGGACGACGCTTGTAATGTAGATTTGATCAGTGGCGGCGCTGAAGAAAGGTAAGTGATGATGCAAAAAGAATTGAACCGTAGACTACAAGATTGCGATTAGATTAGATTAGTTTGGGGCTCTCGTGATTTAAGCCTCTACACCGCCACCTTTTCAGATCCATTGTGTGTCTAAATCGTTTAGAGTTCTCTATCTAGCCTTGTCTTTGTTACGAGACTCCATAGGCTTGTTTTTAGAACACCCATGTATCTAGGAGCTCTTAGTTTTTCTTCTCCCAGCGTTAGAAATCTTGGCCTTGACAAGCCCTCGCAGTGGCAGAGTATGTGTACTGATGTTTCCTCTTCTTACTGGCAGAACCTGCATAGCATTTCTTCTGCCAGACCGATTGTACTCATATGTTTGTTGAGCTTACAATGCCCTGTGAGAAGTCCTACCGATATTCTAGTAGTGCTCCTCTTCTGGTTTAGTAGATATTCTGTGAATGTTGGCTGCGGTTGTTTGAGCTGACTGCTTTTATCGTAGTTTGGCTCTCTGAGTAAATGACAATGTTTTTTTATGAAAACTGATGCCTCATGCCTTATCCTAGCTTGGAGTGCACACCGACCACCCGAGGTGGTGCTGTAGTTTTTCCGGGTTTTGCTACAGCTGAAAAGTGAATACGCCACCAAAAATCAGTAAGTCGCCCCGGAGCGCCACGGCAAATAATAATAATAGCCGTCCTCTACACGCACAGTCTATGCCTTTGGGTACACTCAAGGAATGTTTATGAGGGAGTATTATTATTATATTATTATTATTAGCTCTTGAGCGCAATGGTGTATTGCGACGATATACTCTTGAAATATCGTCGCGTGTATACCTAAGCTCAATAAGATTTGTATCTTCGGCTTGGTTGCATAAATGCCGGCTCCTGAACCTTCATCCGATTTTGAGCCATCCGCATCCCTGTAGACAGAAATTCCCGCGTTGATGGAATGTTATACTTAACTTGAAAGTTTTGTCAAAGTTATTTCTTGAAAGTATGCCATCTGATAACACGGTTGTTTTCCAACTTTTCGTATAGCTTGTTGTGGTCTCTTCCGTGCATGTTACTTATGGGTGCTTGTACTCTGAGCAACCTGCTCGTAACTGACATGGCTTCGCATGGATTCACGTTGCGCGTGCGTATACTTATGTCAAAATAAGGACTCTATTATGAACTGCAATATCTCTCTATAAATTCGAAAACGGTTGTTGCGATGACTACCAATCATCGTTAATTGGTAGTCGAAATGAAATTAATAATAAAATATTCGTAGTTTCAAAGTTTGTTGTGATATCGCTTAATTCAGTCAGATACAGAAAAAGAGACAATTTTGCTTATATGTTTTATCAGTTTTAGATACGACGATAAAAATAAAGAAATTGGAATTGTGAAGTAATTACGGATGTTTTCAGAACTCATTCCATCAAAATTTAGATCTGTATTACCTAAGTGTTATTTTAGATGTCACTCCAGATCAACTTTTTTTTGCCGATTTACTGAAAGCAAGACTTAAAACCTATAAAAGTCTTGAGGGTCGGATGTGGTGTCATTTCTGTAAATGAGAAATATTAGCAATATTATTTTGAATCATTGACCCTTTTAGTGAGACTGTTGGTGATTATTTAGGCAAACCGATGATTAAAAGTTCCTATTTTTTTGAAAACGTCAATGACTATTCAGGTAACATAACAGATAAATTTGTATATGACGAAGTGAATGAATTTTCTAGTTTAGCCTATATTTAATAATTATACAATTGCTACATGAACAAGAGATCAACTTCAATTGAATCTGTACTGAAGATGGAGCAGCATGAAAATGCCAACCGTGGTCTTTGGAAAAACGTTGTGGAGAGTGCGGATCCAAGAGCGAGTGGGTGGAGACTTTCAGGGACCTCCATCTTTCAATTTCGAATCACTCGGAGAACCCAACTGTACAGACGTTGTTGGAAAACTAACTGCAACCAAAAAAATTTACTGTGATTTATGCAAAATTTTGACGGACAGCGAGAAGAGAATAAAGATTTAGATAGCGCCGGCTATAATGATATTCTAAAACATTTTCGATATTATCCAGCATCAGCGAACCAAACTACTGCAATCAGTAACTTCAGACGTGCACCTCGTTCTGGTATACGGCTGTGGTCCATTGCGGTTTGAGCTTGGATTCCGGCTACTATTACAGTCTTTCTGAAGATGAGCAGTTGGCATGGTACAAATTCAATAAATCGTAAGTTTTTTAGGCCACGCTGGAAAACTAGAGTTGTTTGAAACCTACTGAAACGCCGTACCTACTGTTTTACAGTAGAAAAAACCTCTCCGATATTCAGAACCTGCCAGCTACAATTCTTTTCCATAGGTTACATATACTTTTAAGTAAAGACAATTGACATTCCCAAAAGTTTGAAGAATTTCGGCTCGTGAAAATACACGGCAGTAGGCAAGATAGAGATAACGAATCCCTGCCAACCGGCTCTGGGAGACGCGGGTTTTCTATACTACTGCTATATCTAGTTGTAAAAAAACGTTCCATTCGTGTAAATATATATTCAATAAATGTTCTCAAGGTGATTTGGTTGTTTACTGTCTAAAATGTATATAAAAAGGGGACCGATTTTGATGGCCTAGACTGACAAACATTTTCCAACGGAATATAATTACTAGATCATCGTATTTTGGGGTCTGAAGTTGCTCCAAAAAAGATGGCATTCTTGAGTAATTTCATAAAAAAGTAATATTCGCATGAGTTGGAAAAAACCAACACAAATTTACGTGAAATAAGAACATTATATCCTTTATTTCAACAAAATTTCAATTTTATTGTTGAATTACTCATCATTAGTAATAGTAATAGTTATAGTAAATGAATATATCGTAGTATTTCATCTATATTTCAAGATTATTTCAATCCCTTATTAATCAATGAATTATTATCATTAAATTATTAGTCGGTGAATGTACAAATTATAGCATTTCGCAAAGTGATGACAGATTCTAACTACTGTGTCTGTAGAGTTGGTCCGGCGGATTTAATTAATGCCAATTAGTTTTTAAAAGTTACATGCATTCATAGAGTTCGAAAGTATCAATATGTAGAAGATGAGTGAAGCGCGTCGAATGTAAATTGTGATTTTGATGTTTGGATAGTTTCCTATATTATTTCTGAACCGTATTCAAGCAAAAAGTTTCTAATGTCCATTTTCGTGATAGATATCACCAAATGTTATGGGCGATTTTGGAAACCGAATATATGATTTATTGAAAATTAGTGTTGAAGACATTTATTTGTATCCATTAAAAAGAACAGGTCATTGATGATTACTGGGTTTTCCACAATGGATGAAGGAAACGAGCTTTGGTTGAGACAATTCTCATGTTGTTAGTTAAATATGAATGATATACTTCCGCACCTTTTCATTGAACTTGGATATGACCAGACATGATTTTAATATTCGTACGAGGTGGTTCCAGTATATTAATATACCGGGTGGCTACGGAATATCTCAGTTATTGTATGAAGTAGGTTTGTGAAATTTGGAGCGTCGATATAATGACATAAGAGCTATAATTTGAGCATATTGACATGTCGAAGTTAACTTCCGGTCTGACCGGAAGTAACATCAACTTTCTTATTTTAAATGGAAACCCTATTTTTTTTTCTTTCCGCTTTATTCAGCATTCAATTCCCTTTCAAATGACATATCACAAGTTGGTATCTAACCAGAAACTAGATCAGAAAAAAATTATTATTGAAATTCACCGGGTAGGCCGTGGAAGCAAAATGAAAGCCAAAAATTGAAAAGTTGGCTATGGAAACCATACGTCACTTGATAACAGTTGCTACTACTGTGATATTTTATTTTCATTCGTCGGCGTTATAAAAAGCCGCCAAAAAAAATATTGGAAAAATTGGGAAAAAACAATACTCTGTAGGTCCATAACTTAAATAGGAACATACAACTTTTTCTTGCCTGTACTATTCAGCATAACCATTCCTTTCTAATGATAAGTAATTTTTTGAAATGAAATACCAAAAAATCCAATTAGTATTCAAATAACAAAACAGATTATCGCCATACGCAATAATAACATTAAAAATAATGTGGAATGATAAATTATATCCTGCAGGTTCTAGGTTAAATAGGAACATAAACGTACTTGGTCTGTGCCATCGTCCATAGATATTCTAATATCTACCTATGGACGATGTTTGTGCTATTCAGAATAATCATTCCATTGCAATAATCATTCGAACCAAAATATTAACAAGTAGGCTGATTAAGATGTATTTTGGAATGAAACAAAAAAGAAACGAGAGCTCTCACGAACGCTGCTATCCATATTATTGTGACGTTCGAAGTAGTGTTTTTGATTCTGCCATTTTAAAAGGGTTTGGAAATCGAAATCAGTTAGTGGAATATTCAAAAAAAGCCCACAATTGGGCGAGAAGTCAATAAACGAGTTTCAGAAACATCGCGTTTTCTGCCTCGTCCTATAGTAATGTTCTCCATAATTGATATAATCAAAGAAAATTGATATTTTTCACATGATATTATACTCAAAAATCAAGAAAAATCCATTCGTAGAAAATATTTTCTATAAATAGCGTTAGACAATCAACCCATTTTTGTAGCTCACGCTGTAGAGCCAGAAAAAAAGTCTAATGAAGAAAGTTGCTTGTTTTGACCTGTAGAATGATATATCCAAAAATTAAAAACAACTATCGTGCCCCAGGAATACCTGTATCCAGTGCCATGTCCTTTATGTGCGAAGTGAAAAGCTTATGCACGATTTTCTTCCATTATAATCAGGAAACTTGTGTTGCTGAAGTGCTATATTCCTGTTACATACGAACCAATGCAACAGTTCTTGCAGAATAATTTATTTCAATTTAGTGCTTTCGGTTTTGAAGAACATAAGGAAGTTCTGTTATTATCAAGGATATACAAATATTTCACTATATCAAGCCTATTCATGAGAAATAATAAAATGAATCAGTCTCGATAACTTGGAAAGAAGACGCTACTGATCTTGCGGTAAGCCGATCATTGTAATATCATTTTACCCAGATGACCTCATTTTAATATGTTTAAGTGTTCATTGCTAACATACATTTCACAATGATTATTATTTACGGTTAGATGATAATTGAAATTCGTTTTTATGATATTGATTATTTTTATTTCCTTGGGTAATTTCATTGGAATATTACTGCAAGGTGATGATGGCTTGTCAGAGAAAGAGAAACTATCTCATTCAGTCTATTGATATTATCTATTCATTCATTGCTGCCGCATCACAAGTTCACGAGCATTTATCGTACCTGAAGCACTGTGAAATGCAGGAGAAAGACCAGATTTTGGTCATATGTACATTAATGCAATGATTTTGACTACTCAAAAGATCGTTTTGAATTTGTTTTGAGGTTCAGCAAGGTACATGAATGAACGCCAAAACAAAAATTAGTAAGAATTTAAAAAAATTATTGAAATCAAACAAAATAATAATAATACGTCCATATAGGTAATGTCATGGTTCATTTTTTAACAGTAATGTGATTTTTGAGAATAAAAGTAAGCATAATGAATTACTTGAAAACTGAAAACGAAATTCGCATTGGTCAATTAAAAACAAAAGTTCTTTTGTGAATTGGCAAACATTATTTCAATACCTATATATCATTGAAAGAAAATTCATCAAAATATTAGTATTTTGAAAAACTTTGATGAAACGAATTCATTCCTTGATTTCTTCGATGAGAAGTTTGATGTGGTGGTTTCTTCTGAGACATGGAAAATATACGAAACAAACTGATCCTTCGTAGATGGTTATGATCAATTATATAATAATGATAATGCGAATCAGAATGTCGGTCTCACAGTTAATATAGTATTTTAATTATAACTATGAAAAATCATCTCTGGGTGAAATCCATGTTATTTTCCTGAAAATTTTCATAAGTGGTGCGCAGCAAATCAATTTTATAGATTTAATCAGTATATAGGCCACCATCTACAAGTCCGGATGAATTCAATAAGGACCTAAGATAATTTTTGATAAAAACTACATTAGACGAGACGAAACATCTATTTGAATTCAAACAAGAATATAATATCTAATTTCACAAGAATATTAAAATTATCAGTGAAAATTATTCACCGCCTCATAAATGAAAATATCTAATACCTAATACCTAATACCTAATCAAAAATCATGTCTTGACCACATATTCATGAAAAGTAAAAAGAACATGATTTTATTAAAATTTTCTATATATGCGTACAGTTGGTCGGTGGCTCAGTGGCTAAGGCCTCTAACAGTGGACCCGGTTTTTTGCTGTAGCCTTTTCCGGGGTAAGCTCGCAATAATCAGCCTCACGTGAACTTAGACAATAGCAGTACCCAATGGAATGCAATGAACGACACGCATAAGCTTCGCAGGAGGCGTGTTATTATGTCACTACGACCCACATAGGCTCCACATCCCGACCAACCGCCAACACCAGCGGAGGCGGCAGTCAGCGTCCCTTAATCGGGGCCCTAGGCACCACTTGGCACAAGCGCTCGCCCTCCTCCTCAGCAATGAGGTGGAGGGGGAGGCGGCTCTCCGTGCGTCCGAATCCGCATTCCCCCGACATCGAAGCCCGTGCGGGCGAAGAATTTTGTTATGAGATGTAGAATCTATTGGAATGTAACTCAAAATTTCTACAATATATTTTTATTTATTTATTTATTTTCTAGCAGTGGAATTTCTAGTTTGCATCAGATAGATGTTCGATGCTCGGGTACGGAATCTTTTTTCTCAAGTACACGGGTCTCTTTGTGAATCAAGTATGATGTGAGTTTCCTAGATGCCAATCCCGACGTCTGGTGCTAGCTTGAAGTGAGCACCGACCAACCGGGGTGGTGCTGTAGATTTTCCAGGTTTTCCTGAAAAGTAATAACACCACCGAAAAACATCAGTAAGTCGCCCAGGAGCGCCACGGCAAATAATAGTAATAGCCGTCCTCTACCACCCGTACAGGCTCTGCCTTTGGGTACACTCTACGAGTGTTTATGAGGGAGTGAGTATTATTATTTTTTTTTATACGGAATGTACCAGGCAGACCCTGTCCCCGGTGCTCCGATACTACCGGAGGGCTCGCTGGTGTATCATTAACCCCAGCAAACACTCCCCACGTCCGTGGGGTGAGTGATTACTGGGTCCGAAAATCATGTGCCCTGAGTAAACGGAGTGAATAACGGCCTTCTGCATTCTTCCGGCTAGGTTTTCTGCCGCATCACGGCATGCCGGTATGATTTTCAGATTTGAGAGCAGCGTGTCCATCATTTCACCAAGGACCCCTATTATCAGAACCACCATCTTGACAGAATGGTTTAGATAAAGCCTGCGGAGTTCAAAGACAAGATCTCGATATTTAGTCCGTTTTTCCTCCTTTTTTCGGACGATGTTCGTTTCGCCAGGAGCTGAAAACTCAATGACGAAAATCGCCCTATTTTGATGGTACATCAGGCTTATTGACTTGTATTTGCCTGAGGGTGGGGAATGAGTAGTTCCAATAGATTCGGCACTTCTCATTCTCCACAACGGACTCAATATTCCCCGGAGCATAAGGCAACACCGGTGTCTCGTCTACACCGTACGAGTGTCGTAGATAGTAGTACAACACTTGTAGGGCCGCGTTTTGCCTGTGGATATAGGCTGATTATGATCTCAGCTGCCCCACGACACGCTCTGCATCTAGTGTCAGGGACCTCTATACTGAGGGAGTATTATTATTATGATTATTATTATTAGATCACTATTCCATGTTATTACAATACCACCTCAATAAAACTATCAGAATCAATGGTGGAATGAAACAATTTAATGAACATTTTTCTGCAGAAAACTGGGAAGGATTTTACAAATTATATGATTCTGGCACTTTGCAGATTATTCAATAGATTATTTCTTTCAAATGTGAAATTTTGACGTTTCTGGTATTTTAACCAATAGCAGCGGATTATTCTGGCCAACCATTCGATTTTATACTGACAAAACTGCCTGTTCCTCGATAAAACGTTGTTTACCTTCGAACTGTCAAAACTAAATATGGTTATCTGCGATGATTTTATTGACCGGGTCATATGAAAAGTTTTAATGAATTATTATATTATCAAAACGAAAGAAATGTTGCCTTATTATCAATGGTTATTCACTTTTCAGATTGGCGAAAAATTTATCTTTCCAAATTCAACTCGTTCTTCAAATTTTATCGATAATTCTTTATTTTCATCACTTAAACGCGTTATTTGGCAAAAACATTCAAACAAACTGAAATTACTAAAGGACTGGTGATTTTATCAATGGGTTTGTTTTCATATTTTTGCCAAACAAAAAGTTTTTGTGGAAAATACAAAAATTTCGATAAAGTTTTAAGCACACATGGTATTACCTTTGATAAAATTAGCAAAACACAAACAAAACCATAACAGCTATCATGAATTCAGTTAAAAAAAAACGTTTATAAAGCAATGATAAATGTATCACATGGAAAAATAATACTAAATCATTTTGCTGCAAGTTATAAATTTTAATAGGATAATCACGAATAAAATTGTTTTCTCAAATCGAATACACATCGGCCGAAATTCGTATTTTCAAGAAGAAACTATTTGAGACGAAATCGAAAATATCTTAAATTGAATAAGGGTCCTGGTATAGATTGTATAACAATAAATGATCTTATTGCTGAACCCTTTATAGCTCACCTAACTAATTCCATTTTTGATGAAGGAAAATGTCGAATAGCTCTCAAAGTTGATGTTATTGAACGAATTCAAAAATCAGCGCCAAACAAATAAGCAAAAAATCGAAGACCAATCACATTGATTTCAAGTCGATTTAATGCTATAATTATAATTGTTGAAAACCATATTAGATTATGTTGCCATTTTCTGAATGATACCTAAATGGGATTTTTGAAACGACGTTGTGCAAAATTAAATTACTGAATAACTAACAATTGATAAGAAATGAAACAGTTATCATCCTAACAAGAACGAAAAGAGTACCTGCTTCGGGTATGCAGTTGAGTGCGGAAAAGTACCTTTCCGTATGAGTTAGGATCAAGTTTTTTTTCTGTATAAAAAAAATTATGTAGCACTCTTGAATAAACATTCGCGTGCAGTAAAAATTTGACCTGCACTAGTGCGGGAATAACTCACTTGAAGTGACTTAAGCGTGCGGTGAATTTTTTCCCGCACTAATGCGGAAAATGACACCTCTCAAACTAAATTGCGTGCGGGTATAGGGTGAATCACGCACGCTTGTAGGAAAATATATTATTGCGACCATCACCCCTCCTACAATCACTCGATATTTATCAGTTTTCGGATTTGTTGGTCCACCATGTAGCGTAATTTATAAGGCAGGACCCGATCAGCGATTAGAAACTGCAAGTGATGAAGTATATCTCACGTGCTCTGGTACTCGTGTAGCTCGCGTGCCAACATCTGACCTACATTTTGACCCTTCACTCTCGTTATGCATCTCGATCCACACCCGACATAGTCATCTAAGTTTGGAACGATTCGAAAAATTCTCTGAGATTTATGATTGCCAGCTGTTACCTTACATTAGAAACTCGTGATGGTTTATGAATTTTTGCCGTTTGACGGTTTACGTGGATTGTCTAATTGGATATGGTGAATATTGATAATTCTTAATTCACTCGTTTCGTGGTCTCTGCAGTGAGGCTAGTTCCAATAGTATCTACGTGGTCCAAATAATGAAAAGGCACAAAAACGAATGCCACCCAAATCGAGCGGAAATTACGCGCGAACCCACCCCCGCAGCAAACGCGCCTTTCCAGCACTACAAAGAAGAGTACTTCGCCCACGCCACTGAAGATGACTGTCGCAATTGCAGTCGAAACGTTTGGAGATTTAAACCAAAGACGTCCACGGCAAAACCCAGAAAAAAACCGTAACATTGACGCGAGCCGTGAAAGCCTACACTACCCAAATAATGACGTCCAAAAGAAAAATCTGAGTTTCTCATATCCAGAGTACTCGAAACTACCCCATGGATATTCATCGAATTTTTTTAGTTCTCAAGTTATACAATTTGTTTTGTAATTTGGTAGGGTGTAGTGCCGGTGGGGCCTCAAATGATTATATTTGTTTCTGTAGTGGGTATTTTTCATAATTTTTTTGCAACATGATCGTCGTGAATGTTACTTTCATATAAAGAATAATGAACTTTTTAATAATCCTGCAAAATACTCAGGATACGTCAGGCGTCATCGCTTCGCTTGCTTCCTCACTAATATGTACACCTATACAATGCATTGAAATATTCTAGTCGCGTCGCTTGCCTCTTACCGCGTCGCACGTCTATGTACCTTTAGATGGAATTCTGAGATGCAAGTCGGAATTCCGAGATCTAAGTCGGAATTCCGAGATCTAAGTCGGAAATAAGAGATCTAAGTCGGAAAAGCTATGAAATAAAAAAAAATATTTATGGCCCTTCTACGCATTCGTAAAGAAGTATCCATAGGTTATAACTGACCTTAAAAACTTTACAGGTACTTGAGTTCTCCAAGACATTGACAAAATGGTACTTATCTGGCTATTATTCGCTGTAATCGGCCTCTAAAGTTGGTTAGGCTAAAATTCCTTTTATATTTAGAAAAATTATCAAAGGTATATAACGAGTGCTTCAAATTTTATTGATAATTTTTTCTTTTCCACTAAAACTTGTTTATTTGGCAAAAATATGAAAACAAACCGATTGATAAAATCACGAGTCCATTAGGACGAGTGATTTTATCCATATTAGGTTTGTTTGAATGTTTTTGTCTCAAATAAGGAAGTTTGAGTGAAGAAAATAAAAAATTATGTGATAAAATTTGAAGAACGAGTTGTATTTGGAAATATTATATTTTTCATCAATTTAAAAGGATTTTGCTTTATCTTTTACTCTTTGTTATCTTCGCTGTTACATTTTTTCATATTTGCTGCCCAGTCTTCCAGAATTTTTGCAATCTCTTGAATAGTTGTATCGTTTTGTAGCTGGTAGTTTCTGATTCTGCAAAATGCTTCAAACTGATTCCATATACATTTTTTGGATTTAATTGTATTTTGTGGAGTGGAATTTTGTGTTAAATGTTCAATATTCTCTTGGGTGATGGCACTGAATCGGTTTGTGTTAATTTTTCCATAAACTTCGAAGCACTTTAAGCTGTCAATAATGACAAATTTAGAGTGGAATTTTGACGTTTCAATGTAAACAAGGTATTATCGATGAGGAAGCAGTTTTATCAGTATAATACCTAATGATTGGCCAGAATAATGCATTGCTATTAGTTGAAACTGCCAAAATGTCAGATTTGACATGTGAAAAAAATAATCTTGACTATTTTTGTCACACCTATGGTGAACTCAGGTGAAAAATTTAGGCTTATTTTTGAATAATAACAAGATAATTAGAAACAAATTAATGCAACATGCTTCTTATTTGAAGTAAATTTTCATAATGACGTCCTTTAACTTGAAAACGTAGTCGACAGCATCTTGAAAAATTATGTTTCAATCGTCTGAATGCGCTTGAATGTTCTTTTTTAATTTTTCTTGCAGCTTCTAAGAGTTTTTCCCTTCAGTCTATTCGCCTTCTTACGCTCACACCATGTTCTTGTAAAATCCCCAAATGAAAATGTCGATGGAGTTGAGGTCTGACGAACGTGCAGGCCAGTCGATCGCCTAATCCATCTTTGTTGAAGTCATATTTAGATGAGGAGCGACGGAACAAAGGTGGTCAAGTACCAAATGTCGAAATTTTCAGGAGAAACAAAAAACCTTTATCTCATTTCAACGTGAAGCAACGCCGTATACTGTAGTTGACAGTTACTAGGAAAATCATGAATGTTTTTGGTATTCAAGCGAAAATTTTATATTTTAGTCCTGTCAAATTATTGCCATTTTCATTTTGCAGTTAACCAGTTTTGATGCAATTCACAGTAGTTAACTAATTTTGATCCAATTTGCAGATTGCGTTAACCAATTTTGATACAATTTGATCGAATTGCTTGATGTTGTTCCACATTATCTTAGTATTTTTTGATGAAGGATAAAACAGTCAGCATCCAAGTTGCTTTATTGAAACAAGTAAAGTGAAGTATTCAAAGGGAACAAAACACAACATAAATCTTTATTGCAAGAAATAAATTGGGTTATTCAAAAGGAAATAAACTCTACATAGAAGATATCTTAGATTCTACAGTCGTCACATTCTAGTTCAAGACAGTCACATTCATCCATGTCTTCATCTTCATCTGTGATGATGATTCCTTCTCTGATGTCTAGTAATTCCTTGAACCAATTCAACTCTTCCAGTTCTCTCCACTCACTACCAAATTGTTTGTCCAATAAACTTGCGACATCTGTTTTCTTCTCATTGCTCAAAACTCGAACCACTGTTTTTTTCTTCAACTGCTTAGGATGTGTTTTCCCCCGTTTGAGTAGAGTTGTGAAACGTTCATCAGCTTCAAATATAAAGTTTTGATGACATTTCATTTGAATGTCGTGTTGGCCTCGCCTAGTCGTTTTTTTTGAGTTGTATTCGTTTCAGTTTTTGAATGCCATCGATTTTTCTATAATGGTTTTTCTCAATGGACTTCACATCGTATAGGAACCAATCTTCATTCAATTTGTGAACGGTACCATGTTTAGAAAATAAAGTGTAATATTCGTTTGGTGTAGTTATAACAACCTGTTTCTTTAAGTATTTTTCAAGCCTTCCAAATACTCGGTCTGCAGGCAAAAAACTATGACCACGCACAGGATAAACTATAGTGATTTTCTTGATTAACTTTGGTGCTTTATTACGAATCCAAAACGCTAATGTATGGATAATATGGCAGTTTTTGTTCTGCCCTCCGCATCCATCACAGAATAGACGCAGGCTCTCTATATCGTTAGAAAAAGTGACATTATTTAAATGACTAAGAAGGGCCGATCCAATTGCTTCTGACCCCCGGCCAGCTTCAGTTTCATTCCAGCAATAAAAATCTGGGCTTTTTGAATTGATGTTCATGACACAAAAATTATAAAGGCTCACTTGTCGACTATAGAAAGCATCTTGTATAGGCGTCTTAGGTGATGGAAGAACTTGCTGCAAATCAAAGCAAAGGGTCAGACTGTTAGGAACATCTTTTTTAAGAAGAGTATAAAAAGCATTTGCCCTGAGTTTGTGAATTCTTTTTTGTACCATTAATTGGGACTTGATTATTTGATCTGTTTCACCTTTCAATTTATTTTGCAGTAGTATGCATGTGCCACAAGCATCTGATAGTGCAGAAGCAAAACCAATATTGAAGTCTTGCAAAAATACTTGAGTAAACATAGTACGTTTCACTTGTAATTCTAGAGGGACTGTAGAATTATATAAAGTCCATAATAACTTCATATTGAGGTCCGAATCTAGATATATTCGGCGCGATTTGTTTCGGTTATAATGGCTCTCCCTTGCTGGAAGCTTTTTAATAAATTGTCTTACACTCTCCTTTTTAGCAGCACTTTTCAGAGATTTCCTGTACCATCCTCGCCTTTCAATAGGCACTTTTCCTTCATGTAGTAGGTTGCCAATAGTTCTAAGCCGCCCCTTCTTTATAATGAAAACTTTCTGGAAAAAGTTTGCACATACTTGTACATTTTTATTAGCATATCTGAGATAATAGGAACAGCTGAACTGTCGCTTCTTAGAACCTGTAGTACTCCGAATACGTACTGGATTATACGGTGATACAAATCTAGTCAAATATATATCCTGTTTTACCTTTGATATCTGATCAAAAAACTGTTTACGGATGGCTAGGACATCTTCCACATTGAATTCTTTACATTTCAAAGTCTTACCGCTGCGTTTACAAATAGCTTTCAATCCAGTGCCAGATGGATTCTGATTTCTATACCTGTAAACAATACCACCTCTTAGAAACCGCAAGTCGTTATATTCATATTTTTCAGTTTGTTTTCATGTTCATTACTAAATAAAGAAACAAATAGATAGGTACTTACTTCTCATCTCTCCTAGCGAGAGTCTTTCTCACTCTACGTTTTCTTTTTTTACTCCCAGTATTAAAGTAGAAACAGTCGTAAGATTTTCCATTATTATATGATTCTAACCACTAGAACCTATACACACCGAATATCAACGATCTTTACACGTGTGCGATTGAAACACTACTAACCTACTAACAAACAAATCACATCATCGATGGAAGGCTGGAAGATGTATTAGTAAACTTATGCAACCAATATTACTAAGCTTGTGAATCGCATTATGATAAACTAGACCCTCAGAACAGATCAAATTTAGTTAAATGTTGTGGAAAAGCTATCCAAAACGTTACACTACAGAACAAAAATGGTTAAATGTAATCTCAACACAGTGAACCATTTTTGTCCCGTCAGTCGATATTCACATTGGATTTTATATAGGAGTTCACTAGATTTGATCTGTTCTGACTTCACCATCGTGTAGGATTCTGAAACATAAGGGGATCGATCACATGTATCACGTCATTTTTGGCGGATGACGTACTTAACCACCTTTGTTCCGTCGCTCCTCAGATGGTCTTCCACTTGACTAGCGTAGTGGCAAGAAGCACCGTCCATTCGAAAAATTATTTGTTGTCGTAACTCACTGTTCACGTCTTCTAACAATTCATGAATGTGATATTCTAAAAAAGCTAAATAAGCATCTCCATCAAACCTGGATTCAAAGGGTCTTGTAAGTTTTCAATTTAGAATCCTCAACCACAGGTTTACTACAAAGCGCTACTGAAAGTTTGATATCCTTACCAGATGAGGGTTTTTGATGGCCCAGATATGGTAGTTATGGAAGTTGAAAATTCCAGTCCTTTCAAATCGGAACTCGTTTGTCCAAAGTATTTTATTGAAAAAATCAGAGTCTTCTTCGGAACTTTGAAACAAGGTTTCACAAAATCTACTTTTCTTGGGTAATCAGATTCATGAAGCTGCTGAACGCGCTGGATGTGGTACGCATATGGTACCCTTCCGCAATGCAGAAATGAAACTCATAATATCACAAGTTGGATAAGAGTCATGATCCGAAGAAAACGATAAGTGTTGCAGAGAGTGGCTTAGATGAGAGATAGCCACTAGCCAGACGATGTGTGTATGATAACTAACTAACCAAACTGAATTCCAGTTCGTCGTGATATTTTTCTTGAACTCGAAGACGGGTCTCTTTGAACTTTTGTTAAGACTACCACAACTTGCTCCGGATTTCGGGGTACTGGTTCGCGAGATTTATTTCGACCGGGGACACGTCCAGCCATCAGAGTATAATGTGTGTTAATGAAAACCCTGTGGTCCAGGAAAGCTTCAGTACTTCTTCTCGCATCTTCAGGGCCTCATGATGAAGCCTCGCAGATAAACTACCGTTGCCTTGGGTAACGCCATAATGATAATGCATCTCTGCATATTGACTTAGGGAATAACTCATAGTATTGGTACCGCACAAAGACAACGTTTAAATCAGAGTACAAAATTAGCACTGAAAAATGAGAAAATGAGGTCACGGAGCATGAGGACTTTCGACGGCCGATTACAGGGAATATTAGCTAGATAGGTACTAATTTTTTTGATACCTTAAGGACCTGTAAAGTTTTTAAAGTCAGGTAGAATTTACAGATACTCCTTTTCGTATTTTTAAATTCACATTGAAAATTTGAATCCATCCTAATAAAAACAAAAAATTTCAATTTTGATACTTTTTTGAGTATCTTTCCAGGATTGATAGGAAGTTTTTTATTGTTCCTGTGAAAGTAACATTCAAGACGATCATGTCGCAAACAAAATTCTAAAAATACCTGATACAAAAACAGATATGAATATTTGGAGCCCCACCGGTAGAACACTCTAACAGATTCCAAAAAAATTAAGACATGGAAACTACAAAAAATCGCTGAATATGCATGGAGTATTTTCAAATAACCCTGGGTGTGAGAAATTTCCTTTGAGCGTCAATATTTGGACCACCCTATATATTCGTAGAACAATTTGCAAGAAAAGTTGAATCCATTATATTTGAAATATTGAAATTTTCAGAAGAGCGATTTTAAATTTTGTTGTTTTGCTATGTCAATAATCAGGATATAACCTTTCAGTGAATGAAATTTTTCAAATGTTGAATTAAAGATATTGAATTAGCGAGTTCCTTACTTTTCTACATATAGGCAAGCTAACTCATTATTATTTTTCACTGATACAGTATGACTCTGTTTGAAGGATATAGATGATGTAGTAATTTGATTACTTGGGTTTCAGACTCTGAGAAAATGCAAGAGTACCGAAGCAACTTGAAAGGACCAAGACAAAAGAACCACAAAATGAAGTTCTCATCCTTACATACCTCAGAGGTATCTTCAAAAAAATCAGGAAGATTGGAAACAAGTACAACATGAAAAGCTGCTTTCAATCCGGCAGTACCTTATGGAGCTTCCTCACCAAGACGTAACTTGAAAATACAACAGAATCCTGCAAAAACTGCATTTACGAAGTCCCTTGTGAATTGGAGATGCTTACATAGGAGAGACCAAGAGATCATTATCAGTAAGAATAAACGAACATAAAAAGTGGACAACGTGGAAAGACATCTAAATCGGGAATGCTGACAATGCCTGGACTGAGCACCATCGTATTCTTTGGAACGAGGCTAGTTTCCTTCATAAGCAACAGCATTGGTTCAAACGAAAATTCATCCAAACCGTGTATATCGAAGCCAATGGCGCTTTCAGTCAGAGCGTGAAAATCAAAAACGTATGGAAATCGCTCATAGACCGCTTTGGAGGAAACAAAAAAGCGCGAAACTACACGCGCCACAACACCGCTATAATTACACCTTAGTTTCCCATATCAACAGATCTATAGAGACCTCGTTTCATCTGAACTTGTCAGTATTCACCTGAAGACGACAGCGGATACAAAAAAATCGAAACGTTGTGAAAAAGTGATATAAGTCAAATATCTTTCAAACCCATTAAGACGATAGACGTCCGAAACCTCTAAGTAAACAAGTATGACTTAAGTTTCAAAAATTTTCGGTTTGCTGATGCTCAAGTTATCTTTATTGGATATTGAGTAAATTCGCTATATGTATAGAAAGTTTCATAGAAAATTGTGAAAATTTTTTTTTTCCATTTTGATTATTAGCCAGATTTCCATTAACTTTTTGCTCTTCCGGGCATAAAGTATCTTTTATTCCTTCCAACCAGGGGCTAAACTATTTCATTCAATAAATAATTGATTTATTCTCTTGGCAAAATGCCTTCTATTTCACCTTCTGACCCTTTTCTTAATTAATAATATTCCTCAACATGAATTCTGATCGCAAAGTTTATGAAAGTAACATCTTGTTCATTTGTACGTTGACTGTTTGAGTTTAATTTTGAATCAAACTAATTAAACATTCAATTGTTGAAGCCGCCTGCTTGTTCAAAGCGGCGCGCGTTTTAAAGTCTGCATGGAAAAACCTAAAAGCTCTGTAATTCAAAGATGACTCTAGCAAAACATTACGTGTGCTACGTTTTTGGAATGGTAATTTTAAGCTCTACTGAAATATACAGGGTGTCTCATACCTATTCTAAATGATCATTCTGAATGTAAGTAGGCGGGAGAGTGGTAGAGCCTAGAGTGAAGTTCTGTACTAAGGAGCTTGATTCCTTTCTGTTAAATCAAAGCAGGCGTTTCGAGTATTAACTAGAAATCGAAATTTCTTAAGAGTGTACAAAGCTTATTATAATTTCAGTAGTAGCAGAACATTTATAACGTGGAAAAGTTATTATAAAATTGTAATCAGTGATTTTATTAACGAAACCATTGGTAGCGCGAGGCCTCTAGAGGTGCGAGGCCCGGGTCCGGCGCCCCGCTAGGCCACCCTTACGCCGGCTCTGGGAGAACAGTAAAACTGCAGTCAGCGGCGCGAGACTTGACAAGCCTGGCCTATGGATTGGTAAGCCTCGGTCCGTGTGAGACGATGGGCTTGCGTAGAATCGAGCCTGGGGTGGGATTCCGTGTACCACTGAATTCTATAGTCGACAGTTATGTCTCTTACTCTCCCATGGATCCAACGATAATGACATCTCACTTATTTGATCGACTATAGAATTCTATGGTACACGGTACCCCTGGCTCGAGGTGGCTTGCTTCTTTCCATGGAATAGTGAATCCTTCATCAAAGGCGCGGAGTTGACACGCTTGCTTGTCTTGTATAGCTGTTTGAGGTGTCACAAAGCGTGAAGACGCTTGACTACAGTGTCGAGGAAGGTCTTCAGTAAACTTTCTATCTGGTGAGAACTGTAATTGCTGCCGTTCGTGTAGAATGAAGAGGCGATGATGGAATTTCTGGATAGGTATAATATGTTATTTGGAATCCAACACAGGATTAAAGACGATTATAGCTACCGCACTTGCTATTAATAAATAGGTATCGAAAAGTACTGCACTTGACGAAAGGCTCGAATGATAAGCGCCGGCAGCGCCGTTTGACAGCTCAAGCTGGAGAATGTATGGACGAACTTTTCAGGTGCGCGAGGCTTGCTATTTGTGCAGCCGGCGGGCATATACAAGCCAAAAATATGAAAGGGCTTTCATGTCAAAGAGGCAATTTTTTTGCGAGCTCTGAAGTATACCGCTAAGGAAACCCATAACATGTTTGTTAATATTAGAAAATTTCATCTAAGTATAGTCAAAGTCAAATCAATTCCAGTCCATTATAACAAGGAAAGAACAAGCAATAACAAGTAAAATGAATTCAAAATTCATCAACAAGGAAAGCTAGAATGGATGCTCTCCTCGCCCATGTCTTCTTTACAGTCGGATTGGAAATGCCTGAAATAAAAACAAATGATTCATAATATCACAACGCGATCGCACAACGGTAATCAGATCATTTCATGGCTAGTAAATCCAAAACAAAAAACGAACTGTCGTTTCCTAACTGAATAATTATAACCGATTGGGTCGTGACTACTGAGGGACAGAGACCGGTCGGTTTCTGTGTACTAGAACCGGGTTATGGCTATAGCTGCGGCTATATCGGAGGTGATCGAACATAAATACACATCATTAGGTTGCACCATCTCGTCCACGGCCACACCCAGAGAGAGTGTCGGAACTCCGCATCGAGATTACGTTGTCAATTGATTCACGGTTATTTTGTGTAAAAATTGGAAACTGAATGGTCAAATGAGGAAATGCAAAATGAATCACTATAAATTGCCGCCATATGGATGGTCACGTGACTTATATCATTATATCGATTATTAGATTTGATGGTATACGCATAAAAGATCTCCATCTCTATAACTCTGCTAATACCTTATTCTTCCATTTTTTGCAAATGTTATGGCCCACACTTTATATCCTTTCCATCATCCAAGAATATTCAACGTTGTTGAGAGACGTTGAATAAATAAATTGATGGATGTAGACGTTACTACGTGGTAGGAGATCATCATAATAAAAAGAAAAGAAAATTTCTATGCTTTTATACCACTTTAACTTGTAACACTTCGTTACTGCAGTTTCGTCCTATATGGATATTCTCAAACAACTATTTTAAAAACCTAATTCTGAAGTACCTATATACCTAAAAATATTAGCTATAATAATTAATGAACATTAGTTATCCTAAAATAATTACATACATTTCACAAAAAAATTAAAATTGACCTGTTATGGATTAATACCAGAATTTTGTTTTTATACCTGACAATGAGGACGAGATAAGTTGAAAACGGGCGAAAATACCAAATCTAATTGGTCATTAAGTAGGATACATCTACAGTTTTTGTGCTTATGAATTTCTAAAGATTCCAAAAAAACTGAAACTGAATTTTTTGGAATCTTTAGAAATTCATAAGCACAAAATCTGTATCCTACTTAACGACCAATTAGATTTGATATTTTCGCCAGTTTTCAACTTATCTCGTCCTCATTGTCAGATATAAAAACAAAATTCAGGTATTAATCCATAACAGGTCAATTTTAATTTTGTTGCTGCAACGCTCCAATCTCTGCTTTTTCATTTTTTCATGTTCGCATACCAAGCAGAGAAGGGGTTCTGAACTCAAATTGACTTTACAGGCTCCATCCAGTACCATTTTTTCGTATAGACAGTCCAAGCTCGGAAGTCCACGGCCTCCCCGGGGAAGTATAACCGTGGAACGGATTATTTAGGATGCAAGCTTCTGTGCCGAAACCTTCAGCTCTTAAAGTGTCTTGTTGGTAAAACAAGTTAATATTTCTTTATTTCATTTATCAACCATTTTCGAACTCATTCGAATTTTTACAGATTTCTCTTCCCGGAGACTGTGCTACTCGGGAGTGTTTTGTCTTGTTCCGTGCGGATGGCGCTGCGATCCGTGGGGAAATATTAGTTAAACAGTTGATTGTCATTCATTTGGCTGGAACAGGACAATTATAATGTTGTCCGACCTACCCTGTCACTGATGAGAGGCAATAAACCTCGAAACATGCATGTCTGCAGGTGGTCATTCCCAGCCAAATAAAGGATAATCTTCTGTTTAATTACAATATATTCGAACTCGTTCGAATTTTTACATTTTCCACACTAATAATAAATCAGAATAAATCTCTACATTCATTATTTTGTTTATAATTTTACTAATATGGAAATCGCGTTGGCATTTTATAAGTTGAGTGTGATGAATCAAATTGGTGATGGCAACTGGCAACTTGTAGGTAGTCTTCATGCATAGGTGGTTTGGTTGCCTATGAGTGCTGCCTCTTTTGATTTAGATGTTTCTCCGTAATTGGCACGTATAGTGTTTTTTTGCTGCAATGAAAATTCCTACTTCTTATTTGTTTCTTTTTTATTTGGAATGTTCAGATAACCCATCTCCCGGTTTCTCCGCATTATTTTGCCAGTTTTTACGTCGAATTGTCCCGGCTCTTCTTGAGTACATTTCATCACTCCATGGGAGTAAATTAGAATCAAACCGGCAAGCATATTAGTTCCAGCAACTTTGTTTTTTCACGACAGTTATGATAACCAGATGTGTCGGAGCTTATGCTGATTCTTGTCGCGGAAAGGGTTTTCAACAGTAGTAACCACTTGGGAGTGCCGTTGTTTCACCCTTAGATGAGTTATACATCTTTCCGGCATCCAGATGATGTAGGATGCTTTCATCTACGAGCTGAACATCCTCTCCATATTCCTCGCATCGTCCTCTTTTGGAAGAACCGTGGCACATTTTCCGATCACAAACTTCATTTGGATAGCATGCATGTACTTGAACCTGTAGAATAGATGGGTGACCTTATACCCCCGGTTGCTGGGGGAGCCGCAGTTGTATCCCTGGGTTTACCGTAGTGCAATTTACAATGCCAATTGAATAAGGAGAAGTAGAAGAGGAAAGGGCTTCAGGAGTCTCTGAAACACGCCCCTTCTAAGCGTCCTCCAGAGCGGCATCAGCTGTTCAAAATTTGATCTGGTACCGTAAAGCATCTGAGCAAATGTATGATGAGCTCATGCGATTTTGTATCAAATGCCTCGCAACAATCGATCCAGGCCATTGAAAGGTTAAGTTTATACTTCACGAAGTCATGCGTGATATATCTGTCAATCAGCTTTGCTCATATATCCATTCATACACCGAATCGCATGTATATGATGGGGGCAAACATCTTATAACATGCGTTTGAGGATGTTATTGGATCTGTAGTAATTGGGATCAGACTAGGTCTTGTATTCGATACTGAACGAACGAACCCAAACTCCGGACGAAATCAAACTCTGTCACCGAGTTGGAACCCGTTCAGCAAAAAGCCCACGTGGAAGCTGCGGAGTGTAGGAGGCTCCTACAGCTATATGAGGATGAACCAATGCATAGGGTCTTCTTCAAGAAAATTGAAGACCTTGGCTTATCCAGAAACCTGACTTTACTTTTATCAGGTCAAGTGGGCTCGGAAACCGAGAGAATCATAATGGCCTGCCAGGATAATGACTCCGTTTTTGTGATTGGCATGGTTCGCCCCTCAACAAACCATTCTGGAATCTGCTGCTCCCCATCTAGTCATGAGGTGAAAACTCTTGCTATCTGGAGTATCTACGTTGAGTGGTTGCGAAAACTCATTTGCATGTTCTTAAAGAATGTTTTCACCCGATCCGTCGCCGACGGGTTATCCACAGTACGTGGAGAATCTTTGAATAGGCGAGAAGATTTCTCGCGGAACTTCATGTTTTCCGTGATGCTTCTTGCCTGCCTAACTAGTGGCTTTTCTGTAGTCACCAGAATTCGTGCATAGTGCTGTTTGATGGTAAACAGCACGCCTTGATTTAGTGTGTGGCGAGCTCGTCTTAAATTTGCGGCAATTTGTCGCACCATGGGAGTGAAGGGCCTATTGGCCACCACGTAGTCCACCACACACAAGACGTGTACTGTCTCACCGAATTGATCTTAGCTTCCATCTTGTGAATGCGTCGCTCATGCCTTCCAATCAGAGGGGTGGCAACCATCCTCTCTGCTTGGGACAGGGCCTGAGCGGCGTCGTATACGGCAGAGTTGATCTGCTAGATGTCAGCATCTTCTAATAGGACATCGTAAATTTCCGCATCTACCCGTGTCAGTTGTTGTGGCTTCTTTTGGCGGGCTCACTGCTCTCATAGTAGTGCAGAAGACCATTCCTTAGCTTCTCCGTACACTCAAAGGGTTCGTTGTCATTGCGGTCGTTGTTAGGTGACAATCCATTGATTTGGGCCCCACCACCTTGCCTATGATCCCTATTCCGAGGGGGTTGGTTGTGGGGATCTCTTCCTCGTGCATGTGGAACCATCTGGTAGTATATACCGGGGGTTTAGCCTAGTATAACCACGGCCGACATAAAAAAGAATGAGCATTCCCCCCAGGGTGCGCCTTGGCTGCCGGTCCAGTTTGGCAACCCACCAATGCCTTGGATGATAGTTAGCCTCCTGCTTTATTATCAATATTATTATTATTATTTGTCTTTATGTAATTCCACCGAGTGCCGTGCAGCTGCAGAATCTGTCGTCCGTATGTGCGAACTTTTTATTGAAAAATGTGGTGATCATTTCGAGCAGTTCTTGGGAAATTTTTCAAGTTGCTCGTTTCCGTACCAATCAATTCGTCCTAATATTGATTAGATATTCTTTCTATTATATACAGAGAAATGATTTCATTTAATAATAATAATAATAAGCCGGAAGAATGCAGAAGGCCGTCATTCTTGGTTCACTCCGTTTACTCAGGGCACATGATTCTCAGACCCAGTAATCACTTACCCCACGGACGTGGGGATTGTTTGCTGGGGTTAATGATACACCAGCGCGCCCTCCGGTAGTATCGGAGCTCCGGAGACAGGGCCTGACTGGTACATTCCGTATGGAAAAAAATATAATAATAATAACAATAGCATAATAAGAGTTAGCTACTGTTAAAAACTCTCTCTGCGGCAAGTATCAGCACAAAGTCAGACAGATCTGGTCATCAGAACTGTCGGGGAAGAACAAAGTTGCTGCAACTAATACGGTTGCCGATCCGATTCTACTTCACTCCCTTGGAGTAATGAAATGGACTCTGGAAGAGCTGCGACAACTCGACGTAAAAATTTGCAAGATGATGCATCTTCATAGGAGCTTGCATCCTAAATCGTCTGTTCCACGGTTATACTTCCCCAGACAACGGGGAGGCCAAAGACTTTTGAGTTTGGAGTGTCTACAATAGTGTTGGATGGAGCCTGTAAAGTCATCAGGAGTTCAGATTCCCTTCTCTACTTGGTCTGCGATCATAAAGAAGCAGAGATTCTAGTTTCGTTTCAAGGCAGCAACCCGTGCAGCCGATGAACTTGGTCTCGTATTCGACACTGAACGGACGAACCCAAACTCTGTCACCGAGTTAGGACTCGTTCAGTAAAATGCACACGGAGTGTGAGACGCCCCAACAGCCAATGCATGTGAAATGCTCCTACAGCTATATAAGGATAAGCCAAGGCATGGGATCTTCTTCAAGAACGTTGAAGATCTTGGCTTATCCAGAAACCTGACATTTGCTTTTCTCAGGTCAAGTGGGCTGAAGTCGAAAACTGAGGGATTCATAACGGACTGCCAGGATGGTGTCTTCAATATCCTCGTCGTGGATAAAGAGTTTCCTGACACCAGATGCAGATCGTGTCTTGGGGCAGCTGAGACCATAATGCATTTGCTGTCAGCCTGTCCACCTTATGTGGTCTCAGCCTATATCCACAGGCATAACGCGGCTCTACGAGTGTTGTACTACTATTTACGACACTCGTACGGTGTAGACGAGATACCGGTGTTGCCTTATGCTCCGAGGGATATTGAGTCCATTGTGGAGAATGAGAAGTGCCGAATTTATTGTTACTACGCATTCCCCACCCTCAGGCAAATACAAGCCAATATGCTTGATGACTATCAAATTAGGATGAATTTCGTTATAGAGGTTTTGGCTATATGAGGACTTTTTGAACTCATAATAGGGGTCCTTGGTGGAATGATGGACACACTGCCCTCAAACTTGAAAATTATACCGGCTTACCATGATGCGGCAGAAAACTTAGCCGGAAGAATGCAGAAGGACGTAATTCTTGGTTCACTTCGCCTTCTCAGGGCACATGAATCTCGGATCCAGTAATCGCTCACTCAACGGACGTGGGGAGTGTTTACTGGGGTTAATTACACACCAGCGTGTCCTCCGGTAGTATTTGAGCTCCGGAGACAGGGCCTGACTGGTAAATTCCTTGTTAAAAAAAATAAAATAACAATACTTCCTCATAAACACTCAAAGAGTGTAACCAAAGGCAAAGCTTGTGCGGGTAGAGGACGACTATTACTAATATTTGCAGTGGCCCTCAGGGGCGACGTCCTTATGGTGGCTTATTCACTTTTCAACTGTAGAAAACCCGGAAAACCTACAGCACCACCCCGGGTGGTCGGCGCGAGCTCCAAGCAAGCCAGACTTCCGGATTGGCATCAAAACAACTTACATTGCCTATGAAATTGAGAAAAATTTCCTCGTTTTCCAGGATTCGAACCTGGCCAAATGCGAGCGGAAGTTGAAATGGCCGGCATCTAACCACCTCGCTACCGACAATAACATCCAGATAGACCAAGAGGAAGATCCAGATCTTGGTTTAGTTATCGGCAAGACCACCATGGCAGGCCTGGCGTTGAATCCTACTGGCCCTTAGCACCCTACCAAGGACAATACGGCCTTGAAGCGCGTAGTTTTCTATTCTATCAGAATAGCGTGGGCAGTCCATTTGAAATAATCGCCATAGCATTGCTGGTTCGTTTCCATAATCTGACGATGGCAATCTCGTACATCCTCGTGCCTACTACAGCAAGTAAACTGAAGCATATGCCCTGTCCAACCAAGAATCCATCACCATCGCTGACGTCTTGGTAAAGGTTTGGATATGCTGACTTGGTGTTCTGTTGGAGCTGTATTCAGACTAAGGCTGAACTTTTGAGTCCAACTTGTTTCAGGAGATGTGTCGAATGCTGAAAATCTGGACGACGAGAACCACGGCTTCACATCCACACTTCGATGGAATGGTGAAGCGGATGAACAAGACGATAAAATGTCACTTATTCAAAGTAGCCTATCACCATCGTTTGTTCCTGATGGCCAAACGTTCCGCAGTATATGAATAAACGGACCAGCTAGTATTATCATAGGTCGACCTGAAGTTTGGGACGCTACCAGGATAAAAAACTGCAAGAGAAGAATACGGCTGAGAATTGACAATATTCATGAACGAGTCCATTTGAACATCAAGAGTACAAGCAACAGAATGTAGGAGACCTATGGCATCATGGCCGATGATGAAGGATTTCAGACAGGTGACCCAGTTTGTCTGTATAACCATAAGCGTCGCCGTGGCCTATCACCAAAGTTGCGGAACTCGCGAAGAAAATAAACGACATCGTCTACCAAATCCATTTGCCAGCCCAAAGAAAACCTAGAATCGTCCATTTCAATTGGATCACGACCATACGCACCCTCAGTCTTTGTCTTCAAACGGCAGGAAATTTACATAACAGGAACCACGAGGCATGTTCAAGATGCCTGCCGATTACGCGCTAATTCACTGTGTGGCAGAAGATCTTCAAATATCCATAGGCATCACTGTGGTATTCTCCAAGAAGTTCTGTCAACTTTAAGAACTATTGCAATAGAACCCAATAGTCTAAGGGATGCCATGATATGTCTATAAGATCCTCGCCAGATTAAGAGATACGATGCTTGAACCTAGCAATCCCAAAATTGCCTGTGGCATTAATGGCCTGAACTAGAGAGTTGTGAGACATACACGATATTCAGATCCAGCGGCATCAAGATTTTGGTGTGCTGTTAGCATCTTCCATGAAAAAAACATGAAGGATGTGGAGTGTTTTTTCCACCGAACTCAGCACTGCAGATATGGAGGATCTTGCAGATATCACCACACTCCAAAAATAACACTTCAGGAGAAAACCTTTTTGAAAGGGGACCGTGGATGCCGATTAGACCGCTTGTGTTGGAATAATTGAGGAGCTTGGCTCGTTAACAATGCTTGCATGACATCATCAAATCGGAGAATGAACGAGAGCCATCTGAAAAAAATTCAGATGAGTCACTCAGTATTCCAAACTATCTAGACGGTTACTTAGTCAAGATAAGAGTTTGCAAATAGACATAGTTGGCTTAGCGATATGAAATAATGTAGTTGTTCGAAATAAATTAGAATAGTTACATTCCACAAGTCGACATAAGTGGATACAAGTATTGATTGAATATTAATAAAAAGATACCAACCTAATATCTGAACATCAGTTTGAATCAAAAAATGAGTTTTTTGAATATGTTAAGTTGTTCAAATGGACAGCCACAACCATATCCTCCTCACGATGTTTATTCCACTAAAGTTATATGGTCACCAAGCATTCAAAAAGAAATCTCCTTTCCCAATTAGGATTGAAAATATATTTAAATTAGTTCATTAGATGGAAACTGGATGGTTCTAATTGGCAACGACACTATCTTTGATACAATAACGCAAATGTATACCATCAACCTGAAGCCTGTGGACAATAAAAACTTAACTTATGTCCCTTTCACACCTCGACCTAACAATAAAGTCATCTAAACTAGGAATCTTAATGACGTAGCGTACTTCGTGGTTGTCGATACTGATAATTCTCTTGCCGCAGGACTCGATATACGGGGTACATTCCTATGGCAATTAGTAGGTAGGGAAATCTTGATTCATATTGTAGTTGTGTAGTTGTCAGTAACGGTGCATTTTTTGAGAAAATATTTGAAGTAAATACATTAATTATTTGACAAAACATGTTACTGTCTGTGGGTTTTCGGCAGTCGAAACTTCAATGATCTCCCAGTAACTGGTTTTCTTCTTGATTATGATAATAATAATAATAAAAACTTTATTCAATGAAAGTGTAATGTTATTACAAGGAAATAAAGCAAACAAAGTGGGGCAAACGATAAGTAATGTAGAGTGGTCCACGGTATCGAAAGCTTTTCTCAAGTCTATGAAGACGCCTATTGATGGTCTGGACTCATCCAAACACTGATATAAATGCTGGTTCAATATTTTTATTGGATCTTGATTTGACATGTTTTCTCTGAAGCCATACTGCGATTTCGACATCAGATTGTGTTTTTCGAGGAATTTATTCAATCTCCTCTGAATAACCTTCTCCAAAATTTTGGCTAAACACGTTATCAAGGTAATAGGCCTATAATTCGAAACATCAGTCTTATTCCCATTTTTATATATCGGTGTCACCACGGCCATTTTGAACGCTGTGGGGAAGTACCCCTGTTCCAGGGATTTGTTGACTATGTAAGTAAGTGGTTTTATTATATAGTTGGAGATAAGTTTGACAGTTTCAGCTTTTATACCATCAATCCCGGGGGCCTTTTTTATTTTTAATTTGTGATATTATTTCTATTAATTCATTCTCGGTTGCAGGATGTTGAAAAATTGAGTGGTCATATACACTTTTCGTTTACTTATAATTAAAATTTCTTTTTATATTATTAGCTAGATTTTCACCTACAGATATAAAGTAATTGTTAAAATTGTTTGCGATTTCGATATTATCACTAATTTTTTCATTATTTTTTGTTATGATTGATTTTATTTGTGATGGTTCTTCATTAGTTAGTGCTTCATTTACAGTTTGCCAGAGTTTTTTGGAATCGTTTCCTACTTCTCCTAGACGATCTCTGTAATATGAAGTTTTAGTAGTCTTTATGAGTTCATTCACATTTTTTTTAACGTGTGGTATTCTTCAGAAAGGGCGGTATTATTCGGGTCAATTTTCAGGCTAATTTTTTTATTCACAGAGTTCACAAGGGATCTGGTCATCCACTTTTTTTGTTTTCTTTATTTGTTGTTGATTTTTATATATCTCGTACATTCATCTAAGTTTGTTTTTACCAACAACTATATTATAAAGAAATGTATCATCTTCCCTACTCAAAATAGTATTCAATTGGTCAACAAATGGATCAATGTCTGTAGCAGGTGATCTATCTACACCATTCACTATGAAAGTGGAGTTATGCGCAGTCAGTCTGGCTCTCAGGAGGAAACTACCATTCAAGTTGATGGAAGTGTGGGACTCGTATGGTTCT
The DNA here is from genome assembly GCA_958502065.1 of Chrysolina americana. Classification (NCBI taxonomy): domain Eukaryota; kingdom Metazoa; phylum Arthropoda; class Insecta; order Coleoptera; family Chrysomelidae; genus Chrysolina; species Chrysolina americana. The sequence continues at coordinate 73,325,689 of OY293411.1, forward strand.
GATCTCACAAACATTATAACCCCGTCATTTCGGTTCAATTGTCCAGAATTATAATTTGTTTTGTAACCAGAAATGTTAAAGATAGTGATATCAGGAATAATGCGTGTTTCTGTGAAGACAATACAATCAAATGATTGGTCTAGTTCATCGAGAGTGATTAGAAATTCATCGAAGTTATTTGATAAACTGCGGATGTTGTTATGTATTATTCTGAAATTATCATATGGATTATTGATTTCTAAAACTTGTTTAACTTCTCCACCAGAACTCAAAGAGAAAGAATCTAATTTGGTTACAACGAAGTCTCTTACATAGGCTAGTTTAAATATGACAACGTATAACATAGATCTATATACTAAACGAAGGTTATTTTTGTAGCTGCAAATGTTCGCTTGTAGTTAGTGGAATAATTACATTTTTTTTATCACTTGTTGATCTTGTCTTCACTTTCTCGGTGATTTGGTTAGTTGGTAATTTCTGGGGTAGTTTCTTATTCATTCCAGGGTGTCAGCTGGTTTTGGGAGTATCTGTGTTTGGTTTGATCGTTTCTTTCAGGAGTTTGGCCGTTTCTTCTTCAAATACTTCACGAAGGAGGGGTTGGGTGGGTGTCGATATTCCGGTTCCCTTAAATTTTTTGTAGTTTGTGAATACGTATTTCTTAGTGAGGTTTGATAGGAATTCAATTTTAACAGGGCAGTTTCATTCCGCTCCCAGACAATATATGTCTTTTATTTGATTTATTGTCACATCTATTTGGAGTAGGGATTTCAGCTGGTCTTGAATGAAGTCGAAAGTGATTTCGTGACGTTCTTTATTGAATCCAAATAGTACGATATTATTCGATTTTTGCTGGCGCTTTAATATCTCAATTTTCTGCTTCAAAAAAGAGTTTTCTACTTCTAACTGTCTGATTTTCTCGTATGACTCTTCTATTCTCATTTGTAATCGTGCTTCACTGGCATCAATAGCATTCTTTGGTTCTGTTCTATTTTGCGGGATTTCATCAATAATACGTTTTGTATCAATGCCAGTGAAACTCATACTCGAAGCTGTATGAGTATATGGGCTGCTTTAATATTCTGTCGGGTGAGAAGAGATAAGGCGATTTGTTTTGTGTTTTTGTCTCCTGGGAGCTGAGTTCACACTCTCTACTTTTGCCAATATTTCTGTTTGTAATTTGTTTATTTTGTTGGATTTGCGGGTGAATGTGGTGTGATGCTCTAGTAATAGGCCTACCTCGTTTTGGAATATTCTTGATTTCTCTTTTCCGAGTTATTTGATTATTTTCACCAGTCACCAATTCGATTAACTTCACTGTAAAGTGCACATACACATAGTATTGAAATGTTATATTTAAATTTACCAAATTGCAAACATTTTATATTTATCATATCAAAGATAGGGGTGACTTTGGAAAATGTATCATGTTTGTCTAATTGAGTATTATCAAACAAATGAATAGGTATTTTAATCGAAATTTATTTCTAGGCATTGTTTCTCTCAGAATAGCCACCTTTTTGTCCAATACATTTCATATCGTGGCAAAGTGTGATAGCCACATAAAATGCAAATGCCGATAAAACTTGTCAGTTCTGCTCTTTTCAAGTTAAAATCGAGTCGATTGTTTTGTGCGGTACAATTTTTTGAAAAATGTACAATTTGATTAATGATCTGAATGATTCACGATTGCCGGCGCTGATACTGTTATGCGTCAAAGGTGCGTATGCGCACCCGCGGTATTAGAACCCTATTTAGAATTTCACAAACTAAGTTTCATTCAAGTGCATAATTTGTGGTATACTAAACATGCCAAGAAGTGAACAAAGAATTATTGTTTTCATAATGTTGTAAAAAAGTTCAAAAACTATGTTAGTTTCGCTAATTGTTAAACATATTTTTAGTAATCTGAAATATCAAAAAAATGCATACAAGGTCAAAAAAGCATATTAAAACATCTACAAATACTCATTAGAGTAAAATCAATAATGGCGGATTTTGAAAAAAATTAAATTGAAAAGGGTGCATATACGCACCTTCTGGCTGTTAATGGGTTAAATGGTTTTTTTACAGCGTCACTTAATCCTACTGCGTTGTTTACGGGGGATGCAAAAATCATAGATATATCAGTTAATCCGGAATCATTGCACTACAGCAGGAACCGTTACCCTCTTTGGACAGACATTATGCAATGATTTAAGAGTAGTGAAACCGAACACCCAAAAAAAGAACTGGGTTTTACTTCTGCCTCATAATTCCGACATTTTATCCAGTAAATGTTGAAAATAATAGCTCATACCCATCCTGCATAAAAAATTAAGTATGCTATCTCAAGCTCGACGTTTGCACTCTACATGTCTATTGTTAAACACACAGAAACAACTCCAAAATGTCCATCAGCGAGCTCTACTAACAGTGGAAAAATGAAAAATCATACCTTATCAAATATTCTCAAGAGTAACAATTCTGGTCACTGTCGATGTAATTTCTGTATGACTAATGACTTTCTTCTCATAAATCTAGATAATCTGGCAATGGGATGCCAAGACATTTTCTTCATAATGGCTCGAAATGAATGATAGCATCTCACAGTCAAACGAATTTGTGAAAATGTCTGCATCTTTGATACCTGATAGCACTTTTCTAATAGAATGAGTGTAGGAGACAGACTATGTATGAAATTTTGGATATACAGGCCGTTTCTTTTATCAGGTGGTAACATTGCTATATTCTAAACCGTAATAGATACCAAGACGATTAAATGAGAAAAAAGGTAACTATTGTGGTGAGCAGTAAATTGGTCATAGAAAATTTACGGGGATTCTCGCCCTTCCCAACTCACGACAGGGAAAACTGAAAATGTTGTTTTCGGTTTTTACGAATAGAATTGTTATTTCAGAAAATATAAAAAAATTAAAAAGGAAAGTTTTATTGTATTCAAAATGTACTAGAACTACGTAACGATAAATTTTTAATCAAACGTTTCGTGTCAACACCGCCATCATCAACAATTTTTTTCAAACACGGACCTATTTTATCACAAATATTGATAGAGCGATAAAATCACAATTCAGTGGTATATCACACTCGATATTTTTATAACGTTTCATATAAAATAACTATCATCATCAGTGACAAAAATTTTTAATTACGGTCCTGTCGTTAGTTTGTTTATGAATCACAACGCTTCGATATAAAAATTATCAGTGACGTTTTGAATGAATGTATCTATGAAAATTGTATTTATACTATAAAAATTCATAAAAGAATTCTACAGTTTCAGAGACGAATGATAGCAATTTACCCCAGAAATATTTCATAATGAATTTGTGGAAGAAAATAAAACCAATACAGAAAAAGAATTCTACAATAAATGCTCGAATTGACGACCTCTTTGTTGAATGCACATAAGTTGTCTGTCCATACAATTTCTGCGGCAATTTTCTAGCATGATGGTTGTGATGCTATTAGATGCATTTCTTATTTTCTGTTTGAGATGGTCGATATCGGTACTAGGTGTCGAAAAATCTTCATCCTTTATGTTTCCCCAGACAAAAAAATTCAAAGGAGTAAGGTCTGGGGATCGAGCTGGCCAGGCAATTGGTCCCTTGTTGGGAATATTGCATCTAAATGTTCGCTTACTATTGCTGCATTATGGGGAGGGGCACCGTCTTGTTGAAAATATTGTATTTCACGGCGGGTGCCTAATAGCAATTCATCTAAGTAGCCATCAAACTCATTGGATAAAAAATTTAATTCAAATGCTCATTGTAAAAAAAAGGACCTAGTATGTCTCTCAAAATTCCCAACCAAACATTTATTCCGAACCTCTCCTGGAAATTGGTTTCTCTATGTAAATGTTCATTGGTATTATTCCACCTATAATGGATGTTTCTGTTAAACCACCCATTGTTGGTGAATTTTGATTCGTCCGTCCATATTATTTTTTTACAAATATTTCGAACTTCCCTATTTCTACGTCTTAACCATTTTGCAAATCGAACTCTCCTTCCGTAATCCCTTTCATTAAGGTGATGCACTTTGCGTATCCTTTAGCATTTGTATTTGTTCTTTTTCAAAATATTTCTGGTAGATTTTACAGATATCCCAAGTTCGTGGGCAATTTCTCGTAAAGAACAATCTTGATTAGAAATATTTTTGTAACTGACCAATCCTAGATCAAGAAAAAACGTTATTTTTCACTTTTTAGTCTTTATAAGGTAATATTTGCTTACCCAAAACATTTATTTGGTTCCTTATACTTCCAGTAACAACACATTTTCTAGTTTTATTTCGGTCAAATGCACCACAGTCTCTCAAATTTCTTTCTAATCGTCTAAACATTTGAATGTTTGGAATGCGACGATTCGTGTATAGCTCACCATATATATATTTCTTGCCAAAAAAGGAATTCTATTTGAATTTGCTTATCAGTCCTTTCGTCATTCGATAACATCTTTAATATGTAACCGAGTGCTTAAATGTCTGACAGTTCTTAACAGATATCAACAACTCATTTAATTTTCCTGCCATAGAAATCATGCAAAGCCTACGTGTTTAAATATGGTGAAAGAAGTGAGATGCTATTTAATTGTACCAAATTAGATAAAAATCCCCAAAAAGGAAAAATACGAAAGTTTGTTGTGTACTGGGTAATGACTGAAGTATCCTAATAGTTGAATGAGTTTTGAAGAAATCAAAACAATTTACAAAAGAACTAACGACAGGACCGTAATTAAAAATGGTTGTCACTGATGATGCCAGTTATTTTATATGAAACGCTATAAAAATGTCAGTTATTTTATATGAAACGCTATAAAAATGTCAAGTGTGATATACCACTGAATTGTAATTTCATCGCTTTATCAATATTTGTGATTAAATAGACAGGTCCGTATTTGAAAATAATAGTTGATGGTGGCCGTGTTGACACGAAAGGTTTATTTAAAAATTTATCATTACGTAGTTCTAGTACATTTTGGATACAATAAAACTTTCCTCTTTCATTTTTTTATATTTTCTGAAATAACCATTCTATTCGTAAAAAACCGAAAACAGCATTTTTAGTTTTCCCTATATAAGTCGGGAAGGGCGAGAGTCCCCATAGACTTTCTCTGACGAATGTACTGCTCACCACAATAGTTACATTTTTTTCCATTTAATCGTCTTAATATAGCAATGTTACCACATGATAAAAGAAACGGCCTGTATACTTCCGAATTTTTGATAATGATATATTTTTTGTAAGTTATATTATACAGGTTACACATAATATTAATGAATACTATCCGTCCATATAATCGTTGACAACATGAATGATTAATAGCAATACAATAGAGAAAAATCATTCATTATAATATAATTAGTTATGATGAAATATTTTAAATAAAACTTCCTATGTTTTGTGCCACTTACCTATATTTGTAACTTTACTGTTACTGCGATGTCGTCCTATATGAACATTCTCAAAGTAGTTTCTTTATGCTTGGTTATGCTCGCCTTTCCTAGGGCTGAAAATTTAATATACCACCAAAAATCAGTAAGTCGCCCCGGCACGCCACGGCACGCCACGGCAAATAATAATAATAGCCGTCCTCTACCCGCACAGGCTATGCCATGCCTTTGGGTACACTCAACGAGTGTTTATGAGGAAGTATTATTATTATTATTAACAAGGAGTTAAATATCCAAATGCAAGTTCATTCATTAGGCCATGTGCTTGATGCTGCCAATAAAATGAACGAACTGAATCTCAATGATATAATGATGAATGAATAAGGTAGTACATCCAACCAATGATCAGTTAGTCAGAAAGCAGTTGACGGGATGAGCCATATTTTTAAGAGAATAATGATTATGTTACGTTCGTTATAAAAGTGATTTTAGTTTTAACCAAATAATTCATTATATCCTCGATCTAATTTGAGATAGGTTTTTCAAATTATATCTTGTGATTGCTAAGATAGATTAGATTTGTTTTTTGTTTATCATCACTATTACTATAGATGTTATTATTCTTTCTATTATTTTGTGTTTGATTGATCCATTCATTTTGCCTATGATCATATGAGTAGACAGAATTATTTCATATGTGTGAACTTTAATGAAGTATATCAGAAAATATAGCAATGGATGAAGTCAGGGATAAATTTCAAAAGTTTCATTCATAGTTTGCTTTCAACACTCAAACTCCCCTATTCTATCAGGTATCAAAAATGCAGATGATTTCACGGATTCGTTTGACTGTGAGATGCCATTTCAAGCCAATCTGAAGATAATGTCTTAGAACCCCATTGTCAGGTTATCGAGATTTGTGAGAGAAAAGCCTTATATTATATGAAAATTACGTCAATAGTGATCGTAGTTGTTATCTATGAGAATCTATGATAATGATTTTCCCTTTTATAGCTCGCTGTAATATGGATCACATATTACAGCAAATATGTCGTTATCAGGAAGTAAAAATTACTGTAGAGTCATTTTGTAGCATGATGGATAAATGGAAAATATTGGAATTTGTATCAAACTCCATGGCCAGTGCGGAGCAGTGTATTGAAAATTATCGATGGCGGTGCCTGATATTACTGAGAAAGACCATTTTTTAGTCTAGTTCTGGACACCATCAAACATCCAAATTACCTCCCATGCAGAAATGAGAGCTCTCCGATTGACGAACAAATACCGCAAAAATGAAAAAAAAAAAAAATTCAAAGCTCTCGAAGAATAGTAATTTTTGGGCTTTGTGGCCATGGACACTTCTGATCAACACATCAGGAATTACAACATCAAAAATTCAGCTAATTTCACTGAAAGCCATTTCCCATAAGAAATGTTTGGGGTCCTTTGGGGTTATTTCTCTTCTTTTCAATATACTTCTCAGATTATGATCAAGCATCCATTCGGTTACAGGTTATTATTAAACAGTGGTATTAATTAATTTATGTACCTACAGTAAACTTTCAAAATCAAACTTTTGTCTAGGTATTTCTTAGTTAAGGATTTTTTCTGTTGGTGAAATTCGATTTATGTAATTATCGGATTTAGGAATTTCATAGCCTAGGAATTACTTAGGTAGGAAGTTCTTAAAATCAGGTTGGTGAAATCGGGCGCTTCCGATTTCGTAATGAACGTAAAGTGTCATCAAGTTTAAATAATTTTCAGACTGTGACAAGCTGGCAATTGCAACTTCAACTTCAGATTCATTATGAAATCGGACCTTAGAGATATAAGTATCATTCAGAGGGTGGCGATAGGGAACAGAACACACATCCCAGACAGCACCAGATATTCCATGAATAATCCTAGAACATTCTTTTTGGAATATTGAAATATTCTAGGAATATACTTGGATATTCTAGGATATTGGGGGAATATTCTCTGATCATGCTTATGGGAATTCCTCAGATAATCGTAGACTATTCCCAAGAGAATATTTCATGAATATCTAGAATATTTCTGGGATATTCCACGGACATTCCATACAAAATATTCCTATAATATTACCAATGAATATCCTCAGAATATTTGGAATATTCCAAGATTATCCAAGGAATATAAATGAAGAATAATCATAGAATATTCTTATTAAATATTCAATGAGTATTCTTTGAATATATGGTATGATCCAGGAATATTACTGTAATATTTCCAGAAATACCTTTTCGAATATTCGAATCTATATAATCCTCAAATTGTAGAGCAACCATAGACACATGTTCAAGACTGTTGGTCATCAGTACAGGGAAGCCAAGTTAAAAAGTTTTATACATCTTTGCACTACACTACGCTACACCTTACTCATGATGCCAACAGTCTGAAACACGTGTCTACAGTTGTTATACAATTTGAGGGTTATATATAATTCAGGAAGAAAAGTTCATCTCTACAAAGGTACAATTACTTTATTTTCAAATTTCAACAGAGTGTGATATCTAATTTTAAAATAAGAAAAGAATCAAATCCTATTTACTCGTCCATTTCTGGGACATCCGTTAAGGCTGCTGAATTGAGAACTCTGAAAAAATAATATTAATTGTGTGATTTGATATTTGGTATGTTGGTAAATGAAATATATGTTCATTTGTACGTTTAATGTGTAGAATTCGAAACTGAACAATGCCTCTTAAATCTCAAAATGAATGGGAGGTTGTTCATTTATAAAGGTTTTGAATTAACTCATGAGATGAGTCTTCAGTGAATATATTGTTACTGAAAAATATGAGGCAAATATATTGGTCTTCTTCGAATTTTACTAGGAACCATAATCTATCAATAATGGAGAAATATACAAGTTTATAACTTCTATACATACTTACTAATTTATTTTCAATCGGTCGGAGGATTTTGCGAGGTAACAGTTACCACCACTTCAATGTTCTATGAGGTTCTATTGAGGCAGCGTTGAATTGCATCTAGAAATGAAAAATTCATTGATAGTGTGTGATTGACTAGACTGTAATATTTTCCTGATAATCTTATTCAGTGTGAACATTTCAAATACATTAAAAACTTGTAGATTTTATACTGTATTTATAAAACTACTTCTATTTATATGGGAATAATGGTTCGAAGCAGAACCTAAATCTATACTGCTATTATCATTTTCAATTTGCTTCTCTGAATGGCGTTCGTCAGAGTCTTCTGAATCATTATGACACAGGAATTCTTGAAAATTAAATGAAAATGATGCAATCAACAGCTACAATGTTAGGCCAGAACGGTGAGACATAACCTAAAAATTTTAGCATAATTATTGTTCCCAATATTAATTATAATCAGATTGTAATGAATGCTTTCAAATTTCGTTGAATCATCTCATGAACAGAAATTATTGGACATAACTTCAGATGGTTTCTATCATCGAAGAGATGATAGGTATATGGCTCACCTACCCGTAGCGATAAAAATTCCTATTTTGTTACCAGCCATTCCATTCTGAAGAAAATTATTATTCAAAAACTACTTACGTTTTATATGATAATACTACACAAATCACTAAATAAAAAAAACAGTTCAAAGACTCATTAAAACAAGTTGAAATGAAATATTAAACCTGAAACTTCCCAGACGACAGACGACACTATACCATGAGCGCTGTGTGATTGGTCACTGTAATGGCGGGAAGTTTAAATAACAAGGCAGCTGCATGCAAACTAAGTTGAAATGTATAAATTATTAGTAATTATCTGTCAAATGTGAAGTTTGCTAAGTACTTATCAAAATAGAGATTAGGACATAGAGAAACGAAAATCATTTATGAATCAAGCATCAGCGCGCTAGTATGGAAACATTAATAATATTTGGTCCAAATATGGAAACGTCTTGTATAGAATAATCCACGAATATTCCTTGCATATCATTCCCTGAATGTACTATAAAGAATATGCAATAAGTAATATTCCAGATATATTCTTTCAAGAATGTTCTTGAAATATTCTACTTTGTATATTTCTTGAATGTGCCCAGGGTATATAGATATTCCAGGAATATTCCATGATTATTCGGAATATATATATCCTATCTGAGACATCTGAGGAATATTCCAGGGATATACCATGCTGTCTGGGACACAGCACAGGATTGAAATATCGTAAGGGCAATATTATTTTCTTTACGTGTATCAACGATTAGTTAAATGCACAGTTGTCGAGTTGTCATCCAATAAATATCAGTATTCTTTTATTCAATACAGGTTAAACTTAATGCGTCTATGAAATGATCGTATGTGGATGTATATCGAATAGAATAGGTATATTAGGAGATGTTGAGCTGAAACCTCAAATTGAATTGGGCCCTTTTGATTTTTTAGATTCTAGGAGGTTTTGGGGTACCGAATAAGTCTAGCAACTCTTCATAAAAGTACGGGCACGGATTTTCGTAATTTTGGGACTTGAAACTCAAAAATATTTTGAATCGCGAATAACTCGAAAACCATGAGGTATTCGAAAAAAACTGCTGTAACAAAAAATGTAAAACACAAAATTTTCTACAAAAAAGTATCCGAGTTTTTTTTCTAACCTCAAAATTTTCACCTTAAAACGGGTTTAAATACTCAATAATAGTTTGAATCGCGAATAACTCGAAAACTAGGAGGAATTAGAAAAAAAGACCCGAAGCAAAAAATGTAGAAAACAAAATTTTCTACAAATTGGTCCCTAAAAATGTTTTCTAACCTCAAAATTTTCATCGTAGAATGGGTTCATGTACTCAAAAACACTTTGAATTGCGGATAACTCGAAAACTATGAGAATTTCAACACAAAATGCCGGCACAAAAAACTTGGAGCTCAAAATTCAGTACAAGAGAGGTTTCTCTTTTGTCCTAACCTTGGAAAATATTTTGATTCAATTAGATTTATGATCAGTTTGATATGGCCTGTTCAAATTGCATAAAAAAGTAATATATGATAGGAAGATAAGGAAGATCTTGGAGTATTGTTTGACCGTAACGTCAATATCCATTAGTTGAGGGGAAATGGTTATGCTATCTCAACTTTTAGCAGTTTGTTCTCTTCCCACTCATTGGGAAATATTTTGATTCAATTAGATTTATGATCAGTTTGATATGGCCTGTTCAAATTGCATAAAAAAGTAATATATGATAGGAAGATAAGGAAGATCTTGGAGTATTGTTTGACCGTAACGTCAATATCCATTAGTTGAGGGGAAATGGTTATGCTATCTCAACTTTTAGCAGTTTGTTCTCTTCCCACTCATTGAACCGCCATACTCAAGATAGCAACTTTCCGAAAATGTATGTGCCAGGAGTATTTACAAGATTTTGAAGGTTAATTTGGAGAAAGAAGTACAACAAAAGTATAAAACACTTTTGATTCCCTCACTACCCTAATTTTTAAGTAAAAATTCACCCCATACCTTTTAAATCATCAATCTTCTATACACTTGTTCACTATGGTTTCAACCAAAACTTTATAAGGCCATATAAACATCATTTCACAACTAATACCTTCTTTTCTTAGTTTCTACATAATTCGTACCTCTTCTAGATTCTCTCCTCCACAATTTTTGCACTGGCCCCAGTGAAAAATCCAATATTTTTATGTGAAAAACACCGTGAAGACTACAGAAAGCAGTAAGCACTTGACAAATGTTTACAACACAAAACACGTCGTCTGCACCACAGAACTCATAATTATATCTTATGATATAATTATGAGTTCTGTGGTCTGCACACGTGCGTGGTTATCGTTGATAATGGCTGTGGTTGCCGAATTCTTCGCGGGAAATAGACGAAAAGAAAGCTTTCGTATTCTTAAACCAAGTAATTGAATACAATGTTACGATCCGCAATCGGTTCTTTGTAACGTGTTTTCACAAATACAACATGAATTTTTCGAAGAAACTTACTCTTGGATAATTAAGGAAATATTTACGGAAAAATGGGACATTTTGACCTTTCTATGCATTTTCAAAATCTTCATAGTGAGGATACATCATACTAAGAATGTTTTTATATGAACTTGAAGCTGAGATTCTACGCTTCAAAATGAATACCCTCATCTTTGGATAAGAGAAACTATTAAAAAGTCTGTGAATATCGAAATAATAATCAATCGAGAACGAAGATCGTGTTCATGATCGCGTTTTTTGAACGTCAGTTCATTTGAAACCACGAAGTACTCATGTATGTTATATACATGAAAATATTGATAATAATACGAACGACAAATCTCTTGTTGGATTTGCTTGTTTATATTGCGACTGATGGAATATATTCATTGAAACTTCAAGTGCTTGTGTGGCCAATATACCTCTTCATATCGCAAGATTTTCGAACATTTCCTAAGTCGAAAATTATGCTACCTTACCGGAGTACAAAATAGAGAACTTACCCATCATTATGCATTTTGATTCTTTGAAAACGGAGTAGTTTTCAACGAGTTAGAGCAATTTTAATTTGCGCTTGGGATGTAAATTTGCTTGAATTCGCACTGGCGGGAATTCGCGGGTGCCCCGGCTTTCGACTTTGAGAGAGAATTACTCAGAAATAGTGGCTCCAACGAAAAAATGACTGAAGACGTTTTTTGTAGAAAATTTTGTGCTTTACATTTTTTTGTTGTTGTTTTTTTGTTGATACAGTTTTTTTCGAATTTCTCATGGTTTTCGAGTTATTCACGATTCAAAATATTTTTGAGTTTCAAGTCCCAAAATTTCGAAAATCCGTGCCCGTACTTTTATGAAGAGTTGCTAGACTTATTCGGTACGCCAAAGCTTCCCGCAATCTAGAAAATCAAAAGGGCCCAATTTTTTTTTGGGTCTTATCCTATTTAGCCTGTACTAGAATGTTAAATACTGGACCACATTTGTACATTCACCCTTGTACGTACATTGGAGGAACAACACGTGGTCCATTCGAAACATCTTTTATTTTACGTTTTCCGATGTACATCTGATGAAGCATACTGGACGACATTTGCATGTTCACCCTTGTACGTACATTGGACATTTACCGGATATTTATGGACGTAACTGAATGACCAGGGGACGTATCTGAGATCCATACTGTACATCCATTGGAAAAACATTAGACGTACATGTGCAGACATAAGATACTTGTAGGCAACTCACATATTTGAAATGTAGGAGATTATCTGTTTCTATAACAATTTCCAATTTATTTTCTTTCACTTAATTTTTACATTCATTTTAAGATTATTTCGCTCTGATGGATTGATTATTATTCAAACTCTAGTAATATTGTACAGAGCTGATTAGTTCTTTCATTACTGAAAATGGATTTAATTGAGTTGATTTAGGTACCACAGAAATTGATGAATTGACTGCAAATTGGAATTTTCATTGTTTAACATGGTTTTAAAATTTCACAGAGAAATATCACCTATATATATATTCAAAACTTCAATATATGTGATGAATAATTTGAAACACCCAAAAATATCAAGAAGGTAGTGGAATTAAATGCTCATATTTTATAAATATTGATAGCAAAAGATAACAAAATTTCCCGGTTTCCCGGTAGTATAATCCGACACTGCGTGGAAGCATGAAGTATTTTTATTTTAAAGAGATGAAACTTTTTTATTTGTCAGGGCTTTTTGGACACTTTTTGAACTTACTCCACAGGGTTCAGTAACTGCAGACGTCGACTGAATCGGATTGAATACCATTTCAGCAAACATTTCAAAAATGTATTATTCTGAAAGAGGTGGTCTCCTAATCTTGGAGCATCTTTCATCGTACCGGTTGCTTGGAGTTTATTTGAAAGTTTGCGCAAATGACCTCGAAATAGGATTATCGGGAAATCTATTATTAAAAATACGGACTACTATATAGATGAAAATTTCTTCAAACTTCTCCAAAAGTCAAAACTACTTCAAATTAATCATCTAAACCACAAGGACCAATTGGCAGTTAGCAGTTCAGTATGACAGTGAACGGAATGTTACCGCGATAACGATTTTTTTCCAGTGCAAAATTGTGGTTCAAAAATTAGTGGGGGGAACGGACTTTAGACGGACACTGTATGTATCATAGTGACCGGCAGTTTCAGTAGTTGTAGAGGTGTTGCAGTAAGCTTACATGCAATTGTTATTGTTACAATTGTTGTATCCGTCAGCCGGCTGCACCCTTACGAGCACATCTCTCAGAAGTATTCGAAAGACTTGTGCGAGCTAGGGAAGACATAGCACTTACATTTTAACTTGTGTTGCCATGCCATGTCATGCTCGACCTTACACGAACCTTACACTATAAGTTGAATGTTAAAAAAACATATCATATATATATTACCTTGCACAGTGGGTAATAAAGTAAATTTTCGGGAAAATTCACAGTACGTAATTCATTGTCAAACCAATCTTATAAAGTAAGTCTCTCTCATCATATACATAAAAGTGATGTATTGTCCTCAGAGCTAATAATGTTTGCTTTCACATCAATGTCAAAGTTTACCATAAATGTTGAATGAAGTTGGTCAACTGACATACTAAACCAAAAAATAGGTAGATACTTTGTATATTATATTGATTAGAACAGGCAATTTTCAGCTTCATACGGAAGGCTATCGCGTTTCCTCCACCTACATTACCAAGACACTAATTTTGGTATGATTATAGTATATTACATCCTTTGCATAATGTAGTGCACTCAATAGAAGCAGCAGTAAATTATTAGTTTATCTCAAGGTCTGATTATTAACTTGAAATATTCAAGCAAATCCGCAAGAGACGCTTGGTGTTGAATCAGAAAATGAATCATTTCATGCTGACTGCACATCGTAACTACCTTGATCTTCGAACACTAGCCACTTAATCATCTTGCATCAAAAATCATTCGTAGGAAACCATGGAAATCAATCGTGCATCCCAAAGACTTGTTAGTACGATGTTCATATGTTGTTACAGTCGTCAAGTTGAGGGTGAAATAGAAGACCACCCACGAGTCGGCCTCTAATAAAGCATAAAACAGCCGTGCATCTCTGATTCCCTCATGTCGCGATCAATTAAGCACTTAACGGTATAAATCTAGTGCAATCCATGTTGTGTATGGGATATTGTTATAGCGTGAATATTTCTGCGATGTCATTTATATTTATGATGTAAGGTTCTTGGGGAAATGGACTCCGTTTGAAGTTATGAGTTATAGCAGAGTTCCCAACTAAAATGAGTATTGTATAAACTGGTTGGTACATAGACTGAACGTCAATTAATGTCAATAATAATACTGAAGTACAGTTCGATTATTTTATCTTCACCCATGCGTCATCAATTTATGATCGAAGAAATCACACACCCTTTATCACCCTCTATCGAACATCTATCTTTCTATCAACCGCTATGAGCGAATCAAAATTCGTTAACATTTGTCTTCTAAGCTGACAATTATGGTATTGGGATGATCAATTAAAACTCAAAGCAGTGAAAAGAGATAGCCATAAAACTGATTGTATTTTACATTTCAACTAAACTTGCCAAACATTATATTGACTAGCGTAGTACCATCAATTGCGTCATTGGGGTATTGTTTGTCGAATATATAAACTATTTTTTTCAAAGCTAAACGTCTCTTGCTATCATAACTTCGAAAGTAAGTACAATCCCCCGTCCACCGTCTCCTGTCCCCCGTCTCTCATCCCCCGTCCCCCGTCCCCCGTCCCCCGTCCCCCGTCCCCCGTCCCCCGTCCCCCGTCCCCCGTCCCCCGTCCCCCGTCCCCCGTCCCCCGTCCCCCGTCCCCCGTCCCCCGTCCCCCGTCCCCCGTCCCCCGTCCCCCGTCCCCCGTCCCCCGTCCCCCGTCCCCCGTCCCCCGTCCCCCGTCCCCCGTCCCCCGTCCCCCGTCCCCCGTCCCCTTGTATTGGTGAATCCGAGAATTATATCAAACAACTAACACCCCCAGTCACACACATCACGACAAGCCGGTGTAAATTTCAGATTCGAGAGCGGCCATCATTCCACTTAGTACCCCTATGATCAGAATCGCCATTTCAACAAAATGGTTTTGGTAACGACTGAGGAGTTCAAAGAGCGAGTCTCAATGTACAGGGTGTCCAAAAACTCAACGTCATCCTTTGGAGGGGTTAGTCCAGCTCACGACTGAACAGAATATCGTTTTATCACCTTCGAAAAATATTGATGATTTTGGGAATATTGGCAATTCAATGAACTTGGTGAGAATCGAAGCCATTGATCAGTATGCAGAATGCTGCAGGATAAAACTTGTATATTGTACCCTTAAGAATCCTTCTATCGAATACAATCCAAAATAAAATTATTGGTGTCATATCTTTGTAGAGAAAATAACATATTTTTCCGATTCACGAGATAATTTATTTCATTAGCTCAGTAAGACTATTTATACTGTACGAAACTTCTACGTCAACCAAATAATATAAAAAACCGTGTAATTTAAAAAAATTACACTTTTCCAAACATCAATATAAATCGAAGAGTCGCTGCAAGCCACTCCGAATAATGTACTAATTATTGAAATCATTTCAGAAAATGCTTCTTTTGCAGTGAATTAGCAATATCTTTTTTTCTCAAGTGGACGATAAGAATTGTTTAAAACTTCGATGAATATACCATTTTGTAACATAACGTGACAGGTTAACGTGGTGATTTAATTTACAGTACGAAGAATCTAAGTAAGCTTAAAAAATAAACTAACTCGCGAATTGGGCAGATGATAATATGTTATTTCTTCTCCAAAGGTAATTTTATCTCGGCTTGTTTTCAATAGAAGGGTTATTCAGGTTTTCATAATAGAAATTTGAATTTGAAGTATGCAGTTTTGTACTTGTGGTACTCGAAATACTGATCAACAGTTTCAATTTTTACGAAATTCATGAAATTGCAAATCATCAATATTTTACCGAGGTCATATTTTAATAATATGATCAGTCACGAGCTGAACTGTCACCTCTCCAAAGGATAGTTGAAGGCTCCAATATGAAAATTGCCCTTCTTTGATGGTCGAGAAGATCTACATCAGGCTTACTAGATTGTATTTGCCTGAGGATGGAGAATGAGTGGGGTAGATTTGGCCCTTATCATTAATCACAACGGACTCAATATCATGAACCAAGGAAGCTTGACAAGCAGGCGCCCCACGATAATCTAGTTTTATCTGGTAGATCAGAGTGTTGAAGACACAATCGATCTTCGACTACAACCTACTTGACCTGTGGAAAGAGAAGGTCAAATTTTTGGATGAGCGAAGGTCTTCAACGTTTTCGAAGAAGGCTCAATGCATTGGGTTGTCCTGATATAGCGCCAAGAATGTCTCAGTCTCCGCATCGTTGATGTGTGGTTCTTGCTGAACGGGTTCCAACTTGGTGACACCTCGTTCAGTGTCGAACACGTGACAACGTTTATCGGTGTCTCAAACTGCTGCCTTAATAAGAAATGCTCCGATCCCTGTTTTGTCGCAGACCATGCAAAGGAGATCTGAACTCCTCATGACTTTATATGCTCCATCTAGTACTCCAAACTCAAAATAAAAGTATGAACGTGAAACAGGCGATCAAGGATGCAGCTTGTATAAAGATGCATTATTTTGAATGATCATTATGATTTTTTTTATCTCCATGGAAAATATTCCAGCCAGACCCTGTCTTCGGAGTCCGAAACATCCAAAGAGCATGCTGGATATTTACTAAAAACCATTCCCCACGTCCGTAGGCAATTGATCATGATGTCTGAGAATTATGTGCCGTACTGTGGTTTCGGGCGTTTTGGAAACTATCCTTCGTAGTTTCGAATAGAAGACAGGGCTAGACAGATCACTCAGATACCTCTTTCAGATGATACCACTTCTTACCGTGTGACATATCCGGCTGGCGCTGTGCGAACTTAACCTGTAACTGTGCTTTGAAATGACTTTTGGTATTTATGAAATTTTTCAAACACTACGAATCACGCCGCATGCGGCTCGAACCCGAATACGGCCGGCATTGTTAACACGGCTCCCATCTGAAAACTGCATGGCAATTTGTCCATAATGGCACTCCATAAGCGTCTTTCAGCCCTATGCTGTATCACTTCCGTCAAAAATAACGTCACCGTTATTCGCCATTTCCGTTATTTTGCTATTGCTTGGTCTGTTTATTGAAGTGCATGCGGCATGTCCCTGGGTTTCCACGGCACTTTGCCAAACACGGCAAGAATTCGTATTGTCTGAATAATAATAATAATATTATAATAATACTCCATCATAAACACTCGTAGAGTGTACCCAAAGGCATAGCCTGTGCGGGTAGAGGACTGCTATTAGTATTATTTGCCGTGGTGCTCAGTGAGGCTCGATGAGGCCTAAGCGATTTCGAGGGGTATAGGGGTAGAGGCTATAGTAACACGGAAGCTCCAAACTTATCTAGACTATTTAACCTAGACTACTAGAAGAAGAATTCTACTAATTTTGACTTCTAGACAGACATCGTATGTACAGATGGCTGACACATCGTCTGACCTTAGTATAGCACTGGCGAGAGAAAAGGACCTCGTGATTTCCCCATCCATATCAGGCAGGAGTGCACTGCTGATTTATCACAACAAGCACTGGCAAAAGTACCTTTACGAAAAAAAACAAGATATAAACAACTGCTGAAACCTAAAACTACCGGAACTGTTCTCTTTATGTCACAATAGGATTTTTGGACGGAGTTTCCAAGTTTACTGGATTTCTCACAATTACTTATTCCGAACTTTATTTGGAACCAACGAAAAAAAAAGAATACTGCAAATGCAAGGGTCGGTGATCATTCCCTATAAGGAAGTATGATTGGAATATCCAGGAAACATTTGAATATCGATCATCATACTCAAGAAGGTAGAGTTTCAGAAAAAAAAACAAAAGTTTCAATAGGAAAGTGAAAAAACTTACAGTCTAAATGTGGAGTTTTTTCACTTTCCTATTAAATCTCACCTCCACTGTATGCAATGGATCGTCTCCGATGGATAAAAGTTTCAATTATTGCCAAAAGTTTTACAATTTATGTTTAAGTAAAATAACCTAAAGTTTCGTAATTCTATAATTGAAAACAGTTTAAAATTTTACTGGTGTAGTCGATTGAGAGGAAGAAATCGTAAAATGCATTTCCCATTATTTTGAAAGCTCAAACTGTTCATGAATTCTGAATTTGCAATAACTAAATAATTAAAGAACATCCCATGTGATGCGATCTTCGATGGTGACACTGTACGGTGCATTAATCTGTGACTTAAGAATGTGTATCAAAAAATGTTTCAGGCAGAACATGCGGCCTTCAAATGGTGAATAATCCGTAGAAACAGAAATTATTAATTATATTCTGTGAAATGAGTTGATGCCGTGGATTTCTTGAAATCATGAAACTCAATATCAGTTTTTTCAAACTATCGTGCTCAGATTCATTCAGTGGAGATAATCAATTGCGAGTATAAACTAATTCATTGGAAGTGCTTGTCTCGAATTGATTTGGATAGATGAAACATCTTGTGTTTCTTCGAAATGCAACCAATGTCTTGCTCCAAATCGAATATAACAAAGGTCTGAAAAACACGAAAGCTATCTTATAAAACCTTCAAATTATTGGCCTCAATAGGAAGCAATTCCAGGTAAACACTATCGTGAATAAACTTTCCATAATTTTTTTGTTCTCCATGTCATTATTATTGATAAAAATATGTAATAACCGTTGAAAATATGATCTGATACGCTTTTGAGATATTTATTTATGTTTGAGTTTTTACCGAGTGACAGTTCCACCAGAATTTTGATTGCAACTGATAATGAAACTGATTTATTCAGAGGAAATATTCATGAGGAAAGCCATACTCATATTGATTTTGAATCGTTGCATCGTAAAATAGTGTAATTTAGCAATACTAAAGGGTTTTATTGAAAGGTGTGTAGCAACGTAGACAATACCAACGGAACAATGGTAAATGAACTATTCAGTAATACACTTCAATATTTTAATATTTTGAGCGAGAATTGATTCCCACCAGGCTTTATTGAGTCTACAAGACAATCTGCGTGTTTAGATCATGTAATGATCAAAAGCGAATAACGAACAGAATAATTCTTCCCTGCCGTCATAGATTTTTTTGATAACCGATCACAGTCCAGTTTTTCTCCAATCAAATCTTTCCGACTTGGATGAAATAAGGGAAAAGTTATCTAATGAAAATATCAACTATGTTCAACCCAAAGAACTGCTACAAGCAGAATCGTGGATCGTCGTGCATAATAACACTATGGATATAAATTACGCAATCAATATAATAAAAAATTCCTACAAAATTTGTAAACATATAGAGAAACCTAATTGAAAGAAAAGACTGGATAACTAGTTGGCTGGTAAAATCAACAGAGAAAAAAAAACGATAAATGGAAAAATACTAGGAATCGCATGTTGCTAGTGGTTCGCACGAGACCAACGAGACGAGATTTCCATAAAGTCTTGTATCGTCTCGCCGACGAAATGATAAATCTCGTATCGAGTCTCGTCTCTCAGCCTCCACTCTCGTCTCGTCTCGCTTCTCGTACGAGAGTCTCGTAAAAGAATCGAAATATCGTCATGCATAATCTTATTTTTTCAGTGCAATAAGGAATGCTTAAATACTTGCCCTAATGTAAGAGTCGGAAAAGAAGATTACAATAGTTGAAACATAACATCATGTATTTGAGAGTAATACATCTGAACAAAATAAAAACTTAGCATTATTTAATCATTTTTGCAATGAAATAAGTTGAAAAATCAAAGTTAAAAAAAAACAATACACAGACAGCCCTCATTTTTCACCCAGTTGTTTAGGCATAACAAACATCGTGCAGATAGATTCATTATTGAGATGATTTCGATGGTTTCTTACAGTTAACGTAGCACGTGAGACCTATCTTTCCGTCTGGACAGCCGGTATGTTTAAGAGATCTCGTGCCATTAAACATATCTATAATAGAAAATACAGTGAATTTTACACTATTGAAATATATATGTTTCTTCATTACTCCGAGGCATAGATAATATTTTTGATGCTCCTGCATCCATTCTCCGTTGGAAAGCGTAGGATTTACTGAATACAAAATATCATAATCAATTACAAAATCCGATTTTTATCAAGTTCTCAAGTCCGCACGTAAAAATATTCACCTGCGAGACTCTCATACGAGACGCGAAACCTCATGCACGATACTCGAGACGAGACCAATAAAAGTCTCGTCTTGTCTTGTCCGAGTATCGTCTCAAGTATCGTCTCAAAAACGAGACGAGACCTTGCGAGAATCTCGAAAACGAGACTCGCGTACGCATCACTACATGTTGCAAGGTAAGACCTCGTTAATCCTTGGCTCGCACAAGTTTCGACTTCTGATGGCTTCAATAAATGGACACTTCCAGTAGGACCATGCTTGGGTTTGCACGTTAAAAGATGAGAACTTCTTCATTTCCAGCTTGCTCATCAAGTCTTCCGAAGTCTTTCAAGGGATAATTATAGGGTGCAGTCCGATGACAAGTGAAACCATTTTTTATAATTTATTTTCATGTTATTATCGCCAAAGCTGACAAAGCTTTTCAAAGGAATATCTTTAAGATCTACAGGATTCAATCGAAACTGCTGAGACGGCATCGTAAATGTTCCAAACATTTGGGAAATATATGACTCACAGAAGAAAACCAGTTCATGTCCCACCAGGAAGACGAGCAAATTACATAACACATCCTGTGCTACTTTAAGGCTCTTTATTTCGGGTTGTGATTTTGGGGTCTCTACCCAAGTACCCAATTCAATAACCTATGTTCGGTCATTGACTTTGTACCTTCAAAAGGTTGAGTACAGGGGTTATTTGGTACAATTTACCGTCACGATAATCGTTGTTTCAGGATTTTTAGGAAATTATCTTGATATCTATCGTTTGTCTACCTACTACTTCACTTCTTCCTAACAAAACCTAGGGCAATAGCGACCTAGTAGATAGAGTGGTCAGCTGGTGAACGTAGTTTCCAAGGAAAACGTACTGTTCATTGGCCTACAACTCGATTTTCTTCAGATATTGCTAGTGAGGTTATTAATCCAGTAATACCTACCAATAGATATTGCTAAAACTCTATCAATTTTTTAATCAAATAGTCGTCTATGTTTCCAGAGAATATGGAATGTTTGATTGCCTTTGACTCGATTTTCTCCAGATATAGCTACTTAGTGGTGTAATCGATACGAGAATCAAGTGGTTGATTTTATATATGTTAGCAGATATGAACAACTGCGGGGATAGTATTGCCTTTTGACAGAATACAGTCACAGAATCCAAAAGTTACACACCTTTCTACTTTCTAGAAGAAATTTGGCAAGAAACTCGACAAGAATCAGCTAGGATTTTTGCTGTAAATCAAGTAAACTTGGAATGTTAATGTAAAAACTTAGATTTTTTCTAGGTACAATAGAAGAATGGATTTCTTCTGAAAAAAAAAATTCCAATGGATTTAGAGTCGAAAAAAATCGTAGATAATCAGCTCTATGCTGTATCCAAACAAAAAATCCATATTTCAATAAATAGCAGTAAAAATGTAAAGCACGTTACAACACTTAAATATATAAAATGCTTAAATTATCACTAGCCACAGATGGGGTAGGAGGTTTACTCCTGCCCTGCTGAGCTGTCAGCGGGCAGGCAAAACCAGCTCACACACGGTGTTATGTAGGCGGTTAAATGCTGTAGGTGCTAAGACTTTCCCGCCTCATCCAAAGTTATGCGGGGGTACAATAATAATATAATAATATTTATTCATCAAAAGGTACAGAGTGAATATATCACAGTTTTAATTTTGGTAAGTGGGCAAATAAAAGAAATGATACCCAAAAAAGCCCTCGCGAGGATTGTCTATGGGTGGTTTCATCATATTTTGCTAAACATCATGGCTTACTGCGAATCTTTGCTTAAATCTTCCATTATCACATAAATATACGTATACACACACAGATATACATATACACACACAGATATACATAATAATATACCCATCTCACACCTATGGTATCAGAGTGGGTATGTGGCTTCATAGAAAATATAAAAGTCTTTAGCAGTCGTGGAGCAAAATGGACGAAAGATCTCTGACCTACTGATTTTTGTGCTCTTGGTAATAATTAATTCGATGCTGTTCTACCTCTTGTATTGTAATTATGTTCTATTACGGCAGATACTGGCTTATCATAGGTGTGGGTTAAAACAGTTTGACAATAAAGTTGTCGCAAGTCCATGATTCCAATTTGGTTGAACAGAGGTTCTGAGTGGTATCGTGGAGGTTTATCACATATAATTCTCAGTAGATAAGCGTTTTTGTATGGTTTCTAAGGGGAAGAATGATATCAAGTTTTCAACTGCTTCAGCTGTAAAAGTTTGTTCAATTGCTTGAATTTGAAAGTAAGTCGACGGATTTTTTCAACAACTGTTTGAATATGTATATCCCACTTTAGGAACGAATCGATCATAATGCCAAGATATTTGGCTGAGTTTGTAAGTGGAACAGAAATGTGATCTAGCTACAAATATTTGAATGCAGGTAAGAATTTCTCATTGGACGTAAATGGAATGGTTAATTGTCAAGCTGTTTTTAACAAACTATTTTGAAATATATTTCAGGTCTTTTGTTGCAGACTCCTCCACGCCACCCCAGGTATTTCCTTTACAAAATACGACAGTACCGTCAGCAAAAGAGAGTATGGTACTATGGCAGTTTAATACAAGCAGGTCATTCAAGTTAATTTATCAGTCGGTCGGTGGCTCAGTGGCTAAGGTCTCTAGCAGTACCCGGTTTTTTGCATTAGCCTTTTCCGGGG
This sequence comes from Chrysolina americana, assembly GCA_958502065.1. Taxonomy (NCBI): domain Eukaryota; kingdom Metazoa; phylum Arthropoda; class Insecta; order Coleoptera; family Chrysomelidae; genus Chrysolina; species Chrysolina americana. Next base: position 73,348,977 of record OY293411.1, read on the forward strand.
TTAGCACGAAACAACCGCCTCTGAACAAAATTAGACGACAAAGCAGTATCTACATCGAATGCTACCGACCGACGACATGCATAAGCTTTGCAGGAGGCATGTATCATACGTACCACAACCACTATCAGTTGGAATACTCGGCCAACCGCTAAGACCAGCGGAGGTGGACACTAGCGCCCCTGACCGGGACCCTATGTGCCCCTTGGCATAAGCGCTCCCTTGCTCTGCAGCCAGCAATATCTGTGGAGGAAGGGAGGCGGCTCTCAGTGCGTCCTCCCGACCCTTTCTCTCTCCTGGACCCTCTTGGGCGAAGAATTGAGCCTAGGACGGAGTTTGTAGTATGCCAAATGAAGTGTAGAATAATTGATAACTGTGTACAATCAACCTTATTTATTTATTTATATAATTCTAGCAGTGGAACTTCTAGCTCGCATCAGACAGACGTTCGAGGCTCGGGTACGGAATCTTTTTTCACGGGTCTCTTCAGGTGGCCACATGCCTTGTTGTGAATCAAGTGTGATGTGAGTTGCCTAGATGACAATCCCGACGTCTGGTGCTAGCTTGAAGTGCGCACCGACCAACCGAAAACATCAGTAAGTCGCCCCGGAGCGCCACGGCAAATAATAATAGTAGCCGTCCTCTACCCGCACAGGCATGCCTTTGAGTGCACTCCACGAGTGTTTATGAGGGAGTATTATTATTATTATTATTAATTATAAAGAGTATGGGTCCCAATACCGTACCTTGAGGTACACCACAAGTAACAGTTCTGGCGGTGCTCATACTATCCTCTATCTGGACATGCTGCTTACGATTTGCTAGGTAGTTTTCAAAAAGTCTCAAAACATTAGAAGTTCATGATTGATAGTATCGAAGGCTTTCGCCAAGTCAAGGAATATGCCAATGCATGGTTTGGAATCATCTAGGGCGTTATAATATATGATAGTGTTCCTATTGCATGTTATGCTGACAATTTCCCTCATATATTATATAAACCAATCAAATGCCATAATTTTCTCATTTCGAACCAATGAGAACAAGGCTTTTTGAAAACACTTCCTCCAGCCCGTGGTATTTTCAAAACGGTGTTTCGCTTCTAGCTTGTGTATACATTTCCATTGTTAAGACAATCACGGTAAATATGGAAACGTCAGTTTGACGGATCAACTCATCGACTGACATTGATACATGATGAACCGTTCCTGCAATAGGCATTTAGTCCATAATAATTTAATGTATTCGTGAAATTGTCTGATCGAATATCCCTTCAAAATACCTTTTTTGATGACTTTTTTGAAAAGCTTCGATAACCCTGATGTTAAGGATATGGGTCGGTAGTTATCAGTACAGTCTCTTTGTCCTGCTTTGAACAATGGTTTTATAATGCCTATTTTGACCATGTCGAATAATAGTGACGTTATTTTTAACAGAAGTAATACAGCATACTGCATACTGACTGTCTGAAATTTTTCAAATGAAAAAAGATGTGTCTAACAATGTCTATAAAGTTATGAAGGTGTTTTCAAACCTAACTGAAAAACCAGAAAATCTTACCAATATTCAACTATCATTATTATCCCTGAAAAACCCATCAATAACCAGTTCTACATGTGATTACATAAAAGTAAATCACAGAAGTTGTGAAGAAGCTCTTTGGCAATAACTTATCAAGCCCTATACAGGTAGGTGATAATATATAGTCGAGCATAATGTCTATTGACACAAATAATTTGTCAGACTTTTGATTGATGTTTAAAAATTGTTGTTTGAAAATTGTTCTTCCGTTAACCAGCTGTCATTCCCCTACGACAGCCCTCAGAAGTCGAAACTTGTGCGAGCTAAGGTCTTACCTTTTAACGTGCGATTCCTAGCACGAGACCAGGTAACCATGCTGGAAATCGAACCCACGTCCCTCTGATTAATAGACTAGCGCTCTACCATCATGACCAATATCATGTAGAACGTAGCTTGCGTAGTTGCCTCGTAGGGATAGCCAGTGTCTGAAGAAACATGTTCTCCAGTATATTATACTCATTCTGAAAGTTGTGAAACTTCCTCTACTAGTCGGATTAATCTAAGCCGGTCAACCTTTATGCAATGTGTACAGCATAGTCATGCATGTGAACTTGGTAGTCCCTACCTATGAGGCTCGGACAACAATGCAACAGGTAATGGAAACCTTTTTTGAGTTGATCAGGGTTCATTTGATACTGGGAGTGAATGAAGGTGCCCATCAAATAAACTGGTCAGGGAATCAAGTTCCCTAGTAACGGAGCATCAAAAATATACTATTGTGAAGGCACAGATAGTAAGAGTACCAAGCTATATGAACAATATACACAGTAAAAAATTTTAGGGTGTACTTTCAATCGAGTGGATTTCAGAGCCAACTCCGATTGAAATCAACACCTGAATAGCAATGTATTGTCAGTTTTATTAAAAATCTCATAAGAAGGTGTTCAGTGGTGTCAATTTTGACCTCATCAGTGAGAACTAACACAGATGAGGTGATTTAGAGTGATTCTGAAATATTGAATCAAAAGAAACACCAAGTGGTTGAAAAATAATACACCCAATAGTGCTTTTATTCATGTTTAATCAGAAACTACACTCAATGTATAAAATTTTCACCCAGTTACACCGTATCAAATCACGATTGAATAGAAACCGTGTATGAATCATGAAATTTGGTGCTAATATATACTCATGAAATCTTGCATTCTCCCTGACTGATTTTTGACTGCCGCTGGTGTTGAAATTACCTCCTAACTCAATGCAGCACCCAATGGTTAATGGAAAGAAACAGAGTGTGCTGCTACTATGTTTTACGAACTCCATTATAAAGAGTCGGGCTAAATATATAGATACCAGAGTAACTACCTATTTTTCGAATCACAGGTAACAATAAGCCTACCAGATGATTTCTAGAGAATAATAGATAGATGAAAAGTTCAAATAGAAATCGTTAATTTTTCGTAGTAATTACTATCTACCTAACGCTATTAACTTCACCAGATTAAATAAGAAATCACCGTAAATGTTGTGATTCATTGAACTTCTGGTGGAAAAATATAAAACACTACCTATACTTTTTGCAAAATAATAATGAAGTTTTCACTCAGCTTACTCAGTCAGCTATAGTTATTGTTGTACCATATATATTGGATTGGGTTTTTTCAAACACTCTCCATGGCAATCGCACTTCGTAAATCCGTATCTTCTACATCATGTTCACTGCATAGTCGATCATCTCTCTTGGTATAAGTAAAACATTAAACAGTCAACACAGTTGCCAATTATCAGGTAATAAAATGGAACCAGCAGTAAAGGTATATTTGAAATTTTTGTTATCTGATTCAATTTTAGTCCTTGAATTGCGCTAGGATATTTGGAAAACGAAATTTTGAATCAAACAAATAGGTATTCAGCTGGAAACTTATATTTGCTTCATACTTGAAACTGATTAAGTGTGTAATCAGTGATCAGGTTTGGGTAAATCAGCCACCATCTTGTGAAGGAGGTTTTCTTGATAATCTCATAATCGGTCTCACAACAAAAACGTTTTTTTTTATGAAAAAAAACACCATTCTACAGTTTTCATCGAAAGTTATTCAAAATTATCTCATCACTGCAAATATTGATATAGATTTTTGAGGAAGATTTTTATGTTTCTTAAGTTGATGTACCGTAACATCTCTTAATACTTCCTCAAGCTCTTAAAAAAAGAATCACCTAAACAGCAATTTTAAATGAACCAAACATGAGCAAAGTGAAGATATTGTTTTCTTTCAGACAAATGACAAATAGTGTATTTGAAACAATTCAAAACTGACAATAATACCTACTTGACACGAACCACCTATATGATTTCTCAACAAAAAGTCAATTTTGTCTTAAATAATTAAAATAAATTGATAAATATGATTGGTGCGATAATTTTGATAATTTTAATTAATTTGGACATTTCAAAAATCCAATGGGAAATCATGTAACCACATGTATCGTTTACGCATTTTTATATTGAAATACCTACTTACTCATTATTTCCGAGAGAATATATTGAGGTGGTTATTTTATTTTCATCAATGGACAAAGGAATTTATTTGACATCTGTAGGTAACTCATTTTAAAGAAAACTATTGAAATGAACCAGAACTGGTTCAGTACATCTTTTGTTGATACAATCACAAAAAAAATATTGTTTTTGATTATATTTGTAATATCAAAAAATAATCCATCGAATATCATATGGGAATTCTATGATTAAATAAAGTTATTTTGCTAATGCTAAGTAATAGCAAAATAACGGAAATGGCGAATAACGGTGACGATATTTTTAACGAAAGTGATACAGCATAGGGCTGATTGTCAATATTAAAAGTTATATGGTTCTGGGGATTAGCGATAATTCTAGGTAGGCCTTATTATCTTGATTGATAAGAAAGGTATTTAAGTATTTTCCAACGAAGAATAATTTAGTAAGTATACTACATTCCCTTGAAAAAGATACTGTGTATCGAAACATGTCGCGAAGACAATAAATCTGTTGAAATTTATTCGTGTTTTACCTTATTGTCATTTCATGAATAAAACAAAGCATTTTTTTTACAGTAAAAGCAAAAATTGGTGTTGAAGAGGATACATAAATTATAATAAAAGATTTCACAGAAATTGATAAAGAAGTCTTGGAGTCCTGTAAGAGCAGAAAGGAACCGTATCTAAGTGTATTTTTGGCTTCAGATTCAATAGCCGCGTTTGCACCACCTCTCGGAATATTGTCAGGTGAATACTTTGCTCTCAAAACGAGACTTTCATAGGATTTTCGTTCATGTTCATATGAATTTATTTCATGTTCATATAAATTCAATTCCTAAAGCAAGGTTGTAACCGTTTTTCAGCTATTATACCTGTTTCAGATTTTAATATTGAAAATGGTATTAATTAAGGACGCCAAAATTATTGCTGAAGACAATGACACCTTCTTTGTCAACCACTACTTCATTGTCCACATTGAGTAACCATTCCGTGATCCGAGAGGAGGCCTCGCCAGAATCTGATGTAAGTGATATTAAGTGGGACATGGAAAATAATATGGTCTCTGAGCGACCTCAGACTTTTCGATATCCAAGTATTTCAATTGAAGAGATGCATATCATTGTTCATTTGAAAATGGACATTTTTGATTGAAACTTCTCTTTGTTATCAGGATATACAGAAATGTACGTGCTGGTGGGCAGTATATTATAGACCAATATAACAAAAATAAGATGCTGACTGACAGGTGTCGCATTATTAGTCAATATTGTTGCTAATATTCTCTTTGAAAAGTTTGGAACCGCTGTATCAAAGAGGACAAAAATGAAATATGATAAAAAATTAATTGAAGCCTTTCCCACTTACCTCAATTAAGAGAGCTCCTGTGGTAGACATGTGAGTAGCAAAGAAGTAAATTTGTTATGATAAACAGTATAATATCTCTGAATTTTTAGGAAATCTTTTTCTTTGAGAACACTCAATAGGATACATAAACTTGAAAGAACATCTTCAATATCTGTGCAACAAACAAAAGCAAACCATAGTCCTGTACGAAACGAGATGAAAAGAATACCTGGCGATATGGACGAAAAATTGAAAGATTTGATGGCAACCCCATCCACCGAGAAAGAGAAAATAAAAAGGCTGTTTCTTGAAACTCATTCGTTTTTTACTGATGGAAATTTCTCTTGTTTCCTTCATGTTCCTCCATTTTTGGAGGACATTTTGTCAATTCAGACGAGGACAACAAGCAACTCTCACCCGTTAAGCTACTGTGGCTTTAGCTTGAATATTCAGTCGTTTTATGCTCTACTGAAAATGCTTCCGCCTTCACCAAAGGGAAAACGAAAGAACTGTCTGATACCGACCACTAAATCATTTGAAAAAATAAGATATAACTAATTTTCTCCCAGCCCAGATTTTCTTTATGAATTATTGTGAGATCCTTTTATTTTTATAGAAAATCTTTCATATTTTATGTATAGTCTTTACATATAAAATATATATTAATGTTGACTTGATTATGCATTTATTTATGTTTCGTTTCTATAGAAAATCTTTTTATTTTTCATATAGCATACCGTGTGACCCACGAAAGATATTCCAGCATTATTTAATAAATGAAAATTATGCATAAATCTTTTGTTACATTTCGATTCAACCTCCCCCATTCCCAGATGAACTGTGATATTTGGTGTTTTTCTTGATGCTGAATCATATTTCAAGGAAATCCTTCCTTGCTAGTTTTTACTTTGAGCACGTTCATGCGATTTTTTTTATTGAGAAGAGGGTGAAATGAGTTTTTATTTCTTTCAATGGGTTACTCTATTCTTTAAAGTTTTCTTCGAAACGGATGAAAATTCATTACCTCCTTCCCCATCGAAAAAAATTCCACATGAACCTGCTCAGAGTAAAAACTGGCAAGAGAGGGTTTTTTTGGCATCGAAAGAAACACCAAGTGATTGTGTAGTATATCATTTCGGTGTCAAATAACACACACGGAAATGTAGAATTAACATTCAATAGGTGTATCTTCCCACCAGAGAAACAATCTCTTGGTGTAAAAACGCACCAGGCCGAGTTTATTTGAAATATAAAAGCATCAAGGAAATCACCAAATTATTGTGATGTACACCATTCCGGTGTTAAAAAACTTTTACTTTTACCAGAAAAACATTCGCATTCACTTGCTTGGTGTAAAAACTCACCAGGGATGGTTTCCTTGAAATGTTATTCAGCATGAAAAAAACACCAAATGATTGTGTAGAACACCATTTCGGTGTTCAATAACACACGCGAAATGCAAAATGAACTCGCACTAGCTGTTCCTTCTCACCAGAAAAACATTTTCATTCACTTGCTTAGTGTGAGAACGCACCAGGAAGAGTTCATATGAAATATGATTAGGTAGAAAAAAAACACCAAATGATTATGTATTACACCATTTTGGTGTCGAATAACACTTAAGGAAATGCATAATAAACACCACCGAAGTGTTCATTCTCCTCAAATTAGCACTACCCTAGTGTAACTTCCCACTGAGTAAGATTAATTCTCTACACTGTACAGAAGAATACATGACTCCCTGCCATGGTGAAAATAATGCCGGTGCTGATTTTCACTAAAATAATCAGAACCTGGTGGGACACCGGATGGTGTTAGCTAGTGTGAGTTGGTGTGAATAATTTTTCACTGTGTAAGCATAAAAAAAGTCCAAACTGAATAACGCCTTCTAAACACAAGGAATAAGTAACAAAGTGAATCTCAATACTCCCCATGCTTCTCACACAATCTCTAAACTAACAATTATATTATCAAACTCAAATTCAGATTGTTCAATCATTCTCAAAAATTATCGACAAAGAAATAGTGGGAATGTCATCGAGCTCATGAATTTACTTCAATCAGTCTCCTCTAATTATGTCGACTACCTACTTTGAACGATGCAGATTTCAAAACCTTCTGGAGGTACTCTCAAAGCTCGCATTGTCATGTCGTTATCTATAAAAGTTTACCAATTATTCATGAAATGAATAATCAAATGTCTCTACTATCAATTATAGTGTTATCTTTGTGCGACACCCGTCTTTTCCTATAAAGCGGCAACTGAAAATCGAAGAATCCAAAAGAAGTTACTGTAAATCATTCCTTTGGACCACCCGCCGTAAAAGGTATCGTTCTTCAACGCAATTAAATTACGAATACAATGCTACTAACTAAGTATTTCAATTTACGAACACCAATGTCCACTTTGGAGCTAATTGTGATGCACCGGGTTTGGCCTATGAATACGAATAAACTAGATTGCTATCTCGGTATCTTTCTGATTATAATTGCATTGTACTCGACCACCTGTTTTGCATTCCTATTATTGTTCTGTCTTGTACTGGAATAAATCTTCGGAAGTTGTTGATTTACAACACTAGAAAACACTAGCGATGGCGATGTTTCGCTCTATTCATTGGAAATTCACACACTATCACTGTCACTTATTTACAATTTCAAATCAAAATTACTACGTATGATTTTTTTTCTACCATATATTTCATTACAATTTGCCACAAGCTTGCTCAACTCTTCAAACCCAAGAAGTATCCTGCACATTCATTAGTAGTGGAGATAGTTTATCCCTTACTCAAGTGCACCTTCACCTGTAGTGATGATTATAAGGGACAGTTTTATAGGTTCCAGTTGACTCTTGGTGGACTAACTAACGGTTTTGAATGAACAACATTCATTAAATAATGTTTTAGGATCCCAGTCTGATCATTAGTAAACCCATCCGGCTTGCAAACTAAACGCACGAAACAGGCACCAAACCTGGCAATTTCCAGCCTCAGAAATTTCTTAGAGATCAACAATCATCAGCCTCTATCTGACGGTACTTGAACCAAGTGATAAGATAACAGAGATGTGCACACTTGAGGGAAGTAACCGAGGGGGAAACCGCTAGGGAATTTTAGTGTACATGCCTTGGGTATTAGTGGCATTAGTTGGGTTTTAGTCGGGAATTAGTGATATTGGTTGAAAATTATTGGATATTACTGGGCATTACTCGGGAATTAGAGGTAATACTTGACATTATTGAGTAATTGTAGAGGAATTATTCGGGAATTAGAGGAAATTTTTAGGAATCATAATGATAAAAAAGTTAATACCCAATGAACTAATGATGCTATAAATGAATGACTGGGAATAACTACGACAACGAAGTATTTTTTATATGTTGGGCCAACTCAATGAATTCACTTTGATCTTGAATTCAGCGGGTGTATGGAAATTGCACGACAAAGAGTATATTTTGAAGCTTTAGTAATTGTCAAAAACCTAAGATCAGACCAGGATTAGTAGTAGAAAGATAATTGTAGTGAATTTCTCCATTATATTTTTTACGAATTCAGACATAGGAAAACTTTCCTAAATCATTTATTTTCAACTGCTACAGTCACCAAGGTAACAACGTGTTTTGACTCAAATGCAGACGAAAAATGTCAATGTGGAAAAATGTTTCCCAAGGGAAAAATGTTTGTTTTTTGATCATTTCATTTTGGAATAATTCAATTCCGTCATAAACTTAATTACTCAACTCTCCTAATAAAAAGTTGTATTTGAAATAATTGTTTTTTCCGTTAACCAGCTGTCCTCCTCCTACGAACGGCAGCCCTCAGAAACCGAAACTTGTGCTAGCCAAGGATTATGAGGTCTTACCTTTTAACGTGCGATTCCTAATAATCAATAAAGCACCTATGTGATCATTTCTTAACCAAAAATACAGTGTGTTTCACTACTCATGGAAACACCCTCACATCATCCGTTGTTTTTGACGAAGTATCATGAAATTTACGGGATCGACAGATACACTAGAAATGAACAAAAGGGGCCATCCTACGTCATATACACTGCATGCCAGTAGCGATGGAAACATACATTTTTTCTGGAAAGTTTTATTAGGGGACAAACTTGGACCTGAGTTCCATCAGATTTGTGTTTAGGATTCCCAAATTACTACCAATGCACCTGTGTCCTGAAAACTTAAATAAAAAATCCTAGTTTAACAAGTGAGTGAGTGCTCGGATCCACCTATAGCAAGGAAGTTGAGGTGCCTAATGGTTGATGCATATAGGAGTTGATCTTTGGGCATGTGTTTAAACTATAATTATTTTTACAAAACTTTTTGATAATACGACCTACGTGGATCCACCTACAGCTCGGATGTGCAGGTGCCTCGAGGCCTAGTGGTTGATACGCCAAAATTTTCATAATTTTCGTATTATTTCCTAAACTATCGGTACTACAGAAAAAAATCATTTACATTTGTTATGAAAATCTTTCGATATTTTCAAGTTTTTGAGATTTTTGTGAGAAATAATTCCATGTCCAAAATTTTCATAATTTTCGTTATATTTCCCAAACTATCGGCAATAGAGGAAAAAGTCACGTTTTTTGTTCACCTATGCAAATTCCATGAAAATAATTTCATGAAGTTTTTCGTCAGGTGTATGGTTTTCGAGATTTTCGAGTTTTTTTTGTTTTCATGACAAATATTTCCAAGTACATAATTTTAATTTTTTTTCTTAAAATTTTGTATAAAACAAAAATGTCATATACATTTTTTTTAGATCTAATTAAGATCAATGAAACTCCAGGTATACATTTTTTCGACATCTATAGTCAGTTCCCAAATTGTAGATAGTGACTCATTGGTTCATAATTCATATAAAGCAGGTCAAGAAATAGAACAGAAATTAGCTAGGTACTTGAACTTCAAGCCAAGTTTTACTTTGTTACTTTCGTATATCCCCTCCGCACTTTCAAATCCCTTGAAAAACAGAAAATGTACGATGAGTCACTATCTACAATTTAGGAACTAGGTGTTTTTTGAAAACTTTTGGAAAATGAGGAAATTTAATGAAATTTTCTATACATCGGATCGAGTACAATGAAAGTGTTCATATACATTTTTTCGTTATCTCCTTTAGTTTTCGATTTTTGGTGATAATAAATTTTTTCCGTTTTTTTCGGATATTTCCAGGACTATCGATACTAGACAAAAAATTTATTGAAACTTTTTGTAGAATGTTTTAATTTTTCCAAAAAATTTTTTTTCGGATAAAAAAAACTTATTTCGGGTACATCTAAACGAGTACAATCCATTTGTTTATATAAAGTTATTCGATATCTCTTTCAGTTTTCGAGTTTTAGGTGCTTTTATAAAAAAAAGTTTCCGATTTTTATGGTATTCAATTTGTTTATGAATTCGAAGAAACGAAGTTATGAAGGTAGGTAGAACTCGTAATTTTTCGATTCCTCTTAGTTCGGGAGATATATTGATTTTTCCGTTTTTTTTTTGGATTATTTCCTGCACTATTGATTTTATGAAAAAAAATGTAGGAACACTTGTTATGTACTTTTGAAAGGCGATCAGAAAAGATATCTTGTGAAATTTGAAAATTCGCAGCCGTTTTCCTATTATTCGATATTTTCCAAAATGAGAACCTCGATTATCGGAAAAATCGGTTTTTCATAATTTTTCTAGTGTTTAAAAAATGAAACGAATTCTTTGACATTTATTTTCCAGTTCAAGCTCTATCGATTGCATTTTTCGAATTCTCATTATCTTTATCGGTTTAGCCGCAATGAATTTTCTAAAAAACCCATTTTATTCGGAAAATTGGACGGGAAATCGTTACTAATTTTTCGATTTCCACGAAATACTGTAGGCTATTGAAAGGCATAAGAACACGTTTCTAAAAAAAAAGATTTGTTCGATCCCTATCAATTAACATTCGATTTTCAGAAAAACAGCCCTGAAACTTTTCCGAGTTTTCCGATCACGAAATTTTTTTATTTTCGAGATACGTTTTATTTTTGTTATTGGTATCATTAGAATTTCATCTCTCAATCTCTAACGGTCCCGGAGATATAAGGCAGTTTTTTGGCACGACGGACAGACGGAGAGACAGACAGACAGACAGGCAGACATGCAGACGGGTAGAAGATACAATTTTTAAAAAAGTGCGTATTTTTTCCAGATCAGGATTTCGTTCTCAGAAACTATGGGTCTAACTCTGAAAATAAAAAAGTTATGCCCCCTGTGGTGTCAGCTGGAAGGCCGTAGTATAATACTCTCTAACGGTCGTATTATAAAAAAATACATTACATAAACTACTTTGCGAATACAAAATATGAAATGAGTATTGTTCCGTTGTGAAGCAATAATACACATATTGGTGGTGCATTATTACAGCATGAAATAATAAAATTCCAGACTTCTAAGAAAATCAATTAATAGTTTATGTAAAAAACCTCAGAAATATAGTGAATCTATATAGAACTTAGCAAGGAATTAGTAGGCATTGATAGGTATTAGTCAGGTATTAGTCGATATTAGTCGGGAATTACAGGTATTACTGGTGAATTACAGGTATTACTCGGATATTAGAGGCATTAGTTGGGTATTAGTGGCATTAGTTGGGTATTACTAGGGAATTACTTGGGTATTAGAGGAATTAGTGTACACAATTTCCTCAGCGGTTTCCCCCTCGAAAGTAAATTTCCGCACGCGTTTGGATAAGCTGTTGTATGCATAATTTCTATGTAGATTTACCGCTGCTGCCAACTGTCAAATAACAAATTTTTATCTAGATTATTTGAATTTGAAGCATAAACACATTTTGAAAGGTGTAATTTCTTTAAATTTGATTAATGGTATTTTACTGTACTGGGATTTGGCCCGAGATCTCTTGATTGAAAGCTTCAACCAACTGAACTAATTTGCTCTTTACATTAATCTCTAATAAGTGATAGTTGAGTAAAGTGTGTCTAATTATTATAATTTGGATCTCAATATTTATCATGTGAAGAAAAGTATTTAGTATTTGAAAAATAATTATTAAAATTAGGGTAGTTAGTTGAAATGGTTCTGAGTCACCTTTCTGTACGAATTTCTTGCATACATATCAATTTAAAATTATCTTGTAGTCGTAGGAAAAATAGTGCACATTACTTGTACGAAAGCAATTTTTAACACTAGTTGTGTAGTCGCCACGTGCAACAATATTTACCACTCATGTGAAAAATCTCACTTTCGTGACTATAATACGCTTGTGGAAACAATATAAATTTCCGCACTCGACCGCTTACCTGTACTCCGCTTTGCATCGTTCGTGTAACGGAAGTCGCATGCGTGAAAGTTTCACTTTCCGTACTTGTTAGGGAAATAATTATATAATCTTATGAGTAGGTTTTCGCCTGGATTCATTACGTTAGGGTTACATTTTGGTTTGCCCATTATGGTCAAGAATGTAGAGACGAGACAGAGGGTGGTTAGATATATATGAAAATATTGAGATAGAGAAGCAGGTTTTTCTGAGAAACCAATTATTTAAAGTTTCGAGGGAGGAAATGACTTTGGGTTCAGTTCCATCAGTGGAGTTATAAACAGGTGGATCGCTGCCATCCTGTTGAGTGTGTTGCCAAGTTCTAAATCTCATCGACTTGGTTGTTCGGAGTTGTTAGAGATTCATTATTGATACTGCGATGGATGTTGTTTGTTTGTTTGAGTATTATGGCACTAGCAACTAGTCTCCAAGGCATAGAGGTAAGGGGGCTACGTGGACCCTAACCTCACTTATTTACTTCCCTCCGATGGGCAAACTGGAAGTCCCACTAGAAGTCACTACTTTCACAATGAATAAAAATTCCTTTGCAATACACACATAACCTAACATTATTCCTACCCCCACGACGGTCAGGAGTCGAATCGCGTTGCATCTGATATCGATTTGGATGAATAGTGCATACGTGTAGGTACTGTATGGAAATGTCGTCGCGGACTTCAAGATAATCAACAAACTGCTACTCCATTCAGGAAGACTCGTTTTCGATCAAAACAATATCGGACAAATATATTGCATATTTATGATTTTTAACACAGTTTATGACACTTCAATGAGATGAAGCAGGTATCTCGCTAACCGAAACAACAGAATCAAGTGAAAAATCACTGGAATTTGCTATTGTGTTGACGTCAAATAGTCATTAGATATCAATTATATTTCATAGTTTTATAGGTCAGGACACACTATGCTCATTGATCCATTATTTCATTATCGCTTATAATGTCAATTTCTAATTTATAACAACTGCAAACTACTTAAAATACTCGAGTGAAGAAGATATGCCAGTACATATCACAAAAAGGACCTACTATCTAAGATGCCTGTATAGTCGTGACAATCTTAAATAGTTTGCATTATCGTCCGTGCATGGCATCACACGTTAAAAGGTAAAGGCCTCGTCTTCCCTAGCTCGCATGAGCGTCTCGAAGACTTCTGCGAATTTTCTCGTAAGGGCGCAGCCAGTTTACTAGTAGAACAAATTTTAGAACGAATACATATTAGTTTTCTCAAATTGTACGTTTTTTTCAATATTATTTAGTATATTCTCGGCTTATGTCGCAGTTACATTTCATACTTTTCCCCAAGTAGGTAACTGCAACTCCTAACATAACCTAGAAGTTATCGTACCACCTTCCCCCCCAGGATAAATATAAAAAGTGCTGTAATATAATAGTTCACTAAAGAATTAAAAGTAAATCAGGCTTTTAATAAATCTAGAATTGTGAACTCAAAGGAAATTCACATTATTTTATAATCTGAAAAGTTGTTGAAAATCAGACTAGAAAATGCTATAACAAATATATCTTTTCCGAATGACAGTCAAGCAAAAAATTTCCACCCAAGATGCCATCCTCTCCTTGACAGAAAAAATTCACAACTCTTTAAATGACAACAAATCATGCCTGTGTGTATTCATTGATCTATTAAAAGCCTTCGACACCGTAAGCCATGAATTACTCTTCCAGTCTTTAGAGGATATAGGTATCAGAAATTCTTCAGTAGATTTATTCAAAAGCTACATCCCGAACAGACGTCAAACAGTTAAAATAAACGATGTTATTAGTGAAGCCTTACCTGTTGAATATGGGGTGTCACAGGGTACGGTCCTTGGACCACCACTTTTCAACATCTATCTGAATGGCTCATTTTCTGTGAAGAGTGAAGGGGACATTGTACGATTTGCCGATGATACTGCAATCTTTTACAAAGCTGATTCATAGAAAGAAGTGAAAAGAATCGTACAAACGGATTATTCTGATTAAGAAATGGCTTGAAAACAGACTATTAACAATACATTTTCAGAAAATAAAATATTAGCTTTAATAAAAGAAATCTCCCCCCTTTCGCCGATATTCAAATATCTGACGGAGCAAATAACCTAATGATAACAGCTAAAAATAATGTTAAATATCTGGGACATACACATAAAATACATCAAGAAATCACAATTTATTCTCTATAAATTGAAATATTTGAAAAAAATTCTACCAACACATCAATTATTTACATTGTATCTTGCGTTCGTTGAAAGTCATCTTCGATACGGCATACTTGCATGGGGCTGCGTCTTGAAAACGCACCTCAAACCCCACGAAATTCAACAACGAAAATTTCTCATAATTATTTTGGGAAAGCCATCCAGATATCCTTCTGACCTTCTTTAAACAGAAACATAAGTATTTAATATAAAACAACTTTATTACTACCATGTGTCTATGCGGTATCATACTTTAAAAAACTCAAGAGACTTACCAACACATACGTACAACATCAGACAAAAAAATAACTATATCATTCCACAAAATCACTCGGAATGACTAGTTTCTCATTTAATGCTCCGAAAATGTACAATTATTTGCCCCAAACAATCCGAAATTTACCTATTTCAAAAAACAACTGAAATTATCCACGAGAAAAACTCAAAAATTCCTCCAACACATTTATTAACCTCACTTCATTTCATTCTTACGAGGGTGCATCTGCATATGTGTGTTCTGTGTATTAAGTAATCATTAACCATGTGACGCCTTCAATTAAAATCATTTATATGTTTAACTTATATCGAAACAAGTGTTTAATCACTTATCGATTGTTCCTGTTTGTTTGTGTTAGTTTTATATACTTAGGAATTCAAATCGATTATTATTATTTATATTGTACCGCAGCTATAGTGTATTATATCTTATTAGTATAACATTTTATTTTATTCACATTACTCAGGTGATATCGACGACTATCGTCTTTCTGTATCTGTACATCTGTATATAACGTAAAATTCAACTCCATCCTGAAGGTTTTGAGGTCTTTCATAAAAAAATAATCAAGACTTTAATTTTTTTTGCTATGTATATCGGTAATGGCCAAAGGTGCGTATACGCACTCTTATGTTTTTTTGTGTTGCTGTTGGTTTTTTATCAGCGTATGATAAATGTGTCTCCTAGGTAATGTATTTTGAACCATATTCGATGAAAAAAATTGAAAAAATAGTTTTCTTTATTTCTTTGCCGTTAATGGGTTAAGTACTCACATAACCACATGTTATATTTGCATGAAAAAGTAATAGTCTTCACGACCGAAATGAACTTTTAATTTTCATTCCTTGATAATTTTTAGCAAATTTATGATATTTTAACTTTTGGCACCGCCGGAACTTGCAGCGGCCGGTAAACACGAACCTGAAATTTGATGTCGGCGTTCAATCAGGTTTTCTGAGAAAACGGGCTCGTTTTGTAAGGAATTTCTGAGAATTATTCTTGTAGGTAATTAAATCATCACTAACCCCATTTAAAACATTTTGTTATAAACTTCATTATTTCCAAAGTGACACTAAAAAATTTTTTTGTGTTGCACCTCCTGATTTTTGGTAGACATTTTTATTGTTGTTTGACATGGTTCCAACTACTAGCATGCCAAATTTGGTGGTGTTAAAACCGATCCTCGTCTCAAAAACTGAGTTGGCTGGACTAGAACGCGAGCGCTAGCGAGCGTGAAGAACCATGAATTTTTTCATTCTAACCGAGTAACAGACTATATTTTGTTCACAATCAGGGTAGGGTGTATGAACTGAAAACAATAGAATTAGATCTGAACGAAACAAGTTAATTATTGATACATTTATATTACATGGTATTAATATTTCAGGTGCAGAAATACTCTGAAATATCTCAGTAGGCACCATGGAATGCTGAAAACTTGGGAGTTTTAGACTCAAGCGCCATCCATCGACAAATGGAACAACCTATCCCAGTGCAATTAGACTTAAAAACTTTGGTTGGAACAAAAGCGAATTAGTGACCCCATCAGGGTTTCTATGCATCTTGGGGTGCTTTCAAATGAAAATCTCCTCAGTTACCGAAGGCAAAAAATATCTACTAAGTTTTTTAAAATCTAACAACATGAGTAATTTCAATCATTTTGAAATTTCTTTTGTTGGTCAGTTCAAGAAAGTAAGAAATTCTGATTAGGAAAGTTGAAAAGGTTCCATAACAGCACTGATCTGAAATCACTTCCAAATTATTTGTACCAGTTCCATTGTGATTGATATAAATATTCTTCTATTCAGCATTACTTCCTTTCAGAACCTCAACTTTATGCTCTGCATCATACATTGTATGCATATTTCAATACAAAATAATTGGTAAAAAAGTAAAAGATGCCGCTCACCGATAGCATTGACACTAAGTGAGTCGGTTTGAAAGGCATTTTGTGGTAAATAAGACATTTATCGGAATTATAAAAAGCCTATTTCTATGGTGCATAGTAATTCTCCACTCAGTGACATGCGCCTCTTTTGTGCTACGCCTCGTTTTTCAAGCTTACTGTTGGCGATGCTACGAACAATTGCAACATAACTTACGCTTGTAAATTTTTCAACTATTACTGAAGTATCTCGCTTTATTTCAATATGAATAGCCATTTTCATCAATTCGGATTAAATGTTAAAGTTACATAAGGCGGAAAAACTTTCTAGAATAATTCCTTAATTAAAATGTTACCTATGGAAGAGTGGATGTATTCAATAACAATAACAATTTAATGCATTGGGTGAAAATAATCTACAGCAGTTCTTGAGGGTGGGATAAGAATACCTCAGGCTATTGAGAAGGAAATTGGGACCGACAAATGTACCACAGTTTATTTCGAAAGAAGAAGAAGGAATTCGGAGATGTGAAGTTAGCCATACTTTTCTGGCCATCGTTTCTTATTTTAGGTGGAATTGAGAAATGAACCTCCTCGAAGTTCAATTATTTTCACAGACATGTTACTACAGTTAAATTGAACATTCTCACGAACATAAAATCAGTAGCGATTTTTTTACTCTATATTCGGGATGAAGTAGAGGTACTACTCTGATCACACTTTCAACTTCTAAGCCTCTCCAGAACTTGGTTTCCCATCAGAAAAAATGGATTTTTTTTGTCACTTTCCTTAGTTTTTGGCCATTTTGACCATGGAAGAGTTGTTTTTCGACCAAGACCTGCGAAACGTTTATTAAAGTAAATAGAATTATTTTGATGTCTTTGTCGACCAAATTTTTTCCGATATAAGGCTTTTCAAAGTTTGGTGTTTTCACATAATATTATAAATCCATTTCATCTATTCGTTCGTTTTTGAAACACCTTGTAGTAATAAACTTCCCTAAAATGACAAAATTCTTGTGAAAAATGTTAAATGATGTGTTTCATCGTATACAGAGTCAATGATGTCAATTTGAAAAATTATTTATAATCAAATAAATAAAAACCTTGATTTTTTCATCACCCTATATCTCATAAGGTAGTCCGAAAGGGTATAGCGATATTTTTTTATGCATGCTGTACAGAATTTCAATCGGAAACCTATGACGGGTTTTTCATATCCCATTGCCATATTTTCACCTCAGTTTTCAGTGAAATAGTGATCAGTATAATTCCGTACAATAGCGTACCGTATCCCTCGAAAAAAACGTTGAATCGAATTATTATCTGCATAATCGTCTAGTAGGCGATTCAATAAAGAAGTAATTTCTTTATGCTTGTGCTTCTCAGAAGTCATATTTCCTTATTTGAATTTTTAATCTAGTCGCAAAACAGCATTATTATCAAAGGAAATCGTCCTGTACTACAAAAAGATTTCGACAAGAATTTCTCATGAATTTGTCACACAATGAAAATACCACATAGGTTAAATCAGAATAAAATCATAATTTGTATAAGTTTTTCTGTCGGTTTATATAGAGTATATAATGACTCAAATTCTCGGCATACTTTTACACCAAAGAAACGTTTCATAAATATGTATAGTATATACCCCCATTTCGAGAACATTTCTCTTACTTTTTCATGTATTTGAAAAAGAAAGAAAGAAATTTGAGGGGGAGCCATTTTCCCATTTAAGGTGTGCGGGGTCCTTTGCAAATTTTCAGCAATTTCTATCGAATTTCATGAAATCGCCCTCGTATCAACACAAAGTACTTTCATTGGTTTGACAAAGTGAATTTTCACTTAATTTACATGTTTGAAAGGTGTTTGTGGGGGAGAGTTGGTAGTGGGAGGTGGCATATTCAGAACAGTCCATCAGCGAGTACTCGCTTCTGAGCCTGTATAAAACAAGCTGATTCTTACCTGGTCATCATATAGCTGCAGATAGCTGTACCTGGTTAGACCATCAAGAAACGTATATTTCCAAAAAATCTGAATGGAGAAAAAAGGCAGACGTTTTTTTCTTAGCTGCATCAACATCATCGGGAAACCACTATCTCATTCCACTCGCCGTGACTGCACATCAGCCTTCTTTGGCCATGGCAAAGCAAAACTGCTCACTACACTGCTGAAGCAGCATGCTGCAGCTTTTTTCCCATATCAACTCCTGCGGAAATAGTGACCGCATGGAAACAAGTTATCGTCATCATGTATGATGGTAGGCCAGATCTTGACACCGCAAATTCCGTGCGGTACTAGCTATTTCCCATAGCTGCAACCGAAATAACCAACTTCAACTTAGCCCGGCTTCCTGCTGATGTTGCAAAGTTATAACCTTTCCGGGCTTACCACCAGGTGTAGAAGTGGATAGGGCAAGACCGGAGCTGGACACAGTGGGGATGGCAACTCACACCCCAGGGCCAGTTCCCAAAAATGATGAAACAGGAAGCTGCCCTATCCCAGCTTGTGCACATCATCTCCTGAAACTACCAGAAAGGTTGTGAAAATCCATGGATCTCCAGAAAATCTGGTCCGAAAAGCTCTATTATGTGAGGCCAGTGCAGTAGGCAAATTTTGTTTTAATTTGTGTCACTGATACGAATGCTCCTTCAAGTTTATCGGAGATTTGGAGACAGGATCACACTGGAACATTCCCCTACCATAGTTCTTTTTTTTTTGAAATCTGTTTATTGAATTTTCGCCCAAATATGGACTTCTCTCTGGCTTTCCCTCAGAATAACCTGTAGATTATGCCATCGAACTATTATGAATATATTTTACGTGTCTACACAGTGATCAAAAGATAGTGTTGAATTATTAAAGCTGATACGAGGCGATTCATGGTTGATATCCGAGTGAAATGGGCGAATATTCATTTAATTTCTGTTGATGTGAAATCTTTGAATACTTATAACTCTTCAAATTATATTTTCTAATGTGTCTATGTGGTAAGTTAAAAACCTTGGTACTTGGCAGATTTTATTAATTTGTGAAAAAGCTAGAAATAATGGAAAGAATGAAGTTATAATTGAAAATGGTTGAAATTGTTATTGCCGTCAACCAGCTGCACCCTTACGAGAACAACCCTCAGAAGACTTCGAAAGACTTATGCGAGCTAGGGAATACGTGACATACTTCAGAGCATATCCATAAAATTCTTCAGTAGATGCAGAAAGAGATATGGTAATACCTGTGATGAGTATTCAGAGGATTTAAAAAAAATATAACTATAAGAAGTTCAGAATTCAAGAGCAGATGACGATCAAAGAAGGAATACTTTTTTCCAATTCATAATAATCAAAATTCAGAAAGACGAATATTTTTTTATTTATTTGGTTGAAACAGGAAAAATTTATACAAAATAGAATGTTCTACCGTCACTACTCACATTACTAGAGTTATACTAATCCACACGTTTTTCGAGAGAGACAGTTCCAAGGTTATTGGAGTTTCAATGTTTTTGCTGCAATAAAAAATTACGGTGTGCTTGATGCATTTTCAACAGAAAAATTTGAATGGTAAGCTTATTGGAGATAAAAAAAGTGATAAAAAATACAATAATTTTAGGTCAAAAGTATCTCGAAATTTAAAAAAATTATTCTCATCCATAATATTGTCATGTATGAGAAATATCACTCAATATAAACATTTTTCAAAATTCAAAATCAATTAACCAACTGCTACTACAGCCGAAGCGGCAGCAGCTGAGCTAGAGGCCAACGCCGCTGAGCATGGTGGAATATAGATTTTTTTTTTCCTTCAACAATGGATATATATTATATATATAAATATTGTAATTAAATTAAATTTCATTAACTTAGAAAAAAAAATAACCAAGCTTCTTAAATTCTGATTTCAGCCTAGGAAAAAAATCTACATTTCATTCATTTATGGTAATACATTTATTGAAATGTTTTAATATTAACACTATTTCACAAAAGAATTTCAAGCTTTAATAACTTCTAACTATTACATGCCAGCGCTTTCGATGGCGGTCAGTGCTATCATCTTCACGGCTCTACTCAAACTGTGATGATAGCACAGACTGCTATCGAAAGCGCTCGCATGAAATAGTTAGAAGTTATTAAAGCTTCAAATTCTTTTCTGAAGTAGTGTTGATGATGTTGATGATGAAACATTGAAATGAAAGAAAAGCAGTTGCATCAATCTAAAAAAAATTATTCAAATGTAGTATTTCCTGCAACTTCAAAGTTTACCGTTAGTCATCAACCAGGTATTGGGTTTTATTCCTGTATATACGTCAATTCTCGATAGCATCAAGGATGGTGATGAAGCGATAATAGTCAGCAATATCTTCCAGTGAATTGTAATGTTTGTAATTCATTCGATCATTGGCGTTTTGATAATGCTGAGTGGTATTTCACAAAAAATAGTTTTCCAGTTTCAACCATACGCAGCCTGACACATTTCACCCCCTTAGTGATGGTTATTAGTGATGGTTCATTATCTTGTATATACTCACTGTTTTGTTTAATTGTTCACTTCACTTGGTTTTATTTCACTTCGTTTCATTTGCATACATGTGTTCTTTAAATAGTTAATAAAGTAAACAATTTCACTTTACTATCTTATTTATACAATCACATTTGTACAATGTTTCAACTTCTCGTTAGCCCAGCAAAATAAAATTTGAGCACCCTGTTCACGTCGCGAGCGTGCTTTGGTCAATTGGTCCAATAACCAAACGGAAATTTTAGTTTTTTCAAGTTCCTACAAAAATCGAATAATATAGAATTGTAATCATAAACTTTCTGTATTTCTTAGCGTAGAATTTACTGGCGCTGAGAAAAATAGGGATTGCAATATGAAAATTTACACAATTTTCAAGATACGGCGCCAATTTCTGAGTACCTCGTACAATTTTTTTGAGAAGTTTTTGAAGATTTAGGAAGCTTCAGGTATTATTTAAACAAATTTTGGCAATTTTTGACTCTCTCAGTTTCCAAAATATAAATCTGAAAAAGTTTTCAAAAAAATTGAAATAACTGAAAACTAACTTGAAACCTTCACTGAAAAAAAGTTTCAGTTTTAATTATTAAATGTTTGTTTCCACCAAATTTATTGAAAATTACTGATTAAGATTTGCAGTAAATATGGCTCAGCTATTGATATAATTAGAAATATGTTTTAATATTCATAATGAACAAATAATTTGGTACTGCTATATTCAGTTATTTTGAACAAAATAATTTAATCATGAATACTTCATTTATTACATTTATTACAAAGATAATGAGTTTTGGTGTTTATTAATATCTGTAGTTATTCGTCAATAAACCTATGTTTATGATTATTATGACTCAGATGTGATATTTCAATGAACCATTAGTTTTTTTCAATTTACACATTTATAAACACTAACAAACTTTGGTTGCGTCTTCATTCTTCATTATCGAACTGGGCATGCGCGCTGGTTACGTTTCACTCGAACGCCATTGCGCCTACAATCCGCCATTTTGCAGTACTACCAAATTGAGTACCGAGTCCTCGTGTACCTAATACTGATTCAAATATTATATGTTTGGTTTATTTGGTTTTCTTAAAACACTTCAGAAGTTCAGTGCTAAACAGTGGAAACGATGAAATGCGGAAATACTGAGAGATTAGGAACGTAAGTATTACCTTTTTTAAATGTAATTACATTTAGAAAACTGCTCTCAAAATAAATCCATAGTCAATCGTGAATATCAAAATCATATTATGCAGAAATCCAAGCATACTTGAACTAAAAACGTATATAGCCGGCTTATCATGTGAGAGGAAAACAAAACATATGTTGATTATTCATAAACCTACGTTGATTATCAATAAATGAAAGAGTTACTGTTAATAAAATTCATTGAATATGGTAGAATTGTGATTTCCTATGAGAAAACGGGAGTACGGTATTTTTCAGAATACATCTATTGAACAATCAATTTCAAGTTGACATGCTTCGGAAACTAGCCGTTATTTTAGTAATTTGAGAATATAATATTTAGATTCAAGTGCTATTTTTCGTTATCCAAAATCACCTAAATCATTCTTTCTCTCATCTCACACAGGTACAGGGTGGTATATTTTTATTAAAGAAATGCTCATGAAATGGTTCATTATTTTTTTTTGTGACATTGTAAAATGTGTAACAGAATGTTAATACTCTTTAAAATTTCCAGCGTCAGTGACAATGAAATCGAGCTAAAAGTATATTATTATAGAAGATATCACACCACAACCATGGCACAGTCAGATACAACACATCAGTTGAAGAAACCATCAACAGAAAAGTGATTTTTTCTAGAAAAACAAGATTTTGTTTTAGCACAATTGCTCGAAGAAACTATTTCACATTTCAGTTTAGATTAATGTATTAAACTTAAGATTCATTAGAATTCATTGGTTTGTTCATAATTACATGTAGCTGAAAACCACAAAATAATGGTATTGGTTATGTTTGATTGTAATTTCGTGTCGTTTAATATATTTTATATATTCATGTGGCTAATGTTTGGTTAGTGTGTATTAGTGAGCTTCAAGTATGAGTTTCTAAAATAACTTACTGAATTATGATTTTAAAATTGCATTTATTACTAGAGAATTAATTCCCAATTAATCCTAACAAAATATTTTCCCACAGAAAAATTAAACGAAACCCAGTGAATATATTCTAGTTATTTCAGCAAACAAAATATTTCATCATTATTAATAATCAGTATGTTTCTAAGCTGTATTTGTAAACAAGTATATAGGAATAATAATTTTATTCTGGAATAACAATGTTCCTCTACATTATAACTGAAAACAACAATTTTGTTGTGATAGAAACAATTTGGTGTTTATTAGTATATGAACAAAAAATATACTGATAGTTATGATACATTTAATACAGAAAGCAAAATGTTCATTTATTATCAATACATGAATTTTATCCTGAAATAAATATAAGATAACATTGAATGAGTCTTTATTCATCAAGTGGTAAACAAATAATTTGTTTCTTCCTAACAAGTGTTCAATAAGCCATATTTCAATAACGGATTTGGTAAAAGTCAATCATTCGTAGTTAATACAACCAAATTATTCTTTCAGTGTTTTGAAATATGGTATTTCGAATAAAGTTATATTTAAATTCATCGTAGAATCTGAAAAAGCAATTAAAAAAGGCTGTTCCATTTGAAAAAACAAAGTTGGTTTCCACTCCTGTTATAACCGAAAGTTTTAGAAAACTGACAACATTTTAACTGAAACGTGCTGCCCGAAAAACCTCCTTACACAAATTTTCCAAAATACATATCGACTCAGCTTCGTGGGAACCCTGTATACAGTGAGGGTCAGATTCATGGAATTAATAAATTTTTTCGAGAATAGGCGACTTTGGACTGAAAATTGTCGATATTTACTATTAAATTATGATTTTTTGACATATATATTATACTAATAGAATAAATAACGTTATCCACTTGGGCGTGATGACGTAATAGTTATTATCCTAACAAGTACGGAAAGAGTACCTTTCCCGCATGCGACTGCCGTAAGCAGTCGAGTGAGGAAAGTACCTTTCCGTATGAGTTGGGATCAATATTTCATCTACAAGCGAATTAAACGAATTTATGTAGCACTCTTGAACAAACTTTTGCTTGCGGAAAAAAGTTTACCCGCACTAGTGCGGGAATAACTCACTTGAAGTGACTTAAGCGTGCGGGACAATGACACCTCTCAATCTAAATTGCGTGCGGGTATAGAGTGAATCACGCACGCTTATAGGAAAACGTTTTTTTAAGTGATACAAACAATAACATAATTTTAACAGGGTTGCCAAAAAAATATTTAATTTTTAAATTAATTAATGTACATAACAAAAAGTATGTAATTTATTTGTTTCACCGAAAACAACACATTCATGTAAAATTATCCAAAAAAAAATTAAAACTTCGAAAAAAAAAGTGAGATAGATGCACTAAGTAAATGATAGTAGACTTCAATAATGAGATTAAACCACATAAAATTATTCGTTCGTTTTGATGGTGGCAATGAACAAAAATGCCCTAAAATGGGGGGAAATATACTGTCCAGAGAAATAAATAAATAAACAATGGCATCTTTTACTGAAAAGCAAAGAATCGAAGTATTCATTATTATGGTTGGATATGGAGATAGGACCAGACCACAACAGGAAGTATGTAATTTTATCAATATAAAATATCCCAATACGCCTTCAACAAAATCCATTGTTGGTAAAATTGAAAAGAAATTTAGAGAAACTGGACACGTGAAACATGTTGCAGATGCTGGTCGTCCACCAATTAATGATAATGTGAATATCGATGTATTATTGAGTGTGGCAGAGCATCCTCCAGTTGAGGTGAAATATAGCTGAATGGAGGTGAAATATAATTTAATTTGTGAGAATTCAAATGATAAATCCATGATGCTAGAGTACATTATCACCAGACTTCAATTAGCTGATTTATTGACCGAAGGCCTCAACCTTTTTCAATTTAACACCAATTCTAGAGGAGTAGAATAAGAAAACAAGAACTACATGCCTATTCCAAATCTCTTTGTTTGGCTAGAAGAAAAAAAAAAGGAAAAAAAATATAGCTCAAATGCAATCACATAAATGGTCCATGGTAACTTTCAGCTTGGTAAGATTGTTAGCGAGTTATACTCGGAAGGATCATGAACAAACATATAATTATTACAAACTGGGGCTGGTAAAACAATCGAGAGTTTCAATAATCTCTTTTATCAGAAACAGGCAATTCGGGTATTATCTCACTAGCTATGATAAATAACGATTGCGGTTGAAATCCAGAGTGAAACGTATTCTGGCAGGTTGAATATAAAACAATAGAGAACACCGCATATCTCTACTCAGTTGGATATAAATCATATTACATATACATGTCACTAGAGTAATCTAGGCAGAGATAGCTTATCTCGATTCAATTGATATATTGTTCTAAGCCCATATCAACTATAAGCTTTTCCAAGATTTGGTACGAATATCAATTCAGCCATTGTCAATCGACTAGGACAGGTAGCATTAATTGATAGATAGAACTCTTATTCTCTTATCAGAATCGGGTCAATCTTAGCGTTTATTTTATATGACAGTTGTTATGAATTTTCGCACTGAAGATTAATTTTACGGACACCATTTTTGGTATTCACATATTACAGTTCTTCACTTTACGTATAGCATAGGTTTTATTCAACTCCATAATTATAGATTGAAAGATTCACCTGTAAGAAAGTTTAATCTAAATTATACGAAAAACTTGTCCGAGTAGATCAAAATGTAGGAAATTTTTAAAAACCAAAACCTACTCCTTGCTAAATCCATCATATAGGCTGATTACTCATTACGCTTGACAGAGCCCAGAACAAAAAAAAAACAAAAAAAAATATGGGTAGTTAGTGATGGCAGTAATGGGTAGGGTGGGCTGGTCTACGCGGACGTGGTTCCTCGTATAATTTTGATCGAAGTTCCTCACAGGTCAGTTGTTCAATCCATAATTATACTTGGTTTTGTTAGTTAGCTTGGTTAATTCGATATATCATTCTGTATAATGAAGACGTTTTATGAAGTGAGCCTAGAAATTCGTTTGTTATTGCTATAAACATATGTCAAGAATTCTGAAAAAAATATAACTTTTGAGAGTACTTCTTTCAGTAGTAATAACTAAACATACTTCATAACCATGCCTTACTAGATCAAAATGTAGATGTTTGATTTTTTTAATAATTTCACATATAAGTGATATTAGTCAGAAAAATTGTAATAATTCCACCTAATTCAACTAAATTGGGAACACAATAAACATTTTACACAACATTTTCAATCATAAAATATAGTATTTCTGGCATGAACTGAACCAGGTATCTATGTGTCTGCTGTAAAATTGAAGTTTGCAAACACATTTGACCTAGTAGTCCGACTCGCACTGTTCAAATTGTCTCAATATTTAACCCGCAATATAGTGCTGTAGATGAGGAAGCATGATGCGTGCCATGACTTTTAAGAAACCAGTGCCACTTATATTCAACACCGTGCCGATCCAGCTTGAAATGTTTAGAGTGGAAGTTCCTGATGAGATTTGTTATAAGTTTGAAAATGGACAATAAAGATTTTTTTTAATAATAGTGGAATTACCAGTTCCAACTAAAACCTTTCGCAACTTTTCAACTATCCAAAAAGAGAAAAACCCTCCGAAATATGTCGTTATCCCATATGAACCTTGAGTTACTGGGGGGGTTATAACAGCATTTTCAAAATCCTCATTATGAAGGTGGTTTACAAAACCTCGTTTAAAAGTGGTGTATTCATGATATATGCTGCAAGGACTATGAGAAAAAGTATGTGGGGCATACTAGAAGAGCTATGAAAGTACGATTCAAAGAGCACATTGCTCATACCTGTTTTTCAAGAACTGAAAAATCGGGTGTGGTCCAACATGTTTTGGAACACAACCACTGATTCGATGACAAGACAATACAATTTTTAGACAGGTTCGTGTTCATAGACTCCTCGATCCATTTGATAGTCTGAAAATTGCAAAATGTATTAATAGTTTAGTAAAAGTGTAATTTTTTTGTACACTAATTTATACTTACTTTTGACGCAGTCACTAGGTCTGCAAACTTGACTTCAGTCTACCATTCTCTCGACGGAACACCATTATGAATAAATATTCCAAATTGTTCTGAAACCGTGCTCGGTGGAATCCCTGTAGTTACGTAAACCACTAGATTTTCCAACTTTCGTACAGATAGTGTGATATCCTGAAAATGTTGTGAAATCCTTCTATCAAATACCTAGTGTAAAAACTCCACCAAAACTACATACCATTTTGGTACGGGCGGTACATATTTTATCGGTAGTACCAGAAAACAATAGATTATGGAATTGGCGAATTGGAGAGGCTTCAATTCCTTGGATAGGACGGCTTGCAAATCTGGTCCGGTGAAATAAAAAAATCCCCTGGGCAAGAGGGATTGAAAGGTCTGTTAGACTTTGTCAGCGAATCTGAAAACTTGGCGCGTTTTTCGTGAGGACGGTATATCTAACCCAATTCACACATCATTTTGAGGAGTGAGTGCTGCGCATTGGAGACGAATAGATCGGTTTTTACGAATAGCGGTAGATATTCGGTTAATACATTTTAACGTTTTAGGTCACCGCGGGCCTCGGATTAAGATTGTTTATTCAACTTAGACGATTAAATAGGACTAGCTGCTGTGATTAATTCAAGGATGAGTAAGAACTACGTGAAAATAATTGTTGTGACTAACCACGGAGTCTCTGAAATCGAAGACTGAAATTCATTGGAAAAAATAATGAGAATAATAAGAAAGAGGGTTAAAAACCAGCCTCTCCCTGAACACCGCTCAAGATCGTATATGAGTAGAATCTGCTTCATATTGAACTAGCAGGAGAATAGTAATAGGAAGCACTTCCCACACAGTTTGTTTTTCTTCACAAACTTTGTTTTTTCATTTATGTCCTACTCGTTTGAACATTTTGTTTTGTTCTCCTTCCAAATTCATTTCTCTCATTCAATTAATTATTATATTTAAAGTCATTCTCTTTCTCAAATCTGAAATAACTTATCTGTTATAGTACCTCAACAGTCAGCGACGATTTCGCTGTTTTCTTCGATGATTGACAAGGAAACCATTTAATCAGATAACAAATTATAGACCTGCTGCGTTTATTTGTGTACCCAGTAAAATATTTGATTCAATTCTATATCTAAAAATGGTAGAATTCGATGGACTTAATTTACTGAATAATCAACACGGCTTCACATGAAAAAATCGACAGGTACCAACCTCATTTAATTTTCTCAAAGCGCAAAAGTGATTGACTTGCTGGACAACTAGATGTTTTATACACAGACTTTTCAAAAGCATTTGATAAGGTTGAACACGACATTTTGCTAAATAATTTCTGTAAGCCAGGATTTTCAATTGAAATGGTAGAACTATGTGCGTCTTATTTGAAGGGCCACCAACAATATATGGAATTCAAGGGGGGTTGTCCAGAAAAATGTATCACTCGCTCAGGTATACCACAGGGTTCATTTTTCTTACTATGCTTGATGAACTCATTGTCAAATTGTTGAAGATCATCCGAATGTCTGATTTTCGCAGATGTTTTCAAATTATATAAAAAGATTAATGAAATCGATGATTGTCATATTCTACAAAAAGATCTGGAAGCAGTAGCAACCTGGTCAGAAATCAACAGACTACCTCTAAATATAGGAAAATGTTTCTCAATGTCATTTTCAAGAAAAAAAAATTAATTCGAATATACTATGAACAATGATATTCTGGCTGATAAAAATGCTCTGAAAGACCTGGGTGTTTACTTTGACACAGAAATCAATTTCAATTATCATGTGAATACAATAATTAATAGAGGGTATAAGATATTTGGAGTCATTATTAGGAATTCCTGTAGATTCACAGATATGAACACTTTGATAATGGTATACAATACTCATGTCAGGAGCATACTGGAATATGCTTCTATCGTCTGGTAACCATATCATGATAAATATAAAAATGAAATTTAAAAGATTGAAGAAAAAATCTGCTTTGATATACCTCACGTGACGCTTTTGAGAGAATTTAATTTTATCATACTAGAGCACAGGCGAGAAATTGCTTCTGCAAGATTTTTGAACAAGTTACTCAATAATTAAATCAATTCCACGTGTTTCTTAGGAAAGTTGATTTACTGGCAATCTAACTAAAATCACAGAACCACATCTCTTTCAGCTCTCCCTAAAGCTTACACTAATCTTGGCAAACCTCTCTATAGACTATGCAAAGTTATGAATTATATAGATCCCTTAATAATATCCAAAAATCCTTCTTTTTTAGAAATAGTATATTTTCACGTTATCACAGACTGTTAACCTGAAAATTACATCAAGCACATCAATAATAATAATAATATAGGAATATTAATAATAATAATCATATGGAGATTACTTACATGTAAATCAAATCACCTCTCTACAAACTTATGTCAAGTTACAATTAATTTGGATAATATTTACTTTGAGAAACTGTTAATATGAAGTATTTTTTTTTTCGTATATTGATCATTAGCAATTATAGCTCACTGAATGCAACAATAGTTGAGATTGTAATCAATTAATGGAATAAATTTTCTGTAGATTACATATAAATAAAAGAAATAAATGAATAAATAAATAAATTTCATGGGCAATAAGATGGCAATCAAATATTGTTATGTACTTATGAAAATTCCTTTATTTATGATAATATTGATTGAGATTTCAGAAAAGATAGTATGTGAATCTCAAAGTAAAAGCAGATTCCCAGATTTCAATTTACACTTTCGTCCGGGAACGTATTGGTTGCTCCTTGGAAAAAAGTTCGGAATCTTTTTTCAATCAGAATGTTTTACTGCTACTTCAATTCCTAGCCACGAATTCATACCCTATTGATAACTAAAGATAATTCAGAAAAACTGTCGTGTCACATTTTTGTGAATCTCTCGACGGTATATTACCAAATTATTTTATATTTTGAGATATTTATTATATACTAGGAACTGATAAACTTCTACTATGTGTATCTTGAACTGAAGGTTATAATTCTTTATGAATGGTTTCACCAAAGCATATGGAATAGTTAAACAATTATTTAAACTCTCGTCATTAGCTGAGCAAGTAATACAATCTTTATTCAAATGAAGAATTCTATCACACCCGTTAAGATCTTTGAAATCTATGAAAAACCGATACTTTTCATTGATTTTTACAGCGGTTTTAACGATTTTCATACAAAATTTGAAAGTATTCATATTTATGTACTTTACACAGAATTTAAAGGACCTACCTTGTTTCTCAATAAATACATTAAAAGTTTTGAATATTCGTAAATCTACATATATAAAATCTTTGATGTCTAGGTTAAATTCTGGATGCATCAGAGAAATGTGGGGAAGAGCTTCATGATGTTTTCCCCTCCACTCACAAGGTGATAAATAATTACAGTAGCATTCAGTTTCTGTTACTTTCGCGGTGGAACAGAGTAACTCGTGTGAAATCACTTCTGAAATTTTTCCTATAAAAGAACAGCCATGATCCCTAAATTTGCATGGAAAATTGATGTGGGCTGCTAATTTTTCGAGGGTGAAATTTCTGTTAGTTCCCATTTCTACTTGACATGAAGGACAAGTCGATATTTTTTCTTTGCAGCCACCACATAAGCTATGCCCAATAGTACACATGAAAATTGGAGGTATCATATAATATGTGCAGATTGGACATTCCAGTTCTGATAGAAGGTTTGTGTTTAGTACATTTTCTTTTGATGAGTCCCCTTCCAGGCTGAAGGTACACTTGACTTTTTCTGTATTGAGGATACGTTTCACAATACATATGTCGATTTTTGTCATAGTCAAATTATCGTGATGTTTGATTCTATACTCAGATACTGGTATATCTTTTATATGCAAACTTTGTCGCTCCTTGTCATCTTCTATAAGAAGAGAATATCTCAACTTATTGGTACAAGTGCCCAATGCCAAAATGCTACAAAAACAGCAAGTCGAGGAGTAATTGATTTTCACTATGAATGGCTCTTTATTCCACACTGTCAGCTTATTCACATACTCGTTGGCATCACCTTGTCTGCAAGGCACACTGAAGTCATTAGTGGTGATCAACAGATCTTGATGTTTCGATTGAAAATGAGACATAATTTTGTCGGAATCAATTCTCTCTTCACATGTTATTGCAGGGCACTTCCATGGAAAAAAAATGCAACTCTTTTCATGCATTTCTATAGATCCCCATGCCAACGTAGCGTCGCAACCGTATTCATCGTTTATACATGGAAAGAACATAAACTGAGCTAGGTTTTCATAAAGATTAGCCGGATTTCCTTTGACCTCAGAACACCTGCCACAAACCGGTTCATTTCCTTCCAACTTGATTGGTCCAATCGACAGGTATTTTTTACACTTTGAACATCTTTCTATCAACTCCTTTGGCAGGAATACTCTGGCAATATTCTTCTGTATCTGCAAATAAATAAAAAGATAATTACAGTTCGATTATTTCATCTTTACCATGTGTTATCAATTTATGATCGAAGAAATCACACTCCATCGAACATCTCTTTCTACCGCTATGAGCGAATCAAAATTCGTTAACATTTGTCTTCCAAGCTAAGAATTATGGTATTGTGATGATCGATTAAAACTCAGAACAGTGAAAAGAGATAGCCATGAAACCGACAGTGTTTTACACTTCAACTAAACTTGCCAAACATTGTATTGATAGCGTAGACAACGTAGTACCATCAATTGCGTCATTGTTTTCTGTCATTTGGGGTATTATATGTCGCCAGTTTTACTTTGTTTTGCAGTCGAATATATTATAAAAACAGTTTTTTTCAAAGCTAAACGTCTCTTGGAATCATTACTTCCAAAGTAAGTACAATACAATGTGTTTTATTCACAAATACTCTTCATCATTTTTCCTCACAATTGACCTTATTTGTGACTATAATTCCGTACTACCGGGATATTCACACAACAGTTATTCATAGTGAGAGAAAAAAACATTACCTATATCTATAAATACAGGTCAAAAATATTCACAATATATTTTAATTCTTTTTTAGATTATGCCTGGAACTATTCTACATTCACAAGCACAACAATTTGTGTTGAACTTTTGTGAGTATTTTGAAAGGGAAAGAGCGAATGGTGGACCTTTTTTAATACTTTTATCTGTTCAAGGGGTAACAATTTAAACCACAAAAGAAATGTCATAACCATTTTTTTTACTGTATTTTAGAAAGTTGCAGATGCACTTAAAATATCTCGAAAAACGGTGTACAATATCAAAATAAGAAACGAAAATAAACCCATTCCATCAACTCCAGAATGAAGTAGACGTCGTCTCAAAAAGAAAACAGCTGATTTACCTGAATGACAGAAAATGGCAGTACGAAATACTTTGTACGATATGTATGAATAAAATGAGTATACCTCCTGATGACATGGTGATGGAAATGAAGATGATATTGATTGTTCATTCGATGGACGTGACACTGACCAGTGAGAAAAATTTATGAACAAATATAACTGCCCCATTTTCATCAATCACAACTTCATCAGGAGAGTCATTGGATTTATGTATATGAGTTGAAAAGTCAAACTTTATTGTCGCATCTAGTTTTCTTTTTAATTTGAAACTTCACTTGTATCTCGTTTTCGAAATGCATTTATAATATCAGTACTCCTATCGTGTGCATTTTGAAATGTACCCATATTCATTTGAATTTTTTTCTCCAAGAAAAACATGTTACCCTTCAATCCTTGAATGATGATCTGAAAAATAAGGAGATTGTTTCGATGTGCAAATTATCTTTGACTGTTTTACTAAAAGAGCTAGGATTTAAATTTAAAAATTATGATAATCGAAGAGCTTTGATTGAAATGACTCATATTGTTCCACAAAGAGCATATTTTTTACGTAAATACCAGGAAAACCGAAAGAGTTTATATCAACGAGAATTGATTTTTTTTAGATGAAACATGGATTTATTCTAGAGAAAATTAAACCAAATCTTGGCAACATAATATTATCAAAACTGTACGCAAACTCGAAGGATATGATGGTGAAAGATTTATTGTTGTGCATGCTGGTTCTACGAAAGATTTCGTTCCAGCAGCCAGTTTATAGATCTATTCGAAATGTTTGACTCTAGATTGTCATGAAGAAATGGATAGTACAATGTTCACCAAGTGGATCACTTCACAGATAATTCCCAGTTTGGAAGAGCCATCTTTGATAATAATGGACAATGCACCATACCACAGTGAAATTTTGAATAAACAGCCTACCACTTCTTCAAGAAATCGAAAATTTTTAGTTGGCTACAGGAAGGAAAATAATATTGAATTTGATGAGAAATTAACAAACCCAGAAAGATGAAGACGAACCGAAAGGAACACTATTGAATCAATTTGGGCTAATTGTAAGATATACTACAACAATCACATTGGCAGAGATGAATACAGTGATGAAAAAGTATTGGGTATGTGTACAACACTGAATCCTGGGCGAAATGTGCAAATTACAGCAATTCACTCATTGATATATGGTATGAACGAGAAAGGCTCCTTTATGATATGGTTATTGAAACCATTCTTATAAACATTGACAGTTCTGAATCTGAAAGTGATTAAATACCTATATTAATTTTGTTTTTACTTTCATAAATGGTATATAGTTCTATATACATAGATGAATGTATGAATACATTTTTTGTTAATCATTACCAAATATATTTCTACTGGTGTTTTTTTACTTCTTAGATATTAATTTATTCATCATTGTACAGTATTCGATATAATGTATGTTTTTCCATTCATTCATTTAACTGGCAGGAGATCCCTTGATTTGACTGGAGTAATTTGATTGCGTAGAATTTTCTTCCTTTTCCATCTTCATCATTTTGGGGTTTTTCGCATTTTCCTGTATTTCCATGTTTGCCATTTGGGGTTGTTCTTGGAGTACATCAAATTGGTTATTTGTTTTCATGTTAACTTCTGTGTATTTAGGTTTCTTGCCTTTCTTCCCTTATTGTATTGAAAATTCCTCCTCAGGCGGACTTTAGTTAATGCAATTTTTAATTCCAGGACTTTATCCTCTATTTCACCCATATATTCTTTCATATAGTAATTATTGACAGATTCCAGCTCTGCCGCAAATACATGATGCATGGGGAATCCTCTGAGTTGTGGTAAAACACTTAAGACGTCATGAAACATTGAGTGAAACTTCAATAGAAATTCGCAGCTTCAAAACATACTTCAATAACAACCACTTGTGAACATCATGCACAAGTCACATCCAACAATAGACTACAGGCCCATCCTAAATTATATTCAGAACGATGCTGGTGTATGAAACAATTACTTTAGGCACTAGGCACTATGCGGTCCAGTCACCTGGACTCGGGAAAGGAGCATTTTATTTTTTTGAGGCATCAGCCTGTGCAGCTTATGTACTTGGTCTTGTGTTCGACACTGAACTAGGCAACTTAATATCACTATCACGGAGTTGAAAACCGTTGAACAAGTAGCCCACATTGAAGTTGCGCAGGGTGGGTTACCTCTGAAGCTACACAAGGATAAGCCAGTGATTGGTACAGAAGTCTCAGACACTACAACTTTTTCAAATGTAATTCAGAAAATATGACTTGTAGTTCAGAAATTTTTATTCTAATTCAGGAATTGTAATTTGTAATTCAGATGTGTTAGAAACAGTAACATGTAATTCAGATTAGTAAATTGTATTTTAGGAAGCATCAATCTTATTTCATAATAATCAACATAATAAATTATTCATTATATATAGAACATGTTCTTGGTTTCTGATGTACAGCTGATACTCTCTGAATAACAATTCACGCTTTTTGAATTACAATTAACACTTTCTGATTAACAATTCACCAATCTGATTTACAAATTACACCTTCTGAAATATAATTCACTAATCTGAATTACAAGTTGCAGTTTCTAAATTAAATATCACCAATCTGATTTTCATTTAATTTTTTCTGATTTATATTTATTATTCTGAATTACAAATTTCTGAACTACGGTGGTGGGTCAGGGGTGTGAAGAGGAGAAATTCAGAACTTTGGAACCAACACAGATCCGAACATGCGGTTTTCAGATTTAAGATTTGATGTGGTGACAATAAAATTTTTTGTAGAGAAATCGGAGGTAGGAGGGAGAGGGGTGTGAAAGAGGTGAATTTAGTACTTTGTAATGAAAACAGATACAATTATGCTCTTTTCAGATTTATGATTTCATCTGGTGACAATATTTTTAAGAAAAAAAAACGGAAGTTTGGGTGTGGATGAGTGGTGTAAAAGAAAGTAAATTAATCAGAACTTTAATATCCAACCCATAACAGATAAGAACATGAGATTTTTCGGAATTGTGATCTGATCTGGTGACAATACTATTTTAAAAAAGAACGGAAGGAGTGGGTGTGTGAGGGGTGTGAACGGGGTGAGTTCGGAACTTTTAAATGAAAACAGATAAGAAACATGCGGTTTTTCAGATTTATGATTTGATCTGGTAACAATATAATTTTATATAAAAAACAGGCCTAGGGGGTGCATGAGGGGTGTGAAAAGGGTAAATTTATAGCTTTGGGAATCAAAACAGATACGAACATGCGGTTTTCAGATTACGATTTGATCTGGTGCAATACAATTTTATGAAAAACCGAAGTAAGCGATGAGTGAGGTGTGAAATGAGGGTGAAGTAATAACTTAGACCAAAGCATTTCAGGCCAGAAAGATCAATTTCCGTGGCCGGTGATATGAACATGAATTATTTATTCTGTGCTTGCTCGTGTCAAACTCTCGTGTCAAACTGTCGTGTCGTGAAGAAAAATGGACGAATCCTCATCTGAAGGTTCCGCAGACGAGGAAGAGATATTGAGGAATTTTGACGAAGGGGCAAAAATTATTTTTGCGATGGGTAACGATTGCAAAAAAAAACCACAACAAAAAATGTTCATAAAATTTGTTGTGGAATCGTCTTGTCATTTTACCGTAGGTTTGGTTTTCCGTTTCACACGGGAATAATGAATTTTCAATTTTTAATTAAGAAAGTATTTTTTTTTCAAATTGATTTGATGCTTATGTTATAATGTTGGTTTTATTTCATCTTGATGTTTTTCAATGCCCGCCCCGACCAGCAAAAACCTCGACTTCGCCTCGGTCTTGCGAGAACGACAGCTTCATTGGATTTCACAAGATGGGCGGCTGACAGCCGACAGCTGGAAGCATTAATTGCACGGAATTACAAACATTGATTATGCCCGTACTTTCGGCTATGCAATCAAGAAAAATAGTATACAACCTACGTCCCGAAAGTTGGATGCCCTGTCATGTGCGATAAGAAGGCCTCGGTTTCGCCTCGGCCTTCATATCGCATATTCCAGGAAATCAAACTTTTGGACCTAGGTGTGTAATAAACTATTAACTAATTTCTGACTTCAAACTTGGAATTTTCATTATTTTCCGACTTTAAACTCAAAATTTTATTATTTTCCGACGTTAAACTCGGTATTTTATTAAATTTCGACTTTAAAACGCGGAATTCTATTATATTCTAACTTCATAGGTGGAAATGGGTGGAAAATAATTTCAAAAAATCATGTGGTCCTTCAGCTACTCACTGGGCACCCATACCACTGTCTTTCAAGCAGAAGTTTACTCAATTCTTCAATGCGCGAAGGAAAATAATAGGAGAAACGCGTACATCAACATCCTATCAGACAGTCAAGTGGTACTGAAGGCCTTGTCTAGCATGAAAGTAACGTCCAAACTGGTATGGAACTGCAAAGAAGAACTGAAATCAGGGAATCGCAGGCAACGAGAAAGCAGTCAACTCGCACGAAGAGGATCAGAAATGCTTCCAAACCTAGGGGTACCAAAGTGTAAAATAAAAGCGTCTGTAAAAGACTGGATTAGGGAAAAGCACAAAAACTACTGGGGAAATGTCTCAGGAAACAAATACGGGAAAGAATATATGAAAGGACCGTGTAACAAAAGAGAACCGTTACGGAACTCCTGACTGGACATGCACCAGTGAAGGAGCACCTAAAGAAATGGGGCAATACGATGGAGACCTGACCTGCAGATTATGCGGTAAAGATCCAGAAATAGTGAAACACATACTGTGTGTGCTATTGCGATGCTCTAGACCGCAAAAGACAGGCAATTTTCGGGCAGCCATCTGGCGACCCAGAACTATACAGTTCCCACCCAATACGGAAATTGTACAAACTCGTACAAGGCACAAGAGTATTGGATTGAGTACTGTGTACTATGTACAACATAGGTAAGATAAAATGGGCCAATACGCCTAAGTGCCACCGAAGGCAATAGCCTGACCGGACATATACAGAGGTGAAGATTTTAGTGAGTATGCCTAATAAGGATAGTCTCACAATATTTATTGAGATTGTAGAGACTCAATATTTCTCTATAAAAGATGTACTCCACCTCCCCCCAAAAAAATGTGTACATTCATACAATCTTATTGAGTTTTTGCATGTAGGGGGGAATTAAATGAATTGAAATGAAAAAATTGATTTTTGGGCGCTTACATGGCTTACGCTGGCTTAACCTTAAGAGATGCAACAAAATAACGACCTGAAAAATTGTAGTCCATCAAAGAGCCTGGAAAAAAGTTAAAGATGGCATACCTCTCCTCAGATAGTGTCACGTTATCATTCTGTATACAAATTTAGTTATCTTAGGGAATTGTCAAGTTGTCAAATGATGAGTCAGATACAAAATACATTTTTATAACATCTAATTGAAATATTATTTACTAATATACAACATGGCGCAGTCTTGAAAAGAAGCTACGTATACCAATATCGTAATCGTATCGTAAGAATTCTAGAGAATAATACCGAAGTAATGGAATTTTTAAAACAACCAAGCTCAATGAGCATATATGGCGACTTAGGTTCCAACTGGCGAAAGTTCAAGAACAATTTTAGTCTCTATTTAGTAGCAACAGGAGGTAAAGAAAAACCTAAGGAAATACAAGCAGCAGTTTTATTGCATTGTCTGGGAGAAGAAGCTTATGAGGTTTTGGAAACATTGGATCTGACAGCTGAAGAAAAGGCAGATCCAGATAAGATAATCGTACAATTAGATGGTTATTTTCTGCCTAAATCCAATACTAGTGTGGAAACTCATAAATTCAATTTAAGAAATCAACTCTTCGGCGAGTCGTTTGATAATTTTTTGGGAGAATTGAAGAAAATATCAAATAATTGTGAATTTGGTACATTCAGAGATAGACTGATAAAAGATAGAATAGTTAGTGGCATGAGAGATCAGAAAGTGAAAGATCGTTTGTTGCGTGAACCAAATTTGGACCTGTCGAAAGCTTTGAAATTTGCCGTGCAGCGGAACAAACAGATAAATATATTAGAGAAATGACTGATAAAATGAAAAGTCTGAAGTTAGTGGAGTGCATGAAGCAAACCAATCCACCATCAACAGTGAAACTAGCAGGTATATGGTTCAGGAAAACCGGTACTAGAAAATTTGCAGAAAATTTTTATGCAGTTTGATTATAAGAGGCGTTTCTATACCAACAGAAGTGGAAACTGTGAACGAGAGAGTACCAGTACGTCATCTGCTCAACAAGCTGGATCCAATCGAGTCACTCAAGCAACAAGAAATGAATTCTGGAAGATTAGGCTACGAAAATTCGTATCAGTCATGTTGTGATAGATGTGGATTGAAACATTATCGCAGTAAATGTAGAAATAGACAGTCCAGTGTAAACAGTATCACTGATTATTTTTTTCGTATGATTTTCAACCAATCAGAATGTCCAATTTAGTTAAGTTACCTCGTATAATTTCGATAATACCTGATTATACATACGAGTAGCTCCACCAATCGAAAATTTTGAAAAAATTTCATTTTCATAGTAACCACATCTACATCAATATACAACAAACAGAACTGTCAAATTGTGAGGTGTATCAAAAATTGTTCAAAAATGAGTCGATTCGGAGATTTATCATCAAATGCAATAGACGAAAGTATACAAAATACTGAGCCTCATAATACAGTGAAAACAAAAAAGTACGTATGGAAACAATTTCTTACGTTTTGCAGTGAAAGAAACTATGTGCTGAATGAATCAATTTCCACTGAAATGATAGCGTCCATATTGAGCAGATTGGGCTTTCTATATGCAAAAATGTAATGGAGAAAATTGTAAAGAAAATGTGGTTAAAATGATGTGGAACATTACGGCAAAACAAGTACAAGAAAAATATATGAAGGAGTTTAATAGAGTAATTGATCCATTCTCTAGTCCCATATTTTTAGCCACACGAAACGCAAGAAATTCAAAAAGAAGGGAACTTCAAATGTTACTGGACAAGAGAAAGGTTAGTGCATCAGCATTTAAAGATAACTAGTACCTGGCTATGATAGAAGCGTGGGATGAAAATACACCGGAAGGATTACAAATAAAATTTTTCTTTATTGCTTCTGTAGAACTTGCGTGGAGAGGAAATGAAGGAGCGTCATGTTTGACTCATTATTTTCAAAAAGAAACTGGAAATGATGATACTCCAACTGGTAGAATACAATATAATCCTATATTTACCAAAACCACACAGGGAGGAGCAAAACCATGTGCTAATAATAAATGGCTTGTACCTAACTATAATGAAGTGAGTCGTTGTCCAGTGAGACTTCTAGATAAGCTAATGCTGAAAAGAAGCGAAAACATCAATATTAAAACAGATTATTTCTGACAGTAAATCCCAACTGGAGAAAAGAAAAAACCCTTGGCTGGTACAAAAATATGCCAATTGGAGTGCATGAAATTAGTAAATGGACCAAAAAGTATGCAGAATTGGCAAATTTGAATATGACAAACAAAAAATTTTCAAATCATTCTCACCGAGCCACTGCTGATTCACAATTGGCAAAAGCAGGTGTATCGGAACAAGAACTTATTAAAATAACAGGACATGGTAATAGCAATTCTATCAAACCCTACCTACAGATAGATGAACAACATCACCAATACATAATAAATAAGATGAGATCCGATTTTAAAAACGCTGCAGGTTCAAGTAATAACACCTCCAGTATTTCCAGCATTTCAATGAGCAGTGGACACGTTTCCTGCGCCGAAAATAACTCAATTAAAAAAAACGTGGTATATAATAATTGTAACTTTCATTGCATTCATTTGTATTTAAATTAATAATCCTCCCGCTTCGCGTTCGGATTATTTAAACTGTCAAACTGACACTCTTTACAATTATGCAACAAGTTATCGATGTATAACCTGATTATTTTGAAGTACTTATAGTATTACTACTGAATATAATTATAATGATTATGTTTTAGGATCACTTCAGATATTTTTGATAGAAAATTCAAAATATGATTGGTTTGAAACACTGTATATTCCAGATTGTGACATGAACGTAAAATTTAAGTTAGACACATGTTCTCATGTCAATGTCATACCAGAAAATATTTGGAATGATTTGAAAATTGGGTCATTGACAACAGTCAATTTGAATATCAAAAATTATGGTGGTCAGACGTTAGATGTTGTTGGTTCCTGTAATTTACGGGTTGTTTTCAATGGTAAGAATTATTTTCTCGATTTTATTGTTCTGAGAACCAAAGGGAATTCACCTCCAGTTTTAGGCATACAAAGTGTGCAAGAGCTAGATCTCATTCGACGAAATATTTTCCAAATTCAAAATAATACTCACATATTCAATGATAATGCAGCATTATTTGAAGGTATTGGTGAAATTTCTAGTAGTCCAATAAAATTTCATTTAAGACGTGATTATCAACCAAAAGTTGTG
The DNA here is from genome assembly GCA_958502065.1 of Chrysolina americana. Taxonomy (NCBI): domain Eukaryota; kingdom Metazoa; phylum Arthropoda; class Insecta; order Coleoptera; family Chrysomelidae; genus Chrysolina; species Chrysolina americana. The sequence continues at coordinate 73,390,560 of OY293411.1, forward strand.
CCTTGTCGAAAAGTACCGTTTTAGCTTATGAATAAGCTCAAAGATGAGCTAGACAGAATGGTGTCTGATAATATTATCACAAGTATAAAGAAACCAACAGAATTTGTAAGTCCAATAGTAATAGTTAAAAAACCAGACAATAGCATTCGTATTTGTTTGGACCCACAAAACCTTAATAATGCATTATTAAGAGAACATTACGAAATACCTACTTTTGAAGAAATAACCGGAGATATGTGTGGTGCAAAAATATTTTCAACCCTTGATGCCAACAAAGGGTTTTGGCAGATAGTGTTAACAAGGGAAGCTTCTAAATGAAGGTGAGCGTCTAATGTCGTGTATTGCGACTTTTAAAAGCATTAAGAAACGGTTACACTTAGAGAGCTGAAATTTGGTAGGTGAACTCAAAAAAGATTGGAGTACACAGTGAAAATATTGAGATTTTTTTCATTTCGAAAAGTGAGATTATTTTGGTCAGCAATTGAGGAAAATAAGCCAATACTGGCTTCTGTTTTATGCTAATCTAAATATTGATAAAAATAGTGCAATTTCCGATTGAAAACGAATATCCAGACAATATCGTTTGGGAGATTAATTCCAAGTTAGAAATGGGCTAGGAATAGCCAAATTCGAACATATGGCGCGAAACAGTTCCTATTTTGCCAACATTCTTACTCATTTTTTAGTTCGGCAGTTTTCGGATAGAAAGCGCCATTGTATATTTCATTCATTCAATTTACTCAATGAGATGGAATGTGATTTTGATATCATTAGTAGAAGGAGCCAGGTCAAGAAAATGAAATAAAGACGTGTTGTTTCGGATCCCCAAATAAATCATAAGCGTATCATGGAGTGCTATTTGAGGATGCATAAATAAAAATCAACAATCGATGACGGGATCCGGAGTTTCAATCTATATGTAATACAACGAAACTTTTCCTAGCACATGCGAAGTAATTTCTCTAAACTTCTTGCTGAGGATAGTGTACATCTCGCAGTTAATTTATTCAATATTTTTGAAAACGCTGAAATTTTTTCAAGATTTTATTAAACGTGCGTTTGTTTCTCTGTTCATTCATTTGTATATTGAGGTGAAATCTTGCAAGTGAATTTTGACCCACTTATAGTTGCCCGATCATCATGAAATTGGGCAGGTGTTTATGATTCCGATGACAATGTATTATGAAGGGTCATATATAATAATAATAATAATACTCCCTCATAAACACTCGTTGAGTGTACCCAAAGGCATAGCCTGTGCGGGTAGAGGACGGCTATTATTATTATTTGCCGTGGCGCTCCGGGGCGACTTACTGATATGCCACTGGAAACATCTATTCCTAGAGCTCTGCGGATTTTTTTGAGTAAGGGATTAATCATTTTAGAGGTAGAAAGAAATATTTCTTCATTTGAAATGTTCCTGGCTCTTCAGGGCGAGCTACAAAAATGCTTGAATGTCTAACGCCAAATACGCAAAAAAGTGTTTGCCAGTGGATTTTTCTTGATTTATAATGCTATGAAAATTATCGATTGACTTCGAATATATCTATTAGTTATGGTGTACCTACTTACAGGGTGATGAAGAAAACGCTTTTTTTAACTCTTTTTTGAGCTTCTCGCAAAAATGTGGTTTTTCCTACATTTCACAGAGTGAGCAAAAAAAGTGATAAATTATGGGAGATCATATGAGTGGATTGTTTGATATTTCACAGAGAATAAAGGTAAACTATTTTTTACTTTTACGTGACTCGATACAGAGTGAGCCCAAAAAGACAAATTTTCGAAAATGAGCGAATACTGATTTTATTTCTGTTGAAACGAAAGCAATTGATATAAATATATTGCATATTTCACATTACATTTCCCAAAGTGTCTACTTATAGTTGGACAAAATAACATTGACACATTGGAGACTATTATTGGTGAAATTTGCGTTGATTTTCGGGATATGACATTCTATAGAGGAGGATGATAATGTTTTGTGTAACTGTAGAGAAACTGAGTTATCCCAAAGAGAGTTATTTGTCGTGAACAAAAAAAATTGGTCGCGATTATAGTTTTTTTTATATGCCACTGATATAACTTGACAAATAAACATCAAATTTTATAACTGTAACCAACAATTGTCGTGTAATTGTCGAAGTCTATTTGAAGTGAAAAAAATGCGAAAAATCTTTTCTTTACAGCTTATTATGTATTTTTTATTGGAACACCGCATACCTATGAGGACAATTTGAACTTTTTTCATTAAACTATTGTTAAATATGTATGGATTATGCATTCTTTTTGAAACAAATGAAAAATTTATTGTGAAAAATGGGAAAACTCAGTGTTCAATGAAAAAACTCATCAAACTTGAATATTTTTTTGTAGGCTCACAAATTCACTGAATGATTGGCGAATAATTATAACATTGCCCGATAAAACTCCTACTATTGTATAACTGAAAAACTAAATACAAAAGTTGGAAAAAGGAGATATTAGAAGCCGGAAAATTACTTTTACGCTAAATAATGGAGAAATTCCCTTTTCTTAGTAATATACACAAATAATTTGGTTGGATTATTTTTTCTGTGACTGAAAATTAACTCATCAATTGTCGAATGATCAAATCTAATATGTCGTAGAAAGTTGAAATTTCCTGAAGCGGAAAAACTACCTGTTATTGGTAAAATTCAATTATTTCCAGTCTCTCGATATTACCTAATGATCATGATGTTTAAATATAATTTTTTGTGGCGGAAATGTATGGAACAATTGTCGAACAACGAAAACTTATTTGTCCTGGAAATTTTCATTCTTGAAAAGCCGGAAAATTATTTTAAAACGATAATTAATGAAGAAATTCCATTTTCTTAGTAATATACACACATTATTTGGTTGGATTATTTTTTCTGTGACTGAAAATTAACTCATCAATTGTCGAATGATCAAATCTAATATGTCGTAGAAAGTTGAAATTTCCTGAAGCGGAAAAACTACCTATAATTGGTAAAATTCAATTATTTCCAGTCTTTCGGTATTACCAACGCACTGAATAATGATTAAATATAATGTTTTTTTGACAAAATCAAATTTGTCGTGAAACGATGAAATTTTCTGAAGCGGAAAAACTACCTGTTATTGGTAAAATTCAATTATTTCCAGTTTCTCGATATTACCTAATGATTATGATGTTTAAATATAATTTTTTGTGGCGGAAATGTATGGAACAATTGTCGAACGACGAAAACATATTTGTCCTGGAAATTTTCATTCTTGAAAAGCCGGAAAATTATTTTAAAACGATAATTAATGAAGGAATTCCATTGTCTTAGTAATATACACACATTATTTGGTTGGATTATTTTTTCTGTGACTGAAAATTAACTCATCAATTGTCGAATGATCAAATCTAATATGTCGTAGAAAGTTGAAATTTCCTGAAGCGGAGAAACTACCTATAATTGGTAAAATTCAATTATTTCCAGTCTTTCGGTATTACCAACGCATTGAATAATGATTAAATATAATGTTTTTTTAACAAAATCAAATTTGTCGTGAAACGTTGAAATTTTCTGAAGCGGAAAAACTACCTGTTATTGGTAAAATTCAATTATTTCCAGTTTCTCGATATTACCTAATGATTATGATGTTTAAATATAATTTTTTGTGGCGGAAATGTATGGAACAATTGTCGAACGACGAAAACATATTTGTCCTGGAAATTTTCATTCTTGAAAAGCCGGAAAATTATTTTAAAACGATAATTAATGAAGAAATTCCATTTTCTTAGTAATATACACACATTATTTTTTTGGATTATTTTTCCTGCGACTGAAAATGAACTATTCAATTGTCGAATGACAAAATCAAATTTGTCGTTAAACGTTGAATTTTCCTGAAGCGAAAAAACTACCTATAATTGGTAAAATTCAATTATTTCCAGTCTTTCGGTATTAACAACGCACTGAATGACGATTAAATATAATTTTTTTGGTCGGAAATTTATGGAACAATTGTCGAACGACAAAAACATATTTGTTGTGGAAAGTTTCATTCTTGAAAGGCCGGAAAATTACTATAAAACGCTAAATAATGAAGATATTCCCTTTTCTTAGTAATACAGACACATAATTTGGTTGGATTATTTTTTCTGCTCCTGAAAACTAACTCATCAATTGTCGAATGATCAAATCTAATTTGTCGTGAAAAGTTGAAATTTGCTGAAGCGGAAAAAGGAATAATATTTGGTAAAATTCAATTATTTCCAGTCTTTCGGTATTACCAACGCACTTTATACCGACGACCTAATAAAAATAAAATATTACGGATTTTGAAAATATTTTTCAACAAGAATATTCATCTACCTACAAATAATTCCACAAGAAAAACTAGTTCTATGATTAAAATTTTGAAAGAGACATATATTATCAAAATTTGTATTTTTTTAAAAAGAGGCAGTATAAAAATTGAGTTGGTGATGGTTGCTAGATAACGAAACGTCGGACAGTAAAACTGCGACATTATCACATGACAGCTTGACGATAACACCAGAAAAAATAAAATTAATGATCACAAAATTCAGTGTTTCTAGAAACATTTTTATATATTTTTTTATAAATTTTACTTTTGTATATGCGTTTCCGATATCCCCGTGATGGACAACCTCTTCGACTCACTGAATAATACACTTCTTCAATCAATCAATTCTATATCATGAGCAAGTAGTATGAAGCACACTCATTTCTAAAGATGAATTATTTTTAGGTAGGTAGGTATGAAGCGGTCACGCAAAATTAAATTTACTTGTTCTCGTTCAAAAATATTTTTCAAATTCTTGTTTTTGAGGTTCGTTGTCGGAAAGTTATAGTGTGCGGAAACTGGATATTTCATACTAGTGTTAGGAGCCATAAGCGAGTGGTTAGTATGAAATATCCTATTTTCCGCACTAGTTGCACATAATACTATTTCTATGAAGATTGAACTAAACACCCCATTGACTGAACATTTCACTTATCTGACTTCAATATGTTTTTCCCAAAACACCACACCTTTGAAATGTTCGATATGAAAATGTCCTTTGTAACATTTTCTAAAAACGAATAAAACAATTTAATCCATGGAAGAAAGAAAAATATTCGTTAAAAAACGGTCCATTTCCAACAATCGTAATCATAATATAGGTACCTACCTACGAACATATTGTAAAGATTTCGAGACCGGCCTGGAGACCGGCCCTGATCATCCAATTACACTCCACACTCGAAATGTAAACAAGTTCTCTTCTGACAAACACATGACTCATACGTGGAAGAGACGCGAACGTCTAACCGAATATTCTAGAGACCTCTCAGAAGTCGCCGAACAGACTGGAAAGATCGAAAACTGTAAATGCTTCTATATCCCGGGTGGCTACGGAAGTATTGCCTACGGAATATCTTAGTTATTGTATGAAGTAGGTTTGTGAAATTTGGAGCGTCGATATAATGACATAAGAGCTAGAATTTGAGCATATTGACATGTCGAAGTTAACTTCCGGTCTGACCGGAAGTAACATCAACTTTCTTATTTTAAATGGAAACCCTATTTTTTTTTCTTTTCGCTTTATTCAGCATTCAATTCCCTTTCTAATGACATATCACAAGTTGGTATCTAACCAGAAACTAGATCAGAAAAAAATTATTATTGAAATTCACCGAGTAGGCCGTGGAAGCAAAATGAAAGCCAAAAATTGAAAAGTTGGCTATGGAAACCATACGTCACTTGATAACAGTTGCTACTACTGTGATATTTTATTTTCATTCGTCGGCGTTATAAAAAGCCGCCAAAAAATATTGGAAAAATTGGGAAAAAAACAATACTCTGTAGGTCCATAACTTAAATAGGAACATACAACTTTTTCTTGCCTGTACTATTCAGCATAACCATTCCTTTCTAATGATATAATAGAAAGTAATTTTTTTAAATGAAATACCAAAAAATCCAATTATTATTCTTCAAATAACAAAACAGATTATCGCCATACGCAAAAATAACATTGAAAATAATGTGGAATGATAAATTATATCCTGTAGGTTCTAGGTTATATAGGAACATAAACGAACTTGGTCGGTGCCATCGTCCATAAATATTCTAATATCTACCTATGGACGATGTTTGTGCTATTCAGAATAATCATTCCATTGCAATAATCATTCGAACCAAAATATTAACAAGTAGGCTGATTAAGATGTATTTTGGAATGAAACAAAAAAGAAACGAGAGCTCTCACGAACGCTGCTATCCATATTATTTTGACGTTCGAAGTAGTGTTTTTGATTCTGCCATTTTAAAATGGTTTGGAAATCGAAATCAGTTAGTGGAATATTCAAAAAATGCCCCGTTATTCACGAACCGAACAAATTGACATGCTCCTCATTTATGGTGAATGTTTAAAAAATTCTTATGCCGCTGAACGATTGTATTTAGAGCGATATCCAGGGAGGCAGCAACCGTCAAGAAGGTATTTCCAGTGGCTTGAAGAAAAATTAAGAACTGAGCCTGATGTTCACGAAGACCAAGAAGCATTTGTTATCAATGAGGAAACTGAAATTAATGTATTAGCTTTAGTACAATATGATAGCACAATTTCCTCAAGGCAGATTTGCGCCGAATTAGCTATAAGTAAGGACTCTGCTGGGAAAATTTTGAAAAACCATCGATTTAAATCCTTCAAGTATCAGTTGCATCAACATTTGTATGAAAATGACGGTGAAAGGCGCCTGGAATATTGTAATTGGTTTCTTCGACAAAATGCTGAGAATCACCTATTTAACTATTATATCTTGTTTACGGACGAGTCAAGATTTACCAACAATGGATTATTTAACAGGAATAATACAAGGTAGGTACTGTACTTTATTTGGATTATTGTCGATAGTCGAAGTGTAAAGTGCTAAAAGTGTGAACAGTCTTTTGTTTCAGGTACTGGGCGATAGAAAACGAGCACCGGTTTCGACAAGGTGGCTTCCAGGAGAGATTTGGTGTGAATGTTTGGGCAGGAATAGTTGGAACACATTGTTGGCCCCATTCTTTTTCAAGGCCAACTAACCGGAGAGAGATACTTTAATTTTTTAACGAATGAAATTTCGGAATTCATTAACAACCTACCAGCGGAAATAACTGAGAGAATATACTTCCAGCAAGATGGCGCCCCTCCGCATAATTCAAGAATAGCGAGAAATTATCTTCAAAATCGCTTTCAAGAGAGGCTTATAACAACCCATGGTCCAGTCAGGTGGCCACCAAGGTCACCTGATCTTACTCCGTGCGACTTTTTTCTATTGGGGCATCTTAAAAATAGGGTGTATTCCACACAGCCTACAACTCTACATGAGCTAGAAGTAAAAATTCGTAGAGCTTTCCAAGATATCACGCCCCAAATGTTGAGAAACGTTTTACATGAAAATATCACCAGAGTCAATAAATGTATTGACGCTGAGGGAATGCATTTCGAACATTTGTTTTGAATTTATTTTATCTTTAATCCTATCAATTTGAATTATTTTTTTTCGATAAATCTGTTTTTTTGTTATTTGAATAATAATAATTGGATTTTTTGGTATTTCATTTCAAAATATTACTTTCTGTTATATCATTAGAAAGGAATGGTTATGCTGAATAGTACAGGCAAGAAAAAGTTGTATGTTCCTATTTAAGTTATGGACCTACAGAGTATTGTTTTTTTCATAATTTTTCCAATATTTTTTTTGGCGGCTTTTTATAACGCCGACGAATGAAAATAAAATATCACAGTAGTAGCAACTGTTATCAAGTGACGTAAGGTTTCCATAGCCAACTTTTCAATTTTTGGCTTTCATTTTGCTTCCACGGCCTACTCGGTGAATTTCAATAATAATTTTTTTCTGATCTAGTTTCTGGTTAGATACCAACTTGTGATATGTCATTAGAAAGGGAATTGAATGCTGAATAAAGCGGAAAGAAAAAAAAATAGGGTTTCCATTTAAAATAAGAAATTTGATGTTACTTCCGGTCAGACCGGAAGTTAACTTCGACATGTCAATATGCTCAAATTCTAGCTCTTTTGACATTATATCGACGCTTCAAATTTCACAAACTTACTTCATACAATAACTGAGATATTCCGTAGGCAATACTTCCGTAGCCACCCGGTATAGCCGCTGTATAGCAGATGGCGGAGTAGTTAGAATTCAGAGTTAGTTACAGTTCCAGAGTTCGCACATAGAGACTGACACAGTAGAAATAAATTTGAATCTAGTGAAGTAAATGTTTTAGTGAATAATTGTTGTAAATAATGTTTTAAATAAATTAGGAAAATTAGTTTTACTTCAATATCTACCTTACCTACTTAGGATTCAAAACTAATATAAACTTGGATGACAACGCGAGATTTTCAAAACATCATTAAAAAAAATAAAAAACAAAAACCCAGTAACGCTTCCATGCCACTGATGGTGCTGAAATAATTCATTCCATGATATAGGATTTTCTTATACTTCTCAGTACAACAGAACGCAATAAATAGGTGGGCTATTCTCAAATAATTCGCTTTTAATTTGCGTAAAAATATGAGAGAAAAATATACCTATATAAGTATTTCATATGTATTGATGTGAAACAGAAAATCGAAATCGCATAGATACGTACAAACTCGAGAATAGCACACCTGCTGGCATGTTGCCAAGAGCGCCAATATAATTACTAATCTCTAGGCTTATTTTTTTTGTCGCTGTTGTACCTGATAATAATGAATATAACAACGTTAAATTTCATTTAAAAAAAAAGTTGATTTGGAATAAGTATTCAATGAATCATTTCTTCTTGAATAATCTCAAAACCAAATGATAATTGATAGTCAGAGATGTATTATACGGAATACGTAACAGTATTGGCAACAGACTGGCTCCGTCGCCGTCCCCATCCCCAGCGTTTGCAAAGCGTAGTCGTAGTAGACATTAGTTTTGACTATCATTACTCATTTGCACGGAGGGAAACTTGGATAAATATTAAATAGAAGGCATGGTGGCTCCTCTGTCGGATTAGTTTGTCAAGCCGTACCAAACGGCGACCTTAACCACATTTGCAACACCTTTTGGTAGATTCATGTTTTTGCGTTTACCATACGGCTTATGTAATGCATCAGAAATCTTTCATCGAACTTTCACTGAAATTTTTGAGGGAATTAAGGGGGTCAGAGTTCATATTGACGATATCATAATTTACGCTAAGACTTTGAAGGAACATGATGAAATTTTAGATAAACTCTTTTTAAGAGCAAAGGAAATGGGTGTCAGGTTTAATAAAAATAAATGTAAATTCAGAGTTAATGAGGTGAAGTATGTAGGGCATATTTTGACAGATAAGGGTATAAAAGTTGATGATGACAAAATTGAAGCAATAAAACAAATAGAGGTCCCGAAAAACTCTAAAGAATTGAGCAGATTTTTAGGGATGGTGACCTATATTGCCAAATTTGTTCTAAATTTATCTAAAATCACGTGTAATTTGAGAAATTTAATGAAAAAAGATATTTTGTGGGAGTGGAATAATATCCATCAGAGAGAATTTGAAAATTTGAAAACCTTATTGATGACAAGATCAATTTTACAATATTATGATGAAAATAAACCAATTGTTTTGTCAGTAGACAGTTCAAAAGATGGATTAAGGGCAGTTATTCTCCAAAATGGGATGCCTGTGGCATATGCTTCAAAAAGTTTAACGACAACACAACAAAATTATGCACAGATAGAGAAAGAAATGCTGGGAATCGTATTTGGATACCAGCGATTCCACCAATTCTTATATGGTAAATCATTTTTAGTGGAAACGGATCACAAGCCACTCGAAGCAATTTTTCAAAAACCATTGAATAAATGTCCTCTACGCCTACAAAGGCTTAGAATTACCTTACAGAATTATGATCTCAAAGTTAGGTATAAACCAGGTGCATTACTACATTTTGCAGACACTTTATCACGTGCTTATTATGATTAAAAAAATTTTGAAATTATTGAATATGACCTAGAGTCTCAGGTTGGTCTTATTGAATTCAATAGCATAAGTTCACAAAAATTCGATATTTTAAATAAAGAAACTGAACAAGACATTGAACTCATAGAAATTTTAGGTTACATTAAAAATGGGTGGCCTCAAGAAAAAAGTCAAGTGAGTCAATTGGCCTTATCATATTGGAGTGTGAAGGACGAATTAGTTGAACAGAAAGGGATAATTTTTAAGGGTAATCAGATGGTTATTCCAAAAAGTATAAGAGATGATATCAAAGCTAAGTTGCATTATAATCATATGGGAATCGAAAAAACTTTATTACGTGCTCGAGAGATGGTATACTGGCCCTTTATGAATAAAGAAATAACTGACATGGTAAAAAATTGTCCTTCATATTTGAAATTTCAAAATAGTAATCAAAAAGAACCGTTATTGAATAGAACTGTTTCCAGTCGCCCATGGCATACGGTGGCTGCTGATTTTTTTTATCTTGAAGGTAGGCAATATCTATTAATGGTCGATACTTACTCAAAATTTCCTGAAATTCGCTGTCTAGATAGTGATACAACCAGTAAAAGAGTAATTGATGCGGTAAAATCTATTTTTTCTATTCATGGTAAACCAGATATTTTTCTCAGTGACAATGCTCCTCAATTCACAAATTCAGAATTTCAGCAGTTTCTCAAAGAGTGGGAGGTCGTTCATAAAACTAATTCGCCTACATATTCACAGTCTAATGGTTTTATTGAAAGACATGTGCAGAATATGAAAAAAATGTTCAAAAAAGCTATGTTTGACGGTAAAGATTTACATTTAACCCTTCTTGAATACAGAAATACTACAATTAGTCATCAGATTCCATCTCCGGCACAGCTTTTGTTTGCTCGCACGCTCAAAGGACATATACCTGTGAAAGAAAATCTTTTGAAACCCAATATTAAATATCACAGAAATCTCAATAAGATTTACAATAATAGAAATTATAAACAAAAATCATATTATGACACAACTGCAAGACATTTACCTGAATTGAAAGCTGCAGATCATGTTATGGTTCAGTTTGGTAAGATTTGGGAACCAGCAACAATCTTGAGAGTTGACCAGAATAGACCTAGATCTTTTATCATTAAACTTAACAAAAATGGCAGAATTTATATAAGAAATAGAAAATTCTTGAGAAAAGTTTTAATGACTTCCCCAAATGAAACTACCGATATACTGTATGATATACCATTAGATAATCATGACAATAATGAAAGTCATGTTGATTTATATGACAATGAAGAGATAAATATAGACGGTGATAATGGAGTTACAGAAAATGAAAACGACATTGGTGAAACTTCAAATGTTGAAGAGGGGATTGATATTGATTATAAAACGCGTTTCGGTCGAATATCTAAGAAACCTACTTATCTTCAGGACTATACATAGTTTCAAACTCCCAGTTATAATTTTGTTAAGCATTTAAGTATTTTTTATAAAAAAAAGAAGAGATGTCACGTTATCATTCTGTATACAAACTCATTTGTAAAATATAGTTACCTTAGGGAATTGTCAAGTTGTCAAATGATGAGTCGGACACAAAATACATTTTTATATCATCTAATTGAAATATTATTTACTAATATACAACAGATAGAATCGCATTAAACATGTTTTTCTCCAAAATAATACCAAAGTGATAAACTCTTGATAGATTGAACAGAAGTTTTTTGAACATAAATGACACCACATAAACATTGTACCCGTTTAAAATGAGGTAGAGTAGCTAATTATTGTGGTTTACATAACAAGTAACGTTATTAGAGTTTTTACATTACGAGAGAATACAAACCTTTGAACTTGGTCACTTAGGTAACTTTTGAAAACTTTAGATAGGTGCATGAATCAGGAATTAGTAAAATTTATCATTCTCATACCCATCTCTCCTAATTCGTTACTAAATAATTCAAATAGTTACTTAGTCTGCATCAAGACTTATACCGAATTTCCAAAAGTCGTAAAACTCGGTACATTGAGTCTGATGGTTATTTATCACAAGGTAGGTACGTAATTCAAACACCGTTGGAATGCAAAATTCATTCCATATTATTAATGTAAATTTTGCGTTGAAATAAATAGAAGCACTATCAAAACTATCACATCACAATAATATGTTCTTATGAATGTATATTCCAGAAAATTTCCAAATTACCGCACCCGTCATTTCTTTGAACTTCAATATTTAACACTACCGAAAACGTTAAAATCATATTTCTAATGAAAATTAATGTACTTCGCTACTCAGCTGTTTGTTGGCTCTAAAATCCACTTGATTGAAAGGAAACCTGAATGAATAGTGTAGTTCTTCCTACAGCAACCGCGCTTTTACGAATAATACTCTTTTAGTAATGTCAAAGCGAAAACTTCCCAACCCATCAAGGCAATTATATTGAAAAATATAGAAAGTACAGCTATTCAATAAAGTGAGAGGAAACTGAACTTTAATATGCAATTAACCCATTCATTCCCGTTTTATTAATCTGAGTGCAGGATGAAAATTAGCTTATTACAGACATCTGCAGGCGAATTTCCAATATTAAACACTACCGACATTTTCTCTATAGTTTGCTACCAAATAATATTAATGTCAAACAACAGACAAGCTCCAGAAGTTGTTAGGTGAAAAATTATTAGATGAGTAATATTCAGTTTACATACTTTTTATACATTTTGGTTGATGTTATTATATATTGTTGGTTTGTCGATGTTTGTTGGATGAGCTTAGAAGTAATTTGCGGGATACAATCTTTTGACTTAGAGTAATAAACCATTTTGAACTCGAGTGTACTCATTTGAGTACACCGGGATCTTTTGGACGCTTAGGGGAAATACTTGTTCGACGCTACAGTAGTATATTTTTATTTACAGATGACTTTCTATTGATCAAGGCTGAATCATCATGTTTTCCGCGAACGTATTTTTCGGTAAAGTATTTTTGAATTTGGCTACAACTTTACATGACGTCATTTCCTCCAAACGTAGGAATACTGTTGATACGGTTATTATACCTACAGCAGACATCGACCTGCAAAAAGACGTGGAAGATATTGAGGACAAGTGTATTCGAGAGGAAGAGGCAATTTTCCCCGACGATATTCTTGAAGAAATTGAGGTGCAGTTGGGTGACAGCGACAGTGAAGTGGAAGAAACTGAAGAAAAGGACGATACTCCTTGTTTTACAGAATCGCTTAGACCGGGGAATTACTTTTGCCAGCAAAAACGTTGGTCCAAGAGCCAAGAAACAAAACATTTGCTGACCAAAATAGACCAAGAATAATATGAATATTGACATACCAGGAATTATGGAAATTTTTGCACGTTTATAGGCCATGAAATCTGAACTAGAGAGTATAAATCCTGTGACTTGTGGAAATATTTATGTGATATCACCAATTATGAATAAATAAATAAATAAATAAATAAAGAAACTGATGAACGAAGAAGTATCAATCACATCGTCGAACATACACATTTACAAAAAAAATATGCATTTTTTGTAACTGTTTAATAATATATCCTACTTGAGAACTGACGTTTTCAGATTGTCCCAGTGTACTCACATGTATATATCTCATTTATTTAAGTTTTCGGAATGTTACTTTCTTATATCTATTTATTGCAAATAAAGTTTTTGAAATGATTTTGTGAAAATTTACAAATGCAAAAAATTGTATGGGATCTAATGGATTAAAATCTACCGGAACACATTTTCTGTTTTGATATTGAGTATAAAGCTCAGAGTTATCATGGGAGATCATTTGTTGATGAAAAACTACTAAACCATGGGCTTCTTGTAGCAAGTAACTGTCAGAAAACCACTCCTCTTCTGGGTTATCCCATGATTGGTATTGAATTAAATCTAACGGATACTTTCGCAATGATCCTCACTATATCGTAGGATACAATTGCAAGTGGTCCCTGTTAACCACTTGTAAAATTTTGTTTTGATTCCGACGGTGACCACCTACAGACTACTTCTAATGTTTTGTCTTCCATCAGTGTAAGGGTAGGTAAATACAGACAGCTCTAAAGCAATCCGTTTTCCGTCTTAGTCATCACGTCACTCTGGCTGTTTAGTCACTCTAATCTCTCGCGATGAAATGGGGTCTAGGTCGCTCCACCTCACGAGCAGAACAAGAAACATTCCGAGTCTCCGGTTTACTAGAGTGATAAACCATGTTCAGTACTATTTACAAAGCAACTATGGCATGCACAAAACAAAACAATAGCTCTACAAATCCAAAATAACTGCACACATCATTTATTCAATGAAAGGTATACGATTAAATGATCCACCAACCCATTGAAAATAGAACTACTTCAGTCCTTCTTTCTTATCTTTTGCTACATCCCTACATGGAACGCGGAATTACTGCTTTTATTTCTGATAGTCATCTTTTTTCAATATCTTGTGTTTCATAGGTATTTTTATTACCACTGCCAATAAGAACTTCTGTGGACATGACTCACTTTGATTTACAAATACATCACAATATTTCCGGAAAGAAATGAGGTTAATTCAATATTAAATTCGAAGTGAACAATGATAATCTTTTTCGTGAACTTCTAGTTGCTAACTCCGATATTGATGTATTGTTATCTATTTTGAGAAGCAATATCTGAATTATTCATTCTATCTTTATAAAATTCTCTTTTCAAACCTACGAATATCAATACACATATTACCTCAGTTTGACTTTCCATTTCACCACAAATCGATTCTTTTTCTGAACTATTTCATCACAACACTTCAATAAAACTGGAGTTGACTGATTGTATGAAATTGATCATGCCCAGACCAATCAACAGTTTATCAGAGAACGCAAACAAACAAAGATAGGAATATTATTTTGGGATTACCAAATCGTTAATTTCATTCGTATCAATAATCTAATGCAATGAATCGATTATTCAATTTACTTCTTAGTGAAAGACTATTACTGTTACATATTGAAACCTACAACGAAGTATAAGTACAAGTCATATATATAGAGTAAATAATAAAGATAACTTCAAAAATAAGTATCAAAAAGTCAAACAAAATAAAAACAAACTGAAAATAATGAGACACAGATGCATGAATGATATCAATGAATGAGAAATTAACCCTTTCCGAATCTACCAAAATCCTTGGCCTGATGTTAGATTCCACCTTGAGATTCTCTTCCCATGTTTCTCTAATCTTGAAGAGAGATATCAGTAATTTGAAATCAATTTACTCTAATCGAAAAGTCCTCAACCCAAAACTCAGGCAAATCCTCTGCGAATCTCTAGTACTCTCTCATGCAAATTATGCCGACTCCGTGTACGGCCCAAATTTATAACAAGTTGATAAAAAGAGGATACAAAAATTACAAAACTCATGCATTAGGTTCATCACCGGTACAAGAAGGCGTCAACATGTGTCGCAACATTTAAATAGATTACGATGGTTGAATATGAAAACCAGAAGAATATTCCATGCGTGCGTTCAATTTGAAATAATTTTGACACAAAAAACGAGCTACCTACATGAAAAAATCAAATACAGAACTGACATTCATAATCTGAACTTGAGATTTAAAAACCAGCTCACTGCACCAGCACACAGGACCTCTGCTTATCGCATGGCTTGTCAACCGGTTACCCAATAATCTGAAAGCACTATCCCCGGAAACGTTCGGGAACGGTTATTTCATCTCCTCCAGAATGAACATTTGAATTTACTGATTCAGTTGTAATTATTGTATTTCTTGCAATTGTGTCTGAAACTTGAAAAAATTATTTTAACTTTTTTTTGTCATGTGTTGATTCATCTATTTTTAGTTACTCCTAAGGCACACTGACGAAACTAGTTTCATGAAACCGGTTTCATGAGAGATGAAACTCAAGTTTTGTAAAACCAG
The DNA here is from genome assembly GCA_958502065.1 of Chrysolina americana. Lineage (NCBI taxonomy): Eukaryota > Metazoa > Arthropoda > Insecta > Coleoptera > Chrysomelidae > Chrysolina > Chrysolina americana. The sequence continues at coordinate 73,406,501 of OY293411.1, forward strand.
TTCATAAAAAATTGAAAGATGAGTACACTGAGTTTTAAGAAACTACAATTTCATAACGTTGCGCAACTGCATTTCACGCAACTCCGCTAGCACGGTTGCATGTAACTACAGTTTGTTGTAAACCTCCGTTGGCGTGAGTTGTGTATTTAATATTTGCAGCAAAAAGCGATGCCTGAAGATCAAGTTTTCAACACAAAACTCGTGGAAGCTGTAGAAAAGCATCCGTGCTTGTACAATTACAATTTGAAAGAGTACAGTAATAGAAACAAAGTTCAAGCTGCATGGGAGACCATAGCGCAGGAAATGGAAAGTACAGGTGAGTTTTATTATTGAATTTCTTTTATTCATTTTTATTGAATGTTGTCCATTTTCCTCTAGGCGGTTCAAATAAAACACGATTCACGGCTTTTAACAAAGCTTTATTTTCTCAAGGGCTACATACATATAATATATGTAAATACAATTATTTATTTTCATTATATCATAAAAGTTGTTCATAACGGGAAGCAATGTTTTTCCACATATCTATGGTTGGAACAGGCAAATATTCTGGTTGTAGACAGGACCATATAGCTTCCGTTTTTTCAGCAATGACCACTCCAACCGTTCTCTCTCCTCGCATAAAATAGCTCGCCAAACTTCTGAAACTGCTGCCTGTTGCACGATACCTGAAATTAATAAAATACATCAATTGAGCGGTCTGCTTTGAATAAGGGCTCACCTACAATATTACCTTTTTTTTAGCAAAGGACTGTAAAGAAACATGGAGAAACTTGAGGATAGTTTACATACGGAATTTAAAGAAACCGCCTTCTGGATCTGCTGCAAAAAAGAAAGAATACTATTTCCTTCAGTACATGCAATTTTGGAACCGCTATGTGAATAAGAAAACGGAGAAAGGATTACCGGGAAACCTTCCATCGCCCCCACAAACTGACAATGAGTACAGTGAACCAGACCAAGAACGCGTCCCAGAAACAATAGACAATAACAAGGAGGCCAACGACGCATCCGACACAGAGCTCACTCAGGATGCTAAGCGTGAGGATTCTACACATCAGAGGACACAATCTGAATCTCCAAATGTTACTAAGATCAATACCGGGAATATCAGATCCTCAAAACAAGCTTTAGTAACACCCTCCAATAAAAGAAAGAAAACACCAACTGATGCTGATGCGGTCGTCATAAATTACATCAAATCAAAGACTCAGAAGGGATCAAACCACGACAATCCTAGGAAACAATTTAGTACCGGACGTAGAAGACCTGACCTCAACGCAATACAGGACCTTCCGAAATGAAGTGTATAGCTTGATTGATAGAATCATTGCCTCCGCACCCTCACCTCTACACTCGAGTAATTCCACACACTCTGCGTGGTCTTCAGCAAGCACACCTGTTCTTCCCCAAACATCTGCACAATCCACTCCCACATGGGAATACTCATCAACTCCAGTCTATTCGCTTCGTACTACTGATGATGTCTCGGATAATCCGGCATATGAAGAACTTCACCGTTTAATTTAAACTATGTAGGTGTTGTCTTTTTTACTCCACTATTTTTTGTATTTTCTTTAAGTTAAAAATAAAGTTATCTTACCTAAGTGTGATTATAAGTTTTTCTTCAGGTCCTAGCGCCATTCTGCAGTTGGTGTCCTTTTTCGAAATGTGGGGACCTACTAACTGTAGCAAGTGATTAAAAGCAGACTCCGACATTCGATAAAAATTTTTAAATTTCACTGGGTCTTGATGCAGTTCTTTGGCCACTACATAATTACTGTGACTTCTGTTCTGTATTAGGGGATGAACCCAGTACTTCCGCTTCTTTTTTCTGTTTCGATACCACCACCACAACACTACAACGTCCTCATCATCCGACGACATCTCAGAAACTGCTCATGTGGCATTTGCGTCAGTGTACTGCCGAGTATGAAACCAGTTTTATGAAACTAGTTTCATAAAACCGGTTTCATAAAACCAGTTTCGTCAGTGTGCAGCCTGCCTAAGTGTTTTTTGTAGGTTTGGTCTATTCTCAGTGTAAGAATTACCCAAGGGTTGAATGGAAGAGCAAGCTCTGAATACGAGTCTGAATACGTGTCTCTGGCAACGTATTCAGAATTTGAATTTCTACCTTTTGATAGGTGTGTGATTCTGTCCGGATAATTTACTCTGTAAACTTGATACTTATCAACAAAAGCATTTATTATTATTATTATTAATACATACATTTCATGAAATCCGTTAATATCATCAGATTTCCTTTCCTTAAAATTTCACAAATTTCATATCTTCACGATATACAGAGTAAACATTTTTGACAGATTCTATGAACAGAAAGTACAGGAGGGTATACCGTTCTTTGACTTGTGGGTATACCATCCTCTATTTCGACATCGGACAGACCGTTGCCTTCTGGGATATCTACTACTGCAACATCAGTTATATTGATTTGCTTGATGATCATCCTTATCCCTTTCGCTACGGAATGTGTCCTGAATAGGTTTGGGCCATTTTAGATCGTTTTATTACATTTATCGATATGAAATGGTCCAAAAGGATCATGTATTTATTTTTTTGTAGCTCGAAGTCCTTAATAAGGACCTGGGACGATATGTCCCATCAGTATTTTTTATTGGGTTAGATTTGTCCCATTAGTAATTCATCGGGGATGACAAAAAGACATATTTATTCAAGAAGAAAATATCATTACATTATTTCATGCATGGTAAGGAAGAAAACATTCCTTGCACAAAGGAAGGTCACAGGCCACGCAAATCGTCTTGGTTCGTATTTCTATTTTATTCTGCGAACACCGGTGGCATCGTCGTCTAGTAGCAACTTGTTTTGGCAAATGATCACCAACGTTCATCATTTCTTTTCTTCGATTTGAATGCCTTCCGGAGCGTCCACACAGACGTTTCTTTATTTTGGTTCCTGATCGTCCAAGTTCGATGAGTTGTTCTGCCAAGGGAACCAGAAAAGTCAACAAAGGATTTTCTTTATTGTGGATATCATTGAATATGATCCAGGAGTTTACGACTGTTGACATCAAAAGTTTATAGAAGACGTTTCGCCACCATTTCGCTGATTTCCGGTCCAGATCGTAGGTAGATACTTTTTGATCAGCTAGGTCCACTCCATCCGAATTTATTATAGGAGATGATCGCGTCAGGACAGTCGATTTCAGTTTTGTCCCCCGTTTTCAAAGGTTCTCTTCACCAAACCCGTAGTCGCTCCATGACAATTGGACAGTAGAAGCACGTCTTTTGTGTCTCTCCATCTGGTGGCTAGAATACGGTCATCTGAAACCAGAATATCTGACTCTCCTCTCTTCATTTTCTTTCTCCCAAATTTTGGAACATGCTTGCGATTGCTCATGCATGTGCTGAGACAAGGATAGTTGAGTGTATTCAACAATTGGTATTACGTAAAGGATCTGTCGAAGCAGAGGCATATATTGGGGGACTGTATAGTACTTGTTTTCTAACAACACGTTCTCCTAGAGTACCATTCACAGCATCAGTCTCTTTCCCAGAATAAATATTGAGGTCGTATATGTAACCTGTCAATGAATCACACCTCTGCCAAAGCTTTATCCCTCTTTTTATGGGTTTCAACGGCAGATATTGTTTCAATACTGATCTCCCCTTGAATTTTATCATAGACTCGTCAATAGATTGGTGGGAACTCTCGGTTCTGGCCTTTTGGAACGTATACTTCAAACATGAAACTACTTCTTCGATGTAGTATATTTTAGATGCATCAGGTGGTTTCTGGGGATTGGTATAACACATTTTTGAAAGCAAGAATACGCAACGATCTCTAGCTATAGCCTTTTTGATAACGCAGTTGGCCAGAGACTCATTATTAGACCAATAATGTGCGATTGCAGGTACCTCGTTGTAGTACATGACCATCGTGCAGCCAAGTACAAGCATTATTTCATGCATATCAGTCTCTTTCATATTCAGTCTCTTGTTTTTTTGTTTTCGGAGTAACTGAATTCGCTCATTGGTGCATGAAGCAATGTGCATGAATAAACTGCGAGGAAATAACTTCAAGAACACATCTATTTCACGTACGCCCCTATCAACGTTCAAAGTTACGACTCCCTTTCTTTCATCTGGAACTGTGAGTTTTGGTATGAAATTACCAGTCGGGTCTTTCTGGGATACAAAAAAAAAAACGCAGTAGGAGTATCTGAATCAGAATGTATTTCTCCTTCTTCCTCAGACGTTTCAAAGACATCTTCCGCTTCACCAAGGTTTTGTCCTTCCATTTCCTCAAAATCAGATTCAGATTCAGTGGCTGAATCTTGTCGTTACTCATGCTCAGCATCACTGGGCACATACTCCGATCCCGAGAGAGAAAAAGGTTCTTCTTCGGAAGAACTGATGTGTTCCAGAGCTTCTTCCAAATCTTTCTGTCTGAGAATATGTCTTGCAATGGCACGAAACCTGAAAACGTAAAACACTGTTGGGACCATTTTGACCCAGATAAGAATACTACTGGGACAGCACAGTCCCGAGCAGCACATTTCATAAAGAAGATGAAAAGCTTGGAAGGTTTTTACTTACAATTGCACATACGACACTTGTGAATACTTTCAGTAACCGTTTCACATAAAAACCAGTGAAAATAATCCAAAAATAATAAGAGACACTGCGGAAATCTGAACGCCGTCGTGAATACGTTACAACTGAGTGAAAAGATGAGGTCATAAGGATGTATTATTGGCTGCATATACTATAGGATTGCTGAAGAATAAGGATATAATTAAAAAGCAAGGGCTTCTGGGGCAAATAAGAACCATAAGTTTGTTTTGAAATTCAGTGGGACATATGTGTCCCCGCAGTAGCGAAAGGGTTATTGCGATCTCAAACCAACGTGAATTTTTTTACAATAAATGTGGAAGAGACAAAGCATCCGATGTCATGTATTCTTGCTAGGAATCGCACGTTAAAAGGTAAGACCTCGTTAATCCTTAGCTCGCACAAGTTTCGACTTCTGAGGGCTGTCGTTCGTAGGGGAATGACAGCTGGTTAACGGAAAAAACAATTTTAAACAACAACAACAACAAAAAATCAGTTCTTCAAAATCCTTTTTAAACCAGAGCTTTTCCTCTTCATCCATGCCTTCAGTGGTTGTGACTCGACATCCTGCTTCTTTGGCTTATGGAAGAAGCAAATGATGTCCATAGTCGAAAAAAATCCTGAAGTTGAAAAGCGAGCTGCAACTTTTCTCGACACCAATTCTACATCTGACGTGATAGCAGCAGCAGGAGAGCGAGTCATAAGTGCTCTATACGGAGGCAACCCCAACACCCATGACCTTGATGAGCTGCGGTACCAACTATTCGCCAGGGCTGCGATGAAAACCAGCTTCAATCTAGCCAGGTTTCCTCATACAAGAGTCTCTGCTCGATTTCAGTCCTTGCGGACATACCATCAGCTAAATATTTGTCCTTGCATCAGTAATACACATTACATAAATCATTAATCATTTTTTCCACGCCTCAAGGCCTGAACCGCAGAGATAGAGCCCCACATCACGTCTTGCGGATGATTTCTTGCAGCTACAAGAAGAGTTGTCGGAATGAGTGCATTTGCAGGAAGTCACGATTAAAATGCTCATAAGTCTGCAGGCACAGCAGCGGGGCCTCTTGTGACAATATACCTCATGTTGCATGTCGCACAAGTCGACGATTCATCACTATCCCAATACGTCGATCCAGATACGGACGAACCTCAATCGGGACCTTCCAAGGGGGCTAAATTAATTTAATTCTAATATTCTTAAAATTACTCAATTTCCTAACATATAAACTTCTTAACTTTTGTTGTACTTATCATTTTTACTTCATTACTCGTAGCTTACCTTAAACCTCATCGTTAACACTTCTCATTTTATCTTATAACAGTCCATCATCAAAGTACAGGACTTCGATAGTATAATCAGGGTCAAAATTCATTCAGAACGACAGAATTTCAAAAAATTGCGAAATTATTAAATATACCTAAACATATCAGTAATACTAAAGTAATAGATAATACTTTGGAGTCACGAGATGCATTTTGCAAAACACCACGTAAGTGTTAGCTCCAGTGTTTTTGAGAAATGAGTGAATCGTTTATTTTCATTTGCTTGAGATGAATTCGTTACGATCATACAACGAAACTTGATGGCAAGTGTATGTTTACTTATCAATACGGTAACTAATTAAAATTCGCTGTGGATATTCGCTGATTCCATGATGAGTTTTATATATAATCTCATATATACATCCACACTCCTACTACATACAGAGTGGGTCAAAAAAACGAAGCAGCGGCTTTGTAGGTCTCGGCAGAACCGAATTATATAAAAACGCCCGGATACGTCAACTACATTTTCAAAGGGGACATCGATGAAATTCACCCGAAATTCATTCCAACCATCGAACCTGTGACCACCACCCCTAAATTTTTTAATGACAACATACTGCAATTGATACCTCATTTGAAAGGTATTTTTCTTCTTTACATCAAACAGAAAAAATAAATTAATTCTATCAATTTATATTCGAGATAATAGTTATTTATGCAACAAGTGCAAAAAGTCAGTGTTTATTGCACTCGACGTGAAATTGTCCGACGAGGCTGTTAGGCCGAGTTGGACAACAAGTGCACTAGTGCAATAAAGAGCTTCTTTTTCCACTGAATATAGTTCAATAAAGTTTTGCTTTTTGCACGAATGTAGAAAAAGAAACTTGAAGTTGGCAAATAACTTTTTATTCATTCAATAAAAACAATATCTCATGAAGCAACTCGCCATAATTATTATTTTCAATGAATCAAATGTTCAAACCGTCTATCACTCATTTCTATACAATAGTAGTACAAGATCTGAATAAAACGAGACCTCACATTTCGTAGCATTTCCGGCGTTATTCAACGGCATTCTTCAATAATTCTACTTCGTAAATCTTACAGAGATTCTAGTTAGGTTGTATAGATTTTGTTTTTCAAGTGGCCCCACAGGAAAAAGTCGAGTGAGGTTTAATCTGGAGATCTGGCTGGCCACTCTATAGAGCCTCTTCTTCCAATCCAACTTTCAGGAAAAATTCTATCACAAATCGTCCTAACAGACTGTGCTTAATGTGGAGGTGGTCTTGTTGAAATAACAAGTGGTCTTCATGGTAACGATGGGATGTATTTCGGGTGAATTTCATCGCGATCGATGCCTCTCTCGTTTTTAATAAAGGTAAACCCGTTGAAGTGTGACCTAGTTTTCAACGAGTTGAATTGTATGAAATATTTTTGAGATTGCTCAGGACTTGGTATTTGTAACCTATGGTCTTTAGGGACTTGACGACATACTTTCAAATCTAGGTATTTTTATAACATCGCAGTTATCCATATTTCAAATAAAAAAGGTCTTGGTCATACTTAGTCGAATTGGTTTAATGTTTGTGGCAAATGTGAACAATTTGAAAATACAAGGGAAGAATAATTTTTTGGTGTTTGCATAATTTCAGTATTTTTATTAGTAAGAAATTTACAAACTTTTGGGCATCAACCCGCGAGATGCCAGTAGTATTACTACATCGTGAAACATTTTATAGCGAGTTGTCACATTTGCTCCACAATCCCACTTTCCCGGGTTTACTATAATTCAGTTCTGCAGACCTACAGAGTCGCTTTTTTTTAATGGCCCACTCTGTATATATGCCTGTACATATTAATCTTTGAAAATATAGATAAATGAAATATAATTACATCTGCAATTCTTAAGGGTTAATGTAATGGTAGATTTACATGTATATGAAATAAATAAATATAGAAATGTGAAAAATGTAAGGGAGTAATTAAATTAAAAATCAAGTTTGAATTTGGTACAAAAATGTAAAATGCAAACTACCAATTTGAATGAATAAAATGTTGTAAAATACAATATATGGCTAGACTTTGAAATCCTAGAGCATATAATGCATTCGGTCGGTGGCTCAGTGGCTAAGGTCTCTAGCAGTGGAACTTCTAGCTCGCACACAGAACTATATCCCAGAGGGAGAATGGCAATAAAATATCAAAACCTAAGAGCGGCTTTACATTATGCAATTTTCATGCAATTTTTGTGCAATGCAAGACTAAATTTTACATTGCGCTTGCGCCCATGCAAGTTTCGTGCAAGCCCAAAAAATTTCGACCGGTTGAAATTTTCACGCAATTCGTGAGCAATTCTAGTGAGTTTTCTGGTGAGAAATTCAATGCCAATAGCACAGTATAGTACAAACCAACAAAATATCAAAATATTTTATTGAGGTTAGATTTTCTCGAAATATATTATGTTGGTATAAACTGCTGGCAACACAACAATAATTGCATAAATGTAAGACACAATTTCTAAATTGCCTTGCAATACCTGTCTTGCATTGCAAATGCATTGTATAAATGTAAAGCCCTCTATAAGGAAAAACGTTTAAGCAACATGACGGTATCGGCGTAGTCGTAAGCATGCGCTTTGATAATATCATTTGACATATGACATAGTAGGGGTAATTCAGGTTGAATTTGTTTGTTCGTTGAATTGGCTTGTATTTATTTTATTTGGTGTTCATTCGATTCAGAGAAGAATATTTATTTAAAATGTCAAAGACTTGTTTAGTGCTCGGTTGTGGAAACCGCCGAAATATCACTGGTATCACCTATCACAGGTAAGCTTACTTCAAACCATTAGAATAGCAGAACCGTATTTAGAAAAAAATCAGTTGCAAGTGTTCTTATCCTTTGCAGGTTGGGGAAAAAAAGGTATTCAAGATGGATACGCGCTATAGGTCGGTCTTTAGAAGAAAATCTGAGCCCTCATAATTTCATTTGCTCCAAAGATTTTGAAGAGAAAGAATTCAGTATTGTGAATGGGAAAACAACATTGAGAATTAATGCAATTCCAAAGCTATTTTTGCCTAAAAATGCCGCGTTACTTCCGCTCCTGGAAGGTGAGCCTTCGACAAAAAACCCAGGTGAGTCTCATATTTTGATAAGTACAATTACTTTATAATAATATTCGCTGTGTGCATAGTTTTGAAAATTTTCCTTTTTAGGTACACTTGTACTTTGTCTTCTGATGGTGGTGACACATTAGAAAATGTTCAAGAGAAAAATAAAATTCCTGTTGAGTAAGTTGATTGAATTCTAGGGAGGTTTATGAATAAGACTGCAATTATCTCTTTCATGTTTCAGAGGACTCAGTAGTACAGATAGTGCAGGATTGAAGGGGTCTCCAAAGAGAAATAGGAAGTTGATAAAGAAAATTCACACCTATGCGTAAGTGTATAAACTGATAATCAATGCTTGAAATTAGATCATTGCTGGAAAGTTTACCCTGAAGAAAGCTGCTATTTTCAATTTTATTAAAATCATTTATACTCTCCAGCTAAATTTTCGAACTTTGTACAAATTCACACAATACTAGAATGGAAATTCTTTTTTGTCATGCAGAATAACTACATAATCATACATTTTCGAATCTTTCATTTTTCAGGTCCACTTCAGAAAATACAAAAAGACAAATAGAAGAACATGAGAAAAAAATTTTACTTCTACGTTATAAAAATCAGAAACAGAATCAAAAATTGAAAAGGCTTCGAAAGAAGGTTGATCATTTGCAAGAGATTGTTACAAATCTTAGAAGGAAAGACATGCTCAGTACAGAGGCATGTTCAATTGTAGAAAAAACATTATCTGGGACTCCTTTAGCTATCATGAAAAGAATGTTGAAGAATTCCAATAGTGGAAAAGTTAGTCGTCAGAAGTATGACGCAGTTATACGCAGTTTTGCTCTTACTCTCCATTTTTATTCAAACAAAGCCTATGAATATGTTCGCAGAACATTCAATTTGGCTCTACCATCCCAAAGAATTCTCAGAAGTTGGTATTCAAATGTTGAGTGTGAACCTGGCTTTTCACAGCCTGCCTTTGACTCGCTCAAAACTAAAGTAACTGAAAATTCCAAAAAGTGTTATTCAACTATCTGCAGCCTTATGCTTGATGAAATGTCTATTAAAAAACATTGATTTTCACAATGGAAAATCATGGGGATATGTCAATTATGGAACTAATATAGCTGATGATGACAATTTTCAATATGCAAGTGAAGTACTTGTTTTGATGGTGGAAGCTTTATGTGCTAATTGGAAATTTCCAATAGCATACTTTTTTATTGAAAAGCTTAATGGTGAAGAAAAGGCCAATATTGTTAAAAAAGCTTTGATAAAACTACATGAAATTGGAGTTGTGATATCTTTCCTCACTTCTGATGGACCTATTGTGAATTTCAAAATGATGAATAGTTTAGGTGCCAATATGGCACTGAAAAATATGAAAGCCCATTTCTCACATCCAGTTGATGGAACTAAAGTTCATTGCATTTTTGATGCTTGCCATCTTATTAAATTATTGAGAAATAATTGGAGTAATCTTATGAAATTCGTGGATCCTGAAGGAGAAATAGTTGATTTCAACTTCATCAGTATTCTTCATCAAATTCAAGAAGATATTGGATTAAGACTTGGAAATAAACTGAAAACAGCCCATTTGGAATGGAAGAAAGGTGAAAGAAGGTAACCATGCAAATATGAATTTAATGATGTGCAAGCACTTGTTTACATACCACTGTCCTTCTGTTATTTCACTGTAGCTTTATCAAGTTGTTGGTACATTAAATAATGTTTCCCTGAAACTTAACTGAATACAAATTTAATTAATAAAGGTAGTGGTAATCTACCACCCAAATAACTTATTGACTAGCAATACAATGTACCTGGAAATCTTAACTACTTATTAAAAAAATAAATTCAATAAAGCATGCAAATTATTGAGATCAAATTTTAGAAGATCATATCTTTGATGAAATTCACATTATATGAAAATTTCGTTTGCATTGAACTGAAAATAGTGCCAAAGGAAGTATTGAGAGGCGAGCTGTATACTTTCATTGCCTATTGTGTAGTGTTATAATGACAGTTGCTGAGTGCTTGTCCTCTCTTAATATGAGATTTTATTGAATTCTCTTTATGACTTGGAAATCAAGCAACATAATTTGTCTTTGTATTTTAGGTTAACTTAACAGTGCAGACTCTGAGTGGTAGTGTTGAAGATTCACTGGAATTTTTGATGGTCGATTTGGAAGATATTCGTTTTAGAGAAGCTGGTGCAACTATAAAATTAATTCGCCTAATGAATAAATTGTTTGATCTGCTCAATTCAAGAAACCCAATGACAGTTCAAATAAAAATGGCAATACGGGAGAGTAATGAAGATTTATGGTTGCCTGTTCTTGAAGAAGCGTTAAACTATTTAGCAAATGTGAAAACAATCTGTAATAAGAAACTGGTAACAACCAAAAAAAATACTCCATTCAAAGGCCTAATTATAACAATCATCTCAATATTGGGAATATACAATGAATATGTGAAAACTAAGAAGATTAAATATCTTCTTACCTACAAACTGAGCCAAGACCATTTGGAACTATTCTTTTGTAGCATAAGGAAGGTTTGTGGGATATTTCCTTTTTTGAAGACGCTCTAATTATAATACATTTTTAGATCTAGGAATGGTTGGAACAATAATCCCTCCGCTCTACAGTTCTTTCAGTCTTATAGATGATTACTTCATCACGATATTAAAAATATGAATGGAAATTGTTGAAGAGTTTACCTGAAAGTAATTCCCTTTATCCGTGTTCGAAAGGCGATTTCTTAAAATTTATTCGGAATTTTGTGATTGACGTCTTTTTATTTATTTTTCTGTCATCTTTTTTTTTACAACTGTTTTCAGAACTCACTGATATTCACATATACAACATTAAAATGAGAAACAATATACAATGTGTTTCAAGTAAATACAAAACTTATGAATTATACAACACTCTCCCCCCAGTAATTGATCGGAATTGAATAAAATAGAACAATTACTGCACATCCAGTACACACAGCCTGGAAACGGGTCTTCGAAAAACGGTTCCATTGGCTAGTCGAACGTCTACCACGCGGACTCTGCCATCTCTAGCTCTATGGAGTTGGATAACTTTTCCCACGTATTCCTCGGTCCATTAGGGTCTACGATGATCACAACGTCGTTTTCTTTGATTGTTCTTGATTCGGTATACCACTTTGTTCTCTTGACTAAATAAGGCATATATTTTTGAGTCCATCGCTTCCAGAATAAATCTGTTAATTTTTGCGCAGCTTTCCATTTTGATAACAGATTCAGGTCAGATTCTTCTGTTTGGGAGCAAGGAAGGGCGGTATAGTCGGGGCAAATCAAAAAATGGTTTGGAGTTAGCGCTTCTGAGTCATCTGAGTCCAGTGATACATGAGTGAGAGGTCGTGAGTTGATGATGTTTTCAACTTCAGCAAATATTGTCCTGAGTACATATTCCTGTGGGTACATAACCTTCTTTACCGATTGAATCAATCTTTCCCAAATACCTCCCATGTGTGGACATCCTGGAGGATTCCATCGGAATCTGATGTTTTTCAGGGAACAAAACTGGCTGATTTCTGTCTCACTGAGTCCTTTGTTACAATCAGCTAGTTCTTTTTCCGCCGCCTTGAATTGAGTACCATTGTCACAATAAATTTCAGAAGGAAACCCTCTTCGGCAACCAAATGACGAAGTGCATGAATGAAACCATTGGTGCTCAAATCATGGGCAATTTCTAAGTGTACGGCCCTTGTTGCCATACAGGTGAAGATAACACCATACCTTTTTTCATGACTCCGTTTGACGGTGATCAATATAGGTCCAAAATAGTCGATACCACACTTGACAAACGGTCTTATTGTAGGTTCCAACCTACAGGGCGGTAGTTGACCCATTATTGGTATTTCTGGCAAAGTTTTCCTGTTTTTACATTGCTGGCATCTACTCCAAGAACTTTTAACAGCCTGTCGCATACGTAGAATCCAGAATTTTTGCCTCAAATTATTTATCACAGTTTCTTGCCCATGATGGCAAACTTCATCGTGATAATGCTGTATTAATAACCTGGAAATATTGTGATCAGGTTCCAAAATAATGGGTTGTTTGAAATCTTTACTGACACCCAGTAAATTATCAAATCTCCCTTTGAGTCGCAGCAATCCGGTCGTTTCATCAATTGAGCAAGACAGAGTGAATAATCTACTTGCTTTTTCAATTGGTCGATTCTGTTCAAGAGTTTCAATTTCTCTATCAAAGGTGTCTTGTTGACTCTTCCTGAATAATAAATTATCAGCTACTGAGATTTCGTCGCTATCAAGTTCAGCCAAATTCTGTGAAGACCTATCTAGAATCCTTCTGTGAGGCATTTTATTTTTACAGCTTTTGATGAACCTCAGCATCCATCCAGTAGCTCTCACAAAACGACACCATTTCGAAAATCTTACCGGATCAGGGGTTGGCAAAACTATTTTTTCGAAATTCAGGAAAACAAAATCTTTCCTAACTTCCAAATCGAGATCATCATTCATTTCCAAATGATCTTTTGTCTGGGGCCAATAGTCCATTGACCTTTCTAAAAATGTAGTGCCACTTAGCCATCTACTATCATTTGAAAAATGTAATCCATTATTACGTTTTGTTGCCTCATCTGCAACGTTCTCTTTGGAGGGAACATATCTCCAGTCAGAAGCGTTTGTCAAATTTTGAATTTCGCCTACTCTATGAGCAACAAATATTGCGAACCGTCTGGCTTCTGAACAAATCCAGTGGAGCACTGTTTTCGAGTCACTCCAATAGAAAATCCTATTGAAATTCAATTTGAGGTTATTTTTCAAATAATTTCCAAGGCGTGCACCAATGAGGGCTGTCTGTAACTCAAGTCTTGGAATTGAAATGGGTTTCAACGATGAAACTCTTGCCTTGGCACTTACAAATGCTGTCTGGATTTAATTTTTTCCTTGGCAGCGTAAATAGGCCACTGTGGCACAGAAGATATGTAATTGTATTTCACAATTGTTTCTGTCGATTGTGAAATACTGTCTTGGAATTTTGAAATTTGACACATTTTTGAGGTCAAACAACCATGTTCTCCATTTTTCGTTAAGAATATCGGTTATTTCATCATCCCACCCCAATTAACTTCTCCAAATATCTTGAAGCGAAATTTTTCCTTGGATGATGAAATTTGCCAAAAATCCTATGGGATCAAAAATGGACATAACGACTTTGAGAATTTCTCTCTTAGTCGGTCGTCTTTTGTTTTCTAAGATCAAAGAGTCAATTTTATGAAATTTTGTTCTGAATAGAAAACTGTCTTCGAATGAATTCCAATGAACACCCAAAACACGTTCTGTCACTGCTTCTGGGTTTGTATCCAATTTTTTATCTCTCTGAGCTTTTAGATTTGAGGCGATGCCTTCAAGAAGTTTATCTGAATTGGATATCCAGTTGCAGATGACGAAACCACCCATTGAATGAAAGTGAATAACATCATTTTATCAGTTTTTTACCTTCATCTATCGAGTCAGCGTTACCCAAGAAGTCGTCCATGTAGTGTTCCTCTATGATTGACTTACTCGCTTCAGGATATTTGTCTTGAAATTCTCTGGCATTCCGATTTTTGGCTTCCTGTGCTAGACAAGGTCCATTTGTGGATCCGAAGAAAACTACGCCGATTTCATAAACATCCTGCTTCTTCGTTTGGTTGTTTGTCCATTGGAGACAAAGTGGTTGCTGAGGACCATCCATATCTAACGTATCTGCTAAATCTTGATCAATAAGAGTAACCGTTGATGCATCGTCTAAAAGGGCATAAGTTTCAATACTCTTATGGTTACTACAAATCATTATAGGCAGAATTTTCAGTAGAACATGTTTATTTTTGGAAATATGACAATTGATATGAATATTTTCATTTTCAGATGGAGATGGTTCTATACTAACGTGCTCATCTTCTTTTTTGTGTAAAAGAATATGATGGTTCTTTTTGCAGCAATTTATTCCGCACAACTTTTTCTTTTTACACACATAAATATTATGAAATGGCACGAGACAAGCGAAACAGATTTTATTTGTTGTCACTAGTTCCCAACGCTGATCCACAGTGAATGTTTTGTATTTGGTACACCCGGTCAAGGTATGTATGTCATCCTTACAACAAATGCAAGTTTTCTTAACCATAGTTGTCAATGTCATTTCCTTTTTGTGAAATGATTTTGACTTTTTCGTGTCATTGTCATCATGAGATTTTGGAATTTGAATTTTACTAGCAATAATTGCTTTTATATCAAGCCACGACGCAAATTCCACTAATGTATGCGATGAAGACGTTATGCTGGAAATGTGTTCAACCTACATCATCTGATATGAATTTGGAAGTTTTTTCAGAAGTTTGTGTAATAAAATGGGATTCTGTAAGTGATCTTGAGCATCTAATGATTCAATGGTTCCAACCAGATTTTTCACTTCATCAGAGAAATTTATGAAACAGTCCAGTTTATCTTCTTTAACAATTGGAAAAGCTTTCAATTGCTCGAGAAGTAATAAAATTATTTGTTCTGACTGCCCAAATCTACTTTCCAGAATTTGCATAATCTTATCAACATTCTGAGGCATGATGAGTAAGCTTTGAACTATTTTCCTAGCATTTCCTCTCAAGCATTTTTGAAGGCGACAATGGTTTTCCTCCTGTGAATATCCACAAATATCAGTTGAATTCCGGTATTGATATATAAAGTTGGGCCATTCTAAAGGATTTCCACTAAAAATGGTCAAATCTTTTGGAATCGACTGTCTTGTCAGAAATTTCGTTAACTGATGTGGAGATACTTGATTTGAACATTCATTTGCGACATTCACAGATGGAAAATGACGAGAAAATGGTAAACAAGATTCTTTTACCTGACATGTTCCCTTTTTTACCCTTTCTGGTAGCATTTGCTCCTGCTTGTTATCACTCACTGACTGACCATTCCAAGGATTCTTACCATCGACCCAATTTTCAATATTAGGACCTCTATTCGACCTCTCACATAACGCACTCGACTCAGAATCATCATTTTCATCTATTTCAGCTAACCTGAGGGCTAACTCTAGATCTAACTTTTCTTGTTTCCTCCTATACTCCAACTCCAACATTTCTTGTTCTAGAGTCTTCTTCCTCAAAGCAATTTCTAACTCGGCTTGACGTCTTCTTGATGCATTAGTTTTAGTACTTTTTGTCGTATTCGTTTTGGCATGAACCTTGCTCTTTCCGCAACCTTATGGTCCACCAGACTCTGATGCGACTTGATCTGACGAGGAAGCTAAATTTGGCTCTGGAGCAGCTTTCATGTCTCTGGATATTAGACGTGCGCTTCTCCTCAATGCATGAGAAGTAGACATATTTACCACAGAGTAGTTCAGTTAGACGAGAAGGACCATATGTTGAAGAGTTTACCTGAAAGTAATTCCCTTTATCCGTGTTCGAAAGGACCATATGTTGAAGAGTTTACCTGAAAGTAATTCCCTTTATCCGCGTTCGAAAGGCGATTTCTTAAAATTCAATAAAATGTATTCGGAATTTCGTGATTGACGTCTTTTTATTTATTTTTCTGTCATCTTTTTTTTTACAACTGTTTTCAGAACTCACTGATATTCATATATACAACATTAAAATGAGAAACAATATACAATGTGTTTCAAGTAAATACAAAACTTATGAATTATACAACAGAAATTGTATAGCACAAGATCAACCAAATATATTATTCACAACTGGTATGAAAACCCAGGTGCCATCACAGATTAGTGATATTCATATCCTGAAAAAGTATGAATTAGATATATCGGACCATATAATACATGAACATGACTATGGAATACCAGTAAGCCTAAGACTATGTGACATATTAGAAAATGTTGTCATCTACCGGCTATGCTGTTAAAATGACACAAAGAATTTTGAAATGTTCTACTTGCATAGAAGCCATGTGTGCATATAGCCCTGGAGACAAAAATTTATTGCTTTTGTTCAGAAAGAAATGGGGAAACCTGATTGTACCATCACGAGATGCTATAATCATATATCCAGATTAGTTAAGTCACTAGCTTTATCATATTTCAAAATCAGAATGTACAATCTGGCAAAATCGCAAAGTTACCGTATCAAAGGAAATTTAATTCGAAAAAAATTTAATAAATTGATATTATTCAGTCATCAATAGAGAAGAATTATGGTTTCATATCCTTATAGCGTAACATCTGACTACTTGGATGGGTAGAAAAGGCAAAGTATTTTTATATTTTCATTATATTGCAGTTCATTATTATTCATTATGTATGATGTATGAGAAAAATAAGCTATTTCAAAATAAATAATTATCTGTATTTCTGTTTCATTTGTTTCAAACGAGTTGTTATTATGGGGTAATACCAATAGAGTTACTAATCATTGCAGTGACACGACATAGCACATCAAAATTCACCCAGTCAATGTTGCAATGCCATAACATGACAGAACGTTCGGTGGAAGGTGGAAGAATTCAATGATTTCAGCTAATAATTTTTGGTTGTCAAAATGACAAATGACGGTGAATAGAATGCATTCACTGTATGAAGAAAACGAGTATAATAGATAAATTTTCACCTAGAGAAGGTTGGAGTTGACTCGTTGAAATATAAAAAAGAAGTCGAACAAAGTTTTAGATATACAATTGAATGATTAATAGAAATTTAAAGAAATGCCCTTTACAAATAATTTGTAGGTATATATTCATAACACTAAAGCCAAAGTCAATGTCATTATAATTAGATTGGAAATTCTGAACAGTTTCTTAGTATAGTTTCCACCATTGTAGTCTTTGTATATTTGACTCCGTCCATTTTCGACGTATTGAAAAATTTAAAAAATTTCACTATTAGTTTCAACTATTGTACCTCCCGCCATTATTATTATTATTTTGACCATTCATTAGTCATGATCGAATTGATTTCCTCTCACTGCTTGAAATGTAGGTACCATCAGAAAACAATACACATTAAATATTTCATAACATTAAAAATAACAAGTCCGACTCTGATATGATGCTAATGCGCATGTGCCCGACTACGCTGAAATTCGCCCTTGCATAAACGCTTATGCTAAACATAATCTCCATTCTCCCTCTGGGATATAGTTCTGTGAGCTCGCAATAGACAGACGTTCGAGGCTCGGGTACGGAATCTTTTTTCTCAAGTACATGGGTCTCTTTAGGTGACCACATGCCTTGTTGTGAATCAAGTATGATGTGAGTTGCCTAGATGCCAATCCCGACGTCTGGTGCTAGCTTGAAGTGCACACCGACCAACCGGGTGGTGCTGTAGGTTATTCGGGTTTTCCTACAGCTGAAAAGTGAATACACCACTGAAAACATCAGTAAGTCGCCCCGGAGCGCCACGGCAAATAATAATAATAGCCGTCCTCTACCAGCACAGGCTATGCCTTTGGGTACACTCTACGAGTGTTTATGAGGGAGTATTATTATTATTATTATTACAAATATTTGAATTTATTTTCTGTTGTCAATTGACCTCATTTAGAGACACGGTGCTTGTGTTGTAAAACGTCAAACCCTTTTTGAGTCTGAATACTGACGATTCGATTTTCAGTATTTCAGGAGAAAATAATTTTTCTGCCTGCTAGTATTTCTATGGAAAGTCTTTTTGAAGAACTGAGTTGTAGCGATGTGATTGAAGAATATTCGTCTAACATCAAGAATAGCAAACATCACCAGAGTATCTATTGTTTTTGACGAGTATTATTCTTGGGAATCCTTTTTGTATTACTTCGATTGGCTTGCACAGGTTTTAGAAACCCCTTCCCAACCAACAAATCCATATTTTAGGTAAGATTCTACAAAATTTAAAAAAAAATTAAACAACCGTAAAAGTCCGTAAAAGTCTGCCATTCTTTTGAATCTTTATAGAATGCATCGTTGTTTTTCAGCAGAGTTTAAAGTGTTCATCAATAACTATACCAAGTACTTACTTTTATCCACCAACAAAATGGCGAAGTTATTACTACTTATAGAAATCTGATTGAAGTGTGGTGAAAATATTTTATTGCTGCTGAAAAGTACATGAAGCTGTTTTTTTACCTTAATTGACAGCAAACTATAATTCAACCATTTTATTATACAGGAAAAGTCATTTTCGATTTTATATTAATTCAATTCCTGCCAGATTTCACTTTCATAGAACTGGAAAGTGTCGTCCGCAAAACTCGTTATTCCACATTCAGCCCTCGTGAAAAATATATTGTTCAAATAAACAATGAACAGCCTCGGTACAGTACCTTGTGGTGCACCACATATATAATCTTCTGTTCTTTACTGTATAAACTGTATACATATACCAACATTCAGATATACAGAAGTAGATAAAAATTGAAGTGCACGATTTGACGTGAATCCCCTGACCCATTGCAATATGATTTACCGAACGGACAAACATAGTTATTACTATGATGTTATTATTGTTTGAGACAATATAAAGAAATCACTGTGTACATTCAGCTATTCATGATTGAAAAAATGAGTTGTCATGTCATGAGTTGTTATTTATAAATGGTGAATATTATTGAATAAAAAACACCATTCTGAAAAGTACATATTTTACTTTGTGAAACTTTCAACAGTTTATTGGCCTAACCCAGTGCTGGAAGAAATGTATCTTTTTCGAAGAGAAGCAGAAAGTGAAAGAATCAATCAAAAAATGATTCCAGTGCATATTTCAATTTTAGGAAAATGTCCGAATACCCCAAGTTCAATGAAAGTGAATGGTTCCAACTACTAAGTTTCGAAATATAAAATGTAGTTGCTTCTCACTAAAGAAAAAATATAGGTTGGATGGAAGAAATGATACAGCAAAGGCAAAGCCAAGGAACCATGATATTTATTTAAGAATTATAACGGGAAATTCTACCCAAATTATTGGAAGGTGAAAATATGGAAGATTATTCAACATCAATGTGAGATTATGTTCACCAACTCTCAACTTTAGTTGAAAAATTAGCATCTGATAGAAGCATTCCTGCATTGGAAAGTAGAGAAGAGGAAGATGTTACTTTGGAAGTAGCGGAAGAAGCACCTACAGGAGTATAAGATAAAACAAGAGAGTCGTCATCAAGCAAATGTTGAAAAAACGGTGTTATAATCCAAAAGTGCATTGCTTTTATTCTATTAAAGAATGCCATATGAAATGCGACTATCCCTAAGAAAAATCAAGGCAAAGAAGAGGAGTTTACTAGACCATCATATCCAAGACGAAAAAGACAGACCGGAGACGAGAGAAGAACACGAGTTTCTGGATTAAGGCAGCCAGCACACTGAACAACCATGACCGACGGTCCGCGACCGTCCAGCTAAGAATAACATTTTCAACACGTGTATTAGTTTCGGACCACTCACGCTGAATGATCGTTCTCGACCGATTTTTGAAGACCTTTTTTGATATTCCAATCTGCTGGAAATTTTGGTCGACAAGTGTGAACTTGAACTTTCACCAGAAAAAAAAAATTAGAGACCATTGGAGCTCTCTGAATGTTTGGTGAAAGCTTATAGATGCTAGAAGAGTTGAAATACTTGGTGCTGAACTCAGACTCGATAGTCACCTGGAACAAACTGGGAAAAGTGCTGACAAGAATATCATCGTGAATAAACTCAAGAAACACTTTGGGCCATGTTCTAATTGATAATGTGTTCAATACATATTCAATATAAATAGGTTTCTACTGTATTCAATAATATCATACCATATTTAAAATACGAGTAAATACTGTTTCTGAGTTCATCCTGTTTGTATTTCTGGACCCAAACAATCGCTTTGGCTATATATAGCGATATTGAGGCCCTTGCTAACGTGCCCTGCTGTGGTGGCCATATGCAGAACAAGTTACAACTAGAGGGAAGTCGGCTTGCCGTAATATGGCAGAAATCTTAGCCGGACGAATGCAGAAGGCCATCATCCTTGGTTCACTCCTACTGCTATTATTATTATTATGGAAAATAATTCAGCGCGCCCTCCGGAAGTATCGGAGCTCCAGAGACAGGGCCTGTCTGGGAAATTCCTATCATATAAAAAAAAATATGCCTACTGCCTACTTTTGATGTTGGTTTTGTTAATATGTTTTAATGAATAGATGTATAATTAAAAAAATATGGTAGAGTTTTCATACAAAGGAAGAAATGTAATGTATGTAATATTTATTTATCATAAATAAATACCCATGCCGTTGCGCAAAGACTGACGAGAGGGAAGCAGTTAATACGTACGGGACCGTACAAGTGTAAGGAAAGTAAATAATGTTTGATTTCGAATTCACTTTATCACCACCAACAGAATTAGATAGTACACCAAAATTCAGCATGTTGAGAATACAATACAAGAATGCTGCGCAAATATGAATCCTCAATGCATACGAAAAGTCATTTGAATTGAGCGCGAAGGCGACATACTGAAATGTTGGGGCAATAAATTGCTCAAAACCACGTATTTTGTCAGATTTAATCGATCACAAAAGGACCCTGTACGAAAACAAATGGGAAATTGGCTCTCGGTCAAATTGGCTGAAATTGTGTTATGTTGTAGTAGTATGGGTCATAAAAAAAATGTTCAGGTTGAAATGATTTTGTTGTTCCTAAGATATAAGCGGTTCAAGTTCGTAAAAACTTAATAGAATTTAATTTATCGAAGTGTTACGTAAAGTTTTGTTTAATCAAAGTTGAAAAAAGTTCAATAGGTAATAGTCGACATTTTCAAAATAGTATGTGTGAAATTAGGTCCTAATTCACTGTACAGTTTTTGAGATATTTAAGAAGAACATTATGAATAACAAAAAGAAAATATACTCATTCATCAGAGAAAAAAATCAAGCTTAGGTTATTTTTTTTGTGCTTTTTTTCAGATTTGCTCTCTGTGGCAAAAGTTGTGTAGGAATTTTTAATAGATGGGTTCATATCGGATATTAGGAAATATGTCCTGTCCATAAACAATCGATTAGGTATTGCTACAATAAAAGTATACTTAAACCTACATTATATCCATAATAATATCTGCGGTTTCAATTGCTTGAAGTGAGGCAAATGCGGTTTCTTGCGATTTTAATTTTTATTTCAATGTCGAGTAGCGGTTTGCAAGTGAAGATATAGTACTTCCTGAAGTATCAACTGTGAAAGATTGATATTTAATTTTATTCGATTAATCACTCGAGAAATAAGCTATTTTTCGTCACATTCAATCCTGAATAAACAAATCATATCAACGAGTGTTAAATTAAAGTTCTACGCTGGTAATAAGCATAAACTGAAATCCGCACGTTATTGATAAGCCCCAGTCGTCAGGCTTACCTAGTATATCAGTTACTCAAACAACATAATTTTGTAAATTTAATATCCCATACATTTTACTTAAGTTTTAATTTATCAATAGATTTCGATACAGTTCTGTTCATTGATACTTTGAGACTTCCTGAATCCAGTAGTGTGATCAGAATTTTGATTTAAGAACTGAAATTGACGAGGTGTGTAGATTGAATGGCATACTTTTCAAATTATATTTTTCTCATTACTTTTTTATAGATATTTTGCAATCCATTAAGTAATTATGTCATAAACCATTTGAAAATGTACCAAATCCATTAAAAATTATCAATATATTTTTTTATTCTTCTCACTGAAATATCAGGATAGTTTTTTCCAGTGTAGATAGGATTATACAAAAGCCGGTAGCAGTCCTATGGCAACTGAGGAGAATCATAGGAAGTAATTGGGATACTAACCAGGAGATTGCACCAGGCAGCCCACGGGAAGCCCAATATGTCATACGGACGGTTCGCCTCTGACTGACACACAGAGGAAGAGACGTATGAGAAAGCTACGCTTTGGGTAGGCACACAACAGTTTTCCAAGCTGAAGTGTTCGCCATCCTAACCGTAGCTATGAGACAAGAGGTGAAAGAAGGGCCCGAACAGATAATTTATATCTGATCGGATAGTCAGGCAGCGCTCAGAGTCATCTGTCATCCTAAACCAAGCTCAGCACTTGTAAAGGAATGCGGAGATGCACTCGAGAAACTAGCTGAAACGAAGAAAGTTCAGCTGTTACGGGATCCGAGTGACAGAGGTGTGTACGGAAACGAGGTGGCAGACGAACTTGCTAGAATCGCTTCCGCAACGCCGTTCTGTTGACTGGAGACTGTACTAGGCATCGCAAGAGGCCAAACCTCTTCTGAACAAACTTTAGAGCAATAATACCGGCTGCAAGCAGTCGAAAGACTTTGTGGCCGGCTCCAGCAAGTCAAAGACGGTATGGCTCTTAGGCAGAAACTACCAAGCGCTGCGCCTCCCCATAGGAATAATAACAAGGCATAACAAGTTGGCCATACACCTATCACTAATTTGTATAGAAGACAATCCTACTTGCCGCAAATGCGAAGAAGACGAAGGAACTTCGTCTCACTTTCTCGGCGGGTGCAAGGCATACGGGAGGCTGAAATTAGAAATCTTTGGAGCTGAAAAACTCCAACAAGAGAAACTTATCAACCTGAAATGGACGGACATACTGACCTTCATCAAGATGTAGACTTTTGGAAGACTGGGGATGGCAAAAAGGGTCTATGTGGGCCTACTTCCCTGGCTGCGATAGCGGCTCTCCCCCTGAATTACTACTACCAGCGTCCCAGTAGTTTTTTGAAAGGTCTGTTAAAGGAAAAGTAAATCATTCCCAAAGCTTGAAAAATGAATATTCTATAAAGGAGTTTTCATTATAAATAGGTTACACTGTATATCATAAACAGTAATTATCGATAAATAATGGAAATCTGTTTCCGACTTTTCGGTCACTGAACAAAATTTTGAAATGTCATAAATGATATATGATATAATTCTCATACTGAAAGCCCAATGAATAATTTTAGTAGTACGCTAGCCCTTAGGAGGTTCCGAAACCGTAATGAATACAGCTGCTATACAATTGATTTGCTGTAACATCATCTATAAAATCTTTATAAAGATGCTTTAAATCTACGAAGACCGATTTCTATGAATGTTATCGTAGGTAATACAACAAGTGTATCGGTGATTATCGAAATAAAAATTCCTGTGATTTTGAAAAACAAATTATGTTGCTTGGCAGCCACACGAGCGATTGCGCGACATAATTTGTTTAGAAAACGAGAAGGAATTTACTATAATCGCCGATAACACGAGTTGTATTTGTTAAGATTATTTCATGAATAAAATCCAAACCATTTGAACTACTATGGCCAGTGACTTTAATTATTTGTTGTTCTTCGATTCCAGAACTTGCCAACTGACTGACAGCTGTAGATCTAGATCCAGTAGCCAGTCAAGAGCCGAACTACAAAATCAAAAATGTTATGTTTTCAATTATCAACACAAAAATTGCAACCAACCAGAACACGCTATTTTAGCATAAGTGACATAATCAGTAATATTTTTAAATGCCTTTATAAAATCTCCATGCCTTATTTGCAACACTCTTAACAACCTCCTGAAGGCCATTATGAAATAAATAGGACTGCTGTTATAAAACTGTAGGTTTAGAAATGTTATGTTTCAATTTCGCATTTTAGTAACGGCTACATCCGTCAATAAACTGTATATTATTTAAAAAAATCTATTTGGCATCTAGAAGTCTTTTCAGGATGAAGTTATGTTACTATATTATACATAAATAAACACAGCCACAAGGGACTCAAATAAAATCAAATAAGTGACATAATCAGTAATATTATTAAATGCCTTTATAAAATCTCCATGCCTTATTTGCAAAACTCTTAACAACCTCCTGAAGGCCATTATAAAACAAATAGGACTGCTGTTATAAAACTATAGGTTGAGAAATGTTATGTTTCAATTTCGGACTTTAGTAACGGCTACATCCATCAATAAACTGTATCTTATTTAAAGAAATATATTTGGCATCTAGAAGTCTTTTCTGGATGAAGTTATGTTACTATATTATACATAAATAAACACAGCGAGAAGGTACTCAAATTAATCCAATTATGCGATTATAGCTTACGAAATGGGATATTTAGGGTCAGTTCCACAGGTACCTAAACTTAACGCTTTAAGTGGCACTTGCAGTTAAGAATCCGATAGAATATGAATACTATAACATTCTGACTGAAAGTGTTGGAATCGGCTTCGAAGTATCAAGAACGGTAGGTATGATGGTTGATGACAATGTTTGGAGACTGAGCGCAGAGCGTAGCGAAGGAACTGTCAAAAGACACAGGAAAATTTCAAAATATTTTCTTTTTCATTAATCTGATTCACTGCCAAAACGCAATAACAATAAAATATATGGATGTAATAACTTATTTAAGAAACTTCTAACATTGCCAATTCGGAAAAACTTAGTTGAATGATGAATAGATTACAAAATGGAATATTTTAAATTCGGATAATAAAAAAACAACAAATATGAAGACAGTAAATATCTTGAATGAATATTTAATATCTTCTTTTGACATCCATGATTTGAGACACATAAGGCTTCACGGAGTTATCGCCTAGTCGGTTTCTTGTTATAGGGCAGCTCTAGAAAACTGTTATCCAACTAGAGCTGAAGAAGCTGTGTTTAGCTCGTAGACGAAAGCATCCTGCATCATATGGATGCCGGAGAGACGTACACCTACCTAGAGGTGGAACAACGCCACACCCAAGAGGTAGCTACTGTTAAATACTTTCTCCGCGGCAAGTATCAGCACAAACTCCGACAGATCTGGTCATCAGAATTGTCGGGGAAGAACAAAGTTGCTGCAACTAATTTGCTTGCTGTTTCGATTATACTTCACTCCTTTGGAGTAATGAAAAGGACTCAAGAAGAGCTTCGACATCTCGACGTAAAAACTCGCAAAATGATGCATCTTCATAGGAGCTTGCATCCTAAATCGTCTGTTCCACGATTATACTTTCCCAGACAACAGGGAGGCCGTGGGCTTTTTAGTTTGGAGTGTATACACAAACAGAATGGAACTGGATGGAGCCTGTAGAGTCATCAGGAGTTCAGATCCCCTTTTCTGCTAGGTATGCGTTCATGAAAAAGCAGGGATTGGAGCATTTCTTCTATAGAGCAACCCGTGGAGCCGATGAACTCGGTCTCGTATTCGACACTGAACGGACGAACCCAAACTCTGTCACCGAGTTGGAACCCGTTCAGCAAAAAGCCCACGTGAAAGCTGTGGAGTGTGAGAGAGTCGTACAGTACAGGATAAGCCAATGCATGGGGTCTTTTTCAAGAACATTAAAGACCTTAGCTTATCCTGAAACTTGACCTTCGCTTTTTTCAGGTCAAGTGGGCTGAAATCGAAAACCGAGGGATTCATAATGGCCTGCCAAGATGGTGTCTTCAACCCCCTTGTCTACCGTAGTCGCGTGAAGGGTATAGAGGTCCCTGACACAAGATGCAGATCGTGACGTGGGGCAGCTGAAACCATAATGCATTTTTTGTCAGCTTGTCCAACTTATGCGGTCTCTGCCTATATCCACAGGCATAACGCGGCCATACGAGTGTTGTACTACTATCTACGACACTCGTACGGTGTAGACGAGACACCGGTGTTGCCTTATGCTCTGGGGGATATTGAGTCCGTGGATTCAATTAGGAAGATTTATGTCATTGAGTTTCCTGCTCCTGGCGAAACGAACATCGTCCGAGAAGAGGAGGAAAATCGGACTAAATATCGAGATTCACTCTTTGAACTCCGTAGGGTTTACCCAAACCATTCTGTCAAGATGGTGGTTCTGATAATAGGGGTCCTTGGTGGAATGATGGACACATTGCTCTCAAACTTAAAAGTCATACCGGCTTGCTGGGATATGGCAGAAATCTTAGCCGTACGAATGCAGAAGGCCGTAATTCTTGGTTCACTTCGTCTACTCAAGAACATGATTCTGGGACCCAGTAATCACTCACACCAGGACTATGATGCACAATATCATTGGACCACAGCAAAAATGAGAGAGGACCACGAAAGTGATCCAAGCATTGCGGATATTCTACGATGGAAGGAAAGTGAAGCAAAATGACACACCTGGAAGGATATCTCCTTACGATCACCATCTTCCAAGGCATTGTAGGCATTTCCTGATTGTTAAGAATGGTCTATTGAAGAGAGCTTGGGAATCAACTGACGGTAGAAAAGTAATTTCTCAATTGGTTGTGCCTAGGTTGAGAATAAGTGATGTCTTGGAGGAGATTCATAGCAGCAAATCAGGTGGACATTTTGGAGTGAATAAGACCTTGGATAGAATACGGCAGAGATTTTACTGGGTCCAATGTCGTGAAGATGTAAAAAGATGGTGCCGAAGATGTCCGAAGTGGAGCTAGTAAAGGCCCCAACACAGGATCGATAGGAGAGATGAAACGATACAAAGCAGGTGCTCCCTTCGAACGAATCGCCATCGATGTTTCAAATCAAATCAAATTAATTATTAGACTACGTTATTCATAAAAATACATTTTCATAATGGGGATAATACATCCTTCGTAAATTCTTAGACTAAAAACAAAAGTAAAACGTATACAATAAAGAGTGGACGGACACATTAAAACCATTAATATGACATGACCTTTAATGAGTAAAATAGAAACAACATGAAATGTATGATAAAATGAGTATGAAGACAATCTGGAAGAATATCACACGACAAACGGAGACGATAAATTGAGTAGACTATATTTTTTAATTATTGTTTGGAAACATACTATAGGTACTCGATAATTAGAAATCTCATACCTTAAGTATTCTTCTACTGAATAGAAATTGCAATTTTCGAAGAAATGTTTCATCAGGATGGGATCGAGATCTCTTCATTTACATGGTAGTTTGTTGTAGAGATGCAAGTTCAGGGAATTGCGTTGTGAGATTGCGAGTTTTTATCTCGGAGGCCTCATGTGTTCAGCTTCCCGAGGTCAATAATTATGGAAATAATTGTTTCTAACGATTTCTGTTATTCTCATATGAATTTCAAGAAGACTTTGATATATATATATAAATACAAGGAAGACAAAGTATCCTGAGTTTCTTGAAGAGTTCTCGGCATGAGGCATTGTAATGGGCATCAGTCATTAGACGTATATCACGTTTTTGAAGTCAGAAAGCTCTAACAGAGTGAAGCATGTTTCCCCATAAAAGAATTCTGCAATAAAAATGGTATGGGAAAAGTGAATGATATGAAGAAAGAAAGGTAGAAGAGTTTATTGAATTTTTAAGACGTCTCAAAAGAAATAGCTGAGCCGGACAGTGTCCGATGACGAATGATGACAACAAATACATCCTTGTTGTCATGGATTGCTTTAGCAAATGGGTTAAAGCTTAATCAAGCTTAATCAAGAAGCATCCACATTTGCAAGAGCTCTGGAAGATAACATGTTTCCAAGGTTTGGAGGGCCAATGGAGCTACATTCCGATCAGGGAAGGTATTTTGAATCGAACTTATTCAGGGAAGGAATTGATGGGAATTAGCAAGACCAGAACAACTGCCCTCCTCCAACAGTCATGGCATGGTTGAAAGATTCAACGTTACTATGGAAGAACAACTTTCCAAAGTAGTAGAAGAGCACCAAAATAATTGGGATCGATATCTGCCGCTATTCTTGATGGCTTATAGGGCCTCTGTACACGATTCCACAAAGCTCATTCCCGCCAGCATTACCTTCGGGAGAGAACTTCGGTTGCCTTGTGACTTGGTGTCCGGATCACCAACTGCAGGATTATGCAGACGAACTGCAAAATAGCTTGTATGGGATCCACGAATTAGTAAGAAAACGATTGAAGGTCTCCAGTGACAGAATGAAGGCTCGATAAGTTCTTGAAGCCAATACTGGTGGATTTAAAGGAGATTGAGTATGGCTGCACAATCCTCGTCTTAAGAAAGTAGTGTCTCCCAAATTAACACCATCTTGCGAAGAACCATATTCGATAGTGAAGAGAGTAAACGAGATGGTATATACGATTCAACGCAGCCCGAGAACGAAAATGAAGGTCGTTCACCTAGAAAGACTCAAACATTATAAAGGAGATAATGACACATTGTTTGATCGGACGATCAAAATTGAGAGGGGGATAATGTTACGTTACGATATTGATAAAAATCCCCTAGCTACGCCACTGAGTCGACATCGCACGGGTTTTAATTTCGTCGATAATCAGTTCCTGGAAATGTACAGATTATTTTCGGTATGGAATATTCGGGATAACGGAACTATCGCGAATGGTCTAGCCTGCACGACTTGAGTATATCAGGCGAGACATTTCACTTGGAAGGCAAGTTTTTATGAAGAAGTGAAAAATAGAATATCATATAACAAGGGAATGTTTTAATCCCACACGTGATGTTTATTTCCTGAGGACTTATATTACTTCCCAGTATTATAACTTTCAACATTGATACAATTAATAATTTTGATGAGTTTAGTCCCGAAAGTGCAAAAAAGTTTTTGTAGAAGTTAATAGGTGTTTGGAATATTTTGCTAAGTGTTTTATTAGTCAGTGAAGTAGTTGTATGTTTATAGTGAAGTTAGAAATAAACAGTTTAGTAGTATGCTCGGCTTGTTATTCAGCAAATATTGTAACAATATTATGTACGATGTTGCACCATTCCATACAAATTTGCCGGCTTCATAAATATCAGTTAGGTATAATTCTTCTTTGTTTGGTTAGCTTCAAAATCAATAAATGAATATATTATTATTCTGTATCAAATTTGCAATATTTCCATCCTATAACAAAAACTGCATTCAACGCCAATGAAAATGGCTACTTGCTTCTCGTCTTACGCAATGTTCTGAAGTTATCATCAATTATGTGCAATTGGGAGCAAACGATTCTGATATAGTTTATTACCGGTTTTTGCGTTATTTTAGGTTGCATTATCTTGGAAAGTAGTGATCAATCATAATGAAATAATGAATGGCTCTGTAATCGTCCATTATATCAGCAAGAGTCTTGTTATTTCCAATATAATCTAGTAAAAACGAAAGTAAGGGTATGAGTCTAGCCTACTTATGAAGTAGGATTCATTTCAAATAATCACTAAATCAATCAATATTTTTAAGTGGATCAGTCACTGGCTCTCTATGCTGTATCACTTCCATTAAAGGGTAGGACGTTTTCTCAACTTGATATTACCGATCTTGGCGGACAACGTTGACGTAAACTTACAGCATAGGGCTGATTATTATGTCAAATTATCAACAACAACTTTATAGTATCTGCACTACACTGTGTGGAATCTTTGGGGTAGGAATGGAATAAACTGGAGTTTTATCCCGCACCATCTAACTGCTATTTTCTTACCGCGACACGTGTATCCTATTTATACCAATAGATCCCGTCTAAATACTTGCATCATAAACAATGCAATGTTACCTTATTCACAAAGAAGTTATTCAAATTGATTGGATATGCCTATGTGGTGTCAAATAACAGTTGGATTATTTCATCAAACCATACAGTTAATTGTTTGAATTTGAGTAAATGTTGTCTTATTCATGATTCAAGATAGTCAGTGATGGCATTCCAACGGTTTTTTCTGTTATATATACAGAGAGAGTCACAAACACTGATTTGAATTATATCTGTAGTTCTGGAATCAGGGCCACGATGTAATAAGCATACTTCATTGCCATTAAGATTGTGGAAAATGAGTTCATCTGAAATGAAGTTTTCTGTCAGATGTTTGCCTCATTTCTCCACTTTGTGGAAATGTGTTGTGGGAGGTTTCAGATTGAAGTCGGAATTATTTCTTGTCACTTAAAATGAAGTGAAGTAAACAAAATTGAGTCATTTATTTTCTATCGAATATGTAGATTTCAATATAATTCCGTTGATCCTGATTAATGAATCAGTATGTTTACGAATAACGTTGGAATTCTATAGTGCTCATCTGAATAATCAACTATCAAAACTAACATCGTCCGAAAAGAGAAGGAGAAACGGAGTAAATATCGAGACTCAACCTATACCTATATCACATTTAATGACCCTTTTCGTGCAGTTAGTTCATTTTTAGTGTACCTATGTATCCTGAAAATTTCATGGTTCTACGTCGAAAATTAAGGAAGATACGGGGTCCTTTCCAGGAGAAGTGAAACAAATTAGAATTTTTCATGACTGAATTTTTGTAGGAGACAGTTGTATTAGTAGTAATTTGGGAATCCTTTATACGAATCCGAAGGAGTTTTGGGCCAATTTTGCCCCCTAATATAACTTGGTGGTGGAAAATTGGTGGTTCCATCGCTGTTGGCGTGCAGTGTATATCACGTAGGATGACACCTTTCGTGTAGTGAGTTCATTTCTAGTGTATCTATCGATCCTGAATTTCATGGTTCTACGTTGAAAATAACGGAAGATACGTGAGTGTTTCCATGAGAAGTGAGACACACTGTATAGTGACCAGTTTCTATTGGAGGCTGCAAGAGACTATTCGTTATGAGTATACGTTTAGCAATTGAACAAACGTGGTAGTACTTCATTAGAACTCCCATTGAAGAAAATGTAGTATTTTCAATAAATGAGCATTGAAAAACATCGATTACAAAAAAAAATGATAACCTGAATGTTGAAATAACTTTTAATTTTAATGAAAAATTTGTTAGTTTTAGTTATTAAGACTTATTAGAGGACGCAATGAAAATACTTCTTGCATAAATGAAGAATAGAGAAACATATATTCACCGATTATACAAGTAGAGATATTTTGTTCGTGGGCAAAAAAATGAATTTTAAATTGAAGGATTTTAGAATCATGAGAGTTGTCACAAAAAATTTTAGTTTGTTCTAATATTTATCATCATTGTTATTACACCAAGTGTTTACCAACTGTATTACACAATGCAGTTGTATTGTTTTTTTCAGTTTATTTGAAAATTATTGAAATTCTCTGCAATTTTGAATTGATGGATGATGTAGCCGTCGAAACTACACATATATGGAAGGATATCATCATGAAAATTTTTTGAAAAACTTCCTATTGATTTATACCGCTAATAGAAGAATACGGACATATGAATAAACAAAAAATAAATTCGAGAGAGTGTCATTGTTTATCGCCTCAATGAGGAGTAATATTGAAAAAAATATTCCATTCTTGAAATATACCAGAACATGAAATAGCAATCAATCCCTTTATTCTTTTTTTATGACTCTGATGACACTGATCATAATTATTTCTTTTTTAAGGTTTAATGAACATTTTTTGGCAGAGGTATGTATAGTTTCTTTAGCCAATATTCTTCTTTGGTGCACTAGTTTTTATATAAACAAGTGTTTTCTGACGAATATGATGGTCTAGAGTTTGAAGGAAGATTTGAATCAATATGTGATAAATGTAGGGTTGTCAGAGTTGAAAAAAAAAAAATTTCAATGAATAATTTTTCTGTCGGAAAACTTTTTTCTTTTTCGGTGATGATTTTTAAAAATTATTTTTGTAAAATAAATAATTTTTGTAGGTGAACATCAAAAGCACCACCCCATCCCAGGATTCCATATTGGATTCTAGGTTCTATCAGAGAATAGTATAGACTTCTCATATGATGAATTTTCAATATAGGTATTTGAAAAATATCTTGAAATTAATAGCATATTTCTAAGAGTATTTACAACATTCAGTATGTGCCTGTCCCATCTGAGAGGGAATTTTAATATCCAAATATTTGATTTCAGAAGCCGCTTGAATCATGGAATTATTATTATATGTGATAGAGAGCGTGTAAAATTCTGGAGGCCGGTTTGTATAGCAAGTTGAAGGCATGTAATTTGTTTTCTCATAGTTGATAGTGAGTTTTCTTGAAATGAACTAATTTGTAATTTGTCCCATATCGAATTCAGCTTTCAATTTGAGGTTCGTCCAACTGAAATCTCTGTAGAATACGACTGTAAACATATACTGGATTTCATTATCCATTTTCATTATAAGGTAGCATATTGGGTCACCCTGTGATCGATACACTTACTAACAATACAGTAATATATCATGTACATGTTAAAACTTGTACATGTATGCCATATTAAAAATCAAAGCAATGAAACGTATCAGATATTTATCAGAAAATATTCAAGCAATACTATCACAACGAATGATATACGGAAACGAAGAAATATATGATACATTTATAAAGTAACATTTAAGTAAGCTGATAAAATTGTATCATTATATTTCATAATTGCCCAGTAACCAGCAGTTTCAGTAGTTGTAGAGGCATTGCAGCAACATTACATGATAACCTTACACCTACCGTTGAATGATTACTGTTACATAGAAGATATATTGCTTCAGATCAGATTTTTCTTAGTGCATTTCAATAATCCTTTGGAAAAAAAATCCCTTTGATTTCTTTATTATCAATGATTAATAGATTCAAGGATTATTTCTGCTGTTATTTAAATTCAATTGCACATTTTTTTGAAGTACCTACAGATAAAATATGCAAGTAGTTTTGTTTATTAGGATATTCATATTTTAAAAAAAGCTCATTCATGAATTATTTAGACGTTTATAATGTTGATTTCAATATCAAGTTCCACATTGAAATAATAAGTGGCAAAAGTGCAGAATCCGTTTCAACTGCAAAACACTACAGCGATAAAATATTAGATTTCCACTTCCTTTGTGGCACAGGTGTGCGGGTTTAGAGGCCCTTCACTAATACTTATCGATTATTATTCTATCGTATATATTCATGTTTTATTTGCTTGGTAATTTATATGTTCTTTTTTCATATCAACAACAAAAAATTCTAGCATTGATGATAAGATTATCCTGGGTGAAATGGCCATGTGCAATATTGCTCGTAATTTCTTTCAATTTTCATGAAGAAAAATCTAATCGCTGCTATAGACAATAGTGATATGAAGCTATACCTGCCATTTACATTTATTAGTACAGGTATATCAGTATCTCCAATTATTAGATACGGCTTATGTGCTAATCTGTATCGATTTTTACAACACACAAG
Organism: Chrysolina americana; assembly: GCA_958502065.1. Classification (NCBI taxonomy): domain Eukaryota; kingdom Metazoa; phylum Arthropoda; class Insecta; order Coleoptera; family Chrysomelidae; genus Chrysolina; species Chrysolina americana. The sequence continues at coordinate 73,440,471 of OY293411.1, forward strand.
GTCGTGCATAATATATTTATATATAGGTGATCCGCTTTTTGTCTCCAACACAATTTTGTTCAGTTAAAACGCCTTCACGTCCCGGTGATGACTGGATACCGGCTCCACCCATATAAACCGAGAATCTGTCACCATCCAACGTCGTCCCAGCCAGGGTTAACTAGATCAATTCAGACATGACCTGGCATTTCGATGATTTATATAGTAGGTGGTCTCCGTTTGCTCCCACATAAATCTCAGTAGATAATATACGCAGTGATCAAGCTAGTTTCAGAAAATAATAGTGGAACTAAATTCTAGTAAATCCAAGTATTCCACAATTCAAGATGGGCTTCGCGACCAAGAAACCCGGCAAGCATTAACATTAGCTCATCCTATACATCTTGTAGACGCATTGGCGCGGGCTTTGGAATTTGAGGCTGCAAAACAATCCTGCAAAAGCCGGAGTAGAGTCCGGATGATCGAGGAAGACCGACAGGAGCCTACTAATATGGAAGCTGTGATGCGAAAAGTGCTGAAGGAAGTTGTGCCTGAGAGAAGACTGATTCGATGCCGAAATTGTAGAGAACTTGGGCACGTGCGTAGCAAATGTCCAACATAGAAAAAATCGACATCAACGTTGAAGATCAAGAAGGAGCAATCGTCAGCCCGTATCCAACAAGCCCCAGTTAACAATGCATATGTCGCTGTACTTCAAAGACAAGACAAAGGGGTCTTCGTAGACGGTCTCATCAACAACGAGCCTCGCATCATGCTCCTTGATACGGGTGCGACTAGGACAATCCTTGGACCTACTTTTGCCAAAACACCGGCAAGAATCGAATCGTCGAATTGGAAGCTACGCACAGCAACAGGAGAGCCGGCAACTATGTATGGTGAACTTCCAATTGAACTGACTTTGGGCAGCACTACAGTGAAACACCAGGCTCTGGTAGCGGATATCGAGGACGAGATAATAATTGGAATGGACATCATGAATTCTAGAGGATTCGAGCTTCATGGGAGAAATGAAGAAATGGTTCGAGTTCTGCTGGCTGAAGACGTAAGCGTACTGGAGAGGGCTGAAACCATTTTGGAGGCTCGCCTGGATGGAGGTGCGAGCAGTGGAAACGTGGTGATGTTCGAGCCCAAGCTACATGATGAGAAAATTGGACGAGGAATTGCACTAGGAAAAACCTTGTTGCGTGCTGATAAATTTGTGCCAGTAAGGGTAATGAATGAATGCTATCTCGTCCAAGGACATGGGGCCAGCACAGAAGCCTAAACTGAGAGAACTAGTCAGGAAGTATCAGGACATCTTCTATACCGGAGTAGGCAGAGGCGGTAGAACAAAGGTGGTTCAGCACAAGATAGATACAGGAAATGCCCGACCAATCAGGCAATCAGCCAGATGACTTCCTCTCGCCAAAAAGGAGGAGGCTGACAAAATAGTCTGCGACATGGAGAAAGACGGAGTCATCGAGCCATCCGACAGTCCCTGGTCCTCTCCAGTCGTGTTGGTGAAGAAGAAAGATGGATCAACATGGTTTTGCGTAGACTACCGTCAACTAAACAACGTGACGAAAAAGGACAGCTACCTTCTCCCAAGGATAGACGATACGCTAGACACGCTGGCTGGATCTACGATTTTCTCGACCTTAGATTTGAAGAGCGGATACTGGCAGGTAGAACTGGCCCAGGAAGATCGAGAAAAGACAGCTTTCACCATCGGCTCCGGATTATGGCAGTTTACAGTTATGCCATTCGGCCCCTGCAATGCTCCAGCCACGTTCGAAAGATTGATGGAGACGGTTTTGAAAGGACTATCATGGAAGACGTGTCTGGTGTATCTCGACGACATTATTGTGGTTGGCAGATCGTTCGAGGACCATGAAAAAAATTCAGAATTTAAGAAATGTCATCTGTTTCAAAAAGAAGTACGTTATCTCGGCCACGTTGTCTCTGGGAAAGGAGTGGCAGTAGATGAGCAGAAGATCAAAGCTGTTAAGGAATGGCCCGTTCCGAAAGACATTCACCAACTTCGAAGTTTTCTTGGCTTGTGCACTTACTATCGCCGATACGTGCTGGGATTTGCTAACATCGCAAAACCACTGACCAGGCTCACGGAAGGACAAACAAAGTTCCAGTGGTCAGATGAATGCCAAGATTCATTCAGGAAGTTGAAAGGAGCTTTGATCAACGCACCAATCCTGAGCTACCCCCTTCCAGACGGGAAATTCATTTTGGACACGGACGCCAGTAACGTGGGACTTGGAGCTGTCCTGTCTCAGATCCAAGAAGGACAAGAGAAGGTCATCGGTTACTTCAGCAAGACCCTCAGTAAACCGGAGCGGAATTACTGTGTCACCAGGCGGGAACTGTTGGCTGTTGTCAAGGGAGTTGAGCATTTCTACAAGTACGTGTATGGACGAAGATTCCTACTGAGAACTGACCATGCAGCTCTCAAATGGCTCCTACAGTTTAAGAATCCCTAGGGTCAAGTGGCACGCTGGATTGAGAGGCTCCAGGAATTAGACTTTGAGATCGAACATCGGGCGGGGACCAGCCATAAGAATGCGGATGCCCTATCGCGAAGACCATGTCCAGACGACTGTTCGCACTGCCGACGAACAGATGAAAAGGAGTCGACACTCTGCAGAACCACGGCGGTCGATGATAACTGGAATGACCACAATATCCAGAAAGACCAATGGAAAGATCCAGATCTTGGTTTAGTCATCGGCTGGAAGGAGAGTGAGCGAAGACCGTCGTGGCAGAAAATAGCCAGTTGTTCTCCAGTCGTTAAAACTTACTGGACCCAATGGAACGCTTTGTGTTGGAGTCGGAGGATGGCGGGGAAGAAAGACGTCAGGTAGTAGTTCCCAGGAGCAGAAGACAGGAAGTGCTTCGAGAAATTCATGATGGGGTCACCGGAGGACATCTGGGAGTGACGAAGACCCTCCAGAAAGTTAGGCAACGGTTCTACTGGGCCAATTGTCAAGCTGACGTCAAGGACTGGTGCAGAAAATGTGCTGTATGCGCTGCCAGTAATGGGCTTCGAACAAGACCTAAGGCCCCGATGCGCCAGTACAATGTGGGCAGCCCATTCGAAAGGATCGCCATTGACATCGCTGGCCCGTTCCCACAATCTGAACACGGAAACAAGTACATCTTTGTGGCGATGGATTACTTCAGCAAGTGGGCCGAAGCCTATGCCCTGCCCAACCAAGAAGCCATCACCGTTGCCGACGTCTTGGTGAAGGAGTGGATTTGTCGATTCGGTGTCCCGTTAGAGCTGCATTCGGATCAAGGCAGGAATTTCGAGTCAAACCTGTTCCAGGAGATGTGTCAGATGCTGAACATCCGGAAAACGAGGACCACAGCTCTACATCCGCAGTCCGATGGAATGGTGGAGCGGATGAATAAGACGATAAACCGCCACCTGTCCAAGGTAGTCTCTGACCACCAGAAGGATTGGGACCAGTACCTCCATCTGTTCCTGATGGCGTATTGTTCCGCAGTTCATGAGTCAACCGGCCAAACCCCTGCTAGTGATATTATGGGCTGAGAGGACTCCCATGTGACCTGAAGTTTGGGACGCCACCAGGACAAGACACTGCGGGAGATGACTACGTCAGCAAACTGCGACAGAGAATGGACGACATCCATGAACGGGTCCGTTTGAACATCCAGAGTGCCAGCGACAGAATGAAGGAGAGCTACGACATCAAGGCGGATGCTGGTGGATATCAGACAGGTGACCTTGTTTGGCTATACAACCCTAAATATCGCTGTGGACTATCACCGAAACTTCGGAACTCGTGGGAAGGTCCATATAAGATCATGAAAAGGATAAACGACCTCGTCTACCGCATATATAAGCCACCACGAGGAAAACCTAGGGTAGTCCACTTCAATAGGTTGTCCCCTTACGCCGGAAACCACGATCAAGTCCGCACAGTCAGATCACTGGAGGACGAAATGACGTTTCAGAGGTTCATGTCCCTGTACTCGAACGGACAGAAAGTTCAATATGGGGTGACCCGAGAGGAGTCACGAGATCTTTTCAAGGTGCCTGCTGATTACGCGTTAGCTCACTGTGTGACAGAAGATCTCCAAATGTCCAGAGGCATTGCAGTAGTTTTCTCCAAGAAGTTCGGTCGAATCCAGGAACTGAGAGAACAGAACCTGGAAGTTGGAGGGGTGTTACAGCTGAGGAAAGGCCAGAGAAACATCTACTTTCTGGTTACCAAGAAGTGTTCTCGAGATAATCCGTCTTATGAAGATGTTTGGAAGAGCCTTACGAGATCGAGAGACACGATGCTGGACCAGAATATTGTAGACCTGGCAATCCCAAAATTGGCCTGTGGGCTTGTTGGACTGGACTGGAGAGTAAGAAGCATGTTGGAGACAATATTCAGATCCAGCGGCATCAACATTCTGGTGTGCTGCAACCATCTTCCTCGACCCAACTTGAAGACTGTGGAGTGCTACTTCCATCGAACGTCTAGGTGCAGACATGGAGAATCTTGCAGATATGTTCACACTCCAAGAATGACGTTTCGGGGCGAAACATCTTTAAGAAGGGGGCAATGTAACGATTTCGAGACCGGCCCCAAGACCGGCCCTGATCTAATTAATTATGCACCCTCGTTCAACTACAACAGCATATCTGATGGCGTACGGATCGCCGAGAACAAGCTGGAATAAATCGATCTTTCGATACTATTCGAAGAGCCCTAGATGAAATGTTCTATACTCCTGAATAATCGAGAGTTGAGATGGAACCTGCTCGCGACTATATAACCGCTGGTGAACAGTCAGAATTCAGGGTTAGTTACAGTTCCAGAGTTCGCTGATAGATAGCCACAGTAGAAATAAATTGAAATAGTTATTGAAGTTAATGTTTTAGTGAATAATTGTTATAAATAGTGTTTTAAATAAATTAGGAAAATTAGTTAGTGCAGTTTTACTACAATATACATTGCTCCATTCAGTTGTCCCTCAAAAAAGCATGGACCAATAGCATATTCTCCAACGATTTCTCACCACACATTCATTGACCGCCTATGATATTGAAAAATTTGCCGTACAGTTCTTGATGTAATTGAACGTGATATGGATGCCTTCTATCTGGTACTGTTGAGAATAAATTATTCGGTCCAATAAACAATTCCTCTCGGATTCACCATCAAATCAGTTTTTGAAATCAACATTTTGATCAAATTTTATCGAAACTTCTCGATACTGCAACATTTACTGAAGATTTCAATTTTTATACTGGCATTTACCAAAGATTTCAATACTTATACATACTAGCAGGCAAACCGGTTTCGGTGAAAATCGCTGAAATTTCAAGATGATGTAGCCCATGCCATCCTGAACAAAAGTTACCATTGCGCCAACTGTCTGAATATTTCATCAAAATTTCAAACTTTGACCTCCTGTAGAATCCAAAACGCCAGAATTCAGAAAGTAAGTGCAATGGTCACTTTTGTTCAGGATGGCATGGCATCATATTGAAATTTCAGCGATTTTCACTGAAACTGGTTTTCCATAGGATTAGTGCGGGGTCCTTTCCAAAAATACTTTGAAACACTGAATTTACTGATTTATTGTAAATTTTTTTTGGTGTTATCGTCAGAGCTGGGAAAAGAATCAAAATTATTTCTTCGCATTAACCTTTTTTAAGCTTTCTTCTGATAATATCACTTTTACTGTTCGACGTTTCGTTATCCAGCAACCATCATGAACAATTTTTTTTTTAAATACAGTCCTGTTTCAAAGAATGCAATTTTTTTAGAAATTTTCATTTCTGAATTCAATGATGTAACACCATGACAGTTTTATTTTGTGTCTTATTTCGGTTAATTTTTTAAATGTTTCGAGTACGTGCCAGAATTGGAATAAAATGGTGGAATTTGATATACTATTTGAAGAAAATTATTGAATGTCTTGTTGCAGCTCTGGCGATAACACCATAAAAAAATAGAATGAAAAATAAAAAAATTCTGTTTCTCCAAAATAATTTGAAAATCCATAGAATTTTGGGAAATGTAGTTCTTTATAGATGCTCCTTCTGTTATGCCACTTTTTTCCATTGAACCAAAACTCTATCCGATACTATTTCAGATAGCCCCATGGTGGACAACCTTATCTTGACCTTACTGTATATTTTGGCCAAAAGTTCTCAATGTTTTCGAAAGTTCTAGCGTGGATTTTGAATATTAACCTGTTTTGTTGTGTTCGCTTTCCTTGATTCAATTTTCCATATTTCCAAATGGAAACGATATCAGTGTCTTTATTCAAATGTACAGTTCCGGGATGATTATAATACTGGAACATATGAATATGGTTATTATTTCCAAAATTCAAATAAAAAAGAATTCTCGGAAAACATTTTTTGAAGCGAACAGTGAAAATTGCAACAAAATTTGTAAACAAATGTGGACACCGGAAGAAAATTATTTCACGTGGGTATCCCTCTTAACGGTATTTGTTATACTTTCTTTTACCAAATTCTAAAATGGAATAATGACGCTTGATTTTTTGTAGTCAGTAATAAGCTAGTTAGTGTCTGGTCATCATTACTACTTGAATGTTTAGTTATAGGTAATGAATGCATAGCAGTTTCAGTAATGATAACGCCTAATTATTTCCATGACACACCTTATTCTGTTGCTTTCATGTAGAGTGTTATTTTTCAGTTAGAAAGATGTTTATACGCTTGACAGTATTGTTGGTCGTTCTTACGTGTTTGGGCAGCTTCAAATCTGCCCGAGGTAATGTCTCATTTTTATATCTCTCATGATTTTTGCATTATGAATCTCTTTCAGCTTACGATGTAACCACCTATTGCACAGTTGCTGGTATAGTCACCATACAATCGATGAAAACAGGGAATTATATAGATGAGAGTAAACCTGGTGAACAATTAGCTGCAATTCCCGAAGATTCAGCCAATGGCCGCTTTTGGAAATTACTAGCTGGAAATGGATTTTACTTATTTGAAAATGTGAACACTTCGTAAGAGTCATTTTCGTTATATAACATTAATTTAAATCCACAAAAGCTATTTCAAATTAGATATCTCAGTATCACTTACTAAGTACCTCCTTGCATTGACTATTGGATTTTCTTTCCGATGAAATCATTTCCCATGCTAGGAAAATGCTCATAAAATAATAGAAAGGCTTCTACACGAACATGGGGATTGGAAGGATATCGGTGAAACTCTTAAATCATGGTACTTATGCCATTTGTTATATATGGATGTTTACAGTAGGCTGCGTAATGTCCCGAAAATGTTGTCACACTATAGTTAGACAGAGAGATTGCACTGACTTGGATTTATGTTATGTGCTGCATAATCACTCATATCAAAACCTTCCAAAGGAAAATCAATTTTGATGTTTATTTTCCCTTCTGTATAAATCTCTGTTGATAATATTTCCAAATAAATTATCAATATTTTGGGGAATGTATGGATTGACAAAGACTTTGTACATGGGTATTCGGTTGGTTATAATCCATGAAATGTGGAGCAATTTTCCGTACCTGACTTTTCAAGAATATGGTGTTCACTACCCTGTCAGATGAATCTTCCTACCACAGTTCTTTTATGACTGCTACAAATCTTTTCATTGTTGAGTTGAGACGAGATTATTTATATTCTTCATTCATTATTTATCTTTCCGAAAATGTAAAATACATTTGGTTTTTGACAAACATTGTACGATGCTTTTCATGAAACAAGTTTTGCCAATAGTCATCAATCCCTTTAGACCATTCATTTCTTCAGAATGAGAAAATTGTTCGATGAATGGTATCCTAGATGACCGGATAGAAAATTTATCTTCATTGAAAATAGGAAAACTTTTGCTTATATGAAGGAAAATTAACTGTTGCTTCGATGGGATGAGTGACTGATAGATTTCATCCAATATTTGAGAGGTGAAAAGAGTACCCATGACTAGTGCAGCATTAACTATTCGAACTGCTATGCTGATTCGCTGAATGAGAAAGGAGTATGATCTAGAATCACCAATAAACTCCATTATTCTCCTTTCAATCTCTTCTGAGAGTTTTAGAGCAGGTGGTCCAAAAACAACGTTTGTTTCCATAGAAGCTAAGTAGAAGAAATACATTTTTTCAATATTAGAGTATTTACTACATATGAATTTTCTGCATAAAAGCTGCGGTCAATAACACATTTATTCAACTACTTTATCAGATCGTTCACAGCATGGTGTCTTGAAAAACGACCTGAACTAAATTTACAACACGAACTATGTATTTCATTCTCTTCCACAATGGATCCGCATCTACAGTTGTGACTTACATAGTTTGATGTATCCAAACTGCAGTTCTGAAATATTGATTATCCAGTAAAGTACCCAATAAAGCTGCTGCTGCATCAAGCCAAGCACGTGATTCTTTTGAACTATCTGTTTTGGGACGAGTACTTTCAAATTGAGAGTCTACAGCTGAGTCAAGGAGTTGTTCGTATGCTGAATTTGTCATTGGAATATCTCAGGCTTTCTGCGATTCCTTATTCTCAGGAAGAGCAACTTTTGTTTCAGAGATCCACGCCTGGTCACATTTCAAATCGAAGTTTTTTCAAAAAACATGTTGGTAGAAATGTTGTAATTGTAGATTCACTACAATTGTAGGAAGCAAGGAAAGCTCGCAGAGAAGGGGAAGTATCCAATCGAATACCTAATCCTCCTAACTTTACGGAAAGAGTTACTTGATTCCTAATATTTTCATCAAATTTATTATTTGTGATTTGCTCCAGAGAGTTACGCAATATCGAATCAAAATAATGAAGTTCTTTCTGGCCTTGCCAAGTTGGACTGCATATAAGCATATACAACAAATTGGGATTTGATAAACAATTTCTGAGAAGGAAATATGCTATGAGGTATGGAAGAACATTAAGGCGAGAAAACCTCAAATTAAGTGATTTTGTTTTCTGTATAGGGTAACCTGATATAGATTCTGATGTAAGGGTCGCTCCCAGTAAAGTCCAGTTCGTTTTTTCATCATTTTATTGCCTTGAGCAATATACTCAAAGTCAGAAAGAAACTTCGATTCCCAAATTATGCTACAAAATCCATCGTAAACGACATCTCTATTACCACCAATATGGATGGATCATCGTGGTAGACTTTATTTAGATTCACTTAATTCGTCTAGGGCTATGCAATAAAGGGCTGGGCCTAGGGAATCTCCTTGTTGTACACCTTTTTCTGGCATAATAACCTTTTCACTAAAGTTAAAATATTTCGGTCTCTGATAACATTGTCTGATGAAGGAAAAACTATTTTAAAGACTTCTATGAGCCACCACTTCGCAACCTCCTGGAGTTCCAAAGCCAAATTGAACTGGTCGAAATAAAACTCCTAATTCTGTCTATAATTAAAATAGTAATACTCCCTCATAAACACTCATAGAGTATATCCAAAGGGATAGCCTGTGCGGGTAGATGAGAGTTATTATTATTATTTGCAATGTTGCAATCTTTTATACTAACTTGGAGGATGACTGAACGACAATGCCAATATTATCGCATAATATGCTATGTGAAAAATAAACTGAAAAAACACGCCTTCATAGTAATATGGACTAAAAAGTTGAAAATAATCCTTGAAAATTAACTGCATTGTTGAAAAAAAGCGTGGGGTGCTTTCCACTTTCCACACATTTTCGTAATTACAAAATTGACAACAAATTGGAACAGACACTTCTTCAACTAGGATATTTTGATTTTTTTTTTGGTTGATCTACATTCTTTATCTAGAAAGGGAATGGTTTTAGCAACTCTTCATATAACTACTATCACTCTATCCAGTCACCTTACATGTAGGTACTCGGTTCATGAACTTTACACGAACACTCACCCAGATACCCACGACTTTGGTTATAATTTGATGGAAATACCATATGCCATCAAAGTTTAGCAGGACGCTACGCATTGAGACTTTATATATCTGGTGTCCACAGAGAGGGGCTCGCTCCTATAACTTTGTTGTTTTCGGAGATGATGTGATAAAACTTGGAGGCAAATGTGTTTATATAGTTTTATTTAATATGTTGCATACTGTTGATTTTCAGAAATATTTTTGATGTGACTGGAGGTTGTTGGGATGGAATGGATAAAAAAGAAGTGATCTCCTACAAACAAAAGGAAGCAGCACCAAATAACAAATTCTACATTAGCGCTTTAGACAATACCATAGGCGTTCAGTGCTCTGGAGCATTGAGACTTAAGGTTGTCGAAGGTATGATCATTGTTGAAAATATAAAAAATCCCCGAACCAGTGATGACGACATTCGCTTCAAAATCGAGCGTGTTTCTTGAAATTCTGTATACTATATACATTTGCTATTTTCTGGTCATTGAATTTGTAATGTAAGCTGAATGATGAATAAAATTGGTTATTAATCATAGTATTTTCCTTTTTGAAATTTATACAATGCTGACGAATGAAATATGAAATAGGTAAATATTCCCGACAGAAGTAGGATCGATTTTTGTGTTTTGTTTTTTGTACGCTCATTGCATGCGAATTAGTAGAAACCAACGAAGGAAAGGAAAAGCTGGTTGTACAACACAATTTCAACTAGTTCCTCACCTTCCATAAGTAATAGTGCATGAAAACGGAAAACACCGCCGCTCTTGCCGTTTATCACAGCTCTAACATAAACGCAGTCTAAGATAAGAACCATGTATATTGGAGTTTGTGAAAAGACTGACAAGGCAAACTTATACACAACACCTGAATTTGACCAATTGAATATCGTGGATCCATAAAACCACCTGCTTCAAATTGGAAGGTAACACAACAAGAACTATAGCTTGGGGGACACTCAAAAATACCCTACAGCGGTTTCAATCTTATATTTGAAATAATACAAATAAACACTTAGGTTGATAAGACTGATATTTTTTCTTCTGCTTCTTCCGTGGGATGACGGTGAGACGGTGAATGAAACATATTACGCTACTCACGATAAACTATGTAGAATATTGGGACAGTTCGAAAAGAGTTTATTTTTATAATATTGGAAACCAGTTTTTCGGAGAATTGAGAGGCAAAAAGTAATATGACAATATTTGAAAAGAAGTCATTTGAAAAGTTTGTTTAGAATTCTGAAGCAATAAATCCAAAATATTGAAACTTGCAAATTTTGTGGAATATTTTTCAATATCTTCACAATATAATGTTTTTTTTTTCTTAATAATTTGACTGTAGTACAGAATTTGTATTCCGATCATAATGACAAAACATTTGTCATTTCAAATATGAGCATTAAGCTCAGAGTTCTCTTGAAGGTCATTTGTAATTAAAATGCTTAAACCCTCTTCCTCTTTTAATAGTCCCTCCTTCTCTGTTAACTTTCGAACGGTTTGACGTACAAACATAAAAAAAACATTTGGATGGTATCACTGATACTACTTTTTGAAATGAAAAAACACATTGTGATTGCTCGATAGATGGCGCGGGGGAGCACATCAAGTAAAAAAATTTAAATGGCTTGTGTCACATTGTTGAAAAGATAATCCAATACTCCATTCAATCATCTAAATTTTTTATAATTTCGTTCCATTCAAAAAAATTTCTGTCCCGTTATTTCACATCAAACCATTCAAAAGTCATCGTAGTCAGAAAAGAGAATTGAATTATCTTTTCAACGATGTGACACATGACCCCACATGCCATTTGATTTTTTTCAATTGATGTGCCCCTTCGCTCCATTTATCGAGGAATCACAATGTGTTTTATTTCAAAAGTAGTATCGGTGATACCCTCCAAACGAGTTTTGTAAGGTTGTATGTCAAATCGTTCGAAACTTACCGCATTATATACCTAACTCGTAGTCTTGTTATGGCAAATACCTGCAGAAAAAACTACTCCCCTGGCTAATACCAAGACGGGCATCGAATTATATCCAACAGACACTTGTGTAATGTTCCTCATTGCAGAAATTACGAGTGCTCGTAAGTGACTAGCAGAATTTTATTTTGATTCGGACAGGGAGACCACCTGCTGACTAGTTTCAAGGCTTTGTCTCCCATCAGTGCGAGGGTAGGTCGATACAGACAGATCTGAAGCCACCCTGTCCGAATCATCACATCAATCTGGCTATTTAGTACGATCTCACGCAATGAAGCGGGGTCTAGGCTGCTCCACCTCCAATATATAGTTGAACAGTTGACAGTCAGTCTAATATACATGTCAGTGACTATGTAGATTTCATTGGAAGAATCAAAGATCTGACACTAAAAGTGAATGGACGTGGAGTCTCTCTTCACGGAGTTTCCACTTGAAGAAACTATGCAATACATCAAGAACCTTTTCCCAGATGACAGTTGCGTCCTATATAAGCATTCCCAGATGACGACAACATAGTTTTCTTGTGACAACAGAATGTATGACCAGATTGAAGGAGAAGCAATAGGAAGTCCAATAAGCTCAATAGTAGCAAACTTCTTCATTGAAGAATTTGAACAGCAAGCCTTCGATAGTGCGGTTCACAAACCAAAAGTATGGTTTCGAAATGGAGATAACAAATGTTTTATGCGGAGTCAAGGATTTAAAAAATTCCATGATTTTCTTTAGCATACATAACTACATAAAATTCACATAGAAAGTGGAAGAAAATAACACATTAGCATTTCTCGATGTTCTATTACCACCAAAAGGAACATGGTTGGGTCACACGGTCTATAGGAAACCAACGCATACTAATAGATACCTGCGCACAGATTCCAACCATCATCCAAGTCAGATATATAAAATTATTATAATGTCAACCCATAGAGCGGAGAGAATATGTGGTTAACGGATACACGAAACTTGAAGTAAGGAAAGGGAAGCAACCCACATCCAATAAAATAAAAGACAACGCATTCTCACCTTGTATACCAGGAATAACTGATAGAAAACCATTTACAAACCCAAGAAAAAATCCAGGAATATCTCAGATCTGCAAAAGACTAACGGGACCCACTTTCAGCTCCAGAGATTTATCGTATTCCTTGCACTTGGAACCACGAAACGGTTAATTAATAAGGAAATCTCGTAGATAATGAAGAATGTCAATGGGTCTGTTAAATGATTTGAAACCCAATAACCGTGTAGCCAGAATGTTGAGAAATACACTTGATTTAATGAATAGGTATCTGATTAAACTAAAGTTTAATCTCAAGTTTATCGTGAAATTATATAAATAGTTGAATTTCATAATTCATGATGACTATAAACTACTTTAACTTATGCAGTTCTTGGTCCGTTGTGAGAAAAGTTATTATATCTGAGCGATTCGGTAATGTGACGAGAAAAATAAAAGGCATGGGAGCACCTAACTACAGAATAAAATTCGGAGGGGTTTAAATCAACGAAGAGAAGCTCGAAAACTTTAAGGGGAAAAAGGGATCATTTGAAAAAAATTACTAAAAATTATTCTCCTTTTTTATTTTTCCATTCAAACTACAAGTATAAAAAATGTGTATTTGATATAAAAATTATCACCTGGGGATTGGATTTTTATATGTGTACAATCAACAGAGCACCTACGGTTCGAAAACTAGCAATTTAAAAAAAAAATTTTTCATCATCTGACAATAGATTTTCAAAAATGAAAACAAAAAAGTCCATAATTTTATGTAATAATGATACTTCTAGTATCACTCTATTACACACAACACAATGTATATTCTGTATACAGCCGTTTGCTACTATAACGTCTGTAACCCTGTAACCTCCCTATCACTTCACATTCACAATATAATAACAATTACATAACCTAAATATGCCCAGACTCTAACTTCTCTTGTCTACAAAGTCTGTCATAATTATATCTAATGCGCAGTCTCAAACTCAAACTGAAGTTTAACAGGTACTTCTTCCAGCAGTTACGTTAACGGAAGGATTCTCTAGTTTAAACTGAAGATTATCCCCAACTGAAACTTACTGGAACCTATAAAACGTCACTTCTCGCATAACCTGAAGATAAACTACAAACTGAAGTTTAACTGGAACGTATAAAACCGGCCCAAAAGGGCCCATAATTCTTGAACCTAATAATCACTCACTTCACGGACGTTCTTTGGGTAAGGAAATTAGGAATTAGGAAACATCACAATGAGCTTTCTCAAAAAGAAAAATGGTACTTGATTCTTATGTCAAAGTTGAGTTTTCCAAAATGTCTGGTATATTGCAAGTGTTTCGATATAATTTTGTTGGAGCGTATTTAGATTTTAAGTACACCCAAACTTCTTCAAAACTAACTATCAAAAATTAAACGAAAACATTTTTCATATGGCGCTCACTGTGGGGATGACACTGTATATCGATATGTAGTTGCTGAGTGAAACAAGAGACCAGGATTCATTAGGTGAACTGTCAAAAAAATGTGAAAGTCTATGACATGAATAAAGTTAATTGTTGAATCCACATTTTATTAAAAATAATACACAAGGGCAAGGTTCTTGATATTTAGTATCTTCTTGTCATTTTTTATCCTATAAGTATATGATACTATTATCATGACAGTTTTTTATCATCTATTTGTCCTCCTGCATCACCCGAATCAGTTTATTCTTGGCCTTAGGAATATTTTCCCCATTGGAAACATCTATTGAAAGTTCTACACATTTCAGTGACTGGAATAAATATACACTGATGACAAATCAGTCGAAAGAAAACTGCATTGAACTTGATTTTGCCACTAAGTATATTGAGAAAATAATGAACCTCTGTGTAATTATTCCTATCAAAAACGTTACACTTTTCCCCCCTATAAGCCTCCCTACGAAAGATACTGACCATTTTTGTTTTATAGAAAAATATCTTTCAGCGCCTTCATAGCACCGTGGAAGGTGTAACGATAATTAAAACGCAATCTATCGGGAAATTCGTTTTGGGTCCTTTTCTTGATCTATAAAATTTGCATTCTGACATACACACCCATCATCCCGAACAGATACTTCTATAAACGCTATTTCAATGTCAGTCGAAGATAATAATGATGAGGAAGGCGCTTGGCTACATCGCAGCGGCGCGGCCTTGCGAGAGGAAAGTGGCTGCCTCGGGGCTCGGCGTGGCAGGCCTTGAGTACCGTTACCATCAGCATTGCACGCTATTTCTCCTCCATCTCTTCGCACCGCTGCCGTCGAAGAACCAGAAGTGTCATACAGTCCGATCGCTTTTAAACCAATGACATATTTCCGGTGCTGGCCTGGCAGAGATGTCGGGGTCAAAATTGTTATTGAAATTAGATGGTGTGATTGGTGCAACGAAAAATAATTTTGGGGCTCCGATACTAACACCAGTATAGAGGCAAAACTTCTTATCTTTATCAATGACTATTATCCTGACTCAGTTCTGGAAATGGAGAATAGACCGACAGAAAGAAGAATTAAACTTTTACTCATTGCCAAATAGAATGAATACTTACATGAGAGGTGTTGATCGAAATGATCAAACTCGCACTTATCAGACATGTGAATAAAAATTGCGATGGTATAAAAAATTCCATTCGTATTTGTCGAATGTTACTTATTTATTAAAAACAACACTCCGTATGAAGATAGAAAAAAAGTGTCGCCCTTCTTTATGATGACACTTCATGACTTTCCGTTAGAAGTTATCGAAAACTTGTTGGAGAGGATGACAGAAACGTCATTAATACCACCAGCTCATTCAAGAAAATCGTTGATTATGCTAAAGTGTTCAAATACGACTACTAATGCACCCAAAAAATTGTTTTTTATTGTTCCTTTCGAACCTGAAAGTCGAAAGAAATTGATGCAAATCATGAAGAGGGCTTATCAACCTGAGTTGTGTCTATTGTTTATGAACATCATTTTGGTGTAAGTATATTTTATTGCAGTACACGTCATAAATGTGAGTCTAAGTAATATTTGATGAAGGATGAATTGTTTGTAAATTCTCAAACGTCGTCAACATTTTTCAATTTTGATTGTGTTAGTGAGTGAGTGTTTTAAAACAGTAAGTTTCCTCTTTAGGTACTTGGGTTTAATAATAGAAGTTTTACCTATTCTTATAATATAAATACAGGATGAGTCAGAATAAGACCAACAAACTCCGACTACAGATTCCTCACCTCACTAATCAAGGTTTATCAACGTGATAATTTGAAGTTATAATTCTTAATTTTCGTAAACCAGTGGTGTAGTTACGTTGGTATGTGGAAATATTTTCCTTCATATTTTCTTTGGAAAAGTGAATGGACAAGTGAGCGTTTGACACTTATTCGTTTTTGATACTCAACTCAAAAGTCATGACATTCCATGTACCTGAAAGAAAAGGTTTCTGAGAAAATTGAGAAAAACCGAAGATATGTCTTGAGTAGCAAAATAATTTCATATGCAAAAATCGCATAATGCTAAGTTCTTACAACATATCGGAATATTTGTCAACCTCCTGAACATTTTTCAATGTTGAAAGAATCGGAAACAGAGTACAGGTGAGTCATTCATTCATCATATTATTTGATGAAATTGATGTAGTGTATCACTGAGTTAGGTCTCATTACGAAATACCCGTACTATGTTTCCGATTCACCCAACATTAAAAAATGTTGAGGAGGTTGAAAAATATTCCAATATGTTGTGAGAAATTAGTGTTATGAGATTATTTTACAGAGGAAATTATTTTGCTACTCCAAGGACATATCTTCAGTTTTTCTCAATTTTCTCAGAAACCTTGACTTTTAGGTACATGGAATGTTATGACTTTCAAGTTGAGCATCGATGTGCCTAACTGATGTCAAACCTTCAGAATCAGATGAAACAGAATACGAAAAAACTTTTTTCCAATAGTACATGGAAAAAAACAGCTCTTATGTGTATACCTAAAGAACATCAACTATTACTACACCTTTTTCAAATCAAATTCAGAAAGTGTAACTTGAAATTCAGATTAGTAAAATGTTATTCAGAAAATATGATTTGTAAGTCAGAATTATTAATTCTAATTCAGAAAGTGTAATTTGTAATTCAGATGTGTTAATTGGATTTCAGAAACCGTTATATGTAATTCAGATTAGTGATTTGTATTTCAGAAAGTGTAACTTCAATTTCAGATTGGTGAATTGTTATTCAGAGAGCATCAGCTGTAATTCAGAAACCATCACTTGTAATTCAGAAACCGTCAAGGACTTGATAAGTAAGAATAGGGACTATGAGAACAAAAAATTATTTATTATTATAGGTCAGGTAGCCGAGTGGTTGGAATCAATGCTTTTCTATCATTATGGCTTGCCGGTCGTGGGTTCAAAGTCCAGCTTTCCTAATTCATTTTTCCGATGGCCTGAGGAAGTGCTAGGAATGGCACGTTAATAGGTAAGACCTCGTTAATCCTTGGCTCGCACAAGTTTCGACTTCTGAGGGATATCATTCTTAGGGGGGCGACAGCTGGTTAAGGGAAAAAATAATTTTAAACAATTAGATATAAACAGGTTCTGGTTTCTGAATTACAGCTGATAGTATCTGAATAACAACTTACGACTTCTGAATTACAAGTTACAGTTTCTGAATTTCATTTTACCTATCTGATTTTTATTTGTTTTCTAAATCACAATTTATAATTCTGAATTAAAAATTATACTTTCTGAAATATACAATACTCTTTCTGAATTACAACTGAAAAAGGTGTAGTAATACCTCAACAATGTTAGTTTTGCAAAAATATCTTGACTGAAACTACACACTCTAAGACCCCAGGAAATATAATTATTGTAATTCTTACACTTAGTTATGGTTTTGCAGCTTCAATCATAAGGCGTATCATTCCAGCCATAGCTTCTTCAGTGAAATCACACTTCCATTATCTGATATCATACTTATGTATTGTTACATTGATTCACATTAAAACTTGAGTAATAGTGGTCGAACATAGGTAACATACCACAGCAAAGCATTGAATGAGTGTACGGCGAGAATAAGGCATGTAAAGTGACGTCACATGAGCATGGCGCGCTCGCCAAAATATTTGAAAACGACGGAAACTAAAATTGTCATAACTTCAACAATACTCGCCTGATTTGAATGAAACAAAATCAGGTGTATTTCTAAACATTTAGGCTACGAAATTATAACGTTTCAGTGACATTCTTCATTACAAGATGAGCAGTTGCATTAGGTCTTCTCAGAAGAACAAAGTGTCTGTCAAATGTAGTTCAATGTCCGCCGTGATATTAGCCAGAGAAGTAATTGTTTTCTGTCAGATCTATGCCTCATTTTTCCATTTTGTGGTAACGTGTGGAGGGAAGGATACTTCGACATTGTCGATTCAATTCGTATTACTTTGTTGAAACTCTCAGGCACAAATGTTCGAATTTTATACGAATTCCAACAAATCAAGGAAAAATGCGATATTCGAATGTAATTTTTTTCTTGAAAATCCTGGATTTTGTCTATAAAACTGTTTAATGGTATTTCATAGAGAACATATTCCTAATTTTCATTTATTCAACAAACGATGATTATATTGTTTCTCTAGGTGAAAACTATACAGTGCGCGTCAAAATTATGGAACAAATTCGGTATTTCGCAAGCCATGTACTTTTAACAAAAATCCTGAAATAGGTCGAATTTTATTTTAAAATGCCGATTTTTCTATGTTTATTCTAAAGAGGATATGTAACTGGTTTTGACGTGGTGACGTAGTCGGTATTTATTTATAATTGGAACATATGTCCTGTGATACCTCATCTGAAAGGTCTTTCAATACTGCATTCAATGATAATAAATTTTTTGTCAGGGTGAACAAAAATTAATATTTAATTTCAATAAGAGAATAACTTTTTATTAAACAAAATAGAACAGTTGAATAAGATGATCGAAATGCCATCCACCAGTCTCTTGACAATAAGCAAATCTACGGACACGTTCCTTCGCACATTGCGAATAACTTCCGGAGTAATTCTATTAATTTCGATCTCAATACGATTTTCCAACTCTTGTAGAATTTGCGGCCTATCTACATAGACCTTCGATTTCAAATAACCCCACAAGAAAAAATCCAGGGGCGTAAGATCTATAGATCTTGGGGGCCACTCTATATATCGATTCGCGTCTACCAATCCATGCACCTCCTAGGGAAACAGTCAATCAAAAACTCGCGAACATCACGTGCATAGGGGTGCACATCTTGTTGCAACCAATTACTTTCATTTGGTGAGTTAGGATTGTTGGCGTTTGGAAAAATATCTGAAAAATTTCTAGTAACGCTCCTCTGTGAGATTTCTTTTGGAAAAATACGGGCCAATAATCCTGTCGTTTATTATCCCTGCCCAAACATTGACTTTCTGTTGGTGTTGAGTATGCCCGTCCATCATCTAGTGAGGATTATCTCTTCTCCAATTACTTCATGATTATACAATTTTTCAATATTCAATATAAAAAAAAAAATTATTTGGATATAATCAGACCATATTCACAAATCGCGTCTGTCACCTTCAATCAATGAATTCAGACAAAGAATTAATAATTATAGAATAGAATCGGACTTTATACACAAATCTCGTCCGTCATGTTTTGAATTTATGAATTTTGACAGAAAATTCTTAGTCTCTCATCTCGAAATCCCCCACATACCAATTTTGAAAACTATGGGATTGTGATATCATATCTCTTCCATCTTCTTGGAGCCGCCATTTTGTTTTTACTTTAACAAATATTTCATAATATATTGTCACCGTTATTATGAACACCAGCCAAATTCCAAGTTATTCGGACTACTAGAAGTGGGTCAAAATGCATTTGAAAAATGTGCAGAGGAACAAAAATATGGGTAAAAACGTCACAAAAATTATTCCATTCATAATAATATCGATGAAAAGGAAGTGGGAAAATATACCATCGAGTCTTCGAGGATAAGATGCAATTCAGAAAAATGATTTTTATTCAGAATTATCTCACCTCAAACAATAGGAGGACGCTGATTGCGGCGTCGGTCGCCGTCGTTAGCATGTTAAACTATACGATGACGCCGATTACGTTATCATCTTGCAACGTGTTTTGATGCAACATAAAATAAATACAAAATTATCACAAGGAAGAAGAGGGATATCACTTTTGTGAATGAGTAGATATCTCCAGCTTCTAATCAGAATTGATCTATTTCTTCTTTATTCAATACAATCATCCGGAAAATTTCATTTTTGAGACGAATGTAGAAAAAAATTTTTACAGGCTATGATTACTGGGGCAAAACAGAGTTAAATGAAAAAAGCCAACTGCACATTAGTGGATTGTGTCAGAAGTAACATATAACATCGCAACGTTTGGTGCACAGTGAACTGTAAACATTAATTTCTTGAAATTCTACCAGATAACTTTCCTTCGAGATTCTTATTTCATTTATGATGTGTAATATGTGTCCCCTGCGAACATCAAGTACAGTTTATCAAGTATCATAACCCGTAACATTCATCAGAACATGTTTGTAAATACAGTTATTTTTCAATGATTAAAAACAAATAATGATGACTGATAAATTGTGAACTTTCATAATGAAACTATGGAGGCAAGGTATCAAAAAATTATAAATGAAAATTAAATTCGATCAAACATGCGAAAGATATATCGGACATGTATCCTATGCCCCACCAATTTTCAAAAAACCGATTATCTCAACGTTTACAGTACTTGAATCTATATAAATATAGACATTATTATTGTAATGTAAAAACATTGCCATACATGCTGTTAAGTACTGAATACCAATTAGGATTCGATAGTTAATTATTTGAAAAATCAGAAACAACATAAGATGGCACAAGGCATGGAAAAATAGTAAACAAAGGATCACTCATAGAAACAGTGGAATAATTCAAACGTGTGTATGGCGATAATGTAAAGTGTTCGTGAATGTCACATGTTATAGTATAAATGCTATCCTAAAATGTTTCTGCCAAATAGAATAATATTTGTATTTATAAATATACTTCTCATGGAAACAAATTTTTTTTTGGATTTGAAAAAAACAAAAACTCTTTCCGGGTACATCTAAACGAGTACAATCCATTTAATCATATAATGTTATTCGATAGCTCTTTCAGTTTCCGAAATTTAGGTGCTTTTATAAAAAAAAGTCTCCGATTTTTTTGGTATTTAATTTTTTTCCCGCTTTGTTTAAGAATTCGAAGAAATGAAATCATGAAAGTAAGTAAAACTAGTAAATAATTATTTTCAGCAAGAAAGTTTTTTGTCGATGTTCCTCTTAGTTCGGGAGACATTGATTTTTCAGTTTTTTTCAGATTATTTCCTGCACTATTGATTTTATGGAAAAAATGTTTGAACACTTGTTATGTATTTTTGAAAGGCAATCAGAAAAGGTTAAAAAAAAATTGTTAAAATTGTTATATCCGTCAACCGGTTGCACCCCTACGTGCAACCCTCAAAAGTCAGAGACTTGTGCGAGCTAGGGGAAGACGTAGCCCTTACCTTTTAATACGTGTGATGCCATGCACGAGACCGGTGGCAATGCTGAGATTCGAACTCACGCTCTCTGGCTTATGAGGCGAGGACTCAACCCGCACACCACCGCGGCCGTATCTTGTAAAATTTTTATATTCGCAGTGGTATTTCAACTATTCGATATTTTCCAAAATGAGAACCTCGATTTTCGGAAAAATCGGTTTTTCATAATTTTCCAAGCGTTTGAAAAATAAAACGGATACTTTGACATTTGTTTTCCGGTTCAAGCTCTATCGATTGTAATTTTCGAATTCTCATTATCGTTATCGGTTTAGGCGCAATGAATTTTCTAAAAACTCCATTTTATTCGGAAAATCGGATGGGAAATCGATATTAATTTTTCGATTTCCACCAAATACTATAGGCTATTAAAGGGCATAAAAACACGTCTCTAAATAAAAATTAGTTAATTTCATCTCTCAATTTTCAACGGTTCCGGAGATATAAGGCGGTTTCTGGGCACGACGGACAGACGGAGAGACAGACAGACAGACAGGCAGACATGCAGACGGGTAGACGACACAATTTTTTGAGAAATGCGTATTTTTTCCAGATGAAGATTTCGTTCTCAGAAACTATGGGTCTAAATCTAAAAATTAAAAAGTTTCTCTAACGGTCGTATTATAAAAAAAATACATTACATAAACTACTTTGCGAATACAAAATATGAAATGAGTATTGTTTCGTTGTGAAGAAAAAATAAACATATTGGTTTGTGCGTTGTAATGGCATGAAATAATGAAATTCCAAACTTCTAACAAAATCAATTAATGGTTTATGTAAAAAACCTCAGAAATATATTGAATCTATATAGAACTAAGCAAGGAATTAGTAGGCATTGATAGGTATTAGTCAGGTATTAGTCGGTATTAGTCGGTATTAGTCTGGAATTACAGATATTATTGGTGAATTAGAGGTATTACTCGGGTATTAGAGGAATTAGTTGGGCATCAGTGGCATTAGTCTATCATTAGTGGCATTAGTTGGGTATTACTAGGGAATTACTTAAGTATTAGAGGAATTAGTGTACACAATTTCCTCAGCGGTTTCCCCCTCGACCTTGGCTCATCCAATAATTTGACCTCCTCATTCCTCGTGTCAAGTGGATTGATAATAGCCTGCTAGGATGTTGTATTCAACACCCTGGTATACCGGTGATGGGTATAGAGGTCCCAGACACTAGATGAAGAGCGTGTCGTGGGGCTTCTGAGACCCTAATACTTTTGCTGTCAGCCTGTAGGTAAAGCTTATGTGGTATCAGCCTATATCTTACTTACACTTACGAGTGTGGTACTACCACATATGACGCTCGTGCGCTATAGACGAGATATCGGGGTTGTCATATACTTCTAGAACTACTCATTCCCAACCTCCAGGCAAATACAAGCCGTTATGCCAGCTGTAGTCCCCCCCTCCACTATCAAACTAGGATGATTTTCGTCATAACGTTTTTAGCTCCTGACGAATCAAAAATAATTCGAAAAGAGGAGAAAAGACGGGCTAAATATCCAGGCTCTCTCTTCAAACTCTGTAGGCTTCACCCAAACCATTTTGTTGAAATCGCTGTTTTGATCGTAGTGGTAGTGAAACGATGGACACGCTGCTTTCGAGTTTTGGAATCATACCGGCATGCCGTGATGCGGCAGAAATTTTGGTCGGAAGAAGGCAGAAGGCCGTAATTTTTGGTTGAATCCTGGATGAATAAATCGACGCACCTCAGACAGGGCTCGACTGGAAAATCCACAAGAAAAAATATTAATGATAATAATCCATAGCCTTTTCACCGTGGCGCTCCGGAGCAATTTTTGGTATTTACTGAACTGTTTAGTAATCCTACTGATGAAGTTAACCTGGTTACCGAAATGCGCATCTAGGAATGAAATTACTAGTGTGGTGAAGGGGAAAACTTCTTTTATTCTCATTTCATCGATTCGTTACTTAGATAATGAATATTCTCTTCAGTTATTCACCTATTACTCGCCCTGTACGGTTTAGCAGTGAATGATATTTCACGACACTGTATAATATCAGTTTTATTGACATTCAAACGATATTATTCTCGAACTCGTAGTAGTTTCGGAAATAATGAATATTCAGTTCAGTTATTAACGTAATGCTCGCCCTATACGGTTTAGCAGTGGATGATATTTCACGACAATGTATAATTTCAGTTTTTACATTCTATCAATGTCGTTCTCGAAATCGTAGTAGTTTCGGAAATAATGAATATTCTGTTCAGTTATTTTCTTATTGCTGGTCCTGTTCGCTTTAGCAGTGGATGATATTTCACGACACTGTATAATATTATTGACATTCTATTAACATCGTTCTCGAACTCGTTAGTAGTTTCGGAAATAATGAATATTCTCTGCACTTATTTACTTATTGTTCGCCCTGTACGGTTTAGATGAAATTTCACCACACTGTATAAGATCAGTTTTCAATGTCATCCTATCGATATCGTTCTCGTAGTTGTTTTGGTAATAATGAATTTTCTGTTCTGGTATCCACCTATTGCTCGCCCTGTACACTTTCTTTCCCGAACTCGAAGTAGTATCGGAAATAATGAGTAATTTCCTTATTGCTTACTCTATACGCTTTGGTGGTACATAATTTTCATTCGTCGACTCAACCGTTTGACACATTTTGAAATTGTATCACACTGTAAAATCATATATCAGATTTCAAAGTTCACTTGATACATTCCATATACCAAAATAATTTTCAGAATTCCTGAGAAATTTGGCAACACCGCTCATAAATTGTGCTCTATCCCATATTCGACAGTCTCCACGTCAGAAACCTTGGCTGGGAAAGTGTGGATATCTACACGCTAATAACCACAGCTTGCACTGAAATGATCAATCCAATACAGCTCTTGATGAAGAAATGAAAAAGTGTTTACAATTGGCCTACTCCGCCTACTTCCTTGATCGATAAGGCACATAAAGTGGGCATATTTCTATTTGATCCTAAAAATAATTTTTTTTTTTATTCAACAAGAAATAAAAAATTCTTCACAATGATTACCGCATCGCAATTGATGATCTAAGTAGGACCATTTTTATTCTCTTTATTTTTGTGCGTGAATCAATTTCTTATTCTCTAGTTGTCGTGAAATAGATTACTAAATCCGAGTAATGAACTGAGTTGGGTGTTGTATTTGTTATTTCGGTCATTTCCAGTTAACAAGGAGCCATATTTCAGATTTTTGTCATACGGCATATTTGTATTGCCATTATTTATATTTTCGAAAATAGTGTAGGTGTTTAAACCGTTCCTCAATTTATTTTTTTTTGTTTTCCGTTAACCAGCTGAACTTGGTTACTCTATTGCCAATCAATCCCCAAGCAACGATGAAATGAGCTGGACAAAATATGAGAGGCACGCTGTCAGAAGACATGCAAATTTTTATCCATTGTGACATCATTTTGCACAATTTCGTAATGTGACTTCTCGAAAATTGGTATCGTCACGGTGTTTTAGAGAGATAAGCTATTCAGAGACATGAGGTCGACGGACATGCAAGCAATGATATCTTACACTTATCCTTATTATTGTGTCATTAAAATGATAAAAAAAAATCATATAAATTCAAAAACGACCTCTTAGCGGGTTAGTTCAAATATCACAATGTTATTTCGTGTGGTTCTATATACACTCTGTGTGTCACTGACAAGTTGTGCTAATATTTTGGTAATAGCACCAGCTCCTTTTTATAGCCATCAAATCGCCTTCCAAGAAATATGGAAGGAATTATCGCGTAGGGGACACAAAGTTACTTTAGTAACAACAGTTCCAGTGGAAGACCCCAACCTGGTTAATTTGACTGACATCGACATGAGTAGATCCTACAAGCTCCTCACAGAGAAGTACACTATAAGTAAAACGGCTGAAAACATTCTCACTATGTGGAACTGGTACGATATATTCGCACAAATAAACAGGGATGCAGCTGAAGAACAATTATCCAGTGTTGAACTGCAAGACCTCATCCACCAACACCGTAACTATCATTTCGACGTTGTCCTGGTCGAGTCTTATTTTCCAGAGTTTCTGACTTTCGCGAAAATATACAACTGCCCGTCAATTCTCTTCACATCTGTTGACGGCCACACAGAATTTCATCGTGCCATGGGTAATCCTGTACACCCCGTACTGAATGCCGATTACGCCACAGCTTTCCACGTTGATCTGAACTTTTTTGAGAGGGTGACGAGCACGATATACTCTTTATACGTTTCATTTTTGGAAACTTACTATGTGAATCCTGCCAAGCAAAAGATCGTTGAAAAATATTTCACGAATACAACTGTAACCATCAATCAGCTCATTGAGAACGTCGATATGCTGTTTTTGGATTGTAATCCGATCATACAAGGACCCAGAGCAATTGGACCGACTACCATAAATATAGGAATGGAAAGAAGTCTCATCACCAAGCATCCATTGACGAAGGTAAAATTGAAAAATATGCTTGATTATCGGTGGAATCATAACGGGATGTAAGGACACCTTACATACTCAACTTTTGATATGTGGTAGATTCTGGCATCCTTCTTACGAAGTTCAATTCACAGATCGATTCTATGACCAGTATTCGCGCTACAAGGTGTCAAAAAATCGATTTTCACTTTTTCGGGTAATATGCATTGATTTAATTTTTGTGCTCTAATTCGACAATAAACTGATGAACTAATATCATCTAAGTTGTAGTGCATGAGGCCCTCTTTTCGTATAAAAAATAGTATATCACAAAAGGTATTGCATTACAGAATGGAATTTAATATCAATACCATAATCGTTTTATCTTTCATACAAATCAGTTAAAACTAGAAGAGAAAAAACAGTAAAATTTTGCCAATCGGGTGGGGGCGTATGTATGAGAATTGGTATGATTGCCCATCCAACAGTATATGGTTTTCCATGTACAGGGTGACAATTTGAATGTTTACAAATGCTATGTCTCAAGAACAAATTTATAGTATTATTACGAATGGTCCATACCTGTTACTAAGATAAGAAAGTTAAACTGAAATAACTCATGGAATGGTCATTCCCATCACTCCATTTATTTCTAGCCATCCCCATCACCCCCTGATGTACAGCCACCCACATTCAAATACTTTCTCTACTTGTGCTACCTCATTAATTAATAGCTGATAAAAGAGCAGATACCAATAGATGTTACAAAAACCTTCGTTATATATGTTTTAAAAGTTTTTCTTATTAAGGCTTTTTCTTGTAACTAACTATTTACAGGTAAATGAAATATACACAGGTGTTCACCAAAATAATATTTAATAACTTTTTTGGTGAGGAGGGTGAGCAAGCTATTCAATGAGGTATCACAAGTAGAGATTTCTATTAGAAGTATTTGATGCGGGTGGCTGTCAATCAGTGGGGGTGATAGGGTGGCTAAAAGTGATGGAGAGAATAATTCCACGAGTCATTTCAGATCAACTTTAATATTCTAGTTACAGTTATGGATAATTCGTAATAATTATACAGAGTAGGCCATTCAAAACTAAACAGCGGCTCTGTAGGTCGGCAGAAAGAAATTATATCAAAACGCTCGGAAACGTCGACTAAGAAAACTTTCGAGGTGGAAAGTGTTCGCGATGAAATTTACCAGAAATACATTCTATTCATCGGAGCTGTGATCGCCACCCCTAAATTTTTAAATGGCAACATATGGCAAGTGATACCTCATTTGAAAAGTATTTTCATTCTTAAGAGCAAACACTACCTTGGTAAAATGAGAATTGGTGTCATGCCTACAGTTTTTGTTTCAGTTTTTTTTTTATTAGCAAATGATTCAATGTTTTTGTGTCATTTCTGGAACTTTTGTGGATATGATCATTTTTAAGGAAAAAAGTGGCATGGCCTGATGAATTGAAGCATCTGAGAAGTTTCCGAATTCTTATGGGACTGCAGAACCCATAGAATAAACATTCTTTCATAAATTTAATGGTTTTTGGAAAAAACATTTGTACCTGATTAGCGCTGCTGCCTACATTTTATATTAACATCGAATTATGATTTGACGAGTTTGATATCTTCACTAACATGCTTCATAAATATATGCCTACAAACCTTTTCTGCGCAGGGTGAGGAATAAATTCGACTGTTCGGTGTGACGCGCTGATGGTGGCTTTTAATATCAAACAGCAAAAATAAATGAATTCTATCGATTCATTTTCAAGATATAAGAACTTGAATTTGGAAAATCACTTTCTATTCACTCAATCAATGAAAATAATATCTAACTGTTTACCAACAAATAACATGCGACTCCGTTTAATTTTTTTTCATCCTCATTCACTTGATCTGAAAAATTTTGAGGTTCTTAAGAATCTATAAAAAGACGCAAATGCAAGTACCACAAAAATATGTATGAGATACTTTTTTCGCCAAATCGCAATTGTGGAAAGAATTGTCCATCCTGATAAATTATTTCTAACGATTCGTCTTCGAGAAAAGGAACTTGAAGTTGGGAAATCACTTTTCATTCACTCAATCAATAAAAACATTATCTGATAAAGCAACTGTCGCAATAATTATTATTGTCAATGAGCTAAATGTTCAAACTGCCTACCACCCATTTCCAAACAATAGTACAAGTTCTGTTCAAAATGAGACCTCACATTTCGTAGCATTTCCGGCGTTATTCGGTGGCATTCATCAATTTTCACCATTTAGCTCATTGACAATAATAATTATTGCGACAGTTGCTTCATCAGATAATGTTTTTATTGATTGAGTGAATAAAAAGTGATTTCCCACACTTCAAGTTCTTTATCTCGAAAACAAATCGATAGAATTAATTTATATTTGTTTGTTGTTTGCTTCCACAATTGCGATTTGGCGAAAAAATTATCTTCTTACATGAGTTTGTTGTACTCGCATTTGAGTCGAATTCGAGAAAACATCTTTTTATCGATTGTCAAGAACCTTAAATTGATTTCGATCAAGTGAATGAGGATGAAATAAAAATTTGAAACGGAACCGCATATTATTTGTTTGTAAACAGTTAGATCATTTCATTTCTTGACAATGATAATTACCTCTTTATTGATTGAGTGAATAAAAAGTGATTTCCTAACTTAAAGTTCCTATATTTCGAAAACGAATGCATAGAATTTTTTTTTTTGTTGTCTGATATTGAACACGCAGGTGAGTTAGCCGAGTGGTTAGGGATCCTGAATTTTTATGTCGTGTCGTTTCCTTTTTACCAACGAAGCTAAATTTACACGCGGCGGAGTTGTGATTTACCATGGTTCATATATGGGCACTAGAAAATCCACACATTATCAGACTGATTGGCAGAAAAGTTTCAAATTCTTGATCCCCACCGTCCCCAAATAGAGGATTTCGGATAAGGATTCAGTCATGCCACCACACAACTTTTGGCTTTAAAACTACTTACACGTACTAGGATTGAAATTGTCCATAACGGTGGAAATATTAAGATTTTCCATAAAATACATAACACTAGGAACTTCAGTTTTTTAGGGATTTTTGTTAAAAAATGGCGCTAAATTTAAAACTAGAGGAGAAGTGTTCGTGGTGCTAGAGCGTTTGCCTTTCACCCAGGCTACCCTGGTTCGATCTCCACCGCCTGTCACTGAGCTAATGTAGTTTGGAATCCACTTGAACCTAAGCTGTAGCTTCCGGATCTTCCTTGTTCACACAAGCTCTGCTTTCGAAGTGTTATCTTCGCAAACCAAGGTGATTCGTAAGATCAAATTTTACAGAAAAAGATTAGCCTGCTAGATCAACCTTATCGAAAGAGACAAAGATTGATAGTATAGTGTTTTAAAAAAAATTGAAGTAGAAATGTTCTCTACCTGTTGTTCTTGAATATTTTGTTCGTATATACATAAAACACTGGAATATTTGCACAATAATATGTATATTAACACGAAGAGGCAAGGAAAGCACTTTTGAAATAATGATGACAAGAACTACTATTTGGTGAACGGGTTAAGAATAAAAGCAACTTTTCCTTTTATAGATTTACTTTTGAAAATACAAAGATTTCCTCATGACACCTATTTTAGTTATACATAACAACAACATTGAATTATTCACTTTAATACCCCCCTTTAATAGAATATTTCTTGAGGTATTCGATTTTTCATTTCTCTAGGGCCTTGGTAATAATATCTTCCATCTTCAATTTTATCTTCGATGAAATAATGATATCTCGTATCGATATGTTTGATATGCTTGGGATCTTGAGGACATTTTGAGATCGCTATGTAGATCCTTGATTTGGTTTCGGAAACCTTATGTTCAAATCGGTTAAAATATTTTGAATATATTCAGCTTTAATTGATGACGAAGAAATTGTACCAATTTGTGATATACTTTCAGTGATATTTAGGTTACTTCAAAAACAGCTTCTCCCCACATGAACTTAGACATACTAGCATAATGAATCACCGATCTTGCTTTTTCCGTCAGAGTTCTGTTCATGTGTTCACTAACTCTGTTTTGCTGCGGGGTATAGTGAACAGTTTGTATCGCCTCACAACCTTTTTGCTTGCAAAAATCATGAAATTCTGAAGATTTGCACTCTTCACCATTATCACTTCTCAATCTTGAAATTTTAGCTCCAAAATGGGTAGTAGTCATTGCTTGATACTGTGAATACTTGTAAACTTCACCTTTACTTTGGAGTAGGTACACTATCGAAAAATGGGTATGATCAAGATCGAGGAAACTTGTAATTCCGATCAAAAACTGAATGAGTAGCGGTTTTTGGTTCCATTGTGATAAGTTTCCCCTTCTGATAAAAATTTCAACTTTTCAATAACGGTCGCAGAAGCGTAAAATTACAAGAAACCAACAAGTTTATAAACAATAAAAAATGTATTTCGTATTTCAGAAACCATCAGCATCGAATCACAAAAATATTTATGGGGCAAAAAGGCTTGAAACCGTGAAAAAAATATCTACCTATAGATTCTTAGAATCACTCGGCAATCTAGATGATGTAAGCCCTGAAACGTAACATGGGTTTCAAATTTGATCTTAATATTTGAAAAGATGAAAGAACTATAAAGAAAAAAAAGAAAGAAACATGAAACTCTGTAGATTGGTAACAAAGTGTTTGCGGAAACATGTCTATGAAAAATTTTGAAACACCCTGTGTAACTTGGGGCTGTTTAAATCCACCTGGAAATTTGAATGGCCAATAAGTAGAATGGAAAATTATTCTATCAAGCTTCTACTGACCTATCGCATTGCTATCTGTTTTATCGAATGTCATCAAGTTCATGGAATATTTGGAATGGAAACAAAATTTTGACGAATCGTTATGTATCAGAAGGTCAGAATGTGACCTTGGGTGTGAACTCTCGGTTATCTAATAACAAAATACATATCACAAGCTGGATCCGAATCCTCTAGCCATTTTGGTGCGACGGATTACGATTACTAAAAAGGTTTTATTTTATCAAAAATATATATATTTTAAAAAATACCATTTTTCAAATATACATTGCATTTCCCGGATAAATTATGAACCTATTTCGAAGAAATTTTCCACCATTCGATAGCCTGATTTCTTTGGACATTCTTCTTCAGGTGTTGTGGTATTGAGGTGTAATTATGGTGGTGTTGGGCCTATAAAGTTTCGCGCATTTTTTTTCTTCAGAGCGGTCAATTTCGACGCTCGGATGACTGAGAGCGCCATTGGCTTCTATAGATACCAATTCTATGAATTTTCTTTTGAGCCAATGTTTCTCCCTATTAAGCACACTACCCTCATCGCAAAGAATTCGATGGTACTCAGTCCAAGCATGTTCAGCAATTCCCAATTTAGATGTCTCCCCCCGTTTAGTCCAGTTTTTAGATTCGGTTATTCTCACGGATAACGGTCTCTCGGTTTCTCGTGAGAATCTCCATATTCATATGAACTTCGTAAATAAAGTTTTTACAGGATTCTGCTGAAGTGTCGAATTCATTCGGACGAGGCTAGTCTTCTCAGATAGAGGAACATTGGTTCAAGCAAAAATTCACAGAAACTGCGAATATCGAAGCCAATGCCGCTTTCAGTCAGCCGAAGGTAGAAATAGAAATCGTATGGAAACCGATCATAGACTGCTTTGGAAAGAAGAAAAAGTGCGAAACCACATGCGCCACAACACCACCATAATTACTTACACCTTAATTACACCACATAACCAGAACTATATAAGACCTCGTATCATCTAAACTTGTCAGTATTCACCTGTAGACGATTCCGGATACGAGAAACTGAAACTTTGTGAAAAAGTGAAAGAAGTCGAACATCTTTCAACACATTGAGACGATGGACGTAATCAATATACTACTACATCGTCTACAATCTTCAAACAAACGTTGATATAAGTACATAAGTTATCTACAATAGGAAGATATGTTTGTTTACATCATATTCCCATCCCTGTAATATTCTATAAAATGAAGTTATTTTTCATAAAAAGTTCTGTGTGGTCTATAACCGCATTGTGAATAATCAAAGCCTAAAATGTGTTAGTAAAAAAATGTCAATTTGGAACAGAAGTATAGTACTTCCATTTGTGACAATATCGAGAATTATTTTAATGAAGAGAAGTTTAGAACAACCCTAATTCCGTATCAACGTAAACTGTAAAATCATGAATCTTGGAAACTACAAAATTGACAAAACATTCGTATATGATAGCAAACATTATCAAAAATACGTGAGTGGAATGAGTTTCCTCAGGTACTACCTATGAATGTTGTGTCCCACAGGAATTCATTCTGCCACCAACATTATTCTCACCTCACATTAACGATTTGACGGAAAAAATCGTTTGTTCAGTCTACAGCTTGGCGGACCATAAAATAAGTTTATAGATTTCAACGCGAACCAAACACAAAAAAAGTCGATCTTGAAGTGTGAATGTTAGAAGTTATCATACCAATTGAAACCCCCTTTTGATTCATTACTAGATGTACCTCTCAAACTTGGTTTCCGTTTCGTGTCAAGAGCTTGCATACTTTCTGTCAACTGCTTATGAACCATGGGATACATATTCAATCTGTACTGAAATATTGTTTCCATATAGACGATATCTCCTAAACTCTGAACAATTATTCACCTTGCGTGAATGTATGTGCAATGAAAAGAGATATTTTTTGTGATTAATAATAATGAACGAACTATTGAACACTATGAATCCCTCGGTCTTCGACTTCCGCCCACTTTAAACCATCTAAGCGATGGTAAAATTTTCGGATATACCGAGGTTATCGATATTCTTGAAGACGACACTATGCATTAGCTTATCCTTATGTATTATATTAAAATTTTTTTCTTCTTGTTGCACAGTTTTGAAATTACCGGGACTTCAGAACTTCACAAAGCTCTCCAAAAAAACTATTATTTATAGTTGAGACCCGTTTATTATTAGGCATTTCAGAAGTAAACTATTGTTCATTACATTTTTTAACATATCTTAATTTTTTTAAATGATCTTTGCAATCAATGCCACTATAAATACCCAATAGAAAAAAAACAGTTTTCCTCCCTTTTGATATTATATTGTAATCCATATGGACCTTGGTGCTCGTGATGGTAGAGCGATCGCCTCTCAATTACTGGGGCATGGGTTTCATTCCCAGCATGGTCAAGGGCGACGTCTTCCCTAGCTCTCACAAGTCTTTCGAAGATTACGGAGGGTTGTGCTTGTAAGGGTGCAGCTGGTTGACGCAAATAGCAACACCAAAAATATAGTAAGAATACAATCAATATTATTAATTAAAATTACTGTAGTTGTTATTACTGTCGGAGCACAGCCGTCTTAATTCTCCCAGCCATGGTGAAGAAATTTGACAACACGGTGGAAGCGCCCTTCCATGCGACGACATCAATCACATAAGTCATTATATTGTGGAATGGTGGTTGTTGAAGAAGTCATTCTAGGGTGAATTATTTGTGATCTAATTGATGAACTAACATACGATTCATGTGAAATGGTTTACGAAGTATTGGTAAAAATCTAGTGTTCGATTTATCAGTGAAAGTATGTATTCGAAGCCCATCAAAAATGTTAAACTAAAATGTGATTGTGATGTTATCTACATATACCAATTTCTGCTTTTGAAGGGAATTTCTACTTCATTTATGTCAATATGCCTACTCGTTGCTGTGTGACAGGGTGCAAGTGTACTATTCTCAATAAAACCATATCTCAGTATTTTATTTCCCGAAAGAAGAGGAACTGCGAAAGACAAGAATTTCTCATAAAAATTGGAGCCCCTCTCAAAAGTCGATGTGCGATTCATTTTCATGATACTGATATCATCAGATATGAAATATTTCCTCTACGAGATGGATCAATAAAAAAAATCGATTGAACGTCCAAAGTTGATAAAAACTATAGTACCTTCAATTTTTTCCGAATTTACTCAAATATTTTTCGAAACCTGCGACATTGTTGAGAACTAACCCCGATGACAGAAGTCAGAAATGTTTAGATGTTCAAAATAATTTAGTAGAAGAGTTTGAAAAATCAGATATCATCCATAGTTACGACCAATTAGCTAGGGAATATGCCGAAAGAATAAAATTTTGTAATTGAAATTGGAAAATTGATCATACTGAAAGTAGCTAAACTTTATTTCTATCTATTAGGTTTGTAATCAGATGTTTTACTATCTGATAATGAGAATGAACTAAGAATAATTTCGCAAATCATAATATTGAATGAGATGCAGGTCCAAGTTTACCTTGATAATAATAAGTTGGAATCCAATGAATTGAAATAATAATAATAATAATACTCCCTCATAAACACTCATAGAGTGTACCCAAAGGCATAAAAATGGATTCTTACTTTTAATTTGATATCGAGTAGGTGGTCACAACTTGAAAATATTCTGGCAAGGTTCGGAAGCAACTCGAATCAGACCGATGCAAATATTTTGAAGGATAAAAATCTGATATATTTGAAAAAAGCCCTATCTTGTGAATTGAGAGAAATGTAAGGGACATTGTTAATATTATTATCATCATTAGTTTCCTTTTAGTTCAGGAAGTACACTATTATTATTTTTTCATTGTTTATCCATTTATATATTTTTTCTACACACGCTTAACAAAGTAGCCTTTGACGCTTTCAGATTTCAACGCAAAGTTGACGTTTTCCGTGAAATGTCATTTTGTGACAGCATTTGCGCTCTAGAGCGAAAATATTTCGAAAACGCTCGCTTCTCCAACGCATTTCTGCATGATGATTGATGATAGTGACAGTGAATTATCAAACACTCCTTCTGATGTAGCAGAAAGTGAAAAAATTGATACTTTGAATCTCCTACCAGAGAAATCAAAGGGGGAATTAATGTTAGATGGATCTGCTGATCGTCCATCAGGTTCAGGAATAATGATTAAAGAGTGTCACAATTGTACATTCAATTTTAGTAAAGTCAATGATAAATTAAATTAAATTATTATTATAAACTGTGTTCGATATTCCGCTTCGCGTCGCGCGATAACTCTCTTTGTCAAGCGACAATATATCACTTTGCGCTATTAATACACAAATAGCTATTTATTTTCTGTTGTTTTTTCTCTCTGTGATAGACAGAATTTTATTTTATTTCATTTTATCTGTAAAAAGTCAGGGATCATCTCTATGGTTTGGATACTCACCAGAAAAAAAATTAGAAAAAAACTTTCGAAATGTGAATTTTAGGGCATGGAAAAACCGATCTTAACAGTTTTTCCGTTTCTAAGAAATTGGATACATTGCGATGAAGAAAATGAAACAAGCATATTAATCAGTGTTTTTTTTCTCTGAAAATTCACTCTCCTATGTTTTTTCCTAGTTATTCCAACAAGCCGAGAAATTGACATTATCGAAGAAATAGGTCGGTGGTCAAATGGATTACAGCGCGGTGTTGCCGATTTTCTCACCACGGCTCGGAGATTAGGACGGCTATGTCAGAGTTCATTACTCCATTAAAATGCAGAGTAGATAGAGTTTACGCGAAGTGAGTTTCTGAACGATTGTCAATAAATACTTCATCCAGCGAGAACATGTTTTCGAACAATTCGGAGTAAGCAATCCTTACTCAGAGTAATACGTTTAAAGTTTATGAACACAACCATGAGTATTTATGTCGTCACAGCTTTGATGTAACCTTTTTGTTGAACGGGTTCCATCTCGTTGCTTGAGTTTGAGTTCAATGTCCAAGACCAAGTGCTTTTCTTCCAAAGTAAATTCATCCATGTAAAACAGATGGGTGACCTGATGCCCCCGGTTACTGGGTGTGCTGCAGTTATTCCAGTAGGTTTAGTTTAGTGCAACGGTTAACGGCAATAGCGACGCACGTTTCTTCAGGAGCTCAAATCTCATTATTTTACCAAGAAACGTGAGTATACGATATTTAATAAATCTACTTATTCATACACAAGTCTAGGTGGGGAGAGTTAATAAATAGTAAAATGAATTGAAGTAGCAAAAAACCTAGGGCTACCTTTATTCTCATATTATTACGTCTATTGAGATACAATGTGTGTAGTCCAACATTGTATGGTGTTAAATCATGAACCTTGGACAAAAAAAATATGAAAAACTTTGAAAGTTTTCAGATGTGAAGCTAGAGTCGAATACTGAAGAAAAGATGGGTTGACAAGGTGAAAACTAAAAATTCTCCACCGGATAAATAAAGAACAAGTAGTTGTAAAAAGCATAAATAAGAAATATCGAGTCCACATAATAAAATAAAAGACAAATTTTCCTTACTATAGAATATAATGCAAGGCAAATTTAAAGGACCAAGCAACCGAGTCGCAGAAGAATTTCTTATATCTTGGTAATGAATTTTGAGCGAGTTCCACTAACGAATTGTTTGAAACAGCTGTGAATGAAGTAAGGATAGCTGTGATGATATCTTTTTCACTAGAGAAGTTGCACACAAGAAAAAGAAGAATGAGAAATATGCTCAATTCATTGAATGTTATAAGTTATTGCTAAATAATTAGTGATAATAATAACATTATGTTTGTTTATTTATCTGAAGAAATTCTCAACTTTTCAAGTTTGATGCCTTGCAAGAACAAAATATTCTGATTCTCAACTACAGTTCTATGAATTGACGTCAGAATGGCGTATCGGGGATATTTGATAAATGTTATTTTGGCATTCCATTCATTTATTCATATTCTGACAAAGTACAAACTCATCAAATGTAATCAAAGAATGGCATTTAGTTATAATATTCTCTTCGAATGGCACATCGTATAACTAGTGGCGGTTCTAAGAATTAATGTCGGGCTGGACCTGGAGTATTCGGTAGAAAATACATTCATAAAAATGAAATGTTTAACAATTGACACGTTGCATGCTGACAACGTCAGTGTGTAGTTTTGCGAGATGCTAACGACGCCGCAACTGGCGTTTTCCTAGTATTTGAGAATGAGTGGATTTTTTTCCTGTGAATTGAATAATGATCTCATCCTCGAAAACTCGATGGTATATTTTTCCACTTTCATAACGGAAACTTCGTATTCATCGATTTTATTGTGAAAGGAATAATTTTTTACCACGTTTCTACCCATTCTTGTTAATCTGCAATTTTGCAAGAGCACTCTGACCCTCTTCTAATAGTCCAAATGATATGAAATTTAACGGGTGTTTATAATTCCGGTGACCGTGCATTATGAAATTTTTGTTAAAGCAAAAACAAAATGGCGGCTCCATGATGGTAGATGAGAAAATTATGAATGTTTTTGACAAAATTCATTATTTGAACGTGGTGGACGAGATTTGTAAATATAGTCCAATTATTTTCAAAATGGTTATGTGGGAATTTTCGGTGTCGGAGATTAGGAATTTTTTGTCAAAATTCATAGATTCAAAATGGTGGATGGAATTTGTGAATAAAGTCCGACTCTATTCTATTCTATTTCGGGCCGGAGATTATTCTTTATCTCAATCATTAATTCAAGGTGGCGGACGAGATTCGAGGATATGGTCTGATTATATTCAAAATGTTTAATTTTAGTATTGAAATTTGAAAAATTGTTTGATCATAATGTAACTGATACGCATTTTTAACATAAACAAGAATATTTAAGGCGAATGAAAGGTTACCAAATACCGTATCCTTCCTCAATTTGTTCTGTGAACAAATATTACATCTCTATGTTCGGCTACGATGGAGTTATTTCAGTTAATTTATGAGTTGTACCTTGTCTTGAATGAGCTGGTGGTATTGATGGTGTTTTTGTCGTTCTTGAAAAAGAATTTTTCGAACAAAATAAAATTCAGAAATACTATTGATCATAACCATAAGGAAAATTCAATTAAATTTTTAGAACCTTCGTTGGCGCTTCTTATTGATCTATAATATACAGGGTGTTCCATTAGAAATTGCGAAGATCACATGTTTATTAAAAATGTTTGTCAAGATGTTTTTCGCACCCTGTATATCACCGGTTATATTCGAATCGTGATAGGAATCGCACGTTATAAGGTAAGACCTCGTTAATCCTTAGCTTACACAAGTTTCGACTTCTGAGGGATGTTGTTCGTAGGGGGATGACAACTGGTTTACGGAAAAAACAATTTTAATTTTTAAATATTTTAATCTTATTAAAATTTATTTAAATGGGACTTGTTACAACTGTATTTTTCAAAATGAAACTGTCATGCTAGAAATCTCGAAATCCGTCAATATTTTCGAAAAAAAGATCACCATAAATAGGTACTTTTTATTTACCATGTTGAAACCGATAAACTGATAAAAAATAAGTAAATGCCATCATTTTAATTTTGTAGAGCTCAGAAAATAGCATACTTTTTCTGATAAAATCATCCATCGATCTAAAAATGAAAATGGGATATTGGACGTCTGTGGTGTCACTCAATGAGAACCAAGGAAGTTTTTTCCTTCACAATACTAGTAATTTGATTCCTAGAAATCCCAGATGCAGTTTAGTAATCCCACTGATGAAGTTAACTTGGTTAACGAAATGCACATCTAGGAATGAAATTACTAGTGTGGTGAAGGGGAAAACTTCTTTTGTTCTCATATATCTATCTATTACCATAATGGAATGTCTCTCTAAGTTGAAACCATACAAAAAACTTTGTTATTATTCGTTTTCAGAGCAAAAAAGGTATTCTTCATAAAAAGTTCTGCATGTTCTGAAATCTTGACATACCATAATCAGATATCAAGTTCTTAGTCAGTCAGTCAGTTTATCAAAAAAATATGAATGTCACGAAAAAATTAAGTAATTTTATATTTGACGATATCGAAAACTGTTATTGCAAAAAGTTGTTCAGAACTGAAAACTATTTTAATATGCAATTACATCCATTTGCAATGAAAAATTAGGTTTTGTTAACTTTTACTAATTTTTCTATTTTGAATTAACATTTATCTCTTGTGATTATGAATCACGTGATAACCTTTTCGTTTCTAAAGGTTTTTTATCATTTTTGTAATTTAAATATGTTAATAACAATTTTCGATATTGTCAAGTACAAAGGTATTATAGTCTTGAGTAAAATTAATATTTTTGGACAAACCGAGCATAGATCTGAAAAAAGTTGATATCTGATAATTGTATTCTAGATTTGAGAACATGCAGAAATTTTATGAGGAATAACTTTTTTCCCTATTATTAATAATAAAAAAAATTCTCATATGGTTCCAATTTATTGAGACATAATGTATCAGCGATACTTTACATCATTTACCGAAACAGAAATCGGATTATGAGGGAGTTGAGAAAAGAGGCAGGAGTAAATACTTTTTGTTTTGGCAGGTATGAGTGAGACCTGTCTCGATACTCTCGAAACGTTGCATATAGTCCAGTGAAGATAACAGTTCCTGTTTTTGTGTAATTATTCCATATTAAACAAAATTTAGATGAAATTTGGATCCTCCGTAAACCGCGCCGGAGGTTTAGGAAAATCTTCTGTTTTCCAAAATGAAAACAACAAATATTTTTTTATCAACATTTGTCTTCTGTTTCATTTTCGGTTTTTAAAAAATTTTTTTCTTGGTTGGCCTGGTGCTTGGTTCCTTATTGCCTATTTTGGTGGTGCTATAAACCTAACTGGACTGGATTATTGTGAGATTTGATAATACACTGAATTCCTTTCGAAATTACGAACAAAGTCATTTACATATCCAAATGTAGAATTATCTGTGACTGAAAATGGAGTTGTAGTCTTCATCTTCGATCACCACCACCAACACACAAAAAAAACAATCAATGAAATTGAAAATTTTTGCGCTAAGATTTTTCAACAGATGTATCTACTAATAGGAGAATTTTGACAAAAAATTCATAGTCACCGACCTCGAGAACCCTATCACACCACCGCTATCTTGAAGCCGCCATTTTTGTTTCCTTTTACATAATTTCCATAATGCAGTACATGAACACCCTGCCAAATTTCAAGTTATTCGTAGTGGGTCAAAATGCACTTGCAAAATGTGCAGACAAACAAGAAAGCAAGTTTATAAAAAACGTGTTAGGTAAAAGATTTAATTTCATCCACAATAAACTCGATGATGACGAAGTTTCCATTAAAGTAAAATATAGCTCTCGAGGATGAGGGTGAGCTAATGAATCAATTGTGAGAAAATATCTTCATTCAGAATTGTTTCCATCCCCAAAAACTAGGCAAACGCCATTTGCGGTATCGCAAAATCATACAATGACGCCGATTGGCGTCATTAGCATACAACGTGTTAAAACAAGGTAATGTCGCGATGAAAACAAAAAAATCTATATAACAATAATAAAATGGAATAGATACGGGTCATATCATTTCTATTGAAAAGGTTGCCTGTTAACCATCAACCCAGACTTCAAAATAACTATTATTCACAAGCCTTGTTTCAATGTCTTCATACTCGTCTTGTCCACTTTTATTAGTTTTCCGAGGTTTAGTGTGAAACATTTGTCATGTACATCCTTGTATCATTTTATTTGTGAGATATCTCAAATCGAAAATGGCGCTAAGAAAGACATTTTGCATAGGCCAGGCATACTGCTCCTATTTTCCACCTCGTGGCGCCGCCATTGCGTTCAAACCTATGAATGTGATTTGCTTTTCAAATTCCTCAAGAAATCAAATTCTTCAACTTTGGAAAACTGAAAATTTGAGATTTTTTTCAAAATTGACTATTGTCAGCTTTCACGCTGGCGTCAATATTTTGGTTGGTTTCCGGGTTTTGCATGGTTTCAGTTGGTACGTCTAGAAGAGTACTTCGACCACGCCACTGAAGATGACTGCCGCAGTTGCAGTCGAAACGTTTGGAGATTTAAACCAAAGAAGACCACGGCAAAATCCGGAAACCAACCAAAAAAAATTGACTATTTACCTTATAGCGCGATCCTAAGGATTCTCAACAACTGGAAGTTTGAAAATTCGTTGATTCACTTCAGAAAACATGTTAATAACCCTTTTTCATCAAAATGTTCGAATGTGTTGAAAATTGTATGTGAAAATTTGTATTCATCTACAAATTATCTTCAAGACTGATATTTATTATTAATGAATTAGTTTTATTGGGATGAAAGCCATGCTGAATGCTAAAGATTTACTTCAATAAAGTAAAAAAAATAGGGTTTAGTCAAATCAAAATATTGAAAAATCATACTAATATGTTCTACTGAAGTTTTGAATCATTGGCTTTATTTTTCCAGTAATACTATCTCACAGTCAAACTGGTATCAATAATTTTGTTTTAGAAATATTCAGAATAATTTTTCAGTACAGATCACCAAATAACTTGAAAGTGTCACTGAAACACAAAATGAACAGCATGGTAACCTGGTGCTGTTGACACTTGGAATACACAACTTGAAAATATCATGACTGAAGAAGTGAGTATGTGCTCAATGTGATTTGAAAAACTTTCAGGATCTCAAGCAATTCATGGACAATGCCACTGAAGGATTTATATATATGAGTTTAGGAAGTAATGTACGAAGCAAGGACCTCAATAAAAATACGTTAAGAAGTATCATTGAAGTCTTTCAAGAACTGCCATACAAAGTTGTCTGGAAGTTTGAAGTTGAAGAAGGGGATAACTTGGAAGGAAAACCAGATAATGTTAAAATTGTGAAATGGGCACCACAACAACTTGTACTCAGTATGTATAATAATGTCATTGAATAAGGTTTATATAAATAAAACTGCTGGATTCTGAATATCGAGTCGGGTCGTGCCGATCAGAAAGCCAAGCAATCGTGGAATCGGTTACTGGATGAATGGCTCACTTGGACGGACATTTTTTGTATGAATTCTCGAAACACTGCTTGGGGAATGCAAGTTGAAAGGTTGGGCCTTCGTCTTTCCCCAGGTCGTACAAGTCTCCTGAAGGCTTCTAAGGGCTGCGCGTAGGGGTGCAGCTGAATGACGGATAGAACAAATCTCAGAACATAACACATAGTTTATGTTTATTATAGAAAACTAAAAGATGTGTTATATCTGCGAAATATTCACTTTATAGATTTGTGAGTAAAATATCACGACACAAATAGACAAGATAATATCATTGATAGAGCAAATTAAAGGATTACCATGTCATGAAGGCCATGAGTCGTGTCATACCATGAAGACAACAAATGGCATTTTCCAGTCAAATCTAGATAATACGGGTACCTATTTTTGAGCTTCACCATGGGGATCTCAGATATTATGAGAGACACGTGTTCCATTAAATTATGACAAAGTTGCGCATTTCTATGTTGATTTTTTTTGTTAGGTGTTGAGAGTAACAGCGATTGCTAAGATTAGCCACTCTGTGTAGTGGGTAGGTTGTGTTACTGACTCCAAACGCCTCCTTTGGAGCAGCACTGTTCATTTGAACGCAACAGTGAATCGTTCAGAACTCACCTCAGTCAAGCCGCGAGATTTTAAAAATCGGTGAAATTAAGTAATAAAAATCTTCCCCGACTGCGGCTCGAACCCTGGACCTTTGAACTTAAACTTAAACGACAGACGACGGACGACGGACGACGGACGACGGACGACGGACGACGGACGACGGACGACGGACGACGGACGACGGACGACGGACGACGGACGACGGACGACGGACGACGGACGACGGACGACGGACGACGGACGACGGACGACGGACGACGGACGACGGACGACGGACGACGGACGACGGACGACGGACGACGGACGACGGACGACGGACGACGGACGACGGACGACGGACGACGGACGACGGACGACGGACGACGGACGACGGACGACGGACGACAGACGACAGACGACAGACGACAGACGACAGACGACAGACGACAGACGACAGACGACAGACGACAGACGACAGATGACAGACGACAGACGACAGACGACAGACGACAGACGACAGGAAGAGAGATGAGAGACACACTATTTGAACTTTGTTCAACTTATTGCTTTCACTCTTCCGGGAGTATGTGGTACTGAGTTGTTGTAAGTAACGGCTTCATTCGTAGGGAAATACTATGAGGCTTTTAAATGTTATCGTTCTTTTCATTGAACAGGACGACTGTTTTCTTGTCCGATCTATATTAGAACTGATGAGAGGAAAAAAACTTGAAACATGCATGTATGCAGGTAGACATTTCCAACAAAATGAAAGATAGTATTCAATGGCTTTATTGCATAAATAGATGACATCTGTAATCCAATGTCCGTATGGGGAAGTAGTTGTTTTCTGTGCTAATTCCTATCTGAAAAAATAATATTGAAATAGTATTTGCTTCAATTCAAAAACAAGTTGAAAAAATCAAACAAAAAGATATCTATGTGGATTTCATTAAAATAGTTGGACAGAAATTCACACCTAATCATTACCAAGGTAAACTTGGGCCAGCATTCCATTCAATATTAAAATTTGTGAAGTCGATTCATGCTAATTATCAGATAATGCGCAAATTTTTTTATCAATCCATCTGATAGAGGACATTTTTCAAACGTGATCATACGTATCAGTATCATGAAACGCACATATAGCAGACTTTCGAGAGGGGCTCCATTTTTG
Source organism: Chrysolina americana (assembly GCA_958502065.1). Lineage (NCBI taxonomy): Eukaryota > Metazoa > Arthropoda > Insecta > Coleoptera > Chrysomelidae > Chrysolina > Chrysolina americana. Next base: position 73,483,996 of record OY293411.1, read on the forward strand.
ACAAGGTATTTCAGAAATCCACTTCTTCCGCAATTCCTCGTCTTTCGTGAAAGACATTACTGATACATGTTTTTTTTTTGAAAATCGTAATTCGACTTACACACTATCACACATTCACGACTAGGCATATTGGCATAAATAAAGTAGACATTCTCTCCAAAAGCAAAAAATGGATTAAGTACATAACCCTCTGGGGATCTGAGGAGTTATTACAGGCCAGAATGGCACTGATTTTTGGAAGGAAATTCATGAAATTTCTCGACACCCCATTCAAGGTATGGGATCTTTGTAGAAAGAATACGTTTAAGTCCTTAATGAATATATTTTTGGTATGGTTTGGTATTCTTCTTCCTAACCAAGGGTCATACTAAATTCAGTAATGTCTAAAAATCACCAGTAGTCATTAATAATAGCTTACTGTTCCAGTATCCAGCATCGATATAATTTTCGCATCCATTCTTTTCCATTCTGCAGTTTTTTATATTCCACAAATGGTGAGAAACTCACCGAATCCTATCAACCAGTCTTTATTCAAATTATATGTATACGATCCAACGTAAATATGCACTACACTACAGTTTGAGCACTTGGGAACGCAAAGAATACCGCACACAGCACGAACATCTAGAACGGAACGAACATTTGCTCGCCTTGTTCATTCATGCGCGCTCTGCTTTATTCTGTTCGTTCGGCCTGAAATGTTCAAGTCAGGACGCAGCCTAAGATTATAATTTGTAGAAGAGTTGGTTCCATCAATTCAAATAAGTAAATAAAATAAATAAAATTTGTCACTGGATGGTTGAAATTTCAAATATGAAAATCCACAACACCCTTCAACGCATGTCTTTATATTCTAGTTGCCAGCAATGCTCAGTAGTTTTTTTTTATGTAAACATGTAATTTTATGAAGAAGTGACGACAAAGTTGTGTGAAGATTGTACTCGACGGATTGATCTCGATGAAACTGCTAATGGAGGAACGAATGCTAGTAATGAAAATAATTATCAAATAGAGAAAGATGGCCAGTGATGTTGTAGAAAAGTGAGCAAGTTTTTAAGTGAAACATCACCTACAAAACGAATTTCTTTTTGTTCGGTGTATGTCTAGGAGCGAAATCATAAACATATGACTGAAAGTGAAATAAATTTTGCCAGGAATCACATTAACACATTTTTTAAATAAATTCGTGATTTTCCCAAGACACATATAAATGTAGGATAATTTAGGAGAATGGAGAATGGAGAATGACAGCGTATCACATCTAGATCACAATATACATGAAAAATAAAGGTCTTCTTCATTTACATAAATTGCCACTTTTTTACATTCTAATGTCGATACTGTGGGTTTTTCATGATTTAATTTTTTCATTACTCATATCCTCAAAGTTATACATATTTTTGAATTAGCAATTGAGATATTAAAAACGAAATCATAAATCGATTGTAAGTTCAAAGTTCAAACTAAAAAAATCGAAAAGAAATTTGTCGCGAGTTCAGAGATTATCTGATATTATACAGGTGTAAAAAAATAACTTTACTGTTGTTATGTAAATATCTACAATCTGAATGAATACATCGATAATATTTTGTTGAATGATCAAAAGCTTCTCGAATGTGCAACAGGCAATGTCTAAATTACTCGGTTTGTGAGAAACAGAAGCAAGGTTTAATGTTAATATTCAGATATTACGTTATCATTCAAAGCCATGATATAAACGCACGCCTCTAGACCAGCTTGGAACGCATTTGTAAAATACTCTTGATGTATTTTCATAATGGTCTATGCCCTAATATTATAGTCCAAACGTCGATCTTCAATGAATATCATGTATTGAAATGAGGTATTGGTCTGTACTCTATTGGAAATGACAAATCTCTGTTTCTAGGTGAAAAGCGTTTGAAATGCTTTTCACCAATAGCTAATTGGTAGCACAAATCATTGAAAACTTCCAATTGCATTGGTAAGGGCTGGAGTGTCTGAGCTATGTGATTAAGGATACTTGAATACTTTTCTGCAGGATGCAAGGTTACCTCCCAATGCAACATAAAATAAAAGAAACTATAAATAACCCCAAAATCATCTTACATAAACACAATGAAATTTGTTGAGACAATCGACTTGAAAAAACAATTGGAATGAAATTAAACGAATAAAAAATATCTAGGAGCAGTCTGTCAACTAATTCGCAAAACTTGACAGAAATTTTGCTGGCAATATAATTAATGACCATTCATGAAAATTCAACAAGAAAACAATACCAAACTCCTTTGCACTTGAAAGAACTCATGGAGCAGAACTAAGAGAGTAAAAAACAAAAGAGTCAGCATAGAAATTCTCAATAAATTTCATTCAGTTTCATATATGTTCCGCCAGGAAAAACTATAATATATTTACACATATAATACAGTAACATTACTGTTCACTTCAGTAATGGGACAATGACAACAGAGAGATAAATGCAAAATATGACAGACCCACACAAGCAATGAAACAGGTATGAATATGGATCGGTTTTTGAATCGTCTGTTAATAGTCTCAGATAGCTGGCCCGATACCGGGGAAAAAATATTCCATAAAAACCGTACTTACATCTTTCCTTCATGTGCAGTTGGACAGCTGTTGTAAGACTCGATATAAGGAACAGACGTACTGTCTCAACAGTTGGTTAATCGATCTGTTCTCTTTCGGTTTTGGGCTTGAGGATTATTAGCTGTCAGCTAGCTAGTCGAGACTTTCAACTGACCAATGAGAAACCGTACCTAAGGGCTACCAAGAATTTTTCCCACATTACGTTTTGTCCATTCGACATGAAAAGCAGGTATACAAAGTCTCAAAGTTTGGGTAATCATTTATTATCTTCTGATTCTGGGCCAGAGGACTATTTGCCAATAGCCAGATAGGTTAGGTTAGGTTTGAACGTGAGTGGACCCATATCTTGCCCTCCACTGCGGCCAATGGCCTATTGTGACTCACCCTTTGGTTATATTTCTCCCAGTATATCCAATCTCTTAAGGAAATTAAGGAATACGTTGGGAGAACAATTTACCAGATTCTCTGGCCTTACTGTTGTATTTCCAAATGTTGAAAATGTGGTTCTGGCCGCTGCGGGGCATGTACATAAAATGTGTTTAGCCGTTTTATCCTCCTCCATACAAAGACGGCACTCTGCGTCTTGTGCATGTCGATTTTATGCATGTGGTGGTGTTTGAGTTTGCAGTGGCCAGTAAGCAAACCTATTATAACTCTGAGATGTACCCTACTGAGTTCTAGCAGTTTGTCAGAGTCCTGTTTTTTCCTTGTGCAAGCAATAAATGCTCTGGAATGGGCTAGGCCCGGTAGACTACGCCAATACTCGAGTCTTTTTTTGTCTGCCCAGGATGTTATAACATTCTTGGCAGTGCTATACCGATTACCGGTTCTGGCCCAGTGAACGTTATTTCGCCCCCCTTTTGCTATTTCATTCCCTTCTAGGCCCGTGTGACCTGGTATCCAGACTAGGTTAACGTTGTTGCGTTGTGCCAGTCGGTTTAAAGTATCTCAGCAGTTCCATACCGCTCTGGATTTAAAGCAGTTGGATTCAAGCGCTTTCAGTGCTGTTCGACTATCTGAAAATATTTTTATTGTTTTTTGTGTGTGGTGTCGATTTTCCAGATCCATTGCACACATTTAAATGGCATATACCTCTGCCTGGAATACCGTAACTAATTTACCCATACTAAATGAGCGTTTCACATCTTGGTTCATATTCCGGCTCTGACGCCTTCCAAAGTTGTGGAACCATCGGTAAACCAAAGTTCATTTGCCCTACATAGGTCAGTATCATTCCGAACCCAGTCTTCTCTTTCAGGGAAGACCACAGTGTAGGGCGTGTGAACGTTGATAGTTTTGGGCATGATGTCTGAGGGCATTCTCAGAATGTTGTGAGCTATTATGCCCCCCAGCATGCTGCTGCTTCTCATGACCATTGCCTGCGGTACACTCATGCCCATTTTGCCTCTCTCTCCAGAGCTATGTGAAGAGGAAGTAATCCGAGAAGGGCTTCCATTGCTGCCGTTGGCGTGGAGCGAATGGCCCCCAGTAATCGCCAGACACGCTTGTCTCTGTAGTCCGTTAAGTTTAGCCTGGGCCATTTTTTTGTTGGCCCTTGCTCCACCGGACTACAGAGCCATACGAGATTATTGGTCGTATGACGATCACGTAGAGCCAGTATACTTGTTTTGGTGACATGCCCCATATTTTGCCACATATTCTGCGGCATGTCCATAATGATAGTCTTTTCCAGATGCGAGTTCCAATTTAGCATTTTATCTAGGGTTATTCCCAGATATTTTCTTCACTCGCGAAAGAAATTGTTACACTATTGATGGAATATAGATCACCCTAGTCGCGGTCCAGTTAGATGGAATATGGTTCCAAACTAGACTGGCTCTGAAGAGTCTTATAAGCATAAGTACAATATGTCCCAGTCCAATTTGTAACTGAGCTGGAGCTATGCCATCCTTTCCTGCGGCGACTTGTAAGGTTGGAACGAGTTAACCACCCATCTTATCGCCTGTGGTGTGATTATTTTGTTGGCAACCACCCAGTCAGATATCTGAGACTCCTAACCAAACATTAGAAAAGTGACCCTAAAAGTAATAACTGACAACTAGCTACCTATCAGATTTAAAACAAAGAATAAAATCACCACATCGATCAACTGAAAAAGAGCTCCGCTGACATAGCACCCTTGTTGTCCCAGATACTGAATACCTCTAGGCTAAAACTGTTGTTTCACCTATACATTAGAAAGACGACCGCCTCTCAGTCCTCAACTACAAACCTATTGTCTATACTTTCAAAAATATTGAAAAAGGATATTCGCAGAATGATCAATTTTTTTGTTATAAAATACTAATGAACCAAAACCAGCATGGGTTCAGAAAAAACTACTCAACCGAAACGGCAACCACCTCCTTTGTGCAACTTACTAATGACAAGATGGATAAAAGGAAATTATATTTGGTTTGTTTTTTGATCTCTTGCGAGCCTTTGACAGCCTCATTTTCGATTTTATACTATCAAAATTATCAAAAATTGGATTGCGCGTTTTTTTTATATCTGGGCTTCGACTCCTATGATCATTAGCTACTCGTGCTATGAATGGTTATAAAATAATAACGAAGAGAAAATTAAATAAATCAGAAATTTCAGTTTGTCTTATGAAACGGATTAGTTTCTGTAAATTTTGAGAATCGCTATTGAGAATTTGGGAAGTATTTTTCATTATCATTAGGTCTTGAATGGTATCTTCATATAATACGCATTCTTCAGAAATATACTTCACAGAAAGTGTTTCTTCACACACATCACATTCTGGTAGTCCTTCACCCCTCAGGAGGATGTCAGATATGTGTGACCAATGCGAAGTCTGGTGATTGCCACCTTTTCTCTCCTTTTCAGATCAGGAGGAAATCTCCATGGCCCCATATCAGGTTTGATCGAATTCAGTTTTGCTTCTGTGCTCTTCCTGCCATTTCGCATTTGTTTTCAGTATGAAAAAAAATGTCATGTCCTCTGATCGGATCTGTAGTCTATCAATGTGTTTGCGAAAACTCATTGTCAAGGTTAATAATGAAATTTCAGATGAATCTCTCGTTTAATCTGGAATACCACAATGAAGTGTGCTTGGTCCCTTGATTTATACTTTATTTATCAATGATTCACCTGATTACATAATCGAAGACATGTATGCAGATGATACCTCTGTAGATTCCGTTAAAGATCCAAAATATTTTATTTAGAAAACACAGTTCACTATTCAGTACCTACCAAACGTAAATGTATGGGTACAGTACTGGATGAAAATCTAGGGACGGATACATCAATATTAATATTTGCTCTACACTAAATAAACAATACTCTGCCATAAATAATTCGAACTCAATGGAGATATCCAACAAGACAAAAAATTCAATTCAGATTACAAAATGTGTGATACTTAAGGTATAACAAATCAGCAGACTATGCTGGTGTGCAGTATTTCCACATTTTACCTAACAATTCAAAGAATATAACAAGCCTGGTCTGATTCAAAAGTAGAATGAGTCGTTTCTGATCACGAATACATTCTATAATATACTGGAATTTATCTCCCACGGCCAAATGAACTGATAGGCGCTGATAAATTCGTTTGGTCTTATATATTTCATTCAAGTTTTTAAAACCATTCTTATTTAATTGTGATCTGATATTTACTCATAAGCCTATCGTGTCCAATATGACATATTGTGTCTGTTGTAATGTGACTTTTGAATGGTAATTTTTATATTTATGACTTGTCAGTAAGATGAAAATTGGTAATTTTATGATCAATGATACTGTCTGTCTGTCTATTATTGTATATGGTTTTGTTAACCATGTTATCCAATGTTTATATCAATGATGTCATCCCTCTTTTCAACAAGAAAAAGACAACCTTCAAGAAATATTTCCAGTAAGAAGAATAATGTTCAGTAACTGACCATAGTTGACATATTTTTAATTTATTCAATAACAACTTCTGTTGTCATATCTAACCAAAATAATCGATACGTATTGTTCAAATTGTTGTTCAATCATTATTTCCGTCAATCGGCTGCACCCTTACGAGCACAACCCTCAGAAGTATTCGAAAGACTTGTGCGAGCTAGGGAAGACGTAGCCCAAACCCTTTAACGTGCGATGCCATAACGTGTAATGAATATTATATATAGAATAAACTGAACGTTTAATTCAATGAATCCCAACAAACACCTCCAAAAACATCAAAGGCAACAAAAATTTTAACAGACCCCAATTTCACTCATCTGAATGTTGTATTTCAGTTTCTTTTTTATATCAACTCAGAACCGTACTAGCAAATTATTTTTCAAGAACACCTCTAACTCTCAAAATATTCTGTAATATTGGTCAATATTTAGGCAAAGATTCAAACATTCTATGGAATACTCTTTATTAAACTTCGTATTGCAAATTTGTTACTGAATTTTTAACTTTTTCCAGAACATCCAAATATTAAACTATTTGTAACTCAAGGAGGTCTACAATCTTTAGAAGAAGCGGTTTACAGCAATGTTCCATTGGTGGTTATACCATATTTTGCAGACCAGTTCAAGAACGCAAGATTAATGGAATACAAAGGAATAGGAAGAAAAGTTGGACGAAAGCCATTTGTTGAACATCAAGAATTTAAAAATGCCATAGTGGAAGTTATAACAGATTCAAGGTATCCTACTTTACATATATTCAGTTCTCAAAATTTATTGATATGATCGGTGTGTGAGGTTACCAAAAAATTATCAGTATGTTCCAAAACTGTATCTACTGTTATCTCGTGCAAGTCTGATAACTGAAGGACCTCCATAAAAGTTCTGTTCTGAATGGAAATAGGTACAATATTCCCAGATGTCTAATGTTAACATTATAAACGTCAATGCGGAATGTTATTTTTCTTTGTAGATGGAACTCTTCTGTTTTCCATATTTAATTAACCAGCTTCACACATTTTGTTGGAATTTCTCTCATGCCTACTTTATACATTGACAGTAAAATTTTGTATTTCATGGATATTTTCACTATATTCGTTGAATTTTATCGGCATAATTAAAATTTGATAAGATGAATTATCTTTTTTGGTTATATCAAACATTCGTTTGGAGGTGCATCCATTAAGGATAACGATACGCCCGCTCCAACAGCGCAATCCAATATCCAAATACTACAGTAAAAATTCATGGCACGTTACAACACTTAAATATCTACATATCCTGAAACTATCAATGAGTCACAGATGGGGTAGGGTGAAGTTATATCGCATTTACCGACGAGGGGCTTACTTTTGCCCTGCTAAGCTGTCAGCGAGCGGGCGAAATCGGAAATCGTCTCACACTTGCCCTAGAGCCCTAGAGCTGCTTTGTTATGTAGGCGATTTAATGCTGTTGGTGCTAAGCCTGGGAGTTGCTAGACTTCCCTGCATTCTTCAAGTTGAACGGGGGTATTGTTCGTTTATATGTAAGACATCAAGCTATTGGGGCCATGTATTATCGAGTTGTCAGTAGGCCCCAGGAAAATGTCGAAAAAACTGTGTTTGAACTGTGGGAAATATGCAGTGCCTGATAGATGAGTCCTCCATGCCTTCGTCGTCTGTTATGGTAGGCTCGGACCACTTTCATATCCCTAGCAACGGGCTTCATAGCATATGGTATCTGTAGAATTTATGAGACTGTCATTTGATAATTTCTTCGATGGATGGAAATCGGCCAGCTCCCTCAACGCATATAGCTCAATAAATCTGTCACTATTTGTGACCACATGGAGTAATTTGTTTTGCATTCTCTCCATTCACCCGATATGGGTTTTGGGGAAGCTGCAAATCACTGGGCAGAGAAACGTCATTTTTGTTCTGAAAACCTGTTCGTATATTGAGGCCCAGTTGTACAATGCGAGTTTACCAACAGTTCCAGTGAGCCGATTTCAATTGCTAAGGAACTAGAAATTTCATTGGCTAATCCCTAGCAACTGAACTCGCTTCACTTAAACTGCTGGTGTACTGGTATTATACAATCGGCCCTAACACCTTGTTCTCCATGGACAGCTTGGAATACCTGGCTATTAACGGGTATGTACTTTCAATGCAGCCGCAGCTCATTGGATTACCAAGCTGACATCCCTACCAAGTCTTAATCTTTTGTCCAGCTTAACACCCACGTACCTCACGGACTCCGAGTTGTCTATCCGGTTTCCAAGTTCCCTGAATCCTTCAGTGATCTCCGCGATTACCGATTTATGTTTCTTTGTGAAAATCATTGGCATCATTGAAAAAACAAAAACAATTCAAACTGCGCCGCAGCCGCATTGCAGCAGTGCGACTGGCCGCAAATTACCGTGTCGTCTGCATATATGGACCTGTTCGTTTTAGCGAATATTGGAAAGTCATGTGTATACCGCGGGTACAACATTGGCGACAGACTCGATCCTTGCGGTATTCCTGCTCCGGCCTTCTTCATCGTGAAGCTAGTGTTATTCATCATAATTTTGTGAGTCCTGTCGACCAGATATTAGTGCATGATTCTTACCATGTGATCAGGTATACATGCTCGCAACATCTTCATGACTAGACATTATACCCAAACGGTATCGAATGCCTTTTAGATATCCAGAACGATAATTTGAATTCCTCCCCCACTTCGTGGACATTCCAAGCCACTTGAGAGGTCGTTGAATAACCCCTGCTGGAGCCAATCTGTTCCTTCCGGATAAGCGGGAGCTCTTCTTCTACAGGATAGAGATAATCTTCGAAGTCTTCAGGCACTTTGTGAAGTGCTGCCTCTTTATTATACTGTTTATTATGATGTATGATAGTTGCACGAGAGATTTTCTTGGGAGGTTCCTGAGCAGTAGTATGTCGATCTTATCCATGCCTGGGGAGCCTTTTAATCATTTCAAGAACCTCCTCACAGATTGTCATTAACTTCGAGAAAATCCTGCCTACTTTGGCAGTGTTTCTACATTTCCTGGCTACCCTCAGTTGAATTGGTGCAAAGTTGCGAGTTTTCATGCAGAACAATTATCTGAAAGAAAATATGATGTGTAATTTTCAGTTTTTGAAATATAAAAAAAAAGAAAATTGTTATTTTTGTTTTTAGTTTTCAAACAAAATAAAAAAAAAGGTTTTTACCTAGAACGTTCTAATAACACATTTTTTCAGTAGTTTCCTTTTCTTGAATATTAAAGTCTTTTGTTCAATAAAACGAACAATAATATCCAACTTTTTAATAAAACATTTCTGGTGGTGCCGCTTGCATGGAAGAATACAATTTATTTGAGTCTTATGTTACAGATTCAAAGAAAATATCAGCAAAATGGGAAAATGGGCGAAAGATTTTCCAATGACTGGGTTAGAGAAAGCGGTTTGGTGGACTGAATATGTCATCCGACATAAAGGTGCTAAGCATCTTCGTAATCCTGCTGCCGATATACCACTCTATCAGTTTTTCCTTCTTGATGTTATAGGATTCACTTTGATACTTATATTGAGTTTGATATCCATTTTGTGTGTTGGTATGAGTACAATGACGAAGATATTTATGTTAACAAAATTGTATTCTAGAGAGAAATGTAAATTATCATGAGTTTGAATGAGAGTAGTTAATTTTAAGATTATTTATATGTACAGTTAGTGAGAGGAGGAATATGCCGATTACCTAATTGATTTGTGAACCAAATGTTGTGATGTCTGAATAAATTATTAAAACGTTATTAATGAAAAATCATTGCGATGTGCCCTGGGTGCTATTTGCGGAAACTGGACTTCAAGCACAATGCTTTTACTGAAGAATTTGGAGGCTATTTCTTTCGAGTCAGGGTTGATGATTACATCAGCATGCTTGATGACTCGCTACATTTTTTCTGGACCAATGCAGAGCTGTCATAGGAAAAAACCTGTCGAATAGGTTTGTTGCTTGTCTCAGTAAAACCAGCAGTCCTTTCACTTGTGTATCGCGAGTGGCAGTTTCACGATCTTAGTTACATCTGGACAATGTTTTCTAGAATAAGAAGCCCTGGTGCAGCAAACCCCCAAAAATAAAGGAGTAATTGTTATTGCTCTGAAGAGACAAGTCGCAGGCAACGGAATACGTCGACAGAATCTCACTCAAACATCGAAAGAGCACAGCGATGTTTTTCTACAAGCCTAATAGATATTACACTGGTGCAGCATATCAGTAGAATGAAGCGATGTGGTACAAATCAAGTGAGGAACCTGGTTGTGCTAATGAGCCGTTTTTCGTAAAAGATTTTGACTTGAGAATATCATTTAGATTTCCAGGTGCTCAGGATGATCTTGGAATTTCATGGAATATGCCTAAAATGAAATTCAGCAGGTGACAGTATCGTCCAAGAAATTGTTGAAGCAAGACGTGAGGACCAAACATCGCTCAAGTACTTGAGAAACAACAATGCACCCATTTTTCTCGAACTTAAAGAAAATGCATGTACTGCATGTACTGCGTCTTTCTAGCAAGACATTCTTCCTCTGGCCTATCAGGATGTTGAGGCAACATGAGACCGTCAACGTATATCGTTTTCTACGGCGAAAAATATCAGACGCTAGGAATATGTTTCTTCAGAGCTTTTAATGGGAATATCCAATAAAGTATTCAGCATTATTTCCCGTTCATGATAATAACAGTTAAAATCTGAACCAGTAAGAGTAACAAGATCTGTCGATCAGTATGAATGCATAATAATCACCCTGCGGAACTTTAATTTATGAGGATATATTATTATTATTATTGTTGTGTATATATCTATTCATTATCCCATTTTTCTTCTCAACAAAGATACCATACATTTCGGCGTTATCTCCCGGCATTTTCAGTTTTGAGTGTAGATGTAGTTCTTCCCCCACAAGATTCGACTCCAGATTAGCGATGGAGTTAAAAATGTACGACGAAATTATTTTTGAAAGCACCTTTGTTGTCAGTGAAGTGTCAAACTGTGAATATGTGAAGTCGCTACCAACGCTGTCGGTTGCGACGGCATTTCCAAGCTGATGATCGAACTTAGTTTAGTTTTCATCTATTAGGATTACATTACCTTTGTCGTCAATACTGCCTTAAAATCAGGTATATTTCCTGAGGCTTGGAAATGTGCTAAAGTTCTAACCATTCCTAAAGTATCAAAAATAATGGACTATTCTGATTAGAGATGATTATTAAAAAACAAATTTCATGATTCGTTTTTCATAATAGTATAATTCGACCAATTAAGGGAAAGAAAGCTAAAATATCATGGTTTTGATAAAAGCGAACCTATTCTTTCTGATAAAAAGTTATTTTGCGCTCAGTATGTTGAAAACCAGAACCAACGTTCTGTGGTTGTACAGCGGAAGTTTGGAGTACCTCAAGGATCAATACTTGGCCCTCTACTCTTCACAATGTACATTTCCGTTATTAACATAAGTACGCTGATGAAACCAAAATTTGTATCAGTTTCTCGACAAATAATCGTCACGAAAATTATTTGATATACCGTCACTTCACAATCTGGAATTGAATGCAACAAATTCCAATTACCACTGGATTTGTTACCTCAGAAACTCCTCTCATATGCGAAAGTTTAATAATGTAAAAATTTGCCTATTGTGATTGTATTTATGGCCCAGCTTTCATAAATCGTGATCATATGAGGCTACAGAGGATCCAAAACTCGTGTCTGCAATTTGCTTTCGGAATACGGAATTCTAGACACATTTCACCAGCTTACTACAGATATCCCAGTATACCTCAGAAACGAATTGAAGCGCTTCGAAAATATAAACAATATCCCTACAAGAAACAGGTACGTCTCAGTTGTTCCACATCTTCAAGCGTAATATCACATATAATGCAACGAAAATGTATAACTCCTTGCCACCATGTTATAAACACTATTTACTTCTGAATTGATAATAGTGCTTCATGGTTCCATGATTCAGTACGTTATGTCTTTAGCTTTTGTACATGGTACTTTCTGGTCGGGATTATAATAATTTTATTTTCAGTTAATTATACAATTGCCACAATTATTCAGGATTTACGTTTATTAAGTTTATCAGTATTATTTTTATTATTATATATTTACAAATTAACCAAGTTACAGAAACATAATAAAAATTAAATTGTTATTAAAATATTGTATTCAACTTCATTTTGTCTCTAGATAGATATATTTTCGATATGTACGTTATTTATTGATGATTTGGGTCTTGATTTGTTGAAGTTCATCCAATTTTACTTCTTCTAGTTGAAAGCTAAACTATTTTTCTTTTGTTGCAAAACATATTTTCATATCAGGGAACAGAATTGGTGATTTGGATATTGTCGGTATCCTGTCATTGGCAATTGTTTGATTTTGGCAAACATTTTGACAGTCTACTGGGATTTTTATCAGATATGTTCCCGATAATTTCCAAATTTACTCTTTTTCTTTGCAGCTGAGTTTCAGCGTCTTTATCCATGAAATTAATCGGACCCATTGATCGGCATCTTCTAGTCTATTGAGTATTTGATCTGTAGGCTCCTCCTCGATTCGGTTGTAAGATGCTATATTTTGCAACTTTAGTATTCGTATTTCGCACGGATTTTTTTGTGGGATGTCTTGAAGATCTAGGTTTTTACAGATATGATATTGTGTTGAGTTATTTAGGGGGAAATGAACATTGTAATGGTATGTAGTCACTCAAAAAATTGAATTTGCGTCCGAACGAATAAGGGTGGAAGTATTTGATGGCCCAGACAATTGCTAATATTCCTTTTTTAATCACCGAATAGTTCTGTTCTGAATCATCCAGTGTTCGTGAGGTGTAGGTTACAAGAAAATCGTTACCTATAGGCCCTTCGGGCAAAATTGCGCCTGAAGCAAAATGAGAAGTGACTGTGGTTAGGTTGAAGAATTTAGAGAAGTCGAGGATTGGCTCGTTTATCAATTTATTCTTGCGAATGTCCAAATGGGAACAGAAGTCTGATCGTGTTCGATATTTGCTCCCTTTAGGCATTTTGACAAAGGTTTCGTAATATTTGAGAAATTGATCATTATTTAGAAGTCGTAGAATACCTTTGATTTGATTAGTTGTTTTTGGTAGTGGGTAATTTCTGATTGCAATTATTTTGTCGGGGTTCATATTTACACCAGCGGGAGTATTAATATGGCCCAAGTAGGAAACCTCTTTCCTAAAAAACTTCGATTCATTTAGCTGTATTTTGAAATTTGATTCTCTCAATCGTTGAAATAATGATTTCAACCGTTCAGTATCTCATCGTTAAGTTTTTATAAACTAATACTACCCTCCATTTATGTTTTCCGGATGAATCTGCCTTTCTGATGACAACCCAAATGGAAGACGAGCACGATGAGTTACTAGATCTTATATTGTTCTAGTCTAACATTTTCTGTACTTACTTGAATTTCTACTTCCTCGTATCGAACACTCGAATACACTTTTTAAAAATCAATTTATTCAACACGACTAAAATTCATAGATTAATATACGTCTTTACAATAAGTTGAAGTCTGGCTGCCGCTAATTGCCAAGAAACTATACATTCCGGCCTTACCTATTTCCCGGCATCCAGTTTCATCAATTCAGCATTTTCCGTATTGGGTGTTGATGTAATTCACCTGGAAAAGTATTTCAGTCACCAAGTGAATAAGATGTTTCGAAAATTGTGGAAGTCTTTTGCGCCCATCGTTACTTACATGATGACTTGTTGGGTTGTTTGGCCGACATTCATTACGAGTTATACTTGCCATTTAGCCAAAACGAGTGATTGGCATTCTCAAGAGTGATGTTTGTAGTTGACAGCTACTCATTTCACTGTCGATTGCTTATCGTTGTCGCAATACGCATCTGTGAGTAGGGGTACTTACCTGTGATTGGTCCATAGCGTTAGATAACATGATCGAGAGGAAGTAGTTAAATGCGTTATTTTTGAGAACTGGTATCGAGCTTTATTGTTAACTTGTAGTTCTCCATCGGTCCCGTTAAAGTTTTTTTGGTATTTCTGGGTCATTAGCAGATGTAAGAGATATGACTTAGGTTTATTCAAATTTCACTCTGTGGGTCGTATGCATAAACCTTGAGCAAATGCTTTTTACTCGGATTCATTGAAACAGACGTATGTATTTAGTTCAGTTATAAAAGAGACGAAACTATGGTATAAGTATTTGCTAACTTTTAAGAATACCATCCTAGGATTATCGTTGTTGACAGTATGCTATGCGACAGCAGATTTTTTTCGTGTGTCACAACCGACGATTTGCCTTCGATTCTTGTTTTAACGGAACGTTCCGTGGTTCCGATATAAATAAAATGGAATACGTTATACCCCAAAAAAGTTTAACACGTTTCATTCGTCATTCGCTGATTTCAAATGGTCTTATAGTTTTTTCAAAGTTCCATAAATAGTTTCAATCAGGTATTTACGTAGAATACGCCTAATCCGATCTGTAATTCTGGAACATACGGTAGGAATGCTTTTTTTCCGTTAATATTACTCTGACTGCTATTTGGTTCACTGTCTGGGCAGTTTCTTTTTTCCATATTCTTTGTTCTGTGTTCCATACATCTCTCAATATCCCATACTTTGTACCTGTTAGAAATAAGAGCGTTTTTGGTATTTCAGTTATATTTCTAGGTGTTCGGGTTTGCAGATTTTTCTGGCTCAATCTACCAATGCCTTAATTTTATCTTGTTATTGCCATAGATGATAATTTCATGTATTGAGGAGATATCGATCAGTGTTGGGTTGGTTTTCTATATACCGTATGCCCTAGACGTCCTAAGAATGTCTAAGAATAGTATATTGTGTATCTAGTAATAAAAGCAATACATTCCCGGACAACAATGTAAATTGTTGGCCGAGGCGATTAACCGAGGCCAACAAGCATTGAAGTCTGGAAATGTGCTTTTACTACGAGGTACAAATACTATTTTTTCTGAAATCGCAATCAGCATTATCATAAATTAAGGAATTATACTTATTGCTTGCGTGCATTCATTTACTGTCTAAAATGTATACAAGCCGTCTAAAATTTTCCCGGATTGGATTTGGAATTTGCAGTTTCAATTACTTTTATTCTAGTTTTTCCATGGAAAAATTTGCAATATCTGGGTTTGGTGGGTTTCCCATTGAAACACCATCTAATTGCTCGTATATTTTGTTGTTTAAAATGGAGCATGATGGTGATAAGATACTTCTGAAAGATTGTATCGAAAAGTAGCTCAATTTTCCACATGGCTTCGTCTTACGGGATATTCTTGAAAAAGTGTAGTCAATCAAAACTACTAGTACGTAATTTGGGTCAATGGTCATCTCTTTGATCCTATCGACAAATGTGTGAAATCTCTCAGATAGGAGGATGAATTACCAATGGATGTCTGCAGTGTCGTGAATAAATGTTTCGCAAAGACTTGAACCAAACAGAACTTGACTACCAATTCTCAAAAATATTGAATTAGCTCCTCACTCACATAAAAACGATACGGACCACTCGGTAATGTTATCCAATGTCAAGCAATCGACAATGAATTGAGTAGCTGGTAACTACAAAAATCTCGGAGAATGTCAATCACTCGAGTTGGTGAATCGTCGAGTCTAACTCGTAATGAACGTCGGCCAAACACCCCGAACAGCTATCATGTGAGGTGTTGATATGAAACTGTAGTGCATTCAGATATTTGTCTGTTGTCAAGAAGTCGTTTCAACTGACGGAATTTACGAAGAACAACAAATAGATTGCAAAATCTCATAAATCGAATCACCCAATTCACTGGAGCCAATCAATGTTTGATTAAATATAATTACATGGATTTGATAATTTAATTAGAGATTATCAATGGAATCCATCTAATTTGATTTCGTAAAAAGACAATAGAGAGGTAATCGTTTTTTATTTCGAGGCAATTTCAATAGTGACTGTCACGGGTAACTCGTGCATACTCATTAAATTGTTTCATTAGGACGGCGTGTTTTGAAATTTCTCAAAATCGTGTCCAAATTAATTAGCCATAACAAGCGGCAATTTGCCGGTTATATTTTACCTGAGAAACCTTTTACTAAAAACACGATCAACGTGAAAGAATTTGTTGACTCAAAAATTTGCCCTCTTTCACGCATAATGATTTTTCCAGAATTTTTATTTAGATCCGTTTTGGTTGAAACAATTGATGGAGACTACATGAATATTTCATCTAGATTTTTCGTATAGTCACAATTTCCTTCATTAGAACCAACATAGAGTGAATAAAATATCCCCACTTACACTCTCATCTTTAATTATATTTATTCGAAACTCTATCAAAAATTATTAAGAAATGAGGAAATTCTGAAGGAAACCAGAAACATTTTTTTTTATCTACAAAAGTGCGATATTCAACATAGGCCCGCACGTTAGTTTGAGAGGTGTCATTTTTCCGCATTAGTGCGGGAAAGATTTTCCCGCACGCTAAAGTCATTTCAGGTGAGTTTTTGCCGTACTAGTGCGGGAATAGCTATTTGTGTATCAAGAGCGCAAAGTGATATATTGTTGCTTGACAAAGAGAGTTGCCACGCAACGCGAAGCGGAGCGCGGTAATCTGTGGAAAGCGACAATGACACCTTGTGCTCGAAATACACACAAGATTTTTTCTACAAATGCAGTTTTCAGAAAAAGAAACACCAGATGCTTTATTCAACAAAAGAACATCACATTATACAAAACTTTAATTTTAACTCGAATATCGAACACAGTTTATAAATTCCTGATTAATATAAATTCAATTTATCATTGACTATACATTAAAATTGAATGTACAATTGTGATACCCGTTAATTATTATTCCTGAACCTGATGGACGATCAGCAGATCCATCTAACATTAATTCCCCCGAATATTGGAAATCACGTCATGAATTTACCGTATTGTAATTCATATTTCTTCCTTGATTTCTCTGGTAGGGGATTCAAAATAACAATTCTTGCACTTTCTGCTACATCAAGAGGAGTGTTTGATAAGTCACTATCACTATCATCAATCATCATACAGAAATACGTTGGAGAAGCGAGCGTTTTCGAAATATTTTCGCTCTAGAGCGCAAATGCTGTCACAAAATGACATTTCACGAAAAACGTCAACTTTGCGTGGAAATCTGAAAGCGTCAAAGGCTACTTTGTGAAGCGTTTGTAGAAAAAATGTTTCCCGCATGCGAAAGTTTGTTTAAGAGGAAATTTAAAAATATCAAAGGTAAGAATCATTAACAAAACCAGATGGACCTCTAGAATCTGTCTTCGACGAAAAGAAAGCATATTTTTAACACTATGACAAAAGACGTTGACTCTTGTGGGAAAAAGAAATTACCAGAGATGAACAATAATAGGCATAATATTCTTTTTTATATACTGGAAATTGAAACCACGCTATGATGCTGATTTACAGTCATATTAGAGCAATAATTCACTCCTCATACTGAATCGTAATTTTTATTCTCAACTGTTAATAGAAATACTGTCTACAAGTACTTGATTGCTATCAAGTTGAAGGCTGCAGGTATAGATGAATTACAAAAGAAATGCTACTTCTATGCTGTTTTTAATTCTTTCCGGTTTAACTCCCTTGTTTAAGACATGCTTTTCCCAAGGCACCGTAGATAAGTAAACTGAAGTAGATTCACTCCCAGTCGGCGCCTTTGATGTATCAATTTTTTTTTGGCATGCTGTGGGGTAAGAGGGGTCAGCTGAGAGTTGTTCTCTCTCACTTGGTCTCACATACGGCATTCTATCTCGGACTCATTTTGGTTGCGCGATTGCACAAAATACATCGTCTAAACACAAAATTCGGGGTGGGGTTGTAGACACAAATATGGCGGCTAGTGACCCTACTTCAGTTTACTTATCTACGGTACCCAAGGCATTTTTCCAGGACGATAGAATGTTTCGAAAGTGATTCCCCTTCTGAAAAACTAAAACATTTCAAGTTTCAATGATTTGAGGCCCATCTCAATTTTGTCTGTTTTGTCCAAAATTTTGGAAAAAATTATGAATTTTCAGATTGTTCCGTATATTGAAAATATAATATCTTACCCATAAATCAGTCCGATTTCAGGAATTGATATAGCTCCACTACGGCCTTATTGGATGTTAAAGATGACAATTTGAGGGATATTGATAAAGGGAATTCTGTAGCCTTGAGTCTGTTAGATTATTCGAAAGCTTTCGTTACCTACTATATATCAAAGTTTACTTTGATACATTTTTTGGAAAGCTATCCCACAGACCGTGTAAAATTTGTTGAAACCAGTCTAGGAATCTCTGATATTGAATATAATTTTTGGAGTATCTCAAGGCTCTATTTTGGGCCCTTGACAATTTATACATGTTATATCACTAGTTGTTTGAATGTATGTAAACCTTCAATGTACGCTGATGATACCCAAATTAAATTTCCTCTATTAGAAGTTGATATTGATAATAATTATCTTACATCTTCGAACTGGTATTTTCAAGAGATTCTTCACTTACAATATTTAAATATTTACAATCTCTACAACCAGGTCTCAGCAAATCTTAAAACATTCTCAATTCTGAAATTTAGGAGGGTTTACATAAATCAACTTTTCGAAGATTATAATTTTTAAACCACTCAAAAAGACATTGCCACTTATTCATGTGCCAAATTAGAAAGATTTCTTCTTCTAGTTACTAGGGCTGACACATATATCAGAGAGTGCCTACAGAAACACCTTGGGTAAGCGATGTGATAATAATAATAAAAAAATAAGAATACTCCATGTGCGGGTGGAGGACGGCTACTTTTATCATTTGCCGTGACTTACTGAAGTTTGGAGGGGAATTCACTTTTCAGCGTAGGAAAACTCGGAAAAACTACAGCTACAACCCGGGTGGCACTCCAAGCACACTTGCTTCTCAACAAGACATGTAGACGCCTGAAGAAATCGATGAACTTGGAAAAAATCATTCTCGCGTACTCAGGCCTCGAACCTCTGTCCGACACGAGCCATAAGATTCACATCCAGCGACTTTAGCCCCTGGACTACCAGTCACCTTAAAACCTGATGAACTCATGAATTGACATCTAGGCATCAGGTTAAGTTTGATACACAATGATAGTTTTATGTTTTTAGTTTTGATTTTAAAAATTTCAGATTTCCTTTCAAGACGGAAGTGTTATTGGCCCCACAATCGTGTTGGTTTAATTCAAGCTTTCTTTTCATTTTTTATTTTTATTTCTAGAGCTGATATCCTAAATCGCAAATTTTAAAACAACTCTTGCTATGAACAATGCTTTTGGACGACAATCGAGACGAGACAATCCTATACCAAATGCTGATTGAAGATGGAGAGCTGCCTAAATTCAGTAATTCAGTGGAACGAATGTAGTGCAGAGAAAACTCAATCTTAGTTTTTCAGGAAGAAGCTCAGCTCACAGGGTTTGTTTGGCATTATTTATTCATTACATTCAACAGGTTCAACCCATTTACATAATTTATAAACAAAAGTTGAATCGGTCAGCTAATATCACAGGATCCGCAGGTAGTCATAAAAATTGAATCGAGAAAAAAATGGCATGGTGTTAATATAGATTTTCGATGAAAACCCCTCAAAAGCAGAGCTTGTGCGAGCAAGTGTGATGCGGGACCTACAGCTTACATGCAAGTGGATTCCGAACAACTTTAGCTCAGAGGCAGGAAGTGTGATTCAAATCGGACCGTTTGGGTAAGAGGCAAAAGCTACAATGATACTACGACCACTTCGCTTCATGATAACAGACTTTTATATTCTCAAAAGAGAATTATTGTAAACAATATTTGAAGCATCAAGAGTTGTTATTTCGATTCGATTCAGTTGCATTAGATACGATGGTATCAACATAAAAAAATGTAAGTTTATAGGCGAGCAATATTCCTAGATCGTAGAAGTGAGTAATACAGGAGATATCCATATTTTGAATTATGTGCAAGTATTGTACTGAATTTTATTTTCTGGTATGCATCAAGTCCATTTGAATCGAATAAAATCGACAAAGTTGAGGTACTTTTCTCTCTACACATTTCTACAAAATAGAAAAATGGGGCAAATAATTGTCAGAAAACAACTACTTCCTTTGATAGTACCATGACGAATATTGCACTACATCTGGCAGATATTTGTGCAACGTTCTTCTAAGACGATGTAATTTCAAGTGCTCATCTTGTAATTGAACAGTAGATTATCCTATAATTTCATATTAGTTCGAAAAATTAGAAAATCTTTCTTGTTTTTTAGTATCATGAGTGAGATTGATTGCATAAAATGTTCGTTATAGTGATTCCATCTTGTGCAAATGATATCTGAAATAATGAAAACATCAAAATTCTCTTTAGTCTGATCAACTTCCAACGGTGCAGCTATTACATAGTATTTAATAGGGAAATGCAACCGAAAAGGCGTTATTGTAACAAGTCTCTATATCTGTAACCAATTAGAAGGTGCAAAGCCACATTGGAAAATCTCAGTTATCCTAAGAAGGCATTGTGAAGCTTTCTTCTTGGACTGTTATAAATATAAATATGGCCACGATGACTGCCAATGTGTTTATTCTAACATAATGTGATTATGTGATTCAGAGGACATATATGGATTTGATGATCTGATACAAATGTAAATAGACATTTCTCGAATTAAACTAGCTATTCGATGCCTGTTACTGTTTTTATGAGGAATTTAAACGTTTATGCAGCACTTTTATCTGATATTGTTCAATATGGAGCTATCGATTACACAAATACCTGATGGTTTGTTACAGTAACAAATATCATAACTCATTTTTATAAGATTATCTTAAGCTGCAACTGACTTATTGTAAGTCGCAACTTAGGGTTTTATCATTCGTTGGATTGGACAGGTTAACCATAATGATTTTTGATCTATCGTACACTGAAGAGATGAAAAAACCTTGAAACATTTCATGTTCGTAGGTGAATCATCTCCAAATGAGAAATAATAATTAGCACTTGCAATAGTGTCCTTGAGTATTTCGACTTCGTCAAAATCATTGGTAAGTGGCACAGGATCTGTGTTCAAAATCATACGTTCATATCAAATAATTCACTGTACTTATCAAAGTCGAAGGCATCCTTCTTGTATATCATTTTATATGAATTTGAAAGATTGCTCGATAGTTCTCGTGAAAGAATTGGATTCTGTAAGTGATCATTCGCTTAAAGAGATGCAGTAGTTCCAGCCACATTTTTCACTTCATCTGAGATATTTATCAACCTTTTTAATTAATCTTTTTCAACTGATGGAATATTTTCGATTTTATCAAAAATCAAGAATATAATTTGTTCTATTTGACCGAGTCTATTTTCTCAAAATTGCATAATTCTATTTACGTTTTGAGGCATGATCAGTAAACTTTAAACAATCTTTCTAGTGGTATCTTTCAAACACTTTTGAAACCGACCCTGATAGAAGTTAACTCTTTTGGTAGGAAAATCATCATGATGAGTTTGAAAGTGAAGAAATAGAAAGAGAATCTCTCACCTGTATAGTTGTTACCAGTTTTCCTGGCGATTGCCAGTTGGGTAAATCCTTCTTTTCGAAATGTTGTTTATTTTCCCAAAGATAATCGCCCTTTACCCACTTTTCTATGTTTTTATCTCCCTCCTCTTCATTCATTATTGATAAACAACGATCTCTAATTCCAGATCCAGCATCTCTTGTTTCTTCTTGAATTTTTAATTCTGGTTCGTCTTGTTCCGAAGTTTCCTTCTTCGAATTCGAATAAAATGTTGCCCAAATGTTACCCCTCTCCATTATCTTGTGCATAAGATGGAGCTAGGTTGGGAAGTTCCGAATGTAAGTTCTCGTAGAACTCTGAACTGAGAATTGGAAAAATTAGTAATTGGTTTTTCTCCATTGGAAACCATCTACTGTGTCTTCGTAGCAGACCCTCTTCTTCTATTTTCAACTGAAGTTCATTCATTTCATTGGCACGGTTCAACATTATCTGAGCTAGCTCAGCGTTGGCTTCTTCCATGTTGATTCGTTCATGATACGTATTAATTATTGCACATGCTATTCTGATATAGTCTCTGCATAATTTGAACATATTCTTTGTATGACCGTTTCTAGCATCTACAACTCATCTAGTTTTCGTAACCAGTTTAGATGAATTTGCCTCTTCGGTTGCAAGCTGATGCTGTCGATGACCAAGTGCTATGGGCATTTTGACTTGTATACCTAGATCAGCCAAGCAGTTTTGTGCATCACGGTATCCTTGGTTGAAACCAGTTTTTTCACACTCATCAAATCTCGTTTATACTCATGTCTCACCATTGCCGCATCATTATTTCTTGGATCAGCGGAATAAGAACCGTGGACATCTAGGATATAACCATTGGGAGCAACAATCAATGCAGGTTTCAAGAGATGATATCCCTTGTGTACATAGTACGATTAACGTAATACTTGAAAAGTCTGCCTTTTGGTTAATTTTATTTACGTCCCGTGAATATAAGCTATTGCTCTTCGATCATTAAGTTCAGGATTGAAAAGGATGTTGGAAAAATCCGTAATATATCTAGCAATATATTGGCCCCTCTCTATATGCTGATAGCCTAGATTTTGAGGAACGAATTGTTGTAATAATAATGCACCTTTGTTGAGTTTATAAAATCTGTAGAAATGACTAAGAGGTCGCCTGAGATGATATTAGAAAGGTGAAGCATAAAAATCTTTTTAGAAAAGCGAAACTTTAATTTGACGCTGGAAATGTCCTTGAAACTTTCCCGAATGATTGCGCAAAGCTCAGAGATTTTACTGTTCGTTACGAAACCTTTGCAAAAGTCGTTGAAGAGTACCATCAAATGTGCCTGGAAATAATTTTTACAAAACCTCAGATTGTTGTAAATAATTAGGATTGAGGTATTCAAAGGTTAATTCAAATATAATCGGTATCGGAGGCAATGTTATTCCTTTGAAGGGTCGCTCAAATATCATAATTTGCTCAAATATTGAAATTTGCCTTCCCATAGAAGTGTTAATGGTTGACAGGGTTACAAGTGAACTACCCGAAACTCCTGTTGATATACGTTTTATCCAACATTTATAGCAGATCCCAAATTTAACATTCCAGGTGAAATTGACGGGATATTAGGTGCTTCTGTATTTTCAGCAATAATTGGATCTCACAAAGCTGTCGGGGTAATAGACACTCCCACAGCGATCCAAACTTCGTTAAACAAACCAATTGCTTTCATCTCCCCACTTGAGTAACGATGATGGAATTTGTGAAAATTTATTTTCAGATACCTTCAAGCGAACTGAGAATGGTAGTTATATTGTTTCATTGCCTTTCAAAGATGATCCTTCAAAACTAGTCCATGCATTTTTCTTTGCAAGAAGTAGACTACTATCCTTAGAGAAAAGGTAACAAGAGGACAACAATCTCCGTGAGTCTTATTCTAATATTTTCAAAAAGTACATAGAACAAGGTTATATGTCTTTAGTCTCTCCCGAGTTGATTGACGTAACTTCATACTACATCCCCCACCACTGCTTTTTCTCCGGCGTGTCTCTTGCTTTCTGGCTGTCTGACTTTTCGGCCATTGTCCTAATTCCTTAACATAAAAGAACGGGACACAACCTAAGCTAGCCTAACTAACCTAGCTATCGAAGTTGCTAATAATCCGATCACTAATTAGCTTGATAAAGTGAAATCAAAGCAGATAATCGCTGCACTTGGATTTTATAAATAATTACCCGTGGCTGCCCACGTTTTCGGTGAACATATGATAATGAAGTTGAGTGCATTTTTTTTTTGTTCGGTTCATTGGGAAATATTTTCGGTATACTAGAAAATGGTTAATTAGGAACGCGTCGACTTATTGGGAATTGGTTTATTGAGAAAAGACCATTTGTTCCCAACGATATCAGGATACTTCAATTCACAGGCCATGAAGAATTCGAAGAAAAAAATTAAATAAATCAATTAACCAAGGAAGTAAAAGCACACATCCAATCGATTCGTCAAACTTTTTTTCAGGAAATCAATCAAAACCAGTTTCAGACAAAAAGTTTTACAGACGTAATCGACATACATATGAAGTAATCAATTGGATATGTAAATTGATCCATAATGTAAAACTAATTTGAAAATAGGAACGTATGTAATATGCCATGCTATAATTGAAAAGAGTGCCTGCTGAATTCATTATAGGATAACGTATTCAGAAACTTCTTCGGATCATACTGGATGTCTACTACCTGTGGAATACAAGCATTGTACTTTAACTCCAAGAAATGCACCACTGATAGAAAAATGTGCATGAAAAAATGTAAATTTATTGGTTTGATGTCTTTCAATAATCAACAAAATAAGGACTTATTTTTCCTACAACAATATGAATGAATCTTGGTGTAATGTTTTATTCGATGTGAATAAAACTATAACATATAGCCAGTCCACTTATTGTTAAGGATGACGTTACTTCACGCCATTTTCGACATTGATTTTTTGATATATCAATTGTAACACTCATTTGTCAACTTTGAAAATATACAATGCATTTTCATGGTTTCATCATTGCGCATGACCAATTGAATCAATCATATGAGAACTTTGCAATGAATTTTTTATTTTGAGCATTCATCGATACATTCAGGACGTAGGAATCGTTTGAACGTTCTTAAAACCGCTTCAAATGAAAAGCAACCACGATATAAAAATGAAGTATGTTATGGAATATAGCTAAGTGGGGTAAATGTAAAGAGTTTCTGTATTTTTTAATTGAAAATTACGTATGTCGTATTGCACAAAAAATTATTGATATCTGTAATGATACCCATACAGTTTCATATGCTTTTTCTCAAAATTTCACCTACACCCCAGGTAGC
The DNA here is from genome assembly GCA_958502065.1 of Chrysolina americana. Taxonomy (NCBI): domain Eukaryota; kingdom Metazoa; phylum Arthropoda; class Insecta; order Coleoptera; family Chrysomelidae; genus Chrysolina; species Chrysolina americana. Next base: position 73,509,432 of record OY293411.1, read on the forward strand.
ACTTTATATGGGCTGAATCTTGATATTGTTACGTTTTTGCTAAATAATAATGCCGAGCACACTACTGAACTGTTTATTTTCTAACTTCACTAAAAACATCTACTTCACTGACTAATTAAACACTTAGATCTATACAGCAATACAACTAACTAAATATTCCAAACACTTCTATACTTCTTCAAAAACTGCTTATCACTTATTCATAATCTTCTTAATCTTCTAAATCATAATCCCAGTCAAATGTCTCGCGTTTATATAGGTACTCAAGTGTAACCAGAATCTTCGCGATGCGACGGTTCGGTTGTACCGAATATTCATTACTGGCAATTATCTGCCTTTTTCTAGGAAACCATATCGACCGTACGCGTGCAAAATCGTAACATTATCCCCTTCTCAATTTTGATCGTCCCGATCAAACAATGTACCATTGTCTCCATTATAACGTTTGAGTCTCTCTAAGTGAACGACCTTCATTTTCGCTCTCGGGCTGTGTTGAATTCTATAGACCACGTCGTTTTTTCTTTACACTATCGAATATGGTTCTTCCCAAGATGGTGTTAATTTGGGAGACACTCGATCTCCTTCTTTGAATCCACCAGTATTGGCCTTAAGATCGTATCTAGCCTTCATTCTGTCACTAGTTATATTCAATCTTTTTCTTGCAAATTCGTGGATCCCATTCAAGCTATCTCGCAGTTCGTCTGCATAATCCTGTACCTCTTTTTCTTCAGAACTTGGTGATCCGAACACCAAGTCACAGGGCAACCGAAGTTCTCTAGAAGATGATGTTGGCTGGAGCGAGCTTTGTGGAATCTTGCACAGAGGCCCTGTAAGCCATCAAGAATAGTGGAAGATGTCGATCCCAGGTCTTTTGGTGCTCCTTTACTACTTTGGAAAGATATTCTTCCATAGTCCTGTTGAACCTTCCAAACATGCCATCAGACTGTGGGTGGAGGGCCGTTGTTCTGGTTTTGATAATTCCCATCAATTCACAAACTTCCTTGAATAAATTTGATTCAAAATTTCTTCCTTGATCGGAATGTAGCTCCATTGGGACTACAAACCTTGAAAACATGTTATCCACCAGAGCTCTTACAACTGTGGATGCTTCTTGATTAGGCAAGGCATGAGCTTCAACCCATTTGCTAAAGTAATCCATGGCAACGAGGATGTATTTGTTGCCATCATTCGTCATCGGAAACGGTCCTGCTACATCGATGGCGATTTGTTCGAAGGGAGCACCTACATTGCATTGTTTCATCTCTCCTTTCGATCTTGTCTTGGGACCTTTGCTTGCTTCACACATGCTTTACATCTTCACGACATTGGACCCACTAAAATCTCTGCCGTATTTTATTCAAGGTCTTATTCACTCCAAAATGTCCACCTGATTTGCTGCCATAGATCTCCTCCAAGACATCACTTATCCTCGATCTAGGCACAACCAACTGAAAAATCACTTTTCTGCCATCGTTTGATTCCCAAGTTCTCTTCAATAGACGATTCTCAACAATCAAGGAATCCCATTGTTCCCACAATGCCTTGAAACCTGGTGATCGTAAGAAGATATCCTTCAAGGTGGGTCTTTCCGCTCCGCTTTCCTTCTATCGTAGAAAATCTGCAACGTTTGGATCACTTTCTTGGTCCTTCCTCATTTTCGCTGTGGTCCAATTGTCGTCAACCATTAATCTCACTTGGTTGATTCCTTTGCGATGTACAATTCGCTCACAAGTATCCGAACCAGGTTTTCTGGACAAGGCATCTGTGTTGTTAGGCAATTCAGTTGTTCGTCGCCTCTTAACTGAGATGGCCTCGGGGGCTTTATCATTGCTAGTCGGCATGTGCCCCGATATCAATTCGGTTCTCATTCTCTTCACTGGTATGACCCTGGGGGCTATTCATTGCTAGCCGGCGTGCGCCCCGATATCAATTCGGTTGTTTGTAGCCTCTTAACAGGGATGATCCTAGTGGCTCCATCTTTGCTAGCCGGTATGTGCCCCGAAATGTTGTCTGATTCTAATTTTTCCTGCCGCCAATTTGAGGACTCGCTGGAAGACCTTGCCCGCACGTGTGATAGCGAACGTTGTGGCATTCTTTGCAGTCTCTAATAAAATGTCCCAATTTTCCACATCGATAGCAAGCCCTATTCTCCTGAGTGCTGATTCCGCTTTTCAAAGATTTAATCGCATCCAGAACCTTCTCCAATAAACTAGTAACTGCGCTTGATCGTTGTTCGGGCTCTTCTATTGATAACGCTCGTACTTTCGGACTCAAGGAGTTGAGGGTCGCCTCCACTTCTAAATATCGTACCAAGGCATCGCTACTCCTCTTGAAGTGTGTTAGTCGCAGAGTCCTTTGGATTTCGGTGTCTCTTAGTCCATCTATGAATAACTGCACCGGTAACTGTTCCTTGAAATCTCCTGGTGCTTCTGGGTAAGCCAGCTGGATTAGGCGTCTCACATCCGATTCAAATTCCTGCAGACTCTCACCTGACTTCTGAGTGCGCGTTTTCATTTGAGCCCGATACAGCTGTTCTCGATGTTGATCGCTATTCCGCAACTCTAATGCAGTAATCAGGTCTTTATATTTATTTTGCTGTTCGATAGGTATCGTCTGCAACATACCCAAAGCTGGCCCTCTCAAAGCTACTATAAGAGCCGTACCTTTTTCTTCTTTGCTCCATCCATTAGCCACTGCTGCAGATTCAAATTGTCGACGATACATTGACCAAGACGACTGTCCATCAAATGTCGGTGGATTTACGGAAATTACTGATGTAGCATCCCTGTCTCGACGATCTTGGTTCTTGAGGAGAACTATCTGGTTTTCGATGAGTCCATTTAACTCCTCTCGCACTGTATTAACTTTCTTATTGACGTCTTCCTCTATTTTTCCTTTCAGTTCCTCCATTTGTACTTCGGTTTTCTGTAAAACATGTTGGAAAAACTTATCTTGATGTTCTACAACCTTCTGGAAGTCTGTTTTCCTTTGTTTTTTTATTCGTTCCAATTCATTCTTTTTTTGTTCGAGAAATTTCTGGAGTGCTTCTTCTCGTTCTTGTTTTTCTTTTTCTCGTTCTTGCTTTTCATCTTCTCTCTCTTTTTTCTGATCTTCGAGAATTCTCTGGAGTGCTTCTTCTCGTTCTTTCTTTTCCTCCAACCGACGTGTTTCTTCTTTTTGTTTTTCATTTTCCTCTTGTTCTTCCTCCTGGCACCGCTTTTCCTCTTCTTGTTTTTCCTCCTGGCGCCGCTTTTCCTCTTCTTGTTTTTCCTCCTGGCGCCGCTTTTCCTCTTCCTGTTTTTTCTCCTGGTGCCTTCTTTCCAAATCTGTAAATTGATTTTGGATAAATTTCACAATGTCCTCCATCGTATCATACGATGTACTCCTCGTATTCACCATAAATAGTTTATAAATAGTTTCTGTTTTTCACTAATATCCCGCTTCGGACACCACTGTTAGGTTTTTGCTAAATAATAATGCCGAGCGCCCTACTAAACTGTTTATTTTCTAACTTCACTAAAATCATACAACTACTTCACTGACTAATTAAACACTTAGATCTATACAGCAATACAACTAACTGAATATTCCAAACACTTCTATACTTCTTCAAAAACTGCTTATCACTTATTCATAATCTTTAATCTTCTTAATCATAATCACAGTCAAATGTCTCGCGTTTATATAGGTACTCAAGTGTAACCAGAATCTTCGCGATGTGACGGTTCGGTTATCCCGAATTATCATTAACGGCAATTATCTGCCTTTTTCCATATCGACGATACGCGTGCAAGTCTATCCAGCGGCGTAGCTAGGGGATTTTTTATCAAAATCGTAACAATATCATATTGGGCCAATATGGATATATTGTAAATGTAAAAATGATATTGATCCAATATGGATGAATATTGGAAATACAATATCATATCAACAATTTTGGGTGAATATTGGCTTAACCGATTCTTCATATATATATTGGCACAGTAATATTGGGTTAATTTTAGATGAATGATTAAAAAAAAAATATCGATAAAACAATATTGTCTGTATATTGTTTTCAACATCTAGAATGAATATTGCAATCCCAATATTTCTCTCATATCGATTCTAGGAATGAAACCAATATTGTATATTCAATTTCAATAACATATTGGTTGAATATTATTTCACCAATATCAATAAAATTATTTTGACCATATCGATTCTACACTGAGAGAAATGTATGGTGGTTTTTACCAGAAATATGTTAATTTTTACAAAATGTGACAGCAATACAATATGGCAAAGTTTTAAAAAAATATATATTAATCATTTATGGTAATGACTACTATAATAGTATTCTTATCACCATTAAAATATTTGTATTATAGTCCTAACAATTTATCATATTATGAATTTTACAATACTCAGAACGGAATGTTATTTTAACAATAAATATATGTTGTTTATAAATATGAAGATAATTGATTGTTACATTGAGATATTTGTTTGGTAATTATAAAACTATATTATGATAACATCTATTACACATAAATTGTGGAATCAAGTATAATGGTATGTTTTCTAAAATAACCTCCATCGATGTATAGGTATTCAAAAAACAGCAGACGTGCTCAAAATGGAGGAGCGGGACAGGATCAGTTGCACCACAAACCACATTCATTAAAAACTTATTTGAAAAATACAAGACAATTTACACTGCAACAAAATCTTTTTGTGGTTAACTGAACTCTGAACTGATTAAAAGCTGAGAGCTGTTGTTGGCTGTTGCGTTCTGACTACGATTACTGCTACTGCTGCATAATTTCTCGGTTTCTCCATCACCCTCAAACGCTTCGACAGACAGTCAATGTGTATTGTGTAGGTAACAAGTAGCAACCAACAACTATATAGTCACAATGCGGGCGAGTAAATGTGAAGGTCAAAATAACATCCACGTGATTTATATCATTCATCCTGTTTTTCATGCATTACCATATGATGCTTATTTGTATTCCATGTATCATAAAGTTTAGGAAAATTGTATAATAATAATTATCATATTTTATACCTAACCATGTTACGATAAAATATGGTAATTCTATATAGTCCAATATGCTAATATATAACTGTGTGTCTAAGCTCTATAATATAGTATCCCTAGAATAAAAATAATGTCATAACTATAAAAATATTTTACTGTTTACAGTTCAAATTGTTAACAATCATAATTTGAAATAGTGAACCATAAAATATTTTTTTAATATACTAGTATATTCTCCAGATTTCTTTCAGTGTAGGAATATAAAAACAATATTGTATATCCTAGTTTAATAGTACATTGGTTGAATATTCTTTTACCGATATTCAACAAATCATAATTACCTATGCTGATCGAACGTTAAACGAAGATATCATGCTAATATTGAAATAATTATATTGATACAATATTACAAAGAAAACCTTTTACCAATATTTAAATATGAATATTGATCCAATATTCCATAATCGATATTGAAATAAATTATAATAAAACCTGTGGAACAAACCGCTAGAGGGCTCTACATATGAAACATCAGCTAAAACCTAAGGCAATATATGAAGTAATTTTCACAACTTGTGTTTGAGACAGTTCACTCATCAGTGGTTATGACGACCAAAATGCAGACTCAGGTGACTCCATTATTAAGGGACAACTGTGATTGTAGAAGTTCCAAGTCATTTCCCATTTTTATAAAATAATTCACTCTCAATATTCTACCAATATATCTTGCTTCAAGAATATCCCACCAATATTATTTTTTTAATGTCCAAACAATATTGGACCAATATCGCCAAAGGTTCACATTTTTTTTCTCGCCAATATTTAGTTAGAATATTTTGCCAATATTTCCGTAATATTGTACCAATAAATATTCCCATATGAGTGTACCAATATCGCTGAATTTTTTAAGGCCAATATTGTTACGGGAGTATTACAGCAATATTACCCAAGAAATATTGGACCAATAACGCCGAATGTTCACATTTTTTTTCTCGCCAATATTGCATTTGAATATTTTGCCAACATTTTCATTATATTGTACCAATATTGTCCCAATAGGAGTGTGCTACCTGGGACGTGAGTCAAGTTTCCAAATTTCACTTGTTTATGTATCATTGTTCCAAAGATAGGCAGGGGGGAAGGGACTTTTGAGAAGCACTGTATATCGTAGGCCTTGTTTGGACATCTTTCATTGCAGAGTTCATTCCACGATTCGTTATTCGAAAGTTTTTTGAAGTTATCAAGGGTAATTTAACAAGACCTTGATAAATAGTCAACTATTTTTATTACCTATTATTATTATTATCTTAATTTCTACTGTATTTTATAATAATTTAATGAGACCTCATTTTGGCATTAATAATATGATGAAAACCCGAGAGCTCGAGGGCTTTTATCTCTGATTATTAATGCCAAAATAATGAAATAGTCGACAATTAATCAAGGTCGTGATATATTTATGGAGATTATTTCTTGAATCCAAGTCTTTATATCAGTCATATGACTGACACTGTATTGTCAGGGATTTTTGCCTCGTTTTTCCTATCTATATATCTCCAAAACGATTCATTTTCAAATACTTATCCAGCTTCAACACGATTGATTCTATTTGACGTTTAAGATGTATTCATTTAGAGTACAGTCAGATGCACAGGTTCCTTGATATAAAGGTATCATGCTGAACAGTCGATGACTATTGTCTACCATGCAAATAGTTGAGGGTAATACCACAAGAGGTTATTCATTTTGCACGAAAACTGGGTTGCTTTGGAAATTGACGAGAGCAAATAACATGATGAAATCACGACACCGAAGGTGGAGTGATTTTATCTACTGTTATTTAGTCCCTACTAACGACAGCAAAGTTTATGTAAAAGCCCCCGCTTGCTATAATGGTATCAAAATTCTAACTCACTAGGGTTAGTAGTCCGTTGAAGTTATTCAAAAACGAAGTGAAATTACCTGATGGAGCTAGGTCTATGAATACACACACAAATAAAACTATTTTTCGGAACGCAATAGTGAGGATAACGAGCCGTAGGTGTTAATTTTCTGAATTTCAAACATATACTTGAAAATTATAATATAAAATATCAGTATGATCTTACCGCAAAATTATTTCTTTGCGGTCATATCATATCAGAATCGGGTTATAGAAACAATCAAATCCTCACGACTTCTCCAAATCGCTTAATCAAATATAAACCTCTCAATTCCAACAAGTCACGATTTAATTTTTTTCTGTGCCGTATCATCTTCAACAACAAAAATCTATTGAACCAAATTCGAATCGTTGCTTAATTAAATCTAAAAAAGCGAACCAAAGCTTTAACCTTCGATATACTGCACCTTTTCAGTGAGTAACGAAGCTCAACGCTGCTGGTAAGTTGTGCAATGCTGATGGAGTTCATCATTAACCGTAATATTCATTAAACGTAATTAATAATCCTTGTTATTTGGAGATTAAATCTGGTATAATGAGTGTCAAGGCTGCAAGGTCAGGAGATCATGCCTTCGGTATTGTATAACAAAGGATCCACCCACTAATCACGATTTGGTAATTACCGAGATGATTCAATAAATGAAGACATCAACGGTACTTCAAACCAAATTTCACTGTGTCAGTTTGACCAGTTGAAAAAAAGTTTATCTTTAAACATTACCTACTCATAACACAGGTTGTCGTGGCGACACAATAGACCTTCGCGAATACGAATTTATATGATGCCTACTCACTTTCACATGTTTTGATAGTGATACTAATGAACCCAATTTATAAACAAAAAATTGATAAAACCTGCAATATCTCACAGTCAATCAGACAAAAAATGCTCAATCACATTTGATACAAACCCAAAACTGAAATTTAGCGAATTCGAAGAACTTTCTGTTCTCCCAGTAGACAAAAAATGCCAGAACATTGGTTAAAAATTGAAGAAACTTTGTAACCGAATCACTCCCTATTATCTAAATATTGTCGTCCCAGTACTGTGCATATCAGAACAATCTCAATAATTCGCAAATGATGATGAATATGATTCTATGCTGGTAGTTTTAATTCTCGATAGTACCTAATAAAATATCTTAGGAAGTCATAGATAACTAACCAACTCAAATAGACACATACGCGCAACCCTCAGAAGTCCTTGAGAGATTTGTGTGAGCTAGGGAAGACGTATCCCTTACCTTTTAACGTGTGATGTCATAAACGAGACCAGTGACCATGCCGGGAATCGAACCCACGCCTCTGTCGTTGAGAAGCGAGCGCTCTACCATCACGACCACTATATACGGCCCATGCATAAATATCCTTATAATAATAAATATAAGAAACCATGGATTACAGCTGGTATATTAGAGTTAGGTTTTCGTCGCAATATATACCAGATGCAGTTTAACGTCCAGTCAGGGCTTAGATGGGGAGGTAGTCATTTTCTGTTAGATATTACAAAAAAACTCTTAATTTTTGTCATGTTTTTTCTATTTTGGAAAAAATATTTGTTTTTTAGTTTTTCCATTGAGAATGATTTCCTACTTAACATGGTCCCTACTTTTTTCCAAAAGCGCATTCAATTTGTTTCACCAAGCTCAATATTACAACGTACTTTACAATGACGAAAACTTCAATAATAATTATGAAGTTCTATACATCTATAATTAATAATATTGAACAAAGCAAAGTAATTGAAATTAAGATTAAGATTTCCAAATATGACTAAGTTCTAATCATATCACTCCATAGATCGCCTACTGAAGATAACACATGATTGTTGACTTTCTTTTGCGATTATATCTAGAATGAACAATAAATGTGTTAGTTGAATATCACTATTAAGTTGGGAATGTGTATTCATCTATTTCAAATGAAGAAAAGAATTAAAATGTTAGTGATTATTTTAATACAATATATAAATTATTTTTTTGTCTATTAGAAATGCGATTACAAATTCCCAGAGTGAATTGACTAGCTGATATATTGATTATATAGACTTGAAGTTAAAGTATAACATAAAAACTAACTGCATATCTTCAACTCACAGTGAAAGTATAAACAATCAAAAAACTGTATTTGCGGGTACATGAAAAAATATTCTTCCCCGAACAAAAGACAAATGTTTTATACACTATGATAAGGATAAGATTTGTTGGTTGAGTTGGAAAACAGCTAAGTATAGCTGGACTTCCCCTTTTTATTAGCACAATTGTTTTCTGAGAATTGTTTGTTTTTGTTACAATTGTTGAAGAATGAAGACGATTCTTATTGCTTTATTATTATTATAACTTAAATTAAGACAAAATGGAGCTTTTAGTATTTACCTATTTTACCTCTCGGCATATACTGAATCCCTATCTAAATAACTATATAGTCGTGTGGTAGAGCGCTCGCCTTTCAAGCATAAGGTCGTGGGTTCAAAACCCAGCAAAGCCATCGGTCCCGGATCTTTTCCTCGCTCGCACACAAGCTCCTAGGAGCTTCTGAAGGGTTTCTCTCTCTGGAAAACCTGGAAGGTTCGTTACAAAATAAAAAAAACGAGCAAGGCAATATTTTATTCAACAGAATACAAGTAGGTATAGTCAAATTTAAATAAAAACCATCAACATCCACGCAAAAGCTGGATTACAGATAGAAGATATTATAAACTCAACAAAATCAATACAGGAGTTATAATAAAATTGTAAGATAGATCCTAATAATAGATGAAACTCCAGAAACAAACAACTATTTCAATGAATACAATTTATCTGTAGGTGCATGAAAGTAATCCTAATGATATAGAAAAGAGTTAAGAAACTGAACCTCAGTCGATACAGAAAATCATTTTATTTGTTGATTGTTGAATGCAACGAAATTGAGCCAATTTTCAAGGTACAGAAATCTAGTAAGACCCCCGAAGAAGATGTCAACGGACAATATTATGTCTGAATTAACCGGAGAAATAAATGTAATACTGAATTGAGCAAGTCTATATGATTTGGGTGTTTTGAGATCTTGACAAGGCCTTCGGCACTCTCATCTTGTCGAGGCCTTGGAGAAATTAGTGAAAGTTAGTTAAACTGTAAGTCATGAGAAACAATTATCATATGGAGTGCCACAAGGAACTGGTATTGTGCCAATATAGCTCTTATTGTATATTACAACTCATTTATTCAAGAATCTAGTAAAATAATAACATCTTCGCCGACACAGCCCTATTTTACTACCCTGGCTCATGGAAAAACCTGAAAGAAGAAGTTGAGGAATATTTGAAAAACATTTTCAAATGGTTCAATCACTCGGTTAGAATACTCACTGTATCCCATATTATGCTAGTTACGGAAATCATCGTGTCTGAATTTGATACTACTTGAAAGTAAATCGTGAAGATGTTTGATGGAATTTTCACACTAAGCAGGTTAGTAAAACCCTCAGAATTCCTCTCTACAACTTCAGATGTTTAGGTAAGATACTATCTATCAAACAGTAGAAATTTCATATCATGCTCATGTCGAATCACGCATGCAATAATGTAATTATACTGAGCTGGGACGCAGGTTCAAAAACACTCTTGCGAAAACTAGATACCCTTCAGAAGATAATTTTAAAAATAATTCATTAAAGGCCTTTATTATACCCACCGGACTCAGTTTTTACTGAAACTCTATAATATTAGCTCTTAGACAGTTAATACTATTATAATGAATCAATCTACCAGGTATCTACTGAAAAATGTATAACACTGCTACAGACAAATCGTAGGTAGTAATGTCATCGTTGAAACTTTATGAAAAACAATTTAAGAGAAATTTTATACTTACCTCTCTTCAGTAGTCTTCAACGAAGTTCATAAAACTTATGAGAATCATCTTCTGCATACATACATATTTCAAAGCGAAGAAAAAGAAATGCAAAAAATAAACCAATCTGTTTCTCTTGAATGAAGATTTCCTCAATGTAAATGTTGCTGGAAGCTCAAATAACAGGAAGACGAAATGTGAAATTGGAAAATTATATTCTGGCATTTTAATTGTCACATTGACATTTTTCAAAAAATAAATAGCAACAGTAGAATGGTTTTTATACAAAGTATATCACTGATGAATCAATATCTGAACAACTGCTACAAGTACAATATAATGAGTTAGTCAAATGTATGGACCCGCCTATTCATCTCAGTTAATAGGAGAGTTAAGGCTGAAACACAATGAAAGTTTTATGTCATCGGTATTTTTTTAAATGGAATAAAATCATATTTTGTAGTCTTAGAAAGCTTGTTTTTTCCCATTTCAGTAGTATCAATATTATTCAAACACTCTCGATAGATACAGTACGTTTCGTATTTTTGTGTTCACCTCAGTAACTCACTTACCTATTGCTCGATTTGTTAAAAAATGTAACTTGAGAAATGTAGTCAGACGGATATTCTAGCGATATGGCAATTTGAATCAGACGGTGACGTACGTACCTTTTAATGAAAAAATTTCTTTCATATGATACTTCTCACGACATCGTCTGATTAAAATTGTCGTATCGCACGAATATCAGCCTGGTCACATTCCCCCACTTATTACATTTTTGAACAAATAAAGCGATAGGTAAGTTAATTACAGAGGTGTTCACAAAAATACAAAACATCAAGATAATTGAAATAATATCAGTACAATACTAAACATGACATATAAATTCATTGAAAAAATTGCTGAAATCACTCCTCCACTTCAAGAAGATATTTGAAGTTACGAAAAGCTGCAGAGTGAATAACTCTCATATTTACTGGGAAAAATAGGCGGGTCTAAACATTTGGTTTATTCTGTATAAGAATTGTGATGAATCAATATCTGAACAACTGCTACAACTACAATATAATGAGTTAGTCAAATGTATGGAACCGTCTATTCATCTCAGTTAATAGGAGAGTTAAGGCTGAAACACAATGGAAGTTTTATGTCATCGGTAATTTTTTAAATGGAATAAAATCATATTTGGTAGTCTTAGAAAGCTTGTTTTTTCCCATTTCAGTAGTATCAATATTATTCAAACACTCTCGATAGATACAGTACGTTTCGTATTTTTGTGACGACAAGTGACGTCAGCCCGCATAAATATGGCGTTTGAACCGTTCTCAATTCGGAACAGTTTTTAAGTGGGTTTTAGTCGATATGAAATGAATAAATAGGTTCGTGAAGTGATTCTACATGCATCGTATATACAGATAGAATCATTTTTTACAATTAAAATGTTATCTTTTCTCACAGTGTAATTCCCTACCACACTCTAGGTATTTCAGATATAAAATACAAATATTTGTAATTTTATTATTTTTTTGCAATACATTATCATAACCACCTAGTTCTAGTGGAAATTATTGACGCATTCCATTTACAATTATACCGGTAACCCAGAGATGCTTTGTTGAATCTTAGATATATGACCGTTCCAGGTATGTTTTGAGTTCGACATTGATGGCCTTTACCATAACCTTCAATATATCTAGTAGTTACGTAAAGTATCTATTTTTTCTATTTCATTGATAGCCCTCTATCATTTCTCTAATTGGGTTGTTCATTTCCTTCGTCAAATAACGGGTTTATCATAAGATCACTGATTTCTATTATTTCTAACATATCGTTAATAATGACTAGTCTAGAAAAATAACTAGTTCGATTTTTAATGTTTAAATATCAAACAAACGAGAAAAAAGCAAGGTCGCTTGCACCAAGAATGAAAACAATATAAATTAGCATTTGATAATGATTACTCTCGATTTTCATAACCAGTAATCCTCTTGCATAAGATGGAGCGTCGAAAAAAATATTCTCAGAACGTCATGCCACATAACGGAATTTCATTATCGTGCTATTGAGCTGGGAGCACCTTTCAAGTCGCTTGTGGTCTCTGCTTCCACCACATGAAGGAATTGTTTATGACTGATTGCAGTTATTCAACAAAGATAATTTTTAGTGGAAGTGAAATTTTATTCGTAGTTCGAACACACTGTAAAACACATATAGAAAGATAAAAACATCCCTTTGACATAACAGCTATCTACTCGTGTGTAAATGGAAGAAAATGCTTGACGGATAGCGAAGAGTAGTAATAAAAGAGGGGAAGATACGCATTTCCTCCTGAGCCGAGTATGGTTTTTTCTAGGTTGGCTTCTTCTTCAGAGATATTGCCGCACAAGACTTTTGAGTGGAGGGGGGGGCAAAAGTCCCTAATTACATCATTTGAGGTTAGACTATTTGTTCAATAGGGAGTAAAGTGTCACCTTCCAACCACGCATCCGGAAGGAGAAGTGTGGAAGTAAGGAAGTGATGAAGTGAGGAAGTGAGGAAAGTGAGGAAAAGTCACATCACTCCATTGTAAAACATATGATCATATTTAACCCCTTCAACATGAAACCACCAAATGATATCAAATAATATAGAGTCTCAGATATTTATTAAGTAAAAATATTTTCTTCATTGAATTTCAAGTCAATTCATTGATCATCATAACCAAAGAATTTCATTCTATTGATTTCAACATCAGCTTTTACCATTCACTAGTGACTCTTAGCTGTCAGTTCTATACTGAATCTTGACTCTTCTAGAAAAATCTAAAGGTTAGGTAGAAATATTTATATTTTATTAGTTATGAATTATACTTCTATTAATTTTATGTATTACTGTAAAATAAGTTTGGATAATTATTTTGTAATTATTTTTTTCATATCCCTATTATAAACAAAATTGTTTCTTGGGATAATAATAAAGTACTACTATCTTATATATTCAATAAATACACCCATTTCCGAAACGGCCACAAACATTAGATTAAAAATAAAATAAAAATAAAAAACTCAAACCCAGTTATTCTAGTTTTTTCAAGTCGTTTAATTCATATCCGTAGTTACGTAAAATAAACATGAAACATTTTGACTGTAATTTTGACGTCTATAAGCATTTGATATTGAGTTTGATGAATGTATATAAAAATAGACGAATTAAACGAATACGAAGAAACATACAGGAAGATGTAAATTACTCAGTAAGTCTTTATTACCTGAAATATCAAGATTCTGTTATGAAAAAAGAACCGATATTCTACTAAACTGGATGGGAGAAAAATTTAAAAAAAAACGGTTAGAACGTAATTATGACCTATTTTCTAAAACTCTCAAAGACCTCTCAACCTCTCTTTTGAAAATAAATGTTACTTTGGATATTCTTATTTCAATAATTATTATATATTCCAAAAAATAAGGAATATATTACATAGAGGTATTGTCGAAAGCTCCTTCTATGTCTAGAAAGGCCGCTAGCAGTACCTCTTCATTTTCCAGCGTGTTTTCCACCCTCGTTACTAGTTGGTGGAGTGCTGTCTCTGTTGAACAGCCAGTCCTGTAGGCATATTGTTCGCGGTGCAGTGGTCTTTTCACCAGTACACCGCCCCTAATATGTCTATCCACTAGCTTCTCCAAAGTCTTGAGTACAAATGACATAAGACTAATTGCTCTTAGGGCCTTTACCGAATCCTGTCCAGCTTTTTCAGGTTTCGGTATAAAGGTTACCCTAACTTGTCTCCATGGTTTTGGTACATACCCGAGTGCCAGACTGCCTCTGAGTACATTACAGAGTCTGATTTGCAGTTCTTCGGGTCCTTTCTGCAGGATCCCGAGGGTTACCTCTGGATTGGATATTGGATTATTTGAGTTATAGAAAACAATATGTCACTGTGAACATTGAAAATTCTGAAATGAGGGATATTGATCGTGGTGTACCGCAGGGCTCAGTTTTAGGACCAGTATTGTTTATCCTTTTCATCAACTATTTAAGTAATTTACCAATACTGGCGCATTTAACTTTATATTCAGATGACACATTCGTGATCATATCAGATAAAAGCGATTTAGCCTTGACAGATAAACGCAACGCAGTTTTTTGCAGACTGCACGAATGGTATTCTGCAAATTCTGCAGATCAACTGTTACAATCGATAAGGTTTCATAACTATCAATCACATTCGGCTCGGATGATGCTTCACGACATTTGTATCCAGTAACAGTAACAGTATAACGTTTCTAGGTTTTCAAATCGATTCGTGTTTGGACTGGAAAAATCATTGTCGATCACTTATATCAAAATTTAATTCATTGTCATATCAATTCAGAACCACTAGAAAGGTATTGAACTTAAATCAGCTACATGTTCTATGGCGCCTAGGGTATTCAATAAACTGCCAAATTATATATAAAAAAAAGTAAATTCGACACCTGGTATGAACAACATTGTAACTCAAGTTACCATTTTTTCTCCAATAACTCAAACAGCTTCATTAAAGAATGGTCTTTATTTGAGTCCAAGAATTTTCATTGTATCTCAACTGCATCTATTATTATTAGACAACATAATATAATTGTAACTGCAAATCCTACTTCATTTTGTTGTTTGAACATGGTAACATAAGTTACAATATAGCAAATTCTTATCGTTGATTGAGTTCTATTCATTAAAACATTGTAAAGTAATATACAATGTTTTTCTCAAAAAATTTATTGTTTAAGTCAAAATAAGTTTATTGTAAGTTGTGATACAATTATACAATTTTTCATTAGTTTGGAAAAATAACATTGTAAGTAAATTTACTGTGCTTTTATATCTGAGAGTTGATATCGGAATGGGACAAAACTCATTGAATAAAATGGTATAGTGTTCTTACAATGTTACTGTAACTCATTTTGATGTGTTAACATGCGGTTTTTGTTTACTGAGTTCAGTGCTCATTTCGCTATAGAAGTGGTTGTACATGTTCTGTGTACATTGTGAAACTTTTTTATCTTCACATCAGTAGGAATGATGAATCGTGGAAAACGGCTACTACATTTGGCTTTCCGAGAAAATGATGCAAGTGAAGGTAAGTAAATTATAATTTTTGTAAATATAACCTCTAAATTATAAACATTTTTGTAGAATTCTCAAATACTGCAGAGGATCAAAATGACATTACAATTGGAGATTGTTCCCAGCCTCGATTTCTTGAGGGAGGTTAGTTTAGTCAATTTTCACTATGGTTTCTTAGGAATAAGGGCAGTATTTGCCAGATTTTAGATCTTTATTTTGATTGATGGACTTTTCAATTTTGAACTTTCTTAACCTTTGTGTTTTGATCAGGTGCAGATTTACTGCTTTTTAAGAGAACACTGCGTGATCAGCCTCGACAATATCTTGCTGAAGAGTTTGAAATGGACGAACCTTTCTCACCGGATTTCTCGGAGTACATTCCATCGAATTTCGGTGAGTACCGTACGATACATTTCAAATTTGTAAATTGAGGAGAGAGTATACTGTGTCCAATCGATATAAATATTATTGTAATAGTTACATCTCGTTATTGTTTTGATGTTTTTGAAAAATGTAGAAGTTCAGGGATCAATTGTATAAATTTCGTGTATTTCATTTTGTTGATTTGTCTTATTGGAACACTCCTATTGTAGATTATCGGTAACTATTTTTTAGATTCTGCATCAGGCTCTTCTTATCAAGTGGATATGAATGCAAGGGCACATACCGTAACCGTTCAGTGTGACATGAATTTGAATAATGTACAGGAGTCCTCAGGAAGCAAAGCATTATCTTCAGGAAATCAGTCATCAAAAAATGTACACATTGTACCAGATAATCAAGATTCTCCTGTAGCTGGGACTTCCACAGGCACTGAAAGTCCGAGCACATCATCCGCTACCAAAAATTATCCAATGAAAACAAATGCTGGAAGAAAAAGACCAGGAGATCCTTCTCTCTGGAAAATGAATGTTTTGAGAAGATTAAAAAACTCAGGTCAAGAGTATGAAAATAAAAAAGGAAAATTGATTAAAAAGAAAGAACTGGGTCCTGGGTGTGATGATAAATGTCGTCTAAAATGTAAATCGAAAGTATGTAACGATGATAGACTGAATCTATTCACTAATTTTTGGTTAATGGCTGATCACGATAAACAAGTACAATATTTGTGTAGATATGTCACCAGATCAGAGAGAAAATTTGTGAGATTGAACAAACAATCTAGAAGAAATTGGACATTTGAATATAATCTACAAATAGGAGAAGGCCGAGTACAAGTTTGTAAGAAGACATTTCTAGATACTTTTGATAAAACCGATATGTGGTTGACGACAATGTTCAAAAAAATGGATGGTTATGAACATGGGTTTATACCAGGAGATTTGCGGGGTAGGCATAATAATAGAGCAAATGCTATTGACGAAAATATAAAAATTTCAGTTCGCGAACATATAAAATCCATTCCAGCCAAAGAATCTCACCATGTGAGAAAACGAACGTCTAAACTTTATTTCGACGAATCTATAACATTTCCCAAATTATATTCGCTATATACAGAATGGATGGTGAACACGCAACCAGATCACTTAGTAGCTAGCAGAGAACAATATAGACACATCTTCAATACAGAGTTCAATATCGGTTTTTTCGTTCCGAAAAAAGATCAGTGTCCAACGTGCGAAGTTCAAAAAACATCAACGCAAGAAGAGAAAGAAAAATCGAAAACTCAATACACTTTACATATTGCGAATAAATTTGTTGTGAGAGAACTTAAAAACAATGATAAAGCAGCTTCCCAGAAATCAAGTAGTATTATAACTGCATGTTATGACTTGCAGAAAATTTTAACGACACCTCAGTCGGAGGTATCTTCATTTTACTAAAAAAGGAAATTCAAAGTATACAATTTCACTATCTTTGATATTGGATCTGCAGAGGGTTACTGTTATGCATGGGATGAAACCTCAGGTAAAAAAGGGCCAAATGAATTGAGCAGTTCTTTATTTGACTTCATTAAAAGAAAAGTTGCTGATGGGGCGGAAGAGTTTCGATTTTATTCAGATTGTTGTGGGGGGCAAAACCGAAATCGAATAATTTTTTTAATGTATGTCTATGCTGCTAAGCTATTGAACATTAATATTGTTCATAATTTCTTCGAAGTGGGACACTCTCAATCTGAGGGTGATTCGATGCATGCTCTTATAGAGCGAAGGAAAAAAAATCAAGTCATATACATTCCACAGCAATGGTATACACTCATTAGATGTGCCAAAGCCACAGGAAAACCATATGACTTAAAAGAACATAGTCAAAATGATATTTTAGATTTCAAATCACTTACAAAAAAGATACCAAATTGGGACTTAGACCAAAACAAACAAAAAGTTTTTTGGTCAAAAATAAAACATTTGAAAATATGTAAAAATGAACCTTCCTCCTTATATTTTCAGTATGATTTAATTTCTGATAAATACTCCTGTATTGACCTAGCATGCAAACCGCAAACTAGCAAAAGAACTATCAAAAATAATAAAAATATTGAACATGTATGGGTCGATGCAATACCTTTGGCGTATTCAGGATTACATCCTTTATCCACATCAAAATATAAGGATCTAATTAGTGGTGCAATTCCAGAGCAATATAGATGTTTCTACTTGAATCTCAAATACTCTCAAAATGTTTCACAGTTATCTGATGATGAAGATTAGTATTTCACCCACTGGTTTATTATTCTTTTGTAAGAATATATTTTAAGTTTTTTTCAATTCTCTTTAGAACTCCCAAGAGTGCAAAATTTCCTTGAAATGTCTATGTAGTTTGTTAAATTACACAAATGTAAATTTCCTTTATTTTCATTAAATAATAGACAAATAACAATTGTATTTGCTTCATTTCATATCACTTACCATTCATCGATATCCATGTAATTGTACAAACAAGTATGTAAATAACATTGTATGTATAGTTACAATGATTTTCATGGGAACATATTCAAATATACGTCATCGTAACTCGACTGAAACTATATTTCCGCTAGTTTCGCAATTGAATAGTTTACACTAGTAGAAAGTTGAGGAAAAAAACATTAGAATGGTTCCAGAACATTATTGCTATGTAAACAAAATAAAAAGTTACAATAAAAAATATGGGCCAAAAATCTTCAAAGTGCTCTCCTGTAAACTAAGTAAAATATAGTTACAATGTTATTCATATCAGGTGTCGATATATGAAAATATTCAAGAAACAATTGCGAAAATATTTACTAGAAAAATGTTTGTATAGTGTTGAAGAGTTCATGTCGTAGAACCGTATTGTTTTGTTCGTAAGTTTTTATCCTGTGATGTAGGCATGCTTGTTATAGAATATTTTTAGGACAATTCTTTTTGAGGTTGATACTTTTTATTTGAAACCTACAGTTTCAGATTTTTGGTTTTATGTGTAAAACTTTTAATTCTGAATTTGGAATTTTTCATATTTTTATATTTTTTTAACTACATTTAAGTGATATTTTGACTATTCCTATATGATGTTGTGTTGTCTACTGGAAAATAAAGATCTTATCTTATCTTATCTTATCTAGTAGGTCAAATTTTGTATGTTGCTGTAGTAATTTTGTGATCTGTAGTGCATTCCGATGTGACGAATTATGAAATGAGACCTTTTAAGATATATTAGACAAGGGTAATATTATTCCAATAGTAATGCCCGACCCCAAAATAAAAATACTAAGGGAATTTATTGTTACGAGTAGTAAAATTGGCAATGTCAAAATCCTTTGAGACAAGGGTAATATTATTCCAATAGTACTGCCCGACCCCAAAATAAAAATACTAAGGGAATTTATTGTTACGAGTAGTAAAATTGGCAATGTCAAAATCCTTTGAGACAAGGGTAATATTATTCCAATAGTACTGCCCGACCCCAAAATAAAAATACTAAAGGAATTTATTGTTACGAGTAGTAAAATTGGCAATGTCAAAATCCTTTGCACCCTGAAACAAAAAACATAGATGTTGGCGCTCGACGATTATGACAGAAGTTAAGTATAGTTATTATTTACTACTTTTTATTGGACTTCGAATTTGGGAGAGGAAAATAAGTGTTTGACTACTAGACGCAGCCACGAGTAATCGAGTAATACTTGATGGTCATATTACAATGCAACAATAGCCGTTGATGAAAGAAATCTTTTTTTAAAAAATTCATATTTCCTATTGCAGGCAAGATAATGTACTTCTTCGTACTAATGGGCCACCCTCGTTAGCCATATATGAGCAATCAAATTAAATTATTAAATATTCTCCTCAATATTAACAAACGAATACACAGGATACATAAATAGTGATTTATAATTGATTGGCATCAATTACATTATTAATTACGGAATAGTTAAATTGCATTGAAACTATCGCAATTGAAGAATTGCACTCTCCACCACAAAAAGTGGCAGGTGTGCTACATGAAAGGACGGTGTGCTTAGATGATGAAATTGCCGAGAAACATCTGAAACTGTGGACTGTATAATTTTCTAGGTAGGTGCAAGGATATCGTCGGCTTTTTTCCAAATATATTCAACCTGCGTTTTGCACTTTTTATAGTAGTTATACAAAAAACGGAGTGTGGCGATGGGAAGCCCTACCGCATTATATGTATGTTGCGTAGAATTCCAAGAAGGTTTTCTACAATCGATTAATGATTGAAAAGAATATTTCCAGTTGTTACTCAGAGTAGATAAAAAAAATACAAAATAAAAACAGAGGTACAGGAAAGAAAATACTCTCAAGTATAAGTATGATAGAGAGTGGAACGAAGAACAGATACCGGAAAATTGGAAAACAGCCTCAATATTGCCAATATGTAAAGGGTAAGGGGAACAAGCGCAACTGTATTAACTATAGAGGAATAAGTCTCTTTAGTACGGCAGTGAAAATATATGGAAAAAACATAGGCAGTCGGAAGAAACAAACAACAGAGAATGCTCTTATAGAGTCACAAAGTGAATTTATAAAAGGTTAGGTTAGGTTGAAGAGTTCTCACAGCAACTCAAAGAAGTTTATATAGAATTCATAGACCTTGAAGAGGCTTTCGGTAGAGTAGGACGGGAGAAGCTACTGAAAATACTAAAAGAGAGGGAAGTCGACAACAAAATAATACGAATAATTGAAAACATCTACAATAGCGACATAAATTGTATGATATACAAAAACAAAACATCAGAAGCTTTTTCAACACAATAAGGATTAAAACAAGGAGGAGGACTAATCAGAATTTGCCTTTGCAGATGATATAGTAATTATTACAGAAAAATATAATAATTTACTGAAAAACTTGTTTATTTGGAATGCAGTTTGTGAAGAATTTGAAAAGAAAGTAAATAAAGGAAAAACTGAATTGAGAGTCATAGGGGAGGAACAAAAAGATAAACGGAGTAAAAATTGAACAAGTTAAAAGATTGAAATATTTGGTGGAGGAAATAGAAAGCGATGGAAGACAAGAAATATAAATCAATAATAGAGTAAAAAAAAACAATTCACTTGTAATACACAATGAATCAGATGCTTATAAATAAAAAAGAAATCTCAAAGAAAACAAAGATAAATGTGTTCAAAACAATATATTGACCAATATTTGGATGTGAACTTTGAATGTTGACAAGCAGACAAAACAACAAAATTATGAAGTATCTGAGATGAACCTAAGGAGTCACAAAGAAAGATAAACTCAGGAATACAAAAATAACAGATGACCTTGACAGAACCAACACTAAAGTTTATCGAAAAGAGGCAACCAAGCTGGTGGGGTCATCTACAAGTTTGAAGAGTTAATGATAATAAAGAGGAGAGAAAGAGAAAGACCAAGACAAACTTGGTATGGCGTTATAGGAAGCATTCTCCAAAGGAAAGGAAAGACATAGGCAGAGGCGAAACAACTACAGGAAATAAAAAGTAATTGGCGAATTTTATAAGTACATCAATAAAAAATACATTTTTTACTAGAGAAAATAAGTTAGGTTTTGATTTTTTAATATAATCTAATCATGTATTTTCAGGATAGCACAACGTTATTATTGAAACCCTCCCAGGTAGCACCTCATATTGGCTGAATCTTATTTCATATTTGGCCAATATGAGTATATTGTACATGTGAAAATAATATTGATCCAATATGGATGCATATTCGAAATACGATGTCATATTAACAATCAGCCCTGAGCTGTATCACTTCCGTTAAAAATAACGTCACCGTTATTCATCATTTCCGTTATTTTGCTATGATTGGTAATAGCAAAATAACGGAAAATGGAAGTGATACAGCATGGGGCTGATTATTGGGTAAATATTGGCTCGACCGATTCTGAATATATATTGGCATTGTAATATTGGGTCAATATTGGTTGATTAATTTTTAAAAATAATGATAAAACAGTATTGTCTATAAATTGTATTCAACTTCTAGAATAAATATTGCAATCCCAATATTCCTCTCATATCGAGTCTAGGAATAAAACCAATATTGTGTATCCAAGTTAAATAACATATTGGTTATTTATTATATAACTTATATATTGGGTCGATAATGGTTGAATAGTTTTTGCCAATATCGATAAAGCAATATTGTCTACATACTGTAGTCAACATCTAGAATAAAATTAAAATCCCAATTTTTCTTTCATATCGATTCTAGGAATATAAAAAACAATATTGTATACCCAATTTGAAAGTACATGATCATAATTACTTTTGTTGATACAATGTTGAACGAAAATGTCATGTTAATATTGAAATAATTATTATTATCAGATATAAAAGTTTCATAAAATATGTTTCTAGTTTCAGATCAAATCACAATTTCACATTTTTCATAATTTTATAGTTATAGTTAACTTGAAATAAATATAAATTAGTGAAATACATAATGAAAAACACATTAATCGACTAAAAATTTTGAAAAAATCTGTTGTATGTTCATCCAAGATTGGCAGTTGGATGTTTCATCTAAGCACTATGGTGCTTGTATTGTATTGTGAAATCACAATTTCACATTTTTCATAATTTTATAGTTATAGTTAACTTGAAATAAATATAAATTAGTGAAATACATAATGAAAAACACGTTAATCGACTAAAAATTTTGAAAAAATCTGTTGTATGTTCATCCAAGATTGGCAGTTAGATGTTTCATCTAAGCACTATGGTGCTTGTATTGTGTTTTGCATCCAACTTCATGATGGATTCGAAGTTTGTACATTTTATCTATTGATGTTTTTCGTACAGAGAGAGTAACATATTTGTTGTGTTTCGGTATATCATACTTTATCTTTTGTATGATGTTCTCTAAGGAAATGTAAAGAGTTTTCTTTCATTTCAAATTATTTCTTCAATGAGTGGTTTGTTTTCTGCAATAAATTTTTTATAGAACTTTTGTATATTGTAATTTCATTGATTTTCTTATAATCTGTTGGAAGGGCATTAAAAAGTTTTGGGGCAATGTAAGTAATAAATCTTTGTGTGTGGCTTTTTCTGAAGAGTGAAGGATTGATGTTTGAGTTTTCAGCCGCTCTGGTTACTTTCCTGATGATGTCTGACTGGTACAGTTGCTTATTATTATATATCCATATTAAACATGCCTATGAATAGATGCTCCTTATATTTAATAATTTGGATTCTTCAAAGAGCCTGGTTGTAGAAAATCTCTTTGTTTCATTTAGCATTATTTTCATTACGGAATTCTGTATAGTTTGAAGGCAATTTAAGTTTGTGTAGGATAATCCTCCCCATGCGGTTGTACAGTAAGTATCGTAGAATGGATTCTACCAAAGCGTAATAAATCGTGTATAAGTTTTTTATTGTTAAAATATCTCTCAGTGTATAAAATTTATGTGTTAAAAGTCTCAATTTTTTTGATAGATATATACAATGTTCATCCCACCTTAAGTGTTGGTCAAGGATTACTCCTAAGTATTTAATTTTATTTGTTTAATGGATTATGGGACAGAAGCATGTTTCATTTTGAGTGCAATTTTTTATATGAATCCTTTATGTATTCTTTTGTGGGTTGTTCACTCTTCAACAAGGTAAATGCAATGAATTTGTGAATGTCCCGTGTATACCAGAGCGGTATCATCTGCATATGAGATCAAGTGGCCTGATAAGTTTTTTATTCGACATAGATTATTGATATAGACGAGAAACAGTATTGGGGCCAGTGGTACAACCAAAGTGATTTTCTGAGGGTTACTCAAAAAACTGCCTATTTTGACTCTCTGCGTTCTCTGTGATAAATAATCCTGCAAAACATTCATGGCTGGACCACGTATTCCATATTGGTGAAGTTTATCGAGGAGTATTTCATGCGACACCGTGTCGAATGCCTTTGCCACATCAAGGAATATGGCAATGCATATTTCCGATCTGTCCAAGGCCTCGACACAATTTTTCGTAAAATCTAGAACCGCATTTTCAGTATTTGAATTATTGATGAAAACAAATTGCCTATCATTTATGATTTTATGTATATTAAAGAATTCGATCAAACGTTTCTTTATACTTTGTTCAAATATTTTAGCAAAATTATTTATCACAGATATTGGCCTATAGTTACCCAGTACATTTTTATTCCCCAGATTTATATATTGGCGTAATTATTGATTGTTTCCATTGTTCTGGAATTTTTCCATTTTCATAAACTAAGTTGATAATCTGGATAAGTGGTTTTATTATATACATACGGATACATTTGATGATTTTTATTTGGATACTATTAGGACCGGGTGAGCAGTTATTATTGAGCTTAGATATTATATCAATTATTTCATTTGCCGTAATTGGTTTCAAAAATATTGTATTATATGTATGTTCGAAGTAAGAGTCGTTTAGGAAAATGGGTGGCAGATTTTCGATTTTATCAATTTTCTTCCTCATGTTTTCGCCAATAGTTGCAAAGTATTGGATGAAAATGTCGGCTTTTTTGTTGTTGTCTGTTATTATTTCCCCATCAGAGTTTTTAACGGATATTTCGCTTATTGTGTTCTTTGTTTTTTTTCTATTTGTTATTTCATTGATTGTTTGCCAGGATTTCTTACAATTGCTTTCAGCTTCTTTCAGTTTTTTACCATAATAATCATTTTTAGTCTTCTTTAATAATTTTCCTAGTGAGTTTCTACAGTTTGTGTATTCTTTTTTCAATTCCTCTGAAAAGTTTTTTTTAAGTGCCTTTTTCATTTTATCCCTTTTTTGTATTGATTGAATGAGACCGTTAGTGATCCTTGGTTTAATTTTGTGTTTTTTTCTATTGGAGATTGTATACCTACGTTTCCGTAGCTGATTCTATATAATTTTCGAATTTGTTAGTAAATTGAGTATATGCGGGCTATGATGGTGAATGTTTGTTATATCATCCCATGTTTCGTTTTTGAGAAGTTCTAATTTTTTCAATTTATCTTTTTGTAGTTATCGTTGTTTTCATTGTTTTGTTCAATTTTTTTACGGGATTGATTTATTAATAGGCATGTTGTGAAATGATCTGATAGGCTTGTCTCGATGATCGCTGGAATGAAGGATGTTTTATGTGAGGTGTTTTTTTTTGCTTATGAAAATATGATCAATTATTGTACTAGTTTGTTCATTAACTCTGGTGGGGGAGTTTATGTATGAAATAAATCCGTTTCCCGTTAGTATATTCAGATATTTATTCACTTTGTTAGAGAGCCTATCCATCAAATTTATGTTGATGTCTCCCGCAAAATTTCGATTTCTTTTTTGTCAATATTTGATAGTATGAATTGTAAATCGTCCAGGAATGTATCGGTATCTATGGATAGTGGTCTGTATGAAACCGTTATTCCTATTTCACCATTTGCGGTTGCAAGAGCAAGTCTAAGTAATTTAGTTTCGGTCAGGGATATTACTCGTACATCAGTATTTATTTCATTATTCGTAAATATCACTAAGCCGTCATTTTGATTGATCTTTGATTCATTATAATAAGCTGTGAAGTCTGGTATATTGAAGTAATCTACTGATTCCAAGTTCCAGGTTTCAGATAGTATGATAACATCTATTTTAATTATTTCTATTGCCAAGTAAGTTAGTAACTCATCAAATTGTTTTTTTAAACTTCTCACATTGAAGTGTATAATAGTTGTATCCTCATTGTTTTGTAGGTTTACATTTCCTTCGAGACATTCATTCAGGGTGCTGAAAACTTGCGTTTTGATTTCTTCCTGATTTTCTAAAATATTTAAGAATTCTATCATTTGACGAAAAGTGATTGTACAAGAGAAATAAGAATAAATATTCCTTAAAAAGAGCTAAATGTTGTAATAATGAATGTAAGGAAATAACTGATTATATTGATACAATATTACACAGAAATTCTATTGCCAATATTTTAATATGAATAGTGGTCGAATATTCAAAACACAATATTGAAATGAATAATCATAATAAAACCTGTGTAACAAACCGCTAGAGGGCTCTAAATATGAAACATAAACTGAAACCTAGGGAAATATAAGAAGTACTTTTCACAACTTGTTTTTATGAAATAGTTTACTTTCAATATTCTTCCGATATATCCAAATGATATTGTACCAATGTTACTTCAGAATATCCCACCAATATTATTTTTATAATGTCCAAACAATATTGGACCAATATTGCCAAATGTTCGCAATTTTTGTCGCCAATATTACGTTTTAATATTTGGCAATATTTTCATGATATTGTACCAATATTATCCCGATTTAAGTGTACCGATATCGCTGAATATTTTGAGGCCATTATTGTTTTAAGAATATTTTGGCAATATTACACAAGAGATATTAGACCAATATCGCCGAATATTCACATTTTTTTGTCGCCAATATTGCAATTGAATATTTTGCCAATATTTTCATAATATTGTACCAATATTGTTCCAATATGAGTGTGCTACCTGGGCTATACCACAAACTATGGTAACTGTGATAATATGGCTCATTACATATTATCTAACTCATCATCATTATTTAGTACCGTCAATACCCCCTCAGACTTCAGATTTACCAAGAGAACTGGTAATGAACCAATTTTATAACTATAATTTATGGGGCAAAACAGCAGACGTTCAGAAACGGTTGCAGGAAAAGTGTGGTCAGGAAAGAGTGCCCAAGAAAGTACAGCTATTTTCACTCTAATTTAATAGCTCTGAAATAAAAATAAATCTTTCCAAAAAGGTCCAACACTAACGTATAAAATTGGACTTGTCTGTGAAATATGAGGTTTCATGAATTGTTCTGATTCACATCCCATTTATCTCATTCAAACCGTCGCTCTGAGATTCCCATGTCTCTCAAATTGGCGTAGGCCAGTTATCGATCAAATAGGGCATACGGCTAAAACGGACTTATCTCTCATTGACATGTCCCAGACACACCTATCTGAATGCAATACTTGTGTGTCGCTTACGAAATAGATAGATACTAAATCAAATCCAAACAATCACCAGCGAAGTCTGTCATAATTGATAATTGGATTGCAATGAGATCGACTTACCATTTAATGAACTGTTAATGATATCGCATGTGTGACAAACGTGAACTGATTTTTGCACTGTAGTGTTCCCACGTTTTTTCTTATAAATTAAAGTGAGCTGTGATAGTCCTTTAACGCTCCTGTAATTGCAGTACTTAACACAGGCACGTATCGAGATACCAGACGGTAGGCTCCATTTTCGGTGGATCGTTAATTGTCATTGCGGAAGTTAAGGAGATGTTTTGTTTTCCAAAAAAAATTAATGATGGGTTGCTAGATTGATGAGAAAAACATGAACTACCAGTTAGACAAAGGGACCCGCAATGAATATACTGAAATCTGGGCATCTGCCAATTTTGGCAAATAATAGTATATTATATAACAAGGGACTAGTGAATGCAACATTGATACAATTATTAATTTTGATGAGTTATATAAACACGGTACTTGGATTAATCAGTAGGTATAGCAACAGTGTCAACAAAATTTTTCAATTCAGTGGCATTTCAATTAATGTTGACATTTAAATGAATCGTAATTCAACTAACAGAATATCAAGAAAATGAATCAAGAAATGAATGAATCTCTACATTTTGATATAGATAAAGATTTATAATAGAATATTTCCTAATTTTTGTCCTAGTTATTAATAGTGTAGCTGCGGTAAACTTTGATTTTTACTTTATATCCCTATAGGGATTTGAAATGCAATTTTATTTCCCTAGGGACTGAAAGATACATTTTAGTCCCTGTTATACGGGACTAAAGTTGGCACTTTATTCCCGGAAGTGCAAAATTGTCATTATTGACCCCAAGTTGGTCGCTATATAGGGTGAGTGAGTTAAGCAGGACAAACTTGTGTCGTTGAGAAAATAAGTAATAGACCTCAAGTTTTCAATTTTTTTTGAAAACGGGCCAAAACTTCTACCTATTGATCTATAGTATCTCAGAAGAAAGCAATAACCAACAAGCTATTGAAATATATACCAGAGAAAAGCTATAGTTGAATATTTACGAAAGTGATATTCGGAATTCCAACAGAACTGGAAAATTAACAGAAAGGTAGAACAAGGCTACTAATCGTTCAGCTTCTAAGATACAAGACGAAAAGGGATATTCTCATCAAATCAAGAAACCTAGAAAAAAGATGTGGTATCTTCATATCAAATGATTACTCAAGTGAAGAATATGGAATTAGGAAGATATTATATTCACATCTCAAAGGTATTACAGGGTGGGAAGGAATTTTTCGGCAAAAGATTGTTTGCCAGGGGGACACATTTTGACGCAAAAAGCAAAGTTATACCTTCAACCCCCTAAGTGTGGGTGTCATCACAATTTTTTTTTTTCAGTTGGAAGGGGCAATCAAGTGATATCTCTTTATGAGGGCTTGTAGTTTTTGGAAATCGATCCACTCTATTAGAAAATATGGAGCGTAGAAACTTCAACTGTGACGAAAAATTAAAAAATTAATTCAATTGTACTTTAAAACTTATCGTAGGTATAATTGGAATAAATGTCTTCAAAAGAATTTGATGTTTTTGACGATTTGCAGTTTTTTTATGCTCATGTTAGTGAGTGAAAATTAATCGGGTGTCTTTCTTCACGTTTGAAGTAGTTGCTAGATACCTGTCGTGGTGCTTAAAGATTGTCGACTTTAAAATTTATCATTTATCATAATTATTTAAAAATTAAAACATTAAACATGGAGAACAACAAAAATGTTTAAATTTATTACAAAAAATCAACAAAAACGAAAATCATTGATAAGAAATTGAAGAGTATCCTGATAAACATAATATGAAACATTATAAACGATATTAAATATGCTCAAAAATATTATCAGAATAATGATTACACAAAGAATTTGTGGAAAGATATTGGAGAAATATCGGGTAGGTATTAACACCTATGCAAATGACGTCGTTAAAAGACTATGAATAGAAGATGGAACTACAAGTAGTAATAAAACAACTACAGCCATTGTATTGTGAATATTGTGAAGATATGAAAAACAAATTCTACCATAGATAATCAGTGTTCTGTCTCCTCTTCCCGGATCCCGGTGAAAATGGTTAAAATTTCACTCCTACATGTTCATATCCAAGAAATTGTGCTGATTAATAGTATACTAATCGTTGATATAATACTGTCCATCGGTCCTATGTGTTTATTGTTATAAGATACATTATTCACATTAATTACTCAACGATAAGGTTATAGGTTGAGTGGAGGAAAGCACTCGCTCATCTCTTCATGGAGTTCGAGCCAGAGCTAACTCTGCCTTGTGATATGATATAACGATGTGTATTTTTCTATTTTATACTGTTACTTTCCGATACCTATCAATAAAAGCGATTATTATTATTATTTTTAATTATTATAACTTTGAAAATAGCGTGTTATAGCAATACAGTTTTTATCGAAAAATAAAAGAATCATTATGCACAATTCCTCATAGAGTTACATTAGTTTATCTATTGAATGCCGACATAAGTGATCTCTAGATTTGTTGAAAGCGATTCTCTAATTCTGATCGATTAATCATTATACATTATTAATACTTTCAAAACACCTGCATTACTTTAGTATATTAAAGGTCAACTCAGCGATCCCTATATATAGTTATTCTCACGCAATTACTCTGTAACTATTTTGACGCCTGAATTAATTATTATGTTATGAAAATACTTCGTGGCATTTTATTTCCTTCTATTGATTTATAAATATAAAACGGTTTTGATTATTTGTTCAGAATATATATTTTTGTTATCAGACTCAATTAACATGGGTGAGGCTATTGCCGTTTTGCATAACCTTTTGTGAATATTCGATCGTTTCAAAACAAAATTTGATTATAAAAATAATCCAGCCTTTCGCAAATTTTCCTATACATTAGGATTGTCGGCAAACGTCGAACAGAAATAATTCAAAAGCCCCATACGACCGCCGAATCACGTCTATTCAACGCCAGGCAAAGTTTTCCTACAAGGATATACTTTGCAATCTTCCTGTAACAACTTGTGATATCTGCAGACCGGTTTCGCGATTCAACTCGCTCATCAGTACAGACTCGGCCACAATATGTAATTGATTTCCAATCGGTTTTGTTAACAGGCACTACGATATCTCCGGCACCCACTAAGAAAGTGAGCAGCAGAGCCATCTGTAGAAACCACAGAAAGATTCCGACCAGTACCACTACTTTGTTTGAGTCGAATATTTCAGTGCCTGTTAACAAAACCGATTGGAAATCAATTACATATTGTGGCCGAGTCTGTACTGATGAGCGAGTTGAATCGCGAAACCGGTCTGCAGATGTCACATGTTTTCGATTGCGAGTTGGTGGTTGTTACAGGAAGATTGCAAAGTATATCCTTGTAGGAAAACTTTGCCTGGCGTTGAATAGACGTGATTCGGCGGTCGTATGGGGCTTTTGAATTATTTCTGTTCGACGTTTGCCGACAATCCTATTGTATAGGAAAATTTGCGAAAGGCTGGATTATTTTTATAATCAAATTTTGTTTTGAAATTTATTGCCTTTCGTCAAGTACCCTAGTTCCACATGAGAAATATTTAAATATTTTTCATGATGAAAATTTCGATCGTTTCTTTTTTTTTTTTTCATCACGTTGAGATATAATGGAAGTGTTGGAATTAGAAAACACAATTGACTAAAAGTTATGATATAACGAATATAACTGCAGGGGATGATTCGTTAGGTTTGAGAAGAAATGTTCACATGAACACATGTAAGGGGTTGCTTCGTTTTTGAGATAAGGGAGTTGAAATTAATAAAAAAATAACGGTAATTTTCAAGATATCATGAATATCCTAGAACCGATTTGGTTGAAATTTGGTATTTATTTTAACTAATAAGGCGCCTAGCTAGATTGAAATTATTAGGGCTAGTTGCATCCCAGTGGGCACCACAGCCAACAATATTATAAAAAATACGCCACTGACATATATGTCAATAGGAACTTTTCTTCTTAAAATGACCGACGAATCACCCCCTGCAGTAAGGAACCGTTGTTAGGAAACAACCTGTATAGAGAACACCACAATTCCTATCTACTTTCCCTTTGCTCTCCGGAGTTCTCTGAACATTACAGGTTTTGTTTCATCATGAAAACAATAGTATGTAAAACAATTTTATTACAATTTTAAACAACTCAAACAAATTTAAGAAATGTTCAGTTCGAAAAAAAAATATTTTCATTGATTTGACTGAAAACTCAAATGTACAACTAAGTATACTTTCCAAGACATCATCAAGATGCATATTTATCAGTTATTGGATAAAGCTTTTCTCGTGTGAATTAGAGTTGATTGGCCGATTCTAAGGAATTTTATGAATCTTATTAGCTATGAGAAAGCTAAATTCACATGAGAGTAATAAATCAAATATACCCTGTAGTAGTAGTAGTTGGTGGGGAGGCTGCTATATCAGCCTGCAAATATCAGCCATTTTCTGATCTCCTCATCCATGGATTCCTCTTC
Source organism: Chrysolina americana (assembly GCA_958502065.1). Taxonomy (NCBI): domain Eukaryota; kingdom Metazoa; phylum Arthropoda; class Insecta; order Coleoptera; family Chrysomelidae; genus Chrysolina; species Chrysolina americana. The sequence goes on from OY293411.1 coordinate 73,541,274, forward strand.
AAAAAAACTACCTAGTTCCGCCCTCTTACAACTGGTCCCCCTCAAAATGTTACTTCAGTTTATGTTGCTGCCAGTAAAGGATGTTCCTCCGATTCTCCTCCTCGTGAAAGCCGAGATGGGCGGTGCGGTGGCCAAGAGTCAGCAATTCCGCAATATCCAATCCGAGACCTTTTCTGGGATTTCATTTAAGACAGATTTTCCAGTTTTCCACAGCGAGAGATTCGTTCACCGGCCACCAGCTCTAAGCATCCGATCCATATCTCGTCCCGGCTCCTATCTAAGACAGGTTTGACTGTGGGGTTTTTCAATTCTCCTCTTCATAAAAGTTCTGGCTTTCAGACGAGTAATGCGGTGGTCATGGGCCATTCCTTCTCCGACTACCAGTGCTACAGTTCCCGATCCGTGGCCCCTCTTCGGTTTCCATCGAATACATATTTTTCAGTTTTTGCTGCAAATTCCCTCAATCTATCTCCTAGAAGAAGTCCTGGTATAGCTGGTTCCAAGCCAGTGGTCCAGAGGCAGCAGGCGATCTATTCACTGCCTACCAGTCTCGCAGTTTCCAATCCAATGCCGGATCAATTTTCACATCCCTCTGTAATGTAGAAATGATCGGGATGTGTTTTGCCGTCAGTGTAAGATAAGCTAGTGACTCAAGCGTCGCTACTCCTGTTGTCCTAGAATCCGCTTTACTCTTTTTAGCACTCATGACAGGTCATGACGTTGTTTCAAATTCTCCACGTGGTGGGTGAGATACTGTCAACTATTAACAACGAGATACCAAAGGGGAAGTGTTTTTAGGTTGAAAATTGCTAAAAGAAACAGTTCAGAATTTGAACAACTGAAATTAACCTGATATCAATACCAACATCGAGTGTAATTCGGCAGGACGATTCAATGAATAAGAAACGTATAAACATATGAATTCAAACTTCATTTATGAAACATTAGAGATAAACTCTCATTTTCATTTGAATGTATTATACAATTATTAAAAACTCTAGCTGCGGGTGCCACAACTAATAATTTCTGTAGTAAATGATGAAGTTTTGCTACGGGTCGACCTGATCCCTTAAAGAGGGAAAGTTATTTGAGTGATGTAAGTGGGTAACAAACAATATTTATAGTGACCTACTTTATTTTACGGAACCAAGACACTGACTAGCTCAGTGGGCGGTGGGGTGAGTAAGGTTAGTTACTGAATGAAAAGTCAAATTATCCCTTCTATAAATAATTTAATAATAATGATACCTTGGACTCTACTTGAGTAATGACCACTTTTTTTAATGCCTATGACTAAATCATATTTGTATATATACCCATTTTCTATTTACTTTTCCTTGGTTTTTACGATGTTTTCAGGACATTACAGATTTTTTTCAAGCTCACCAGAATATGGATAAACATAATTTTTCTGGTTTTACCTCTCATTTACAGACTTATCCAGTCATCATGAAAAATAACAATTCCTGTTCTCGTTGCGTAGATTGAATCTCGGATATTGTCCTAGTGTTTAATACGTCTTATGAAATCTAACAATCAACCGAGCATTTCATTCCAACGGTGATCAGATAAACAAATCATAAGTCAACCATAAATAGTTTTACATAAGAATAGAATCGAAAGTGACCAGAGCACCCAGTACATAAACGGAATGCATATATCCGCAATACTGTACTAAATCTGGTTCTATGACAAAAATTGTGGAGCTTGTAGGTCGGTAATCGGGCGTGGTCGTGTTCCATCTCTGCGTAAGGAAATAGAGCGGTGAAACCATAAGCGCGGATATAAAAGAGAATAGTGACATACAGAGTGGAAAGTTCCACAAGGTAATCTAATGAAGAGAATGTCTCAGGATGATACGAACAATTTGTTTTTTTGAAAACATGTGATGGAAACTTCCGTGGTTAACCTTGAATCGTAATTATTACTTCAACTCGGTATTTTGACTTCAATGAAAGCGCAAAAATCTGTACACACCTATACGTTTCACAAAGATAATAAATGACTCATATCAAACTGCCATCAAGTTGTATAACTCTATTAGTTGGGTTTTACATAGAAAGAAGTATGAGCTAGAGACATTTATACTGTATTAATCAAACTAGGTAACACTAACAAATGAGATTAAAACGATCAGCCATCCTGATTAAGTATACCACTGCATTCTTGCTGGATTCCCTTATTTGGCGATTATTTCTCGTTTCTCCATTCTTAGAAGAATTTTGATTTGTAATCAAATTGAAATGGTAGTATTATTATAATTTTTCTGAGGGAGGAATAACGTTGAAAGCAGTGTGAACTCTGCTATGGAAATATATTTTTTGTTGTTAATGTATGTCAGTTGAAGTTGAATCGGGAATTATAACTGTCCTATTCAAGGAATTGAATCCTCTCCCATTAATCAATTCTATAATTATTCATTGTGTTCTAGTTCTACCGAAAAAATATATAGATTCCATACCAAAATAGCCGCGTAGTAATTCGATAATATTCACAAAATAATGCTAATGTAGGTGTCTGAGTCGAAAATCACAGATTTCAAAATATGTATTGAACTCCCAGCAAAGCCAATTTGGCAGTTCTTACGTATGTCTGAACATAACTATTCATTCTCTCAAACCGAAACAATATGAAAAAGTAGTATCTATCCGTAATATGGCATTAGATTTTTAAACTCAGGTATGCATTTATTTGGCTAGGTAACGAAAAAAATATTAAGAGCAAACACTATTTATTTCTTGATGAAATGGGAATCGGTTTCACGCCTACAGTTTTTGTTCAAGAATTTTTTTTCTTTAACAAATTACTCAATGATTCTGAGTCCTAAATTCGGGAACTTCAGTGATTTTTGGATACCATAATTTTGAACGAAAAAAACTTAAAGGGCATGATGAATTGAAGATATTGAGATGTTCCCGAATTCTTATCGGACCACCGAATCCATAAAAAAATATATCTTTCATGAAATCAACGGTTTTTGTTAAAAACCGATTCTACGACCGTGAAATATGTACCTGATTAGCGCTACCCCCTACATATGATTTCAGCATTGACTTAATTCTTTGACGAGTTTAATATATTCACTAACATGCCTATATATGACTTTACTGGGCGGGGTGAGGAATGTATTCGACTGTACTGTGTGACGCGCTGATGGTGGCTCTTAATAAAATTTGGTTTTGGGGGATTTGTTACGAGATCGTGGTGGTCAGAATAATTGAGGACCATCTGTTCCAAACCGTTGTGGTCAAGAAATGTTGCATCCAAATGCGCTTTTGATAATTTTTGTAATTTTGAACATAGCTAAATGAAAAATGTCTAAGTTAACTTGTATCATAGTCAAGATTCATGTGTGTAGTGAAGTGAAACAATAAGTAATGTGTGCAAAAATAAAAATTTATGACATGTTCGAAAATCATATACCATAAGTATGGAACACTGGATGATTCCAAACTAGAATTGAATTATAGGGGTCTACTTAAGTTACCCATGAATGAAAAGGAATAGTTTTCTGACATAGTTTTTCAGGGTAGTTTAAGCTTCATATTCAGAAAATGGAAAAATGTAAATACAAAGAAATCTATTAATTTTTTTGTCGACCCTTTTCTCAGACGTTAATCTTCCTAATTCTATAATTACTATCATCTAAAACAACTGTTTTTCACAAAAATTTTACTTTTTCAAAACCACAAAAAACCTCCTGTTTTAGTAACTTTTATTTTCACTTGGAAGCTGCACCGCCGATTATTCAAATATGAGCAAATACCATTCCCTTTATTTCAATGTTCACTTGTTCAATTTTCACAATTGCTACAATTAATAACAATGTTGAAAACAAATTAAAAAATAGACAAAGAAAAGCGTATGAGCTTTCTTTCAATCCAGAACAAAAGCTCTCTCCGCTTGCTCTCCTGTGGCTTGAGGATGAAAAAAGAATAAGAAAATCACCTAACCTAATCTAAGCGAACCTTGCTTCCGAAGTTGAATGTAATCCTTTTCTCTTCTACACTTCAATCGGTCATCTCACCTTACATAATATGAATGAAAACTACTCGCTATATATTCCTTAAAAAAACAAGTGACCAAATTGAAAAACTCCTTAATTTTTTTAGTATAAATATAATAATAAATGGAAAACGTTAAACAATTGAACCTATAAATAAAGGGGAAGTTATTTGGTTATATTTGAATTTAAATAGTCCACGGCCAAATTCCAAGTCCAACCTACCGCGAGAATTAAAGTTGCTGCAAGAGAAGGTTATATTTGTGGTTATAAGAAGGTAAACTTTTTATATAAAACGGTTGTTTTCGTTGCTTATTATTATGAAATTGGTAAGAGTAGGACTGAAGAAAGTGTATACAGAAAAGAAGGCATTTTGTGTGATTTTTTATTGAAGTATTCGTGTTGGAAAATAGTCGATTTTGAAGATTCAGAAGTTCATAACTCAAAAAGTATTTGAGGCACCCTTGACTTTTTCAAATTTGAGTCTAGGAGACAAAACTAAGTAAGTAAATACCCGGGAGTTTTCAGGTCCTGTCATGAACCATTCACAACATAGGGTGCTATGTGTTCGAACATTTCTGTGATTCTGCGTAATTTTAAGAATTGAGAGTTAGCAGACTTGCGCACGACGCCTTTCCTTTCGTTTGAAGACCTGTTAACGGCGTCTTCCCTTTTGTTTGCATTTCTCCTCCCAGAGCAATGGCGTCCTAGTGTCGCTTTCCTGGTTGTAAAGTATTGCGAATTTAAGGCAAGAATCGTTTAACGATGGCATGTTGGTGGCATTCGACTTCGGATGACGATCCGAGAGAGAGCACAGTAAGTGAAGATCATATAGTCTAGACTCGACCAAACCTAAGTTTTGGCAAGTCACATTTTGTATTAGAGAGTTATAGTGAATTATCTCTCCCACAAGTAAATGTGGGATAATCAACAACACTGCAGCAATATTATTCTGAAAACAGCCAGAAAATTTCGAAAGAAGATTGAAAACGATACGTGGTCGGCCATTTTCTCCAAGCCCAAGTCCCACCAAGTCACATTTTGTATTAGAGAGTTATAGTGAATTTTCTCACCCACAAGTAAATGTGGGATAATCAACGATACTGCAGCAATATTATTCTGGATACAGCCAGAAGATCTCGAAAGGGGATTGAACACAATACGTGGTCAGCCATTTTCTCCAAGCTCAAACGCCATCTGAAACGCTTTAAGTGTTACCGTTTGGGATACTATTGAGGTGCCAGGTTTCTAAGGCATCTTTTTTTATTTTTTTTGTCTGCGCTGGTGCACCGTAAGACTACTACAGAGCAGTCGTAATAACCCTTAACACTTAAGAAAGTTAGCAGCTCATAACTTATAGCTCTTACATTGGACTTCCGCAAAGGTATGAGGACCGCGTAACCGGAATTTAATCCATCACATTTACCATGGGAATACCGTTGGGACGGTGACTACATCTGCGCGAAGAAGCCATTTTATGGCGAAATAATAGTCACGGTTTTGGTAAACCTAAAGTATTTTCACTTAATGTTTTCGGAAGAAACTGCAGATATTGGACGAAGAATTTGACAAAAATTACACGGATTCACTACTTTTATTGTCTACTGGATTACAGTCTTTTCGGGATATCAGAAGAAATGCCTCAGAGACATTTTCATCAGCCTGTCCTGGTTTATGTAGAATTATCATTGAACATCTGCAGGGTAGGTATTATTCAATAAGCTATATCCATAACTCAAGGATTATTTTCAATCCGTATTTCTTACATATACGATCATATTTATTGATCGTTTTCAGTGGATAAATGAATCATTTTCGTTTGTTAGGGTACATGGGAGTGCAAGGTATTTGGTGAATAGTCAAATGAATTTATCGTCCTTGACGTTTTACAATATTTTCATAATATTTCTGTAACTCTTCATTTGATTCTTGTTTGACAAGAGGATAGTGTGCCTATCTACTATTTTGTGAGGTTTTCAAAATATGCAACGCTTCAAGAGCTCAAACACACTTCAAATTTAAAGGCTGCATCCCTTTGAAGTTTTCGGAAGACTTGTGCTGACGAGGGAAGTCGAAGTCCTTACTTTTCAACCTGTGAAGCCATGCTCGCTTTAAAATCCAAATTACTTAAAATTAAATAAAAGAAATTGTGGTAAAATCATAAAATATTCCGATAATCTGGTAATTATTATTATCATTTTGATATTATTTTAATTACTGCCAGGGTACAATAACTTCCTTCTAAGGAATCCGATAGCATACTTTTTTGTATTTGATCAGTTGACACTCTATATTTGTGGATGATGGATGATAGTGACTAAAGTGTACTTTGTTTATAGTTTGTGTATGCAATAATTTTTTTGAAATTGAGTGGTGAAGTACTGAATTGATATGGAGCCTATTTCAGGAGGTATGTAGAATATTTTCATATTACTATAGGAATATACAGATTTTTCTACTTCAAAGAAGATCTGAAGACTTCATAACAGAGAAATCAATTTCTGAAAAAAATGCTTGCAATAATTTGCGATGTTGCCAGATTTACTTTATTGAGTATAACATAAATTGTACATCCAAGTGAATAATAAAGTGAATAATTTTTTTTGTTGCACGTTTGCAGTCTATAACATTTCATTAACGAAAAAGGAACCAGTTGAATTCCTATCAAATTATCTATCGACTATTTTTTTCAAGACAAATGTAACTACCTTCACGAAGAAGAGCTACTGGAAGTGTAACGAATTATCGGAAATAAAACAAGAATTGGTAAATTTTGTTAGCAGTACAAATGCGAATGTTATGTGTGATCCAGAAATTCCATAACTTTCAGAATGAAAAACAATCGTGGTTAGAGTTCAATATTGAAGTTCCCCGAAATCCAGAACCATTTGCCATTCACAAGTGAAATGAAAGACCACCAACTGTTTTTTCTAGAAGAAGAAAAATAACTCAAAGCAGAAGGAAAAGTAGATACTGAGCTGTTATGAAAGATATTATTTTCTATGACTAACCGAGCGACAAAATAAAATGACGCCCACTACATAATTAACCAGACCTTTGATCCAAATTCTTCCGATGAATCCATATCAATAGTTGTTGAAGAAAATTTATCAAAGTTCCAATATAATATCTCTAGAATTGCAAACAAAGATAACAACAGCAATATTTTATTCCAACTACAGAAGCTAGGAAGAAGTGACAATTTGGTCACCTTTGCAAAATTCACTGTAACAGTTGTCCTTAACTGGCTGAAGTTGTAAAACAGCTCAAGATGACACTTCACCATTTGATCATAAACCTACGTTTTCCCTACATGTCACTCCACGTTCAGTTGATTGTAATGGATAACGGTATTTTCATTTTAATTATTGAAGAAGTATCTGAATTTAAATATGTATAGACTTACGCAAGTACCATCCTGTACCACTTTTCCGTATAGAAAAATATGAAAATTTCCTCCTGAATAAAGTATATTTTGCTTAGAATTCCTTGAAAGTTTCCCTATGTATGTCTGTCACCCATCCAAATAGTAGTCAGCGTGGCCTTACTTCAGTTGTCAATAGAACCCTACTTATCACCGACAGCTGTCTTCTTTTCTTTTAGGGTGTTTAGTACTCTCGTGTCACTGTTCATGAAAGGGACCATTATCATAATAATTATTAACTGCAGATTGCAAATATCGCTGAGCTCCCCCGACATAACTACTGAGCAGTATGAAAGTACAGTACCAAAGGAAAAAAAAATGTTTTATTGAAAAATACACATTCTGTTTAGATAAACGTGAATTTATCATACGAACATTCGTTTCCCAACACAAGATTTATATTTATGTGATAGGTTTTCAAAGTTTTACAAATCTATAACAACTGCTGAATGTCTGGCATTCAAGTAATCGTTCCAAGCATACAATACGTTCTCCACCATGTTTCATATATCCCATAAAATTCAAGACATATTTCGATATTTTCCACTTTTCTATCAGTTTTGTTGCAGTAAATCGATCAGCTCGTGTTATTAAAACACTTTCAAGTAGAAAACATAGTAATCGATACAATTAACGCCATGTTCAACTATTAATTATATTATCCATTCGTTTTGATCGTAACTGAGTCTCTCAAAAACCCCTGAGGGGCCTAGTTGACGTATGAAAGTGGGTATTATGCCTGATACCGATTAGAATAATTAATAATAATAAGCTTCTTTACTTTCTCTCTGAATGTTGTAGGTGATCCCAAATATATGTCAAAATCAGTTACCGATAAATTTTTATGGCCCAATCGTGATGTTTTTTTTCTAATTGGACCTCCACCACAACCAATAAAAAACTTGCTGCAGGCTCCCATTTCGTTATGCGTGCAAATGTAATTCAAACAGTAGATTCGGCTGGTGGATAAAAATTGATTGCTAGGATTCGAACATTATGCAAATCATTTTTTTGTCTGCATTACACAGTACAACTTTCATATAAGAAACACGCATTCTGAACTTATGTAAAATAGTGAAGAAGAGTACAGTTTATTATTGTTCAATTGAATATTTTATGTTCATTCTTTATATAATGTCCTACATAAAATGTATCTTTTATACCTATAATGATTGTCATTCAAGCTCTAATTTGAATTCTCTTGATTTGACTCATTGATCGATTATGAGTGCTGAATCCTAGACTACATAAAACATACTTCTCTACTCAATTTGTCAAACGTATAATATTATCCATCATTTTGGAATTTCATTCCGAAATACATCGATATTGATATCGATATCAATCATGAAAAAAGTCACGAAATTGTGCGACTCAAATCTTCGTTACTGAAGCAAAGGGAAACAAATATAATGTATTAGCATTCAAATGTCACATACCCGATATACTCCTAGATTACAACATACTAGAAAATAGCTCCACTTAAAAATGTTTGGGGGAGTTTTTAGACGAAAATTCAAAATTTGATCAACACATAACAAATATTAACAAAAAATCGGCATCAGGATGTTTCGCACTGAGAAACATCGCAAAGGAACTCGGGTTTGCAGAAGCAAAAGTGGTGTATATGCCCTTATGGACTCTCATCTTAGTTCAGTCTCTATGTCCATTGCAGTGGACCTAGGTTTGGGAAACCCGTAATATAGTATTTTGTATTGCTGGTTGCGTTACCCAACTGTTCGGCAGATTTTGCCGATGTTCGTAAATGATCACGTGGCAACAAAACAGTCTAAATTTGGTAATCGTGGAGTTCTATAATCAGTTGTTGTGTTAGGTGTCAGGGAGCAAAAATTTTGTAGGTAAAAGTTTAATTATTTGATATTGAATATAGAATAAAAAATTAAAAAGAATGAAAGTGAATATAAGCTGGTCAAAAAGAAAATTTATATCAACAGAAAAATGTGTTAGAGCCACAGGTTTTAGTGCAAACCAAAATACATCCTATTTATGCGAAGACAAAAATCCTTTTTATTATTTTTCGGAGTGTATTTTCGAAAATATGGTTGGAATGATAAATATCTACAGCTTTGTGAAAAATTGAAATTGTTTTAAAAAATTCCACTCAGAATAATTTTTAAAACAATTCCGATTTATTCTACTCTTTGTAACTTTGTAAATTTGTAACTTTGGAATAAAAACAAATTAAAATGCATTTTTTTAAACTTACTATTCAATATAGCCGCAATGTCCACTATGATGGTCAATCGTTAACTGTCAAACTTAAAAATTCCAACCTTATTTTTTGTACCTAGTAACCCCCTTAAGTTAACCAAATGCAAAAATAATTTTTTTGGTCGAAGAAAAAAGTTGGGACTAAAAGGGATGGTATAACCTTTTGGGGTATATGTACTAAACAACGTATGTAATCGGTTTTTATCTTACATAAAAGGGCTATTAGATACTTATGTAGAGCGAAATTGTGGGATTCATGTAAACCACTGTTTCGTGAACACAAGATCCTTACAGTCAATTTAATAGTTATATTGGAAACTGTTTGGGATATACACAAAATTATGAAAACTATGAATCTATGAACTATGAATCTATAATCATTCACGGAAGATAGTGAAATGATCTGTAGCTTCCTATTCCAAAAACCGCAGTCTTGTTCACAATTCATTGATATACAATTGAATCAGAATGTACAATAAACATCCCAATGATATCAAACATACATCTTTAGTCATTTTCAGAAAAAAAAATATCAAGTGATGTCTATTATGACTCACAAAAATACAATTTCTAACCTCCTCTATATCATATTTCCATTTTTAATTTATAAATGTACTATGTGATAAACCAAGTTTTTATTCATGGTCCTAGTTCCTGTATATGTCTTTTGTGTATATACCTATATTTGAAGTATTATGTTTTATATAATAATGTATTTACTTTTCACCCATTCAGAATCATTTTAGACATTAATATTTTTATACATCTTATATCTCATTTCATTAACATATTATTTAATTATTTATGACATTGTGTTTGTAACAAGAATCCTTATTCTCAGACATTAAACACATATATTATTATTATCAATTGCCTCAAATTCAATACAATAATGTTATCCATAATCTACTCAGAGGACAGATTAATTTCAGCATTGTCGGTAGAAGGGAGGTAAAAGGGTTAAACCTTGTGGTCTGTAACGACTATCGTTACACTCAAATGTGTTCTCGAAGAAATAGCAAGTGAAGGATGGCAGTCGGGTGTTGTTTGTTCTGGACCTTTAAAGCCACTTGGTGCGTTCTTTCACCTGCTAGCTGAAGAAAAGTGTGGAAAAACTTACCACTCGTAATTCAGTTGGAATCTTAATAACCCACATCACGCTTGCTTTGAAAAACCGATACGGAAATTATTTAGGTATACTTCCAGTAAAATCACTTAGTCAATCCAAGAAATGTATTGACAAGTCAAATAATACATGAACAACAACTTTTTTTTTTCATTATTTGTTTGGAGATCTTCTTGTGTACATTTGTGCAAGTGTCCACATCATCAATGAAAATTGTCATTCTGCATCGGTTAATCGAAACTGTGATAAACGCCGCTTGAAAATGGAACACTAGAGGTTAGTTCGGTTCGGTTCAGGTACGTGGATCCATTGCGGTTCTTCATTGCGACTTGTAGCTATACAGTGAGGACCAAAAGTCCGTCGCCCCCCCTGTAACTTCTTTATTCTACTTATTACAAAAAAATGTTTAATACATAAGTTGTAGGGTTTCATTCGATCTCTTTAATGGTTTAAGTTTCATTCATACAGAGTGTCTCAAAAAAGCACGGTGACTTAGAAGTTAATTTTTTTAAATGGGACACCCTGTATTTCATAGCATTATTACATTCTACGTCACATTCTGAACAAGTTTGATAAATGGTTTTCTATCAAAAAAGTTAATAGTTTTGGACTTATGAACACTTGTAAATAATTATTTCGACTACTTTTGCACCAGTTCACGAATAAATTAATGAGGTAGGCTATGCACGCTAGGTGCGTTTATTTTATCCATGACAATGAAAAAAAACTCTTATTTGTTTTTGCCAAATGTCATTGACATTTTGTAGGTTTTCAAAACTTTGTTTCAAACGGTTTTCAGTTTCTCTTGTTGATTAATATGGCTCGTTCAGTAGCAGACAAAGTTGAAGCCGTTATCATATTTGGTGAAGCTAACCGAAATTACCACGCTGCTATTCGCATTTTCAATGAACGGTTTCCAGAACGTCCGATGTGTCGAAAATATCTGCAGAAATTGGTGGCAAAATTTAACCCAACCGGCACCGTGAAAGATGCTCCGAGATCTGGGAGGCCGAAAATAATTACGGAAGATGTTGAAATTCAAGTACTAGCCGAAATGGTAAATAACCCACAACAATCAACTAAGCAAGTAGCTGAGACATGTGATGTTTCTAAAACATCAGTAAAGAGAGTTTTAAAAAAAAATAAATTCCATCATTACAAAATAAAAATTTTGCACCAATTGGTTGAAGATGATCCAGACCGGCGACTTGAATTTTGCGAGACCATGGCAGAAAGAATTGTTGCAAATCGACTTTATTTGCAACACATCTGCTTTAGTGATGAAAGCACTTTTTACCTAAATGGAAATGTGAATACCCAGAATTGTAGATAGTGGAGTGATGAGAATCCCCATGAATTCCGCGAGAGGCATACTCAATTTCCCCAGAAAATTAATGTTTGGGCTGGTATTTTAGGTAACCACATTGTAGGTCCCATATTCTTGGAAGAAAATTTAAATGGTCCCAGATACCTCCAAATGCTGCAAGACACAATAAGTCCCAGTATCGATGAGATCGTTGCGCAAATCCCACATGAATTTTACTTGGATGTAACATTTCAGCAAGATGGAGCGCCACCACACTATTTTCGGGAGGTGAGAAATTACTTAGATGAAAGGTATCCAGGTAGGTGGATTGGACGTCGAGGTACAACAGAGTGGCCAGCTCGCTCACCGGACCTCTCACCGCTTGATTTCTTTCTCTGGGGCTATGTGAAATCCGTAGTTTTTAAGACAGTTTGTGGGTCGTTAGATGAACTGCGCCGTCGAATTATTGAAGTGTGTTCAGAAATAACACCTCAAACCTTGATTAATGTTAGGGAAGAGTTTACAACCCGACTATTTATGTGTCAAGAAATGCAAGGTGGACATGTCGAACATCTTTTGAAATAGATAAAAACTCACCGTTTTTAGTTATAAATTAAACTATCTCTTCAGTTTTTAATGATTCTTGATCTGTATTTATGGACTACCTTATTTGTTAATGAAATGTTTCAACTTCATTTGTACTAGTTTTTCGTGAGATTCAACAACTCTAACAATTGTAAAATGGTACGACGAGGTAAGTTACACATGATGCCATCAGCAGTTTGCAGCATTGGATAGCTTTCAAAAAGTTAGGATAGGAAAGTGGAATACATTGTGATCCATTTGTTACGATTTTCTCATTGAACTGGCGCAAAAGTAGTCGAAATAATTATTTACAAGTGTTCATAAGTCCAAAACTATTAACTTTTTTGATAGAAAACCATTAATCAAACTTGTTCAGAATTCAACGTAGAATGTAATAATGCAATGAAATACAGGGTGTCCCATTTAAAAAAATTAACTTCTAAGTCACCGTGCTTTTTTGAGACACTCTATATGAATGAAACTTAAACCATTAAAGAGATCGAATGAAACCCTACAACTTATGTATTTAACATTTTTTTGTAATATGGAAAATGAAGAAATTACGGGGGGGGCGACGGACTTTTGGTCCTCACTGTATAATTGAGCATTAGAGTCATGACAATCAAGAAATTAAATAATGAAATATTAGAAAATTGAGCTTAGACCTGAATAATTATGGGGAAATCGTTAGATGCTGACAAGAACCATTTTTTCTGTTAATCTACAATGTAGAGGATCTGTTATAGAACAACTACTATCTGTAGGAATGTAGGCTTTCACGGCTGGCGCCAATGTTTTGGTTGTTTTACGGGTTTTGTCGTGGTCGTCTTTGGTTTGAATCTCCAAACGTTTCGACTGCAACTGCGGCAGTCATCTTCAGTGGCGTGGTCGAAGTATCAACTGCATTTCAGTTGATACGTCAAGAAGAGTACTTCGATCACTCCACTGAAGATGACTGCCTCAGTTGCAGGTGAAACGTTTGGAGAATTAAATCTAATACGACCAAGGCAAAACTCGGAAAACAACCAAACCAACTACTCATCTGTTAATACCGCGTCGAGCACCGTACCAAATCATGAAGATGAATTAATTGCGGAAAATAATAAAAATCACATCAACTATGCCTTTATTTGTACTCTGTAAGGGTTGAAGCGGAAATAGTATTATTATATTCATCTCACTTTTTGGGAATCCTAGTCAGGTCCCTACTCTGAAGCCACTCACATTACCTGTGGGGTAATTGGATTGGATCCAGGGATCATGTACCCTCAGCAAACAACACAGTTAAAAAGGATATCTTCAATCAAATATATACAAACTCTTGAACAGTATACTCTTATGAGAAAAATAATTATTTCTAATTGATGAATATACTCTTATTTCAAATTAATTGAGCTGTTTGCTTCTTTACATAAATTCTCTTGGAATGAATTTGATCGCAGCAAAACATTCCTACTCTTCATCCTTGAAAACGCCAACATTGACTCATCTGCAGAACATGTTCCTCTTGATTCAAAAATATAATTCTTTGGCAGAGATCTGGAGGAAGCACGTGATACAGTCAACCAATAAGCTTAAGCCATAGCGGGTGCTCGCGAAACTCTGCGAACCCACGCGAAGGCGAGAACTGCTACCTGGACCTCCATGATCTCGTACGTTTTGCCTCTGGTTCGCTCACTCGCTCCCCTTTGTCAAATCTCGCACGTTATGACTGGTTAGCCTCAGAGGCTGAGGTCCCAAGTAAAAGAAGAAGAAATATTCGAAAACTGCCCCCGGAGTCCGATGATTAGAAATGTTTTATAGAATCGAAATGTGACGTCATATTCGAAATATCGGTACTATGCTTCCCATTTCTAAAGTTCTAATATGACGTCACATTCTCGACACATTTCGATGCTATGAAACATTTCTAATCATCAGAGTCCCAGTGCTGGTACGGTACTCTAGTATACTGTGTACTGTACAAAGAAACACAAAAAATGGATAAGTAAGTTTGATATAATTTATAGATATATATTTATGTAGTTCTTCATAATATTAATGTTTTTACAGGTTTGTTGTGAAACTGAAAAAGCAATCCAGAAATGAACCAGAACCAGTGGCTGGTCCAAGTAAGGAACTGAATATAGATATGTCTCACTCAGCAGAGGAAATTTCCGAAGTTATACCTGAAAGTGAAGATACTGAGGGAGAAATAGAAGAACCAAAGAAAAAAGGAGATATAATCAAAAGTTCCAGGAAGAGTGGAGAACCAAGTATCCATGGCTTAGGAGTTTCATCAAAATCAATAACCAAGTTCACTGTGTACCCTGCAATAGTTCGTTTCGTTGCACTACATATAACATCAAAAGGCATGAAGAAATATCACATGAAAAACATCAAAAAAGTTGAAAAAACACCTAAAATAGACGCCATCATAAATGATGATATCCTTGTGAAAAAACATCAATTTGTTAAACAAGCTGAATTAAAAATATGTGCATTTTTACATGAGCACAACTTGCCATTTCTACTTGCAGATCACCTCTCAAAGTTCCTTCCTAGTGTTTGTCCTGACTGTGATATTGCAAAACAAATTAATTGTTCTAGAACGAAGGCCACCTATATCACAAACGAATGCCTCAGCATAAAACAACTGCAGGTAGTCTCAGCCATTCTCAAAAAATCCAAATTTTCTTTAATAATAGATGAGACTACTGATATCAGTACTCAGAAGTCTCTAGCATTAGTGGTTTGTTATTATGATGAAGATCTCAAAAAAGTTAGTGATTCATTTTTTGGTCTTTTAAAATTAGGGTCAAGTAATGCCGCATCAATTTTTTTGGCCATCCAGAGTCATTTGGCAAAATATGAAATTCCCATTCAGAATTTAATTGGATTGGAAGCAGATAATGCTTCTGTGATGCAAGGCAATAAAACAGGATTACATGCTCGATTTAGAGAAATTTTGCCAAACATGTATGCCCTTGGGTGTGTATGTCATTCACTTCATTTATGTGCTTCAGCTGCTGCAAATAAATTGCCAAGCAGTGTAGAAGATTTTGTTCGGAATATTTATAATTATTTTTCAAACAGTTCGAAGCGAATTGACATGCTAAATGAATGTCAAGTATTTTGCCAACTGAAACCAAATAAACTACTTCCCTGTCCAAACAAGGTGGCTGTCACTACAAGCAGCTGTTGACAGAGTCCTTGAAATTGGGAAGCGTTAATTCTTTTCTTCACGAACGAAAGTTTCAAGGAAATCCTCCATGCATGCAACAATATATTATAGACTACAAGCCCAGGCCAATTTTTGGGGGAGTCATTTGACCCAGCATGAATTATATTCAGAATTAAAGTGCAATACGAAACAACTCCTTTCTGCACTGTGCGGAGGTTAAAAAAACTTTCCATCCAGAGGAGGGATTTATCGACAAAAGATTCTTGGACGGCATTTCTCAAGATGATAGATAACTGAAAAATAATCAAATAGGACCTAATGCCGTACAAACAGAACGGTACTGAAATCCAGGGATTTTTTTAATTTTTCGCAAATTTTTCTTATGAATCCAGGTGATTTATTACTGTACGGCATTTGTAAAATTGAATTTGTATAACTACATAGATTAATTTTTTAGCAACGCCGTACATATTTGCCGGTACAGGGGTGGGGAGCCCCATAGTTAACCCCCCACCCCTAACTAGTATAGTTTGGGTCATTTGATACAACATCAAACTTAATTATCTGAATACTATTCTATGGAACGATGTAATTTTTTGTTATGCCGTACATTTTTCATGGAACATATGGCTGACCGGGAAAATTTATTTCCCTCTGAAAAGGGTAATTTTACGGTAATTTGTTTTTTTACGGCCTATATATATATTTCACTAGTAAGTGTAGCAATAATCAAGATAAACTCTATGCCGTACAAAAAACCTAGTTCTATACGACTGGAATTGGTATACAGTGACATTCAAAAAGTTTGCACCTGGAGAAAACTTGCTTATACATTATACATTTTTCAGAAAATTTTAATCCTCGTAAAATTTGGTGCATTGCAAAAAACTTGCACAAAATTTATCAGAATTTTAAATTTCTAAACGGTATACAGGGTAGAACATTAAATAGGAAATTTGATCAAATATAAACTACCCTAATTTTTGACATTATCAAAAAAGTTTATCTAGAAAAGTTGTTTAGAATCAGAACCAAATTTCAAATTCATAATCATAGCCATCTAAGAGGAAAAAATAAAAAAATCACGTGTTTTATGATTAAAGTGATCGTAAACTTGAATATTTGTATCATTCAATCTTTTACCGATAATTAATTAATTGATTCATTAATTTCCTTCCATATCACACTGATAGTTATTATGTACATACATACAGAGTGAAATAGGTATCCAATTTGCACCAAAAAACTAGTAAAAATTCAACATCCATCGATATTCTAGTACAAATGATAAATAAGACCAATTTTTGCATGGAAATGTGAGTGGGGCGAGTGATTAACGGGTCTGAGAATCATGTGCCCTGAGTATTATTATTATTATTTCCTTAAGGATCTTTTAGTCCCGGTACTTCCGGAAGGCACGCTGGATCATTAAGCTATATAACCACTTCCCACATCCGCGTCCGTGGGGTGAGTGATTACTGCGTCCGAAAATCATATGCCCTGAGTAGCCCTAGTAAACCAAGGATGACGGCCTTCTGTATTCGTCCGGCTAAGATTTCTGTAAGCTGGTATGATTTTTAGGTTGCAACTGTGCCTCCATCTTGTAATCAATCGTATTCCGTTTGACTGACTGTTTGAGGGGGTGAGTTCGAATATCAAAGTTGTTATATTCGTCATAGTATTCAGTGGTTTTGTGTGCAGATGTGGCACTAAGGTAGTGCAATCCCAAACAGCACATAATATTCCATGAATATTCTGGCAACGTTCCAATATACTTTATTTTAGAATATTCTGATGAAATGTTCTCTGAATATTCTTGGAATATCTTCATTCTGTAGCAAATATTCTATGAATATTGCATTCCATATATTCTAATAACATCCGGTTCTAATATTCTGAGGATATACTGCATCGTATTTTTGATGTTATTCTTCATTCTCAGATAGGTAAAAATTTCCCCCGTCCTGACCGTCCTATCAATAAAGTTATATACCTACCTTATTTTTGTATTGAAATGACTTAAACTACATAGTTGTATTATAATTGGTAAAGAAATAATGAGTTGGAATATAGCAGCACATGCGGTGATGCCAGACATGAAGAAATTTCGTCACATTTCTTATATAAAAAATATGGAATGAATCAGCACAGTAGCCATTCGTTTTTCAAAACTATGAAATTTGATCAGTATATTTAACGTAATCAATAATAATTTGGATGACTTTTTGATGACATAATTTTCATTTAAGATATAATAAGTAAGCATTGTGCATTTACTTTTGTTAATATTAAAGCGTAAGCGGCAACTGTGCAAAATCCGTCATTTCAGCTCGCAAAGTATCTGACAATTGACATTGACAAGTGACCTTTGTATGTGATTTCGTGGGTTTTGTCATGAGTTTCTGTCATGTTTTTTGATCTTTGTCAAAATGTATTTTATCCCTTGAATGAATACGGTGGCCGCCGTATTCGCTTTTGCAGCTGTAGGGAAACCCGGAAAAACGTGTAACACCACATCTGGAGAGTTGGAGTTGGCAGAATAACTACTGCAGATGTTCGTCGAATCAGGATTATCTTCTTTCCTGCAAATTAGGATGTATGGTGTCTCATCCAGATGCAAATATTTATATTAACCTAACAACAAAGTTCAGTATATTTTTAATTTGAATCAAATTTCATTAACTATATTAATCATTCCTCGTGATCGTGAATAAGCGTGTCGTTTTTGGTCAACTGTGTAAATTCCAAATTCAAACAATAAACAGCTAGAGGAATCAACAGTAAGTATCAAAACAAAACATCTTTCTAGCTAGTTATTAGCTCATGCAGACATGTTGTTACCATTTTTTCCCGTACGTTCCTTAAATAAAACTCTGTGTTTTGAAGAAAATTAATTATTTTTGAATTGAAGGAGTTTTTATTGTTGCAGTACCCAGTACCCAGAAATATTTCATATTCATTCTATGAATATTCCCTATAGATGCCAGGAATATTCCCAGAATATCATTAATTTTAAATGTACACGTATACAGAATGTTCTGAGTATATTCAAATATATTATCTCGTAATATTCTACGAACGTTTATAGAAAATACCAGAAAATATTCTCAGAATATTCAAAAGAGTCCATTCCAAATATTCATAGAACATACCCAGAATATTTGTATTGCATTGTTAGATCATTCTGTGAATATTCAAATATTCTCGGCAAATATTCTATAAATATTCTATGAATGATATTGTGCTATCTGGGATAATACTCGCAGTTGACATAAGAAACATACCTTATACAATTACAGTTCACTTACATTAACATTACTATTTATTACTTTATAATATGGCTTCGAAAACAAGGTGAATGTAAGCTAACAAATGTAACTTTCAAACGGAATTTAGGGGTACATTTATGTTAAATAATTACAGTTACATTTCTATATCTTTGGAGAAAGGTGATAGCAATTCCAATTTGAAAATCGCGCGAATTCTCAACATGCGGATACGTACTGTGGTCGGGTTGGTAGATTGTTGATGATGGCATTGATCCAAAGAATGTATGAATCCAAGGAATCGTGGCAAAACCATACCAGCCATAGGTTTGACAAAGGGACCATCTCTCCAGTTCTATTTCAGATATAATAAATGTATTGAGACTGCAAGATACTATAATCATCATACTTTTTCAACTCCCATTGGAAAAAATATAGGATTTTCAACAAATTAAATATTTAAAAATATTGATTGCAAAAAGAATTGGTTAACTGAATATGTATTGAAATATTAAAATATCTAATTTAACCAAAATTTTCAAATATTTAAGATCGAGGTATTTATGGTATCACTTCGCCACTGGTCAGTGTACCAGTGGCTATAAGGTGTCTAGCTGTGGAACTTCTGGCTCGCATCAAACAGACATTAGAGGCTCCGGTATGGAATCTTGTTTCTTAAGTACACGAGTCTCTTTAGGTGGCCACATTGTGAAGTGAGTTGCCTAGATGCCAATCCCGACGTATGGGTTTTCCTACAGCTGAAAAGTGAATGCCCCATCAAAAACATCAGTGGAAGGTCTGGAGAGTAGCAAAAGTGTATAAGTTATGTTATGTGATCTCTCCAAGGCCTTCGACTGTGTCTCTCACGAAATACTAGTTGAAAAGCTAACGTTTTTTGGAATCAGAGGTTTGCCACTCGACTTTTTCAGGTCATATCTGAGTAATCGGAAACAATGTGTGAGCAGTAATAATATATCATCTGATTATAGACCAGTCGTACATGTAGTACCGCAAGGCTCTGTGTTAGGACCTCTTCTATTCATCATTTAAGAATGATTTGTTTCACAATATGTTTCCCAAAACTTATGTTGCTTTTGCGGATGACACAATTTTGGTTGATTCTAGCACGAATATAGAAGATTTGTAGCTGAACAGTCTTATAACTACTATTCGAGCTAGAAAATGGTTTACTACTAATACTCTGAAACTGAATGATAATAAAACACAGAATATTATCTTCCCAATGAATAATAATATAGCTCAAGATCATATTGTGAAGCTGGTTGGATTAGTCATTGATGATAAATTAAATTGGTCCTGTCAACTATGCCGCAAACTCTCAAGCTCCATATTTGTACTACGAAATTTGAGTTTACAGATATCCAAAGAAACTACGAGATCTCATTATTTTGCTATTTCATTCCCATCTCAGTTACGGTACGTTGTTGTGGGGTAACTCTTGTAATGCTGCCAAAAATTTCCGTTTTCGAAAACGTGCTCTCAGGATCGTGGTCGGTGCTGATTTCAGAGATCATTGTAAAGACATTTTCAAAAGTTTAGATATAATGCCCCTACCATCATTATACCGGGTGGCTACGGAAGTATTGCCTACGGAATATCTCAGTTATTGCATGAAGTAGGTTTGTGAAATTTGAAGCGTCGATATAATGACATAAGAGCTAGAATTTGAGCAAATTGACATGTCGAAGTTAACTTCCGGTCTGACCGGAAGTAACATCAACTTTCTTATTTTAAATGGAAACCCTATTTTTTTTTTCTTTTCGCTTTATTCAGCATTCAATTCCCTTTCTAATGACATATCACAAGTTGGTATCTAACCAGAAACTAGATCAGAAAAAAATTATTATTGAAATTCACCGAGTAGGCCGTGGAAGCAAAATGAAAGCCAAAAATTGAAAGGTTGGCTATGGAAACCATACGTCACTTGATAACAGTTGCTACTACTGTGATATTTTATTTTCATTCGTCGGCGTTATAAAAAGCCGCCAAAAAAAATATTGGAAAAATTGGGAAAAAAACAATACTCTGTAGGTCCATAACTTAAATAGGAACATACAACTTTTTCTTGCCTGTACTATTCAGCATAACCATTCCTTTCTAATGATATCATAGAAAGTAATTTTTTGAAATGAAATACCAAAAAATCCAATTATTATTCTTCAAATAACAAAACAGATTATCGCCATACGCAAAAATAACATTAAAAATAATGTGGAATGATAATCCTGTAGGTTCTAGGTTAAATAGGAACATAAACGTACTTGGTCTGTGCCATCGTCCATAGATATTCTAATATCTACCTATGGACGATGTTTGTGCTATTCAGAATAATCATTCCATTGCAATAATCATTCGAACCAAAATATTAACAAGTAGGCTGATTAAGATGTATTTTGGAATGAAACAAAAAAGAAACGAGAGCTCTCACGAACGCTGCTATCCATATTATTTTGACGTTCGAAGTAGTGTTTTTGATTCTGCCATTTTAAAAGGGTTTGGAAATCGAAATCAGTTAGTGGAATATTCAAAAAATGCCCCGTTATTCACGAACCGAACAAATTGACATGCTTCTCATTTATGGTGAATGTTTAAAAAATTCTTATGCCGCTGAACGATTGTATTTAGAGCGGTATCCAGGGAGGCAGCAACCGTCAAGAAGGTATTTCCAGTGGCTTGAAGAAAAATTAAGAAATGAGCCTGATGTTCACGAAGACCAAGAAGCATTTGTTATTAATGAGGAAACTGAAATTAATGTATTAGTTTTAGTACAATATCATAGCACAATTTCCTCAAGGCAGATTGGCGCCAAATTAGCTATAAGTAAGGACTCTGCTAGGAAAATTTTGAAAAAACATCGATTTAAATCCTTCAAGTATCAGTTGCATCAACATTTGTATGAAAATGACGGTGAAAGGCGCCTGGAATATTGTAATTGGTTTCTTCGACAAAATGCTGAGAATCACCTATTTAACTATTATATCTTGTTTACGGACGAGTCAAGATTTACCAACAATGGATTATTTAACAGGAATAATACAAGGTAGGTAGTGTACTTTATCTGGATTATTGTCGATAGTCGAAGTGTAAAGTGCTGAATGTGTGAACGGTCTTTTGTTTCAGGTACTGGGCGATAGAAAACGAGCACCGGATTCGACAAGGTGGCTTCCAGGAGAGATTTGGTGTGAATGTTTGGGCAGGAATAGTTGGAACTCATATTGTTGGCCCCATTCTTTTTCAAGACCAACTAACCGGAGGGAGATACTTTAATTTTTTAACGAATGAAATTTCGAATTCATTAACATCCTACCAGCGGAAATAACTGAGAGAATGTACTTCCAGCAAGATGGCGCCCCTCCGCATAATTCAAGAATAGCGAGAAATTATCTTCAAAATCGCTTTCAAGAGAGACTTATAACAACCCATGGTCCTGTCAGGTGGCCACCAAGGTCACCTGATCTTACTCCGTGCGACTTTTTTCTATGGGGGTATCTTAAAAATAGGGTGTATTCTACACAGCCTACAACTTTACATGAGCTAGAAGTAAAAATTCGTAGAGCTTTCCAAGATATCACGCCCCAAATGTTGAGAAACGTTTTACATGAGAATATCACCAAAGTCAATAAATGTATTGACGCTGAGGGAATGCATTTCGAACATTTGTTTTGAATTTATTTTATCTTTAATCCTATCAATTTGAATTTTTTTTTTCGATAAATCTGTTTTTTTGTTATTTGAATAATAATAATTGGATTTTTTGGTATTTCATTTCAAAAAATTACTTTCTATTATATCATTAGAAAGGAATGGTTATGCTGAATAGTACAGGCAAGAAAAAGTTGTATTTTCCTATTTAAGTTATGGACCTACAGAGTATTGTTTGTTTCCCAATTTTTCCAATATTTTTTTTGGCGGCTTTTTATAACGCCGACGAATGAAAATAAAATATCACAGTAGTAGCAACTGTTATCAAGTGACGAATGGTTTCCATAGCCAACTTTTCAATTTTTGGCTTTCATTTTGCTTCCACGGCCTACTCGGTGAATTTCAATAATAATTTTTTTCTGATCTAGTTTCTGGTTAGATACCAACTTGTGATATGTCATTAGAAAGGGAATTGAATGCTGAATAAAGCGAAATGAAAAAAAAATAGGGTTTCCATTTAAAATAAGAAAGTTGATGTTACTTCCGGTCAGACCGGAAGTTAACTTCGACATGTCAATATGCTCAAATTCTAGCTCTTATGTCATTATATCGACGCTTCAAATTTCACAAACCTACTTCATACAATAACTGAGATATTCCGTAGGCAATACTTCCGTAGCCACCCGGTATAGTGATTTCATGTATTATTTGCCAAAATTGACTTGACGTAAACAATATTCTTTGTAATTTGGTTAAATAAAGATTCTATTCTATTCTATTCTATTCCATTCTATTGTTACTCATATGCTGTAGTTCAATCTTCCATAGCATATGAAGATTTTCCGTTACCAGGGGAATACAAAACATTATTTTTATAGAATCTCAATTATATCAGTAGAATGTAGATTGGATGTATGATTGTGATATCAGAAAGGTAATATTAAAATTTTGAAATAAATGTATGGTTACCAATTCTAGTAGGTACCTTTCAAAAATGCAATTTTCTGTATAGATACTTCAGTTCCGAAAAGTATATTCACCGTTTTTGTTTTCGGAAGAAACGAACAATGCTATAGAAGTTTTTCAGAAACTTTCCAAATTATTATAATTATTTTGAAAAATCCCTGTCAAAAAGGAAGATAATTCGCATATGAACTTGAATGATGTGTTCAAACCGAAGCTAATTTTTCGTGAAGAACTAAAATAATATGTAGATCATACCTGGTAGTTTCTTTGCAGAAATGTGATGATTGGAGGCGTGTTTGGACCAACCCTACAAAAATAACATTAAGCAAGCGTACGGATATGTACCTCGTCAAATTATCGATTTACCAGAGCTTAACATTTTGTGTTTATACAAACCTTTTAAAACCTAGCCATAGCAACCCCATTCTTTGTTACTGTTTGATTACAGTGATTGAAGTCTCGTCTGACAAAGTAAGTCTTGGTTTGTTATTTAAAACTGTCATGATAACATTAAAACATAAAAAATCAACTTGAAATATAACTTTGTTTTTATACAAGTTCGTAGAAAAAGTATGCCGTATAACACGTTCATAAACTAGGTTGCAACATGAACCGACTAGATAAAATTATATAATTTCTGAGATATGTGTGTATTTTGGTAAAATTATATTGTTAATTTTGATATAGGGTAGGCAGTCTAATATTTGAAGCGCCTCATGCCAAAGTGAGCAAGAATGTTATAAATATCGAATTTTATATGAACCGTCGCCCATTGCACGTGAATATATACTTATAATATTGCTAATATGAATGCAAAATTGGTTATAGTTATGAAAACTCGTTTCTGTGTATATTTTCTTATGAATTCAACTCGTGGGAAATATTTGAAATGAGTCTTACTTCTTACTTCATTAGTCCATTTGAAATGTTTTTCAACTATCAAACGGGGACATTCTTTGGCATGAACTGAATGGTATTAGACCTTCAATGTACTCAATTCACAATTTCATCAGTGTAAAAATACAAAATTAATTGTACTGTAGTGCAATTGACATTTCAAAAAAATCTCAAATTCTCCTCTTTCATTTATTGAAAACATTTCACTTGTATAGCGGCCTAGAAAACTCGAAGAGGAGTTTAGTAATCCTGCTGTCTCAGTTAACTTGGTTAAAAAAATGCGCATTTAGGAATGAAATTACTAGTGTGGTGAAGGAGAAAACTTCTTTTATTCTGGTTGTCCTTCATTATTAGATGATTAACCAATTTTTTTAAGTGATGTTCGGATGATTCTTGGAAGATTTTGTCTAATTTTTGATGAAATATTGGAGCACTTCCTTCATCATTTGCGAAAGTTACTAAGAATAGTTAACATCTCAAACCAACAATGCACCCACTACAGAACTAGTATTCATATTCTATGTAGAAGGGTAGTCCATCTATAATTATTTGGTTGGTGAGTATATCAGGTTTTTCTTGTCTTAGGCGTTATTTGAATTGATTTCAATCCAGCCGTTTGATTATTATATCTAAAATTGAAGTTTCGAAAATCTGTAAGGAACATTAGCCACAGGGTTTTCATCTTCTCAAATGAGTAGGCATATAAATGGAAAAATTATGCAAATTGGAATGTAATATATATCATTTATTTCTACAACAAACATGACCAACAAAAATTTAATTTACTTCAAAACATGAAACAAAACAAAACTTGATCTCAGAACGTGAATAAATATGTTGAAAATAGAAATTATTTCCAAAATAATATATTTATCAACACTAAATTCATCTCCCGTATATTCGCATTCAATTTAAGCGTAAAATCGGTATAACTGTCATAGAAAGTTGGTAGAACCAAAATAACAATATAGGTATGTGATGTACTGTTTGTTGTTCGCATGTTTTCATTTTGTGATAAGGAAAAAAACTTCAATTGCAAAATGTACAATCGAGATATCATATCCAGTTACAAACCTCAAAAAATTGCTGAGAGTATTGGTTTCTCTTTCCCGAATAATTTTTTCAAATAATTGGCGATGGTTTGAATAACACCACCCGAAGCTTCTTCAAACACAATTTTTTTCAATATATTTTGTGGGAGATTTTCACAATCGCTATATTAATGCTTCAATCTTCAACAGTCATCATTTCGGTCTGGTGCTTTCTTGGAGTGTGCACAGACCTCCCGAGGTGGTGCTGTAGGTTTTCCAAGTTCTACTACAGCTTAAAAGTGAATACATCACCGGAGTGCCACGGCAAATAATAATAATAATCATCGTCTACCTGCACAGGCTATGCCTCTGGGTTCACTCTGATTGTTCATGAGGGAGTATTATTATTATCAATATTATATTCTAGACCAACAGTTTATAAAAAACATGGGCTTCCGAGTCAATTCTTATGAGCTGTCACAAATTACCCCGGCAAAGGCTGCTGCAAAAAACTGGGTAGAGGAACTTCACGTTTTAGTTATATTCTGGGTTCTTTCCATCTTTATTGGAAGATGTCCAACGATTGATAGACAAGCCCGTCGTGTTTGCGGGGCTGACCATCATGAATTCAGAGCCTGGGATCTGGTTAGCGAACTCTTGCAGAAGTGAAACCTGTAGAATTTATCCGACAGGTTTTTAACATGTGTCAGGATAGAGTCGACGCCCGTAAGCTCACGCAGCGCATCCAGAAGAATGTACCTATCACTTGGTGGTGATACGGAGTTCCTTGTTCTGCATCCTATCCAACCTTATGAAAGAAGTCTTAGGCAAGCTGCACAACGCTGGGCAAGCATACAACATCGCTGGCCGTATGATTTGTTCACAGATTATCATCTTGGCCTCTGGCTTCATGTGTGACCGCCTGGCTATTAGTAGGCACGTGCATTTTACATCTACCGCAGCGCTCTGTATAGACAGGCTTATGACAGCTGTTTTCCCAGGTATCACACATTGGACCGGACATCCAGAGCTTTGTCCTTGACCTTCAATTTCTGAAGAATTTTCGAAAACCTAAATTTCTTTGAGAAATTGATCGCTTAGAAATGCGCTTTGTCATTCGCCACAGCGAGTTGTCCCGAACGTCCAGCTCCTCCAGCTTACTTTTTCATACCGTGTCGATGTGGTCGTTGATTAATGCCGAGATATTTCTTCCTATCCGGATCATTTTAATGCTCCGGATGTTTTGTGACTTGTCACTTCTTTTGGAGGAAGTTGTTCAATGTGACCAACTTTCTAATTTAGGGTGGAACAATATTCCGGTTTCTCCTAATCTCAATTTTCTTGACAGCCTCGTCGCGAGCGATCTGAATGTCACGAAGAGTAAGAGTCGCCTCCTCAATTCCATCACAAGCAATGCCGGACTTAAAATCAAAAGAAAAAATATCAAAGCCCGGTCATTCGTGATCCTTCTGAACTCGGGCCTGTCACCATTTCTGTATAGTAATATCGAAGGAATATCCTCTCCTCGATACTTCAGTCTGAATAGCACTGGGTCGTGATATGAAGTCATCTCGTGAATGGCCTTGAGTTCACTCACATTCGTAACATTTTTGTTGACTAATTATCAAGTCAATTATAGTCGGAGTGGAACCGTTCCAGGGGTACTGTTTGTTTTATATTCATATGTGACAATTTTGATTCACATTTGAATTTAAATTTATTACTGTTAACGCATAATTATTATTGCTTTGTCCATGACATTTTTTGTATCTTCTGACAATAAAGCACTTTTGATTTGATCATTACACTGTAAAATTACCACGTCGCTGCTGAGTTAGCCATCCTACAGCATTTTGTCGTTGGGCTGCAAGCCTTCGCTCCAGTCAGTATGTCTGGCGTTCAGGTTCCCCACCAGCAACATCTTGTGACCCGTATCACACAAATTGTCCAAATCGGACTGTGGTGTTAAATCATCTCTGAGCTGGTTGTATACTGCGAACATACAGGTTCCATCAGCCAGCTCACATGCCCACATGCCCACATGCTCTATGAAGCTGTGCTGGGATGGGAGCGGCGTGAACGCTATACCATATATGCCCCACTGCCTGAGGGCTGTCAGCCCTGACGGTTGGGAAGCCCATCAGTTTTAATTGATGGTACGGCCGAAGCCAAGTTTCCGATGTAAACATCTGGTCCAATCGGGAGCTTATTCTCAAAAATTGTACCGTTTTAGATTGTGGGGATGTACAGGCTATACGGCGTCGAAAGCACTTACAACCAATTAAATGACCCTTAATCTCTTCGAGGCCCAAGATGAGAGCTAATTTCCTGAGGTCGAAGGGGGTTAGTAAGACGCCTTCCAGGAACTTGAGGTGATAACTCAGAGGGTAGTGTCCAGTGAGGCACAACAGAGGAGTGAATTATCATTTTTGAAAAGAGAATTACTCTGTGGACTGATTGTGATATCCTATATGAGTAGAAGAGTACAATAATAATTGGTTCAACAACCAAGTTTATTCATCGAAATTTCCTCCTAATATTCACATACGTTCATTCAGAATATGCAAAAATGTTAGACGGAGCAATGAAAAACTTTATTTAATCAATAAATGTCTTGTTTATTTAAAAGCAACTTCAAAGCACACTGTTCAACTTTTTGTTTGTTCACTTTCATAAAATCTCATTCTAATAAATCCGGTATTCTTTTTCGCCATTACTGAACTCAAATAAAAATCTTGGTGTAGCCTCCCACTGAATAAACCATTGCAACAGTATAATTTGTTAGATCGTGAACTTCGCAAGCCTATTGTCGATGAAAGGAGATAATGAAATTCATTCAGTTCATTCAAGTCGTCAATAAGATCGTAGGTATTACTTTCCTAGAAGTAACCGTACAATATGGCATCATTCCTACGCACAAAAATCTAATCATGACTTGCTGGTAAGTTGATATTGTTTGTTTTGTAAGCTATCCTGTTGTACAGGAGCATGATAATTCACCGATGCGAATGCAGTTCTTGCATGATTATTGCAAAAATATTTCCTTTACATTGTTGGAACTGACCATCTGAATTATTTGTCAAATGATTTTATCAACTCAGCAGACACTGATGATGGAAAATATTTCGGATAAATTACCATTTCACCATACGAAGGGACAACCAGCATTTTTCTTGAAGCCACAACAACTGGCACAGGTGGATCCGAATATTCAAGATAGTCTTTCAGAAGAGGCTGAATCTGGCAAATCAACTCTGCCGTGTATGACGTCGCTCAGACTTTATCTCAAGTAGGGGAGAAATACCGCCCCTCTGATTGGGAGGTATCTCGTCTAGTATTCAGTGTGTGGTGGACTACGAGGCGGCCACTAGGCCCTTCATACCTGCAGAGCGGTGAATTGCCGCAAATTCAAGATGAGCTTACACTGTAAATCAAGGCATGCTGTTGCATTAAACATCTCTCTCTTGATGGGATACGAATGCTGGTGGTTGCATGTCACTGGGGAGGCGGGCGAGAAACATCGTGAAAAACAAGTTCCGCGATAAACATTCTCGCTTATTCTAAGAGCCTCCACGTGTTGTAAATAACCCTCCGGTCGCTGATCGAGTGAAAACCTTCTGGGAGAATATCTGTGAGTAACCGTGAGCACTCAACGTAGATACCCCAGACCCATCACGGTTCGAAGTTTTCTGCAGGAGGCTTCGTTAGCTCAAGCTCAATTAACTGCAGTAGCCCATGAGGCCGATAAACTCTGTTATGTGATCAAGAATACACGAGATGGCCCAAACTCTGTCACCAAATTGCAAAAAGCTGACGTCAAAGCTGTGGAAGCTGAGTTACTATAACAGCTACACAAAGATGTGCTCTTTTTGAAAAACACTGATTACCTTTTCATTCCTCAGGTCAAATGGGCTGAGCGCCATGTTCTACTGAAGTCACTTGATGAGTATATAGATCCGCGTAACTAGACGCAGAGAATGTCGTTGTGTTCCAGAGACCATAATTTTGCTGTCAGCATTTCTTTTTGAAGAAGCAGCCCGTGCACTCGATGAACAGTTCGTCTTCGACACTGAACGAGGTGATCCAAACTCTGTTAAAACAAAAGATCATTTTGAAGCTATGGACCATTAGGTACTCCTGCAGCTACATGAGGATAAGCCAATACATGGTGTTTTCTTCAAGAATATCAACCTTGGATTCATAATTGCCTACCACGAAGTTGTCTTGAATACTCTGGTCTGATGTAGTCGCATGATGACTATAGAACTAACTGCCTGATATCTATCAGATGCAGAGCGAGACGTGGGACACAGCATCAAAGACGAGATACCGGTGTTGCCTTATACTAAGGAGAATATTTTAAATCTATTATGGAGAATGCGAAGTGCTGGATTTATTGAAAGTACTCAAGTACAAAGACAAGCCAATACGCCTGCTGTAGTCCTTCTCGGCCATCAAAGTGAGACGACCTTCGTCATATATACAGGGTGGGGCACCGAAAATGAAACTTCCTATCATAACCTCAACTGAGTCATATAAAATCAAAACTGGGTATTTGTCTCGAAAGTCATTTGGAGAAAACCGCGAAAAACTGTCATTTTATATCTGATCAGCGGTATTACACCAATTTTTTTCCTGCGGTACTTATGTGAATGTTTCAAAGAAATCCACCTTGATTTTTGTTAAAATTTTATTCCATATTTTTTTATTTAAGAAAGTTGCTTAAAAATACAAAGTTTTGAAAATGAAACATGCAATAATACAGACTTTTGAAACTAACTCTTGAAAATGCAGAGTTCTGTTACCATCAAGTGTAATGGACGTCATACTGGGACAGGACCGTAATGAAAATTAGTATTTCATATTATGTTGAAATATTTTAATATTTTATTGAATTATGAAAAATTCAAATAATAGGTAATCTGAACTGAACAAAAAATTTGATTTCATGTTTGTTAAACATTCGTAAGTAAAAAACTGAAATCCACATTAAAAATTGGAAAAAGAATTTTTTACTTATATTCTTAGTTGCTCGTCATCCTCTTCTTGGTATAAATTTTCGTCTTCTTCTTCATTGGTAACTTCTGGATTTGTGCTTGGATTGAAAATAACAGAATAAAACTAAAGGTCTGGATTATTGCGCCACTCTTCTCCGAAGTGATTTTGAAGTAATTTATTGATAGTAGATTTGTTTCCTCTCAATGAGTTACGAATTTCTGTCATATCTGGTTTTAATGACGAGAGACATTTCCCTTTTTTCACTATTGAGTTTCCAACTCCCAAATCAGAGGTATAAAATGTTTCTCCCCTCACTGTAACTGTATGCTTATGGTCTCTTTCGAAAATAAATCTTTTTGAAGCATTGAATGGAAAATGCAATTAACATGTTTTTTTTATAACATTCTTGCAGGTTGATTTCCAATTAAAATATTCTCCAATCTTCTCCAAGTCTCATTATCTTTGAATATTTAGTAATAGGAGTAATAGGAGTAATAGGAGTATCCAAAACGAAAACTACTCACTATTATTGTCAAATTATTCCTATATACGCCCGTACTGATTAGAAACATCGGATGAAATGACACGGGATTCGTCACGTGATGTAATAGGTACACTGTTATTGGTTAAAGAGAAAATACCAAGTTTTGATGCCAAATATTGTCTTAAATACAGAGTTTCGATTCCAACTTATTCTTTCTACCTAGTTATTTTATATAATTCAACAAGTTTTGGAACTAAATAATATTGTAGGTTGGTGCCCGTACCTCTGTTCTATTATATGCAATAGTTAACTAATTTTTTTTGGTTTTGGTAAATACAGAGTTTTGATTCTATACGACTCAACTATCATACCTCTCCCCCCACCCCTTGATCACTATCACCCAAACATTTTGAATAGGGAAAGAAGTAAGTGTGATACATCATTAAAAAGGTAATTTCATTAGGAATTCAGCCATGTCAATTTTTGCTACCTAACTTTCTATTTTGGCGCCCTCTTGCGGGAAAAACAACTGTACCCTATTCGAAATGATGTTAGTTCATTTGCAAGCAAATTTGACATAAATTCGAAGACAATGCATTGTGGAATTTTTCTAAAGGAACCAACAAAATGGCGGCTTCAAAATGGCGGACAAGATTTAAAATTATGTTCCGATTTGATTCAAATTGATAAGTGGTGGTTTTCAGGATCTGAAATTATGAACTGTTTGTCAATGCAAAAAAACAAGATGGTGGCTCCAAGATAGCGGACGAAATTTGTAATTATGGTCCGATTCGAATCAAAATTAGTATGTATTATATATGGGATTTTCAGGGTCGAAAATTATAATTTTTTTTTGGCGATACAAAAAAACAAGATGGAGGACGATATTTGTTCCTAATTGTGGATCGATTCGATTCAAAATTGGCATATGGTTTTTTTACAAGTTTCCAAAAGAATTAATACATCGACAAAAAAAAATTCATACAAATGCACTAAGAAGAAATATTTTTTTTTTTTAAATGTGTGACGTAGGTTCTATGCGTAACAGAATCAAAATTTCACCTATGAAAGATTTTTATTCAATTTTTTTTAGTCATGCTTCACATCTGTACCCAATATCCCCATAATCTAATTTTGAATCGAAACGGACCATAATTACAAATTTCACCCGTCATCTTGTTTCTCGCATCTACAAAAAAAATCATAATTTCCGACCATGAAAATCCCCGCATACTAATTTTGATTCGAATCGGACCATAATTACAAATTTCGTACACCATTTTGGAACCACCATCTTGTTTTTTTGCATTGACAAACAATTCATAATTTTCTACCGTGAAAACCACCACTTATCAATTTTTAATCAAATCGGACCATAATTTTAAATCTTGTCCGCCATTTTGGAGCCGCAATTTTGTTTTTTCCCTAAGAAAAATTCTATAATGCATTGTCACCGAATTTATGTCAAATTAGCTTGCAAATGAACTAACATAATTTGAAATACGGAACAATTGTTTTTCCCGCAAGAGGGCTCCAAAATAGAAAGTAAAGTAGCAAAAATAGACATGGCTGAATTCGTTATGAGGTTATGATAGGAAGATGTCTCCCTTGGATTAAACATCGACGTGTTTTTGCATTTTCTTCACAACACATGGGTTTTGAAGATATTCGATCTGTTTCGTTTTCGGTGCCCCACCCTGTATATATATATATATATATATATATATATATATATACAGGGTGGGGCACCGAAAACGAAACAGATCGAATATCTATATATATATATATCTTCAATATTTCGTCAACCTTTATTGACTTCTTCAGGAAGAGCTACAATTAAAAAGGAATATAAGTTGTTGAAGGACTACATAAAAATAACATGATAACTTACAAAATTCACAGAGTTAGTTCTAACCTATGGAACATTTGGGAGGACAATTGTTATTCTCCGCTGCAGACTAATCGCTTAATTTACCTGACTGGAGTGTTACTATGGTTTGAATAAGGATTCGTTTAAATACAATGGTGTTAATTAGTGTAGGTATTCCATTGGCACCAACTGTCAAACTACACACAACGTTGAATGGAATTTAAAATATTACAATATATACTACTAAGTTGTCCTGTATCGGTTTTGTAGTTAACTGTGTTAGGATTTTTGTTGATATGGACCATCTCAAGGAATAACCTGTTTTTTTGATTGCTGACTCTGTCTAGAATTTTTGGATTTGAATAATCAAACCGGTGGCCTGTTTTCTGGGTGTGGTCGACTGCTGCACAGGAGTTTTTTCCCAATTGGGCATCACTCTTGTGCAAAGCTAGCCGTTGTTTTAACCACTGTGAGGTCTGTCCGACATAACTACCTTCACAACCTTGGCATGGTAGTTCATAAATTACATTGCTAAGGAGTGGAGTTGGTGTATTGTCTTTGATTTTGGAGAACAAGTTGGAAAGTTTTGTATTATTACGCTTGGCTATTTTGATTTGTGGAAAGTCTTTGAAAATTTTTATTATTATTATTATTATTATTTATTATTATTATATATTATTATTATTATTATATATTATTATATATTATTTATTATTATTATATATTATATTATATATATATATATAATATATATATATTATATTATATATTATTATTTATTATTATTTATCACAACTCTCAAAAGAAAAACGTTATCTTTAGAAATTAAAATAACTTGCAATACCATCTCAAAGATTAACAAAAACATTTCAAAGATAAATCGAAGTCTAAGACAATTACTCCCGAATAACATAATCAGTGAGTTTGAACAAAAACAAAAGAAAACATACGAATACCTACACGAAAGAATAAGACAAAATAACCAAGACAAACTTACCAGACTATTAACTAAACCAGGGAACTTTCAACACCGTATAACTTCCCCGTCCACTAAGGACAGTTGGTTCAGGAATATTTCCACGGTAGACATTCCTGAAGACATATCTGACTTTCTTTCTCTCGGACCGAAGTTTGCTATTCCAGACACTAGACAATCACTTCGACTAGACCACTTCTTGGCAGATGTAGAGAACATCATTGAGGACGTACCAACAGAATCAAAAGACATATTAAGGTCCAGAGCCGCCAATATTCTCACTAACGCTTTCCATGTTTCTCGCCCTAAAAATCCGACATACATCAACAGAATTTTCAACAAAACTAAACATTTCCTAAGAGAACACCCAGAGTTATATATTTTACAATCTGATAAAGGCAACTGCACGGTTGCAATGGACAAAAAGGAATACACTGACAAAACAATAACCCTATTAGAAGACACCACAACTTACAAAGAACTTAAAAGAGATCCCACGATTACTGTGCAAAATAAGCACAACCTCCTGATAAAACAACTCCTAAACAGCAATGAAATATCCAAACAAGATGCAAAACAGCTCACAATTTACAACTCTGCATTTCCTAAATTATATTGCTTACCAAAAATACACAAACCAAATACCCCACTACGTCCAATTGTTAGTTCTATTGGTGCCACTACATATAATATCTCTAAATATTTAGCAAACATTCTCAAGCTCTCTTTCGAGGATAATTCTGATTATAACATAAAAGACACTTTCACCTTTGTAAATTTAATCTCCAATGGCAAAATACCCGAAGGCTATGTACTCATTTCTTTA
This sequence comes from Chrysolina americana, assembly GCA_958502065.1. NCBI lineage: Eukaryota > Metazoa > Arthropoda > Insecta > Coleoptera > Chrysomelidae > Chrysolina > Chrysolina americana. The sequence goes on from OY293411.1 coordinate 73,576,090, forward strand.
GATGTAGTTTCACTTTTCACCAATATCCCCGTAGAACTTATCAACACTATTCTAGAACAAAAATGGCACTTAGTGCAAAATCACACTTCTATCTCAAAAAATCATTTTTTGAACCTCATTAACTTCATTTTCGACAATACCTACTTCAGTTTCGATGGAAAATTTTACAAGCAAATTTTCGGCACTCCTATGGGTTCACCAATAAGTCCAATTTTAGCAGAGATTGTATTAGACCACTTACTTGACTCCGTTATTCCATTATTACCCTTCCAATTGCCCTTCATCTACAAATATGTAGATGACATCATTTGTGCAGTACCGGCAGACACTATACAGATGACGCTTGATACTTTCAATTCGTTCAATAAACATTTACAGTTTACTGTCGAAAAAGAAACAGATAACAGTGTCCCCTTCTTAGATACAAGGTTGATACGTACTGAAGACAACAGTATTTTGTTGGATTGGTACCAAAAAGAAACAGCATCAGGACGTTTCATCAACTTTGCCTCTCACCATCCCTTAAATCAGAAATACAACACCGTCATAGCTATGAAAAATAGAGTCACCCACATCTGCCATGAAACGTTTTTGAAAGCGAATCTGAGAAAGTTATTCGACATTTTTACACACAACGGTTACCCAAAACACATCTTAAAAAAACTAATCTATAACTCCAACTTTTATGACGGACCAACTGATGACGTTACAATACAATATAAGTATAAATCAATCCCATTCATCGACAAAGTATCCAACCGCATAATAAAAATTTTCAAAGACTTTCCACAAATCAAAATAGCCAAGCGTAATAATACAAAACTTTCCAACTTGTTCTCCAAAATCAAAGACAAAACACCAACTCCACTCCTTAGCAATGTAATTTATGAACTACCATGCCAAGGTTGTGAAGGTAGTTATGTCGGACAGACCTCACAGTGGTTAAAACAACGGCTAGCTTTGCACAAGAGTGATGCCCAATTGGGAAAAAACTCCTGTGCAGCAGTCGACCACACCCAGAAAACAGGCCACCGGTTTGATTATTCAAATCCAAAAATTCTAGACAAAGTCAGCAATCAAAAAAACAGGTTATTCCTTGAGATGGTCCATATCAACAAAAATCCTAACACAGTTAACTACAAAACCGATACAGGACAACTTAGTAGTATATATTGTAATATTTTAAATTCCATTCAACGTTGTGTGTAGTTTGACAGTTGGTGCCAATGGAATATCTACACTAATTAACACCATTGTATTTAAACGAATCCTTATTCAAACCATAGTAACACTCCAGTCAGGTAAATTAAGCGATTATTCTGCAGCGGAGAATAACAATTGTCCTCCCAAATGTTCCATAGGTTAGAACTAACTCTGTGAATTTTGTAAGTTATCATGTTATTTTTATGTAGTCCTTCAACAACTTATATTCCTTTTTAATTGTAGCTCTTCCTGAAGAAGTCAATAAAGGTTGACGAAATATTGAAGATTTAAATCGAATGAGTTTCATTGTTCAACAGACCGCTACCCGAGAATTCCTACTTAATTATATAGTATATATATATATATAGTATATATAGTATATATATATATATATATGAAAACTAAAAGTTCGGGTTGAACCGCGTCTAGAATTTGTTGAAATTCGACGTTTCGGCTCCGATTTTGGAGCCATTTTCAAGAACTGAAAAAGAAAGAAAATTAATAAATGGTTGAAACGTAATTCTACGCTGAGGTCTCAATCTGCCTACTCCTCAGGTATAATTACGTTCGGTTTTTGTGACTTGACGTCGGGGTCTCAATCTGCCTACTCCCCATGTCTCGTCACTGGTTCTCTCTAAGGTCTCAATCTGCCTACTCCTTCGAGAGAACTGAGGAATTGTGGGTTGAGGAACTGTATTTATAGTGGACGTGGCTGTAATGGCCGTGTGCAATGTATTGGCGCGAGGTGAACTATGGGCGGGAACTGAGTTGGCGCTAGATGAGCTGTGTGCGGGAACTTGGTTGGCGCTAAGTGGGCTATGTGCGGGAACTGGGTTGGTGGGAAATGAGTTGATGCGTGCAATGAGAGGCTTCCAGGTATTGGGAAGTCTACGTCCGTCGTCGCGAGTGTTGAGGCAATTGGGGCGCTTCTCTATCTCGAGGGCTTCTCGGATGATCCTGGTTTGCAGAGTTTTCTCGGTGGAAATTGTTTTTGTGTTTTTGAAGTCTATTTTGTGACCTGTGTCTTCTCGATGTTTATAAAGTGCGGAAGTGGAAGATGCCTGACGCACAGCAAGTTCGTGTTCGTAGACTCTGGAAGTTACTCGTCTGTTAGTCTGGCCAATATAACTTCTCGGGCAGTCTGAACATGGTATTTCATATATACCTTGAGAATCGTTTGGTATTGTGTCCTTGGGAGATCTGAGAAATTTGGATATTTGGTTGTTGGCCGTGAATATTGTTTTTATCTCGTGTTTTCTCAAGATATTACTGATTTTGTCTGTCACACCTTTGATGTATGGTAGGAAAGCTTTGTGTGGCTGGATACTCTCTAGTGGATCATTTATATATATATATATATATATATATATATATATATATATATATATATATATATATATATATATATATATATATATATATATATATATATATGCCTTCGTCGGCTCCTGGCATAATAAATAATTATTCTCAGAATTACAAAATTTAATGGAATACATGGGGTTTTTTTTTCAAGATGAGTACCTCCAGCACAACCGGAACAGCGAGCGGAGGCGCTAATGACAATATTCTAAATGGATTGTCTATGTTGATTTACGCAACTTTTCAAATTTTAGGTGTTTTATTCCAAGGCAACATAACAAACTTATAACGAACGTGTATAATTAACACGCTGAGCTGAGGAGTCTTATATCAGGACTTCGAAAGCCTTCCTGCCCTCCACTATTTGCTCGAGAATATGGATGGAGATAACTTCAATTTGGACAGACCCAATTGTGTTTTTGGATTGTCATTATCGAAATCAATCACGTGAACCCACTAAACTAACTACAGGAAGATCAGCCATGCTGGAAGGAAAACAGTGCAGAGTGGCCGTTTCAGAAAGAATGTTTGAGGACAATAACAGTTTTGGAGCTGGAGCACCTGATCTCTGTGGGTCGATGAGCGTCATTACTGATACCTATATAGGTAATCGCTTGCCATGCCGAAACGAAAACAGATCTCCTGAAGAAACGTGGACTGGAAATAAGCCTATCCCTGATAGAAAAAGAATATTTGGATGCAAGGCTATGGTTCATATACCGAAGCAAAGAAGACAAAAATTTGATTTCAAGTCAGCCGAATGTGTTCTATTTGTTTTCATTGAAAATGATGATGCCACCGAATTACCTTGCCAAGTCGATTCTGAAACAATTATCTCAACGAATTCAATCCACTGAAAGGAGACAATAGAAGTATAATCTGATTGTATATGGTCTTAAAGAAGGAGAACACGATGTTTATGAGGTAATCAGTCAGTTGTTTCAAGAAAAATTGGGGATTGATGAGAAATATATAGAAGTAAGGGATACATTCAGACTGGGCAAAATTGAAAATAATAAAATTCGTCCCATTGTAATTGAGTGCTTGACTAATAGACTGAAGTCTGAGGTATTGAATAGTGCAAAAAAATTCAAAGGAACTGGGATATATATAGCACCAGATTATATACCGGAAGATTATCAGATCAAAAAGTTCTTGGTATCACAACAAAAGGCTGCAAGAGGAAACGGTCATGAAGCAAAAATTAAAGGACACTCACTCTCTGATAGTGGATAGAATCAGCTATACATACGAAGAACTACAGAGTAAGTTGCCTGCAGGAAACTCAACAGAAACGATTGCTTGATGCTTGATACCATAGACAAAGAAGAAATCCTGAAGAAAATAATAGCAGAAGTGTTGGAAGAAATCGACAGAAATAGAGTAAACAAATCAGTTAAACCTTTTTTGAGATCTTCATCTAAGAATCCAAAGTAGAATTTTTTTTTTTTAATTCATTTGTTCACATCTCTTATTGTTTATTTCTTATTTCAATTTAGTTTTGATATTCTATTTTTCTCTGATACTACTGTTTTGAATAAAATGTCGCATGCACGGAGATTTGGCCACCTAAATATTAGATCGCTATTACCAAAATTTTCAGTCTTGAAAGATCTTATCACCTCACAAAAATATTCTGTTCTGTGCCTGAGTGAAACGTGTCTATCGGATCGAATTGATAGTAATGTATGTCATGTGAATGATTATATTTTCTTCAGAAAAGATCGCCTGAGGGGTAGAGGAGGAGGCGTTGGTATTTATGTTGACAATAAACTTCCATGTAATTTAATTCCTATGATGAGTGATCTTGAGCAACTATGGGTAAATATAAAAATAGGTAAACGAAATGTGGCTGTTGGAGTTGTCTACAAGCCCCCGGACTATTCTGAAACTGATTTCCTCAGTACACTGGAGAATGATATATCACCTTTAATTCCCAGATATGATGATGTATTAATTAGGGTGATCTCAATATTGATTTGTTGAAAAATGAGTCCAGGGCTGCTATCAGGCTGAATAACATGTTGGACTGGGGCTTGTTCAACTAGTCGATAGACCTACAAGAGTGACTGTTTCTTCAATCTCACTCATAGATTTGATCATCGCAAATAACAGTGATGATATTCCTAAGAATATTGAAGTTGTCTCGGTTCCAGGTATTTCAGATCATGAGTTGATAGTATTAGATATTAATCTTGGTGATAGTTCCCGCTCACGGACATATAAAACAATTAGAGACTTCAGAAGTTTTGATCAGGAACGATTTTACGAAGATATAATATCAATTCCATTCAAAAATATTTATGTAACCGATAATATCGAAGAAAAAATAAAAATTCTTAATGAAAACATTATATCAACATTCAATGTGCATGCCCCTGTTCGAACAATTAGAATAACCAAACCTTATGCACCATGGATCACGGATAATATTAAATTAATGATGTCAGTGTGAAATAAAGCCCGTTCTAGGTGGCAAAAAACAAAATCACCAGGTCACTATGAATATTATAAGATCCTCCGAAATTTCAGAACCCTGGCTTGTCGAAACGAAAAAAAGGCATATTTTCAATATATTTTGAGACAACAAGGAGTAAATAAGATATGGAAGGATCTACATCATTCAGGCATTAAAAAGGAACGACCAACATTTCCTGATCATATGTTTGATGTAGAGGACTTGAATCAGTATTTTGTGAAAGGCATTTCAGCAGTCGCTGCAGATCAAAATCTGATTGAATTCTACTCCAATAGTATTCATGAGAAAGCAGGCCAATTTCGATTCAGATTTGTAACACAAGATGAAACCCAACAAGTCTTGTATAACTTGAAATCCAATGCACAAGGGTGGGAAACTGCTACTTATGTGTGGCCCTTATTTGATACCATTTATAAATCATATCATACATTTTTGTCTCACCATAAATGTTTACCCACAAAGTTGGAAAAAGTCAGTTGTACAGCCAATACCTAAAAAGAATACCGTTAGTGAGTTCAAAGATCTTCGGCCGATCAATATACTGCCAACACTTTCAAAGGTCCTAGAAAGAATAATAGATACCCAGCTGAGAAAGTATGTCTCCAGTTTTAATTACTGTGACTCAGTTTATAGTCCATGTCTGGATCACGAGGACAAAAGGCGTATACAGGTTATGCAAAACTCATGCCTGAGATTGATATTTGGGATCAGGAGGGGATGCCACATTTCCCATAAATTGAGTGAAATAGGATGACTCAATATGCAGCGTAGACAACTTCTTCATGCGACTTGTTTTTTCCATAAAGTAATTTCTACCCGAACACCCCCATACTTATGGAAGAAAATTTCATTTCGGGAGGATGTTCACAATATAAACATTCGTTACAAGGGAACTATTACTCCACCAACTCATAGAACTGAAACCTTCAGGCGGTCTTTCTCTTACCAGATCTCACTTATTTACAACTCTGTTTCAACATACATGAAGAAATTAAATATAAATACATTTAAAAAACTAATGAAAAAACATCTCTTCACGGAACAAACTAATGCATGATTCTATGGTAAAGTTTTTCTTTTTTTTTTTTTCGGGCTGACTATTTACAGGTATATAGATTTAGGGATCCTGGCAGTATAATTATTGTTTTATTTTTTGTAGGTTATATTTTTTCAGTTACGCTTAAGAATAATAACAGAGGTAACACGTGTATACCAATGCGTGTCACCATTTGATCTTCGGCATTTTTCCTTTTATATTGTAAGTATATTTGGAAAATAAAGACCTATTATTATTACTATTATTATTAAACGATTACAGAAAAGAACAGTTCGTCTTTCATCGATCAAATTGTGTTGTGTATGACATGTCGCTTGACAATCCGCTAGATGAAAGAATATGTCAAGAAAATTATTGTGAAGCGAACCGTACCAAAAACGCAGAACAGAATTTACGTCGTTATGAGAGAACCTAGAGAGGAACGAAAAGTCCTGATTGTGTGGACAACATATTCACTAAAGAGCCCATTCTGAAATTTGCAGTCCACCAGATGCTCAAAAATCGAGACAAGCCATGTTTGGAGAACAGAAAACAGAAAAGCAATTTCTTGCAGATGGACATTCAAAAACAAAAGAGATGGTGAGAGAAATATATGCTGATACAAAGCGAGAAGGCTGTTCTTAATGAAAAGTCTAAGATTCCGAAGGATCATACTCCTCCCGTTATCCGTTTCAGTTCGATAAGAGAATCTGGAAATGGATCTGATAGATGCCGTTCAATCTTTTCTCCAATGGGAATTTGACGATACAGAATTTATATGGTTCAACCTGAAGGTTTTGATGAGGATTCTTCCCAAGTTTGCCTTCAATTGAAATCTCTGTATGGCCTCAAACAGGTATGTTTCATATGAAATAATAAACTCGACAAATAACTACGAAATATAGGTCTGAAGAGTTCGGAAGTGGATCCGTGCTAGTATTTTTTAATGATAATGATATTCGGTTGTTTACGTTGACAATTCTCCTTTCTCTTCAAGTAATACAGTTCAAAAAAAGAAATCGAAAGAAAATCTGAGGAAAAGTTTTCAGACAAAAGATTAAGATGAAGAATATCATGTTTTGGTTATGGAAATAAGCAGGAATCGAGAGAAAGAAGAAACTGTAATTGATCAAAAGCTCTACATTCAAAGAAATACTCAACAAATATATTAATTACTTACATTGTTTAAAAATTTTTTTTGGACATTTTCGTATCTCATGTTTTTATTTTTTCATTACCTAAAAGATATATCAGGAGAGATATATTCTCTAAAAAATAATAATTTTTGATTTTCTACAATTTGTCAAAACATAATAGTACAGTATTAGTGAAGTGACGAAGTGACCACTTTGAAGAATTTTCGCTTCATATGATTGGCTTAGAAAATAGGATGTTCTTTGTGTCCTCGGAATCACGCAGTGTTAATGGGTCAAGAAACAAAAAGTGACTATTCAACAATCGTTATGAATTTTAAGGCTATTTATTTTGAAACATTTCATGGACATTTCATCAGTAATAAAACATAAAGATAATAAAAAATCTCACAATTTTTTTTTTAATTGTATGAAACTGTTTCCATAAGCTATAAGAAGATATAGAGTGTCCGCCAAAATCTTGGAACAATATGGGAAACTTTTTAACTAATGGTTTCTCAACAAATTTTATTCTACATAAAAATTAGACTAAATATGCGCATGGCCGTTTTTATCAGTGCAGTTGAGCGGGAATCGGCCGATATTCCAATTTCACTATGGAGTAAAGTGGCATTACTATACCAAAAATCAAAAAATATTATTGAAAATAGTTGTTTGCAATTGAAGGATATTTTCAGTCATTCAGTTTAGTCTTATAATTACTAATTTAAATAACGTCTTAATGAGTAAGCATCAATTTTTTGAAGGGAATTATCGACAATAATTTTCACGTAGTAAATTACTGAATTAGCATAAACTCAATAAATGAAAATATTTTTCAACTACATACAACTTTTTTCAATAACCTTTTTCGATATTTTGTATAGTAATGCCACTTTACTCAATAGTGAAATTAGAATATCGGCCGATTCCCGCTTAACCGCACGTCACTGATAAAAACGGCTATGCGCATATTTAGTCTAATTGAATGCACCAACTTTTATGTTGAATAAAATTTTTTGAGAAACCATTAGTTAAAAAGTTTCTCAAACGGTTCCAAGTTTTTGGCGGACACTGTACATATATTCTTATAATTATTACTTTGTGACTCTCTACAATTCATCAAAACAAAGTTTGTATTCATTATCAACTTGTTTATTGAATGAAAAATGTGTTAAAAACAATTGTTGAAAATATTTGTATTTATTTGTTTTCAACAAAATTACAGGTAGGTACAACCATAAATATGCAATAAATCTACGGTTTGGTTGTTTTGATATTTTTTCCGGACAAAAAATATAAACATTTTCAAGAATTGTTTAAAAAAAATGGTTCATTTTATGAATAAACTAAATATAAATAAAATTCTCATTGGTAAGTACTTCGTAAGTAATCATGAATAATATTTTTATTGGTATAATTTCCAAGCAATGAATGAAATTAAAAATCATTGATAATGAAATGCCAAAAAAAATCAAAATAAAGTAACCAACTGTATGTACTTGGTTTGGTAGTGGGGACACCACAAAATGGAAAACACTTATGAGTTGTAAAGAATTTTCAAAGCCTTAATTAATATTGTCAAAACGTATCCATTTATTTCGTATTTAAAGTTCAAGAAATATATTGATTTTGTGAAAGACATAATGAAGCATTTGTCAGATTGTAAAGCTAAGCTATCTGGAAGTGACCATTCATGTACATCGTGTTGAAGTTTAGAGTAGTCGTTGGAAGTCTGGATGGGAAAATAGATTTTTACATTTTTTGCAAATATCAAACACTGACAATAGGTAAACAATGTGAGATACTATATCACTTATGTATAAATTGAACACTAGTGGCCCTAAGAGAGACCCCTGTGGAACCTCGTATATGACTTGTACCGGAGTGGAGAGATGGTTCTCTATTCTGAAAACTATATTTTTTCAGGAATATAACCACAAAATGAAGAACTAAATGTGCGTTTCCATCAATGTAGGTATAACACTTTGTGGACATTAACAACTATAACTGAAATTTATTCAGCATTGTTGCACACCCAGTTAATCATCAAAAATCACAACAATCTGTTCTGATCGTGTAGGCAAAAATTTCAATTCACCGCATACATACGACTGAAATGTGAATATTTCATCCAAGTTCGTAAACATAATCGGAAATGAAATGAACGAAATACCATAAACGTCCAAAACGATCAGCGTCTGTAAAAAGTCTAATAAATATTCTGTCTAATAATTCACCCAAGGGGTATTAGTTATGGAACTGGCAAGGTTGGCGACAGTGCACAATGGGAGGACGTATATAAAGCGGGGATAATTGCAACTTATGAGACATTTATATTGCAGTCTTGCCAACCTACGTATTTTATAACCCGACTTGTTCCTACCTACGATATTTACTACTAGACACTGGGCGCATATGTACATCGCGTTCATATTACTTTGTATATTTTATAATATTTTGAGTTATTGGTACGCTCATGTACTTGATCCATTTGTTTACGAAGAATCCAAGATTATACGTTTAAGAGACATTAAGTCAAATTCAGTCTTCACCAAGTAATTTTTCATGAGGAGATGCAGAAACCGAAATTATTTATTATCAGGCTTCACAGGATATGCCACTAGGTCAATTAGGTCAACTTGACCTCCTAGATTCGCAGGTGTAAAAGCGATTGTAATAAATGAAGGAGACCAGCTATACGAAAGTGAAATAAGTACAATCAAGAGAATGGAGAAATAATTTGGTTATTGCAAGCAAGGCGTAAGGAGGGGGGACGATTCAAGGGTTGTAACACCGCCTTCCAAAGTGTATAAATTAAAAATATTATCCCTTTCTCCCAAAAAAATTCTGTGTGTGCCCATGAGTTTACGTAGTGATTCAATTGAATGCGAATCAAAATGATTAGATCCTATTTGATAAATAGAACTCAATTCTTTCATTTCAAGAACGTCAGCTCTAAATCAGTGAACATTAAATATGGGGTACTGCAAGGATTGATGCTCGGTCCGATCCTTTTCATTATTTATGTTTAGTAAAATATACTTGTACCTATAAACGTTTGACAATTGACAGGGCGGTAACGACAGATATTTGCAGCTTTTTTGATAATTGGTTTATAGATGAACTAACAATTATGGATTAGTAATCAAAAATTATCGATACACAATTATGAAGGTGTTCATATACATCAACTGAAGACTAGGAACTATGAAAAAAGCGTTTTGTGATTGACATATGTTTGAGGTACGAATCAGAAAAAAGATATTTTGGTTGCAAAATTTTAATATTATTTTGGAAATTAACAAAAGATTCGTTTAGAATGGATGATAACAAACTGATTGGGAACGTTTCTTAGTTCAAACTACTGGAGAGAGATCCAAATTTCAAGAATGAAGTGAAAATTGAAAATGTCTGGCAAATTATTTCGGACATTGAAATTTTCCTATCACATTTTGTTTAAAAATTAAAATTTGGTTGGTGAGACCGCTGCACGCGAACACTCTGAAATATTTGGTTAAGACATTTAGAAACCTTTAATAATCATAACTTGAAATATGCATGCATTAGACAAACCTTGCAATAAGTCTGTCATTATTGATCGGCCCATAAAACTCATTCTAATTGGAGCAATCATCAAAAAGATGTCGGAAGCCTTGTAATTTTAGTCACTCATACATGCCCATAATAATCATATAATGACTGGACCCTCTACCTCCATACAGTTTGAAATATTTTAGTTAATCTGCCATCTATCGAACAATAACCTTGGGCCGTACGAAATAAGAAGTACATATTGAATTTGAGCAAATGCTTTAACTTTGATTATTTTTTGACAATTCTTGCAACCAATCGAAACCATCAATTCAAAGCATTCATGTACGTTCAGGACAATCACAGCATTATTATAGTGGGAATTTTCTACCTTAAAAATTACCGCGGGAATTTTTTGTGGTATTTTGTTTTCATTATGTGACAACTGATACTTTTGATCTGACGTCTGTCATCAGTTTGCATGAAAAGTGAAAAATGATTCGAAAACGGTATAGTACATCATCATTCGATGAAGTTTTAAGAAAATCAACGAAAATGCATGTAAGAATACTATTTTGAATAACGTGTCAATTTGGAAACAGTTTCGATTGATAACCTTGGGACAGAGAGAAAGCAATAGCTTTAAATCCAAGAGAACAAAACCATGTTACGGAATCCTCCAGCCAAGGACAAAATATCCATAATAATTGTATATTTAATGATGAGAACTTCAAATTCCAAACTTCATTCTGTTTATAATAGGTCTATGATTGGGGCATCAAAAATAATCACACGAGAGTTCGATAAAGTAGAAAATAATTGACCAGATTTTTTCTCAAACTTGTTGCCATTTGGCAATGGCCACTCGAGCCCTTCGGGCTCTCGTTTCTATTGCCTGGCAACAAGTTTTCGAAAAATATGTCAAATTATTTTCACTTTATACTCACTCTCTTGTGATATTACAACTGACAATTTTCCCAGCATTAATTCACTAAACAATATTTTGGCTCTCCCAGTCATCTGAATCCCATGCAAACCAAACTCATATTTCTGATAGTCGTTCGTTACTTATGCAAAACCATATTAACATAACTATCGACATATCCAGAAGAATTAACATCACTTTCGAGCACGTGCAATTTAACATATTGCACATTACAAAAAGAAATTAATGTTTTTCGTAACGTTCCACATATCTGCTAACAACATTCTATCGCATATTTCCCGAGCCATTGAACGATAGTCGAACTAGAGGGGCAGAGAGGTGTCTAGTAGCTCTCTGCGGGGGCCGTAGCCTGGGGCATAGGCGGGGCCCCTTCGGAGATGATGCCCTTCCTTTCACCGCGTTACACAACAATCGAGATTGTGTGTGTGTGTATGTCTTGTAGCCGTTCCATTATTATTGCAAGGTTTCTTCAGATTGCCGTCGATAGTCCAGGAAGAAATGATAAAAGTCTGTACAAAGAAATTGGCAGGTTCATGGTTCGACCAGTTAGCACTATATTACTACAACAAATAGATTCATATGGAGAAACTGTCCAAAAATTCATTTGGTTAGTTCTGATAAACGATCATTGCTCAGGTATGTAAAACTGAATCCCTGGTAAATAAGGAGGGAAAAATTCATTGATTGCTACATCAAATTATGAATCATAATACAGAGCCTGGGGAATGGGGCAAAATAATCAAAGGTAATACGAGTTCTTAAAATTAAGCAATTATTTTCCACAAAAACTCTTTGTTTGGCAAAAATTTAAAAACATACCGATTGATAAAATCACGAGTCCTTTAGGAAGTGAATAACCATTGATAAAAAGTTAACTTTGCATTCTTTTGATAATCTTAACTTTTCATATGACCCGGCAATAAAATCGACGCAGATATTCCTATTTAGTTTTGACAGTTCATAGGTAAACAACGTTTCATCGAGGACCAGGCAGTTTACTCGGGGGTAATCCCACAAGAGCTCAGATTTAGCCGGATATTTTTTGTGGTTGTTTTCGAATACCTACATACTTTCATTGGCAATTTAACGAAAGCTGTTCACAAAATCACTCGAGCTACGCTCTCGTGATTTTGTCAAAACAGATCGAGTTAAATTACCTACATGAAAGTAAGTATGAGAAAACCACCGGAAAAAATATCCTGCTAGATCTGAGCTCGCGTGGTATTTGGTAAGACAATCCCATGAATAGAAAACTCAATTCAATTAAACTTTATTTAACAAACTAAAAGAACAATGAGTAGAATCATAATGGTTAGAAAGAACAATAATTGTTACAAATACAATTATTATATACAATTGATCCAGTAGACATTTGCTCCTTTAGGGCCGGTTTTTCAATGTACTTTAACTTCGAGCTAAATTTAACTCATGGTTAGATGTGATTCGATTCCTTCATTTAGCAAATGTCATATTCATTCTAACCACGAGTCAAATTTAACCAGGAGTCAAAGTACGCTAACACGACATTGATAAACTGGCTCTAACTGATGTAGATTTTATTGTTGACATTGACATGGATGTTGTTGACACTGTGACTAATTAATTATCCAAAGCTTTATCTCGAAGATTTGTCACAAGATGCGAATGATGCTCATTATCAAGTTGAAAATAAGGTTTTATAGACTTGGAAGAGGAATGTCCAGTTATTTTAATTAATTCTTGTTCATTAATACCTGCCTTAGCTAAAGTTGATACAGCGCTTGAGCGATGAGAATGATTAGAACTTTTTTATTCTTCATATCCACTACAATTTCTTCAGCTGAAATTTTCGTCCACTTAAGATTTTCGTTGACTCCTATAGGAACATTTTTGTACCAACTTTTTGATGAATCATTTTTCCAAAACAGATTGGGAGTTATGAATAATCTATCAGTTGTAATATGGTTCGGTCTATGTGATAATATTTTATAAAACAATATCACTGGTCATATGCTAGGGTTTTCTACGTTTTTTATTAGCCATTTACTATCGCAGCACTTGTTTGAGCCACCCTGACATGTTTTGGAAAGAACTTTGGTAATTTTTTGGCGGTCTCAACTAATTTCGGAGATATGGGCCTATTTTTGAGCGTTGAATGGCATTTTTAGGACACATTTCTACCGCGGAAAAACACTCAAAATTCTTCCTTCTTTAAACTAACACAATGTACACACCCTAATTGATCTGTTTCACACTCTTTCTTTATTGAAAACGCTACTTTTTAGTAAAAAAACTCATCTTCTTATTATGATCACATAACCTACAAATCTAGGCAAAATGGTTAGTGAATTTTATTCATGTCAAGTTAGTTTCTGGAAAAAAAGTGAATGAATATTTTTCTTCTCATGTTGAAATTAAATGCATAGGAAAGTTGGCTGTGCAAATATGCAAAGTTCAAAGTTACCAACTTGACATAAATAAATTCACTAAACATTTTACAACAATGTGATGTTTTGATGTTTATAAAAGAAGGTTGAATTTTTGGATAAACATGGCCGTTTTGAGTGTTTTTTTTTCGCGGTAGAAATGTGTCCAAAAAAATACCATTCATCACTAAAAAATAGGCCCATATCTCCGAAATTAGTTGAGACCGCCAAAAATTTCATTTGGATTTTTTGTTCTGGAGGCCAATCTACATAAGTTCAAAAAAAATTATGTTGATAGCTCGTGGCTATTAGCTATCGGATTTTTACCAAAACTTTATTATATTCAATGCGACCAGTTAAATTACCATTATTTGATTTTTCTTCTTTAAAATAGTGTACTTTACAATTGGCAGCCTCACCCTCGCCAGGCTAATTCATATGCAGCGATATGAAAAAATCTTTTTAAAAGACCTATGAGACTATTTTCATCCCATATTAATGCCATTTTAACAATTTCACTTTTAGTTAATGCTGTTGAACTATTTTTACGTTTTTGTAAATTACCTTGTATGTTCTTTCGCTTAGAATTACGTGCATCACGGGATTTCTTAAATGCCAAATCAGTGAAAGGGTTGAAAGTAACATTACATATTTCGAAATACATGTTTTGCAAAATTTTCGCTGTTGTGTTCCACATTGTTTTCACCACGTATTCTTCATTATCTTCCCCACTCTGTTTCTTCATATTAAAACCCCATCAATATTCCTGCCACATTTTCCACTGACTGTTCGGTTTCCAAATTGAAGTTTCGTTGTTTACAAAATTCACTAAATTGATTCCAAATGGAAGAATGACTTTTTTTTGTATTTTCTGGAGTTGATTTTTCAATCTCCCTTACTATTTCTGCCTCGCAAATATTTCCAAATCTCGACATACTCTTTGGAATATTATATGCTGTTTAATTCTTTCTGTTTTTGACATTTACAATTGTCAAACTGATGCGACGCGCAACTCTTGATAAACAAACAGTAAATGATAGCGTTGCTTTGGTAACGTAATTTATCCGATATTTTTATCCACTTCCATTTCTGTTCCTTCCTATTTAGCCTTTAACAAACTATGATTTTTGTAATAACAAATGGGAACTATTATACATGAGGAGGTGGAGTGATTTTATCTAATGTTATTCGGTCGAGTTGGGTTTATACGATGAAAACAAAACCTCGAGTGGTATTTAGTGAGATAATTATTTAACGAATCAAATAAATGAATTATTAAACAAAAGTGAATAGAACATAATTTATTAAATTAAATCAATAATTCATTGAACAAAAAGAACCTTTAACAGGAAATATTATTTAAATGTACAATTAGTGAAAGTACAGTTTTGGTATACAATCCTACCCGAAGACTACTGCTGAATTTGATTATTTTTCTCTCTTAGATTTGTCACTGAAGTGGACTGATGCTGTGAGTCTAACTGAAGGTATGGCTTTAGAGAATTGGCGTTCGAATGTCCGGTCAGCTTGATAATTTGTTGTTCTGAGACTCCTGCTTTGGCAAGAGTAGAAATAGTGCTAGCCCTATGGGAGTGATTAGTAATTTTATTTTTCAGATCTAGACCAATTTCTTCTGCAGAAATTCTGGTCCACTTTGAAATTTCGTTTACACCAATGGGCACATTTTTGTACCATCCCTTGGCATTTTCATTTTTCCAAATCGGATTTGGTGTTAGAAATAATCTATCTGAAGAAATATGTTTGTTTCGTTTTTCCAGAAGCATTTTCAATAATCTTACAGGACACACAATCGGATTTTCTTTATTTGTAGTCACCCACCTACTTTCACTGCACCTTTTATCTCCACCTTGAGCTGTTTTAGAAAAGACCGTGTTGTGATCCACTCTGCCTGTCAATGTTCCATTATTGTATTTTTCGGATTTGAAATAATAAATTTTACACGGCGCACTTTCACCACCTCTCCAGGCTAATTCGAAAGCGGCGATATGAAAAAGATATTTTGAAGTCCCATTGGAGTATTTTCATCCCACTGCTCTGCCATTTTTATAACTTCTTTACTTAATACCATAGAACCTTGTCTTCTTTTACCTAAATTTCTCTGCAGTTGCTTGCGTTAGCATTTTTAGCGTTTGTAGCGGCTTGAAATGTCACATCTTTAAATGGGTCAAACACAATGTTATAATCCATATAATATTTTTCTTGCACAATTTTGGCTACAGTATTCCACATTGTTTTAACTACGTACCTACTCCTTGTAGTCATTTCCGTCTGATTTCTTCATATTATACGCCCAATCTGGCAATATGCTTGAGATTTCCGGCTGCGACATTGAAGGTAATATCCCTTTTCTCGACAAAATAAGTCAATTTGCCTCCAAATTGATAATTTGTTTTTTTTTGTTGTTTTTTGGAGTGGCGTTGTCTATTGCAGAATTTATTATTTGAGTAGTTGCACTACCAAATCTACCGTTAACGCTCATTTGAAATAAAAAACAACACTTTGTAACAAATAGTATGAAAATATGTTGTCATTTGGCTTTTTTGATAGTAACGCGTCCTTGGGTACAGCGTCGGATTCAATGTCGTCGTACGATAATTATTAGTTGTTGCCGTGTTGAACGTAAATAACAGTTTATCCACTTGCAAACAGTTACGTTACCATTTATCCGATACCAAACTGCCAAAACTGACGTTTCTTATGGACGATTTTTTACATGAGTTGAATAATCAGTATAAAACCGAATGATTGCTATTGGTTGAAACACCAGAAACGTCAAAATTTGACATGTGAAAATAAAATCACTATCAAAGTCCTCTGACAAATTAAGAAGTTAGAGGGTCGAGACAGTTCGATGGATCTGTCAGGTTCCTGCAGTGGCAGTGGTCAGCGTAATATTTCGTTCATCGAAAAAGATGGTACAAAGATGCCGCGAGAGGGAGAGTCGTTTTATGTTCTTTAGAGGGGTTTCTCTCTTTGGAAACCAGGAAGATTCGTTACAAAAAAAATGTTAGTGATGTCCGCCATCTATTCAGTTTTCAGTGTTTATCAGTTTTCAGTATTTATCAGTTTTCAGTGTTTATAATGTTCACATTTTATACAAAAAAATTGAATTATTAATTTTTTTAAGTGAAGGTTTGCCTAGAAAAAGACCCCCTCGACCATTTGACGAAGTTACTATACTTCTTCGGCCATTAATCAGTCTGGTAAAGAGCAGTTCTCTTCAAAGTCCAATAAAAGCAAAGAGGGAGAGTTTGACGGATCGTCACTTTGCATAACACAATCGTGAATGTATAAATTTAGATGCAACGAAAATTATTCTACTCACTTACAAAGCTAATAGTGTCATCTCCAAGTATTGATTTATTTCGAAGATTTCAGGTAGATTACGTAGGTAATGTGACTTTTTGACAGGAGTGCAAAATATGTCCAAGATGAACAACTTTTGAGGTCCCTTCTTCAACATTGATTTTCTTTGGAGATCCGCGTGCATTAGGAACGTGATCAATGAACCAGTCCTTTGAAGCTTCTAGAATACCACGATGATAAAATGCGTTGACCCACAGGGAACATCTGGTAGAAATCCTTTTTTTTGCTATTAGTGAAATTACCCAACAAAATTTATTTCCATTCGATATTTGTTCAGATAATTATTTCCTTAAAATCTCTTCAGATTCTGGACTACGATGTTTCGGAAATGGAAATTATTTCACTCTCACTGAACTCCAGGATTGTATTATTGACGTTAGTCGGTACTTCATTTGTTTGCAGACGATATTGCCATTAAATAAATTTTACTGCGACCATCACTAATAGGTCGTAAATAATCCATATGCATATTAGGACACTGTGTCATCGTTTATATGTATATATCTTTCTTGAAGTCAACTTATAAGCTATATAGGTATAAAACAAATGTAAAGATTTTATCAATTCAACGTGATATAAGTCAAAGTTGATTTTTTCGATACGTAGAAACGATCCCCTATGATATGTTTTTTTAAGTCTGATAACAAAAGTTTTCCCCATATGCTGCAAACATTATGGCACACATTGTCTATCAAAGATGAATCATGTGTCTGCTTGTTTGGCGAATTTTGTCTAAAAGTAGGCGTGTGTTTTGACCACACTTGTTGTGATTCATTTTGCTCTTCACTTGACGTCACTGTTACGGCACAACAAGGAAAATTGATTGAACACGGCCTAAGTCGCAGTTTCGTATACAAGTAAAGACGATGAAGCTTCAATTATTGTTGTCATTTGTTAGATGAGACAAATTTACTTTAGCACTTGTAATAATATTCCCATGGGGAACATTGAACCAATGGACATCAGATGTAATTCAATTTCCGTAAGGGAAGATGGTTTTTGACTTTCGAATATTTTCCTCATATTTTCAAATTTGAGGAAATATGTGAAGGGAATGGTATTTTGATTTTGTCGATATTATTTTCTTTTTTTTGATAGATATTCAATATATGTTGTGAATTGCAGAATTAATCTTTATTTTTCTTCTAGTTTCGATGCATTGAGTTCGAAGCAACATCTCAAGTTATATAATAGTTCAACCGGTTTCTTAAACAATTAGTATCTTCTGAATTGAATATTTCAGCAACTCATTTATAGACGTATCAAATGCACGTTGTGATGAAATAGTAGAACATCGAAAGTAAAACCATTAACTAAAGATGCGAATAATCGTGATGAACTCCTGGAGCTTTGAACATTCTCAACAATCAAAGAAATGTTCATCTGTAGACTACACAGACTATGTTAGGAGTGACTGGAGCTGGTAGATTTTTAATAATTGATAAGGCCAATAACTTTTTTGATCAATCCGATTTTTCATAAATGACTTGAGGCCTCTCATACCAAGATTTCTAAATTTTTTTGGGATAAATGCAATAACTTCAAGATTCAACATCTTATGAGTATCGATCATCATTTATTGAAAAAGTAAAAATTAAAATTAATAATGAATAATGGTGGATTACGAAATCCAATCTTCCGCAAAAAAAACCTATACAATAGGTACGGTCGTCGGCAAGTATTCAACAGAAAACAACTACTGCCCCCTACGACCGTTGAATTATATCTGTTTAATATTTGGCAAAGCTTTCTACAAGAACTACTTTGCAATGCATTTCAAATATCAAAGCTGAAATAATTTTTCGATTTAATTGGGGAAAAAAAAATCTGCTTTGATATTTGAAATGCATTGCAAAGTAGTTCTTGTAGAAAACTTTGCCAAGTATTAAACATATATAATTCAACGGCCGACTTCCATTTCCTATTGTATGGGTTTTTTTGCGAAAGACTAGATTACGTAATCCACCATTTTTCATTATTAGTTGAATGGTCTTCCGTCAAGTAGTGTCGGCCCTCTTTCTAACGAATAAAATATTTGGGATGTAATTTTATTAGGTTCCTATTGTAATAAATCGCTAGGGTGTCGAGCGATGAATTCCTATGGTTCTTGCTACCATCTTCCCAGTGAAGAATAAGGTTGGGTGGAATGGTGCTTATTGGAGAGGAAAGCTAGAAGGGTTAATGAAGTAAATACATTTATTCTTCAAAGGTATAAAACAAAGAGGTGAAAAGACAATCGAAAAGTAAAGAGAGAAGAAGGGCTGATGGTTCCAACTACCATAGCTATCATAACAGGAAAATAATAGAAGAAGAAGAGTTAATGGTCCGCAGTGGTCATGATAGTAGACCGCTAGTCTATCAATCAGAGGGACGCGGGTTCGATTCCCAGCATGGTCACTGGTCTCGTTCTAGGAATCGCACGTTAACAGGTCAGACCTCGTTAATCCTTAGCTCGCACAAGTTTCGACTTTTGAGGGCTGTCGTTCGTAGGGGGATGACAGCTGGTTAACGGAAAAAACAATTTTAACAAAACAATTTTAACAAAAAAGTAGGAAGAAGGGTCGTAGTTTCAATAGGCGTGCTACCAGGATGAGAAAATAATAGAAGAATAAGAATTGAAGAAGGAAAGTAAGAAGAACTGATGGTTCCAATAGCCAATATGGTTCCAATATGGGAGAAGAAGAATTGAAGAAGACAAGTGTGATGAAATGCTGATGATTCCAATAGCCGTAACTACTAGGATAAGAAAATACTGGAAAAAGAAGACGAAAAGTTTGTATTAAAGAATAAAATAAATAGACACTATTGACACTAAATTAAAATCGACATACTGATTTATTGAAGTGCTTTAGAAGAGCTTTTGTCGTAGGCGATGCTAGTTAATGTGAGATAAGTTGTAAACCGTGCCATACCAGTGGTTTCACTCGGAATTTGTTTATTCTAGAGTGCACCCTGTATTTTTTATTTCAATAACAAACAATAACAATCCAAGTAGTAGTGGTTATTCCCAAGCGGAGACGTCTACTTTCCAGTGTGGTTTCGAGTTACTATGACTTTAGTTCATCTCTAGGTAGCTCATATGCTCAAATCAAAGCGTCATGACATACAGCAAAAGCGAGATAGTTGACTGATTTACTACGGGGTAAGTATTCTACAGGTACAGGTATAATTCCAGCGAAGCGAAACGGAAGAAAGGGATTGAAGGAAATCCAAAAGAAAGAGAAAGTGGAAATAGAATATGGAATGGGAAAAGATGAGATGTAAGTGAAAGAAAAAGGAAATGAAAAGAAAAATAATAAAGTCCTGAAAGCAAACCATATTTCAGAAGAACGATTAACATAAGCTGGTAGAATAGGTTCTCAGTGCCAGGAAAGAATATTATATTTGTACGTACCATGGATGAAGTGTGGCCTTACGAGGGGGTTTCGTTGTCCTTCGACAAACGTTCCACTTGTTACAATTGAAAACTGTCAATGAGTGATAGTGTGTGAGCGTTCACCAATTTTCGAAGGAATGATTTTTCATCGGAAAATTACCAAAAATATGAAGAAAGATACATCAAATATGTCTAGGAATATAGAGATTATCCTGATGCAAAAATCGTAGTTAGGTTAGATTTTGTTTATTTCTATTTTGTTTTCTTTCAGTGGAGTTACTGAATTTGTAAATAAACTAAACTTATAAGAACTGTTCAAACTGAAAGCATATCCAGAGGCAAAAATCTAACCGAGGTGATTGAAGTTACTTTGGTTACCACTTTCTTAATATTATTTTTATTTCAGACAGGAAGTCAGTAACATTTTATTAAAAACTTAATTTATATTTGTAATTAGGCAAAAATATTATCGAATGCGTCAAATGAATTCTTCAAGTAAATGGGTTGTATAAAAAATTAGAACTTGGTCTACTGTTATATAAATGTTTCCTAAAGCCAGCCAGTCACCATTTAATTCATTTCACAAGGTAACGAGGCAAATAGATCCACGTAAATATGACATCCTGAAGGGTGTTGCCATGAATTTAATTTCAAGTACTGATTCACAAAAAAGCTAGACTGTTTCCTCTCTGAGTTCGACGTGTTGAATGCCAAGTTCACTTAATAATGGAATTAAATAATATAGAGTATATATTACATCTTTCAAGTCAACACAAACTATATTTTGTTTTATTTAATGTATTTCCTGGTATAAATAATCGGTATATCTCACAATGTTAATATGGATAGATAATGATATAATTGTACGATAATTGTACGCACTGGTATAATAGATCTAAAACACAGTTTTCGGTAGTAAGAACCAAATTGTGTTGTTGAACATATTCAGATATTTTTGATAGTCGAAAATCTGTTGAATCAGTTTTCAGATCATACATACTTTTGTTGGTTGTTTTCAATCGGACTGATTACATTTTTGCGGAGTGCTACTATAAAGGTATAAGAAACAGTCTAGTTCATTTTATGTTTGAATATTCACAATTATAGATTTTCTTCGTTTTTCTAATATCATAATTGAGCGGCGCACATATCATAACCGTTACAAGATGAAAGGCTACCGGACGGAGCCATTGTAAGAAATATATTTGAGGCATTAGGCTAGCAGATCAGCAATTGATCTCTGATGATGAAAACCATATTACTGATTAATTACATTTACTGGGAGTTCTATAGATACTTCGTTTTACAAAACCCATTAGCATTCAGTGATCTATTTATAGATCAGCATGAAAATCACGTGGTAAATAGATTTTGAGACGTCTAGGGTGTTCACCCCTACCATCATTTCATTGTTTTGGGTCAGATGAATGCAAACTTACTGTTAGTAACGATTTGTTGACGTGACAGAGTATTTCGCTTTCTTTTGCATAATTCGTTGAATCTGACGGTGCGTGCACTGAAAGACGTTTTTTGTTTTTCACATAATAACAGATTCAAGCAGGTAAGCCTTAATATGTTAATTTTTATTGCAAAACTAGTGCATGCACCATATTATTAGGGTGGATAATTTCGATTATACAGAGCTATTTTGTTTCTACTGGGGAAAAATGCAGTCTATGTTTAGATCGCTGGGTAGTTGTATTGAAATATTTCTTTATATTTTTCCAGCATGAGTAGAAGAGAAGTTTTCAAAAATCTGGAAGATGCAGTAGATTACTTGTATTCTGAGCAGATAGAAGCAGACTTGATAGCTTTGCCACCAGAAGTAGATGAACTAACAGATAAGGAGCTACATTTTTTCATCATGACAAATATTTAAATATTTCTCATGTGGAACTAAGCTACTTGACGAAGAGAATATTGGATTGCTAGCAGATATTGCTGGATTCGTTGAGCTTCAAGCACAAGATTCAGATGGAAGTAGTGAGGACGATAATGTGCCATTATCATATCTAGTATCTGCACCTAAAAAAACTAAAAAAGAAACTCCTGAGAAGTTGACTCCAAAGTAGTCCAAAATAGATCCAAATTATGAAATATTTGAACCGGAACATGAATATCTAGGAAGAGATGAAAATTTGAAAACTTCCTTACTCCAGAAGACTGTTGTGAATATGTTTGAACAATTTTTTTATGATGGTGTATATGACATGATTGTGGAAGAAACAATGAGATATGCTGCTCAGAAAAATAAACACGGTTTCTTTATTACAAAAGATGAGATCAAAATTTTCATTGGATATCTCATATTCAGCGGCTACCACACGTTACCATCTGAACGCGATTATTGGTCAGACGATAACGATTTGGGAATACCCATCGTCAAAAATGCTATTAGCAGAAACACCTATCTTGAAATAAAGTCTGTTATCCATTTTCAGGATAATACCAAAGCTAATGAAATAAATAAATCATTCAAAATCAGACCATTGGAGGATAAAATGAATGTAAACTTCCTAAAATTTGGAATTTTCCAGGAAATCCTGTCCATAGATGATATGTTAGTGAGATATTATGGTCGTCACTATTCACTGAGACAGTTTATAAAAGGCAAGCCAATTCGGTTCGGATACAAACTGTGGGCACTTTGTGGTGAAGATGGATATTACTATTAATTTTCTCTTGATGCTGGTAAGGAAACCGAAGCACAGTCAGAACCTCTCGGTACTAGAGTGGTTTAGAAATTGCTGAGTATGGTGAAAAATCCTAATAGTTATTGCTTATATGTTGACAATTTTTTTTGTAGTCATGCTCTATTTCATAAACTCAAAGAAATGCATATCCGTGCGACTGGTACTATCAGAGAAAATAGAACTGCAAAGTGTCCGGTGCAATGATTGAAACACAATAAGTATAATAAATATATGGGGGGAGTAGATCATCACGACTGGCTCTTGGAAAAGCATTCAATAGCTATAAGAGGCAAGAAATGGTACTGGTGTCTATTCAAGAGATGAATTGATATGGCTGTTGTCAACTCTTTTTTGCCATATGGAAGGATTCATAGATAAAAGTCGATTTCAATAAAATAATTTAGGAGACAGATTGCAGTAACCTATTTGAAAATCGGTCATGGAAGAAGTGTTTTGAAAGGACGGTCAATCAATGTAATAAAAGAAATGGAAGTTAAGATCAAAGAACTACAACAAGAACTCCAAACAAAAAATAAAGCTACAAAAACAAATAGTACACAAACGGCTGGTATACCTATGACTCACAAATCCACAACAACCGAAGTACATTCCAGGGGCGTAGATATTATGGTAGGAAAAAAATCAGAAATAAGTGAGCTACTTGTAGAGGACATGGATATAAGGAAGGTGAAAGAACAAAGGGACAAAATTGCAAAGTTGAATGAAAATATTACTGACATGGACAATACAAATAGATTACTCAGTTTGAATTTACAACAAAGCAACGAAAAACTTCAAAATTTTGAAAGAGAAGTACAGGACCTGAGTGATATCAGTAGAAGTATGGTAGAAACAATAAAAATACTTGAAAAAGAAAATGAGGCCTACTGCCAAGAAATAAAGGATTTGAGAGATGAAGCAAAGAAGATTGAAAAGTTGGGAGCAAGTTGTAAGGATATCATAACCACGACATCAAAAGAGGATGATGGAAAACAAAGACGAAGAACTGAAGTCAAGGAAAAAAATATGATGCATAAAATATTGATGCTATGTGATGAAGGTGGACGTAATTTGGGAACCTCAACACAAGAAGAAGGCCATTCCATTGTCGTAGAAAAGGGTAATAGAATTATCAACAAAAACACTCATCATAAGGAAGTTCAGACAAATCTTATCGGACGACCGATGGTCAATATCCCCCCATCTACGCCAAAACGAGATATTCCAAGAGTTGAACAATATAATACTAAACAAAGAAACATATTGATGGTTGCTGGACATAATGGTAGAAATATGATGAAGTGTCTCACAAAGTTCAAGGAGGAAGATCACATAATAGAGATGCTTCTCAAACCTAACGCGAATAATAACATCCTGCTGAAAACAGCTGTAGATAATGCGAAATTTTTCACCAAAAAAGATATTGTCATTTTTTGGCCAAACACGCTGGACACCCAGCTAGCAACCGAAGTTTCATTGGCACTAAAACATACAAATACTATTGTAATCACAGAACCTTACCGTTTTGATATTAACAATATGAATGAACGCATCTATATGAAAAATATTACATTTGCCAAAAAAATCCATAGCGGAAGATATGGTAATATATTTTTATTCGAGTGCAATAATGTCTTAAGAAGAGCCAACTATAATAGTCACAACAGTATAAAATACCTAGGAAAACACTTTTTGAGTAAGTCAATTATGAACTTCGCAATGAACCACATTCCTGATGTACAATCTGATGTTCCGCTGACCCATCAGTAGTCAAATTTTTTGAAAAGGATGCCAAATCAGTACACAGACTGACTACCAATTCAGTATCAAAATGTACTATGTCACCTGCCACATCTGCAATATTTTCAACGGAAGCAAGTGATAGTCAAAGCAGTATAGATACTTTAGAGTGCAAATCAAGGAAGGCTAGTGAGTATGTTTCACATTAATATACAAGGTGTATCCAACAAAGTTGAAAAAATCAATGCTTTTTTTATTGATAATGATTATGACATTTTGTGTTTCTCCGAACATTGGCAGAGTGAAGAGTGTCTCATGCAAATTAATATTCAGGGCTACAAATTGGTTAGTTGTTTCTGTAGGACCAAAAAAATACATGGTGGCTTAGCCATTTACCTGAGTAACAAAAATGACTCGAACCTAAAATATTCTCTTATTGACTTGAAAGAATTCAGTATTGAGCAAGACTGTGAATTTACTGCAATTTACTTAGCTCTTTTGAAAACGGCTGTAGTGCTTGTCTATAGATCCGGTTTGGGCGATATCGACCTATTTCTTGCGAATTTTGAAATTATTCTACATCAACTTACACACAAATATGATAAGATAATTATTTTAGGAGACTTTAATATAAACTTTAATGTTGAATCCGAAGTCCTTTTGAATTTTTCCTGCCTGTTAACTTCTTTTGGATTATATGTTACTATTACAGAAGATACCAGGGTAACGGCGACTTCTTCTAAATGCATCGACAATATACTCACAAATATTTCTGACGAATTACTCACCACTGGTGTCTGTGAACCTTGTTTATCTGACCATAGAGGACAATTTGCCAAAATCAATCTTAACACAGGTAATGTGAAAGAAAATAATCTTCAATATCGAAGGCATGTATCAACTAACGGTTTGACTAAGTTCAGACAATCTGTAAGTGAAATAAATTGGCAAATATTTTATGACAATCAAGCTAACCCAAATTATCTGGCTGATTTTTTAGTGAACCATTATAAAACTCTCGCAGTGAAACATTTTCCTCCCAAAAGATGCAAAAAAAAAGTAAACAAATCACCAGTTCAATGGTTCTCAGATGATTTGAGATCGTTGAGGAATAATATGCACACAATTAAGCAAATAGCAGATGCAACAAAAAATCCTGATGATTTCATTGCTTACAAACATATTAAGAACGAGTATGGAAGCAAACTGATTTCTGCAAAAAAAGTGGCGTATGATGAATACATTTCCTCGTCCAGGAATAGACCTAAAGCTTGCTGGAAAATAATAAATTTTGAGAGAAATAAAACTAATTTGAACCAAACAATTAACGCATCACCTGATGAGATGAATAACTTTTTCAGCAACATAGCTGATAACATCATAAATTCACTTCCGCATGTGGCAAACGAAGACCTTTTGACTTTTAAAAATTTTCCTGTTCCGTGTAGCTCATTTTTCTTTCGACCCGTTCTTGAGGTAGATGTTCTCGAAGCGATTAATTCACTGAAGGACTCCAAATGTTTGGACACCCACGAGCTCAATAGCAAAATACTGAAGGAAACCTCTCATATAATAATAAAACCTTTCACTGTCCTGATCAATTTGATTTTATGTACTGGTATCTTTCCAGATGTCTTCAAGTTCTCTAAAGTTTTACCTCTTTTTAAAAAAGGTGATGCAGAACTCATTGATAATTACCGACCAATAAGTATCATTTCAATTTTCAGCAAAGTGATTGAGATACTAATTAAGATACAGCTTTATGCCTACTTTGAGAACAATAACTTCTTCAGCAACTCCCAATATGGATATAGAAACTCGCGATCAACAATTCAAGCAGTGTATGACGTAGTTTCAGGCGTAGTTGAGGAACTTGAGCAGGGCAATCATACTGCGTTGATGCTTTGTGACCTGTCGAAGGCGTTCGACTGCGTCTCACATGAAATTTTGTTGGAAAAATTAAACTATTACGGGGTTAGAGGTATTCCACTTCAATTGATAAGAACCTATCTAACAAATCGTCAACAAGCAGTAATGATCAACAGTACCTTGTCAAATTTTCAAACCATTAAGCATGGAGTTCCACAAGGATCTGTTTTGGGTCCTCTTTTATTTGTAGTCTATGTGAACGACTTGTGTAGCTATATGTTGCCGTATAAATCGGTTCTCTTTGCGGACGACACCACTTTTATTTTGTCAGATAATAATAATGACAAGTTACAGTATCATCTCGACAAGATTACTAATAGTGCTAATGAGTGGTTTTTATCTAATAAGCTGAAACTCAATGGTGAAAAGTCACAAAACATGCAGATTTCTGCTAATAATCAAATTATCTCCAATTGTGAAACGAATCAGGTTAAATTACTAGGCATTACATTAGACAACAGACTTAACTGGTCTGCACATATTTCCCAACTGAAGAGAAAACTCTCGGGTTCTCTATTTGCTCTTCGCCAATTAAAATACATCACTACCGCAAATATACTAAGAACCACATATTTTTCACTGTTTCACTCCCATATTAGTTATGGTGTACAACTTTGGGGTAATTCATCTTACGCCATTCAAATATTCAGGATGCAAAAGAAAGCTGTGAGAGTACTGGCTAATATTGGGTACAGGGATAGCTGTCAAGAGAAGTTCAAAAAACTTGGAATTATGCCACTGCCAACTCTATTTTTATATTATGTCTTGATTGAAATGCACAAAAAGCAATCAACCTTTACAAAACAATCTCATATTCACGAACATAATACACGTAACTCTCACCACATACGCCTTGAACGATTTCGTCTTCACATATCTAGGAAAAATTCCCTAGATTTTTCTCTATTTAATATCCTTCCTCAAGATTTCAAAGAGCTCAGTCTGAACGCTTTCAAGAGAAATTTGAAAAAATATTTGCTTAGGCACTGCTTCTATTCTGTCGATGAATTCAGAACTCATTTTTGTACTAATAAACATCTCACTACTTCCATTTGATTTAAAAGGTTAATATATTCATATAATTATACAAATTTTTTTGTGACTGTGATTGATTGATGTTGTTGTTGATGTATTGTTGTTTGTTTTTTTTGTTGTTTCTACAGATTGTACACTATTCACGTTACTTTTACATTTAGAAGTAATTCAAACATGACTTGCTACAAACATTGTATTATGTAACGTAGTTAAATAAAATATTCTATTCTATTCTATTCTATCATTCCTAGACCCAGCGATCTATTCATAGATCAGCATTCTTTACACAAACCATTGAAAAAAAAATTTTAAACATTGCAAGAGGTCAATAACACTAGTTGAAATGACAAATTTTATTCAAAATACAGTTTTTCAGATTAAAAATAATTTGGGCGTTAATAGTTTGAAATAACAGGTACAGATACAGTATTCTAATATTTAATCCAGTAGTTCAGATCTGGCCCAACAGATTACCAAATCTGACCCATGGTGTCAAAGGAAACCAAGTGCCCTGAAAATGTCTGAAACAACAATCATAGTTTCATTGAATTTTTTGTAAAAATGTAAGAATACTTCACTACTCAGATTGGCGACAGGCAGCAATCTGATTTTTCTAGGAAAATACAAAAATTTTATTAGATTTTCAATGGCGCCATTGTCCGGCAAAATTAATAAGGATCTTCCACAGTCCGGACGCTCCAAAGGTGTCGATTTGGCGACAAAGGAAAACTGACCACTTTCAGGGTTTCCTCTCTGCGACATCTTGTCGTAATCAATGAAAGTAGAGACTGTTAATAGTTATTTAAGTAACAAGGAATGTAAAGACGTGTTAACATTCGAGGTTAGCGAGTACGAGCCGAGGCAAAGCCGAGGCTTGTCGCTTGCCAAGGATGTTAACAACCGATATATTCCGTTTTACTTATTACGTTCTTCCCGCTGCTTGTTGACATTTCTCAAAATTTGCCTGGATTAAAGTTTGTTTTCTTCATGATTATTCGTTCCGCTATTTCATTTTAAGTTGCTTGTGCGTGTAACTAAGTTACCGAATGAATGGACAACAATAATATCCAAAAAGTCTCATAACATAAAAATTGATATAAATGAAGCTGAAAGTATTACTGGTCAAAGTCAAAGTCATTATTACCCTAGGTATGTAAATTACACTATTTACATTCCGTTGTCAAGATAAATTAGTAAACGAATGATAAAGGCATTTTACCTGTTTTGTTGCTACGCATGTATGGACTTACAGTGTCGGCAACGGAAAAAACTAATCATTTCAAACTTCCATCACTTCCCCCTATTAGATCCAACCCGTTGTTATTTTTGTTTGATCATGAGAATGTGATCCAACAATTAGATCATCTTGTTCTTTATACATCGATAAATGAATTAATATTTTGCAATCTCTTTAGCCTGGTATACAAACCTTTATTCAATTTCTGAACATAATGTTAATTTTAGTTTGCAGAATATTTACTGACCAAGCAGTACAAAAATTCGATGAGAAAATTGATAATGTGAATAAATTCAAATGCTACTTTTGCAGTGTACAGCATATTGTTAATAACTACGGTCAATAATTGTAATTAGCTACGGATAATTGAAAAATTAACATTTATGTCTAAATTGTTTCATATCAGGACATTTATAAATATTGTACATATTCTAGATGCAAGCAATGCAATCGTAAATATAAAACTTTATTACTGCATATAACAAGTCTTGAAACGAATTGCATTGAAACGGTATCAAGTGACCATTATTTCGTAAGCTTCTGAGGGTTGTTCGTACGGCTGCAGCTGGTTGACGAAATTAATAACAACTCAAATTGCTTCAGTCGAAGATTATCATGATCAATCGATTCCACAAAGCAGGGAACACTTCTTTATAGTGCGTCCCAGAGTTCATTCATAACTGAAGACTTATGCAATTAATTACTCCTGAAAAAAAAGTAGTCAATATTGCCGTTAGAGCCATATTGCAGCGTTGCCTGGTACCAAGCCTCTGTCAGTTTCAAGTCCTCTCATAGTAGCCGACTAATAGATTTTTCAAAAACGATCGAACAGTTACCTACCATGTCAATTCTTCACATTAGATCAATTGAATATCTGCTCAGTATTGGTCAGTTACATATTGGCAAGATACAAACTTACTTCACTTCTTGGTTGGATAGTTTCTTCCAATATCGGTGAACTATTTTATTTCTTGTTCAAATATTCAATTAGAAACTTCTATAGACAATATTTTGACACAATTATGGAAAATACTAGAAATCAGCAATTCAAGAAAGATTCTGCAAAAATTTTAAAATTCCATTTTATCGATAATAAAACGAAAAACTGATGGTCGTTTCATAGTCAAAATGCCTCTGAAAAAAACGTCAATCAATTGGAAGAATTAAGGAAACTGGCAGTGAAAAGATATTTAGCCTAGGAGCATACACTTGATGGAAATTACAAATTGACATCATAATATATAGCATTCATGAGACAATATCAAAGCTTGTGTCACATGACTTGAATTGATGAACGATTGGAGTATAATGATATCACTCATTATTTGCCACATCACGCAGTGATAAAATAGTATTCAACCACTTTGCTGAAAATGGAATATTACCCAATGATTTATAATGCTTTAGGATACAATGTTTCGCCCAATTGTGATTCAGGAACAGCAAAGACATCAAAGAATATTCTGGCACATCTTCAGCTACGTCTCTAGTAAACTAGTAGTTAGCTTACTTGATAATGGTTTGATAAACCGAAACCGGTCGTAACAATAAAAACTTGTAGTGGAAATTATATGAAAGTTATTATTATTTACTCTATACTAAATTCATTAGCACATCTCGTAGAAAATATTATGAAATCATCATCTATCAGGTTCAATGAACAATATTTTTGGTGTGATTCCACTATTACTATTACGTGGATGAAAGGTTCGGCTAGACAATGGAAATCTTTCGTTGCCAATCGCGTTGATGGAATCGAAACATAAACAAAACCAGAATTGGAATTACGTCAAATAGTCTGAAAATCCTGCCGATCTCATATCACGGGAAGTGAATGCCGCAGAGATACTATGAATTCTTCTCTTTGGTGGCTGTTATCGGATGCGGATGAATGGAATGTCACCAATTTTATTTCAAATTGTCATGAACATATACGTGAAAAACATACAGCCACTACAATTCATCATGATTTTAATGGATCTTTTTCAGTGTTGAATTTAATTTAATTCCATTATATTAATATTACCAGGAGTTACAGGGTTTTATGAAAAATTCTAAACTCTTTAACTTTCCTCAAGAATATTATGATTTATATACCTAATAATAAACCAGTTGAAAAAAAAATTAAATTTCATCACATTCTTCGTATATCAATGGAGATGAGATAATCGCAGCTGGTAGTAGATTTAACAATTCTAATTATAATATAATGAGAAATATCTAATTATAATTGGCTAAAGTGAGAAGTTGACAGCATTGATTATGTCCAGTGACCATTTACGATTAGGACATTGCGGACCTCAACAATTATTGTTTAGCAGCTCTATAATAATAGAAAAGTATTGGCCACTTGCAGGCAGAAATATAGCTCAAAAGATTACACGTCATTGGGTAACTGGTTTCTGTGCAAAGCCTTTCAGTGAACATTTTTCAGTGGGAATTGTACGAGAATGTCGTGTAACAGAATTTCTTTTTTTTTCCAATGTGCAAAATCATTGGAATCTTATATTTGCTTGTTCATTTGTATGTCAACAAAAGCTATTCACCTTTGTGTTGTAAGTGATTGATTGAGACGATTCCTTGGTGGATGAGGTAGACCAGATCATATTTCCACGATATTGGTTGTTACAATTTCTTAGCTGAAAGATCATATAAGTTTCTCACAATATCAAAAGATGAAATCAGTTTGTTCAAAACTGGTAAGTAATATTTGGTAATTCATTCCGCCGAAATCCCCACAATTTGAGGAAATTTGGGAATCGGCGAAAAAAGTACCAAATATCATTTAAAAATAATTGTTTGTAACATTAACTCAACATGTGAGGATCTAATGACTGTACTAGTTCAAATTGAGGTAATACTGATTCAAGCCGTTTGATACCATTATCATCAAATCCATCTCATGATAATCCATTGACATCAAAACATTTCTTTACTGGAAAGTCAAAGATGGCTCTAACCGAAACTATTTCATTTTCCGTTGGTAAAATAACAGTTCTATGACAATATGAACGTTCCTCAAAATAATAATATTCAATGACTTTATAACAATTAGTACTTGCAATTATGTGTCCGTGAGGAACGTTGCACAAACGACAGACGTAATTCAATGCCCGTAGGGGGAAGTCGTTGTTTTCTGTCAGATATTTGACTTAATGTGGAATTGTGTGGATAGACAGGTATTTTTCGGTTTAACGAAATATTTGTTTCATTGAATTGGACTCTTCTATATACACTCACGAACTTTGTTCGTTTCATATGCATTTAGCCTTTGCCTGGAGACAGTGCTACAAGGAGTGTTTCTTGATCTGTTTGCGGATGGCGCTGCCATTTGTAGAAGGGTCCTATAAGGCTTTCGAGTGTTATCATTAATATTGTGGAACAATACGACTACATTGTCGTCTGACCTATCCTTGCACTGATGAGAGGAAAAAACCTCGAAACATGCATGTATGTATTTCCAAAAAAATTAAGTATAATATTCTATGGTTTTATAACAATTAGCACTTGCAATTATTATGTGTCCTTGAGGAACGTTGCACAAACGACAGACGTAATTCAATGCCCGTAGGCATATATTTGCCTTAATGTGGAATTGTGTGGATAGACAGGTATTTTTCGGTTTAACGAAATATTTGTTTCATTGAATTGGACTCTTCAATATACACTCACGAACTTTGTTCGTTTCATATGCATTTAGCCTTTGCCTGGAGACAGTGCTACAAGGAGTGTTTCTTGATCTGTTTGCGGATGGCGCTGCCATTTGTAGAAGGGTCCTATAAGGCTTTCGAGTGTTAATATTAATATTGTGGAACAAGACGACTACATTGTCGTCTGACCTATCCTTGCACTGATGAGAGGAAAAAACCTCGAAACATGCATGTATGCAGGTGGTCATTTCCAAAAAAATTAAGTATAATATTCAATGGTTTTATAACAATTAGCACTTGCAATTATTATGTGTCCTTGAGGAACGTTGCACAAATGACAGACGTAATTCAATGACCGTAGGGGGAAGTAGTTGTTTTCTGTCAGATATTTGCCTTAATTTCCACTTTGTTCAATTGTGTGGATAGACAGGTATTTTTCGGTTTAACGAAATATTTGTTTCATTGAATTGGACTCTTCAATATACACTCACGAACTTTATTCGTTCCATATGCATTTAGCCTTTGCCTGCAGACAGTGCTACAAGAAGTGTTTCCTTATCTGTTTGCGGATGGCGCTACCATTTGTAGAAGGGTCCTGTAAGGCTTTCGAGTGTTATCATTAATATTGTGGAACAAGATGACTGACCTATCCTTGCACTGATGAGAGGAAAAAACCTCGAAACATTCATATATGCAGGTGGTCATTTCCAAAAAAATTGCGTATAATATTCAATGGTTTTATAACAATTAGCACTTGCAATTATTATGTGTCCTTGAGGAACGCTGCACAAATTTATTTATTTACTTATAATCAACGGGTAAAATTTTACATAATATAGCAAAATATATAAATTCAATTACTTGACCTACTCAATTTTTGCTTCAGAGAAGTAAATGAGGATTCAAACAAGTCAATATGACCACTATATTCATTCCCAATCTATGCAAACCTGTTAACCGGTGAATATTGTACATAGTTAGTGGTGCATAAGGTTGTATGGAAAACTTTGGGATTTCTGGTTTGTCTAACTGGGACCTTCAGGTAAAATTCAGATAGAACAGAGGGACAGTTGATTATTCCTGACACAATCTTATAAAGAAAACAAATATCTGAGTTAACTCTTCTTTGTTCCAGAAGCTGTAAATTCAAAATATCCATGATTTTGGCATAGTTATATTCACTATATGTCAACCCCATTTTGTAGGCAATAAAACGCAGAAATTTTTTCTGGACCCCTTCAATATTATTTTTTTGGTAGCTGCAGTTAGGGGCCCAAACAACGGCCGCATATTCAAGTACTGATCTAACTATAGCACAATAGAGACCTTTTGTTGTTTGAACTGAAAATTCCTTAGATGATCGCATGACGAAGCCCAACATTTTGAGAGAACGGGAAATAATGTCTCTAATGTGCGGATAGAATGTCAGTCTGGTATCAAATGTTACCCCTGGTCATAAATTTCAGTGATTATTTCGATAGGAGTGTCAGCAAAAAAATATTCGTATTTCATATGTGAATTCGATTTGGAAAAGGTTATCTGGTGACATTTTTTAATGTTTAAATCTTAGCGTTAGCTTTACACCATTCATAAAACAAAGAAAGTTCTGTTTGCAGGTTTATCGCATCTTGGTCATTTTCAATTTTGTTGAATATTTTTAGGTCATCCACAAATAACAAGTATTCAGATTTTGCAAATAGGAGAGATATATCGTTAACAAACAGAAGTGAGCCACAGTGGGACCCCTGGGGGACACCAGAAGTCACAAAAATGCTTCCAATTTTCACTCTTTGTGTACGATCTGTCAGATAACTTTCTATCCATTTGAGCAAATTTCCAGAAATCCCATACGCTTCCAACTTGGCCAGTAGCAGAGCATGGTTGACCCTGTCGAAGGCTTTAGAGAAATCTGTATAGATAGAATCGACTTGTAATTTGTTCTCTAATGTATTGACAATGAACTGTTGATTAATGAGTTGGTTGAAGTTGATTTACCTTGAACAAAACCATCTTGCTCATTATTTATAATGTTCTTACATTTCCAGGTGAGTTGCTCTGTTATTAAAGAATACAGTAATTACACACATCTTTAATAAATAACAACAAATTCCGTCAGGGCGAGAGGAGAGCTTTAAGGGTAAATTTTGTATCTTATTAAATATACTCACAACATCAATATTACAAGAATTAATGTGACAAGTTTTTTCGAAATTATATGAGGGGACACATGGTGGACAGATATAATCCAATTTTGCAAATTTCACAATTCTATGTGATAAATTAAGGAAGTAATGAGGGCGTTTCCATCAAAACTGAGACAGAAAAGTATGAATTTTTCAGAACCGAATTTTTTTTCAAGCATTTTATTCAATTCGGATATAGAATCGAGTATAGAAATTTCACATTTCTATATACGTTGGAAATTACAGAAGCTACGGTGGTGTTACTAAGACAATTTCCCTCATATTATATAAACCAATCAAATGCCATAATTTTCTCATTTCTAACCAATGAGAACAGGACTTTTTGAAAACACTTCCTCCATCCCGTGGTATTTTCAAAACGGTGTCTCGCTTCTAGCTTGTGTATACATTTCCATAGTTACGACAATCACGGTAAATATAGAAACGTCAGTTTGACGGTTCAACTCTTCAACTGACATTGATTACACAATATGAACCGTTCTTGCAATACGCATTTGGTCCATAATGTATTCGTGACATTTTCTGATCGAATATCCCTTCAAAATGCAGAATTTTCAAAATACTTTCACCTTGCCAGGCAAACAAACTGTGTTGCTGTACAAAATCTAGCTGATTCTAAGCAACACAGTTTTCGTGCTAGCAAGGCGAAAGTATTTTTTTAAAATTCTGCATTTTGTCGGGATATTACTACTGAGAAGTAAAACATACTCTCTGTACTCCCTATTCAACTTAGTGCGAAAATGATTCATGAAAAATCAGGAGACATAAAATAATGATTTTCATGTTCGATATATTTCGTTATTTAAAGATATTTCAATAACATTTTAATTTATTTTTACGAATCACCCAGATTTTCGGAGAAAACCGCGCAAATCAAAGTTTATCCTAGTAAGGGAGATCCCGAACTTACAGCTTACGTGAAAGTGGGTTCCAAACCACTTTAGCTCAGTAACAAGTGGTGGGGATCGAATTTAGGCCGCATGGGAGGGAGCAAACGCTCTAACACCACGACCACTTCGCTTTATCGTCAAACTTCTATTCACCAGTCATCATCTTTTTGTGTTTCATTTTGTAAGAGTTCGAGAATTCTACCGGTTTGAAGACTCATAATGTAAAAATTCATCACGTGTTCAGTCAATGTTACAATATATCAAAATCTGGTCCAGTTCTTCACCCCTTTGTAGATAATTCCTCTTCTCTTAATATTAGACAGGCTGCTTCAAGAAAGATATGTTATATCGTCAAAAGAATACCGAAAGCCACAAGATTTCTTGCCCGTTCTGTTTGGGAAATATCGATATAACATCCTGGATAACTCTCCTGATGTTTGCAAACAAAAATTTTAATATTCCTTATGATGATGGTATTTATAAAACTTCACTTGCGAGTATCATCAAGAAAAATCTCAGTAATTACTCTAAATCATGTTATACATCTTCAGTGATCAATAACAACTTCTTTACCCCATTCTTTTCATCAAAACTGGCTGTAAGTAAAGTGCTAGTCGGAGATCTTTCTGGAACTGTCGAAATATTGTTCCGATGACACATAGGAAGTGAAGTGGTCGTGGTGTTATATAGAGCATTTGCTCCCACCCAGACAGCCCGGGTTCGATCCCCGGGACAGCCTGCCACTAAGCTAAAGTGATTCAGAATTCACTTTTATTTAAACTGTAGGTCTCGGATCTCCCTTGCTCGCACAAGCTCTGCTATTGAGGGGTTTTCTCCGAAAACCTGAGTGATTCGTATAAACAAACTTTACAAAACGATTTTTTTTTACATTAACAAATTTCGATAAAAGTACATTCATAAAACTCAAATAGTATCATCCTACAAGTGACTCCAATACCTTTTTTCCTGATGATTTTTCAATGCCAACTTCACTCATTATACCTATCTGAAGTTGATATGCTTCGAGGAATTGGGTCATTCAAAACTAGTTCTTCTGGAGGATTAGGTTCGTTGAGACCATCTCATCTATAAGATCTGACAAGTCATAGTGCAGGTTCGGCTGGTGTAAAACTTTTATCGTTACTCACGAAGCTTTGTAATTTTCCATTACATGGTTCTCTCAACCCTGGGGGTCTACTCTCTGGTTCATGCGAAAACATTTTCAAACATATGGAGTAACATGAAGCGATACAGACACCAGTTATTGAAGAGAGATACAACATTGAATTCGTATTCGATAACTCACCAGAATAGACCCACAAGGGGGGTTATTCTTGAATCGTTCGACTTCCAGTTCGTAAAATAAATAAGAGAAACTGACTTACATAGTTTATGTGAATTGGTATGAAACAAAAGATCGAATTCGTATACGCAGAAGCTCAAGAATAGAGCCTCTAAGATATATGTCCTGTGATATATGGTGCTTCTTTATGTGGCCACAACAAAAAAGCTAGTGGCAAAGAAAAACTGGGTGAACTATTTCGTCCGTTTTAATTTGGCTTCGGGACTGCTGGAAGTTGTAAAGCTGTCGCTCATGCTGCCAGCCGATATGTCAGCAATCGTGATGATACCTCTGGGAAAGTTCCGGTGATGAAATCGTAATGTCAAAATGAGCAGTTTAACAAGGTGATCCACTTTCTCAAGCTCTCTTTTGTCTCACACTGTGAGATATAATAATCAATAGAATCTAACGCATGGTATTTAGACGATGGTTGTTTCGGAGGGAATTCAAATGAATTTCTTCATGCTTTATCATCAATAATATGCAAATCAAAGAATGTTGGGCTAGAATTGAATTTCCAAAAGTGTGAACTTTTCTTCCTCGAAGCATTCGATTCCAAAATATTCAATAAATTCAATGATCTTGCTCCACGATCAAGCAAACACATCCCATTCCATTACCTGAAAATAAATCTGCATGCACTTTCTGTTTGTTAACTCGGTATCCTATATGAAAACGATTCCCTTGAAATTGCTCTCTGGTTCCGCTAGGAATCAATAGTTTGTGATTCACATATTATGTGTAGGTATGGATGAAAGGTCTTAGCTTTAGATATAGTGCTGGGCGTTTATCTAGGCACCTTATCAAACGTGTTCCAACCATTGCCAAAATCCTGCTGTTCTAGAAATTAGCTGGTATTTGTAGAGATGATGAAAAACGAGCAGATTACATAACACTCATTCCTTGGAAGAAGGAATAAACCGTCATTTGGGATTTTATATGCGTTGATACTTTAGCACCATCGCATATTTCAGCATATTTCGTTTCCAGTGTTTCAGCTACTACGATAGCAGTGAACTCAAAACATCAAAAATACTGCAGTTTGAGAGATACCCATATTTTTTATCCTGTAGCCATTGAAACTTTCGACACATGATAATTCATTGAAGAACCAGTTATCTTAAAAATTGTTGAAAATAAATGTATTCTCGTAAATTCAAAAATCAAAGCAACAATAGTTCACCAGTGTACATAGAACTGACATGCCAACATTGATTTCCAATTCGGTATGCACAGCGTAGTACTTTTGGATTAGATTCGGAATATCAGTCTACCACATATTCTGAAGCAGATGGGTGCTGATGATTCCCCAAAGTTAGTGATGCGTGAATTATACCCTATACATGTTATACAACTTTGGTGGAAAAACTCTGGTCAGTGGGTGCAACGTTACTTGCTCTTTTTCATGTGCCTTCTTTGGTAATTTGGCTTTTGTCAGACAACTCATTGTCAAGATTCCCAACAACGTACACCAACTTCATTCCGTCCATTGGTTTTTAACAAACTTCAACTGATATGTCAAGATCTTATACCTGGTAGACAAGAAGATGCCTACTAGTTCGACTATCACTTGGAAACAGCGTATCTTACCCGTTTCAAGGATTCTTCTTATTTCGTTTCTGAAATCAAAGAAAGAACGCCACTCAATCAGATATTGGGGGGATTTTTGAGATCAGATATGAGGTGTCTGAGATGTAGCCATGTTAACACAACATTCAGCATATCCAGGATTTGTTGTTGGACATTCAGAAAGCCCATACCCAGCTCTGGAGCTTCTTTTTTTGAGTGTAGAGCTGGACGATGAATCTTATCAGTGCGATTCGTGTAAATATAAGTCCAAGCTACAGAACAATTTTTGTTGGAAAGAGCCCTTGTGGTGCTCTGCATCCAGCTGAAGAGGTTCTTAGTTTCTAAAATTGATATAATCAAACATTTAACGTTAAGGCAGAGACTAGATCTAACAGGATACTAGAAGCATATAAGTTCCACTTTGAGTTGCGGTCACTACCTTACCTTGGCCCGGGAACCTGCTGGTGATTTCTATATTTTCGATGATAGCACGGTTCGTCCAGTCTCTCATCAAGATCTTTGCAATGTCGAATCCTGATGATGTTTTAAGA
The DNA here is from genome assembly GCA_958502065.1 of Chrysolina americana. Taxonomy (NCBI): domain Eukaryota; kingdom Metazoa; phylum Arthropoda; class Insecta; order Coleoptera; family Chrysomelidae; genus Chrysolina; species Chrysolina americana. The sequence continues at coordinate 73,615,791 of OY293411.1, forward strand.
GCTGGATTGATCAATAGAGAGGAAATAAGGTATTATGAGCTAGAGTCTTCTCCTTTCAAGGTGTCCGACTAGGGCTGTTCCTCCTCGTTGTCCGCTTTATGAAGAGTTTTATATTTTGTATGTGTTACTTTCATTATTATATCCATACGACAATAAATTGATACTAGAGGAAAAAAAATAAAAGGTAGAATAATTCAATTATATACTCATTATAGACAAAGTCTATCGATTTGGAGAAGTGCTCCAGCACAAAATGGTTAAGAGAGCTCAGACAATCGCTAAGCAAAGTGATCGGCACAGGTATGAGATCGATAATTATCTCCATAAAACACATGGTAGTGGTGATACTCATTTTATTGTGTTAGTACATCATTAAGTCGATTAAAAAGTTGTCAATGTGAGTATACGAAAGTGGATATCCTCAAATATCAAAAGTCGAAGATTCCGAAACTCTCTGTTAGTACATTGATAAATATTTTAAATGTGTCTATATTTTTTTGAAGACTACAAATATAATTGTGAATTCTTTCAAAATTACTAAGGTTTTGGTTTATATTATGTACAATTCACTTTGATGCATAATTTATGGGAAATGATGTATTGATTCATTTGTTGATGGATATATAAATTTTTACAAAATAATTTTTTATGAATACATTTTGGGATTCGCAGTTCATATCATTCGGATTCATGTTGAGCTTATAATTATTGATAAGAACTATTCAGGATAAAAACGGAAAAAAGGAAACGATATAACGATAATAAATAATAATAATCGTTATTTTTCTCTCTGTATATTCCACTCCAAGACGTTGATGATGATACTGATGCCTTAATAATGAGTCAAACGCACTTCTACTAAGAAAGATGAACATGTGAATAACAAATGACATCCTGACAAGGCGCTCCCATCAATAAAAGATACAAATTACAATACAAGCGAAATTGCTTTATAGAATATGTTTTCATGATGTTTACATTCCTCGCAGATGATTTTTAATAAATATGATTGTGATATTTCAAGCGTAGAATATTCCTTTGATAACCGGTAACGCCCTCCTTAGGTATATAGACGGTATAGACAGGCTAGTTCGGAATTCTAAAAGGTCACATCGTTTGCAACATATTGATTGATTTGGTTGTTATTACCAGGTGTAATGAACGATGTTTATATATCTCAGATATAGGTTGAATTGTTTAAGAATAAAAAGGATCCTTTGAAATACATATCTATACAGCGTGACTCACGTTCGATGGTAGGTTAGACGTTTATGGAAGACGAAACGCAGGATTTTTCTGAACATTTACCATTTTACATTTCCTTACCAGTTCTATCGACCTAAAATATTTGCTGCTTCTATCAAAATGTAGAAATTGTGTTTTTAAAATAGAACAGCCCGTAAAAAAAATATTTTAAAATCAATCTTTCTTCATAATACTTTTTTGTTAATAATGTCTTATACTTACCTAAGGGTGGAACAACGCCACACCCAATATGTTTTCTCCAATTTGAACTTGCAGGGCCCGTTTTCTTGACGGTGATAGAGTAGAACGATCGATAAAGTATGCATGTTTGTCTCTTTTATTTGCTCCAAAATTTAAGGTGAACGATTCAAAAATGGAGACCCTGAAGTCTGTCTTTTGATAACATCCCCAGACACTTAATCGCGCTCCGATTGAAACCTAGATAATTCAGATTAGCTTGATTCATTTGGCCGATACTTGATAGATATTCATAATTACACAGAATTAAATAAAAATCACTTGTTTTCAAATAACCACAATATATTACAATTATTGTAACATGTGACGCGTTTCGCTATTCCTATAGCTTTTTCAAACACAACTGGTATTCAGAATAGGCAGAAGAATTTCATTATTGATCATTTCGAATGCTTCCATGAAATCAAAAATAAAATTCATAAGGAAACCATAGTTTTGATGATAATTACTTACGAGCAGCTGGATTTGAATGATTATGTATTCTGTGCGATTACTCATCTCATAAAACTTTATTCTTTAGGCTGAATAATTTTTGGTAACGAAATAATATTGGCAAATTTTTGGAGAATATAACATTCAGAAACTTTCGTGTATGATACGTACAAAGATGGGCATTTTGTAAAGACAGAATAACTTTCATTTTCAGACTATCAGTAGGTACTACATATAGTCGATTTGACATTCGAAATGATAATGGAACATTTTTTTCCCATATCTTTGCAGTCATATTACAAAATCTCTAGAAATCTGGAATATGAATGAATAAATTAATCACTTAATACGTAATGTGTTGATCTATAACAAAATTTGGAAAAATATTATGGGTGTTCGATTAAGAAGTATCACCAAAATAATTTTCAAATATATTTTATGAGGAATTCAAAAACTGACCACTCCAAAAAGGAAATTGACCTATCTTTTGAGGATTTTTCCATGATCCCTTCATATGTAGATAAAATAATGAATCTATTCAATACCTACTTAATGGACTAAAAAAAGGTCTGCATTAGGCATAATAATTTTTGTGGAAACGGAAATGGGCTTTCTAAGATGAAATACATCACCTAATGAACGACCCATCAATTCATCAACATAATTCACCTCGCAGCAACAATTTCTCATCCGTTCTAAATGGAAAGCATTGAAGGAAACTTGTTTTTTGCTGTTACCAGTTGAAAAACAATGTATGTCTTTACATACGTAGTACCGACGTAATCGTAATAATAATTATTATTATCACAACTATTCTCTCGTTTCACTCGGACTTACAGTTCTGCCGCATTATTTATTGCCAAGAACAGTCGATAATCAAGAATATAATGACATATTAATAGGTATATTGGGTGCCTAAAGGGTATGAATTATAGCGTATTTTTTTCATCTCGATATACTTACATATATTGAAAAAGTTAGTTCCCTCTGAAAGAAGGATGTGTTAGACGTTACTCCTGAAGCATGCATGGTAATTTCATATCAGTCATTTATTGTTCACATACAGTTTCCAACTCGATGAAATTACGATGAAAACGAAGAACATGTTTCTTCTTCAGGGATATCATGATAAAAAGTATGTGTACAAATCGTCAAAATGTAATTCGAGTACCTACATTTGAGAACAAATATTAGAATAAAGTAGATTTCAATAGATGAAATTACGAAGAAGTACAAAAGGGTATTAAAAAGTATGTAAAAGTACGAAGAAGTATAAGAAACTATGAAAAAGTAAGAAAAATTACGAAAAAGTATACTGGAGTAAAAAAGGTAATGCAAGAGTAACTAACGTGATAATGGGATAAAACCTTAAACCGGTCGTATGAATAAAACATCCATTGGAAATTAGACAACAGTGTTTTACATTCATTCCATCTAAGTGATCATGAATTTCCACAAAATAAACAGGTAATCAATTACCCAAAATTTATTGGCATATTACAAAAAGTTGCAATGGCAAAGTGCCAAAAATTTCAAACGATCTTCACAAAATAAAAAGATATAGGCAAATAAACAATTCCGAAATTTTCGATTTTTCTTGTATAACTCAAGAAAGCAGCTAGATTAGATTTTTTTGTTTCACGCATTTGACCTCTGAAATACGCGACTTTGCCCCTATAAACCACCCTTCAATCTTTTACCGTTACCGAGATCCCCATGCATATTCTCGAAATTGAATAGCCCTGCATAAAATTTTGTTGAATATTTTTTGAAAATTTGAATTTTTCTCCCGTCAAGTAACACAACCTATATGAGTAATCCTCGGATATTACTGAAAGTAACATCTTTTCATCATGTTATCCCTCAAATCATGACATTGTTGCCATGTCGAAATATCTTTTTCGTGAATTGAGGGCAAATTCTGAGTTAATTTGTGTTAAACTATCGTTATTTTTTATTATTAAGCAATGGTGAAGCCTTGTGAAATGTGTAAATGACTATTTGAAGCTTGAAATCAAAATATATGGCATTCCATAGGTAAGCTACCAGTGTCGTAACTATCGAGAATGAAAAACCGAATTGGAATATCTATTAACTTGTGTAACTATTGTAACTAAGTATCTATACACAGCAAAGGCAAAACAATTTAAAACTTTTTTTTTCTCCTAACCAGCTGTCGTCCCCCTACGAACGACCGCCCTCAGAAGTTGAAACTTGTGCGAGCCAAGGATTAACGAGTTCTTACCTTTTATCGTGGGATTCCTAGCACAAACTAAGAGCAAAGAAGAAAATTTGCAAAATTAAACCGTGTTTCTTCAACAATTCTTGATGTTTCTGATTAATTCCACATAAAAAATTAGTATACCTGAAAAGACTCAATACCAATCTCGAAAAACGTGCTGCAAAACAGAAAGTTAATCACATAGTACCAGTCCAATTTCGGTCCATAATTGGGATGTGATAAACTATTGCATTGAAAAGAACTTGTGAATCTGATGGAGAAAGGGACGATTATAGTTGAACTGAGAATGAACTATCACTTTTCATGTAGGTAATGGAGAAAATATAAGTACATTAATAATAGTAAAATTTTTTAAGAAAAAATATTACTTCGATATATAATAACTTCATAATTTTGTTGATTCATAATGATGTCAATGAAATATATTTTGACACAACCTCTATTAAAAATCACGAAAATATATTTCATGAGAAACATCTTTCCAAATATAACACCGGGTTTGAACCGTTGATCGGGTGACCCAGCGTGAAATTAGTATGCAGATGAAAAAAGGAAGAAATATTGTGAATCGAATTATGCAATGACCGATTGTATCGATAATTACTAGTCACGAAGCTGATATGGTAGTGAGAAGTAGAGTTAGTTGATGTTAGACCGTGAAACAGTGAGGAGGTATAATGTGTGGCTAGTTTTTCATCTAAATCACAAAAGAGGTGTTTTCAGAGTATTACAACTGTATATCACATTAGTGTGAAATGTTGTATAGCACACTTTTGAACATACAGGGTGTTTCAAATTAAGTCGGCATCATTGCCAACTCCGTTATTATTGATGCTACGAATTCGGTTAAATGGGCAAACCAGTAGCATTTTTAATGGCCTTCTCGATGCCGAAAACAAAAAAAATTGACAGTCGCGTTTTCAGAAAATTTCATAAAATGATATTCCTTTCAATGGAACACCCTATGTTTTTTTATGCATTTCGATTCGTAATGACATTCTTAACAACAAAGCTCATCTGACTTTTTTTCGTAAAGGTGAAAATAATACAGTTTTATCAAAAGAAAACATTTATAACAAACGGATTTGATAAAGCGCTATGAAATATCGATTAAATGTTCAAGGACACCGCCTTCTTGTTGAACACATATTTGGGCCCTTCTATTGACACTACGTGTGGGATTCAACACAGTTCGGCCATCAATTCTATTAATTATAGTTTCAATATAATTTTTCAGTTCATCTACATTATAATGTTTCATATTGTACACCTCATTTTTCAGAAATCCCCAAATATAAAAAACTAAAGGTGTCATGTCTGATGAACGAGGGGGCCATTGTAGCAATCCATCTGTTTCCAAAAGAGCCTCGCAGCATTCTTTTTACGCTACTGACATTATGTACTGAAAATAGATCATCTGACGAGCCTCTAGATCAAGATCATCGAACACTCTTGTTAATAAATTGATGTAACGGGGTCCGTTCAAAGAACCATGGTAGAAAAATGGACCGATAATTCTACCTCTAAATAGACCACACCAAACATTAATACTAAATCGTCTTTGCGGATTGTGGGGATGGACTAGACATGGATTATGTCTACTCCAATAATGAAAATTCTTCCTATTATAGATAATTCTTTCTATTATACATCCCACGATTTGAAAAATTAGCCTCATCGCTCCATATAATACTTCTATAGAACTTTGGATCTTGTCTGCATTTATTCATAAACCACCGACAAAACCCCAATCGTCTCTCAGGATCACCAGGTTCTAGTGTTTGCGCCGGTCTTAACTTATAAGGAGAAATCTTATGTTTCTCCACAATTCGTTGAATACCAGACAGTAGAACAGCTATTTCTCTAAATAAATCTCTGAAGTAAGATGAAACGTCAATTTCTGTATCTTCAGATATTACAAAACGTTTTCCTCTTCTCAAAAACTTTTTCATTGCTCCTGAATCGATGATGAAGCACAGCAAAAAAACGCAGATTAGGTAATTCACGATCGGGGAACGAATTGCTGGAGTGTTGGAGTGCTCTTATGCTATTTTTCTGGCAAACCAAGTAGGATTCTAACATATTATATTTTTCTTGTTGGGAATACGGCATCTCGAAAAATACTCGAACAGTTGTTGACAGTTAGAATAATTTATGACATTGTCATGATATACTTGAGAATATTTGACAAATAGTGTTTCAACTAAGTTTCAAGGCAACTTGATTGCTCATAATAATTATGTTTTATCGAATCAAACACATTTTTTCAAACCACATTCATATGACCCTCCATTATTTTCTGTTCTGTACAAAAACGGCATCAAAATTATCATTACAGCAGACATATTTCGATTCACAAAATAAATGCGGCTAGTGGAATGGCTTCAAGATGGAAATTACCGTTTTGTACATTAATACCAAATAGCTCAGTGGTGTCAAATGAGTGGTGCGACATGATGACCACGGGTTTCACGAGTTCACATTCCAGCGCAATTTTTTCTTTTTACTATCTTATTTTGCTATTAGTAACAAAATATTGTCATTCGTATAAGTACCAAACTTGGGTGTTTGGACAATCATGAGGTTTTATTCGCCAAAACAAAGAAATTTTTTGTACTAGTGAAAGAAATAAATATTTCCACATAAGTCGCTTTAAGAAGAAAGGTGATATGAGCTTTGTTGTTGAGAATGTTACAGCGAATCGAAATGCATGAAAAAATATTTTATGAAATTTTCTGAAAAGGCGACTGTAATTTTTATTTTGATTTCGGCATCGAGGCCATTAAAAATGCTACCAGTTTGCTCATTTAACCAAATTCGTAGCATCAATAATAACGGAGTTGGCAATGGTGTCGACTCAATTTGGAACACCCTGTATAGATGAAATCTATTACCCTAAAACTACAGAGTTACACTATTTTGGATGAGGTCTGACCTACCTGCGGGTGGACAAACCAACACAAATGCCTGCCTCCTCCAAATTATGCTAGGGAGATCTATTATGTAACTTGTTAGTCATCGGAATATCAAAGTTGTCATAGATACCGGAAAAACAGCAAGAAACTCTGATTGTATTCTTCTTCAGGTTATGTGTTCTTGCTCTGAGTCGTGCGAATACCCTAGGAAGAGAGCTTCCAAAGATGAAGTATCTAGGTATAATTCATCCTATAACTTTTTGATATGATATTCATTGTATTTATGTTGGCTAGCTCACGTGAGGCATCTAGAGATATGTATCTGTTCTGGATAGTGACGATACGGAGTAAGTTTTTTAATATTCTCTCCAAAGTAATACACTAGTCTGGTATAGGGGGCATTGCTGTCCTAATGTCGGTCACCCATCCAAATTGGTGACCGCAGTTAGCTTTGCTTGACTTCAACTAGGGAGAGTATAGGACTTATCCGTTGGTTAGTTTCTACTTCTTGAATTTTATTCAAATATTTATTCATTTGATTGCATCATTCATATCTTCTAGGGAACAATTATTCAATACAACTATTTCAACAGCTAAAGAAGTTCAAGAGAGATCTTTAAAATTGTTATATTATATTAGCATCGCTTCATAGGAAGCACCAGATTTCATGGTTTTGTTAAAATAAGAGCCCCGTGATACATGGAGAAATGAAAATCAATCAAAGATAGGAAACTAAGCAGATCTCATAAAAATGTCTTCCAAGTCATCTCTCGTTTTCATACTGAAACGATGTTCCTTTTAACCGAAATGTGTAGATATATGATCTTGAATCTTCCAAACAATAATATGTAGATATCTATGATTATATGAACGCTGAGGAAATCAAAGAATTTTAAATTTTTCAAGTAACCGCACCAATATCCCGCCAAATTCCATGTACTGACCAACTTCCAATCAAAAACTGTCATCGTTCAGTCAATATGATCGTTGACTGAATTCATTAATATGGAAATCCCAATCAGATTGTTACACATTGAATCAAAGTTTTGTCCTAGTTTCATCATCATCGTTAACTCAACAGAATCCATCTATTACGTCGTGATAATTTACGTATTCAGATATTAATTAATTATAGCTGATAGTCACACATACCTAAAATATCAGTAGCTTCCATCATGACACATGAAAAAGTAGTAGACATTGCTGAAAAACTTCGGTATGTAAATTAGAACTACGCCCAAGAAGAGTTGTTTCGCAATGATTGATTCCTCCTCGAGGATATGAATAATAAAAATAGTCCGGGTATACTGCAGTTTTTTTGGTAAACGATGAAATTTAAATGGATTTATATAATTTTCTAGGTTTTCAATGAGGAAGTTTGATACAAGAGAATCAATATATTTACTTCTTTCGAATTAGGAACTATTTTTTTTTTTAAGTATCGTGAAGACTGTGTTCAGACTAATACAGATCTCCACTGCTTGTAAGAGATGTATTACTCATTGGAATCCAAGTGGATAGCGTGAATGTTCAACTTTCAATTATTATTATTATTATTGATCTGCGGAGCTGACCATCGTTCGACATGCATTCAGTTCTGCATAAAACCTTTTCGTATTTCTGTTCGACTGCTCAGTCATAATGTCTCAGTTTTTGAGTTCGATTTGAAGACATATGTTTCATTATCAGCAGACTAGTCCCACAAAATTAAAACAAAATGAACCAGTTCGATCAAGTGTGGAGTAAACTAGACTGTAATGTGAAGTGAACGTAAATAATTATTTGATTTGAACAACAAAGAATATCAACAGGAAACTACATGAATGTTGAATTGGTCAATAATTTTCAAGTAATGTTCATGCTCGAGACAAAGCTGAATATCTATATAGGCTTTGTTCCCCATGATGCTTTTTATTGTCATATTGAAACAATAAAACTTCATTTATTGAGATTTTCTATAAATTTTTGACTATCTGGCGTGATTTGGGTTTTTGTTTGCCACCAAAATGATCTTTACGAGTCGATATCGATTACTGTAGTAACAATAGTAGTAACATAAATTTTTTTGTCATAACTCCTGCCATGCACTCCTTCATTTTTTAATTCTATGGTTGAGTGATAGTATCACAATATATGCTAAGTTTTCCGAATTTTCTCTCTTTTCTCTCTTCACATGATTATTTCTGTAATATTATGAAAATGAATAGTGTTCTATAATAATAATAATAATAATAATAATAATAATAATAATACTTCCTCATAAACACTCGTTGAGTGTACCCAAAGACATAGCCTGTGCGGGTAGAGAACGGCTATTATTATTATTTGCCGTAGCGCTCCGGGGCGACTTACTGATGTTTTAGGTGATGTATTCACTTTTCAGCTGTAGGAAAGAAAACCCGGAAAACCTACAACACCACCCCGGGTGGTCGGTGTGCACTCCAAGCTAGCCCTAGACGAGATTGGTATCTAGACAACTCACAATACACTTCCTTTTCCAACAAGGCATGCGGTCGCATATCGCTCCGATTTAAAGTTGTACTACATCGGGCTTGAACCGATTGTCGCTATGCTGGAGTTTCGAATGGCCTGTGCATTCAAAATGTTCAAATTCAATTGAGCAATAAAAGTGCAATACTTATGAATTTACCTTAAGCTTTTTTGTCCTGCCACTGTTCTATACAGAAAGACAAATGGATTGGAAATTTGTTTTTGGCACTGACAGGAGAAATTTTGTCTTTTCGGTTGAATTTTAGAAGTAACACGTTTTGGGTGTTCACAAAGTAAGTTATTTGGATGCGGTTTGAACTTCCAACATACCTGTTGGATAATATTTTTCTAGAGGTAAAATCCTACCCACTTCAGACCTCCTGAACGACAGGAACGTACATCAATATGGTTACATTACATCTTGTGTCTTTTTCTTTAAATAATTAATTGAAATATAACTTTAATATACTGAATTGACGATTTATTTATTTTATGGCAAATCTTGTTCAATTACTGAATACTTCCATTAATTTTCCACTGTGCGTCGTGGTTTATTCGATATGATCGATTTCGGCTTCAACACCATTGTGAGTATTAGTAACTTAATGGCGTGAAAGCTGAAACATCTTACGCCTCCTGAATCCTGTAATGAAAAAAATTGAAAATTTCACCGCACGTAAGAATTTGCTCTGACATATATGTTTTAATCTATTCAACTTATGAAGGATAGGTATTATAGAAACTGAATTTTTCAAGTACACTGGATAATGTAGAAAAATGTTTCCTCATTCCCAATGCTTTAAAATAGAAAAACTCTAGACTCTTCGTAAAATTCAATAGACTTTATAGCACTCGAACAAACTTGCTTGTTTGTTTCCAATTCCAAGAAGCTCAGAAAATATACCGATTCAGTCACTACCAGAAACTTCATCTGAAATTGTCATGAAAAATTGTTAAAATTGAATATTTACCTTTAATATTGTAAATAATATGAAAAATAATAGTTTTTACATATAAATAATAATTTTATTCAAAAACATTAATATGCTCTTTTGTTATTATGTGATTTGTGTTATTTAGATATCTGTTTATCTGTCTGAATTTGAGATCTAAATGTACATACATAATAATCATTATGATAAAATAAGCTCGTGGGCTAATATACCCACGGTTTTATTGAATCTTTTTTAGTAACTACTTCACCTTTACTTCGCATGTTCCGTTGAAAATTTAATAGTGTTAAAATACCAATTACCTACACTACTTACCTATACAAAATAAAAAAAGCATTTGTTTGGAAAGTCCAATTTATCGTTCTGATCGACTTTTCTCAACTAAAGGTTATAGAAATGTACTATTTCATGAGTACTTGAATTTTAGATTCTAAATCATAAAACTATGTATATTACGATAAATAGAGCGAAAAATAAAGCAAAATATAAACTTCAGTCAAAGAGAATAATAAGAAAATAGTTATAATGATTATAAACTCTCATTTTCTAATCTTTTCATCATACTCAAGATGGTAAAAATGTATTATTTAATAAATAATTCATATAAATTATGAATTACATTGATGCCCAAATTATCGTACAACTTTAGTTACGAAAAACAGTTTTAAAATTGGTTTGTGGTTATTCTTCTTTTATTATTTAACAAATTTGTAATATTAAAAGTGATAGAAATCCATTTTTTTCCAATTCAAACTAATTATATTTATTACTTTCGCATAACACAGGCAAGTATTATGTTTGGACATGATAGGAGGCCATGCTTGCCGCTGCTGTAAAGAAATACAAACAAATTATTATTTGACGAATCAAATAGTTTAACAGCTATTTGAAATTTTGAAAAGTATAAAATATAATTGTAAAGAAATGTGCTATGTCGAAGTACGCCATTTCAGTATAATAAACTTAACTGCACTAATTTACAATAATAATAATAATAATGTTTATTCAGTGTATAAAATATTTAAGTGGTACAGTAAAATATAAAATATAAATGTATCAAAGATAGCGCTATATATGAAATTATGTCTGAAATAAACAAGAAAAACCCACAAAAGGAAACCTTGAGTGTGGGTATATCAAAGAGATATAAAATTTAGATTAAGATTAAATACATTAATATACATATACATTTGTGATGATAATATCTAATAACAACAATTATAAAATGTGCATTTGCTATGGCAAAATAATTATTCAAGTACATTATAAATGGATAAAAGCAGGGTAGAGTTGAGTCAATCAAGTTAATCAAGTTAACGTGAGAAAGAAAGTCATATATATAAACATATATGCAAATACTTCAGAATATATAAAGAGTAAAATTTAATGAAATAATCTTTATTACTTTATAATTTTGAGAAGGCTATTGCTTCATTGAAGGGGTAAGGGAGTTATGAACACAGTACTTTTGTTTCAGTTGGAATAAACTAACTTATGCAATTCAGTACGAGGCAATCGCCTCTTGAATTCATTTTGATTTTTTGAACTTTTTATTTCAGTTGGGAGAATATTGTATAATTTGAGGCTGAGGTAGTTAAAACTTTTTTGTACTATGGTTTTATTCATGAAAGGAACTTTTAAATTATTCTGTTTTGTTCGTGTGTTGTGTTCATGTTCTATTTTCGGTAGTTTGTGTTTTGATTTGAAAGTTTTTAAGTTGGTATTCCAGAAAAAGAGCTGTACTGGATCAAAAACTTTGGTTTCAAAATAGAGAGCATCTGTCGAATAAGTCCACTTTTTCTTGAATATTACTTTTGGTAGTCTTTTTTGTATCACTATTAGTTTATTCATGATGGTCTTTCCTGCTGATCCCCATGCCAGTATCCCGTAGGTTAGATGTGTTTCAACAAGAGCGAAGTACAATGTTTTTAGTGATTTGTTGTCGAGTATGTCTCTCAAAACTTTAAATCGATGCATTAAAAATTGAAATATCTTTATTACAAAGTTTATATGGAATTCCTATTTGAGTTGGTCATCTATTATAAGTCCAAAATATTTACTCTGTTTTACCGGTGTTATCGAGAAAAGATCAGAAACATTGAGGGAAGTAAACGAAGGGGAAATTTGCGTAGATGAAAGGATTGGTAAATAGTACGTTTTGCTGAAATTTATTGTCAGGAGTTTATATGAGAATCAGTTTTGGATATTTCCAAGATCTATTTCAACTTCATTTTTCAGAGAACTCCAGTTGGTATCTTCATAAAAAATTGCATTGTTATTTGCATAGGTAAATATTTTTCCTGATGTTTGGATTGAAAATAAATCACTTAGGTAGATTTTAAAGAGCATTGGGCCCAATATGGTTCCCTGAGGTACACCATATTCAATATTTCTGAACTCACTTTTATGTTCACCAATTTTCAAACATTGTTTTCTGTTCAGCAGATAGGTTTGAAACAGCTTCAGAGTGTTTCCTCTTATGCCTACACTTTCAAGTGTTTTGAGAAGGATTGGGTGACTAACTGTGTCGAATGCCTTAGACAGATCTATGAAGACACAGAGTGATGCCTTCTTGTTATCCATAGCAGCAAACATTTCAGCAGTTAGATCTAGGATGGCATCTTTGGTCGACACACCTTTTCGAAATCCATACTGTCTGCAGGAGAGAATGTTATATTTTTTGAGGTAGGATGCTAGTCGGCTTATAATTATTGTTTCGAAAATTTTTGCCATACTAGTTATCATAGAGATTGGTCGGTAATTTATGAATTCTTTTTTATCGCCGTTTTTGTAGATTGGGATTACTTGTGTTAATTTAAGCTGAAAGATTTATTTATTAGGTACACCAAAGGTTCGATAATGAGTGGTATAATATTTTTCTGCCTTTATTCCATCCAGTGATTGAATTACATTTTTATTTTCAATGGTATCAGTTGGAAATAAAAACATTGACATGCAATTAATGTTATTTTTACTCGGACATTAATAATTTGGGTTTATTTTTATTTTATTCGCTAGTTTTCTTCCAATATTGATATAATGATCATTGAAAGTGTCAACAATTTCATGAATGTTGTCCTTTCATATTTATTTCTGATATTTTATTCATTATCCTTTTTTTCCCACAAATTTCCCACAGTTTTGAGTGACCACTTTTGTTTTTTTCTGTATCATTCCGATAAAAGGTATTTTTTGCATTGTGTATAGTACTGTCTAGTTTATTTCTATAACGTTTATATTTGTTTCTCAAGTTTTCATCATTTGGGTTGCGCAGATGTTCTTGATACATTGTGTCTCTGGTATTGATTGAATTCATTATTCCTATTGTTATCCAAATATTTCTCTTTTTTTGCTTCGACTTTATTCTGTAACTACATTCTGAAATTTCAAGATTTAGTATTTCTAAAAAAGTGTTCGTTGCAGATTCCACCTGGTTTTCACGATATACTGACTCCCAGTCAATTGTCTCAAGATGTGATCTAAGTTTGCTATAATTTATTGCAGTTGAATTGTTTGCGGACCTTTCAGTTTTTTTTTATTCCATTTTCAAATACTATTTGAAGATATGTAGTACAGTGATCTGTTAGTTTTGTTTCAACTACAATGGGTAATAAGAGATCAGTATCAAATTTAGTTTTTATAACTATATGATCCAAACAAGATTTTGTATTTTCTGTCACGCTCGTGTAGTCATTTATCAAAGATATGAATTCAAACTCATTCAGGGCGTTAAGATATTCAATTGATGTAATATCCATATTCTCATTCATAATGTCAATATTTATGTCTCCAAGAAATATGAGATAATTAGGTTTTTTCTCATATCGTGTGAGGTATGTTTTTAAAGAATTAACAAAATCTTTACAACATGGCAAGAATAGAAATACTTCTGTTATTAACATAAATATTGCAAAGAATCATGTTATTTTCATTGCTCAACTTCACAATTTCATAAGTATTTTCAAGATCCGATCGTTCTGGTTGTATATTTCTTTCATTATGAATTATATCATACCCATTGATATGATATAAGTTCAGATGTTGAATTTGTCTTGTCTCGGTGAGAACAATTATTTCCGGTTTATCAGTTGTTTGGTTCAAATAGCATAAGAATTCATTGAAATTTTTATGAATACTCCTTATATTATTGAGCATAACCTTAAAATTGGCGTTTTTATTATTTATATTCACGACTTCATTACATTGTGTTAAATTTGATAATAACTCTGTCTCAACTGGTTTCAGCTCAAAATTCTTAACTTATTTTTCTATTTTACGAATCAGAATATGTTGGGTTATATTATTATCGATGTGGTTTACATGAGAATTTCAAAATACATTGAAAATTACTTTTTAAAGTACAATTATTGAAAATATATTGAATTTGAGTAAAATAGTTCAATTCAGATTAATTTAGTTATGGATCTGGTTCTTGGGTTACTTTCAGAAATATTGACATCTGGTTTGTTATATAACTAACTTATCAAATAGGTACTAAAGTAACTTTTTATTGTCTCTTTTTACAATACCACACATGTGTCAAATTTGAGGTTATTAATAATCATTAATTTATACCAAATATTTTTATAAAATCTGCGGTTGTAGAAAAATTCTTATGTGTAAATTCTTGGCAGCTTTCAAACTTTTTTCTCATAAGCGGTCTTCATACACAAACAGCTATTGCAGAGAAGTTTTTACTTTTCGATATGTATTAAAAAATTTGCATATCGCTTTAGGGCATTTTCTGCTACTCGTCTCAATAATCGAAATCGTGAAGGGGTATTTTTTTGGAAGACGTAGGTACACTTGAAGCATATAGTAATATCCCAGTGTGTAAAATGTTCTTATTGAATCAATTATATACTTGGTAAACAGAATATTCGATCAGTAATCATATCTGGATTGAGGAAACCGTAAAAATATTTTGTAGTCGAAGAGAAATCAATTATTAATTTTATGGGGAACGAGCTACGTCCGATTTGAAAACACTTCCGTAATTTAGTCCTCAAACAATATTTTTTCAGTTATAATTCACAATTCACGCAGAACAAATTCCGAATTTATATTCGTGATTATACACGATAACATCAAAAAAGAACAAGGAAGTATGCTGGTGAATGAGTTGCGGATGCGAGGACAAATTAAATTGCCCAACCACACCACGCAAAAACTTGAAGAATTCACAATCTCATGCGTAAATCTTCCATTACAAAATGATAAACAAAAAGTTTACCGCATCAGTAGTTGTGGCTAATATTAGTTTCACCTGACCAGCCAGCCTACTTAGATAAGCCATATTTGAAGAAAATCGAAAGTTATTCAAACTGGAGCAAATATTAATAGCCTCGGGTGACGTATGTAAAGACGGAAGAGTGCTTGAATTATTTGTCTAATATCCAAGTCGAGAGCAGAATCATGTTGATTTATCAAATACAAGGTATCTCTTTTCTTCTTACTGATCATAAACATTTGTAATGACTTTATTTTTTGGTTAAAGTTTATAAACGACCAGTTAATCATTTGTTGAATGGGTATACATTATAGTTTTCCCTGCAATTAGTTTATTTTCCCCACTGACAGTATCGAATTGCTGAATAGTGTGAACAATAATCATAATAACGAAACATACTTCACTGTTGAATAATGCATGCTTGCGTCTATCGATACCGATACATTTAAATTATTTTGTTTTGTACTCGATGTCGAACTCACATTGAACGCGAAATGAAATCATCATCTTGCAGGATTTCACACGAAATGGAACACAATATGTTTATCTAAATAATTCCATAAACTTACCTAATCCTAGCATCAGTACCTACTTGTGATATCGATCCATTCTCGAAATATTTGGACAAAATTCGACTTCTGAAAAATCACGTTTATTTTCTTAATGTAAGTCTCAATTGAAGCTTAGGTCATGCTTACGGAAAATCATAACGTTTTATTATTCATTAAGCGCATCCTGATTCCAGCATAGAGAGCTCCAGAGAAATAGCAGAACAGAATAAACTCCTTTCAAAAATTAATGACTCTGGAACATTTTCTTTTCTAACTAACCCCATGGTAACAAACATTGTTAAGTAATTCCTGCAAGACGTGAGTAGCAATATTTCTTCTTCCGTATTTCCGGTTAATACTGTCCTACATGCTGTTCCGATAATGTCATTTTCCTGTACTTATTAGATAAATTTCGGTAAATATTCAATCCTTACCACGATATCCAAAAGTCTTATAAGTATTTCTCAAATTTTGAACTATTTCAGAATTCTATGAATTTATGAAAGTTTATTCATGCATTCGAGTAATTTGTTTAACTAATCCAACACAATCATAGTACCAGAGCCAGTTTTAGGAGCTCACATGCCCTAAACGCTGGAATTTTGCGAAGAATGTGTTTCAAGGATTGAGATAATCTACACATGGAGGGTACCAAAATGAAATCGGAATAAAATAAATAAAAAATTAAAAATTTAAACGAAAATATTGAATACAATACTCCAGAGATTTAACCCAAGGCCATTTCACTATTTTCAATACCCTGACACATGTTTCAGTCACCAAATGACCATCTTCGTGTATATTCATTATTACACCAGAGGTTACAAATATGCAGTGCAAGTAAAACTGTGTTGAAGAAATGTGCTGTTAGGGCATGCATCAGACCTAGGTAAAGAATAGCTTGCTAAATATTGAGAGAACATTACAATTTATCTGCGAATGAGGGATATCGAGTTATCGTGTGACGTAGTTACCTGGAGTGTCGCGTGGGGTAACAGAAGGGGTGTTATGTGGTATTATAATATAATTGCGTTCTTTGTTACTATTTTACCCGCTTCCTAGACCTGGTATACTGTGAGTACGAAAGAAGGTTGTCCACTACGAGAATATCTGAAACGGTAATGGACACAGTTTTGGTGTTAAGGAAAAAAGTTGCCTAACATAGGGGCTATATGGAAGTATGAAATTTCGAAAACTAATTTTTATTGTCAAATTATTTTGGGAAAAATGAATTTTTCGATTCCCTTCATTATTTTTTCAGATGTTATCGTGACAGTTGGAACAAAAAAATAATCCATCACAAAAACTTTTTACAAGCTTCCTTGATACGATATCAGTTTTACTGTCCGACGTTACTTTATTGAAAAATCACCATCAATTATATTATAGTTTTGAAAAAGGCAGTCACTAAATTTTTAATGAACTTCTGAAAAAAGACCTGAATTGAAAGAAATTCATCAAAATTACGTATCGTAAACCAAGAAAATCAAAAGATCAGGTTACTTTTTGTAAAAATATACATACCTAGAGTAACCATAAATTAACTGCACACCTATACTTGCTGCAATAAATTGAATGAATGCACTATTTTGAGCAATTAATAATCACTTTCAACACATTTTCATCAAATATGAAATGGGATCTTCTAATTATTGTTGAATGTAAAACTTCTACCTATCACATCAAAAAATTATTTGGAAATGTGCAAAAGAGGTCCTTATAGTTCTAAGTTTTATTTTACAGTTCATGTAGGGTATGTGTAGTCTGAATCGAAAACAGCAGGCTTTAACTAATGCCACAAAAAAAGTTGATTCTCCTCCGATAAACCGATTTCCATTGAGCCACCACTGACAGAAGGTGTCAAACACTCACTTAGTATAGTGGTAAGTATCCTCACCTGTCAGACAATAAGACACGGGAAAGCAAATGCTCGCTGCGCTCGTATGTTATAAATTACGCCGGAAGCGTGTCTCTTTCTTCTGGCTGTCTACGTTTTCGGCCATGGACTAAATTTCTGAACGTGAAAGAAGGGGACACAAACCTAACCTAACTCAACTAACCTAGCTATCCAAGTTGCTGGAAATCCGATCACTGATTTTTTGTGTGGAAAAGTGAAATCTAAGCACCTGCTCGCTGCGATCGCAATTTATAAATAATTTCCCGTGACCGCCTACCTTTTCTGTACAATTGTTCATATAATAATGAAGTTGAATGCATTTTTATTTAAATTTTTTGATTCGTTTTATTGGAAAAAGTTTCGGTATATTGGTAATCGGGAACACGTCAGTTCATTGAGAAAAGACCAAAAAGTTTGCAGTACTGACAAATGTAATTCCGTACACATATTGAGAGTTCTGACTTTTGTCAGACAGAAAATGTTTAATATGATTGGAGCGTTTTATTTTGTGCCGCCTTTGTATCTGAATAACTATCCAGAGAAGACAAACAAGTTGAATATTTTTTGGATGATTGGTTTTAAACCTCAAGTAATAGAGGTCGTCAAGAATATCAATAGTAGCCAGAAATGTCGTAATGAAGAAAACGAAGAAAATGTAATATTATAAGTTACTGAATATCTAGAAATATCACTTCGGGAAATTGAGCATACCAGTGTTATTCCAAAATCAACTGCTCATTTCATTTCAAGGATTTAAATAAATTCCATTCCTTCCATACAAACTGAGTATTTGTCAATGTCTCAGAACAGGTGATGATGATAGGTGAAAAACTTTCTGCGAATGATATATGAGAAAATGCCATATAATTATTTGCTATTATTCAACGGGTGAAATACCCATTATTGGTCAAGAGAGAACCCCACGGTACACCGAATGGGTACACACTAACACCATTTTGTCTTCAATAAGTGGACTGGAATTTTCGGCAAACGATGAATAGGCTCTTATTTTCACCACAACTCACTTACCAATGAGCATTATGGCACATTACTTCGGAACGATTTGAAAGAAGCTATAAATAACTTGCCACCTGCAAATATCAGTAACTGTTGGCCTAATGGTAGAGGAATTCTTAAGCTTAGATTTCCGGAAAAATGGATAGGTACATATTCAGCAATCTCCTGGCCGACCCGTACGCTGGATATCGTCCCACTAGACTTCTTCCTTTAGGGGTATGTCAAGAACATCGTTTGCCAGCATATTTTCGAAACGGAAGAGGAACTGAAAAGACTAGTTCTTCAAGCTTTCGAAAGCATTACAACCGATATGTTGAATACAGTTTTTGAATCAACAGGTAAAAGATGTAAATCATGTTCGGACAATAATGGATATTTGTTTGAACAGGTTTCATAATACTTGATGATAGCACATATTTTTCATTCAAATAATTGTATAAATGTGTGATTTACTGTTGTTCCATGTTTTTGTTTTGATTTAGCAACAACTGAAACAAGTCAACTTGAACTTGATTTTCTTGATCTTCTACAGTACCCAGTTCCAGTAAAATGTCTTGAATTTAGGCTCTTACTCGAATATTATTCCAAAAATCCGTGATGATGGCCGAAAAGAACCTGGAACGTTATTTATTTGTCATATGTTATAATATCATCACAAGAAAGCTCATAAAGAATTTCTGTGAAGAAGTAATTCTTATTCCGATTCCAAGCCTGACGATAATACCAGAAAATAATAAAATGAGAAATTGAAGAATTGAGTTTTTCCAAAATAACTAGAAATTCATAATATTTTTGAAAATTTCATATTCATGTAGATAGCCCCGCTGCAACTTTTCTCACATTTAACCAATACTATATCATTCAAGAAAAAAAACTATACCCAAAACACCGAAACAACGTCAAGCTCACTCGACGAGCGTTTCACCAACAAAGTTGTAATCCTCAGGAGCTCAAAAAAGCGTGCGAGTGAGAGTGGTGTTTTGGGTAGTTTCTATTTTTTGAATTTGAATCAAACCAAAGCTTTCAAATATTCATTTGTTTGAAGACTATACCTATTACCGTTTCGGACATTCCCGGTGGACAGTCATATCTTGGACTCACTGTACTCCATCATGAAATCTACCATGAAGTACCAGTAGACAGAAAGAGTAACTGTGTATCAGAGATGTACCACTGCTTTCCATCCAAATCTTACAATACAAATTATTAAGGGTAATATAACAAGACCTTGATAAATAGTCGACTATTTTTAGTGCATCTAAATTTCGACTGTATTTTATAATAATTTAACGAGACATTATTTTGGCATTAATAATCGGAGGAAAACCCGAGAGCGAAGCTCGAGGGTTTTTATATGTGATTATTAATGCCAAAATAATGTCGAGTAAAATTAAAAAATACAAGAGAAATTCAGCAGCAATGAAATAGTCGACAATTAATCAAGGTCGTGTTATGTTTATCAAAATTATTTCTTGAATCCAATTCTTTATATCAGTCATATGAATGACACTGTATTGTCAGGGATTGTAGCCTCGATTACCCTATCTATCTCTTCGTTTTTGGTTTCTCGAAAACCGATTAATTTTCAAATACTTATACAGCTTTGATACAGGTATCATGCTGAATTAGTCGGTGACTATTGTGTATCATGCAAATAGTCGCTAATAGAGCGTGTTGATTGGTTCTGTGAAATAGGAAACAAACGTATGATTGGTTGATGACTGATATTTGTCTATTAAATATCGAAATAATCGAATTGATACAAACTGTCTCGTGAGTTAACCAATATTCATAGAACACAATTTTGTTTAATTGGGAAAACAGAAATAATTTTTTATTTTGTGATATTTTCAGTATATTTCATTATAAATAAAAGTATCCAATTACTAAACGAGCTACATTCTCATACACTGTTTTTCATCAAGTTGCACTGGAGGCTGTCCAATTCCATATCCCTTCTCTTTTGTATGCCACTGATCCGTTGCCACTCTCTTCATAGTTTTGAAAAACGTTCAAATAAAAAAAATATATAGTCTTAGAAAAAAAATCCTGAAACACTTTATCTACCATTTGAACCTGTATGCTTCAAAACAGACCAGCTTAATTAATTTGATGACTGAAATGACACCTCTTCTGCACCTAGAATTTATAGTGCCTCAGGCTCTACGAACATTTCAAAGATTGATACATTCCATATAAAAAAATGCGCCTATAAGCTATCCGGTAGGAATTATTTCAAGTGATAACCTGAATATTTCATCACTGACTGGCTAACCAGAAGACGAACCCATAAATTATTTCTATAATTCATTATGAACTCGGAGATAGTATAATTACCACTCAGATCCGGTTCTTCTATCCAAACATTTCGGGTTAACAAGATCATTAGCAGTTGGATTTATTGATTTTCTCACTAATAAATTATTGTTCAATCGATGAAAAAGAATATTGGTTGTTAAACATTTCTGGTAGTTAAAACGTAAAATATTATTTATTAGTTCATAATAGGTAGAAAGCATAATTTTTAAGATGTGGTGAGTTCCTATAAACACTGATGATGCAAACTTATTTTCATAGATATACAATTTCAGAAATTGTATTTTTTTTTTTTTCAGAAATCACCCACTCAATAAATAAATGGCAATGCCACACGATTTGCACAAAATATGTCAACAAGGATATCCAGATACTTCCACGTCTTGGATGCATAAAATTATTTCATCACTTGTGTTTGAAAATTGCAAACATGCCAGACGTTGACAAATTTTCTCTCTCCTGGAAATGTGAGACTTGTTTGTACAGAGTGGGCCAAATTGGAGGGAAGTCCTGTTTTCAAAGATAACCGTGACTGGGGGTAACATTGTATAACGAACTCAGTGGTGAAAACCTCTATCATATATCTGTAACAAATGCTAAAGCACTTTTATTTCCATGATAAAACATTTCTAAAATACCATCCTGCATAACAGCCCACCTCGAAATATACTTTGTATAATTATCGAACAAATTCTTGGTTGCGAAAATAATTAGTCTTTCTCGACTCATTGTAATGTATTCGGTGATAGTCAATAATTGAATGAATGAATGAATCTCGTTCATATAAAAAGCTAATTTGAACCCGTTAAACAACGAAAACTCTTCGTTGAAATAAATATTTAGTTCCAGACAGACTTGAAAACTGTCAAATAAGCATGACTATATAGTTGATACAGACTTTGACGCGAGGGATATTTTGCCCTGAGACGTTTTGAAATCAACAAAAATTACGACAAAGCAATTTCGGAATGGGTGGTACCAATTTTATTGTCAGTACCAGAAAACAATAATTTACGGAATTGACGAATGAGAGAGGCTTCAAATCTGTGAGTAGGAAGGCTTCTGCCGATTAACTAGGATAAATAATTCAAGGATGAGTAAGAAATATAATATGAAAAATTGTTGTAACTAACCACTGAAACTCTGATTTCGAAGGCTAAAGTTTATAAATAATAATTAGAATAATATCGGAAATGTTACAAAGCCAGACTTTCCCAGAACACCGCTCAAGTTTGAGAATGCAGTAGGATTGTCTCCACTAGGCTCATTTAGCTACTAGGAGAATATAGTTGACACCTTCCACACAGCTAATTTGTTTTTTCTTTATTTTTATCCTGCATGTTTAAAGATTTTGTTTTGTTTTTTCTCTTTCCAAATTATTCCATTTATTCAATTAACTATCATATATTGTCTTTTTAATCGATGTGTTTGATTTGACATTCCACCGAACCACATTAATTAAAATAATATTTTGCTCCTCAAGCAACCCACAAAGAAACGGTTTCGGGGACTTCATCCTTTGAGACAGTAGAGTCAGTAAGTGAATCTTCAGGCCAAGAAGCCAGAGAGGAAACAGGTAAAACCAAGTTTAATTTGCAAGCCTAAGAGACACTCACTAGAATATGAGGCGTTTGAGAGTGAAAGTAGAAAAGCATCTGATAAATAAACCGAGTCCAGTTTATTAAATATGAACGTTTCTGACTTAAATTATGTTTTTCGAAAATGTGCATTTTAATTTACAGAGCAATTTTTTACATAGAATTCAATGGTGTAAGGATTTTTTCATAAGATGTCCATAGTTAGTGATGGAAAAATATTATTTTTTAAACGAATCATCCAGTATATTCCTGCATATTACAATAGAGACCAAAATTACCTATCCATAAATGTAACAGACTTTATGTTTTGCTAGTCATTCCTGAAATGCAGAGCTTTTAGGTTTTTTCATGTAGACTTTAAAACGCACACTTTGAACAAGTAGGCAGAAGACCATCCTTTAATTCATCTGTCCACTCAAAGCGGTTGTTGTCATTTCGTCATTATGTGGCAATCCATCGTTTTGGTGAATAACTGGATAAATATACAGTTTACGACATTGAGTTCACGGCCCACGGAGAACTTTTTCATTATTACTTTCTCAGGAAAGGTAATATCTGATGAAAACCTTTGTTTCACCCCAATACTGAAAGCTTCCATCAAAATTGCATATTCTATTACCGTATTCGAGTAGTAGTTTTTAATACATAACATACCTATTTGAATATTGTTAGATAAAATGATTACCCTTGGGAAGGCTTCTTGTTTCTACCTTTCATTGAAAAATCACATCAATCAAAATATGAGATGGAATTTTACATATTCAAGCAGCACATAGTGAATAAGTCTGAACTGCCTATGATATAACATTTTCTTGTACAAACGATGCCTTTAATTACCTCGGTTTCCATGAATTCCCTTTATTGTTCGATGACTGTGGGAAAGAATAAAAGCTGAAAAATTAAACCAATCAAATCATCATGTGATATTTTGATAAAACCGATTATGAATTTCCCTGACTGTTTCGCACTCAGAAAATTGCATATGTACTGTTAACAGGAGTACTTTTATAAACAGTTTAATGTGTAATATTCATTATGCTAACAAAAACAGAATTCCCTCTATAGAAAATATTGTGTATACTACAAAAACTTTTGTTTAGTCGAAACATCTTATATTGTATTGTGTTGATAAAGAAATCGAGACAAGACCTCACAAGACAACTAGAAGTCCTTTTCAGACTCATTGGAATAAGGAAAGTTGAAAAATTGACAAACAAGTGGTATTAACCATCAGTTGTTTATTTGACAATAACCTTCTGTTATCAACACAACACATATTTTTTATCCACATTGTTGATTTGATAGTGCAATTTATATACATGTAATAGTATTTCTTTAACAGCCAAATGAAACTCTATAGGAATTTCATTACAATAACAGTTGTTTTTGTTATCAACACAACACATATTTTGTATCCACAGCAGTGATTGTTGATTTAAAAGTGTATTTTTTAAACATGTTACAGTATTTATATAATAACATCTACTTTAATAAACATTTTATTACAATAACAAGTGTTTCTGTACTTTTCAAAAAAATCGTCCATATCCACTTAATGGGCCTTTCAATTAACACAATGAAAAAGTTATTATATCTATAGGATATTATATACAAATGACCAACTAATAGTATACCTACTGTTGCGTTAACAACATTTTAGGTCTACCAAATAGAGATCTTACCACTGTTAATTGAACCTACTATTTTCGTTATATATACTAAGAAAATTTTCTGAGTGCGTGTAACGTGAGAAAAAAATCTCTGAAAACAGCATATTTTTCAATCACAATCATATACGATCATAGAATATTCAATTATGTTTGTATGAATGTATAATATTTTTTTTTTTCGAGAAATTAATAATAAGAACGAAATGAGTATGCTCGAAATTTTATGCCGTACACTGTAGAACTAAATGTTTCCAAAAACAGTCACTGCCAAACTCTTTGAAATTATTGCGTATCGACCAATTATTTTTTCATATCGAATGTTTCCGTTGAAAAAACCAATTACATTACCGTAAGACGATTAAGTGAGGATATCCAGTACATATTTTTAAAACCTGCAGCTCTTCTGAGTACCTCGAGTAATTTCAAACAACATATTTCTATTAATTGAACGTAATGTTTCTTTTCAATTTTCTCCTCCGTAAATCGTGTATCTGCCTATTTTATTTTTGCAATATAGTAACTATCTTTAATTGCGGACGTTCGCTGAAACAACGGCAAAGCAGTACATCAATCTAGATACCTACGGCTAGAAGAACATCTGCTGGAGCTTCCGCTGTAGCTCTGACGCGATATCCCGCATTCCTGGCCAGAAGCAGGGGCGGAGATTTCAAAAACAGGTGAATGAAACTTGGTTGTCTTTATGAGGTAATAAAAGAATCATAACGAAACTCAATAATTTCAATGAGAGTAGCTCACCACGCTCTTGCACCCTTACGGATTTTCTAGTTCAAATGTAAATTAGTTTAAATTCAATGAGAAAGAAGTACCGTATGCAATTATACTAGACCATTAAATTTGTCACTGGTGCCTAGGTACCTTTAATGTGAGAGCTATACGTCTTCCCTAGCTCCCACAAGTCTATCGAAGACTTCTGAGGATTGCTTGTAAGCGTGCTCCTAGTTGACTGAACAAGTAATGATTCTGGACTGTGAATTGTAAAGTTATTTTCCTTTCACCATTGACTATTCAAGGTAATTCCCAAATTTTAATCATATCTATCCGTCTATCCGTAATTATTTGCCATCTGCACATAATGTATGCTAATTCACAAACACCTGATTCAATAAGACCCATGTTCTGATATTGAAACGTTACTTCTTCGAAAGTTGTCTCAGCTGGCAGTCTATTTCCTACCTACCTACTGCATTGTTATTTTAAGGAAATATCATCTATGCGCATTTTTATCCCTAATATCATATAAATCCATATTTCATATACCGTCCAAACTTTTTCAATTACACATAACCCATAAAAACAATAAAATATAGATCTGAAATAGACTATGATATGAAACAATCGAATCAACAAAGTTCAGTAACGATTTTATGGAGAATGGAACTAGATTTCACAGAAATAGAAAAAAATTGAAAAATAACTTCGTAAAACCAAAACGCTACAATAACCACTTTTCATCAAAAACGAATTATCCCAGAATCAGCAAAATATGATGAACTGAAAAATCACAAGACGGTAGACCTGATGTAATACCATAAAATGGGAATAAACACAAATGTGAAAATGGAGATTCGATCAAACCGTCAAATTACAGAAACAATTTCTTATAAAAATGTTAAACTATAATAACAGAATATTGTAAGTCTGCAAAGCGTAATATTCGAAAGTCAAAGAAATTATAGTTGTCGAATCAGTATACCACAAGACCTAAAATTGGCATATCAAAAATCATCAGACGAATAATTGATAAAACCGAAAATTTTCAGAAATTAGAGAGGTTATAGCGTAGCGATACGCCGGTTGATCTATTCTCTCAGAGATGACGTAGCGTGCGGTTAATGTATTTAAATAAATCCTCATGTTCCCATTAAATTCCTTCTCATTTCTGTCTCACTACCTGATATTACTAAAATGCTAAGGTTCATATTTAATTTTATCGTCAGTATTAGGTATCACGAAAATAATAGGATTCCGCCTCGAAATATTTTTTGGATTGACACGCTACATCCTCCGAAAGCGTCCTTATGGTAGATTGGTAGGTAGTAGGTAGTATTTTGCCGATATATGGGTAATAATTGAAATCTGACTGCTGAGGTTGATCGTAGCATGATGGGATTATGAGCTCAGTGAAATTCAATGAATATCATTGGCTGTTTTCTTCTACTTATATTCTTGAAAATCACCACCAAGCAATTCAATTCTCGAATAAATCGAGGAAGGAAAACACAAATGAACGATCAATATGAGTCCGAACCAGACGATTCGATTTGTTCAACTAGAAGTTAGCGCCATCTAAGAGCTAATAGAGTAAGTTTCTACCAGACTAACATTTCTGCTGGATTCCGATTCTGATCATTTTATATCTTACACATTACGTTTCCATAAATTTCACGATACTTAATTTTTTTTCGGATAATTTGTTGATTTTACGTTTTTAGATAATATCAAATGATGTTTCAAAGAAATTATGTTTGGTTAGTATTTTAGTTCGACGGTTTTATGATATGAATAGCTTAGATTATTGAGATTTGCGATTACTTAGTTCAATCATTTCAGTCACTTCCGTTTCTTAACTTATTCAGATCTATGAAAAATAATATTTACCGATTTCACGTACGATGCTTTATCGGTTCTCATACAAACGCATGAGATGAATTTCTTTTCGGATTATAAATCAGTTCTATACATTTCATTCTGCTATATTCAGGTCTTATAAAAAGTTATTCTGAAGAATGATCAATTACTCCATTTTATTGGTTTTTTCATTTATTGTTATTAAGAAAGTAATTCTACTATTATTTGGCCCACCACTTTTTCGTCATAATTATATTCTTTTCTCTCTCAAGTGTTATTGATATTAAATCATTCCCATCTACACACTACTTCCATTCTTGAATCAGCTGGTTCTACTTCTTTTAATTGAACTTTTACTGAGAACCATTTACTTGAGGATTTGTTCCTTATATTGTCTTGGAAATGTGCGCTTTGAACGGAACTGGCTGAACACGTTTGCATGTTCCTGCCTTATGTGTGCCGTGGTTTAGGGCTTTTAGGCTACGTTCAGATGAGTTACCGTCTGGAGCGAATTCAGAATGTCTTTGGTTATTTTTTATACCGAAGAGAGTAAAAATTGATTGGGACATGAATTCCCGTCGGATGATAGGTCTCTGTAATAATATTTCTCTATCTAGTGAAAAATCATTTAAAATTGTGACACACTTTGGGAAAGTTCACTTGGCAACAATGCACAAGGATTTGACATTCGAACTTGACGAAAATAATTGTGGAATTGTGGTCTGTCTTTTTTTAGTTGATATCTGGTGACATAGCTATCTGATGAAATATAATCCCTACACAGTAGATTCAAATGGAATCGATTCGGAATTTTTCAACTGGTAAAAGGTGTCAGGTTTCGTTTTATTCGTTCGAATGCCTAAGTGAGCCTATTCTGGATCCTTTTGTTCAAGGGATTGAAACTACACTTTCATTTAGGTACGCAATCATCACATATTTTATTCGTCAATAATGTGGTAATCCTTTGTATCATTTATCTGCTTTTCAGTTATATTTATGGATTCTTGCTCCCATATGTCATTGTAAACCCTTTGCCCAGGATATTGACATCTGAAAGAGTCTTATACCGAAACTATATTTCACTAACTGAATTCCCAGAGCTTATTGGATACAGGTACTTACGAGATTATTCAAGGAGTAAACAAAAATTTAATTTTGTTTTCAGTTTTTTAGCTGGTATTTCTTTTTGTACCGGATTTTTCCAACCAGGGCACATCTGCTTCCTGGAGAGTTGTTTCCATATTGTTTCTGCAGTAGGCTTCTCTAAACCTTCCTTGCCTATAGGAGCCATTCAGTAGAGCCCTTCAAAAACATGTAGCAGAGACTTGTGAAGAAGCAACATCGTAGTTAACACAAACCTGTAATACTACGATAGCTGTATGCTACTCTCTGGCTTTCACCTCCAACAAAACCCAGCATTGAATAGAAAAATGAATAACATTCTCCTGTAATTTAAAGTATCTAATTATAAACGCTACAGATAAGGTGAACCATACGTATTGCTGTTTTGAGGTATCAGCAGGTTTATGAAGTGACAACCACAACTTTCTTTGGGGTGCACACAACCGACTGGTTTATCTTGTGCTACTAGTTTCAACGAAACTAATTAAAATTTTTTTTTTTGAAAATCTGCATACAGTTGTGGATGAATATATCTTCGACCAGAAAATATTTACAACATTGATGAGACGGGGATTACAAAAGTCCAAAAGCCAATAGAATTGTCACTAAAAGGGGAACAAGCGCGGTGACTGCTGTTGGTGATTTTGTTCCTCCATGCACTGTTTATATTTCCAAGGATTCGCTACCAAGAACATTTCATCCGAGATGGTCACACTGGAAGCACTGGCGTTAGAAACGCAAGCATATGGATGCATGAAAATGAATTCTTTAAGTTTTTAGAACACTTCTAGGAATATAGATATAATGTGAAAGAATACGTGGTACCCTTCTCTCTGAGCATTTCCACCAAGTGGAAAATAAAAGGCAAACATCTGTCAGAAAACAACTACTTCCCTGGCTAATACCACGATGGACATTGAACTACATCTGAAAGATATTTGTGCAACGTTCTTCCAAGAAGACCCAATTGCAAGTGCTTGCCTCGTAATTAAACAGAAAATCATCCTTCATTTGGCTGGGAATGACCACCTGCAGACATGCATGTTTCGAGGATTATTGCCTCTCATCAGTGACAGGGTAGGTCTGACAACATTATAATTGTCCTGTCTCTGCCAAATGAATAATAGTCAACTGTTTAACTAATATTTCCCCACGGATAACACTACGATCTACAACCAAGTTGATCGAAGCGCCATCCGCACGGAACAAGACAAAACACTCCCAAGTAGCACAGTCTCCGGGAAGAGAAATCTGTAAAAGTTCGAACGAGTTCGAATATATTGTGCCAGAGAGGTATCAACAATGTGAAAGAATACGAGGTACCCTTCTCTCTAAGCATTTCCACCAAGTGGAAAATAAAAGGCAAACATCTGTCAGAAAACAACTACTGCCCTGGCTTATACCACGAAGGAAAATGAACTACATCTGACAGATATTTGTGCAACGTTCTTCCAAGAAGACCCAATTGCAAGTGCTTGTCTCGTAATTAAATAGACCTACCCTGTCACTGATGAGAGACAATAAACCTCGAAACATGCATGTCTGCAGGTGGTCATTCCCAGCCAAATGAAGGATGATTTTTTTTTTAACGAAGCAGACAGGCTAGCCAAGGAGGGATCATACAACCCACCAATTGGGTCAGAACCCACCCCAGGAATTTCTAACAGCCTAGCTGTTGCAGCAATGAAAGAACTGTTACAAGAACAGTTTATAAAATCTTGGCAGACGCGCCTGGCATGAGACTATGAAAGCTCCATATACCCAGGCCTTCGAAAATACTCAAAAAAGAAATCAATTCCCTTGAGAGACGAGACCTCAAGCTAGTGACACAATCACCTGACGGGACACAATCACCTGACGGGACACAATCACCTGAACATTCACATGACCCTCATTGGGGTCATAGGTGATCCACTCTTTAGGTGGCACCTGGAAGAAAACGAGACTTCGTCATACCTCCTCACATGAAGCCCTGCATTGGTGCACCAGAAGAAAGCAGCTTCTTGGGGAAAGCTTACTAAACTCAGATGACGTCAAAAATATTCAATTGAATTATGCTAGGGAACCTGGCATGCCCAGATGAACCAAGACACGTAGGTACACAAAGGATCCAAGCGAAAAGGACTACGTGCAAAGGTTTGAAAACCCGCCCAGCAGTACCAGGAAGTGAGTAGTCAAAGATTTCCCCTTTGAAGTGTGTATAAGTTCTTAATAAACACTATAGGATAAAATTTCAATATTTCTATTTATTCATATTTTATGAATTGTTTTCTGTACGTGAAGAATATTTGATTGTTTCATAGATCTTGTTCATTCATTTACTCTTATACAATGTCCTTCATAAAGTTCGCATCATATGGGAAAAACTTTTATTGATAATTTATTTTGAAATTCGACTTTGGCGTTGAGTTGTGCTTTAAAAAATATGTGAAATGACCTACTCGGATGTGGACACGTGACTTTCGCTACAGTTTTGTCGAAGTTACGAATTTTTTAATGTTACAGAAATTTCGTAATTATCAAAAAAATGGCAAATGTGAAAGTTGCAACAGAACGTTCAGATTCGAGATGTAGGTGTAAAATCGAAAAAGAAACAACTTTGTCCTTCAAAATTTTTCGAAATTCGAATAAATAAGCCTATTTTCAGAGATTACTTTGAAAAAAAAAAATACTTTTGACAGGTAGCGAAAGTCTCGTGTCCACATTCGAGTAAGTCATTTTTCATATTTTTTAAAGCACAACTTAACGCCCGAATCAAATTTCAAAATAAATTATCAATAAAAGTTTTTCCCATATGATGCGAACTTTATGAACGACACTGTACATTTGTATATGGAAATTAGAGGCAGTTATTGAATGAAATAATTTAGATTTGTAATGTAGATATGTTTTTAAAATCTTCAAGAATGTTTTAAACTTCTTCTTTCACATCTACCTCCGTCAAAAACTTTTCACCCGTTTCATGAATCGCACCAAAGAAAAACCCTTAGCAGAAAATCTTCTAAGAACAATTTCGAATAATGCTTTTGAAGACAACTCGAGACAGAAATTGTTGGGCGTAGTACATAGAAGAGCTATCTGTTCATCTATTTTTTCTATTTTTGTATTAGAGAAAGTCCAATCAATCATAAGGATTGTAGGACACTCGGATGCATACAGCGGAAAAAAGTTTGAATGTCGCTCACGGGCTGCTACTATCTAAGAAATTGTGGTCAAAATTATAAAGTTTGGGTTTGCTGGGAATTATTATATATAATTACTTTGATTGTTACGTATGTACAATAACTAATCCTGAAGACCACCTAATGGTTTTTCAGGATGAAGTGTGAGATCAAAAAGAAGATAAACTGAGGCCCTGCTAACACAATACAGTTCTCGAGAAGAAGGAAAAATAGATTCTGCTGCTGTTATGAAAGAAATCTTATTTACTACACCCAACCGTACAACAAAATGAAAAGGTGCCTTCGTCAAAATTGAGTTAGTACATGTTCTGATATATGTTGAGAATGTGGGTTGGTAAAATTGTCAAAAAAATAAGTTTGATTATTTTGAGTTGCCTCGGCCAGCTCCGGGTTCGACCGCATTCTCGCCGCCCAGAGTCTCTCCATTTTACAAAGAGCAATCTGTATTATGATAGGGAAAATACCAACAAATTATGTCTATAAATTAGCCTACTCCTAGCAAGCCCTAAAGTCCCTAATCGAACTTACCAAGTAGCTGAAAGAGAATCAGATTAGTAAATAGCTAACAAAAATCTGATAAAATAAAATAATATATTTTAACGCGCCTAACCAGGGAGTTTACGCTTGTCTCTCCCGGGAGAGAAGTTGCGCTTTACCGCCCCATCTCACCTTAGTGCAATGACTTGTCTTATAACGGAAGACTCACCCCAGTGATCCGGTAGGCATCACCTGGCATGGATTCCGGGACCACGCAATCCAATCCAGGCAATACGGAGCCGCTGCTTCCCCCGGCAGTGGAGGCCAGGCTAAGCTGAAAGAGAAAGTAGAAATTAGTAAATACAAAAATATCATAAATACGAATTCTTTCGTAGTGGGCTCGCACTGAGTCCCAAAGTTTAACACTTTATTTCAGTTCTGAAAAGAACCAAAGTGTTCCAGCAATCATGCGATCAAACGAATTCTTTTTGGAGGGATGTTTGGTTTTCTTGATATCCCTCCAAGAAACACAAGTTACTTTATCAGAAAAATGTTGGCCGAAGATCTTCTTTTCTTGAGCCTTGACACCTTCTGGAATCTTCTTTCTTCTCGAAAACCCAATATTCCAATATTCGGACTTCTCGAACTTTCTCTCTCGAACTTTCAATTTTCACCTTCGTCGAAGGACTTTTCTGGAACTCAAACTCTCCAATATCTCAATATACTTTCGCAGAAAATATCTTCAAGAAATTTCTGGAACTCTGGTACAATAATATTTCAATACTTTGAAACTTTCAAAAATACTGATATTTCACAATGCTTTTCAATACTTTTCACTCAGCTGAGTATACGTAGCTTCTGCTTCTATTAAACGTGGTACTCTGGAGCACTGTGTCGAGACGCGAAAAGCGCTCTACATTTATAGTTGCGGTTCGGAGAGCGTGGCCTAGCTTCAGCCAATCACGCTCGCGAACGCCGAACAAAACTCGAGCGAGAAATTTCTTTGCTCATTTCTCGTCGAGAATTTCTCTGCGATTACTAAATTCGATTCCTTCTGAATCTTCTCATTATAAATTTTTGTCCGATATTGGGTTTTCAGGACATACCGGGTGACCACGAGGTGAGGTACGCCCCCCAATTCTTCTATAGTTTTGAAGATACAGGTTTCAAATTTGGCACGTCGATATATTACTCAAATACGCATATTTTGTCTCCATAACCGAAAATTCACCACTTCCGGTTTAACCGGAAGTGACCCCAAACTTTTTTTTTCAAATGACACCCTGTACAATTTTTTTCATTATCAGGAAGAACACGCAATTTGTGATAACACTGTTCTCCAAAATTGAAAATCGGTTGAAAAATGGCGGAGATACAGTTGATTGTTCAATCGAACAAATTTGGCCGTGAACATCAAACTCAAATCATCACAACTGACGAACGGCGTCAGCATTTACGAGAGGAAGGTTCGAGTTAAGATACAGCTGAAAATTGAGCTTCCCATGTAATTGCAGCAACCATATTTCCCATCAATTATCAAACATTTCCTCAAAACGGATTAGTACCCATAAAGAAAGGCTCACAACTGCCATTCTCAAATAGCAACATACTCTTTTCACATTGTTATGTTGAAAGATGATGAATTATCAGATTACTCGAATGAAAAGATTTGAAGAATTCCGAAAGGAATCGAAGATACGGGATGTTTCATTATGAGTGTTCTCAAATTTGACTATTCTTAAACATAGGCGGCTTGAACCTACGAAAGCTAAACAAAAATTCATAAAAAAAAAAATAGTGAAAATTTGCGGTACATTCTGAATAATGGAACATTGTGAGTTGTCAAAAAACATTCTACGGCGATGGAGCGAACTTTTTTCTCATTACTCGTATGCTAATCGTAATTGATGGTGGATTCATACAGCAGTTTTAAGATCGTTGTTGGAATAAATATTCCATTAACGAACATTCTTATGACTTCTTACTAGTGACTAAAAACTCATGAATTGGAACTGCTGTATAAATCCACCATAAGAATATACCTGCAGAGTAAAAAAAATGTATTAGATATTTATTCCAATTTCTAACATTTGATACAACTAATTTCTGAACGAAAAAAAAGGTATGAAGTAAATTGTTTATTGGTTCTGGTCACTTACTACACTAACAGAAATCAAAGTAATGAAAAAATGATTTACAAGTACTATTCAAAATGTTCTCCATTATGTTCTCTGCACAAAATTGCACGTCTCACTATTGCTTCCATAACTCCATTTAACTGAGCTTGAGTAATACTTGCAATTGCTTCTCTAAGGCGATGTTCCAAATCCTCCCTTGATGTAGGACTAGAAGAGTAAACCTTGTTCTTCAGGTAACCCCATATGAAAAAATCCAGTGGCGTGAGGTCCGGTGACCTCGGAGGCCATCTTGTAGGACCATTCGTGCCAATCCATCGATTTGGGAATGTTTCATCTAGGTAACTGGTTACTATTCGGGAATTATGGGGAGGTGCACCATCCTGCTGGAAATACATATTTTGGTAGACGTCGAGAGGTAAATTCTCCATGAATCCTTCTATTTCGTTTCGTAGAAATCCCAAATAGCGTTGCCCATTCAACATACCATCAAATATTATGGGCCCAATGATTCGAGTTTCTATCAGACCTATCCACACGTTGAATCCAAAGCGTTCCTGAAAATTCCCTTGTCTTATGAGCCTGGGGTTTTCAGTTGCCCAGTATCTGGTGTTGTTTCTATTGAACATACCAAGATTCGTAAATCTTGATTCGTCGGAAAATATAATGGTTCCTTATGTGGTTCTCAAGTAGCCAATTGCAATATTGGAACCTTCTTTGATGATCATTTTCGTAAAGGCGCTGATGTATCTGATATTTATACGGCTTAAACCCATGTTTTTTTAGAATTTTTCGAGCTGATTCTCGTCCAACTGGTAATTCATGTTCGATTTGTCGAAGTGATATGGTGGGATCTACATAAACAACAGCCAAAACATTAGTTTCCGTCTCTGCATCAATAATAAAACTATCCTGATCATGTACATTGTCATCTGGTTCTATCCTGAATTGCCTTTCCAAACGTGCGAAATAGTTTCTACTTGGTTGGCGTTGTCTGAGAGGGAAACGTTCACTGTAAAGAATGCAAGCCGCAGTTGCATTTTTTCTACACTCGCCATAAATTAGCAGTAAATCTACTTTTTCATTTCTAGTAAATTTTCGCTCCATCGGAATGTTTTTCAACAAGTTACAATTCTCTTGTATTGAATGAGTAGAACAAATTGTCACTTTGTTGACAAAATATGCTTTTTTGTTTAGCTTTCTTATGTTCAAAGCCGCCTTCGTTGAAGAACATTCAATTTTGGGAACACTTATATTGTATTTCTGGTTCCTTTCGGAATTCTTCAAATCTTTTCATTCGAGTAATCTGATAATTCATCATCTTTCAACATAACAATGTGAAAAGAGTATGTTGCTATTTGAGAAATGGCAGTTGTAATCCGTTTTGAGGAAATGTTTGATAATTGATGGGAAATATGGTTGCTGCAATTACATGGGAAGCTCAATTTTCAGCTGTATCTTACGTCGAACCTTCCTCTCGTAAATGCTGACGCCGTTCGTCAGTTGTGATGATTTGAGTTTGATGTTCACGGCCAAATTTGTTCGATTGAACAATCAACTGTATCTCCGCCATTTTTCAACCGATTTTCAATTTTGGAGAACAGTGTTATCACAAATTGCGTGTTCTTCCTGATAATGAAAAAAATTGTACAGGGTGTCATTTGAAAAAAAAAGTTTGGGGTCACTTCCGGTTAAACCGGAAGTGGTGAATTTTCAGTTATGGAGTCGAAATATGCGTATTTGAGTAATATA
Organism: Chrysolina americana; assembly: GCA_958502065.1. Lineage (NCBI taxonomy): Eukaryota > Metazoa > Arthropoda > Insecta > Coleoptera > Chrysomelidae > Chrysolina > Chrysolina americana. Next base: position 73,651,862 of record OY293411.1, read on the forward strand.
TCGACGTGCCAAATTTGAAACCTGTATCTTCAAAACTATAGAAAAATTGGGGGGCGTACCTCACCTCGTGGTCACCCGGTATATCTCAATACTATAGTTGTTGAAGCATAATTCCAGTTTGATATCTTCAAAAATTAATCAAAAGGTAACAACAGTAATATTCATCTGAGAAGGTTATCTATCAAGATCGGTAATCTCTGAACTTCCGGTGGTTTTCATGGATTCTTCCTGACGTTTGGTCTACATCTACGGTAGACATTTTCAAAGGCGGTGCGGTAACGGACGAAGCGTTCGTTTAAGCCTATCATCATAAATCTATTATTTTAGTCTGCAATGCCACTTTATGTTCAGTTGATTGTGATGAATGAAGGTATATTATTTTTATATTTATTGAAAGTGACAGTTCTGATAGAAAAAAGTGAAAATTTCACTTAAAATTTAATAAATTGTTTTTTATACCATTTCTGGAAAATTTTCTGTGTGATGATGTGAGTATTGCATAACCACAAGATACTTATAAATGTTTAATTGAGACTAGAAGAAAAACTCGAAAATGTAACAGTAGTAGGGAATTCAAGTGAAAACATATATACTCCGGTTAGTTTCTTATCCGGACGGCTGGAAGAAGTATAATAAAAAACAATGCGGAATTAGGAAATTAATAAAGTAATAGAGAAATGGGGAGCAAAGCTAAAAAATGTCAAGAAATAGACCGCTGGGATGTATACAATGAGGAAGAAGCATGGAATTACTCACGAACACTGAAAATTCACACAAATGATCGACAAAGAGTTTTATTGATTGAATACGCGTAATGTGAGTATGTTCTATTTGCTGGAGGACTTGCTTGTTTTTAGGTGTAGATAATCACATTGTATAATGTAAATTTGTTGATAGTCAAATACTTTTGTTTCTTCGAACAAGTCATTGGTGAAAGACTTATAAGGCTTGAAATCAATGATTGCGAGAATATCTTGTTGAATAACATCTAATCTTCTCAGTTATACCCGCACCAATAAGACTTAAGTCAGGAAAGCGTGCTTGGTATAATATTTGATTATATTTTTCAGAAATATGAATTTATATAGGAAAGACCATAATATTTATTGTAACTTCGCTTATGTGAGCCATTCCATCGCATATGTGAATCAATCCTACTTATCTAAAGTTGTATTTATTGTCAGTAGTAAGAGGCAGAAAGTTTGTCTATTCGAAGTAGATTGTGTTTTTGATGAAATCTTTAATTTTGATAAAATCTTTTTCTATTATCTTCCTGAGATCATCTCATGTTTCGGCAGTATCACACAACAATAAATCGAACAATAAATTAATTTCATTGTTTTCTTGCTGTATTTTGTGAAAAAACAAAAAGAATTATATAAATGTCAGGATGCTGACGAACGGTCGAGATATGAGGTAACCTTTGAACAATAAATGAAATCTAATTCAATATTTTTTTTTCATTGAACGAACAATTATTGGATTAACAACATAAAGAGGCACAGTGACATTCACGAGAGAATCCGTAGTACTAGCGAGCTACTAGAAAGCCTGAATCATGCTTTCTACTCTGCATGTATATTATGTACAATTTTCTCTTGAATACACATGTCTAATATTTTCTAGTGGTGAGTCAATATAATTATTCTCAAAATTCTCAAAATAACTCGCAATCCTTTCAACCCATTTGAATTGTTGAAGAGCCTTATGATTGAAACTGCATCACCAAAAAATGCTTCAAAATCTCAGTTTTCCAATTTTCGGTACAATTGCTCCTATTTCCAGAAAGACGTTTCTCCACGATCATCACAGAATTTGCTAATTCTGAAATGAAATTTGATTACAGAATGCTGGAATTCTCTCTCTTGAGATTGAAGATATATTCTGCAAACCTCTGCCCCCATGCAATTCGAATGTATTTACATTCTCTCTCTTGTAAAAGAATAATATTCTCACACTGGTTAGCAATAAAAACATTAGCCTTGACGCAGTTGATCGTCACCGTAGTGGCAAATGTCATTAGTGTCAAAATTATTGCTGTCACGTTTTCATTCGAAAATACAAAAAGTATCATGAATTTATCCAATGATTCAGAATCAGAGTGTGAAAATACTCCACCTGAAACTACAAAGAGTACAAATAACTCCTAAACACCCGAATAATAATTGAGACTCGTAGTTTTCATGGAAGAGAATGCCGTTAATATAATATTTATTAAACACATTTCAATAAGAGGCTGGATCGCTTAGATGGTGCATAGTAGGCGAGAGGTTGTGGGTTCAAGCCACCGACAAGGCAATTTTTTTAATTCATTATTTTATTCTTGATGCATCTTTGCGATAAAAAATTAGTTCTGGTTAGTCCAGGAATAGTCTTTTCTAATAAACTGTGTTTTCAAATAATAGTTATTATTTCGTATGGAAATTATGTTTTGTTCGTTTCCATTTAAAAATATTTTGAAGTTTTTGATCGTGGAGGAAGTATAGTCTGCTACTCGGTTAGAATGAAAATTCGTGATGCTAGTGTTTCCTCCCGCTCGCCTTCGGCTCGCGCTCGTAACTTTCCACTCGCATCGAATTTTCATTCTAACCTTGTTACAGACAATGTCTTCCTAGGTGGGATCCTTGGTGTACCCTTTTGGTAACTGTGAGTCCAATCAATATCCATTCTCTATTAAAATTTGACATATATTGGTCGGGTTTTAGTGTTACAAATGTAGTAGATCATGAATGATATATCAGTTCGCAGTGCAAATTATCTGGATTCTGGTATTCAATTCAAAATCAGTAAAAACAATTTCTGTTTCGGCATTGCTCTTAATCTGTTGTAAGAAATTACATAGAAAAGTGATGATGCCAAAATGGGAGTAAACACGCAGTATGGGATTTTATAAAACATTTTATAGTTCCGCTACTGATTCATTGAAACCCAGATAAGCCTTCAATACCTGAGGGTGAAGCTCACCTATATATGACTTTTGACCTCTAATCCGGTGGTCTTGTAAAACCACAGTCCTATTTCAGTGTTGTTCATCGAATAACTGCATTGCCAACTTTTGTTTTATTAGCGCCTATGGGTTCTTAACCAGGCTCATAGTTGAACTCACTATATGAGTAGTTCTTATACTTTGTTGTTGTATGAGAAATATCCCGAGGTGTGGGTTATTGCATGGCTACAAATCATCCTCAATATGAAAGTGTAATTTTTACTCCTTCGATTACATCTAGGAATTATTGAGTCTCTAGTAAATGGCGGAATACTGGACTAAAAACAGATATTTTTCCTGAAATTTTGTTGGGAGCGTTGCTCAATTCTTGTTATCCCAATACCAAGCTTTTCGTTGAAGATTTAATTTTTGCTTTCTGTAAACCTATAATCAGTTTTTTAGGCTGGTTTATCATAGATCTTTCATGTATTAGGTTTTTTAAAATTACTCATAGAATTTAAATGAGCAGATTGATAACGAGTTACCAATGCAACTAAATTTCACTTCATGAAAAATGAAAAATTAAACTTTCAATGCTTTTGTACTCCTTTTATTTGTAACAATCTTACTGCTATTTCATCTTATCTAGACATTTTCAAACTACTTTTTCAAACTAAACTTTGGAAACCCTCGAATACCCTCTATCTATCTTCAACTAATCCCTCAAACTTTTTACAGACCAAAACATAATTCATTACAATATTTGTACCTATACTAATGGACTCTTCATACATCCATATCAGAATTAATGACCAATTATTGATTTCAATGTTTTTACATGAACTCTGTTTACGTACGACAATGTGGACACGTTGCGTTGAAAACTGGCGAATATACCAAATCCAACTGATCATTCAGGAGGTTACATTCCATTCGCAATTTTCATGTTAAAGTTCATATATGAACTGAGAATCAGAAATATCACCAGTGACACTAAACTTATACAACTCAAAACACATGACGCTGTGTCATCTAAGTTATACAGTCTTCACAGAACACAACGCATTAATATTATATAGATTGCAACTTCTGAACACGCACTGAAAGCATTACAGTCTGTCAAAAAGAAGCCTTCGTCTTGTCGGTTATGCCTCGCTTAGAGGCTCGCTTACTTCTTCAGACTACTTTTAAAAGATTGTCAATATGTCTTGTTTTTAAGATATTTCCATAGACGATGCTCTTCTGATATATCATTAATCGTTCTACCGTTAGCAGTCCCATCAAGATTGATATGTCGTGCTCAGTTTGCACATTCATTTGCTATCGATTTAAAAACATGCCGAACATCTCTTTCCCAGGGGTCTCAGGTCTGCACCTGAAGATATTCCCTGAGATATACAGCCTACAAAAATTCAAGAGACCTACATTTTCTTGTCCCTCAACATGATTCCTGATGATAGGTTCCTAAGTTCTTTCAAATATAAATAAATTCTTTGTTTTTACTATCACGTTCATCATTATTTACATCCAAAAGCTAAACCCAGATTGCGCTACATATTGGATGAATCTTGGAACAATACTGGGCCAATATAGGTATTTGGTAAATGTGAAAATAATATTGATCCAATATGGACGAATAACGAACCTACAATATTATTCTAATAATATTGGTACAACCTGTTCTGAATGTATGTTGGCAATAAAATATTGGGTCAAATTAATTGAATAAATTTTACCAATATCAATAAAACAATATTGTCCACATATTGCTTTGAACATCTTGAATAAAAATTTATTATTTTTCTCATATCAATTCTAGGCTTAGGAACAATAGTGTTTATCCAAGTTGATAGCACATTGTTTGAATATTAGAGAGATATTGCAATAATGCCAGCCATTATTTTAATAGTAACTGGCATTATTCTGTGATCGTTCACACAGGCGTTGGTTATTCTTAACCTATAATCTAGTTTGTCAAATGTTTCTTCGTTCATAATTTATATTATACTAAGATATAATTATTGTGAAGATAGAACAGCCAAACGGGCCTTAAATATCGATTCGTTTTGAAAAACTCATATAATTATCAGGCATGAATTACGTCGTGTCCACGATCTCACCCAAAGTAGTAGTAAGGGAAACTTAAATTTTGGCATTCACCGTCCTCGAATAAAGGCTGACAGTATTTTAATAAAGTTGTCCTTATTAACCTATTTTGGGTCGATATTAGTTGAACAAATTTCACCAATGTATGTGAAAATATTTATTGCCTACATATTGTTTCCAACAAAATAGAATGAATATTGACAAAATAATATTCCTCTAATATCGATTCTAAGAATAAAAAATAATGTTGCATATACAAGTTGTATAGCACATAGGTTGGATAATTTTTCCCCAATACCAAATAAATCATTTTTAGTAACGTATATGGTCAAAATTGATTGACAACCTTTTACCTATATCAAAAAAATGTCCCGAAATCTAGAATGAACAAAGCATTTTCAATATTCTTTCCAAATCGATATTGGGAATGAAACACAATTATTGTACTTTCAATTTTCATAGCAAACCGATATTACGTTTGAACATTTTGCCAATAGTTTAATTTTATTGTACCAATTATACTTCGAGCCACGTTCGATAAGACCAAAATGGTAGTCACGCATTCTCGTGCTACTAGCCACTACTTTCAACAAAACAAAACATTGTTATCTCTTACTCATTTCGCCCGGGATAGGTCATTACGTTTTCTAGTGCGCTAGTGACTACACCGTTTGTGAACAGTTGTGAACAGTCGTGTGAACAAGTAAAATTGCCTAAACGGGAAAGAATGAAATATGATAATATCAAAAAAAAATTGAGGAGATTGGAAAGAATGATCGCTGAATCATCGTCTTCAGAGTCTGATAGTAGGTTAAAACTTAACGAATCTCAGGCATACTTTGTGTTTTGCAGACGAGATAAAATTTACCAAATTCAGAAGGTGAAAATCTGTTGTGCAGTTTGTTTTTCTTCACTTCTAACATATTATAAAATGGAAGCGGTTTGTGCCGATCTTTCCAGTTCTCTGCGTGAATCAGAATATTGCTATACAATGTTGCGTATTTTCTCATTGTTTTTTGTCATCATTTCATATGGATATAAATAAAAAGTGGTATATTTTTTCTCCTAGGTGAATCGTATTCAGACACTGGAAGAGAGAATGCCGATAGAATGCGACACCGTTACAGAGTGTGATGATAGCTGTAGCGAAGGAGGAGGGCCAAAGAGGGTCCTTCAAGATATAGAGGGCGACCAGCCGGCTGCTGTAGTAGGTCAGGAAAAGGACGTTTCGTGTCTTTTAGGTACTGGTCCGTCCGATATATGCACCACTCTTCCTCCATTAGAGCCACACTTGGTTTCAAGATGGACAAATTATTTATCCATGGGTTTAGATAAAGAGACTAGAGAACGGTTATCAAAAATAAAATTTCCTGAAAACTGTACTATGCTGAGAGGACCACCGCTAAATCTGGAGTTGGAAAATGTCTTTACTCTAGTTGAGAGAAAAAAGGATGATATTATCTGTGGTATCCAAGACAGGATTGGCAGAGGCCTTTCTGTTCTAGGGGTATCCCTGAACACCATTTTAAATGAAGAGATTGCTGAGGAAATAAAAAATAAGATATTACCTGGCATAGTGGATGCGGGTAGGTTGTTTTATGAAACACACCACTTATTATCAGTACACAGACGTCATCAGGTTTTGCCTATATTGAACCCAGTTTCTCAAAAAGTAGCAGAATCAGATGAGTCTAAAATTGGTAATTTTTTATTCGGTCCAAATTTTGGAGAACGGTGTAAAACCGCTCAATCTGTTCAGAAAGTATCCTACGATATAACAAAAGAAATCATCCTCTTCACAGCAATTTCAGGAAAGAACCAATTCTTTAAACTACCAGCGTCCCCTTCCAAGCACCAGGATGAAACCTCAGAATCGGGTATATGCCCCAAGGAAAAACCACAACAAGGAAACAACGAACAGCAAAAAGAAGACAACGTACGTACCACGTCGACGTCAACGATAGCTACAAGAGACTCTGAGGTAATGATGACATTTGCTGGTAGAATTTCCCTTTTTTATGAAAGTTGGTCACAACTAACATCCGATCAATTCATCCTTCAGTGTGTGAAGGGCTATAAACTCCCTTTTTCTGAACCTCCAATACAACTCCAGCCTCCGGTACAGGTCGCAGATATGTGTTAATAAATTATTGACTATCGGTGCAGTTATTCGATGTCAACATAAAAGAGGGAAATTTTTCTCGTCATACTATCTTGTTTCTAAACCAAATGGAGTTTAAAGATTTGTTCTGAATCTCAAACCCCTGAATAAATTCATCCACAAGGAACACTTCAAATTAGAGAATTTCAAAACAGTACAAAACGTAATACCCAAAAAGTCTTTAATGTGCAAAATTGACCTAAAAGATGCATACTTTAGTGTTCTCATTTGTAGGTAATATAGGAAATACTATTATATTATTATATATAATTACTTGGACGATTTTTTGATAATGGCAAACTCTGCTGAAGATTGCTCTCGGAATGCATTGTACACGAGTAATTTATTACAGTCACTGGGGTTTGTAGTGAATTTTGAAAAATCTGAGTAGGAGCCAAAATATATATGTAAATTTCTTGGATTTTTATGGAATTCTGACGAGTTCATTATGTCCATTCCAGACTGTAAAGTGTTAAAAGCACAGAGTTATATAAAAACGATATATACTCGGAAACGAGTAGGAATTCGAGAATTTTACAAATTTCAAGGGTTTATTATTTCCATTTGCCCAGCTTTTAAGTATGGGTGGGCTCACACTAAAATATTTGAAAAAATGAAAAATAAATACCTGGCAAATAATCGTTATAACTATGATGCATGCATGAAACTCGATCCCAATGTTGAAAATGAATTGGAGTGGTGGTTGAAAAATATTCAGAATTCATCAAATACCATTCGTCGCGAATCTTTCGATTTGACTATTTTTACCGATGCGTCCAGGAGTGGTTGGGGGGTTTCTTGTGGACCTTCTTTTGGACGGTTCATGAAAGAAACATGCATATAAATTCACTAGAACTTTTGGCGGTATTTTATGCACTCAAGAGTTTTTGGCGAGAGATTGTTTCAGGTTGTAACATTCTGCTTAGAGTTAACAACACGACAGCAATTTCATATATAAATAAGAGGAGGGGAACCAAGTACTCTAACCTGAATCGAATAAAAAAAGCGATTTGGGACTGGTGTGAAATGAAAGATGTAATTATTGTTGCATCCTACATTAGATCAAAAGATAACACTAACGCTGATAGAGAATCACGATGTACGAAAATAAATATACAGAATATTCCTTGAGTCAGACCAAATTTGAAGAAATACTCCGGGAGTTTGGACAACCTGAAATTGATCTCTTTGCATCACATTTGAATGCAAAATATATCAAATATGTTTCGTGGAAACATGATCCAGGATCAATCGTTATTGACGCATTTACCATCACATGGTCAACTTTTTTCTTCTATGCGTTTCCACCATTATCCCTCATAGCAAGAGTTTTCAATAAAATTATAGAAGATGAGGGTGAGGGTATTGTTGTGGTCCCAAATTGGGCTACTCAACCTTGGTATCTCTTATATTGGAGTTTGAGTGTTTCAAAGCCTCTTTATTTCAAACCCAGTCCTAGATTACTTATTTCTCCTTTCAGAGAGAGCCATCCGATTTGGAAGAAGATTACCCTGGTTGTCTCCAGATTATCAGGAAAGCATTTGAAAGGAAAAATTCACCAATAACACTGATCCCCATCTTCATATCTTCTTTGAGTCAGAATACACAGGCTCAATATAATGTTTCGTATAAGAAATGGTGGCTGTTTTGTAAATTCAAGTTTTCAACTCATCAGTTACCGACATTCCGACATTCTGAGCTTTTTGAACAAAGAATTTGAGAATGGTGCTGCATATGACACACTCAATTGTCATTTGGCTGCATTAAAATTTCTTTTTGTGATTGATGATGAACAAGGCTTGATAAAAAGATTTATGAGGGGTACATTTAGGCTGAAACCTACTTTTTCCAAATACAATGTTATTCAATATTCATCTAAATTGTATCCATTGAATACCTTATCGTTTGAACAACTCACTTTGAAACTTGTTACCTTAGATGCTTTGATTTCATCACATAGAGTGCAGACTTTAACTAAAATCAAGATCCAAAATATTAAGTTATTGGAGGAATCATATAAGATTTTCATTACTGATATTATAAAGACTTCAAATCCAACAACACCCCAGCCAGTTTTGAATTTTCCATTTTTTCGAGAAAGCCCTGAAGTATGCGTAGCCTCAACACTGCAATATTATATAGAGATCACTCAAACATTAAGAAACACGACAGAGGAATCATTCCTTACGATTAAAAAACCTCATAGGAAAGCTTTAAGTCAGACAATTTCAAGATGGATTGAATCTGTATTATCATGCTCAGGTATAGACACATCCATATTTTCAGGTTATAGTGCTCGGCTCGCATCTACCTCAGCAGCTTATCGTGCTGGTATTAGTTTAGATTCTATTAGAAATATGGCAGGATGGTCTGCAAAATCAGGTGCATTTGCCAGATTTTATAACAGACCTCTAATAGAAGAAACATCGTATGCCAAGTGCATAATCTCTGGAAAAATTTGAAAAATAATCTACATATATGTGTGTATATGTCTATATATGGTGTATATATGTATATATGTATATATGTGTATGTATGTGTATACATGTATGTATGTGTATATGTATATAATAATTATAATTTTTATTAAAAATAAAAAAAAATAAAAAAATTTATATATTAATATATATATAAGAAATAATTAAATTAAAAATATGTATATCAAGCATATAGAGATATTTATATTGTTATTTATCCTTATTGTAAAAATTGGATTATTGTTGTGTTATGATATCGTTTCTAATTGCGAGTAAAGAATGTGTTATTTCAAGTGTGAAATAAAATTAATACTTTACAAATTAGTTGACAATGCTTAGAAATTTGTTTCATTCAGCTTCAAATATCTTCCATTTTGGTCTAATCGAACGTGGCTCGAAGTATAATAGAAGATTAAATGACTTACCTGTAAGGAAATTCAATCTTTATTATACGAGAAGCCACGTTCGATTAGACCAACCCTCCTCACTTGTTGAGTTGACGACTTTACGAAAACCCAACCCTCAGAAGATGAACAAATTTCAGGACACACCAGAAAAGCGTAATGACCTATCCCGGGTGAAATGAGTAAGAGATAACAATGTTTTGTTTTGTTGAAAGTAGTGGCTAGTAGCACGAGAATGCGTGACTACCATTTTGGTCTAATCGAACGTGACTTCTCGTATAATAAAGATTGAATTTCCTTACAGGTAAGTCATTTAATCTTCTATATTATTCCAATATTAGGGTACCAAGTAGTAGTTAGTAGATGCGGGGTGGAAGATACTGCAGCCAGACGAGTAGGCCTCCATGGGAACTTTTTACAATCCCCCTGTCTCCTCGTCCATGACATGCTCTTGAAACAACCTAACTCAGTCTGCCAGTGGTCTGTACATAATAAATCCTCAAAACTATGTGTTTGAGGGTCTGCGTGTGTGTGGGTGCTTGTCAAGGTAGCGAAATCTTTCAATCTTCCTATTCCTGAAAGTCCTGGCTCTCGGTCGGGTGGTGCGGCGGTCGCGGGTGATTCTATCTCCGGCTACCAAACCCACAGTATCTGATTCGAGGCCACACCTCGGCTTCTATTGGAGACTAGTTCTCCAGTTCTCGCTGCGAGTTCCTTCCATCCGCCTCCTCGTAAAAGTCCTGGTAGGGCTGGTTCTCGATCTCCTAGTGAAAACTCTGGCAGGGCTGGTGATTCATCACCGGCAACTAGTCCTACTCCATTCAATCCGAGGCTCCTCCTTGGCTCCCACTGAAGACACATTTTCTCGCATCCCTCTGTAATGGGTGCATGAGTGGTTATGTGTTAAGTTTCGGGAAAACCTATGTGTTTTTGACGACGATGTACTCCCGATGGCTGCAACGTGTCAGCCATCATTGTGATTTAGTGTATCAATATCACAAAATATTTTGAAGCTATTTCGAGAATAATTCGCCAATATTATGTGAGTAACATTGGACCAATATCGAGAAATGTTCACATGTTTCATTTCTCGTCAATGGTGCGATTGAATATTTTGCCAATACTTCCATGACATTGTACCAATATTGTTCCAATATTAGTGTGATACCTAGGGAGTGAAATTACAATGAAGTGATGGATGTAGCCGGTACTACGTGGTAGGAGATGATCATAAAAAATTAGAAATGAAATCTTCTTGTATACCACTTTCATTTGTAATACTAATGTTTCCGCAGTTTCATCCTATTTGGACTTTTGGAACTACTATTTCAAACTAAATTTTGAAAACCTCAAATACCCTCACATCTTCCTTCAGTTGACCCCTTGAACCTCTATAACAGACCAAAACATATCATTTGCAATTGGGTCTTCTTGGAATAATGTTGCACAAATATCTGTCAGATGTAGTTCGATGTCCGTTGTGGTATTAGCCAGGAAAGTAGTTGTTTTCTGAAAGATGTTTGCCTTTATTTTTTCACTTGTTGGAATCGCTTGGAGAGAAAGATGCCTCGTATTCATTTAACGCCTCGTATTCATTTAACTATTACATTGTTTAAAAAAATGGAACTTGATAATTGTTTACCAAAATTTCCGTAAATCATCTCACTAGAAAATGCAACAGACAAGATAAAAAAATTCTTTCATGAATGAATGTATCAATAAACTCAGACAGAGGAAAATTTTTATTCTCAGGAGAAAAAATAAAATTTCCTCCCTTGTTTAATGGTTGAAAATGAAGTTTTCTTGTGAGACATTACAAATAAAAGATTCAAATCTCACTCAATTATCGATATCGAAAAAGTATTGGGGAATATAGTCCCCACTCTTCTTAGATCACATTTATAGATGAAGCGTGCAGCTGAAACAGTTGAATACACGCTTTCACCGCCACGGTATCCCCGTTAAGGTTATTTATAACAGAAATAGTGGCACGCGCTGAAAAGAAAGGACTAATTATTTTTAATAGTCCTTATGTAACACAAGACCTCTCTCCACTGAATCTATTTGAGTTAAAATATTGGTTTTATCGTACTTTCATGAGCTTTATTAGTTTCGAGTGGTTTCTGAAATCGCCCACTCAGCATGATGTGTTAATTTGGAAGCCCTTGGTATTATACAGCATTGTGCACTTACAATGAAGTTGTGACACTAGTTAAAAATAAAATATTATTATGCATTTCATTTTGAGTGTCAAATTTACATACTTTTTCGTAGTCCCATATTGATTTAACGGTATATTCACATGACAATTGAAGAGTTAATGTTAACAGCCTCTGTTCTTTAAGTTTTTTTAGCGGCCAGCGGCCGTTAAGGAATCACTTATTCAAATATTGTTTTCAAAACTTCATTCTGCTTACAATAATTATAATAATACTAACTATTTATAAATTTAAAGAGTAATTTGACAATTGCTATTATTTGAAATTTATATTCCATCGATGAGAGATTTACCATCTCTAAGCACCAGTATTTGAAATTGTCGGTGTGGCTTCATTACTATGGAATAGTTGTCTCGTTATCTCTATTCTTTTTGAAACTGAATTTTCGATATACGATTTCGCCACCGCAGAGGAGTTCCAACCTCCAGTTTTTCTACCGGTAGAAGATCGCCATCATTTTCTACAAGCATAGTAGCCGAGGATGTGCGAAACCAGTGCCCTGTGTAGAGCTGAGGATATCCCAATTTTGGGAATTCTGCAATTTTCTTTGGAACTGCTCTAATAGTATGAATGCCCACTTGTTTTACGCATTTATCATTCCTATAACCAATGAAAAACCGACGATTTTCCAAATTTGAAGGCCGCAATTCTACGTATTTTTGTTATAAACCATAGGCATGGGAATGACAAATACCCTGTTCTTTTTATTTTTAGTTTACCTCAATGTAACCAAAACTCTGGTACTGGTGTTTTCAAAATTATCCACAGTCAGCTTAACAAGTTCGTTACGTCTACAGGTACCAAAAATACCGCACCTTCTCGAACAACCGTATATGATCCATCAGAATTTCGTCTCAAGAACAAAAATAATTTCACAAAGTCTTAAAATACCATTTTTGTACGTAATACTCTAATATGGTGTACGATTCAAAATAACCAACCTTGAAATGTCAATGTTGTCATAAACTTTCAAAGCAAGTTTCAACATTGAAATCTTGGTCTACAGTGAGTTAGGAGAATAAACCTCTAATTTTCCTGTCGTATAGGCCCATAATACCTCTTCATTAACCACCTTTACATTCTTGCTTTTACGCCACTCTTCAAAATTTTCATATTCTTTCTAAATTTGATTTTGTTCCTCAACTCCTTCAATTTCATCCATGGCGTTGTTGAAGCGAACTCGCGAACACAAAAAACTGACGTTGTTTATAATATTGTTGTGATATTGTTAAGATGTTTCATGATAACACAATGTTGAGATTTTTCCGTAGAATTACGAGGTACGTGGTTTGTTCTTTCCTCGGAATCAAAATGTAATCTTCCAGCGGGATTACGAAAAATCTTGAACGACACCTGGTCCAAACGCAAATAACGGATTCGGTTGTTAAACAATATTCAACCTCATCCGTTATTTGCTACATATCGGTCTTATTGTAACGTTAATAACTATATTGGACTGAGTACTATAATGACTTCATTAGAGTCTTGAGGATTCTCATGAAAAAATATCTAGGTATACTAGGCAAAAATATGAAAAATTTATTGAAAATGACAAAATTCAACGATCAAAATTTTTTCTACATTACCTATTGCAATTTCTTAAATATTTGTTTGACACAGCCGTCGAAATTGTTCAGTTGTTCTGGTTGATTATTTGTAACGTTTTGGTTTCTTTTACAGAGAAAACAATCAGATAAACATCTGAGAATGATTTTTCTTCAAAAATGGAGACCGAATTCACTTTCGCGTGAATTTTCTATACATCTTTCAGTAACTGTCTCCAACCACAACGACGTTCAACAGTGTGTAGATCTACTCTGGAATCAGCCAACAATGAAGTCGAAGATCTTTGAAAACAGTGACCCGTGTATTTGGCAGAATGAGGTAACTTTCAAAAGAAGCAATTGTCTTGCACATGTCTTCAAAAGTATGACTACCTATACTGGCTGCTTCGTACATTAATTGTTTCTATATGACATAACTGGTTTGTACATACCTTATTTACTACTTCGACATCAACATGCGTCACGAAGAATTCTCCAGAATCATTAAATTTTGTACCAGGTATTACAATTCTAAAAACAGTCCCTTCAACGTGCATATCTAACCTTCTTAAATTTTTCAGCTCCTATTTTTGGCATGCTCCACTTATACGTATTATTATCACTGACACTTTCACTAGCGAATGTTTTTCATATTCCGTTTTTTATTAAAACTGCAATATTTTTGGGTCTGTAAGAATCGAGATGTTTCTGGCTTCATATTGAAGTCGACACGTAGTTGGAGTGCATTTTAAACTGGAACCCAGAGATAGCGCTGAATTCATACTTCAGTGTTTGTCTCAGGGATTTCCTATTAGGATGAAAGGATTTTTCGATTCAATTGGGTCGAACTAGCCTTCGCTGATGATTGGCAATGACCATGAAATCGGTACGGAGGTGTTCCCCCAATTGAATCGAAAAATAATTTCAGCTTTGATATTTGAAATGCATTGCAAAGTGGTTCTTGTAGAAAACTTTGCCAAGTATTAAACAGATATAATTCAATGGTCGTAGGGGGCAGTAGTTGCTTTCTGTTAAATACTTGCCGACGACCATACCTATTGTATAGGTTTTTTGCGGAAGATTGGATTACGTAATCCACCATATTTCATTAATCGAGATTTTGTTTTAAAATCGCAGTCAGGTGACTAAACTAACCTGTCAACATTGTTTTACATTAACAACGTGCTTCATAACATTGAGTAATGATTCAATAAACTTTTTTAAAATAGGCTAAAATTACCTTCTCGAATGAAAGATTTTCAAAATTTTTCTTGAGTCACCATCTTTCATACTGGGCATAAGTTTTTTAGTATTCACTTTCAGACTTTTCAGGCATTAATCCAGCAACTGCTTCATTAGCTAAATCTTCAATTTCTGGGGTAAATTATTAATTTTACAATGCTTCATAAACTTTTCAATAAATGTAAATTTGACAATAACATGGGAATACAAACAAACAATTCTATTGTTACCTGTGGTTGTTACGCACATTACTGAAATTGAGCATGAAAGAAAATTGTATGTATGTGTTGTCCACCTGAGTAAAAATATGAATATATTGACAAAAATAGAGCATTATGCTACTCAACACGGGCAAAATTCAGTGACTATGTGAGAATACTCAATACAACAAAATCAGTATGGCAAGGATGGTTTCACTCACTTAGCAGGCAAAGTATTCAACTTCTTACCTGTAATGTACAGACTATACATAGGTATATAATTTGAATTCCCTTCCACTCCTAAAAAAACAATGAGATAATTCCTGTTTAGGTGCTCCAGTAACGCGTCATAACTTCATATGATATCTGTCCCTGTCCCCGTGGGTCTTCATGAGGCGTTGTTAAATATAACTTTGTTTCAAAATTGGCAACGCCTGTACAATGCACCTACATTGAAAGAAATTTCCATTGAGTAACCCCCATTGGACGTAAATGACCAGTGGCGAGAAGAACAAAATAGGTAAGTAACCAAAACCAAGCAATTTTTCAATTAGATAATGATTTTAGATATACAAACTGATCTGGCGGCTCCAAGATGGCGGGTGATTATGTTCCGGTTCTATTGAAAATTAGTAAATGGGGAATTTTTGGAGTCGGAGATGATGAAACTTTTTCTTGAAATTTTTGGGTTCAGTGATTATATGTAAATTCAGTCAGAAATTATTAATTAATTGTCAAAATGTATAAATTCAAGTTGTCGGCTCTAAGATGACAACTAGGTTTGTGATTATGGTATGATTCTATTTCAAACGGGATTTGAGATTTTTGGATCAAAATTTGATAGGATGACAGATTTCGTTTCATTCAAAAGTATGAACTGGGTTTTCATATATTCAGATATGGAATCATCTGCGACTAAAAGAGAAACTTTATGCCGCTTTCAGACGGGCGATATTGTGAAGCCGAAGTCGGCTACAAAAAGTCGAGCGTTTGTGGTAGACTGTCGCTACCTACCGTTACCGTTTAAAAATTATGTTGAAAATCGATTCCTGTTCACACAGACGTTTTTTCGACTGCAATCCAACTTCTGCCGACGGTTGTCGCTAGGCCGTCGTCTGAGTACAAGCTGACTGCAACGTTTTTCACACAGATCAGTTTTCGAACGCACGTCATAGCGGCAAGTGTATTTGCTGAAATCCAGGCTGAGCCCGCGATTTGGGACTGCAAGAGTGGTGCTGCTACTGACCACTTTTCGTCGTCGAGGTGACCACAAAAAATCGCTTAGGTGAACGGCAGCTGTAGTCTAGTGGACGGCAGAATACCGACATTTTACCTGTCAACTTCGTCTGCAGAAAGTCGTCCGTCTGAAAGCGGGATTAGTCGTTATTTTCAATCATTCAAGTTAACCTCTTGGAATGTTTTCATGTTGGAAAGGAAATCATTCTCAAGTGAATATTGTCGAATATGATTTTCCTGGAAATGGAAAATCCTACAATAAAGAAGTTATTTTTGTAATTTCTAACAGAAAACAACTACTTCATTTGAAAATATTCTACCTCCCATCATGACAGATTTCATAGGTGACTAAGGCAGCTGGCACACTGACCGTCCAACTACAACCAAAATTTCCAAATCGTGTATTCTTATCGGATAATACACACTGAATGATCATCTTCAACCGGTTTTTGAAGACCATGTTTGAAAATGGCAATCTGCTGAAAATAAAGGTTGATCAGTGTGAGTTTGAAAGTTTTCATTGATGGTCATTGATGGACGATCGCGGACGGTCGCTGCTGGTCGGTCAGTGTGATTCCTAGCTAAAATAGAATCAAATGGAATCGATAAAAAAAATTAAAAAAAGCTTTCATACGTGCAGTGAAAAGGATAAAATAAGTAACGTTCTGTCAAATACAAGATTTCATACAGATGTATCAAAAGTAAAAATAATATCGTTAATTGTTTACCCCAGATTATTCTGTTAGTAACAGATGCGAAAGATAAAAACCGAAATAGGTATTGAGCATAGAAGACCGGAAACAGATTTAATATTTTTAATTTTACTTGACAAGATAACATTTTGGGTTCCATAACGAAAAAGCATTTCTGTCTTTTGGTGACAGGCAATTGTCCTTATAGGTATCTGATTTCAACATGTTATCAAGATTGGCAAATTTTATTTCATTTGCTTAATGTCTTCTTCGGAGGTCATCTACACAATTATGGCATCTCCATCCATTAATCATCAGGACTAGCACCCAAAAAATAGTTTTCTTCATCAATAAATAATCCACATTTTTCTACTAGTATCCTTCCCAGGACTGATCAAGAGTTCGTTTATCATTATGGTATTCATACTACAACCTGGCTGAGGTTTAGACTAAAAATGGCGGTATTCTCCAACTGAAGGACTTGTTCTTCATTATTTATGCTATGAATTTCACTCGTAATCTCCGACCCCAAAAACCATCACACACTAATTTTGAATCGAACGGGACCATAATCACAAAACTTGTTCACTATAATTATCTTTTTCCCCGTAGGAATTTCCCATCAGTCAGTTCCTCTATATTCGATGCTCCGACACTTTCGGAGGGCGCACTGAATCAGTTGCACCTATAATTGCTCTCCACGCCGTGGGGTAAGTGACTATTGGGTCTGAGAATCATGTGCCCTGAGCAGGCGGAGTGAACCAAGAATTACGGCGTTCTGCATTCGTCCGACTAACATTTATGCCATAATGATATTACGGCAGGCCGGTATGATTTTTAAGTTTGAGAGCAGTGTGTCCATCATTCCACCAAGGACCACTTTTAACATTTTAACAGGATGATTTGGGTGAGGCCTGCGGAGTTCAAAGAGCAGGTCTCGATATCTAGTCCGTTTTTTCGCCTCTTTTTGGACGATGTTCGTTTTGCCAGAAGCTGAAAAGTCAATGACAAAAATCGTCCTACTTTGGTGGACGAGAAAGACTACATCAGGCTTATTGGCTTGTATTCGCCTAGGTGTGGAAAATGAGTACTTCCAATAGAATCGGCACTTCTCATTCTTCACAACGGATTCAATATTCCCCGGAGCATAAGTCAACACCGGTGTCTCGTCGTAGATGGTAGTACAACAATCGTAGGGCTGCGTTATGCCTGTGGATGCAGGCTGAGACCGCATAAGCTGGACAGGCTGACAGCAAATGCGTTAAAGTCTCAGCTGCCCCACGGCACGCTCTGCAGTTAGTGTCAGGGAACTCTATGTTAATATGTACCTACGTACTATTGTAATCTATTTTCATGACATAGTATTATTTAGCATAATATATATGTTTTGTTTTAATGTTGTTGACTGTCAGAGTTTGAAAAAAATAAAATTAGATATTCTTGAGTTTATCATATTTTCTGCTCATTTATCAATTGGATATGGTGATTTGAGACTTATGCCCCTGGTGCCCATATAACAAACATTCGAATTTTATTGGTAATAGCCAATCATAAAAACCTTTTTCTTTGTCAGATGGATGCAAAAACAGCATTTCTCCATGGAAAACTGGAGGAAGAAATTTATATGTCTCAACCTCCGGGTTTTACGGATAATTCTGGCATGGTATGTAAGCTAAACAAATCTTTGTAAGGATTGCAACAATCGCCACGTTGTTGGTATAAGCGATTTGATTGTGTAATGATGAGAGAAAATTTTCATAAGAGTGAATCAGATAATTGTCTTAAAAAGATATTTGGTTACAACACTTTGTATCTATTACTTTGTGTAGATGAAATTCTTATAGCCGGAACTTCATCATAGGAAATCGATAAACTGAAAAATATTTTGAATAAGGAGTTCAAAATGAAAAATTTAGGAAATATTGATGTATTTCTGGGAGTTAAAATTGTCAACAATAAAGACAATCAATCGATTAAAATAAATCAGAGTCATTATATCACAAAACTTCTTGAAAAACTCGATTTGACCAATTGTAATCCATTCCAGAACTCCAATAGAGATAAATTTGAAACTGGAGAAAGAAATGGGGCCATTAACAAAAAATCCATACAAAGAAGTTTTGGGGTGTTTAATGTATCTGATGGTGAATTCAATACCTGACATTTGCTTTGCGGTCAATTTTCTTAGTCGTTTTCAGTCAAATGCATCTGATCTACACGGGTCTCATCTAAAAAGAATTTGAGATATCTGAAATTTCTAAAGATCTCAGCCTCACTTTCCTTAAACAGGACTGCGATGTTTTGGAAGGTTTTTGTGATGCAGATTTTAATAATGATCTGCTAGATCGTAAATCTACTTCCGGATATATTTTTAGATGTTTTGGTTCAACCTTCTCGTGGTCTACCAGAAGGCAATCAACAGTTGCCCTATCTACACCGAGGCAGAATATAATGCTCTTACAACAATAATTACTGAGTGTATTTGGTTGAGAGGAATAATGAATGAAATGAATGTTTTGATAACAGATGCAACAATAATTCATGAAGATAATCAATCATACTACCCTTGATTTCCTACTGGAATTATCAAGTATCAATTCAATCAAAATCTGGAGAAAAAAGTTCATGCCTATAACTTTAATAAAACGAATTATGACTTGATTAATAATTTTCTCGCTGGGAATGATTGGCATGATATTTTCCTGGGAAAACTGTTGATGAGACCACTGCTCTTTTATACTCTAAGATAAATATAGCTATAGAAATATTTGTTCCTAAACATCCAAGAATCTGTAAAAAAAATCCTAGTTGGTCTTCTGTTAGCACCATCAAGGTGGATAAAGAGAAGAATAAATATCATTCAAGATGGAAAAAAGACCATAATGACATGGATTACCTTACCTTTAAAATCTTACGTGGGCGTTCCAAATATTTGTTAGAACTTGACTACAAAAATTACCTAGATTCATGTGAGAAAAATATATCTTCCAATCCCAAACAATTTTGGCAATATGTAAAAACAAAAAAGAACTCATCCAGTAGGATAACATCTATAACCATAAACGATGAAATTGTGACGGAATGTCAAACCATTAGTGAAGCATTTGCCGATCATTTTCTATCAGATTTTAGTGAACCTTTGAAAAACCAAGCAGACAGGGCATCTACTCGCTTCAATATCCAAAACATAAGTAACTATCAGGTACCTGAAAACGTTATCAGAGATAAAATACAATCTCTTCCGAAAAAGGGCCCTGGCCTTGACGACCTCCCAACAAATTTCATTAAAATGTGTTCAGAGAATTTGTCATTTCCTCTACATCTACTTTTTAATAAATCTTTGAAGCAAGGGCAGTTTCCAAAAGCCTGGGAAAAAGCATTCGTTGTTCCAGTTCACAAATCTGGACAAAAACAGATTCTTCAAAATTTTAGACCAGTATCCAAATTATGTATATTAGCAAAATTATTTGAAACTATCATCTTTGAATATCTTTATAATGTCATGTAATGTCATGCATATTTTGAATATACAACAACATGGATTTATTAGAAAGCGCTCTGTTGAAACAAATTTATTCGAATATACTGAAAAGCTTGAATAGCCGGATTCAAGTAGATGCCGTTTACACCGACTTTAGCAAAGCTTTTGACAAGATCGATCATACAGTTCTCATACAGAAGCTGGCTGGAGTCGGTGTGACCGGCTCTCTATTGCACTGGTTTCAGTCTTACGTGAGTGATCGTGAACAGGTTGTTTGTATTGGTAACTACCTCTTAAGATCAGTCAACATAACGTCGGGTGTACCTCAAAGTTCGCATCTAGGACCCCTACTATTTAACATTTACATAAATGATATATATGAATGACTTGAAAATATTTCATACAGTGTCAAACTTGAACGATGCTATGCTCATTCAAGAAGACCTTGACCGATTTTTAGAGTACTGTCGAAATAATACTCTGTACCTGAACTTGAACATATGCCATCAGATGACTTTCAGTAGAAATTCTAACTTGATTACCCATAATTATATCCTAGAGGATCATAATCTTCATACCTACAATGAAGTGAAGGACACTATATAATATACATGAAAAAAATTGAAAGCATTCAGAATAAATTCTCTAACTATATCAACAAAAAATATTTCGGAAACCTACCACAAAATCACTTCGTAAGACGGAACCTCAATTTGATTAGTCTTGCTGTCAGAAGAGCTATCTCAGACATAAAATTTTCTTTCAAATTAATAAACGGTATAGGTAATTCATTCATCATCTATAAATAATATGATTCGATACAATACAATACTCAACTCGTCACTATGATTTGTTCCATACATCTATCCCAAACACAAATTACTATTTGAACTCCCTTCACATCGATGCTTGAAAAGTCATAACTCCATCTCAAACATAATAGTTATTGATATTTTTTCTGAATACTACCTTTGTGAATAAACTTAAGAAACACTTTGTGTCATGTTCTGATTGATAATGTTGATAATGTGTTCAATATTTTGTTTATAAGTTTTCTACTGTATACAATAATAACACAGCATATTTAGAATACGAGTGAATACTGTTTCTGGATTCGTCCTGTTTGTATTCCTGTTTGTTAAAATAAAATAAAAATAAAATAAATGTATTAAAATTGCTACCGAGCATAGGAAGCATCAGAGATTGAAATATATAGATGCGAAATATCGGTTTATACGAGAGTCTCTGGTTTCAGGTCAAATTATTTTGAAATATACCAACTTGCTGACATTTTCACTAAGAGTTTATCTTTACATCTATTCAATTTTCATTTGCGTCAATTAGGTTTGTCATGAACATAGATTAAGTGGGAGTGTTAATATGTGCCTACGTACTATTGTAATCTATTTCCATGACATAGTATTATTTAGTATAATATATATGAATGTCTTGTTTTAATGTTGTTGACAGTCAGAGTTTGAAAGAAATGAAAATTAGATTTTCTTGAGTGTATCATATTTTCTGCTCAATTATCAATTCTCTATACCCGTCGCGTGACTATGGTAGACGAGGTTGTTGAATACACCATCCTGAAAGGCCATTTTGAATCCCTTGGTTTCCGACTTCACCCCACTTGATCTTAGAAATCAGGTCTCTAGATAAGCCAAGGTTTGCAATGTTCTTGAAGAAGACCCTATGCATTGGCTTATCCTTATATAGCTGCAGAAGACTGACTCTCCGCATCTTCAACGTGGGCTATTTGCTGAACGGGTTCTTACTCGGTGACAGAGTTTGGGTTCGTTCGTTCAGTGTCGAATACGATATCCAGTTAATTGGCTGCACGGGTTGCTGCCTTGACAAGAAATATTCCAATCCCTGCTTTTTAATGATCGCATACTAAGCAGAGAAGGGGAAGTGAATTCCTGATGACTTTACAGGCTCCATCCAGTACTATTCTATTTTGCAGACGCTCCAAACTCAAAAATCCACGGCCTTTCCGTTATCTGGGTGCGGGTTCAGTGTTCGCTTCATAAGCCAAAGAGCATGAGTTCGAATCTCAGCATTACCACCGGTCACACGTATTAAAAGGTAAGGGTTACGTCTTCCCCTAGCTCACACAAGTCTCTGACTTTTGAGGGTTGCACATCCTATAAAGATGCATCATTTTGCAAGTTTTACGTCGAGTTGTCGCAGCTCTTCCTGAGTCCATTTCATTACTACAAAGCCTTTATTATTATTATCACTGACCTATGGGTTATTTATATTAACTGAGTAACATCTTACGAGATATCTGTTTTTGGATTATATTGTTGTTAAAAATATATTGGATGTCGTAACCGCAACACTCTTAATTGTTTCTTCCACACTGTCGAATCAGTATTATTTGCATTAAACCGTGCGACTGAAGTTTATGTGGATAGCAATTTCCGTTATGACTCGATATATTTTTGAAATTACGTCTTTATGTGTTTCCTTGACATTTTCCCTTTAATTCCATGGTATATAATGAAAATAGATATTTAAAACTTTTTCATCATACAATATTTTAATTATCTGATTTTTTTATTCATATAACTTATTATTTCATTATTTGCATAAAGTCAGTACCAATATCATAGAGTTCTGAGGTAAACTCTGCAATTATAATAATAACTGGTTGCAGTGCTCTTGAAGCCTTCGGCAGAAGTATGCAATAATACAGAGAAATCAAAGAACAACCTTTGAATAACGTTATAAATCTGTCTATGATTTGAACCAAATGACCACGAAATGTCAAATTTACTTACATCCGAGTTGATCATTATCGGTTATTAATAGGATATTTTCATTCCTCTGACGATGTCGACTGTCGATTTCGCAGGATTGGAAAGGTCTACACGTGGATAAATAACATTAGTATTGAATATAAATTATTCAGTCTAGTCATTTTATGAGAAGCAACTTTGAAGCAATAAATCAATTGAGTGGACAACTTATCAGTAAAAATTAATAATGGATCATTTATGTGGCAGTTAATCATATACGAATTGTTTAGCAATATGTCATCAATATTAGTGGAATCTGAATATTATCCGCAGGGACCATATCCTTTTACACTGAAATTACAATTATGTGGGAACTGGAAATGATAACTGTTGTGTATAAATATTATTTTTTAAGGGTATATCTCCATTAATAAATCTGTTGGACTTCCATATTGCCAAAAAAGTTCGAGAATATTGAAATTTGTTATACCTCTTTACTTATGCATTATCTCGAAGGTAGAGATTATTCAACATAGATAATACACTACAAATATTTATTTCCATAGACCTATTACAATGCTGGATAATGACAAAATTGTGCCGTAATTATTGCACATGAAGAAAATCCAGTAAACCTTAATGTATAAGAATAAAACTAATTATCTGAACAAACACAAAAGTGATAATGACGATATCAAAAGATGAAGGTAGGGGCTCAGCGACGCTGCAATTAATTAAGAAATTCTCGTATAGAATTCCATTGACAATTTGTTATATAGTTTAATAGGTAGCACTATAGGAATATTTGCTACTTTTGTTAGTTTTTTCTTCGGTAAAGCCAAATCCAGGCTTACTCAAGATTATATTGACTATGACTGGATACAGTGTAATTAGTCAAGTTATTTTTGACCTGCATTATTGAGCTGAGAATAAATAGTGAGTAAAATATTAACAATTTTATTTCTGGAAATAATTATTTACAAGAAAACGTATAGGATTTAAATAATATGGTTCTAATTATTCATTTTCGAGCTCTGAACATATCCAAAATAATAAAGTAGTAACACATGTGTGTCCACTCTTCTTTTCCTAAGTTGACTCTGGATTGTTCAAATTGTTTTGTTGTTAAGTTTAAGAAGAAGACATTTATTGAGATCAGAGAGGCTGAAAAGTATCATTATGGTTTTTTATCCATTTAACACGAGTCCCTTACCTTTGCAAAAGTTTATCATTTGGTTAACCGCACTGGATGACAGTTTTAGATAATATATCTGAACTGCTATTTGTAACTACATCATAATCAGTGAATGCTGCTACATAATGGCAAGAGAATTCTTGCCAACAGCTATCAAAAAAATTATGAATAGAAACGTTCCAAGTATGCTACCCTGAGGGACACCACTGGTAACTGGAATAAATCTTAAGCGAGAAATGTCATCAATTTTTAAATTCGCTTTGTTCTCTATCAGTAAGGTATGAAGTTGTTATTTTTCCGTCTAACTAATCGAGATGAACTGAAGTCTTCAGGATGGTTTTATTCCAAAACAAAATGAGCAACAACTGATTTTTCCGTTTCTTAGATATTCTAAATGTCCCTTATATCTTTATATATCGTATTTTTATAGATCTTTCAGTATGCCATAACATTTTGTATCGCAATCCTTATATTCAATTTTGTAAATTTCAGATTTTTCCGGATTTCCGACTTTATTTTGAGTTGCCCAAAAGGCTCTGTAGTGAGTCATTTGTTTCGAATACTTCCCTCGTACGTTGTTCCTTGAAAATATTTCCAAAATTCGAGGTGTGTTGATTGTATGGAACCGATATGTATTTGCCTTGATTTGAATAACTTCTAAAAGTCAAGATTTTGTTCATTCTTTACCTGAACTTTTTCTTTATCATCATATCATCTATATTTATTGTTTAAAATTTGTTTTTCCGTTAACCAGCATCGACCCCCTACGAACGACAGCCCTCAGAAGTCGAAACTTGTGCGAGCCAAATATTAACGAGGTCTTACCTTTTAACGTGCGATTCCTAATGCTCTCTCAGCCCATCAGAAAAATAAATTGAAATCGCTGGGATTGAACCAGCGACCGGTAAAACCAGAATGTTCGAAAAGCATTGACTCTATCCACATGGCTACCTGGCCCATAACTATAGATTGAACGACTTAACTGTAGGAAAGTTCAATTTAAATTGTACGAAGAATCACGTCCGAATAGACCAAAATGTAGTTACTCCTCTGGTGAAACCTGAATCACTATTTTAGAGCTACAAAACAAAAACTTTTTCATGGTTTAATCTATAATTATACTTTACAACCACGTCCTCATAGACCAAACTGTAGATATTTGAAGCGACTGATTTTTTTAACAACACATGCCTTAGTGATATAAGTCAGAAACATTTTATTGATATAATAACACTAATACGATAGAAAAATGCCTAAAATTATGCCCAAATTTCAAATAAAATAAAGCGTGTATTCTTATCGAATATCTCACACTGAATGATTGTCCTCTGCCAGTTTTCAAAGACCATGTTTGACATTCCAATCTGCTGAAAAAGTTGAATGATTAGTGTGAGCTTGAAAGTTTTCATTGATCCCTATCAATTTTTGGTCGTTGATGGACGCGGACGGTCGATCCTGTTCGGTCGGTGTGATTTCTAGCTAAAGGTGCACAACTCACAAGGATTTGAATATTCGACTTAATCCGTATCTCACTTGAAAACGTTATGACTTCCAGCAAAGAATACGTTTGTGTTTTTTGCAGCTTTAAAGTATTGATTCGTGTTCCATCAGAGGCGAAAATACATTATGGTCTAGAAGAAGTGTTATTTATTTTCTTGTCACTTTTTCTTTTTCAAACCTCTCATGTGTAAGAGGAAACGTCAAAAAACGCAGTACCAGAAAATTCAGACCTGTACGGTTGTGTTGTCTACCATGATCTGAACTGTTGGGGGATAACCATGAGTGCTAGTGTAATTTCTAAATACATCGTTTTCCAGCCTTCCACACTGACCTCTCATCACCGAAACATTAGGGAATTGCAGTTGCTCCTCATTTTTTGAAACATATGTGGCCTTCATTGCATGCAGTGCAACTAGTTTTTTTTTAGTCAGATTCAGTAGTTTTTCTTAATAAAGGAATGTAAGAATTGTGTGGTTCCTATTTGCAGTCGTATGAGAAGTATCGTTAAACTCTAGTTTGAAAACCTCTTTTTTTATTGTGGATGTCTTACACTGCTTCATTTCTGCTGGATAGGTAATTGTAGTAAGAGAATCGACCATATTTAGTTACAGGTTATTATATGCTCGTAGAAAAAGTATTGTTCCTAACTCATATAACTTTTTTCACTCTATAGTAGAATACCTATTCGTATGATTTCACTACATATTCAGTCAGATATTTGTTCCATTTCCCAACGCACAGGATTATTGAGTGAAAAAAGGAGAAAATGGATTGAATTTATTGTCTCTTCTTCCGCGGTTGAAATCGGTGTAATTAATCATATCGGTTATGCCCTGAAGATAATAAATCCAACATACTGTAAGTATTTTGGTAATTTTCCCAGCATCCCGAAATACTTTCAATTTACCTTTCCAGGTAGGAAAAAATACTGGGAATATTATGGTATCAGCACATCATAATCCTTTAACGTTTGATATTCAAGAAGACCAATGCTCTATTTGACTAAACAATCAGAAGATTTCAAATTTTTTACAAGTTGATTGAGAAATCACTCATACCAGGGTTTTTCGAATATAATTTCCTTGTCAAAAACAAATTTTCATCTAGGGCATAACTAGTGTCCCATTTATATGCAGTATTTTGAGAGTAGATATCGATAAAGAGAAATTCAGCAAAAAATTATTCCATTATACAGCAATATCATGATTTGAGGTTGATACCTGAATCATTCGTTTGATTCAACAATGCTATCATTGAATAAGTTAATTTCATATTGTCACGAATTTGATACAATACCCATCAGAATTGATTTGAAATAGTTGTCTTCAAATTCAGTAGAAGTTACTTTCATGCACAAAAAATACTTCCTCATCACGTTTTCTGACTGGTATAAATAATGGAGCTGTTTAGGCTACAGTGATTTCCTAAGAAGTCTAAGAAGACGATTGATTAGCTATAGTTCTTAATCGATTTTCACAAATAACATACCTCAACAGAAATTAGCTTTCACGTTATGGGTGATTGTCAACCTCCGGTGGCAATATTCGCGAGCATTTACCTTTTTGGAGTCCTTCCTTGTCCTCTGGATTTTAAACTGTAAATGTTGTTTGAGCCTCCATATTCCCGAACGTTCTCATTGGAAAATGAGAAAACGTTTAATTGAATCTGGCAATTGGGAACTGAATGAATCTTAGTCTAATCCTGTTGAAATACATATTTTTTTCTATTCCCTTTAGCCACTTTGTGTATTATGTGTATGTGTCACAGCCTATTCAATTAATTTTTCAATTCAATGCGATTTTTTTTAAAAACAAGAAACGTTAGTCGTTAACAGGAGAAACCGAAAGTATAACTTTTTCGAAATTGACTTCGAAAAAATCAGTAATTAGTTCGTTCTACATAGTGCCATTGTTCAAGAAGATGTTTTATAATAACTTTTATGATTTGTTTCCAATGAGTGACTTATTAGCAATATAAAACATAGAAGGAAAGCAACCCAGGAGTGCAGCTCATGTGTTACGTTTGTTTCTAATAATTTTGTGGAAAACTATCCCACATACATGTATAACATGTTCAATGATAATAATAATTATAAGTTTTCATTTATGTCCTACGCCAAAATAAAAAATCAATATTGATTATGGTAGTAATGATTTTAATAACAACTGATCAGAAATAGAATAAATTAAATGTATCTGTTCTGTTCAGTGAGCAGGTGATGTGGGTCTTCCTCTATACTAAATATTGTGTGCATCCGACCGATGGGATATTTTTTTGTATGGATATCTAGGGAATTTTTCAACGACAATTTTGTAATAGAGACACGTGGCATGTAATAATTGCCGTTTTGACATATTCAGCCAGCTGGTCTCTCGTAATCTGTAAGAAATACTCACTCTACTTTTTATATCGTGTATCATCCGAAAGCAGTTATTTTTCACTACCTATATGCATCTTTTATCTTCCAAAGCAATGAATGGACCAAAAACCGCACAACCAAAATTGAACTTATAGTTCTATAGGGATAGGAGGAGGACAACGAGATATTGTCTATTTACGTATATCACTTTCATATTCATGTAGGTAATGCTTGAACATTCGTAAACGTGATGTTTGAATTTTAAATATGGATCCATAATCAGACCTAAATTTTTAAAGCGATTGAATTACCGCGTAGAATTCGGAGGAACGGAAAATATATGTAACTGTCATCAGCATAAAAGTTCATCTCATTCTTGAAATATCCTGTATATTAGAAAAGAACTATAGTACTCTCTTTGATATTTTCACAGGATTAGAGGCAGTATGGCCTATTTCTATTCTCTGTATTCTATTGTTCAAGTAATTCCTAAAAAGCTGTATGGCATCATTTGACAAATCCATGCATTCCAAAAGAGCACACAAAACATCATTATTAATTGTTGTTAAATTGTTTTGTCCGTTAACCAACTAGAACTTGTGCGGGCCATGGATTAACGAGGCCCTACCTTTTAACGTGCGATTCCTAGCACATTGTCAGGCGATCAGAAAAATAAATTGAAATCACTGAAATTGTGAACTAGTGACCGGTAAAACCAGAATAATTGAAAGAATTGACTCTAACCACTCGGCTACCTGACCATCATTATTAATGATATCAAATGCAGTAGTACAAGTACTGTAGCTCTCTTGTAGTCCATTTCCTTGAATATTTCACCAGATTGTGTTTCAGGCAGAAGTTCGTTATCAGATACATGCGAGAAGAGTTGGATATGAATGCATTTTTCTAATATATTTGGCATAATACTAATACGGCGCAGATCTTTGAAATTTTCAGGATTATTCTTTTGTGGAGTGAAATGACTGAAGCCTCTTTTCAGAAACTGGAAAATTCATTTGTAATCAGAAAAGTATTTGCTATATGTGCAATGTAGGGATTACTTGGCGTGCCCATACCTGTAGTTCCTCTTGTGTTCTGTTAAGCGGGTGTTTATGCTCCTCTTCGTCGTACCGGTATATACGTCACCACAGCTGCAAGGGATCCGCAAAGCACCAGGGCCCGTATTCTTGACAGTGATAGAGTAGAACGATCGATTTTTTGTTTCACACCAATATACATAAAATATGTATGTTTGTCTCTTTTATTTGTTCCCAAATTTAAGGCGAATGATTCAAGAATCGAGACCCTGGAGTAGAGAGGTGGTCTCTCGGGTCATTTGCGGATCTCAGATTTTGTCCACTGGTCTTCGTTAGTTTGAATATAGTTTTGACTTATGTTTTCCACAAGCTTGCCAGTCCTGATGTGACATTCCTAATGTCGACTTTAATATGAAGCCAAAAACGTCATGAAGTCGACTAACACATAAATAAATAATAATGACTGATTATTTGGATTTGAAAATGCCATTATTGACATTTCAATTTTGAGTGACTGACATGTCAAACTTTGACTTTGTTTACATGAATAGCCATGTTTACCTAAATAGCCGATTGTTTACCCAAATAGCCATTCATATTACATAGGTGCAGCCATGTGTGAATGAAATAATCATATAAAGAGCTCTACTTGAAGAAGTGGTTTGGGTGCTATATGTACCTTAATATTTTCTAAATCAATTCCGAACACTTGGACTATGTTAATGTTGTATTTATGATGGCCTGTCCAGAAATTGGCATAAAATATCAGTTGCTGTATGGATAGATAGTCTCATTATTTATGGAGCGCTTGAATTCAACGAGCGGAGTACAATACGTTTTACAAAAATTATTATTTAGTGCACATAACTCAAGGAGCAATATCTATTCAATCGCAATCCACATTATATATGTTCGTGTGGCCTTAGTGTATTAATGCTTCAAGTGGACCTAGTCATTTTGATGATTTCGTTCCGGAAATGATTTGGTAAGAGAATTCCGCGTTATTCTTCTGGGGAGAGCATTACATCATATCTTTACGGTCGGAAGAAGGTGCTTAATAAAATATTCTTCAATCATCCGAGAGATGAATAGCCATTATTCGCAAGTAGAAGACCATACTTTTTCCACGATTATGCTTATATATTTCTAGTACAGACTTGATGATAATACGACTATTTACTTTCAAAATAAAGGTTAGTTTAGCAGGCTCCGACTTAAAATAAAAATAAAATATTTAACAATTGTAGTTTTTTCTCCTTCACACGAATCTAAAGAAAATTCGAGAAGGGTCTCAGTTACTGTTTGAGTTATGCCCTTCTGAATTTTGAAAAGCGACTATTTTCAATCAAAATTTTTTATCTGAGAAGGTAGCCTTTCACGACTAGTAATCTCTGACCTTTCAGGGGTTTTCAGGTTTGTCAGTCGTAGAATCGAGGTAATTCTTTCTGACGTTTCTTCTACATCTGCGGTAGATATAGAACGCCTCTACGAGGAGGATTTACCGAGGCTAATTTGGCATCTGGAAATATTTCGCAAAGAGAAAATTCAACGTTTGTACTCTTCTACATTTCTTTTCCTCTGCCGTGATTATAATCTGATCCCGAGATTCTTGAAAATGAATAGGACCTTCAGCTCATCCCAATCCTGGAGAATATGCAACCGCGCAGAATGGGCTCTTTTGCGAGAACGTGTCCATGAAACCAGACGGGAGCTAGCCACAACCGACAATAAGTTGTTTACCATCTATCTGGAGTTGGTCAACCTAATGCATGGAAGTGACTGGGACAAAGTAGATTGTTAAAATGCAGAAGCAATAGAAGCTTCCAGAATATCTGCAACGAAAAAACAAATAAAGAAATTTGAAAGCCATGAAAATTTCTGAGACAAGAACGAAAAGTACACGTATTGTTGTTAAATTGTTGTTAAAGTTTTTTTTTCCGTTAACCAGCTGCGGTCATTATTGTTACAGAGCGACAAGTATCAATAAATAAGACCAGTGTTTCAGCCAAAAGACCTAACTTTGCCATTACTCTGCCGTTGCATTACCTGTTAAAATTATTGCCAACGTCGACACAGGGATTCGCACTTGTTCACAAGAAGTCGTGGTGGAAATACAAACCGAAACAATAAGAATCGTCAGTGCAACTAGATCGCCAACATACACAGCATTGCAAAATACCTTGAACCTATTCATTGGCCAAACTGAGGCATTTATATCAGATATTCCACCCACTTTATTGAGGAAATTCAAAACATTACGATGAGTCCCAAGGATATGCTGTTCACGAAAGTACCTACCAACGTAGCACTGCACTATGAAAGTCAGACATTTTCCAGTTGAAACCACAACTTTCTTTCGACACTGCCTCACCACTACATATTTTCAATGGTACAGGAAATTCTAGAAACAAATCGACAGTGTTGCAATGAAAAGCCCTCTGAGTCCGGTTGTGGCTGACTTTTTTATGGAGAACTTCGAGCACTGAAATCTGCGAAATGCAAGCCATCGTATTGGTTCCGCTATGTGAACGACACTTTCGTAATAGGGAGGCATGGAGAACAAGAACTATCAAATTTTCACTACCAACTCAGTTCCATGATTTGGAAGATCCAGTTCAAAATGGAATCAGAAAAGAAAAACCCATCATTTCACATGGATTTGAGATGTTTAACGTCTTTTAATGAATTTGAAAAGTATCACATCACTTTCTCGTTTCGTCCATCTAATAATGATAGCTTTTGAAAAGCATGGTTCTGAAACTAACTTTGCTATTATTTATCCTTCTATACCATCTGCCATGTTTTACGAGAAGTAGGGAAGTTCGTGCCCTCTGACCGTTATAGTTTTCGTCGCTGTCATTTTCCACGTCCGCAATCTTTCAGAAATTTCCTGAATTCTTACGCGTTCTCCATCTACCTGTCTGGGGGACAGGGGTATAGCATTTTCTATTATATGTGCAAATGTTTCTCTGAAATTTTATGGATTTCGCCAAGTTTGTTTTTTGTACATTTTTTACAATTTTTTTCGAGAAAGAGGGAGGATCCAACTTGAATTTTTTGGTACTTCATTTCAAAAAATTACTTTCTATTATATCATTAGAAAGGAATGGTTATGCTGAATAGTACAGGCAAGAAAAAGTTGTATGTTCCTATTTAAGTTATGGACCTACAGAGTATTGTTTTTTTCCCAATTTTTCCAATATTTTTTTGGCGGCTTTTTATAACGCCGACGAATGAAAATAAAATATCACAGTAGTAGCAACTGATATCAAGTGACGTATGGTTTCCATAGCCAACTTTTCAATTTTTGGCTTTCATTTTGCTTCCACGGCCTACTCGGTGAATTTCAATAATACTTTTTTTCTGATCTAGTTTCTGGTTAGATACCAACTTGTGATATGTCATTAGAAAGGGAATTGAATGCTGAATAAAGCGAAAAGAAAAAAAAATAGGGTATCCATTTAAAATAAGAATGTTGATGTTACTTCCGATCAGACCGGAAGGTAACTTCGACATGTCAATATGCTCAAATTCTAGCTCTTATGTCATTATATCGACGCTCCAAATTTCACAAACCTACTTCATACAATAACTGAGATATTCCGTAGGCAATACTTCCGTAGCCACCCGGTATATGTCTACAGTGTATATCTACATATATGTATGGATAATATCCTATGTAGTGTTAAATATACCTTTTAATATGTATGTGTGAGCAATTCGATTTTGTATTGTTAATTTTATTTTTAATGTTAGTACCTATATTATAAGGACATTTGTATTTTTATGATGTATCTGACGCATTTCTATGTTTATTTGTATAAACCTGAAGAAATAAAGATGATGATGATGATGATGAAGTAAGGTTCAGTTTGAAGTAGTAATGAATATTAGTAAAAAATAAAGTTGACATAGTTTTGACAGATAATTCATTGCATCATTTCATATTTCAATGGAATACTCTGAAAATATTTCGAAAAAAAGAGTTTCAAAACTAATCCGGCAATAGGTAATAATAAAATTATAATTACGTTCCGTGATGGTCATGATGGTAGAGCGCTTGTCTCTTAACCTAAGGGCATGATCATCGGTCTCGTGCATGGCATCACACGTTAAAAGGTAAGGGCTGCGTCTTCCCTAACTTGGACAAGTCTTTTGAAGACTTTTGAGGGTTGTAGTCCCAAAGGTGTGCAGCTGGTTGACGGAAATTACAATTTTTTTGACAAGTACTTAAAAAGTTGATATTTTACCTCTCTCACGACTTACATTCTGGAAGTTTTGTTATATATTCACAAAAATCAAGAAGAATTTTTTAAAAAGAATCAATCCTTTCATGATTACAACACCAGCACCAAACATGACTCTCATATTCACATATATTACATCCCTACTCACGACCAAACTCTTTCGAGTTTTGAGGCTGACATATATATATATAGAACACTTCCGGAAAAACTAAAAAATGTAAAAAACGAACAAGAATTCAAAAATGAAATCAACCCACAACTTTTTGAAATCTGCCCCTAATTGATGCTTTTTTCATATTCACGCAAATAATGTGTTCAATTTTCCATCACTTGTATTCACTTGATTGTTTTATTGCTCTAAAGCTTTCTTATTGTTACTCATTAATGTGCTTGTCATAATTTTCTTACTGTATTTAACTGTACTGCCTATATATATATATATATATATATATATATATATATATATATATATATATATATATATATATATATATATATATATATATATATATATATATATATATATATATATATATACATATATATATATATATATTGACTTGTCCAATTGCTTCTCTAAGCTCTTTTTCTGTCGAACGTTTATTTACGATGTATTTTAACGCACTCAAAATCGTTGATTAATGACCCCTGATAATGAATGATTTTCTATTAATCAATCATTTACTTATATGCAACCCAACGTACATTGCTCCAATACATATTATATTTATATAGTGACCTGTGGCGTATGCAACCAAACATATTTATACTTACCCGCTAAAACATTTATTTTCAAATCAAGTACCTGTGTTAGTACTATCTGTCATTATTTACTTTGTTGTTGTGATTTCTTAAAATTCTACGTTTATTTTGAAATCAAAAGATGGATAGTGACGAAGTTCTGTAAAAAAAAATCAGAAAACATCAAATATATCAGTAAAGTTGTCAGTAGCATTAATAGCTAGATAGTCACGTAGCCAGCTGATAAAATGCTGGTTTCACTCCTGACGTGATAGCAAGTTCGAGGGTTCAATCCCCAATTGGTACCATTTTTTTTTGAAAACTACGGTCAACCAAAAGTTTTGTAATAAACTCGTGAATTAAAATGGCGATTAACAATCTCGAAAATTAACGCGCTCGCTCCGCTCACGCGTTAAAATATCTCATCTGTCGTCATCACGTTAATGTGAGGGGTATCAACCGTGGCGTGAAGCGAGTTTCAACGGAAAAAGCGGCCATGATGACCATCCGTTGTTTTTTAAGTTGCAAACATGGGCTGCAGTGGTCATGATGGTAGAGCGCTAGTCTATCAATCTATGTAATTGAGCTAGATGGATTTTTGATTTTCCATGAAAACTGATGGTTCTTATATTCAAGTGGGCTGATTCATAAATATGATATTCCTATTATCAGAAATGACTGATATGAACGAGCGAGGTAATAGCCACACGACTACCTACTACCTTTGTTTCATATGAACGCCGCTTTCAGAGAAGGCTATGAATTATTGAAAGCTTCATTATAGCTAACTTGTAATTTTTACCAGTTTCCTGTACAAACATTATGTCTGTGGATTTACACAATATAATAAGTCCATATGTCTTTCGTGACATGACGTATTTGGAGTAGTTTATATCAAACCTCTTTAATGTCTAACCAGTTTGTGATTATGGAATTTGATGAGTAGGGGAGAGATGTGCATTTTCGAAAGTATATCTCTTATGGTAATTGCACTCTTGGAATATTTGGTGCAGTATTTGATATACTTTAGTTCTATCCAAACAGGAAATACCCAAAACACTAAAACAACATCAATTTCATTTGACTCGCGTTTCGCCAACAGAGTTGACAATTTACCTATGCACCTCAATGACACAATTATACCGGGTGGCTACGGAAGTATTGCCTACGGAATATCTCAGTTATTGTATGAAGTAGGTTTGTGAAATTTGGAGCGTCGATATAATGACATAAGAGCTAGAATTTGAGCATATTGACATGTCGAAGTTAACTTACGGTCTGACCGGAAGTATCATCAACTTTCTTATTTTAAATGGAAACCCTATTTTTTTTTCTTTTCGCTTTTTTCAGCATTCAATTCCCTTTCTTATGACATATCACAAGTTGGTATCTACCAGAAACTAGATCAGAAAAAAATTATTATTGAAATTCACCGAGTAGGCCGTGGAAGCAAAATGAAAGCCAAAAATTGAAAAGTTCGCTATAGAAACCATACGTCACTTGATAACAGTTCCTACTACTGTGATATTTTATTTTCATTCGTCGGCGTTATAAAAAGCCGCCAAAAAAAATATTGGAAAAATTGGGAAAAAAACAATACTCTGTAGGTCCATAAATTAAATAGGAACATAAAACTTTTTCTTGCCTGTACTATTTAGCATAACCATTCCTTTCTAATGATATAATAGAAAGTAATTTTTTCAAATGAAATACCAAAAAATCCAATTATTATTATTCAAATAATAAAAAAACAGATTTATCGAAAAAAAAAAAATTCAAATTGATAGCATTAAAGATAAAATGAATTCAAAACAAATGTTCGAAATGCATTCCCTCAGCGTCAATACATTTATTGACTCTGGTGATATTTTCATTCAAAACGTTTCTCAACATTTAGGGCGTGATATCTTGGAAAGCTCTACGAATTTTTACTTCTAGCTCATGTAGAGTTGTAGGCTGTGTGGAATACATCCTATTTTTAAGATGCCCCCATAGAAAAAAGTCGCACGGAGTAAGATCAGGTGACCTTGGTGGCCACCTGACTGGACCATGGGTTGTTATAAGTCTCTCTTGAAAGCGATTTAGAAGATAATTTCTCGCTATTCTTGAATTATGCGGAGGGGCGCCATCTTGCTGGAAGTACATTCTCTCAGTTATTTCCGCTGGTAGGTTGTTAATGAATTCCGAAATTTCATTCGTTAAAAAATTAAAGTATCTCTCTCCGGTTATTTGGCCTTGAAAAAGAATGGGGCCAACAATATGAGTTCCAACTATTCCTGCCCAAACATTCACACCAAATCTCTCCTGGAAGCCACCTTGTCGAAACCGGTGCTCGTTTTCTATCGCCCAGTACCTGAAACAAAAGACCGTTCACACTTTTAGCACTTTATACTTCGACTATCGACAATAATCCAAATAAAGTACAGTACCTACCTTGTATTATTCCTGTTAAATAATGCATTGTTGGAAAATCTTGACTCGTCCGTACACAAGATATAATAGTTAAATAGGTGATTCTCAGCATTTTGTCGAAGAAACCATTTACAATATTCCAGGCGCCTTTCACCGTCATTTTCATACAAATGTTGATACAACTGATTTAAATCAATCAAAATTTTCCTAGCAGAGTCCTTACTTATAGCTAATTCGGCGCCAATCTGCCTTGAGGAAATTGTGCTATCATATTGTACTAAAGCTAATACATTAATTTCAGTTTCCTCATTAATAACAAATGCTTCTTGGTCTTCGCGAACATCAGGCTCAGTTCTTAATTTTTCTTCAAGCCACTGGAAATACCTTCTTGACGGTTGCTGCCTCCCTGGATATCGCTCTAAATACAATCGTTCAGCGGCATAAGAATTTTTTAAACATTCACCATAAATGAGAAGCATGTCAATTTGTTCGGTTCGTGAATAACGGGGCATTTTTTGAATATTCCACTAACTGATTTCGATTTCCAAACCCTTTTAAAATGGCAGAATCAAAAACACTAATTCGAACGTCAAAATAATATGAATAGCAGCGTTCGTGAGAGCTCTCGTTTCTGTTTTGTTTCATTCCAAAATACATCTTAATCAGCCTACTTGTTAATATTTTGGTTCGAATGATTATTGCAATGGAATGATTATTCTGAATAGCACAAACATCGTCCATAGGTAGATATTAGAATATCTATGGACGATGGCACAGACCTAGTACGTTTATGTTCCTATTTATCCTAGAACCTACAGGATATAATTTATCACTCCACATTATTTTTAATGTTATTTTTGCGTATGGCGATAATCTGTTTTATTATTTGAAGAATAATAAATGGATTTTTTGGTATTTCATTTCAAAAAATTACTTTCTATTATATCATTAGAAAGGAATGGTTATGCTGAATAGTACAGGCAAGAAAAAGTTGTATGTTCCTATTTAAGTTATGGACCTACAGAGTATTGTTTTTTTCCCAATTTTTCCAATATTTTTTTTGGCGGCTTTTTATAACGCCGACGAATGAAAATAAAATATCACAGTAGTAGCAACTGTTATCAAGTGACGTATGGTTTCCATAGCCAACTTTTCAATTTTTGGCTTTCATTTTGCTTCCACGGCCTACTCGGTGAATTTCAATAATATTTTTTTTCTGATCTAGTTTCTGGTTAGATACCAACTTGTTATATGTCATTAGAAAGGGAATTGAATGCTGAATAAAGCGAAAAGAAAAAAAAATAGGGTTTCTATTTAAAATAAGAAAGTTGATGTTACTTCCGGTCAGACCGGAAGTTAACTTCGACATGTCAATATGCTCAAATTCTAGCTCTTATGTCATTATATCGACGCTCCAAATTTCACAAACCTACTTCGTACAATAACTGAGATATCCCGTAGGCAATACTTCCGTAGCCACCCGGTATATAAACCACCCAGACGGCACCCAATATTCCTGGAATATGCCTACAACATCCTATTTTCCATCAGATATTGGAATATTCCATGAATATTTATTTGATCTTATACACATTGAGAATATTCCTGGAATATATTTTCACGCATATTCATGAGATATTCTCCTTGAATATTGCTGGTATATTCAAAAGGCATATCAAGCAGAAACGTAAGTTTTTGAATATTCTGGGAATATTCAAAAGGCATGTCAACTTGAAGAAACGTTTTGTTAGAAAAATATCAAAAGTTTCTCGAAAATATAAAAACTGAAAAACCACATGCATTGCTTAAATTACCCATTTAATTAGTTAGTTTATGAAGTAGTACGTTTGAAGTTAGAGGTGGAATTTCAACCAATCAAATGTTTCGGTTATCTACGCTCGACGACGGAGAGTGACAAATAATGCTGCAGCTATAATTGTCATTTGTCAATCGTCAAACGCTATGAAAATGAAATTTGTTTAGATGTTTTTAGTGAAAGTGAAAGCCCTCGTATTGGTGGAAGTGTTGTAGTGCTGTTGAGACTATTATTACATATTCCAGAAAAAGTTGCTAGAAAATATCCGCAGTTGAAATCACCAACGACTCCTGGTAATATAATTCGGAATTTAACTCATTCTCCGAATCTCCTTATCAAAAGTTCCAAAATCTTTTCTGTTTTTAATTTTCATTCTATGATACTTCTGAATATTTTTAAAGGAAGGGCCGCACAAAATGTAGAAATGATAACGGCTATAAGAAATTCTAAGAAAGGAAATAATATCCAAGATAATCCAAAATCAGTAGATATCGATATCCCATCATACATAGTCTTTCATAATAGAGTAGATGGAGTTGGATGGGAAACTTACTGACAAAAACATAGTATTTTTTACTTCCTTCACGAATACTTTGATAGTGCTTGTTGTTAAATTGTTATTATTGCAATATAATTGGAAAGATGTAATAATTTTATTTATAGATGACAAAGCTTCTTCATGTTGGACGCATCGGTGTATTAGATGTATGCCTCAGTTCGTTGACGATGATGTTTTAAGGCACCTTTAGCTAGGTTGGAGGAAATGGAAGGAAAAAATTATGTAATCTAGACATGGCTACTTTGATAAAAGGTAAATATATACCACAGAGAATCTCAGATGACGTCAATTTGAATACAAATTTACCTTCACTTAATTTATACCATGTACTTAATTTAACATATTAAAAAAAAACGTTTTTTCTCAATGTTGACGAACTGTTCTCGAATATTCAATATTTTTTTCGGTATTTCCATAATCTGCATTTCTATTATGTAATAAGAGATATTGTATATAAAAATTAGAGGCTTGGTCATTACTTCAATTTAATTAAATTTTAGACTAACCTTACCATAGTGTTTTTATAATATTTTAAAGTCAAATATTATGTATTTACTTGCATCATTTTCAAGTTTTCTCCCTTTATAAAATGTTGCAAATATCAATATGCCTAATTATCAAAATAAATATAATTCATCAATTCTTTTCGATAATATATTGATGATATTTTTAGGGAATTTCCAAAGGTCTTGATAATTGCCAAGAGAGTGTATCAGAAAGAATGCATATGTATGTTGTTTTTCTCGTTTTTGCTATAAATACTTTTTTCTGTATTTATTTTTTCATTCTTATTCAACATTGGACCTCATATTTAATATATCAAGGGTAGTTTATTCCATATATAAACTAGACACCCTGGATGTTCTGCAAGCATCTTCAAGAAGCATACAAAATATATTTCGGGCATGATTTTATGGTAAGAAAACATATATATAGCATGTGCCATGAATGTGTTTTAGGATATTCCTGGCATATGCCAATATGCCGGTGGAAGATTTATGGAATATTCCTGGCATATATTTCATGTTGACCTTGAATATCCATGGAATATGCCAATATTCCGGTACAATATGACTAGGATATTCATGCAATATGATTGTGCCGTCTGGGCATATTCCGGGTTTATGTCGCTATTCATACACTTGAAAACGGTAATAGACTTTTAATTACCGAAACGTTGTGAATCATGAATACATACAGATGATTTATTTTCCTTGTTTTTC
The DNA here is from genome assembly GCA_958502065.1 of Chrysolina americana. Lineage (NCBI taxonomy): Eukaryota > Metazoa > Arthropoda > Insecta > Coleoptera > Chrysomelidae > Chrysolina > Chrysolina americana. The sequence continues at coordinate 73,692,383 of OY293411.1, forward strand.
TTTAGACAATGGAAGCCCTGAACAATTCTACACAAAGTAACACATTGTCAACCACATTCAAACAAACGTTTTAGTATTTTCTTATTTTGTTCAAATTTTTGTTTCTAAGATTGAAATTTTGGCTTTGATCATTGATTAATTGTCTATTTCAGCAAATGTTGGCTGATGGCAGCTGTTGGTTTTGTGTAGAACGTAAAATAGTATCGAACAACCTAACTTGCTTCGGAAACAGTGCTTTTCATCCTTTTTATTGGATTTGCAAGAAATCTGTGCATTGAATGTTGAAAATATGATACTTCAGAGTTAAGGTAAAGTGTTGAGCCTTTTCTAGTACAATAATAATAATATTAATAATAATACTCCCTCATAAATACTCATTGAGTGTACCCAAAGGCATAGCCTGTGCGGGTAGAGGGCGGCTATTATTATTATTTGCAGTGGCGCTCCGGGGCGACTTACTAATGTTTTTAGGTGATGTATTCACTTTTCAGCTGTAGGAAAACTCGGAAAACCTACAGCACCACCTGTATTAGAAATAATATTCTTTTAAAATCTTTATACAACCATTTATCATAGTCTTTCAAAAGTATCGGAACGGTCTTATATTTCAGAAACGGCCCTGAGAAACTTTACGAAAATTTCGAAAGGGTGGTTTTAGATAAAGCCCGATTCAACGGTAATATCGGCAATGTTGCCAAAACAACAGTTTTCCAGATATTGAGTCAATTTTTTCAAATGGAATACCCTATTTGTTTTCATTGCAATCAATTCAACGACGACTCATTACTTATGTCTCCAAATATCAGATTTTAAATTAATGTAGTTTGAGCAACCAGCAAATTTAGAAATCTTAAAAAATAAAATATGTCAGGCAGCTCTTTTAATCGCGCCTCAAATGCTAACTAATACCTTGAGGGAATTTTAGCACTGCTTTGTTTATTCTTTAAAAAATGATGGCAAATATTTTGAGCACTTGATCAGATAGTTTTCAGTTTCTGTTATTTGATTCGAAACTCTATTGAAAAAGACTTCAATTATTAAAAAGTTGTTTTAACAAAAACCATTTTGTATGAAATTTCATGATATTTTCTCTAGCCCTTTTGAAATTATTGGACCGTTCGCAGACATTTCAACGAACCATATATCAAAAACCACATTCATCCACAATCTTGTATTTGGAGACATAAGTAACATAAAAAATCGAGTTGACCTCAATATCTGAAAAACTGTTGATTTGGAAACATTGCAGATATCACCATTGAATCGGGCATCATCAAAAACCATTATAAATTTTCTCTGGGCGGTTTCTGAAATATGAGACCGTTCCGATACTTTTGAAAGACACTGCATAAGTAGGCCATTAACTTGAATCAAAAGCATATTACTTTGAGTCAAGTTTTTTATCTGTTATTCATAAAAAATTCCCACCTAAATTCAGAGTTAGTTTTTGTCTGCGCCGCAAGGAATCAGGCAAGTGCTTTTTTCCATTCAACATTAAACAGAGTAATCTTACTAAGCATTAAAATCAGACAGTAAGCAATATTCATATTGTAAATTAGAGAAAATATGACCAATGGAAAGTAACTTTGATGACGATCAATTATTATATCGGAGTGCTATTTGTAACGAATTGAATGGACTGTAGATACTTTTGGGATTGAATTGCTTTTTTTTAATGGAAATTTCAAATCAGTTAATTCGTCGTTGTTAGTCATCGTACTTGTGCTAAATTGAATCTACTTGAATAAAATAGTAACTTGGACAAGGATACGGTTAATTGGCATGGACTCACAGGGAATGCTCACTTTCTGGGCTGTATATTGTGAACAGCTGACAGCTGGTAACGTTGGATGGAACTGCTGTTTGGCTGAATGAATTGTGGACTTTGAAACTTGGTCGGTACTACCAGGCCACTTCCTTCTCTTACACGCGCTAATTAATCCGACTCGAAGGACCATGTAACGAATTGAATGGACTGTAGATATTTTTGGGATTGAATTGCTTTTTTATTGGAAATTGATACTCGGAATCGTAATTGAAAGATATATTATTTTTTCTTCGACAAGTAATCACAAACAAATTTTCAACTGTCCGGCTCTTGATTCTTTTTCAAATATGTTTTGAAATCCTATATTTATTCGCGTTGATGATTTAGAAGAACCATGAAACCGGCAGGTAGGTGTTCCCCCTTTAAATCATAACATGATTCCAGCTTTGATATTCTAAAGATTGCAAAGTAGTGGAAAATTTTGTCAAAAATCAAACAGATATAATTCAATGGTCGTAAGGGGCAGTAGTAGTTTTCTGTTAGATACTTGAAACGAACCTACCTATTGTATAGAATTCTTAGCAGAAGATTGGATTACGTAATCTATTTTTCATTATTAGTTCAATGCTCTTCCGTCAAGTAGTGTCATCCATTCTTTATGAATTAAGTATTTTTTGTTGGCGTAGATCTGAGTCAATTGCAGAAACCTCAACTTATTACCGAGTTGCCATGTTTGGTAGAACTCCAAGGTAAACCTAAAGTTTTTATCACTTTCAGTAAAAAATATGACAAATTTTTGATTTTGATATTCAGAACATCAGAACATCGTTTGAGGGCCACTTTCCTGTCAAACAAAATTGCTACAGATTTTCCCGGATTGAAAGGCTCTGAAATTGATATTATTGGATCTAAATCCTAGCTCAGTTGAGTATATCAGCTTTCGAACAAATCAGTTTCTGGAAAGGAAAAACAAGCCGGTGCGTCTCGAAATAAAAATATCACTTGCTAATTTGTATATGCTTATAGTATCCTTGGGCAAACAATGAAAATTAGTGGACCCAAAATGACCTGTGGAACTCCATTCTCTGCAGTCAAAAACTCTACGAACTCGGTAGCGAGGCGGTTAGATGCCGGCCATCGAAACTTCCGCTTGCTTTAGGCCAGGTTCGAGTCCCGTGAATGAGGAAATTTTTCTCTACTTCTTAGGAGTCGATAGGCAATGTAAATTGTCTAGATATCAATCCCGACATCTGGTGCTTGTTTGGAGTGCGCACCGACCACTGGGGGTGGTGCTGTAGGTTTCTTGGGTTTTCCTTCGGCTGGAAAGTGAACAAGCCACCAAAAATCAGTGTCGCTTCGGTGCATAGATGCACATGGATACTCGATGAGTGTTCATAAGGAAGTGTTATTATTATTAATCATTAGAGTGAAATTTCACTTTTGAATTCTAGGGTTATATTTGTTATTTTCGAAAAAACTAAATGGTGAGCTATTGGTATTTTCATATACGGTCATCGGAAAAGAGACAACCGTGATAAAACAATTTAATGTTTATTCCGGATTTGTCATCTTTCCATAATATCCTCTTTGATTTATTTCTTTGGCACTCACAATGTTCTCGGAACAATGCAGCATTCTTCCCTCTTATGGAGACCAGATGATACTGAACTGAATATGGTTTTAACTTGGCAGTCCTTAGAAACTCTCTTGTACAGACGGAAATAGCTATTCTTGTCTACAGAAATCACGAAGTTGAATTTGGGTGGCTCGATTTGGTGAATATTGGAGGTGATTGTGAACGTGCAGCACAACACATTCAACCAGACACCATGAGGCTGCAATAGCAAGAGCACGGGAAACCTTCATTACGAAAGTAGGAAAGAAGGACCCTACCCTCCCGAAGTCATTCAGACCAATCTGTCTCTTATCCTTTTTACTGAAGACAATGGGTCTTCTCAGACATTTGACAACACCTCTCACGAAGCAATAAATAGGGCCCTAACGAACAAGAAGACAGAACCACATACAGATGGATGTGCTGGCTACAAGAACTACCGAAACGAAAGTGGGCGATATCTGCTTTCGGATCAGCACAAACAGGGGATGCCCACAAGGAGGGGTACTATCACCTCTGATGTGGAGTCTCGTAGTAGACGAACTATTCGGAACACTAACCGGGAACAGAGTCACTTGCCTTGGATATGCTGACGACATAGTCATTATGGCCAAAGGCAAATTCGAAGGAACCCTCTGCGATCTCATAGAAAGAGAGCTAGAGACTACCAGAAGATGGTGCTTCTTTGTGGGGGTTGAGAATTAACTCGTCAAAAACCACAGTGGTACCATTCATTAGAAGAACAAAGTTTCAGTACCTTAGGGCTATTCGCCTCGATATTTCTATCCTCGCCTCCACCATCGTCGATGTGCTGGATATTGCATCAGTGACGCCAAGCAGGGCCAGTCTTTGAAAATTAGCCAGTTTCCCTCTGGTTGTCACTTGTTTTGTCTTTGGCCACCACAGCAGGGATCCATACGTACGTTAACGAGAGCCTCACTATCGCTTTGTATAGCCAAAGCAAGTGTTTGAGTCCCATGATTTGCCGAAGGAACACCTGGCCATCATTAATGATGTCTGCCGTTTTTAGCACTTTCCCAGGTGAGAAAAAAGTTCATTTTTCTATTGAAAGGGACAATCGAGGATATTTGGAGGATCTCTCTCATGCACCACGTCTGTGCGTATGTGAGTGCTGATTGCATCAGAACCACTCCGACCCCCCACATACTCTCATGACTAATATGCATAACGAACATGGTACATGTGGAAACTCGTTGGCTACCGGGCTTATAAGGCGCTCGACGACAAAAAAAATTAAAAAGAGGTTTAGTCAATGTAGCCATGTTAATTCATTTGTAGGTATATAGATGACATTCTCAAATCGACCATTCTGTTAATAGTATCTCAGATAATAGAAAATGGTTCAATTTCTAATCATTACCTGCCAATATAAATAGTACAAATAAAGTCTCATTCATTCCAAGGAAAATATTATCTCTGTTTTCATTATTCAGGTAGCAATGATGTGGAATAAGACGTGTGCATACCTGTAGTCATATAGAAACCTATACTTTCCTCCTTTCCTTCATTCAATCCCGAGATGCAGAGAATGAGTTTTTGACACATAGATCTATTCTAGAAAATTACTTCGCTCTACCCTACGTGCGAAACGCAATCTCATCTCATGGTCTATATAGTGAAGGAACAATTGTATGATGTATGATGGGCTAAGGGCGTATAAAATATGCCGGTACATGTAAGAGTCTTAATGGTCGTAGGCGGCAGAGCAAATGTACGATGCTCTTCTCTTTCATTCACGGATAACCTGATCGTTATACCCATGTGCATTTATGCGTTTTATGCGAATTGCATGACCGATAAAGAGTTATGGAGACCCCGAAACACAATTATTGCAAAAGGTCATCTTTAAATAATGTGAAATATGTTCATATAGTGTATCGTAAATTTCGTTTTGTTAGGCAAAAGTTCAGAATGAGTCACCGACTGGAAAATTTAGCTGTGATGTACGATGCAACCAACCTATAACCGTATATTTAGTTACATAAATCAAGTTGCATAAATGCGTCTGCGGTCGTAGACAATTATTATTCGCAGTCCTGACTTTTTTCTAATTAAAATTGTAACGTTAATTAATGGTTTATTTTCCAACCTGTGGTAGGACTTCTATTGAAAGTGTTCTCCTGCCTTCAAATGATCGGCTCAGGTTATATCTTCATATCTGACATTCTGTTAGTGTCTAAGTAGCATTATGACCAAAACTCAAGTGTCCAAATATATAATAAATTTCATTAGATGTAGTAATGGGCACCATTAGTTGATTTTTAATGGAAAAGTCTTAACTAGAAGACCGCCAAGATGGTTAGGATTGAACAGACAACTTAACATTGAAATTGATACTGAATACATTTTGTTTGAATTATTTTTTCCGTTAATGAGCTGTCATCCTCCAACGAATGACAGCCATCAGAAGTCGAAACTTGTGTGAGCTGAGGATTAACCTTTTAACGTGCGATTCCTAGCACATAATAAACCATATATCTGAATCAACTGATGAGAGACTGCTGGAAGTAAGTGCAACACTTTTAACTGTAATGCAGACAATATCTGGAAATCTTAGGTGTCACGGATAAATACATACAAGAGCAAATATACTTGAATGAAGATGTACCGCTGTGACGCCATGTGGCAGCTTACAAGAGAAAAAAAATATTTCATCTAGGAATACCTCCACATTTGCTTTTGACCTACATGTGAATCAGGCGGCCATAGGGGTCTACCACTAATAAGTAAATAAAAGTACTATATGCTTCTGGTGGCACGAGGCTTCGCAAGGATGGTGTCCCTGACTATGGAACCCCATAACTTTTATAATCCATCAAAACCACTTACCAATAATATCTATAATAACTGCGTTAACTGATTTTGATTGCCATCACCTCTATAATTATTACAATTTTCTCCTACCTATAACTTTTTGCAGTTTATCTCATAGATCTTATAGTCTTATCCCGAGAACATTAGATCTTTGACTCAATTATCGTAAAACAGTAAATCATAAACATATATCATTCCAGCCTTCGGAGACCTTTCATATGCCATTCATTTCAAATCACTTGGAAACTCAAAAACTTTTAAAATTCACATTATAGTTTTCTTACAGACCAAATCTAACAGACTTAACCTGTTTTCTTTTTTCAAACTATGGCGAAAACTCTCATTATCTCGTTGAAATACTCGAATCTTGTGGTGGTGTGTGGGAAGCCCTGCTTTAGTTGTACAGCAGATATCCTACCAACTGCGCCAATTTTGTTGTACTTCTAGCACTGTGACATTCGTAGGAGCCCCTTCGTGGTTGAGAACATCTTGATTCACTCTATTGACTTCCACCTAAAATAAAGATCAGTCAGGTGGTAACAAATTGATCTAGCATAAAAGCGATCTACTTCTTTATATAGTTAGCTGAATATAATAGGACCCTGTTTCGATAGGTAATCATAATAAAGTTTGGGAAACATATTATTTATGATGCAGTTTTAAAAGAGTATTTTCGGAACAAATGCTTATCACTGAAATATTATGTCCAAGGTGTAAACATGTAAAAAGATAAGAAACGAAATTTTTCTCACTATGCAACATAATACGAATGGGGCTTTCTACCGGATAAGGCGGATTCATATGAAAAAAAGTCTTATATAAAAGTTACACGGCACCAAAAAGCCCATATTTTGAAAATAGTTCCAGATGCACAGGGTGTTACATTTTTCCGTAATAGCAAAAATAATATTTTTTTTTTAAATGGAAAAACCAGTTTATTTTCTCGTCAATATTTACACATATAATACATGCTCAAAATGTCTTCCACCCTGTTCAATAGATCGGGACTTTGAAGCCGGGAACAGGCATGCGGCATTCGGCAATTCCCGCTTTACGGCAAGTAGCGAATATTCTCACGAGCAACCCATACACATTAGTCGCTACTTACCGAAAAGCGATTAATTGGTATTCGGGAATTGCCGAATACCGCATGTCTGTTCCCGGCATTACATCTTCAATTATACGAGTTTTTCTGTAATGTTTCACCAAACAGTAAAAACTGAAGTTTGCTATAATGTCAAATATCGCCAAAATCAAAATAATAAATTGTGACATTTGTTCACAGTCTGTTCTGTGATTTGCTCGAAAACTGTGATTATTCATTATGAATTATACAAAGGAAAAGTTAATTGGAATGGTGTATGCATTGGGCGCTGGTGAAGAAAATTGTTTGTTGGCGTCCCGTTTGTATGCTGCAAAATATCCTGATAGAAGGCATCCACAAGTGGAAAGTTTTGTGATATTGAAGGAATGATTTGAAAGAACAGGCCACATCGAATACGAAAAAAACAATCGTGCTAAATCAATGTTGACCAATGAAAACCAATTAGCTATTAATCTTGTAGTGGTAGAAAATCCTGAGTTGGGTGTTAGAGAAATAAGCAGAGATTTAGAGATATCGAAATCTTCAGTTGTCAGGAGTTTAAAATTTAACAAATTTCACCCTTACCACGTGCGACTGCACCAGGATTTGCTAGAGGCAGATATTTTGAAGAGAGTGCAGTTTTGTCGGACGATTAACGATTATCAGCATAAATGGAGCCGTAATGTATGGGGCGGTATTGTGGATAATTGTGTTATATTTTTTCGAACAAAATTCGAATGGACAACAGCTTCTTCGATTTCTCAGAGGAGACTTTCCCAGATTGACCGAAACCCACCTAATCACATTAAAAATGAAATGTGGTTTCAGCTAGATGGGGCACCAGCACATTTTTTGGAAGCAGTACGAGAGGAGTTGGATGTTATGTTTCCTGATAAGTATGAATAGGACGAGAAGGGCCTATATTTCTTGGCCGCAGAGGTCGCCGGACCTAACATCAATGGATTTTTATTTTTGAGAACCAGTGAAATTGGAGGTATATCGTTCAGCTGCTACAACACGGGATGAGGCATTCCAAAGAATTATGCGTTTTCATTTGAGCAGCGTGAGCACAAACTTCATGAAGAGATTGAGAAAATGTATGGAACAGGATGAAAGACATTTTGAACATGTATTGTAGTGTAATTATTGTCTTTGCTTTTGTTTTACATTTAGGAAATTGAACATATTTCTTCAAAATGTAAAAATAATTTGAAGAATAATCCTCTGATAGGTAATTTCTTGTAGAATGTCTTAGACGAACTAATATACAGGATGTTTCGTTTGAAAAAATCGCATAAACTTAAACCGAAGTGGACGAAAATGAACGTAACATTTGAGGCACCCTGTATGAATATTCATGTTGATCAGAATGATACTGGCTACTTTGGTATTTCCTACGTCATTTCTCCCGCCAAAATTCAGATCTTTGAAGAAACAGCTTAATTACAGTTATTTCATTCAGAGCCTGCATCACTCCCCATTTTGTCGAAAAAAATAATAACTGTACCGGCGCATTGAGGCTGGAAACAAATTCAGTGCAAAAGCAGGGAACAAAGGGACCATTTCAATGACAAAAAACTAAACTGGTTGTTCCATTAAAAAAAAATATATTGTTTTTGCCATTACGGAAAAATACAACACCCTGTGCATCTGGAACCATTTTCACAACATGGCCTATTTGGTGCCGTGAAACTTTTATATAAGACTTTTTTTCATATGAATCAGCCTTATCGAAATATCGAGCAAATGCGCACTGTTGGGACACCCGGAATAAGCTAGATAACGTTCGGAATAAATGCAATAACAGCACTTTTCGGTTAAAAACATAGTAGTCCAGGTAAAATGCACTCATAGTCCGGTTAAAATGTAACTTTCCACCGACAGCTGCCGACTACGCCAGTGTAATAAACCAGTCAAATACGGATACACTCTGACCTTGCCTAAAACCGTAGTGACTACGGAACTACATAAAGGGAGGACCCAGGACAACAACGCTGGTTGATTGTGTAACATTCCTTATCTAATAAAGTTAATACATAACTCTCCGGGTTCGTGCTAGCTTATCAGCGCAAACATCTTGACTCAATTCGTGAAAAACTCTTACCTGCAATCAATAATTATACGCCATATAAACATTTCATTTCGCATTAATAAAATCAGATGCAACCACAAAATGTGCGGCAGTTAAAGCATAATTCAGTATCATTTTCATATGTGCATACATTAAACACTTATAAATAATGAAAAGTAAAGTTGAAATCAGATAGCCATTATTATGTCGTAAGTACGGCTTTTACTTCGCGCATTTCACGCGGCAATCGAGAAATCAACACACCATTACATTGTTATGTTTTATTTTAATGCGCCTTACTATTATCTCAATGTTAATTTTAGTCGGCTGCATGACGAAATGTTTATACATTATCACCCCATTGAAAACGGAGTAAGCTATTTGAAACACTTCAATAATTTTGTTGCAGTCAACCTGGACAACCAACTGATACGGTAGTGAAAGGTAGTCTATCGGATGTGAAAAATTTCATTATCGACCGTGAACTCATCATTACATTAGTTTGAAATTATAATGCCACGATAGATTAAATATTCAAGAATAAAATAGTAATTCATACAACAAGAATAGAAAACGACTCTTTTGCACTTCATTTTGACATTTTTCATGGTGGGTATAACATTGAACAAAATTATTCGAGTCAATCGCATTTACCAGAAAAAAATTTGAGTTTGTGAGGGTGCACAGTAACATTTCCAATTATTGAAGTCGCCATTACTGTAAAACCGCAATGAGATGATTTTCGTAAAAACCCCGTACTATTCTTATGGTAAATGGGTCCCGGTGAAATTCGCTGAAGTTTTGGTACAAGATACTTCAAGTCAAGCTGATCAATAGTGTTCATGGGCCCAACCTTGAAAAATGGGCAGTGTTTACTTACATAATTTTTACTCTTTCAATCTGTATAGAAGAAAGAAACAAACAAAAATGATAACAGAAAGACATCTTTTGGAAATTACCTTCTGGCAATATTTGTTCAGTGTTGAAATTCCGAAAAAAGTACATTTATTGAATTTATTCATTTGATATGGCTTCCAGTTATAATCGCTAAATGATATGGATGAATGAAGTGATTTTAGTGATAAATCTGATATTCCTGCTGGTAAAATTCCGTTGTTTTTGGAACTTATGTTCCCAGTTTGGTCTCTTGATTGAAAAATCCGAATGATTTTTTTAGCGGTCTCAAGTAATTTTGGAGGTATTGGCTGACTTTTCAATGATGACTGGTATTTTTTGGGACATATTTCAACCGTAACAAGAAGCATTCAACATTCGTCCTTCTTCACACTGGCACCCTAATTTACCCGTTTCACACTAGTTTTTCATTAAAAACGGTATTATTAATACAAAAGATAAATCTTTTTTATGAGAACGTCAAAAACAAAAATCAATGCAAAATGTTTAGTTGATTTATTCTTGTCAGGTTGGTAACTTGGAATTTTGCATATTTGCACGGACAACTTTTTGAGTCAAGTCAATTCAGCATGATCAAGAAATTATTCAACCATATTTTTTTTTTCTAGTTACCAACTTGGCATGAATAAAGTTCACTAATCCTTTTGCCTAGATTTGTTGTTTATTTGGCTATGAAAGGTGGAAGAGCTTATCTATAAAAAGTGCCATTTTCTATAAAGGAAAAGTGTAAAAATGTCTATTCGGGTGTTTACATTCGGCAAATGATAAAAAAAAAATATTTACTGTTTTTTTTGCAGTAGAAATGTGTGCTAGAAAATGCCAGTCATCACTTAAAAATGTCCCATATCTCCGAAATTACTTCAGATCACTAAAAATTTCATTTGTATTTCTTATTCAGGAGACCAAACCACGTAGGTTCCAACTTTTTTTTTTTTTTTGATAGCTTGTAGTAAACGGAATATTACCTTCCTGCCGATGTGATGGAGTCGGACTCCGCCTTAAAATGTATGAAACGTGACCTAACTTATTAGTTTTGTCTTATGAACACGAATCCGAAGAAAATTCTAAAGGGTCTCAATTACTTTATGAGTTGTTAGTCCGGTCAATTTATTCAAGGTTACAATAATTCGCAAAGAACTGATAATCGGTACGAGTGTTTCGGGAACCCCATTAATAATGACTTGTGAAACGTTCCCTTCGTCCCAACATCGGAAAAAAAATTATTTGAGGTCAAAATTCGGAAAAAAGGTTTTTTGCATTTCTCAGCTAAACAGTAAGCTTTACTACAAAAATAGGTTTAACAAAAATTGTAGATCATGCAATTACCTATAAAAATTGTCTTCGCACTTTTTTTTTCTAAAAATTATCATTTCTTAGTTATAGCGATTCAAACGGTTGAAAAAATTGCATTTTTCATAATAGGTACACGCCTACCGTGAGTTAGTGTACTTGGGCGTTTTTTACGTAATTTCTCCGATATGCCTCTTCCACGATCTATTGTGGTCCTGTTGAATCAAAGATTATTGAATGGAATAAAAATGGGTTCTATTGAAAATAACAAAGGCGCTGTAAATTATGAATAATTGGACGAAATTATTTGTCTGATGGAACTGCCCGCCTTTTCTTCTTCTTCTTGCTGGGTACAAATGAATTGTTCTCAGAGCGATTTATCAGATGTCTCCTTGCTGATATCGTGAAAACCCTCTTCTAATGGCAATTCAACTTTGATGGAGCAAGATTGGCCTTGACAACTGATACATGCTAATGAACGAAACAATCCAACTTATTTGCAGCCACCTTTAGCATTACAACTAGGCTAATATTTGTGCATACTAATTTTAAATGTTCTTAATTTATTCAATAATTTTCTGAAATAACTTGCTCCAAAAAATAAGTTAGTGACTCTGGATTTCGACTACTAACGTCTTCAAACATACTACTGCATCTTTCAGGATTCTTGATAGATCTACCCTTTCATTTGATGATTCTTCTTACGAAGCTTGATTTACAATATAATTTTTTTCCATACCTCAATTGTAATCGTATCTTATTAGTTCTGTCACCTATAGTTGAATTTTTTAAAATATTATTTAATTCGCCTCAAGTCGGTCTCAAGAAAGCATTATAACAGTAATTATGATACTTAGCTTCGGCAGAAACTAAATCTTATTCGAACCCGATTCAAGCAGAAACAGCCACGAACAACAGTAACAGTTCCACTTCTAATCAAAGGTTTGATGCAAATGAAGCAAAATTCCAAATAATTTTTTTTTCAACTAAAAACTGCACGAACTTTGTTAAGGAACACTTCTGGGACGTGGGTCTTTGATCGAACGCAGTAAAACTTTTTGATTCCGGTCGGTTTCTCTTTTAATATAAGGCAGAAAAGCTCTACTTCGTGGTGTTGTATCAGGTTATTGTAGTCATTTCGGAGCAATTTTGCAATTTCTTGCCGGGTGTAGGTATATATTAATTTGCAATGTGTGATTGAGTTGCTGTAGCTCTGATTTTAGATGAACCGGCTAACAGATGCGTTGCGCTCTGGTGTTTAAAGTTTTTAGAAGTGCACGTTTTCGCAATGGTTGATAGTTTGAGTCTTTGTGTAGATATATGTCTGTGTGTATTTGTTTTCGGTGAATTTTGTGATCCATCATATGTCTACGGGAAGGGTGCCCATGACATCCAGTTCCACAATACAGAAGTACTCTCAACCACAAGACACCACCATGCTCGCCCCAATAGAGAAGCAATAGAAATATACAAACACAGGAATACTTTCAATTTAGAAAAGAGGAGTCACTGAAACTGAAAAAAACGTGGTATCTAGCATTAAAAAACACCAAAGCAAAACCATCAAATAACACCACTGTAGGAACCCAAGATAATTTGAGCAAGACCGTAATAAGGCAGATAGAAAAGGTTAACATCTATTCTGGACAGAAAACAAAACCAAATCAAAAGGTGAAGCGATCACAGTCCCAAAGCCCGAAAACCATTTTTCTTTATCGACTTAAAATTAAGTGTTCTATTACCAAACTTCAATCAGTATATAAATATCGAATGTTTGTTCTAAATTTCGTAACTCAGTTTTTACCAACTTCTGAGTGTTTGCTTAAACTTGAAAAACTCTGACGATTTGACAGATACAAATATTCATGCCAATTTTATATTTCCACGGTTGAATAAATATTGGGTACATACATGTACCTATTGATAAATACAATGAAATATTTTTTTTTATTTGTCTTGTAAGTTAAGTGGAAGAGCGCGGCTTCTGAAATTGGGTATTTATATATCTAATTGAAGAAGTGCGAACTTTGCCTTTGCTTTGCAGCCACCTGAGTTTGTAATATATTGATATATAACATATATCTACATCTGTATAACTGAATATATACATAGAATGTAATAAGGTGTTGAAGCAATAAAAGCCATGTTTTTTTTTCCCGTTAGGAATTTCTCAGACAGGCCTTTTCACCGGAGCTCCGATACTTCCGGAGGGCACGCTGGATCATTCATCCCAATAACCACTCCCCACGCCGTGGGGTAAGTGACTATTGGGTCCGAGAATCATGTGCCCTGAGCAGGCGGATTGAACCAAGAATTACGGCCTTCTGCATTCGTCCGGCTAAGATATCTGCCATATCACGGCAAGCCGGTATGATTTTTAAGTTTGAGAGCAGTGTGTCCATCATTCCACCAAGGACCCCTATTATCAGAACCACCATTTTGACAGAATGGTTTGGATAAAGCCTGCAGAGTTCAAAGAGTATATCTCGATATTTAGTCCGTTTTTCCTCCTCTTTTCGGACGATGTTCGTTTCTCCAGGAGCTGAAAACTCAGTGACGAAAATCGTTCTACTTTGATGGTCGAGGAGGACTACATCAGGCTTATTAAAGCCATATTATTTTTTTTATTTTTATTTTTTTCATACGGAATGTACCAGTCAGGCCCTGCCCCCGGGGCTCAGATACTACCGGAGGGCGCGCTGGTGTATCATTAACCCCAGCAAACACTCCCCACGTCCGTGGGGTGAGTGATCACTGGGTCCGAGAATCATGTGCCCTGAGTAAACGGAGTGAACCATGAATAACGGCCTTCTGCATTCTTCCGGCTAGGTTTTCTGCCGCATCACGGCATGCCGGTATGATTTTCAGATTTGAGAGCAGCGTGTCCATCATTCCACCAAGGACCCCTATATCAGAAGCACCATCGTGACAGAATGGTTTGGATAAAGCCTGCGGAGTTCAAAGAGAAGATCTCGATATTTAGTCCATTTTTCCTCCTCTTTTCGGGCAATGTTCGTTTCGCCTGGAGCTGAAAACTCAATGACGAAAATCGTCCTACTTTGATGGTCGAGGAGGACTATATCAGGCTTATTGGCTTGTATTTGCCTGAGGGTGGGGAATGAGTAGTTCCAATATATTCGGCACTTCTCATTCTCCACAACGGACTCAATATCCCCCGGAGCATAAGGCGACAGCGGTGTCTCGTCTATACCGTACGAGTGTCGTAGATGGTAGTACAACACTCGCAATGCCCCGTTATGCTTGTGGATATAGGCTGAGATCGCAGGAGCTGGACAAGCTGACAGCAAATGCATTATGGTCTCAGCTGCCCCACGACACTTTCTGCATCTAGTGTCAGGGACCTCTATACCCATCACGCGACTGCGATAGACGAGGTTGTTGAAGACACCATCCTGGCAGGCCATTATGAATCCCTCGGTTTCCGACTTCAGCCCACTTGACCTGAGAAAAGGGAAGGTCAGGAACAGACGATTTAGGATGCAAGCTCCTATAAAGGTGCATCATTTTGCGAGTTTTTACGTCGAGTTGTCGCAGCTCTTCCTGAGTTCATTTCATTACTCCAAAGGAGTAAAGTAGAATCGGAACGGCAAGCATATTAGTCGCAGCAACTTTGTTCTCCCCCAACAGTTCTGAAGACCAGATCTGTCGGAGTTTGTGATGATATTTGCCGCGGAGAGAGTTTTTAACGGTAGCTACCTCTTGGGTATGGCGTTGTTCCACCCCTAGAGGTATACGTCTCTCCGGCATCCAGATAATGTAGGATGCTTCCGTCTACGAGCTGAACGTCTTCTCCGTATTCCTCGCATCGTCCTCTTTTGACATTACCCGTGGTACATTTGTCGATACCAAACTCCATGCTGATAGCATGCGTGTACTCTTGCACCACCCTTAAAGACTGATAAAGGTCCTTTTCTCCAGAGGCATAAAGTTTAAGGTCATCCATGTAAAACAAATGGGTGACCTTATGCCTCCGGTTGCTGGGGGTGCCGCAGTTGTATCCGCGGGTTTTCCGTAGTGCAACGGACAATGGCAGTAGTGAGATGCAGAGGAGAAGAGGGCTGATGGAGTCTTCCTGAAACACGCCCCTTCTAAAGATAACCTGCTCTGTTTGGACTCTGACTTGACCAGATGTTATGGTGAATCGAGTCCTCCAGAGCGGCATCAGCTGTTCAATGCATCTCACTATTTGATCGGGTACCGCAAGGCATCTGAGCAAATGCATGATGAGTTCATGCGATGTTGAATCAAATGCCTTGCGATAATCGATCCAGGCCATTGAAAGGTTACGCTTGTACTGCACGGAGTTCTGCGTGATGCATCTGTCGATCAGCAGGTTCTCCTTGCAGCCAGCGACCTCCTTCTTTGACCCTCTTTGATCATATATCCGTTCATACACCGGCTCAACTGCGGAGAGTATTCGCATGTATGAAATGCGGGTAAACATCCTATAACATGCGTTCAAGCATGTTATCGGTCTGTAGTTCTTCGGATCAGACAAATCTCCGTTTTTGGGGATTAGCACGGTTCGCCCCTCGACAAACCAATCCGGAATCTGTTGCTTCCCACCTAGCCATGAGTTGAAAACTCTTGCCAGATGGTGGTGGGTACTTGGAAATTTTTTCCACCAATAGTTATCAAGGCCATCAGGACCTGGAGCAGCAAAATTCTTCGAGCCTTTGAGGTCCCGTCGAACTTCTTCCATGGCTATCGGATTGCCCAGTTCATTGAGCTCAGGCTGACGAAGCCTCGTGCAGAAAGCTTCGAACTGCTAGGGCTGGAGTATCTACGTTGAGTGGTTGCGGAAATTCGTAATAATTCCAAATGGTTTCTACCCGATCAGCCGCCGGCGGGTTATCCACATATTATTATTATTATTAATCTACTGTGGAAGCATTGATTCATTCTTTAATTTTCAGAAAAAACATACATTCTGAATTGACTGCACTGAAAATTATTTTTAATCAGCTGGTAAATGGTTAACAAGTTTTGGTTGTCCCTTAAATTTTCGAAAGAAAAGATGAGTAGTAGCTGTACCAAATCAATTTCAATATAATAATACATTGTTATGAGAAACATAATGAGGGAACATAATATGAATAAATAAAATGAGAAAATTCCACTAGAATAAACGTAAATGAAATATGTGAAATTATACATCACAGAAGTATGATATTAGCTTGAAATGAGTTTTTTCATAAAGCTATTTTTTTCTGTCCTACCCAATGAAAATGTTTGGGACGTAACACTTTTCAATTTCATTGGAAGGAGGTTGTACTTCTTTATTCAGAATGGAGGATAGACAATTTGTTTAGTACAGGCTGAAATGAAAAGTATTCCAAAGTATGTTCATTTCGATTGAAAACATTGTTATTATTTGTGGATTCCGCAGTAACTTATTGGTTTCTGAATAAAACACTAACTACATATTTCTTTGAGAGCTGTATTGAAAAGTGATTTTTCATTTCTCGAGAAGCCAAAAACAATTTTAGTATTATGAAAAAATTTATTTTGACCAAAAAACGAAAATGAAGACTCTACAGCGGTCTGAAAGAACTAAGGTCTGAGGTAATGAATTTGAACTCACTGATGAGTCACTTGAAAGACATAAATCATTGGTACATGAAGATTTTGAAAGTTTTTGACGTAGTTTTTGGCACACATTTTTTTATTAAGAGTTACTTTTAGCCTTCTCCTTTCCAAACAAGTTCTAGTCTTTGGAAAATGAATGATTTTTTTTCTACTAAAATACATGTTAGATTCAGACAAGATGGTGAATCAGTCAGATGTCAGTTCAATTGAGTTCTGAAAAAGACGCAAAGTTAAAGTGATTGCATGTGTCAAGTGTTATATTTGCTCAAGATTCTTTCATCCTAGTTGTGCAAAGACCATGCATCTACAGGTTTCAGGTGAAAAAGTCATACCGGGTGGCTACGGAAGTATTGCCTACGGAATATCTCAGTTATTGTATGAAGTAGGTTTGTGAAATTTGAAGCGTCGATATAATGACATAAGAGCTAGAATTTGAGCATATTGACATGTCGAAGTTAACTTCCGGTCTGACCGGAAGTAACATCAACTTTCTTATTTTAAATGGAAACCCTATTTTTTTTTTTTCGCTTTATTCAGCATTCAATTTCCTTTCTAATGACATATCACAAGTTGGTATCTAACCAGAAACTAGATCAGAAAAAAATTATTATTGAAATTCACCGAGTAGGCCGTGGAAGCAAAATGAAAGCCAAAAATTGAAAAGTTGGCTATGGAAACCATACGTCACTTGATAACAGTTGCTACTACTGTGATATTATATTTTCATTCGTCGGTGTTATAAAAAGCCGCCAAAAAAAATATTGGAAAAATTGGGAAAAAGACAATATCCTGTAGGTCCATAACTTAAATAGGAACATACAACTTTTTCTTGCCTGTCCTATTCAGCATAACCATTCCTTTCTAATGATATAATAGATAGTAATTTTTTGAAATGAAATACCAAAAAATCCAATTATTATTCTTCAAATAACAAAACAGATTATCGCCATACGCAAAAATAACATTAAAAATAATGTGGAATGATAAATTATATCTTGTAGGTTCTAGGTTAAATAGGAACATAAACGTACTTGGTCTGTGCCATCTTCCATATATATTCTAATATCTACCTATGGACGATGTTTGTGCTATTCAGAATAATCATTCCATTGCAATAATCATTCGAACCAAAATATTAACAAGTAGGCTGTATTATGGAATGAAACAAAAAAGAATCGAGAGCTCTCACGAACGCTGCTATCTATATTATTTTGACGTTCGAAGTAGTGTTTTTGATTCTGCCATTTTAAAAGGGTTTGGAAATCGAAATCAGTTAGTGGAATATTCAAAAACTGCCCCGTTATTCACGAACCGAACAAATTGGCATGCTTCTCATTTATGGTGAATGTTTAAAAAATTCTTATGCCGCTGAACGATTGTATTTAGAGCGATATCCAGGGAGGCAGCGACCGTCAAGAATGTATTTCCAGTGGCTTGAAGAAAAATTAAGAACTGAGCCTGATGTTCACGAAGACCAAGAAGCATTTGTTATTAATAAGGAAACTGAAATTAATGTTTTAGCTTTAGTACAATATGATAGCACAATTTCCTCAAGGCAGATTGGCGCCGAATTAGCTATAAGTAAGGACTCTGCTAGGAAAATTTTGAAAAAACATCGTTTTAAATCCTTCAAGTATCAGTTGCATCAACATTTGTATGAAAATGACGGTGAAAGGCGCCTGGAATATTGTAATTGGTTTCTTCGACAAAATGCTGAGAATCGCCTATTTAACTATTATAACTTTTTTACGGACGAGTCAAGATTTACCAACAATGGATTATTTAACAGGAATAATACAAGGTAGGTACTGTACTTTATCTGGATTATTGTCGATAGTCGAAGTGTAAAGTGCTAAAAGTGTGAACGGTCTTTTGTTTCAGGTACTGGGCGATAGAAAACGAGCACCGGATTCGACAAGGTGGCTTCCAGGAGAGATTTGGTGTGAATGTTTGGGCAGGAATAGTTGGAACTCATATGGTTGGCCCCTTTCTTTTTCAAGGCCAACTAACCGGAGAGAGATACTTTAATTTTTTAACGAATGAAATTTCGGAATTCATTAACAACCTACCAGCGGAAATAACTGAGAGAATGTACTTCCAGCAAGATGGCGTCCCTCCGCATAATTCAAGAATAGCGAGAAATTATCTTCAAAATCGCTTTCAAGAGAGACTTATAACAACCCATGGTCCAGTCAGGTGGCCACCAAGGTCACCTGATCTTACTCCGTGCGACTTTTTTCTATGGGGGCATCTTAAAAATAGGGTGTATTTCATACAGCCTACAACTCTACATGAGCTAGAAGTAAAAATTCGTAGAGCTTTCCAAGATATCACGCTCCAAATGTTGAGAATCTTTTTACATGAAAATATCACCAGAGTCAATAAATGTATTGACGCTGAGGGAATGCATTTCGAACATTTGTTTTGAATTTATTTTATCTTTAATCCTATCAATTTGATTTTTTTTTTGATAAATCTGTTTTTTTGTTATTTGAATAATAATAATTGGATTTTTTGGTATTTCATTTCAAAAAATTACTTTTTATTATATCATTAGAAAGGAATGGTTATGCTGAATAGTACAGGCAAGAAAAAGTTGTATGTTCCTATTTAAGTTATGGACCTACAGAGTATTGTTTTTTCCCCAATTTTTCCAATATTTATTTTGGTGGCTTTTTATAACGCCGACGAATGAAAATAAAATATCACAGTAGTAGCAACTGTTATCAAGTGACGTATGGTTTACATAGCCATCTTTTCAATTTTTGGCTTTCATTTTGCTTCCACTGCCTACTCAGTGAATTTCAATAATAATTTTTTTCTGATCTAGTTTCTGGTTAGATACCAACTTGTGATATGTCATTAGAAAGGGAATTGAATGATGAATAAAGCGAAAAGAAAAAAAAATAGGGTTTCCATTTAAAATAAGAAAGTTGATGTTACTTCCGGTCAGACCGGAAGTTAACTTCGACATGTCAATATGCTCAAATTCTAGCTCTTATGTCATCATATCGACGCTCCAAATTTCACAAACCTACTTCATACAATAACTGAGATATTCCGTAGGCAATACTTCCGTAGCCACCCGGTATATTGTAAAAAAACGAAAAAAGTGTCAAATCATTTTTTTGACGCCTTCGAAACGATGGCTGCCTTTAATGGCAATAAAATTGACGTTCGCACATTCAATTATATTATTAAACAAAGAAATTTGAATAAATACAAATACTAAAATCTACCACTGTAAAAAGTGACGAACAAACAAAAAAGATGGCCATAGTGAAAAAAACCACAATGCCCAGCTCGAAACCTTCGAGTAGCAACGGAGACAGAAGCACCAAAACGGATAACTAGATCGAATTCTGAGATGAAGGTAAACGAAGAGTCTAGTGAAAAGGTGAGAGCTCCAAAAATGAGTGAAATAGCGATTTCAGGGGCAATCTTGGAGGCAGAAACACGGTTAATGTACAGTGAGTTGATTAATTTGGAGTAAAATTCCTCAGCTACATCACATGAGCCAAATCCGAACAAGCTGTGAGTAAAACGATACTAGAAATGAGATGATATTAGTTCAACGACGAAAAAAAAAGCAGACGTCCAAATATGATAGTTGGGGACGATGCAACAAATTCAGAGGTAAAAGGTATTGAACGTGCTATATCTGCACGTTTACAACATGCATCCCGAGACAACGAAAGAAAATTTAAATACATTTTTATCCAAACAGTTTCCAAACGATAACATTAACATTTCCGTTATTTTGCTATTGATTGGTAATAGCAAAATAACAGAAATGGCGAATAACGGTAACG
This sequence comes from Chrysolina americana, assembly GCA_958502065.1. Classification (NCBI taxonomy): domain Eukaryota; kingdom Metazoa; phylum Arthropoda; class Insecta; order Coleoptera; family Chrysomelidae; genus Chrysolina; species Chrysolina americana. The sequence continues at coordinate 73,713,383 of OY293411.1, forward strand.
TTATTTTTAATGGAAGTGATACAGCATAGGGCTGATAGTTACGAGTTTTACCTGTCACTTTGACATTTTCAGTAGAGACTGTGGCATTAGCAGTATTCCCTTTCTTTGTAATCATGTATGAAATGTATGTCGTTTTTAATTTTCACTGACTTGTGCGTAAGTAAATAGAAACCACATCTCCTTCACTGTAAACAGTTTATTCGCAAATATATATCGTATGAGAGTCACAAAAAATGTCGCAATTAACTAGTTAACAATCCAGAATGATTGTGTAATATTTATCTAGACTTGAACGATTTGCAGCCAGAAGGGCACTTTCTAGAGATAATTTTAATTTATGTTATAGTTAATAAAGTGTCATGTAATACTAATAATTGATTTTTTATTCACATACTGAATATACTTATGAGAATTTGCATACTTTATCATAAGGTAACACTTATAGATTATACGGCAATATATTTTCCATCTATTGGTTGTAGCGGATGAAATATTGACATGAAATATTCATCAGGTGACTGCCTCTCGCTCGCTTGTGGTCATTGGACAATGTACTGGAAAAATTAAATTTTCGAATCTAACCATATAATTGTGAAATGTGTCTTTCACATTCTATATTAAATAATGGAGACGAGTCGTGAGAAAATTAGTTGATTGTTTCGGGTATGAAAATTCTTACCTTATTCACTACAAAAAAAAATGGAATAATAATAATTGGTGATATCTATAGGAGCGATGAGGTGCTAAACTTTTAAAACTTAACGATTAATATTTTCCACAGAAGAGTATATGTACCCATGTCAGATAATACAGAATTTCGTGCGCACTTTTTTTAAGGGCTAAGTTCCGAAGCGTTGTGGGAAATTTCGATGGTAGCTAATTACAGGGCAAAGCAAAATGTGTCGCTTTGATTGATTTTTCCTCATATCATGATAATCGTTGTCCCCAGCGAAGATATCTTCATAAACAAAATCGAAGGTCACAATATTTGACATTGGAAATTTTGTATTCGTTTTTCTCCTATACTCACCATCACTTCACGTTTTTGAACAAACACATACAGTCTCGTACCTTCTATACACGGTTATAGTAAGAGCAAAAGTGGTAGGAAACGAAGTTGTCGTACAGGAAATTATCTTCAACAACATTGTTTAGAGACTTATATAGCTATTAGCAAAATTCCTTACACTACTTTCTGACAATATTTTTTTCTGTCCTAACGACGAACAGATTAACATACCTACATTATTGAAAATACGTAGGACATTGATGCTATCAATATCTGACGCGCTCGAGTATGTCCATGCAACAGTTTTTTTTTACAAATTTGAAAATCTATAGCCACTTCCCCCACCGATGAACAGGTATACATTACATAAAATTTTTTCTTCTTATCATCTAAGCTTTGCAACCCAATAGGTCTCTATGACGCTCGAGTAAATCCACATTTAGCATCGTGGGCTCCCCAACTATTAGTTGACCTACCCTACTAAGACAATTTGAATCAGTTTTCGATATAAATTGCGACACATTCAACTTTTCATCAATTTTAATCGCATATTCTGAGCATTTTGAGATAGCCCGATTTTAAGACTTTAGCCTTTTTTGCAGTATCGTATATCCTTCACAACTCATTTAAATTGTTTCATAAATTTAGGTCAGTTATAGCTGAATCAACCCAAACCATACCTATAATTAGCAATCGTCATGAACATCATCTTAAAAATGTAATGTAAATTTTTTTATGACATAAGACCAACATTCAATTACTCCCAACAACCTTGTATACCTCAACTTTATCGAGATTGCAATAGAAGTATCAAACTAGAAGTGATCGTATATTACTTGGTATAAGCAAGACAGTGATAGATTGCTAATAGAGTTTAATTATAATAATTATTGTTACACTTAACAATGTATTAAGTGTGTAGAGTGAATATTAAATTGTTTATGGTTTGAAAACAACGAGGCACTTCGAATGTTTGGACTGCAATAATTTGAAATATAAATTACAATAGTTTAGAGATTAGAATGGTCATACCTTACATAATCCTGGATGATTACTAACACTTCCACAGTAAAAGTATGAGCCAAAACCCGTTCTTCCAATTTATCTCCGCAAAAATATTGCCAAAACTAGTTTTCATTAGAGATTCACGTTGTATTGTATTGACCTCATTTAATTCCCTAGTTCTGAACATAACCTAATTTCCCAATTTTTACTTCAACAGTTATTATCGGGTGGTTACTTTTCTTAATATTTTATCAAGTCAACTAAATTTATTTGGTAGAGGAGAGTTTTTCAATCAAATTTCTTCATTCGCTTTCATTTTGTGTATATACTTATTTGCAATTCTTGATTATTGCATCAAAATTTCTTCATTAATTCATTCACATAGGCCGTGGTGGCATGCGGGTTAAGCGCTCACGTCTTAATCCAATCATCCGTGGTTGCATGGGTTCGAACGACAGCTTCGTCACCGGTCTCGTGTATGGCATCACATGTTTAAAATGGTATTGGCTATGTTTTTCCTAGCTCGCAGCACAAGTCTTTCGTAGACTTCTGAGGGTTGTTCGAAAGGGTATAGCCGGTTGACGCGGATATAACAAGTTTAACAACAATTCAATATACTTTTCATAGTAGGTATCCTTGACATTCAATATCATTATTGTCGTCTTCAAATTCACATTCATTATTCACAGCCACACTCCTTACAGATAAAATATTTCTTTCGGTAGCTTTTTCCTCTTCACTGAAATCTTCAAACCCGATCCAATTTTTAACGATCTCTTAATCTACTTCCTTCCTCATAATTGTTGATCTTAAAGTTTGATTGATCTGTACCAATTATAACGTCAAAATTCATGTTCTGAATAATTTATTATTTGTTTTTGAATTTGAATTTTCATTTTATTGACTTCATCTAATTGTTTACATTTACCTCAATCCATTTTGTCTCAGGAGAGTTCACTTCCTCGTTCTGATTATTGTGCAAATTACTTTCTTTGAACAGTGAAGATACTGATCCTGTATTAATACCATGAATAGTTTCACCACATTTTTTCAGCTATAAACCTATTTTGGATGTTCATAATTGGAATTGTGCAACTTTTTTCATGTATATTCCTAGCACAATATGAAGCTGATTACTTTGATAATTAATTTTTTTCCACTCACATAACCGAAATGGCATTTAGAGTACGGGCACTAGAGCGAATATTGTATATTATATTATTATTTGTGTGGAAAGTAACCCATTTTACACGAGTGGGAGTTAGCTCTTTCCTCCTCCACCAATAAAGAAGGAAGATTTTTAGCTCGGAATTTTCTGCTCCAGCCAAAACGAATATCTCCCAAAAGGAGAAGAAATATCGGAGAAAAAACATCAAGATTCACTCTTCAAATTCTGCAGGACCTACCTAGACCATACTTTTGAAATGGTGGTTCTAATCAGAGGGGTCCTTGGTAAAATGATGTTCTCAATTAATCTGAAAATTTCACCGCCTTACTGCAAGACGGTGGAAATCATAGCCGAACGAATGCAGACAACCGTCATCCTTGGTTCACCTCTTGTTCTTGTCATATAGTTACCATGAGTTTGTAAGGGGCGTGTCATATAGTTACCATGAATGAATATACGAACCAGGATGTAAAGGTGGTTGGTAACACTGGCAAAGTCAGTCAATAAAGAGAGTGTTAAATGGTGGCTCTATTTATTATCGACTCAACACAATTAAAATATTACAGTTCTTGGACCCAATAACCATTCTCACTATAAGGATTTGGAAAATAAGTACTTTGTTGAATGACACCAGCGCGCCCTGTGAATGAATTGGAACTTTAGAAGGGTTTCACTTGGATAGTCTCAATAGAAAAAAATAAAGTTTTCCTACAGCTGAAACGTAAATACGCCACCAAAAATCAGTAAGTCGTCCCGGAGTGCCACGGCAAATAATAATAATAGCCGTCCTATACCCGCACATGCTATGCCTTTGGTTACAATCTATGGAGGATATATTACTATTATTGTTAGTATAATATCAGTCAAGGAAAGGTTAATAGCGTCTTCCAGTAATTGCGAATGAATTTCGCCAGTAAAATTAACAGGTAGAAAAAAAGATCAACCATTCGGTCACCACAAAAGCAAGCCCGTACATTACATTTCTTCGGTTGCAGTGTATGCTGACGAATCGCGTCAAATGTCCATTTAAAAGAAAGTATTTGTCGAAAAAACCAGTATTTAAAAGGAACTGTGGATGGTTCCTTGCTCGCTCCCCCCTTACTGCGCAAAATTGCTACGGTGGTCGAAATCATCATCAGGAGCCCAAGTAGCACACTCATATTAGGAAAATATTGGTACAATATTATGAAAATATTGGCCAAATATTCGAATGCAATATTTGCCAGAAAAAAATGTGAACATTCGGCGATGTTGGTCCAATATCTCTTGTGCAATATTGCCAAAATATTCTAAAAATCGATATTTTTAAAAATTATTCAACCAATATTGACCCATTATTACAATGCCAATATATATTCAAAATCGGTCGAGCCATTATTCACCCAATATTGTTAATATGACATCGTATTTCCAATATTCATCCATATTGGATCAATATTATTTTTACATTAACAATATATCCATATTGGCCCAATATGAAGTCAAGATTCAGCCAATATGAGGTGCTACCTGGGGGTTGCCGGTAGCTCAGCAGTTTAGATATTTGGGCGTGGAATAGGACAGAGGTTCGAGGCCTCAGTACGCGGAAATCTTTTTTCTCGAGTACATCGGTTTCTTTAGGCGACCACATACTTTGTTGTGAAGCAAGGGTGATTTGAGTTGCCTAGGTGCCAATTCCGACGTCTGGTGCTTGGTTGGAGTAGTGCTGTAGGTTTTCCGGATCTTCCTACAGCTGAAAAGGGAATATACCACCAAAAATCAGTATCTCGCCCGGAGCACTACGGCAAATAATAAAAATGGCCGTCCTCGACCCACACAGTCTATGCCTTTGGGTACACTCTATAAGTGTTTACGAGGGACTATTATTTTAATAATTGTAATTATTAAGTTCCTGGATAGAAGGTATTTTATATTGATGGAAAGAGGGGGATAACCTTACAAATGGTCCGGTAGCTCTTAATTTTTTATATGTTGTCTAAGATGGTTATTAATAGTCTAAAATACGAGAAGACTAATCCCCACTTCCGCGTCCGTCGCCATACTGAACGACGCGAGAAAAATCGGCAATTACTTCAGACATTCACTTATATCTTCGTTTCGGTAAATTTTAGCAATCAGAATTTGGGTTTTTTCCATAGGACTGATAGTTACGGAGATATACATTTTCAAAAAAATTTTAAAATGTTGGTAAAACTTCTAAATTTAGAACGCTGTAATTCAGATCGAGGAAAACAAGTATCAGAATAAAATTTGTAGAATTTTTAATTACCTATAGAATGAATCTACATTTTTTTCATCCAATCCTTGCTTTTTTGTTCATCGTGACTCCACATTTTATCTAAAAAGAAATACTGATTATTTTCTAGTTTTGGTTTGAATTTGGAGTATATACCAATACTTCTTGGGTTTCTTACATGTTACAGCGCAATGCTCATGAGGCGGATAGTATTTCACTTGTATATCTACTGGTGAGAGGGTATGTTCAGTTGGTAAATAGAGAGGAAATAAAAACTTCCAAATTTACACTCAAAAATATATGTATGTATTAAACTGACAAATTCGTTTGGACACGCGGTGCCATCATCTGAGTGACGAATTATAAACTATGTATGCATTTTATGTTCAATTTCAAATAACAATGTACAGCACCAAAATTGCAACGGAAAACATCACAAAAAACAACATTCTGCAGAATCAACAGCAACACCAATGAAGGAGGAACTAGAATTAAAACGAAAAAAGAAAAAGAATAACATAAAAGATATTGGAGTACACAAAAAGTCAAGAAAAATATCTATTCCGTTAATGAACTTATTAAAAAGTACACAACAGACAAATTCTATAGAGGAAAATATAGAAAATAAAGACCTCTGTTGCACTTGTGGTGAATTTGGAGCCAACAATGAAGTTTGTTGGGGCTGTCGTTCATAAGGAGTATGGGCGCATTCTAAGTGCACCGTCACTGAAAAATCGTCAGATTATATTTGCAAAAATGATTTTTGCTAAACATCTTACTGTTTCTTACCTAAAATGTAATGTTTTCGTTCAATAAAATTAGAACCCGATTGATCGATTTTATCCAGTTTTTTTGTTTAACCTCACTCAACAAAAATTATCGTAGTCATGACAAATTTGTTATAGATTTTTTCTGCAAGAATATATTTGCTAGGAATCTGTACTGATTCTCTCAAGTAGTCGATATTCTCCCATGCTCCTCTAAAATTTTCTAATTCGGTTCGTTGTTTATGTTGTTCATAGATGATTTGCCAGCAACTGCCTCATCTGATTGTCTCATGTATGCGGACGACTGCAAAATATTCCGTGAAATAAAAACCCGTAATGACACTATGATATTGCAACATGATCTGAAAGCTTTATACAACTGGACAGTAGAAAACAAACTTCCGTTAAATATACAAAAGTGTTCAATTTTATCTTTCAGTCGCTCACGAAATGCCATTTTGTCAGACTACATGATCGATAGTGAAAATATAAACAGATGCTCTCAGATCATCGACCTTGGAATAAAGTTTGACATATCTCTGAGATTTGATAAGCACATAGAGCACATTACAAGTAAAGCGAGGAGATTGTTGGGTTTTCTCAAAAGGATGTCAAAAGACTTCAGAAACACAGTAACGCTAAAATCTCTCTACTCATCCTTGATTCGCAGTCGTTTGGAATTTGGATCCATAATATGGGCACCATCAAAGCTTACTATGAAAAAATCAGTAGAAACAATACAAAACAAATTCATAGCTTATCTATACTATAAAACACATCACACGAATCCAGGACACTCCTCCTATGAACCACATAGAAAAGAGTTTGATTTGATTAAATTAGAATACCGTGCAGAGATTCACAAAATTATGTTCATTTGTAAATTGCTTTCCAATTCCATAAACAGCCCATATCTTCTTTCCGAAATCAAATTCATAGTTCCGTCTCGAATTTTACGACCAAAAAAAGTTTTATTCTTCGTCCCTAGGAGGCCAAACACAATTGACAAATGTTGCTCCCTTTTGAACAAATATATAGATGAACTCGACTTGGACGTCTTCACCTACACCAAGAGTCATCTGAAAAATCGGGTGACAAAATTCCATTTGTAAAAAAAAAGAAAAAAAAAAAGAAAAAAAAAGAGAAAGGAAAAAAGAAAAAAAACAAAAAAAAAAACAAAAAAAGGTACCTCGAAATGTAAAATAACAAAAGAATCTCGACTTGCCCTCATGTAATAATCATGCCAATTTTGTTTTTTTTATTCTTATATTCGTATATCTATGGATTTTGATATTTTTCGTTACCTTTTTTTTTTAAGACATCTCTTGCTCCACCAGACTTCATCCACTATCTTTTCTTCATTTATAGGGGTATGTATGTGTGCGTACAAGTTTGCATTTAATTATATATACATATATGTATTGCTTAATGTATGTATAGGGGTTTGCATGCACTTATAGCTCGTAACTCGTTTAGTTTCTAATTAGGCTTAAGTAAAGGAAATCTTGTAATTAGGACCCACCGGTCCTGTTTGTATTTCTTGTTCAATAAATAAATAAATAAATAAATAAAAATAGTCATGACAAATTTGTTATAGATTTTTTCTGCAAGAATATATTTGCTAGGAATCTGTACTGATTCTCTCAAGTAGTCGATATTCTCCCATGCTCCTCTAAAATTTTCTAATTCGGTTCATTGTATTCAAAACTATTTTGTTCCAGAGTCTGGATGGATTTAGGCTTGGATTTGGGTTGTGTTCTGAAGTTTGTGCCGGTGTTTTCTCAAGAAGTGACTTCTTAAACGTTTTCTATTATTACATGAAACTGAGCAAAATTCAGAGAAAGGGCAAGGAACCGTTTAATCTTTTCTAATATGTTTCAAGAAATTACCAGAAGCTTCTTTGAGATAATGTCCTGTTTGATAACAATTCTGAAGTCTGCTCTTTATGTTTAAAGAAATGTCCAGAAGCTTCTTTGAGATTATGTCCTGTTTGATAACAATTCTGAACTCTGCTGCATTTAACTTGAATGTAGTTTGTATCACACATAATCGATAGTTTTCCATGATTTCTGAATTGGTGGAATTTATACTTATTATAGGATGATACTTCTGAAACATTTTTTGAGTTGTTTTCTATTAACGAACAGATGTTTATCGTACAGGCAAAGAAATTTGCAAATTTGGCAATTGATTACGAATAATGTACTCACGTTGACACTACACTATTTAGAATATTATTTCCCACAATAAGACAGTGTTGTATGCCAAACGCAACTAAAACATAATGGCGTGATCGTAAATGACGTGAAACCTCCTCGAGACTTATCGAATCCTGTATCGCCGGAAGTTTACATTTGCTCCAACTCAGTTCTACATATCATCTCTAAAATTAATATGTAAAGTGTATTTTTAGGATTTCAATTCTGATATTAAATACACTTTCGAATTACTTTTACATTTTATCCGTATTTCGCTAGTATTTCTCAAACATATCGGTAAAATTGAAGAATAAACAGTAATTTCAATGTAATTCATCAAAAATACTGGATTTGGTGTGTACGATGATAATGTACATACAATTTGTGTAAAACCTAAAATAATTAATTATTCTGTGAAACTTATGTAATTTTGGCCCAATTTTTTTCAGTGCAATGCTATTTGAATATTTTGGGGTGATTCTCACCCTCGCTTGGGGGTGACAGTGGCGGAGTTAATAATACTTGAAAAGAATGCCCCCTTCAATCAAAAATCGATGGATCTGAGAGTTTTCATGAAATGTTGACGCAGTTCCTGAAGGTGGCTGTTTCGTTTTCAGTTGTCTACCCTATATATCCCATCTCTCTCATTCTCACCCATTTGACATATTTGGTATCTAATCAGCCGATTGATATTAATAAAATATTTTATTGAAATTATCCACAAGCATTCCTCGTCATGAGCGAGAGAATGACACTGAAACCATCGATGTTATAGCCTCGGGATTATTTATGTCCATGCTGTTCTATGCAAAAGTAATCCGTATTCAGCAATCACCCTGTTTATTTTAACGGAATTGCTTTCTAACGGGCGGGGTCGGCCTACGCAACAAACAAGCTACTTTTTTTGTTCACTCGCTTTGCTACCATTGTGAAGTGCTACCATTTCATACAATAGCCTTCACATCGATTGCGTATCGAAGTTTTTATATCTTTGTTTTGTAATAGTATTTGTTAAATCTTATCAGTCAGTGGAAAGTCTTTACAGTCACTGAAGGACCTTTTTTGAACGCAATATAATAATTTCCATCGGACAGAAAACCGTTCCTAATAGACACATGGAATGGCTAATTGAAATGTTCTTTATACAGGATATGATATGAAAGATGACAGTGAAAGTGAATCAGGAAGATTTATGCCGGATTTACACATATGTCTGTTCTTAGTGTATTTTTGTTTGTTGAATTCTCATGACAACTGCATTAATGTCGCTACCGCACTATTGGATGGAGAAATTGTCATATCATTAGTTGAATTTACCGATCAGTTTTCAACCAGTTTTATTGTTTCTTTGCTTGTCGGAACATAATTATTCAATGAGAAGCGCTAAGCCATGTTAAATGTTGCTCAATCAGAAATTTTTTCTTACGATATTTCAGTGGCTGACGTTTCAGTCAGTATCATACAGCAGACGGCCTAGTTGGAACCATTACAAACAAAAAAAAAAATTGTTTATGAAAAATCCGGGGGTGGAACCCAAAATAACATTGATATAGAAAAATATTTTTTTGTTGTTATTTTGGAAATAATGAAGTTTATGAAGAAATATTTGAATAGGGTTGAAGATCATTTAATTCTCTACAAGAATGATTCCTATTAAGTCCTTACAAAATGCACGCGTTTTCGCAGAAAACGTGATTGAACGCCGACATAAAATTTCAGGCTCGCGTTTTCCCGTCGGAAGTTCCGGCGGGTCCAAACGTTTAATTTGACATCATTTTACTAAATATTATCTAAGAAGGAAAAATTAAAGTCCATTTTAATCCTGAAGACTTCTACTTTTTCATGCAAATATAACATATTATAGTTATCAGAGTAACTAAAATGTGTTTTTTTACCACGTCACATATTCCTAATACTGTGTTGAACGCGGAGGATGCAAAAATCATAAATATTTTGATTATTCCGGAATAATTGCTTTGATACAGGAACCATCACCCTCTTTGGACTCCACAATGATTTAAGAGTAGTAAGACAGGTCTCACTTCTACACGCCAAAAAAACTAAGTTTTACTCTTGCCTCATTTTTAACTCCTTCAAAATCCCGACATTTCTTATAATAAATGTTGAAAATAATCGCTTATACACATCCTGCATGAAGAATAAAGTATGCAATTATAGGCTTGAGGTTTACACTTTACATTCATGTTGTTGAACATACAAAAACTACTGCTTCAAAAATTCTGAGGCCGTCCAAAAACTAATTTTTTTTTCAAACCATGAATAATTATGTCGAACCGCGGGATTTTCGGAAATCCCAGACTATCCTTAACGAAAGAAAATATATTTTTTCTACAAACGTCAAAATATGACAAGGTTCGCGCATTGACAACAATATGCGAAGTGACCCTTTTTTTCATTTTCCTTCGTTACCATGACACCGTGCGCGAAGTAGTGTACGAAATACTTCGCACACTGCTTGTAAACTATATGAGATTTTTATATTTTTACCTTTATATTCCTCAATCAAGCAAAAATCCAAGAAATACCATTTTATTTTCATAGTTACAGTAATTACTTGATTTGGAAAAACGGTTAAAGCCAGTTCAATACTATTTTTCATGTTAAGCTAAGCATATTACTTATTTTAAAACAATATTTTTTCATGTTTATAAAAAAAATTTGTTTGCATCTCATGCGCGAAATACTTTGGTGATCTCGACTATTTTTTTTACTCGGCTGCGCCTCGTTAAAAAAAATCAGTTCTCGATCACCAAAGTAGCATTTCGCGCACTAGATACAAAAATAACTATTTTCTACAAACGTCAAAAAATGACAAGGTTCGTGCATTGACAACAATATGCGAAGTGACCCTGTTTTTCATTTTCCTTCGTTACCATGACACCGTGCGCGAAGTAGTATGCGAAATACTTACTTCGCACACTGCATGTAAACTATATGGGATTTTTATATTTCAACCTTAATGGTCCTCAATCAAGCAAAAATCCACGAAATCATTTATTCCTTAATGTTTAACAATATTTAAGGCTTTTTAATACTTTTCAAATTTAAAAAATAATGTACACAACCTATTTTATTTTTTATATTGAGCTGAGCATATTATTTATTTTAGCACAATATTTTTTGACGTTTGTAGAAAAAATATTGTTTGCATCTCATGTGCGAAATACTCGGTTGCGCCTCGTTAAAAAAATCAGTTCTCGATCACCAAAGTAGCATTTCACGCACTAGATACAAAAATAACTATATCTGTTCATTTCATTTAAACAACTTGGGCCAGAATCATCTCACCATAATATCTAAGCCAACAATGGACCCACTTCTGGAGCAGTTTTCTCAATATGCTGCCAGTTCAAATCATAAGCTGCATGAATTTTTGGAAAATTTTCCCCAGGGGCATACGAACCGGAAGTTATCCTTTACAGATCTTTAGAGAAGGTAGGTATGCCCTGTGGTTAAACCCTTTATTTTGACCCATCAAATAATGTTATACCATTTGGATACGAATATATTGTGAGCTTACGTTAATTCTGATGAAGTGAGTTTCGGAGTTGAGTTTAGTTTCTTTAGTTAATCAAATATTGAATACTGGAAAATGGAAATTCCAGGAAAATGGAGCGTAAAGGTCTTCCGGGGATTTTCGGGGTTGCCAAGCCCGAATCTGGCACTAACTAGTGCCGTTAATGATCCTTGGTGGCTATTAGACAAGGGTCGATAATTTTTGAAACCAAAAAAAATTACAGTAGGATGAAACTCATTAGAAAAGCAGGGGAATATGATCAAAATGAAAGGAATAATAAATTACGCTCGATCCGAGTTCGGGAAGTGGGAGGGGGTGAGTTTTTAAGGGTAAAAAATTGTTTATCTTGATTTCCGGCAAAACTACAAGTCCTATGGAAAAAAGTTATTTGGCAAAGTTGTAGGTCATAAAGAGATCTAAAACTTTTGTATTTGCAATTTTTTCACATAACCTCAAAATTTAGGTAAAAAAATTCAAAAAACCAAGTTTTTGTTTTTTTATTTATATCTTTAAAAAAAAAAATTTTTCTACGAAATTTGGTGAAAACTTACCTTATTATGTCCCAAATACACTGTAATTTATTTGATTGATAATATTAATTTTTTCGCCTCATTTTAACTTAATATCAAAAAAGCACCCTAATTTTCAATCGAAAATTCTGACGTCAAAATTTCAGCTTTTTTCAAAAAGTTTGGGGGCTTTTTGTTCGTTGAAATATCTACTTTCTGATGGTGTAAAAAAAATATACATTACTATAGGAAATATTCTTAGAAAATGCAAAAAAATTAAAAAACCTCAAATTCGATTTTTTTTTTAAATTACTATGTACAATTTCATCAAAAAAATGTGATTGCTACAATTTTTTTTAGTTAAAAAGTTTATTTATTTTACTCGAATTACATTCATGTCTTAGAAAATCTCATACAAAATAAATATACATGTAAATCGTACTATTGAATTTAGAAACTTAATTCTGATTACGTTAGTCGTTAATTTTTTTTTAAAAAACGTTAATCTTATTATTTATAAATACCTCATCTGAAATTCTAATCAGTTATTCATTAGTTTTTGTCTCTTTGGAGGCATTTCTTCATCGTCAGATTCGACAAATCTTTCCAACTCTAGTTGATCGTCGAAATCTTCAAGACCATCATCTTCGTCTCCAATGTTATTTCCAGTCTGCATTGGTTCTTCATCCACAATTTCATCTGAATCATTTACTTCCTCGTAGATTTTTTCTTCCATATTGGAGCAATTTTCAGAACCATGACAATTAGTGCATAAATTTGTGCATTTTAAACCATGTTTTCGGCAGCCACATTTTAAACTGTTACATCCAGTTTCACAGCTGCAGCAAATAGTTTTGAGCAATACTTCCGTTTCCTTTTCTGTAAATTTGGGCATGATGCCACGCTGATGTTGCTTCCATCCCCAATCTGTTGCTGTCAATTCGTTACCGAACCAAGTTTGAAGCTGATAATATGCTCTGTAACAATGTTGTTCTGCTGCTCCTTCTGTGGGTGGGAGGTTTGCCAAAATGAAGGATGATTTAATTTTTGCCAATTGATATTTTTGAAAACTTAATTGATTCAGTGTAAATTTTTCTCTTTTACATTTATAAATAGATTTGATTAATTGTAATCCATTTTTTTATATTTTCTTTACTTTCATCTTTTTTGTAAAAAACATTGGCCAAATTTGACAAATTTTTTGCGTCTAATATAGAATTAACGATACTTTTCTTTCCTTTTCCGGCAAATCCAGATGTTGTATCGCAACCAGAAAAACAATGCAGAAATGCAACAATATTTTTGAAGGATTCATGTTTGAAACTATTAGACGTGAAAAATAGATCCTTTCCATTTCCAGAGACTGGTTTGAGAAAATAAATGTCATGATTATTTGAATTTAATTGTTTTAAAAGAACCAAAAGAGGTTTTTTCAATTTTTTGCATTTTCTAAGAATATTTCCTATAGTAATGTATATTTTTTTTACACCATCTGAAAGTAGATATTTCAACGAACAAAAAGCCCCCAAACTTTTTGAAAAAAGCTGAAATTTTGACGTCAGAATTTTCGATTGAAAATTAGGGTGCTTTTTTGATATTAAGTTAAAATGAGGCGAAAAAATAAATATTTTCAATCAAATAAATTACAGTGTATTTAGGACATAATAAGGTAAGTTTTCACCAAATTTCGTAGAAAAAATTTTTTTTTTGAAAAAGATATAAATAAAAAACCAAAAACTTGGTTTTTTTAATTTTTCTCCTAAATTTTGAGGTTATGTGAAAAAATTGTGAATACAAAAGTAGATCTTTTCATGACCTACAACTTTGCTATTTAACTTTTTTCCATAGGACTTGTAGTTTTGCCGGAAATTATGATAAACAATTTTTTACCCTTAAAAACTCACCCCCTCCCATTTCCCGAACTCGGATCGACCGTAATTTATTTTTCCTTTCATTTTGATCATATTCCCCTGCTTTTCTAATGGGTTTCATCCTACTGTAATTTTTTTAATTTTTTTACCATTTTTGAAGGATTCGGCCCTGGTCTATATGGGGGTGAAAGGGGATGAATTTGACCGAAAAATAGAACTACTTGGGAACTCAAGTTCGATTGGTTTTTCGGTGTTTTCATGGTCGCTAAGTCCGAATCTGCCGGGGATGATCGAGGGTGACTCTACGGGGGTAAGTTTGATCATAAATTGGAAAACCTAAAAAACTGAGTTTGAAGGGATTCAATACTTCCTTATTTTGTGTAAACAACAAAAAAATCTCAACTATTTTTCTGTTCTAAAATGTCATATAGTAGTATATTATATAACAGGGGACTAAAGTGAATGTTTTAATCCTGCACATGATATGTTATTGCTTGAGGGCTCGGATAGAGCCCGAAGACCAATAATCATATGTAAGGGATAAAATATCACTTTAGTTTTGCAGCATCTTCGCTATTTTTTGCGATTCCCAGTGTAATTTATTTCAACAATAATAAAATTAATCATTTTGATGAGTTATATAAACATGGTACTTGGATTACTCGGTATGAACGTCACACCAACGGTGACAACAACATTTTTCAATTCCCTATCATCTCAATTAATGTTGACATTCAAACGAATCGTAACTTAACAGATTATTAAGAAAATTCATGAAATTACAAATTTTGATAGAGACAAGGCCGCTGATATAACGGAAGAATTAATACTCAAAAATCGAGAAAAATTTACGAACAGTAATATTTAAGGCATTGTTAATTGGTGAATGAGGAAAAAGTGGAAAACTACAATTGAAAGGCTTTGTTGGTTCATTTCAACAAAAAATTAAACAAGTTTTGTGCTTCTACACTCAGTGCTGAGAGCAATGATTAATATCAAGCATAACTCAGACATCACTAGATTTCCCAAACTTATATCCCCCTTGAAAAACAAAAACAGATGTATCGATTTTTGCTGGAAGCCTTAGATGATATATGTGATGATAAATACTTTTGAATTTACAATTTTGCAGGTTGCATTAGTATTTGGTGTTGCCGAAGCCCGTAGAGGCAATGAAATGGTTCAGTTATCAGTAAACAATGTACGTGATATGGGTTCAACCATAACCGTTAATATTAAAAATACAAAAAATAACTTTCGTGGTCACAAATGGCCAAAGTAATCCTGTTATAGATGAAGAATTGTGCAGAAAGTATATAGCGATAAGACCATCGAAATTGAAGCATTCGACATTTTTTGTCTTTTACAAAATAAATACAACAAATATCAAATTGCCCACAGATATAGACACTTTTTTAAAATGACCGGATGCATCCTTGTATAATAAATAATATCGCCAATTTAGTTTCATCAGTTGTAATACTGTGAATATTACTTACAATGTTGATTCAATCGATAAAGATTTATAATGGAATATTTCCTGATTTTTATACTAGTTAATAATACTGTAGCTGCGGTAATGTTCAATTATTAACTTTATGTTCGTATGAATTTGAAATGCAACTTTATCTCTCTATGGATTAAAAGTTACGTTTTAGTCCCTATTATATGAGACTAAGTTTGGCACTTTAGTCCCGAAAGTGTAAATAGTATATTATACAGAGTCCGCCAAAAACTTGGAACCATATGAGAAACTTTTTAACTAATGGTTTCTCAAAAAATTTTATTTTACATAAAAGTTGGTGCATTTGCAAAAGACTAAATATGCGCATAGTCGTTTTTATCAGTGAGTTTTTTCCAATTGAAAGATATTTTCAGTTATTCAGTTTAGTCTGCCAATTACTGACTTCCATAATTACTGAGCAATAGATAAAAATGGAGTCTCTTTTTTACACTTAAATAAAGACGCAAATAACCTGTATTGTCTTCGAGAAGATAGTTCGTAGATGTAAATAATTTTTTCCAATAACATTTTTAGATTTTATTTATAGTAATGCCACTTTACTCCTTAGTGAAATTAGAATATCGGCCGATTCCCGCTTAACCGCACCAACTTTTATGTAGAATGAATTTTTTTCAGAAACTACGCTATTTTTTGCACTTCCCAGTATTACAACTTTCAATATTGATACAATTAATAATTTTGATGAGTTATAAACACGGCACTTGGATTACTCAGTAGGTAACGTTATAGCAACAGTGTCAACAAAATTTTAAATGCAACTTTATCTACCTAGATAATACTTTCCGCACTTATTAGGCAGCTTATTCTTATATTTGTGTTATCTGTGGGAATGGAAGAGTTTAATTTAAGGCAAACATTTCTGTAGTGTACATACCTAGGGGAAAAAGGGGAGATACTGAGGGCCTAATTTGGGAAAATAATTTTGAATTCAAAATCTCGTTGACATTTATCTGTTAATAGGTTACACATTTTAAATGATATTTATTTTTCATGCATCTTGGAGAGATATTGGAAAGATGTAGTTTTTAAAATTAAACGAAACATGCAGAAACTTTTTTGGAGTAACCCAATGAAATTAGTGTGTATTTTAAGGCGGCAAATTTCCAAAGCTTAAAAGTTGTCAATATAGCTTCTTTATTCTATTGTCAATATTTTGAGACCTTACACTATATTGTACGAACTACAGAAAGCGAGATCTAAGGGAAAAAAGGAAAAAACGCGAAACCTCTGAAGGCCATGTTTTTTTTTCGTGATTTTTCAAAGCATTTTACCAAAATATCCCAAGGAAGCTATAAATCAATTTTCAGTCTCTGAGATTTTGCCCCCTTAGGGCCTTTTTGATATTTATACTGGGCTATATATGTAATTCCTATGTAACTCGTTTATTATATGCAATTCATCATTTTCTTCATCATCAACTGAAAATTTCTTCGATACACCAGTTTTACTTTCCGGTACGTTCACTACCATATTGGAATTCCGGTCCTCTATAGGTATGCGTTATCTTCATATTCAAAAGTTCCTGACTTCTGCATCCTCCAAAATAACCTATAATCAAAACAACCTATAACGAAAGAAGGAAATGAATACACACAAAAAGGAAAATAATAAAAAAATCACCTAATGCAATGAATGAATTTCATTAGGAGCGTTCTTTAGAAATCTGATGCCACTTTAGGACATAAAACAGCAGACTTCTTCTGCTTATAACTCTTTACTTTTCCATTTCAAAAAAGTCTCTTCATCATTGAACTTGGTGACATCTCGTATCTCATGTGTGGTCACCATCGATTTGATCATTTAGCCCCTCAGGAATTTGGACTAGGAATATGTTTCTGACTGCAACAAATAAACACAATTACCACCAAATCTACCAAAAAACATAGAAACTTCCTCACCAGTTCTTGAAAATATGCCATAATTACAGTTTCAGTAGCATATTTTGGCATAACATTGTTCCGTGTCAGCCACTACAGATATTCTCTTGCTTATTCAGCTCTTTTCAAAATATTCACAGCTTGATAGCAAAGTTCTTTTTATAAACAAGTAACATAGCAACAACAAAACTCCTATAGTCAACTGTACCCGATTCAAATATAGCGGGAAGGTAATGAATTGGTACATTTTTTATTCCATTTTAAAAATGAACAATATTTCATTAAAATCGGTCAGGAATTAAATTATCTATGTATCGCCAGAGGCCCTCGGGACGCAAACTTGGCCATCGGTAATTGAGGTCCTTATAATTCCCTTGATACATACATAACTATTTCATGTGAGTAATTTCAACTTTGCCCAAAATTTTCTACATATATTATGACGAGGTTTTTTAAAGGATTTTACTTCGCATTTGTCTATGAAGTTATGACCGTCTCAATTAAAATACCTAAAGAAATCACTTTCAATATTATTGAAAGTTAACTTCGTAGTATGATTCGAACATTCAAAAAGTTAAGGTTATTGTGAAATAGATTTAGTGGTATACGTGAAGGACCAATGCTTGAAATATCAGAAGTCCAAGTTGATGCCTTTCAAAAACTGCATCAAATAAACTTGGCGAATGTCATGTATGTTTTCAAGTAATTCTTGCTAGTGAATGGGAGCTTTGAAATTATCAATGAATGCAGGGTATCTTGATATGGATACCCTGAAATTGCACACGTTCCTTCTTTTCATTATGATTATACAGCAGTATCCTTTGTAAGCTGCTACTCAAGCTACCGTTATAATCACATATAATTTGTAGATTCATTACCGTTAAGCCGTATCCACACAATGCCGCTGTACGCCATTTGGCAAGGCCAGTTGGCAAAGACGAATTGGCCATACTAGTTTGTACTACTCTCCACATCGGCGATGGCATTTGGTTGCACAAAAATGTTTAAAGAGGAAGATTCACTAATCGCTTCAGAATCTGTCACTAAAATAATTGACATTGAAGAGAACCCAAACAAACATTTTGGGTACTTTCATGTCTCCAAAGATTAGTCTTTCTCTCTCTCTATTGTTTCTTGGATCAGCTTCCTGTCGGCCCTATTATCCTAAGATTAGTAAATGAAGTATTAAATTTTTATCTCGAATGAATATCTGAGAATGGTTTCGAAAACGTTTCGTAGGAAACTTGGTAATATTTGAAGTTGTTCTGAGTTCGATGGCAGTAACCCCAGGATTCCCAGATAAAGAAAATTTCAGCCATTCGTAAAGTTACGTGTTCAAGCATTTGAAAAAAATTATTTAGAAAATCATGTCGAATATTTGTGATATCAAACCTAGCGTTTCGTAAAATTAAGTTTAAAATAAGAATCCCAAATAATATACTTATACGATTCATATGAAGAAATTTTTTTCTACAATCTTTCACAGATGAATATGTATGAAAACAATATAGCTACAATGCCAAATGATATTTTCAAATGCCCAATTACTGTTAGGGTGCGTTCGGATTTGAGCACGTACGAGCAGAGCAGAACAGCATTCGTTCGCGCTTACGGAAATCTTCTACATCAAAATTCTTTCTGTGGCAAATAAGATCATTCAGTTGTTCGTGAATGCAAAGTTCGTTGATATAATGGCCAACAAAATAGCGGCAGCTGTGGTTATTTTAAATTTAAATTAGTACTCCGGATATTTCACATTCCATATTATTGAAAATTTTCTATATTCATACATAAGCCTCCGGGAAGAAAACATTTTTCCTGCCTGAGAACGAAAATTTTCCACCCTATCAGTTTTTTTTCTTTACATAAGCAAGAGTTTTTTTTGCCTCGTCTGTTTGATTTTGTATAGGAAGATACTTGAAAATTTAATAGAAAATATATATTCATTAAACAACAATACGATATATGACATGAAAAACTTAACGATCTAAATTAATTGTGCAAGAATTTTTATATTTTCGGTATAAAGCCAATGCTGTAACTGAACCATATCGCCACGATCATCAAGGTCTTTAACGACTATTTCAGTTAGTTCTTCGCATCTGCAAGGCCCGCAAATACCGAATAGTAAAGAGATCTGAAAAAAATACAATTTACCAAAGAAATGTATATTTAATAATTCAACCAAGTTTATAAGTTATCCTTCTAAAAAACCCAATGAATAAAGAAATAAAAGAGCTTACTTTCAATTGGAAATAATCTCCATCTGAGGCCTCTGTTAAAAATCTTAATATTTCATCTTTCAAAAGTCAGAGATTTCTTTGGCACGTAACTGCTGGCTTCTCTTTTGAGGAGTTCTATTGATTTTGGACACTTATGTCTTTATTTTCCTCCATGTTTAGTGCTGCTAGTAATATATAGGTATACTATATTTGCTCCATAATGTTGATGGTTTTAATTTTGTTGCTCGCTGCGAAAAAATTTACAAAGGTGGCATCTTCGGGGACTTCTTTTACTCCGCGCTTTTTCAACCTTTTTATGTCACTCTCTCGATTTTTCAGGAGAAAGATGCATTGAAATCAATGTTGCCACTCAAGCGAGATCTTTGGGCAGTTCTTCGATGGAACTCAATTTCGAAAATAAGAACCAACTTGAAAGCGTAAACAGTGTGAAAGTATGACAACTGTTATTGTTGTATTACCAAAAATGTCAGCCATAAAGCATTGTCAACACGATGACGACGCGACGCACCACTTAAACCCATTCAACTTCAATTACCTTGAAAACCGTGAACAATTTTCGTTAAAAAAAATCAGTTCTCGATCATCAAAATAGCATTTCGCGCACTAGATACAAAAATAACTATTTTGACATGGTATTTTTTAATACAACCAGTACTGATGAGCATTTTGATTTTCTATAACTTAAAAAAACGATGTCGATCCGTTTTCGCTGGTTTTGAAGAAATATTTTCGATGGTTTTGAAGAAATATTTTCGATGTTGACATTGCCAATGATATTATTTATAACAATGAATTTCATTTGTGTTATAGTGTCTGGCACGACAATTCAAATTATACTCCCCTTATCTTGTATAGCTTCATCGGCCATATTACATAATTTGTCACATCGGTATGCACCACAAATCACAATTATTGAAGCAACCTATAAAAAAATAAACGATTAGTACCGGTAAACTCATCAATGATTAAAATATACCTCCATCATCAAGAACTGGTCATCTGGTGCTTCGACAATAAACTTATCATTCTCCTCTTTGAAAAAACAATGGCTTTCTTGGTGTTATACCCAGCCCCTAATTTCTTTAAAAATGCTCTTAACTTGGGGTACTTTATAGCTCTATAATATGGGAGGTTGAATGGCCTTCGAGTATTTTAGTAAATACGCCAAAATTATTTCTTCACTAATTTCATTTACTCTTTTTTTCCTCATTCAATTTAGTACAATATCATGAGTATACTCTTTTTATACCAGAAACTTGATCTTTCCGTTAATGGAGACATACAGAAATTTTGCATCTTCCTTTATGTCGTTGGGTATAACATTTTCTCCGTGTTCGTTTAATTTGTCCATTTTCATATATACATTTATTAAACTCAGTATCAAATGCATATAGACGTCTAAATTACAGTCAAAATGTTTTATTATACGTAACTACGGATAAGAATTAAAGGTCTTGAAACAACTACAATAACTGGGTTTGAGTTTTTGATTTGTTACCACCAAATAATAACAATTTATATTTTTATTAATTGGTGGTTTTTATGCTGAAGGTGTTAGAAAACATGAAAACATGGGAATTAGATTGCAATAATATCGCAAGAGTCGTGAAACTTTGACATAGCTTTTAGGTACAACTCACTATAACAGGAAGGGGCTTGGCAAACACCAATTTTATCAATTCAGAGCCTTTGGAGTGCTTCGGGGGTGGAGTCATTGAGAAAGTGCTGTCATTATCATCGACATATTAATATGCCACTACAGTCGAACTATTTTAGAATAGAATAAATAGAATGTAATATTTGCAGAGATTGTTGTTTCACTCACTTAAAGTCTGTTTGTCAATATAATATGAAATTCTATGCAACTTTTTTCAATATCTTACCTTTTTTCTCTACTTTTTACTTCTTCATAGTAATTTTTTTCAATTTGCCCCTATACCATGCAGTGATCACCAGACATACGTCAAAATCGATGTTTAGTTTGTTAGACATGCAAAAACGATATCCTTTAAAAAAATTCTATTACTCTTATAATAAATGTTTTTCCATATGTTACATACTTTATGACGGGCACTGAGTTTTAGTTGGGATAATTACATACCCATGCATCTAATTAAAACCCATTAACCTAAGCCACACCCACTGGATTATGTATAATTACTTTCTTGTATATAATATGTTCATAAACTTATTGTAATCTGAACTTAATTGAGAATGGTGTAAAAGTAATAACCGGCCGCAAAAAATACAATTTCAGTGTAAATTATACAAAAGCTATTTCTTTCATTTTGTATTCCAAACAAAAATCAAGAAAGTCTCGTGAAATATACATAGTGACCTTGGAAAAGAAGAAGTTGGGGTAACTTCCGCTCAAACAGGTGGCTGAAAACAAAGGTCGTCAGTTCCAAGGAACTATTACTCATTACGTAATTCCAGTGAATTCAATTTATTTTTTTCAAAAAAAAATAACAGCTTGCTACATAACTCGTTTGTCACCTGGTAGAAACACAATTATGGAAGTTGAAAAAACAGAAAACTTTCGATGAACAACAAAGTTAACTATTACATGACACGCTACATGAATGTGAAATACATTTTTTCTACAACCACACTCTAAAACATGTTTTTCTGCATAGTTTTACGTTCGCAAACATGATTATTTCTCACAATAATTTCTGTGCCACAAAGTGACATTTCTGTGCCAAAATTTTTCAGTACCTAATTTCTAAGCAATACAGTTTTCGTGACAGCAAGGTGAAAGTATATTTTGAAAATTCTGCATTTCGAAGGGATATTCGATCTGGCAACTTCAAGAATGAATAGACAAAGTCTATTGGTTTATATAATATAAGGGAAATTGTCGTACAAATTCATGATATTTTGAACAAAAATTATAGACATCACTACTGCTGTCTCAAATACCCACGTATACACTATCCACTGCTAGGCAACGGAGCAACACCTATCGAATCATTTGAATGTCAACAAACGTCAAGCATAAAATATTCGTAAAATATTCTTGTCCCGTTATTTTTTAATGAGATTGAACTAAAATGGATAGCGACAGTTCTGAAATTGAAAATACTCCGCCAGAACTAACAGAACAAGTTAATTCATTGTCATTGAATTTACTACCTTCAACTTCAAGAGGAAAATATGAAAATGCATACAAACAGTTTATGGATTGGAAGGAAAAATACAAAACTAAAAGTGTTTCTGAAAATATATTGTTGGCATATTTTGAAGAACTATACAAATCAAGAAAAGCCTCTACTCTCTGGTCGATATATTCAATGCTAAAATCGACTATTAATATTAATCACGGAATTGACATATCAACGTATGCAAAATTACGAGCTTTTTTAAAGAGAAAGTCTGACGGATATTTCGCGAAGAAAGCACAGACTCTGACATCCGAGGAAATAAATATATTTATAAAAGAAGCCCCGGACAATATATACCTCTTAACAAAGGTAATGTTAAGAGAAAAATTTACATATTTGACAATAAAACGTTAATATTTATTATCGTAGGTCGCAATGGTTATCGCAATTAGTGGTGCATGTCGAAGAGGAGAATTATGGAAGCTAAAAGTGAGTGACATAGAAGACCTACATTCAAGTCTAATAATAAAATTACAGGACACAAATACAAAAGTTCCGAGAAGTTTCATAATTACCGGACCCTTTTATAACCTTTGCAGAAAATATATTTCTTTGCGTCCTTCTAATCTTTCTGAAAATCGTTTCTTTTTAAATTATCAAATAGGAAGATGTACACGTCAAGTGGTAGGAATAAACAAATTTGGTAAAATGCTCCAAGAAATAGCAACATTTTTAAAGTTACCGAACCCAAACTTGTATACAGGGCACACATTCCGGCGGACATCGGCAACCATGTTAGCAGACGCAGGAGCTGATCTGTTAACACTGAAACGCCATGGTGGCTGGCGGTCAAATAGCGTAGCCGAAGGTTATGTTGATGACTCTTTGCACTCCAAAATGAACATTTCAAATAAAATAATGCATTCAGTTAACCCTCAAATGTCAAATATAGTGTCAACAAATATGAACCAGATATAACACCCTTCATTATCATCATCATTTTCGCCTTCAACTTCTGTTAAAATTGTAGAAAATTTCGCGAGTAATGCACATTCAATGTCTACATCTAATTTGAATATTACAGAAAATATTTCCAAAACTAACTCTCCCAGAATTTTAATTCAAAATTGTTCCAATTTTACAGTGAATTATAACTACAAATAAATACTTTTTTTAATCATACTAAGAATTAATTTTTGAGTAATTTTTTTGGAATTTGTTTCTCAGTTGCGCTCGTGCCGCAACTTCTTCAAACTCGTGGTAAATTAGCACTTTTCTGCACTTGTTGCACAATATACTATTAAATGTCACTGCTTTCAAATAATTTCATTGTGCATGATGACATTTCATGGTTATCTGACAAATAAGTTTCATGTATGTCTCACCTGTAAATGTTTGGAATTTACTAATCTCTTTTGAAAATGTACTTGAATAAAATTATTACTTTCTGGGTTTTCATGAACCCCCGATTGAAAACAAATTTTTGATCATACTGTGAAACTTCTGATTAAATTGATATTTTCACTTTGGGAGTCATCAAGTATACCAGCTCTGGTGCATATTTGAAGGATTCAGTAATGATACCTTTGAAGATATACAGAAAGATATTGAGCAATATAGTCCTCTGTGATAAGGACTTCAGTCTTTTTCTGTGAGACGTTACATTACCTCCCAATTTGTTTGTGTTTGATGTTCTGTAACACTTAGTTGAATTGAAAATACTTTATTTGAATAGCTTTTATACAAATTTGAAAAAGAATGACAATTCGTACCAAATCAATAAACTCTTTTTTTTATAGTCTATTTTTCATTTGTTCTGTTAGATGACATTTCTCGAGCAATCATAGTCCGTGAGCTAATTTCCAAATTCATGAAAATACAACACCAACATAAATCGCGCCAGCCTTGAAGGAACATGCTTCAAATAATATTCTAGTTAGGCTATAGGCAAAGAACAAATTCTTGATACGGCTCTTTTTATTTCACCATTGATTGTTTTTACATAAACCACGCGACTAACATTGTCTTTTCCGGGATGCAAATGCACAACGCGCCCGAGACACCACTTCATAGGAGGAACATTATCGTCCTTCACTAGCACTAAAGTGGTTTCTTCGATTTTCTGCTGACTCTGCCGCCATTTGCTCCTCTGCTGAAGTTCCGATACATAATCTTTACTCCATCGATCCCAAAAGTGTTGCCGCAACTGTTGTATCCTTTGATAAATTGACAAACGATTATCAGGGATATGTCGAACGTCTGGATCAGGTACACTTGTTAAAGGCTTTCCGAACAAAAAATGTGCAGGGGTTAATGGGTTTAGGTCATTTGGATCACAGGATAGAGGATGCAGAGGTCGGGAATTAAAAATTGCTTCCACTTGAACTAAAACGGAAATGAATTTTTCTTAAGTGAGGTTCGCGCTACCCATGATTCTTCGAAGGTGATGCTTTATACTCTTTACTCCCGCTTCCCATATACCTCCGAAGTGCGGTGAGTTCACAGGGATGAATTTCCAATTAATACCCTCATGAGAGAAAGCGTCTTCAAGTTGATCATTCTTGGAAATCAAAAATTTACCTAATTCAATCAAATCTTTATTGGCACGAACAAAGTTTGACCCATTGTCTGAATAAATTTTGGCGGGTTTACCGCGGCGACCGGCAAATCTGCGCAATGCAAGAATAAATGCTTCACTCGTTAAATCAGACACGTGCTCTATATGAATAGCCTTCGTTGCGAAACACATGAACAAGCAAACGTTACATTTTGATAATTTTGCCCTCTTACGGTCTCTTATTGTGAATGGACTGGAATAATCTACTCCAGTAATAGTAAAAGGAATATCTAAAATCAAACGGTCTCTTGGTAAGTCACAAATGACAGGGTTTGTAGCTTTTGGATTTGTTCTGAAACGGACGCAATTTCTTATAGTTTCTTTCGCCAAATTCCGACCGCCAATTGGCCAAAATCTGTCTCTTATGGAGGCTAACAGACACTGAGGTCCTGCATGAAGTAGTCTTACATGCTCACTAGTGAAAATTGAAATAGTAAGAGGGTGTTTATGGGATAGCAGTAATGGATGTTTTTTATCAAAACTAAAATTGAAATTATTAAGCCTCCCACCTACACGGATTAAGTCATTTTGATCCATAAAAAGATTAAGACTTAAAATTTTGCTCTTCGAATTAACTGTTTGGGCTTTGCTCAAAGATGCATATTCTAAAGGAAATGCCTCTTTTTGTGACATTACCTTCCGATTGCGTTATGTATAGTTGCACTCCACGTTGGTCTTTAGATTTTGAGCAATTCCTTTTGAATCTAAGGATGAATGCTATTATTCGAATTAATTTTGAAACATTTGAATATCTTCCGAAAGGAAAATCATCCTTATTTTAAATTAAAAGGCACGCCTGTTCCTGATCACGCATTTCAGGTAGGTGATTTTTATTTATGTTATCATTTTCTAGCCAAAATGATTCGTCTCTTTTGAGCCAACTCGGTCCCTACCACCACAAGGATTCATTTTTCATTTGATTTGGAAATACCCCCCGTGATAACATGTCAGCAGGGTTATCTTTGGTTGGAACATGGCGCCACTCAAATTTTTCGGTGATACCTTGAATTTCAGAAACGCGATTGCTTATGAGAGTTTTCAATAAATGAGGGCTTGTCCCTATCCAACCTAAGACAATAGTCGAATCAGTCCATAATAAGCATCTAGATGGGATTATTATTGGACAACTTTTTTAATAGCCGAGATAGTACGAGTGCACCACAAAGCTCTAAACATGGCAATGTTTGAGTTTTTATAGGAGCTACTTTAGCTTTCGCACATAATAGATGTACAGATATTTCGGCTTCATTGTTATTGCTTCTGACAAATACACAACCGCCATAGGCACTCTGCGATGCATCTGAAAATCCATGAATCTCTATGGAGCTATAATTGTTACACAAAACTATACGAGGAATATTTAAAGAATTTAAATTGGGTAGGTCCCGTTCCAGACTAAGCCATAATGAATGTAATCTAAACGGAAGTGATTCGTCCCATGATAGTTTTTCTAGCCACAATTTTTTAATGATTATTTTTGCAATAATTGTGCATGGAGACAACAGACCTAGCGGATCGAATATTTGAGATATTTGAGAAAGGATTCGTCTTTTTGTCACACCTTTGAATTCCGAGGAAGTATCTATTTTGTACATCAATCTGTCAGAAGAACAATTCCAATTGCATTTTGATCCTTCCCGAAATCGAGAATGTTCTGTGCTAATTCTGAAGAACTAACCGCTTGTAAAACTTGTGGTTCGTTTGACGTCCATTTTCTAAGTTGAAAACAACCAAGTTTCAATATATTTGAAATAGTTTGACATATATGAGATGCACCTTCAATAGTATTAGATCCTGTTAAAAGGTCATCCACGTAGAAATCGTTTTTTATTACATCAGAAATATGCTTGTCAGTATAATGTTCATCTGCCAGAGCAAAAAGACATCGTATGGCTGAGAAAGAAGATGCAGCTTGTTCGTATGTGACAGTTTTTATAAGATTGAAGCGGTTTTGAAGGATCGTCCCGCCAAATGATGCGCTGCAATGAGTGCTGATTTGGATTTACTAGAATCATACGGTACATTTTATCTGCGAACACAACATAATGATGGACTCTGAATCTGAAAATAATTGACAAAAGCCCATTTTGAATTTTGGGACCCAGCATTTGAAGGTCATTTAAAGAAATACCAGTAGTGCTAGGCGTTAACGCGTCGAACACTACTCTCAGTTTTGTGGTAAGACTATCTGCCTCAATAACGCCGTGATGGGGTATATAATAAATCTCGGAGTTTTGTGTCTAATGATTCAACAACTTCCATGTGATCCATTTCTATGTATTCATTCATGAAACTTATATAATGATCCTTTAGATTTTGATCTCGCTGCAATTTTCGCTCTGTGGCTGAAAATCGTTTAATAGCTTGATCTTTAGATTCGCCAAGATCATTCAATGATCGCTTTAGTGGAAATAATACAACAAATCTACCTTTATTATTCCTTGTAATATTATGTAAGAAATGTAATTCACACTCAATTTCTTCTCGAGAAAAAATAGGTTTTTGGAGACATTCCTCTATTTCCCAAAATTTTGATAATTGCCTTTGTAAGTCGTGGTTTGTGCTAAAATGTCATTTCACATGAGATTGAGTCTTTCCAAAGACTCCGGAAATGACCCATCCAAACCTAGTTTTTTGCATTATGGGTTTGTTAAAACCTGATTCTATTTGACCAACACATAAAGTTTTCCAGAATACGTCTGCACCTAACATTTTGATTTCTTCTGGCTTATTGAAGTTAGGGTCAGCCAGTTTACCTATATTCTTTGGTATATTTAAATCGCACTTATTGATATTCAGGTTCGGCAATTTACTTGTGGTTTTTGGAATGACCAAACAAGTAACCTTTTTATTAAAATTACCATCACAAGATTGCAGGAAAATATTACACTTTTATAGTGTGCCTTGGAACAAGATTGATTCAACCCCGTGACCATTATATCCATTTGATATTTTTCCAAATCTAAAAGCTTAAGCAAATCGCAGGTGATAAAACTAGACTGACTACCGCAATCTAAAAATGTCCTGACTTCAACTGGGTTATTAAATTTGTCAAGTATCTGTACGCATGCTACTTACAAGAGTACCTCATCAATATCATCTGTGGCGGAGAGTACGATTTGATGTCCAACTGTAATATTGCCAGACTCATTGGTAACTTGCTCACTTGAGCTTGTGGTATTTAGGTGCGATAAGGTATTATGACGCTTGCTACAGTGCTTACAAGGACTGAATTTGCATGTTTTTACGAAATGACCACCCTTTATACAATTAGTGCATAGTCTGGATTTAGAAATGAAGTTTATTCTATCATTAACCGTTAGATTTAAGAATTCAGCACAGGCATAAATGAGGTGATCCTTTTTGCAATACGAACATTTCGGACTCACACTGCTATGAAAGCTATTTATTGTGCTCGAATCTCGCCGATAATTTTTTGTAGTCAATTTATTGACATTTTTCATTCCGACAGCATTCAACATGTCAGACCTGCCCTTTAGAAATGCCTGCAAGTAATCCCAGGTTGTGCATTTTTTCCCTATTTTATGCTGCTCCCATTCTCTAGTTGTTTTGTTGTCAAGCTTTGTTGTTACTAAATAGTTTATCAGAGTGTCCCATTGATCAGTGGGTTCGCCCAGCAATGATCTGAGATGCTTGGAGAAATTATCTAAAAGATTTCTTAGTTTTGATGCACATTCCTTTTGAATTGGATCCAAATTGAACAACGCTTCAGTATGAATATGCACCAGCAATTGATTATTATTGTATCTATCACATAATTTTTCCCACGCCGCCAAATAATTAGTAGCTGATAGTTCAATTGATCGTATAACCTGTGCAGCCCCACTCTCGAGGCATGCTCTTAGATAGTGATATTTTTTTATATCATTTATTAACCCATTATCATGGATGAAACTTTGGAAAGTGTCCATGAATTCCAACCAATTATCCATGTTACCATCGAATTTTGGCAAGTTAATGACAGGAAATCTGACACTTTTCAAAACTTGTACATTTTCTTCGTCATGATTTGATGAAGCATTAGCACCTGCATTGGCACTAATTTGCTGTTCACTTTCTTTTTTATATTTTAGAACCATTTGTTTGGCAATTGCAATTGTAGCGAAGAAAGTGTCTTCAAAGAGAGCACGCTCCTGATCATGAGCTTCGATTTCAGATTCAGATACCAAATTTTGAATCTGGTTTTGTATCTTATCAAATTCTACAAAAATGGTGTCTGCCTTTGAGACTCTTTCTTCTAGATTGATAAAATCCGCCTCTGATAAAGATTTGCCTTCTAATGTTTCCAGATGATTTGAGAAAAATGTTAGCTTGGACTTCACAGCACCTCGTTGTCTGTTGAGATACTTTTTTTCCTCTTCTGACATTTTGTGAAAAATAATTAGAATAGAGTTCAAAATATTAGACAAAACTGAATTAAATCAAGAGAAAACAACTGTATGGATGGAAAGTGGAGAGGAAATTGGAACGGACTCACCCCCTTTGCATAACGACGATGTACTTTTCTTTTGCTTCGAAGAAAAATTCAGTTACTTTTGATGTCTTCTCGATATTCTGAATTGCAATCTTCAGCAAGCGGTTTAGATATCTGTGAATTTTTGGAAAGACTTTTTAGATTCACGAAAACTTGTAATAAAAATTCTGCTCGATAAGGACCAATGTTTGTGTTTGATGGACTGTAACACTTAGTTGAATTGAAAATACTATATTTGAATAACTTTTATACTTTGAAAAAGAATGACAATTCGTACCAAATCAATAAAAAAAATGTTTATAGTATATTTTTCATTTCTTCTGTCAGATGACATTTCTCGAGCAATGATAGTCCGTGGGCTAATTTCCAAATTCATGAAAATACATCACCAACACAATTCTCTATTTCTTTTGCCATATTTTATTTATTTTATACACGAAATGCAAACAACATTTTTTGTAAAACTGTGAATGTGAATTCACATCGTCTGAAATATATTAAAAATAAATACTATCAATACATCTTGACGTCGTTTTTTGTACCGATAAGTTATCGCTTTTAAACAACTGTTGTCTTGAAAATATTATTCAATGTTTTCAGTAAAATCGTATTCAAAATTTTTTCCTGTCTGAAATAAATAAGTCCAAAATAACTAAATAATACTTCTCTTATCCATACATGTTATCCTTAATGTTATCAATACTTCCAATGCAATTTCACAGCATCCAGCGTCGTTACTATAGAAACGGTTTGTTGGCACGCCGCTCGTTTGAATGTTTGACTGTGTTTGCTCATAGTTGCTTCAATTTCAAATTATTTTCAAGAAGTTGGATGTTGGTTATGATAGTGGTAGTGATACCTCATCAAATATATCTGAGAAAGCAAATGCAGAATAGTATCGGCTAATATGTTACCGGCCAAATCCAAGTTAGTATATGAGAATACATATGACCAATTTCGTGAATGGTGTGACAAGAAACAGGTAAAAAAAGGTTTCTGAAAATGTGCTTGTATGCTATTTTGGGGAAAAATAAAAAATTATAAAACTTCTTACGTAATGGAGTATCTACTCAATGTTGAGAAGTACATTGAATGTTGAGGAAAATATTGATCTAACGAAGTTTTCAAAATTGGTCCCGCTCATCAAGAACAAAAGTGTCGGATACCGAGGAAAGAAATCTAAAGTTTTATCAAGGGATGATATCAATGATTTCATTCAAGATGCTGATAACGAAACATATTTACTTTATAAGGTACACATATAATCATAATATTGTAAGATTAGTAGTAATTATACATATAACTATTGATGCCATTGAAGATGCTGGATCTATTGTTATTGCTATTGTAAATATACATGATACGTAGACCTATTGCGCAAGAACGTTTACTGTTTCAAATTATTTTGTATGTGTAGGCATACATTTTATGTGAACAATCGACTTTTTCTATACGGTTTGTAACTGTCTCAAGGGAATAAATTATTATTATTATTTAAAGATACTAGTGCAAATTCAATTTTTTTTTAAAACGTTTTTTATAACGCGAAAACGGTTGAGAACTACTGTATAGTATTATACAAAGAAGGTAACGCAAATATTTCAATAATGTAACAGAATAAGTAAGTTTGTGTCCAGTTTCGATTTAACCGCCTCTAACGTTATTTTAAGTCGATTGTTTATGTACATTTATGCCTTATGTAAAATATGAAAAAACTGAAACTGAGAAAGCGATTTTGATAATTTGGTGAAAATCCGTATACCATTTTTTTAAATATTTTTGTCGCTTAGAAATCGAGGAGTACTTGTGTTATGGTTGAGTGTCAACGTACTGAGCATTTTCTCAATTGGCTTTTGCACACCAAATAAGCTAGGACTGCCCAGAGAAAGTAACAAGCGACAAATGTTCGGCTTGGCATAGGTATTTTCTGTCTACACTCATGACAACCAGTCAATTGAAACGAATGCGATACTCCGTCACATAATATAATTGCAAACAAACTTTCTATTTCAGTGATGCAGATGAGTGGAAAATAATCTCATTGGTCCGTGCACTATGAGTGGCCCCGGATTTCCTAGGAGGGGACCATCATAGGTGCAGTATTCGCTTCAGTTTCAGTATGTGGGAGGCCTAATTTGTTGATATATCGGTAGGGAATGGAGTACTTTACGTTCGTAGTGGTCGGATGAAATACGGAAAGTAGAGAGACGACTTAATAAAGTAATGTGTGCTGAGGCATTGGCGTACTCGTCATTTTTTATCAGAACAACAAAATAGAAATTATGAACGAAATTAATTTCCTGAAATAGAAGCTGAACATTTCGTTGATATTAATATCTCTAGAATTACCTACTACTGAATCCACTTCCAGATGAAATAAACAAAAAATTTCATATCACTAGATACTGAATACACATAGGATACTTATAGCAGACATATTATGTTACCATAAAAGATAACTATTGGCTCGTTTTCTAACTCTCTCCCCTCCTGCCTCTTCCACTCGTTCTACTATCGGCTCTACAAGACCATGCTCAATTAGAATAAGTTCTAAAATCTTCCATAAACCCAAATAGCTGGCTTGTGCTTCCGCATTGAAACTTCTGTATCCATGAAAATCTCGAAAAATATCTAACACCTGCCTTTCAAGAAAACAAGGACACTGGAAGAAAGGAGAGGGAGGCAGTTTGCCTGGACACAAGAACACCAGACAAATATAAATTGAATGGAACGAACAGTCAATGATTATTAGTAGGTGAACAAGATATTGCATTCTAAAATGGCTTTAAAATTCTGCCTATGGCCTTGAGTTTTTACTACTATTCACATTTCGTCAAATGTCCAATTATGTTGTGTCATTTTGTTATTGCCAAATGATTTTTGCCAAAATTTCTTAAACCATAGTAAATTCATCAAAGCTCAACATTCAAAAATTAATTATTCTAGTGCTTGGAGTAGAGATATTTCATTTGTTTTTCTGTTGTACTTATTCTTAATAAGATATCAACCTTTTAATTTTTTTGTCTTCGCAGGATTTTCATACCCTCTTTCTTCGCCGTTTATGTTCGTAACAATGGTTCGAAATTGTGGTTTCAAGAGTGCTTTCAAAAACTGTCCGAATCAATAACTTTCCAGAGATAGTTCAAATAAAATTTAAGATTTTTCAGGTTCCCCAACTCAAGAGAAAAAACCATGATCATTTCACATGGAAAATGGCATGTAATGATGAAGACATAATGTTGTAATTTTCAGGAGCCTCATGTTGGGTTACAAGGAAAAAGTGAAGCAGGCAAAATTTGTATTCCCACAATTGATGAAGTTTCACTAAGAGTAGTATGTACTATGATCTCGATAAATCAATAGGTTTTGAAGATTTGGGTGTTTGGAAAGAATCTTATAAATATTTTATTTTATCTACTCTATCTTTGAATTAAAAATGCAATTGGATAACCTGGCATACGTTCCATATGCTACTTCTACATAGTTTTTCCTGAAACCTCTTGCAATAGTCTCTGTATTTTTTTCCATGGTACGTTAGCGTATCAAATTTTCTAGTTCCCAATTCCAATTATATTAATTTATGAGCAACTAGAAAGCTAGGTTGTCCAATTCCTTTTTTAATGCCAGGTTATCCAGTTGCCTTTTTAATGACGAAGATACAGTAGATGTAATGCTAAAATCTGAAGTTTGTAAGCTTAAGTGTCCAGAGTGTAACAGTGTTCATGTAGGACAATGTGGACGAAGTTTTTCAAAAAGATGCGTTGAACACGAAAAGTCAATCGGACTGGAAAAATGTTATTCAACATTTTCAAATCATTCCTTAGAATACAATCACAACTTCCCGAATCCAAACGATACGGAAATTTTGCATTATGCAAGCAAAGGGTTGAAACAAAATTTTTTGGAATCTTCAGAGACTCATTAGCCTAAAAACTGTACTTAGTTGTAACCTACTGAATGACCAATTAGATTTGGTATTTTTGCCAGTTTTCAACTTATGTCGTCCTCATTGTCAGACATAAAAACGAAATACAGGTAGTAATCCACAACAGGTCATTTCAATTTTGTTTTGAAATTTATGTAATTATTTTAGGATAACTAATATACGTTAATAATTTTAGATAATATTCTTGGATATATAGGTGTTTCACAATTAGGTTCTTAAAATATTTGTTTAAGAATGTTTATATAGGACGAAGCTGAAGTAACGAAGTGTTACAATTTAAAGTGGTATAAACACAAAGAAATTTTCTCTTCTCATTTTTTATGATGATCTCCTACCATCCCTACATCCCTCAATTTATCATAAAAATAAGGGTGGATCGTTCACGAGCTTCACGCAGTCCTTATATATTTTACTAGTGTCAAATCTGCCTAAAAATGGATAATTTTATATGTTAAAATTATAAGGGGTGTGAACGTAAGTGTTACATTAAGCGTGCATATTTCTAAATGTCTTTCCCTAAGCTATATCGTTGTTGATATAAATATGTGTATTTTTTTTCGATACCTCGAAAGTAATTGTAGGTGGCTCTTTTTGAATGGAATGCACCGTACAAAGATACTAATGATCATATTTTCTTCCTCAGAAACACCCACATAAATGTTCTCCAAGCCATAGGGGACGACTATCATTATTATTTGCTGTGGTGTGAGGTTGTCGGTAAAACAAGCACTGTTCATTTGGAATGTTATTTCTTAGCAAACTCATCAAAGTTTCTTTTAACAATGCGTGTGAGTGCTAAAAAAGTCAAACAATACAAAAGCGGACTCGAACCAGAGACCAGTGATGTTTGTAAATTTAGATCAGCTAGAGCAGAATTATGAATGTTCAATTGAATTAAATGTCGTGGAGATGAAGACTATTCATCTTACGAAACTATTGAGTGAAAACAAAGAAATCATTGAAATGTTAAAAAACCTAACTCGTGTACAATATAATTTTTTGAAATACCCCTTGATGGTTTCAACATTTTGATAGAGGAAAAGCCTTTACTTCTATGTCAGAACCAATCAAAGCTACTCCAATTATCATGTTTTTTCAATGGTGGACATTAATAATACTTCATTCTTTATAGTTTAGAAATTTAAAACTCTTTTACATAAATGATTTTGATTATTAAATATTACCAGATTTCCAAAAATGATGGTAATGATAATAATTATACTAATCATACTCCTTCTCTCATATGTTCTCTGAGTGCAAGGAGAACCTGCTCATCGACGAATGCATCGTACCGCAAGGCATTCGGTACAACTTCGAATGAGCTTAGGATGCATTTGCTGAGATGCCTTGCGATATCAGAAAATAATTGTGGGATGCATTTAACTGATGTTGCTCTTTTGGACTCACTTCATTATTATGGGTTCTGGTCGAGTAAGAGTTCAAACAGAGCAGATGATCTTTGGAAAGGGTGTACTTCAAGGAGACTCCCTCCGCCCTCTACTTTTCTGCATCTCTCTATTGCTATTACCCGATGCTCTCTGGAAAAACAGCAGACCCGCAGTCTGCTTCCTCATTGCCTTTGATGCCCCTGTGACTTGGCACCCACATAAGGGTTACTTGATTGTCTGCGGCCACTTTTCACAGGGTTTGTTTACAATCCCACGTCAGCTTAAATTCACAAGTGTGTAACTTCAAAGCTTTTAGTGTTACTTGGCTATCTGATGGTATATAGATTTCTGCCCTTCAGGTGCCCCTCTCAAGGCATTCCCGGGCACAAATCTCTAAAGCATGTACTTCTGCTTGGAAGATGGTTGGGGTAATACCAACCCAACCAGCAAAGTTGTTTTATAACTCGGATGATATACGACTATTGTATTGTATAGTTATTTTATTTATACTGCCAAAAGGCTTATTCATTGTATTGTAGCTACATAAATACTGTTCTGTTGACGACAACTAAAATATTTTTATATGAAAAAATTATTAAATATATTATAAATCTGTCATCAAACCATTTTTTAAAAGTATCTAGAGCCAAGTTATAAAACAATTCATCTTATGAAATTGAATTATTTTAAAGTGGCTTTTTTTATATTCTGACTCCGTTGTAAAAGTAATATTAAACTATTTTAAAATTGCTTTCTGTAACCTAACAGTTATATTAGAGTATTTTGAGGATCAATTTTGTTTTCATAAGTAAATTGTTGTTTAGTTAAGAGCTATACAACTGTTTTATTGTATTGCATTTTCACGACAATTCTGAGAATTCCTGGAATTTCTTATAAAATAAATTGACCAGTTGAACATAAAAATGCTATTGCTAACATTGTACAACATATATATAATATACTACTCATTTTTTATTATCATAGGCAGATTTAGGGTGGACTCAAAGAAAATGTTGCCATTCCAGAATACCTATTACCTACTAGAGTGTAAGCAAAGATGAATTGCTACTTGTGCCAAGCCAATATAATCAAAATATCTTCTGCATGAATCTTCGATTTGTTGATTGAAAGTTCTAAATAATTTTTTAATTCGGAATATGCATTGGTTCAACGGAAATTCATATCTGTGATTTCCAACAAATATCTATTAGGAAATATGATCACACTTATTCGCAATAAAATAGAACGGTCTCTTATTAAATATGTGAGATACGAAAATACTAATAATTTCCGAGTTCGGTCCTGTTGCAAAACTAAGGTAAGGATTGTTTTCAATGTTTTATAGAAATTGCATGATATTTAAATTATCATATACTACTGTAAATGGTGCAAAATTGTTTCATAGGAAGACGCCAATAAAAAATGAAATCATTCCGCACGATGAAGATGACAAAAGATGTAAATACCGAAGCAATGCATTTGTGTTGATATTTCAACCATTTAATTCACACAAATAAATGAATAATGACGCCTAGAACAAATCGGTACATGTTTCTGCACGAATAATGTTCAAATCGATAAAGCCCAATTTCCAATATTTTGATCTTTTTATGAAAAACGGCCGCAAACAGAAGGGGCGTTAAAAATTTATTAATATTATGCTATATATTCAACAATAAAATTTCAAAAATCATTGATGAGCCTGGATTAGTATCCAAATTAAAAAAAAATTCCTTCAGGAGTTTTGAAGAAAAAAATTAAACCCTAATTTTTTCATACAATTGACACCCTGTATCTTAAAGGGGATGCATTTTAGGAAATACATCGATCGGAATTTTTTACCTCAAAATGATATAAAGAATGTGTGTACAAAGTTTGTCGGTCTTATTCTGACTCGCCCTATACCGGGTGGCTACGGAATTATTGCCTACGGAATATCTCAGTTATTGTATGAAGTAGGTTTGTGAAATTTGGAGCGTCGATATAACGACATAAGAGCTAGAATTTGAGCATATTGACATGTCGAAGTTAACTTCCGGTCTGACCGGAAGTAACATCAACTTTCTTATTTTAAATGGAAACCCTATTTTTTTTTTTTTTCACTTTATTCAGCATTCCATTCCCTTTCTAATGACATATCACAAGTTGGTATCTAACCAGAAAGTAGATCAGAAAAAAATTATTATTGAAATTCACCGAGTAGGCCGTGGAAGCAAAATGAAAGCCAAAAATTGAAAAGTTGGCTATGGAAACCATACGTCACTTGATAACAGTTGCTACTACTGTGATATTTTATTTTCATTCGTCGGCGTTATAAAAAGCCGCCAAAAAAAATATTGGAAAAATTGGGAAAAAAACAATACTCTGTAGGTCCATAACTTAAATAGGAACATACAACTTTTTCTTGCCTGTACTATTCAGCATAACCATTCCATTCTAATGATATAATAGAAAGTAATTTTTTGAAATGAAATACCAAAAAATCCAATTATTATTCTTCAAATAACAAAACAGATTATCGCCATACGCAGAAATAACATTAAAAATAATGTGGAATGATAAATTATATCCTGTAGGTTCTAGGTTAAATAGGAACATAAACGTACTTGGTCTGTGCCATCGTCCATAAATATTCTAATATCTACCTATGGACGATGTTTGTTCTATTCAGAATAATCATTCCATTGCAATAATCATTCGAACCAAAATATTAACAAGTAGGCTGATTAAGATGTATTTTGGAATGAAACAAAAAAGAAACGAGAGCTCTCACGAACGCTGCTATCCATATTATTTTGACGTTCGAAGTAGTGTTTTTGATTATGCCATTTTAAAAGGGTTTGGAAATCGAAATCAGTTAGTGGAATATTCAAAAAATGCCCCGTTATTCACGAACCGAACAAATTGACATGCTTCTCATTTATGGTGAATGTTTAAAAAGTTCTTATGCCGCTGAACGATTGTATTTAGAGCGATATCCAGGGAGGCAGCAACCGTCAAGAAGGTATTTCCAGTGGCTTGAAGAAAAATTAAGAACTGAGCCTGATGTTCACGAAGACCAAGAAGCATTTGTTATTAATGAGGAAACTGAAATTAATGTATTAGCTTCAGTACAATATGATAGCACAATTTCCTCAAGGCAGATTGGCGCCGAATTAGCTATAAGTAAGGACTCTGCTAGGAAAATTTTGAAAAAACATCGATTTAAATCCTTCAAGTATCAGTTGCATCAACATTTGTATGAAAATGACGGTGAAAGGCGCCTGGAATATTGTAATTGGTTTCTTCGACAAAATGCTGAGAATCACATATTTAACTATTATATCTTGTTTACGGACGAGTCAAGATTTACCAACAATGGATTATTTAACAGGAATAATACAAGGTAGGTACTGTACTTTATTTGGATTATTGTCGATAGTCGAAGTGTAAAGTGCTAAAATGTGAACGGTCTTTTGTTTCAGGTACTGGGCGATAGAAAACGAGTACCGGTTTCGACAAGGTGGCTTCCAGGAGAGAGTTGGTGTGAATGTTTGGGCAGGAATAGTTGGAACTCATATTGTTGGCCCCATTATTTTTCAAGGCCAACTAACCGGAGAGAGATACTTAAATTTTTTAACGAATGAAATTTCGGAATTCATTAACAACCTACCAGCGGAAATAACTGAGAGAATGTACTTCCAGCAAGATGGCGCCCCTCCGCATAATTCAAGAATAGCGAGAAATTATCTTCAAAATCGCTTTCAAGAGAGACTTATAACAACCCATGGTCCAGTCAGGTGGCCACCAAGGTCACCTGATCTTACTCCGTGCGACTTTTTTCTATGGGGGCATCTTGAAAATAGGGTGTATTCCACACAGCTTACAACTCTACATGAGCTAGAAGTAAAAATTCGTAGAGCTTTCCAAGATATCACGCCCCAAATGTTGAGAAACGTTTTACATGAAAATATCACCAGAGTCAATAAATGTATTGACGCTGAGGGAATGCATTTCGAACATTTGTTTTGAATTTATTTTATCTTTAATCCTATCAATTTGAATTTATTTTTTTCGATAAATCTGTTTTTTTGTTATTTGAATAATAATAATTGGATTTTTTGGTATTTCATTTCAAAAAATTACTTTCTATTATATCATTAGAAAGGAATGGTTATGCTGAATAGTACAGGCAAGAAAAAATTGTATGTTCCTATTAAAGTTATGGACCTACAGAGTATTGTTTTTTTCCCAATTTTTCCAATATTTTTTTTGGCGGCTTTTTATAACGCCGACGAATGAAAATAAAATATTACAGTAGTAGCAACTGTTATCAAGTGACGTATGGTTTCCATAGCCAACTTTTCAATTTTTGGCTTTCATTTTGCTTCCACGGCCTACTCGGTGAATTTCAATAATAATTTTTTTCTGATATAGTTTCTGGTTAGATACCAACTTGTTATATGTCATTAGAAAGGGAATTGAATGCTGAATAAAGCGAAAAGAAAAAAAAATAGGGTTTCTATTTAAAATAAGAAAGTTGATGTTACTTCCGGTCAGACCGGAAGTTAACTTCGACATGTCAATATGCTCAAATTCTAGCTCTTATGTCATTATATCGACGCTCCAAATTTCACAAACCTACTTCATACAATAACTGAGATATTCCGTAGGCAATACTTCCGTAGCCACCCGGTATACCCTACCCCATAGACTAGCTACTTGCTGAAAACAATAAAACTGAGATATTCTGCAAACATGCTTGTTCAGAATGTAATGGCGTCATATGCAATAATTTCTCACCACCAATGATCATAGATAACAATGATAATGAAGTAGATGAGAGAGAAACTGAAGAGAATATAATAATAAATAACTGAAGAATTTTTTATTATGTTATTTTTCATGAATTAGTGGTAAAACGACCTAAAGTGGATATAATTCTTTCTTTTTGATTCAATACGCTACCTAGATTTTTTTTCATCATTGAAGTCATTATTTTGATTTTAAAATAAATTTGATTTGATAACAATTTCTAATGACCGACATTTACGAAGAAACAAAAAAACATCAAAATCGGAGTACTCAGGTCTGACCAGATCCGAAATTATATTTTTGTGTAACGTTTCTCCACTGTTATAGTGATGATATAAATAATCTCATCGAATCAATTGTGTTCCTATAAAACCTTTCAACACATCTGAAAACAAATCATCTCAAATTTGGGAATTGTTGAATCATCATCTGTAATGAGAGCAATTTACGGAAGTAATGCCCAAAGTTTCGCTTCTGTAAATCACTAAAAAACCAATTAGTGCGTGATTTTCTCTTTTTCCTAAATGAGTACTCAGTATCTTTTCTAAAACAGTAACATCCAACTTGCGAAGTCACTTTCACTCGTCTAAGAAAAATGGAAATAATTAGAGCAGATGACAAACTGGACCAGTACAATGGCTTCATTGTAAAACCACCACGATATCGAACTAACTCAGCTGGTCCACTTTATTAACTAACCGAAATCGAGTAGGCCGGAATGAATTAGGGCATATCGATATATCGATTTGTTCGAATTATTGAGTATTGACAAAACGACAAGCTGTTACGTACAAAAAAATTAGCCAACACCAGTGAAGAAATAGATGACATGATCATGCGGTAAAAAAATGATTATTTTCAACATACTCCTGTCTTATATATAAGATGATTTGCAATATTTTTCTTGATGAATCATGATAAAGATATACAGTTTGTCGAAGGTATGGTGAAATCTAATTTGTTTTGGAGGTTGCAACTAGGCAATTCATTTCGATCGTTCCAATCTGATAGTTATCGCTTCCTATGGGGCAAAACAGAAAATCTATGGAGTTTAGTTATTTTCCTCTATTCAAAATCATCAAAAGTTGCTGGATTGATATTTCACGTGAAAAGATTATATACCTTTT
Source organism: Chrysolina americana (assembly GCA_958502065.1). Classification (NCBI taxonomy): domain Eukaryota; kingdom Metazoa; phylum Arthropoda; class Insecta; order Coleoptera; family Chrysomelidae; genus Chrysolina; species Chrysolina americana. The sequence goes on from OY293411.1 coordinate 73,754,800, forward strand.
GATGAAACATTCTGTCAATTGCACAATTCTGGAAAATAAAACTACAGTAGTTGGGATCCTATTAATAAATACAATCAGAAAGTCGATTGCATTCGTCATAACTCAGAAAAACTTCTGGAAAAATTCAACTAATTGGGATCTTTTGCATTATTTTCTTTAGAAATTATCATTTATCATGAAAATAAATCTTCTGTTCTTCTCATTACAATCTCCATTCCTTTCATTCATGCCATTTGAACATTCCATAGGTAGATAGATAGATTTATTGTATCCCCAATCACCAGAAAAGATAATTTCGTGATAAATTGAAAAATATGTTCTTTATAAATTATTATTGTCTATTAGTCATGTGTTGAATTTCCCGCTATGTACAGTTCGGTTATTCAATGTTATGTGTACTAGGAATCGCACGTAAAAAGTTAAGACCTCGTAAATCCTTGGCTCGCACAAGTTTCGAATTCAGAGGGCTGTCGTTCGTAGGGGTATGATAGCTGGTTAACGGAAAAAAACATTTTTTTTTTGACATGTTACAATTTGGTCAATAATGGGTACACACGACCAGCCCTGATGAGACAGAGAGGGATGACGGAGTATTTTTTCCGTGCCCGTACACTTTTGAGAAGCCCCAGAGGGATCGATCATGAAGTCACAAAATTTTTCCACGGAATTTCCTTCAACTTTACAATAATCCAAATTTTTATCAATGGAACACCTTTTTAAGTTTTCAGACCAGGTGCGGTGCTTTATCAAAACATTTATTATTTTTCAAATTGTGTACATGAATAACAATAATAGTTGGAAGTAATTACAGTATCTACCAATTGTCTCAATGGTCAAATCAAACGATTCCTGAGTTTTGAGTATCTAATAAATTAAAAAAAAAAAATATGGAAGTTAATCTAATCGGTTTTCAGCCATCAAGGCTATCGACGACTATTTTTCTTCATGGAAATTTCGTACAATTGATGAAGAAGATATTCAAATTTCGTTCAACAATTTTTCAGGTAAATAATTCGCACTATTTGCAGCAAATTTTGAATTGACACATCCACATGAAATTACCAAATGTCAAAACAACATAAAAATTAGATAGATGTTGTTTTTCCTGATGCGTTTGTAGCAGTAAGAATACTTTGTATCTGGCCAGTTTCTACTAGCGGCTAACAGTATATTGAACCACTACTATATATATACAGTGTCTATATACACATCTTGTGGGGTTAAGTCGCAAAAGCTATCTAGATCTAGTTTTTTGGTAGAACACGACCAATCTATTAATTTATGCTTTTGATATGATTCTCCGTCTAATCTTGCATGTCTCGCTTTTCTTGTCAGTGTATCAACTCCTGCCCTGCGTAAGTCCTCTTCCACTTTCTAAATCCATTTTGATCTTGGTCTTCCTATTCTCTTTCCTTCGCCGGGGTCCCATTGTAACATTGAATAAGTTACTGCGCCTTTTTCCGCCTCCCTCCATACATGCCCCAACCATCTAATTCTGTGTTGTTTCATTTTTTCCTCTAAAAAATTTCTTGGTCCTAATATTGCTCTCATGATTTTTCTTTTAAATTTCCTCATGTCTTCCTCGTCTTTTTTGTCATTGTCATCGACTCCGCTCCGTATAACATAATTGGTCTAATTATGGCATCAAAAATATTTGTTAATATTTACTTTTCAATAATGTTTTATTGGCAAAGTATGCTCTGTTTGCATTCAATATTTCTGATCTTCTCTCTCCCGTTCTACTTATCGTTACTTCTAGATATTTGAACTCTTTTAGTTCTTCAAACTCTCTCGCTCTTAATTTTGACCTTTCCCTGTATTTTTTCAGTTCGTAATCTCAATATTTCCATTTTCTCTTAGTTAATCCTAAGACCTGTTATTTCCCCTTCTATTATTTCTTACAGTACATCTTTCGTTACTCTTCTGGTCTTAGTAATTATATGGCTATATCATCAGCGTACGCAATAATTTGTCCTCCTCGTGCCCTAAGATTACTCTTGTTAATTCTCCTCACATTGCGTTTACGGTTGATTTTTCTTGTGTAAATCCGCTTTGATATGATCCTATTATGTTTTTTGTAATACTTGCCAACCTAGATTGTATTATTGATGTCATTATTTCATTCGCTGTGTTGAGTAGTGTTATTCCTCGGTAATTTTTACATGTTTGTTGGTCTACTTTTTTATGAATAGTTATTATTTGTCCTGTCTCCCATTCTTTTAACATATTTTCTTCTGTCCATATTCTCCTCATTAATGTAAGCATCCTCTCCTTTAACTCATGTCCTCCGTATTTTATAAATTCGATGTTAATTTCTTCTTTTTCGGACGCCTTACCATTTCTACATTTCACAATGACTCTTTCCATCTCCTCTTTGGTGGGCTGATTCAATATATTATTATCTTCTTCGTTCATTTCCTCTTCGTCTTCCACTAATATTGCTCTCTGTTCACCCTTTGCGGCTTTATCTTCTAGTATCAGTGTCCCTCCTTTGTCCTTTATTCCATTTGTTGCTTTTTTATTTTGTTCTTATTTGTTAATTTTTCAATAGAATCTTCTTGTATTGCTATTTTTACTTTCCTGTTCAATTTCCTGCAGTATTTTGTACGTCCATTCTCTTTTACATTGCCTAATCATCTTCCTCGCTTGTTTACATAGTGTTTCATATTCTTCTTGGTCTTCGTTTTTCTTAGTCTTCATATACATTTAGACCTAGCCCGTATTTTATTTTTTTTAACTTTTTTACATGTATCATTGTACCATTCATGTCTGATGGGTTCGTTTTGCATCAGTCCTACATGTTGTTTTGCTGTTTCTGTTATACTTTCTTTGATGTTGTTCAACTCTGTCTCGATATCTTCTTCCCTTTTCCTACTCATTAGTTGTGTTGTTACTTCCTCCGAGTACCCCTTTCTTACAGAAATACTATCTTGTTCAGCTGCATCCCATTTTTACCTCTGATAATTCGTTTTCATGTTTTTTTTTACTTTTTGTTTGATCATGACAGCTACCATGATCGGAGTCAGCACATGCTCCTCTGTATGTCCTCACGTCTTTTTCCGTTGAATGTTTTCACTTATTTATGAGCATGTGATCTATTTGGATTTATGTTCGCTGGTCTGGTGAATTCCATGTTACTTTGTGCATTTTGGCGTGCTTGAACTTCCAAGAACTATTATGACATCTGAATTGCCGCTATTTCTATCATTTTCCGGTTACCAGCATTTTCCTTACGTTCCATGTGCTTATTCTCAAATCTTTATTTTTTTGTAATTTTTCTGAGTTTTTCTACCCTATACCAACTGCTATTTCTATTCTATCATCATTTTAATCTTGACCTTTTCGTTTCCTGTTTTTCCCATATTATGTTCTCTTTGCTTTTCCATATTTTTCTTGGTATTTTATTATTTCTTCCCTGTTCTTCTATGTCATCTTCCGGCGTTCTTTCAGAGAATTTCTGGGAATTTTTTGTATCCTATACTCTCTTCCGCATACATTTCATCATATAACTCTTTAGTGAGACAATAAAAAATGCAAGATTAAAAAGTTTTACAATAAACTGAAACTTTTAACTGATTAATCCCAAAAATCTTACTAATAATGATACCGCAGTAATCACATTTGATTATACGCAAAATGTCTATTTGCCAATGATTCCAGTAAAGAATACTTTTCACTCGAGACAGTTGACTGTTAACGTGTTTAATATTAATTTTGTTGGAGAGCAACAAGCTAAATTTTATGTTTACCATGAAGGTGTCGCAAAGAAAGTACCCAACGAATTCGGGTCATTCATCTGGGACTTCATAGACCCAGAAATTCCATTTAGTATTCAGCACTTGCATATTTTTTCTGACAGCTGCGGTGGTCAGAATCTCAAGATTGCTTAGGGCATTGGTTCAAACGAATAGATTCAAAACGATAAATCAGTATTTTCCACAAAAGATACATTCTTTTTTATACATTGACCGTAATTTTGCTGCTATAAAAAAGGTAATCAGAAAGTATTACAAAATCTACTTAGTATATTGCAATGATTATCAATTCATCAAGGCAATCAAAATACTTTATAAAAATGGTTAAAAAAGTGAAGATATTGCTGATTTTGAATCTTGGTGGTCTGGGTTTTACGAAAAAAAAAACAGCTTGCCGATTGTGTCTTTTGGTAGAGGTGTACCAAGGGAGCAAAAACATACATTAAAGATTATGACCTACACACATTTTAGATTCTTCTCTACTGAACCTGGGATTGGCAAAACTTTTGAAATCTGCCCTAGTATTTTGTGTTTATGAACCAACTAATAAGGCACACCAATACTAATCGTACCTTTTATTTTCAAACGTAATAAATATGCAGATATTGAAACATTAGCAGACATGTGTAGCGTAGATGGCATTGTCTCCAGTGTTCATTGCACACTATAAAGGGCGGAGTTCAATCCTAAACATTCCCCCAACATTGAAATCCCCAACCTTGAAAGATACTTTCAATACAATTATACGATTGACGACAAACAGCAAAAATACCATCTAAACTTATGGTAGTGAAAGTAGAGGACAAAGTTTGGAAATAGAACGTTTGAATTCACCAACTTAAGTTTTAATTTTTGCAACCCGCACTTTACCATTGGGGCCACTATATGTGTCAACAACTCTACCGAGTCTCCACTGAAGAGGAGGAATTTGATCCTCTTTCATTAACACTAATTGTCCAGTCGTTAAGTTTTTAGTTTCTTTAGTCCATTTGCTTCTGAAGTTCCGAAAGGTACTCCTTCGACCATCTTGACCAAAAATGCTGATGTAGCATTTGAAGATGTTGCCAGCAGAATAATTTGTTGACTGGAATGTGGCTGAGATTTAGATCAGGCAGAGAAGTCAGCTTCCGTCCAATGAGGAAGTGAGAAGGGGTTAGGATATCAAAGTCATTGGGATCAGAGGACATTGGGGTAATAGATCTGCAATTCAGAACTGCCTCAATTTGAATGAGCAGAGTGACAAAATCTTCGTAAGTGAGAGCTTCATTACCCAAAATGCGTTTCAAATGGTATGTACAATATTTCACCCCAGCCTCCCATAATACTCCATAATTGGGAGATAAATGGCCATATTATGCCTTCATTGCCAAGGGTTGTGCCTAAATTTTTATTTTCTTTCTTTAGAAAAGTTGCCAATACTTGTAGTTCCCGATTTGTCCCAATATAATTTGTGCCATTATCAGATAATATTTTATAAGGTTTGCCTCTTCTAGCAACAAATCGTCGAGAACAAGCTATAAAGGCCTCACTTGTTAGATTCGTTACTACATTTAAATGTACCGCTTTTGTTGAACAACAAACAAATAAACAAATGTTACATTTTGACGTTTGAGAACATCGGCCATATTTAGTTTTTTATGAAAAAGGTCCTGCATAGTCTGTCCCAGTTACGTAAAAGGGAGGTGTGGGTTGAACCCGTTCTTCTGGAAGAACGCCCATAATTTGCTCTAAAGGATTTGGTTTGACGCGAAAACATCTGACACACCTTTGAGTGATATTTTGCACCAAATTACGCCCACCTATAATCCAAAAATGTTCACTTATTTGTACTCAGCGGAAGTTGATGCTCACAATGTAACAATCAACGATGCTCCATTACAACCAGTAATTCGGTAAACCGATGTTTTGCACTCAACAATATTGGATGCTTTTTGGACATAGGTAAGTCAGCCAATCTCAACCTACCCCCAACCCTGATGAGTCCCGTTTTATCCAGAAATGTACTAAGACTCTGAAGATTTTTATTTTTCAAAGGGTGTCCTTTTCTCAGCTTTGAGAAATCGAAGTTAGTGCACTCATTGCACGTTCCAACTCAATGGGAGTCAGAGGGCTGTCCTTTGTACCCTGTTTCGTCTTTACCATTTTTACGAACCCAAACAACTGAATTTATTCCATTGAAATGACTCATTATCACAATTAGTTGCTAATATTGAAGTTAACATATCTTCTTCAAGAAGCTCAAAGACTTCTTCAAAGCCCAATCTTGGCCAATCTTCTTCTTTCATTTTCAACCAGTCTGTGCCAAACCACCAACTTTCTGCTTCAATCAGTCTATAGATACATTTCTCGCAACTTAGAATTTCTTCACAATTTCTTCCATCCTATAGAACCTAGCCAATGCATACTTTCTGGAATCACCTAGAAGATTTTGTGACTCCTTTATGGAAATGTTCACCACACCATACACACTCCTCGTAGTGCTCTCACAAAATCACATTCATTTTGGGTACTTCCTCTATGCTCCAGAATTTTTTCAATTGTGTATGTATGTCAACAAACTCAAACTACACTGCACACTTTCAGATAGAGGACCACCAAAAACTACACCTCCTCCACCACTCAACATAATTTGATCTTTTGCAGCGTTGGTAGGCCTGACCCCAACTTGACCTGCTCTACACACAGAATCTCCCATAAAACTTCATTACCCAAAAGAAGATCAACCTCCTCAGACTTGAAATATCCAGGGTCTGTCAACTGTATATGTTTGGGAAGATCCGGGTATGATGTAAGCACATTTTTACCAGGAACCATCCCAAAAATTTGTGGTACAATCAAACAAGAAATACTTTTCTGAAAGTTGTTACGGCTCGATGACATTTTCATTACACATCTACCATGTATTGATGAACGATCGTTTCCAACACCACATAAAACCATATTTACTGGTAGTTCGCATAATTTCAATTTCTTCACCAACGCAGAAGTTATCAAATTTGATTGAGAACCCGTGTCCAATAATGCCCTACAAGTATGGAGTTTTCCGTTACTATTAACTACTTGAACCAACGCAGACGGAGTTTACCTGAACTGAATTTGAAGCACTACCACCACTTGAAAGCGTTTGAACAACTGACACATTTCCACTTACTTCTGAAGTACTCACACCAGTATCCACCTTATTCGACACATTCGAACCCACTTGCTCATCCTCCGAGCAACTATAATGAAGGAGCGTGTGATGTTTTTTGCCACATTTTTTGCATCCTTCAGAAGTACATGTTTTACTAATATGATTAGCCTTAAGGCAGTTCAAGCATAAACCCATTTTTTTGCTTGTTGGTACCTACCATATGTTCTAAGTTTCAAAAACCCTATACAATTATACATCAAATGTTTCCTTTGCAGTTGTTGCAAAACAATTCCCCTTCTGTATTGAGAAAAGATTTTACAGATTTATTTTGCCAAATTTTATTTTTATTCCCAACTTTGAAATCAAATTTCTTATCTGTTCTTATCTATTTTTTCCAAGGATTTTCAGACTATCTATCCTACTACCGAGAAATGTTTTGAATTCATCTAATGAAGCCAACTTCTTTTTCGATCGAGTCTCTTCCCACTTTTTTCCACTAACTTTTTTGTTATTAAATGAACTATAATAGGATCCCAACTTTGTATGTCGATTTCAAGTTTTTCCAGCGCAAATAAATTCTCAATCAATGTATCCAGCATATCTCGTAAATCAGACAATGAGTCTTTATTCAAGGGACGGAAGGGGTTATCGTCATACCGATCACATAACAATTTCCACACAATCTCATTATTCTCTCCAGTCATTTTCTTCAATCTCGCCATTTTTCCGGTTCACCCTGTAATGACCTTTTTGAAAAATTAAATTTCTGAACATTTGCCAAAGCCGAGTTATTGTGTACTAACGATTCAAAGGTTTCTTCAAATTCCAACCATTCATCAACATTACCAGAAAAATAAGGAATGGTAATTGCAGGTAATTTAGCCACATTTATCATTATTTCGAACATCTTTTTCTTTTTTCATCAGGATTGTTTTTCCTAAAGTGAGTAATCTGAAAAAGAAGTTCTCAAACGTCTCTCGTTCATTTGCTTCAAATGTCTCATTTGTCATAAATGAGTCTATTTTACTTTGAACCTCTTCAAACTCATCTAACAAATGAGTCACCCTTTCTAGCCTATTTTCTAACTCGACTAAAAGTTCATTATTACTCTGATCATCTTTTACTTTATCCAAGAACTTTTCAAAATTTGTCAGTTTACTTTTAACCACCCCACGCTTCTTCCTCAATTCTTTCAACTCTGCTCAGCTATTGTTACAGATTTAACACTGCCACCAAATTCAAGCAAATCAAGGATATGAGAATTATAAAGGAATGGACTCGTTATGCCACTGGCCTATGGCTTGCTGAAACCGCTAAACCAGGTCTTCGTTCCACTTCCAACATTTTCAACCTCCAATGCAACCAGTATGGCAGTTTATCGTTTTTCACCAACCACACATAAGGGTCAACTTCTCGACGTTGTTGTTCCAATTACCAGTTATCTTCACGTCCCAATATGACGCAATAAAATTCCATTTACAATTCAATCAAATAATCCAGCGTAAAGGACCACAATGTTAGGGGTTAGGGCTCTGCCCTAGTATTTTGTGTTTATGAACCAACTAATAAGGCACACCAATCGTACCTTTTATTTTTAAACGCAACAAATATGCAGATATAGAAACTAGCAGACATGTGTAGCGCAGATGTCACTGTCACCAGTATTCATTGCACACTATGAAGGGCGGAGTTCAGTCCTAAACAGAGGGATTTACCAGCTTTAAATTCAGACTTGCTACATCTATTTTGTACAATTATCTAAAGCTACAGAAAACCTGCTTTATATTGGTTCAAGTTTCGATTAATTACAAGAATCTTGAAGATATTGAACAACTTGTTAATTACATACATTCCTGAAGAACACCATGATTTTTATAACGAATCACTAGGTTGACCAACAACTGAAAATGAAGAAGACAATGCTTAATTTCTTGTAAATGATTTTATTTTGTGATTTTTCTTTCATGTTCAATAAAGTTCTTTAATAAAACTCAATGCATTTCTTTTAGGATTTATTGTTCATTTCAGAAACTTCGCATGTCCCGAGTTTTTGAAGTGCTATACTTTTTTTTTCAAATTTATTTTTCTTCAGATATTTATTTACAGAATTCTAAATAGACCAAATTTTAAAGTGTAATTCACTTTTTCACTTTTTCTGATTTCCTGATGATCCAACATAGTCTTGTGCTGTTTTTGAAATGACCAATACAATTATAATGTTGTCCGAACACCCTGGCACTGATGAGAGGCAAAATCTCGGAACATGCATGTCTGCTCGTGATCATTCCCAGCCAAACGAAGGATAATCTACTGTTCAATTACAAGATACGCACTAGCAATTGGGTCTTCTTGAAAGAACGTTGCACAAATATCTGTCAGCTGTAGTTCAATGGCCGTCGTGGTATTAGCCAGGGAAGTAGTTGTTTTCTGACAGATGTTTGCCTCATTTTTCCACTTGGTGGAAACGTGTGGAGAGAAAGGATACTTCGACTTCGATTTTGTTAGTTTTATTTTAACTGAAACATTGTTGAAATAATTTCGTAAATCCAAAATTTGGAGATAAAAGAAGGAATTATGGCGGATCAAATAAACAAATAATTGACTCAGAGCTTCAAGTTTTGGCTTTACTTGTTGTTTAATTAATAAAGAATAAATAAGTCAAAGATTTTTTCTTTGTATCTCCATTAGTTAAAAAGTTATAATAAAATTAAACATACAGATCCGGGTCAGAGTGGTGAAATTAAAGATAACAGAAAATTGAAAATTCAATAACAACTATAAATAAATTTTTATTGTTGTAAAATAATACATGGTTGTTTTTTTTTAAGTAGAAAAAAATACAAAGAGACAATTCATTTGTTTATAACAAATAGTTTATTTAATAAACAATGACAATTTAAATAATAATCGATTTTTTTTTTATTATCAAAGACCAAGACATTTTGTTTAAGAAACGGTTTTTTTTTAATCATAATTATCATCAAAGAAAATGTTTTCAAAAAAAAAACTAAATTATCTCATAATCAACGCATTTGTTTATAACAATTTTTGAAACAATAGGAGTTAAAAATTATTAAAAATCAGGTTTAAATAGCTTCTGATCACACGAAAACGGATTAATAATAGTATTAAAACAAAAAACTTTTTTTCAATGTTTGCTTTATAATTTTTCACCTTAGTAAATTGTTGATAACAAAACGAAAATTACTAATTTTTTTATTTTTCCAACATTAAACTATTCTAAGGCCTATGAAAAATAGCTGCACGAAATGAAAAAAATTCTCAGATCAATACTTTAACAATTATCGCACTTGCAATGTTAATGTTCGTGCTACAAAAAATTGTTAATTCATTAATGGATAATTTATTGAAAAATCACGATAAAAATTTTTGGACCACGTATTATTGTTCATTGATCTATCCTGCAGGAGCCTGAATTTTTTTAATTTTTAATTTTTATTTTTAATATGTTTAAATAATATTTATTCATTGAAGGTCCCCCTCTGGAAAAATTATAAATATTGGTCCTAGAGTTCCGCGAGTTGGGACTTTTTTATCTGAAATTTCCTCCTCTTTTTGAATCTTTTTTCATATTTGAATTATCTTGAATAGTTTCTGAGATATTGACGAAAAATCACACCCACTTTATTTTTCACTTAATTGTTTATAACTATTGCAATTTTTGCGAGCGGCCTTAGCATTTTCTCAAAAACTATCTATATGCCATTCCGAATCGAATCTAAAAAGCACTTGTTGCTTAGACTAAAATAGTCATACAAGATATAAAATATGTTTGGGGTCATTTCACTCGAATATCGACATCAAATGCAGCGCACAGAACTTCCGTCCCCCGAAGAAGCGCCCATGTCTATCACCACTGGACAGGAGTGGTTTTGCTACCGCGTCCCGAGATTATTGCCGGCAGCTCAGCGGGTGCCGTTCTCGGCATGACGAATTCGTGGTGCACACACAAAAAATGCATATAATAAGCAGTAACTCACGGAAATACTCTCCTTGGGCAATGGCTTAGTTAGTACGAGTTGGCGAGTTATAAACTTATAAATAATAACGTATGCAAATTCAAGATGGAGCGTAGATGGAGATGAGTTTTTTTTTGAGAAATCATATGGAGTGCGTTGGTTTGTGCATTCGAATAACGGTGATTTGTGTTATAGAAATAAGTTCAGGAAACTGATATTATAGGCCAGGTATTGTGGAAAAGCAATATCGATAATAATTCACTAGAGTCAATTAAAAGATTCAATGTTGTATTAATGTATATTGAAATAAAATCCAAAATCAAGGTTTCATTGAGAATTTTATCAGACAAGCTGAATTGATATAAAAATTTGTGTACGAAAATCATCTCGTTTCGGTTGAAATATTTTCAGTATTTTGAATGGAATGTCACAATTTTAATTCAATGTTTCAAATCTACCTGAAATTGTTATATAAATGTAAACAAAATATAAAAAAGGGAATATTCTCAACGGAAAATTAAGAATTGTCTTTTTTTGAAATTGATGATCATTTTCTGTAATATCTAACAGAAAACAACTACCTCACTGGCTAGAGCCACGCTGGACATTAAACTACATCTGATAGATATTATGAAAATACCCTCAAGAAAGAAGATATCAGTTAATAAAAATTTGCATTTTCATTCAGATATATAACTATTGAATTTTCTTCAAATATTCATAAATTAAAAAGTGAATGTTATTCAAAAGTATCACTCACAGAAACCGTTCAAATCATTGATGCGAAAATTCAATCTCTTTCGCTAGGTCTCCAATAAACTTTTTCGACGAAAATCTATTACACTCTTCAAAGATCATCAAGAGTGAAATAGATTTTCGTTGACAAAAATGTATTGGAGACCTAGCGAAAGAGATTCAATTCTCGTATCAATGATTTGAACGGTTTCTGTGAGTGATACTTCAAAATAATAATAATAATAATAATAATCTAATCGTCTACTGTAGTCGCGTGATAGGTATAGAGGTCCCTGACACTAGATGCAGAGCGTGTCGTGGGGCAGCTGAGACCATGTCAGCTTGTCTAGCTTATGTTGCCTATATCCATAGGCATAACGCAGCCCTACGAGTGTTGTACTACCACCTACGATGCTCGTACGGTATAGATGATACACCGGGGTTGCCTTATGCTCCGGGGGATATTGAGTCCGTTGTGGAGAATGCGAGGTGCCGAATATATTGGAACTACTCATTCCCCACCCTCAGGCAAATCATACCGGCCTGCCACGATACGGTAGAAATCTAAGCCGGAAGAATGCAGAAGGCCGTAATTCTTGGTTCACTCCGCCATCTCAGAGCACATGACTTTCGGACCCAGTAATCACTTACCCCACGGACGTGGAGAGTGTCTACTGGGGTTAATGGCACACCAGCGCGTCCTCCGGAAGTGTCGGGGCTCTGGGGACAGGGCCTGACTAGTACATTCCTTATGGAGCAAAAAAAAATAGATGCAGAGCGTGTCGTGGGGCAGCTGAGGCCATTATGCATTTGCAGTCAATTTGTCCAGCTTATGCGGTCTCAGCCTATATCCACAGGCATAACGCGGCACTACAAGTGTTGTACTACCATATAAGACACTCGTACGGTATTGGCGAGACACCGGTGTTGCCTTATGCTCAGGGGGATATTGAATCGGTTGTGGAGAATGAGAAGTGACGAATCTATTGGACTTACTCATTTCCCACCTTCAGGCAAATACAAGATAATAAGCCATAAAAGTAGGACGATTTTCGTCATAGTGTTTTCGGCTCCTGTCGAAACGATCATAGTCCGAAAAGAGGAGGAAAAACGGATTAAATATCGAGATATATTCTTTAAACTCCGCAGGCTTTACCCAAACCATTCTGTTCAAACGGTGGTTCTGATAATAGAGATCCTTGGTGGAACGATGGACAACTGCTATCAAGCTCAAAAATCATACAATTTTGTCATAACATGACAGAAATCTTAGCCGGACGAATGCAGGAAGCCGTAATTCTTGGTTCACTCCGCCTACTCAGGGCACATGATTTTCGTACCCACTAATCACTCACCTCACGGGCGTGGTAAGTGATTTTTGTGGTTAACGACACACAAGTGCACCCTCCGGTTGTATCGGGGCTCCGGAGACGTTGCCTGACTGGTTTATATGCATTTTTCTTAGAGTAAGTGGTAACAAGAGTAATAATGCAAAATGGGGTTGATGAGGTTATGAATATCAGTCATAAACTTTAATTTATTACAAAGATACGGTGGACATTGTTTTATTATAATAGACTGTAATACTAGGAAGTGACGATTTCGACAATTTTCCATTTTCAACCATTTTGTGGGTTTCAGCGTATGTGACACAGGTTAAAATTTTTCTAATTTCCTAAGACACGATTTCTGGATCTGATATCACGTTGATCTAAGCACGGACCATAAAGAATATCGCAGAAACTGAAATGATAGAACAAGTAAATCAGTTAAAAATATTTTGAGAGATTATGTAAGCGAGTGACGTTGAGGATCAAGCATTTCCAAAGAGCAGTAAGCTCTTTGTATGCAGCTACTAACATGCTTCTTGAATCCAAGTGCTATGCCCAGAAATAAACCTAAATTCTTAGCTACATTTGTGAAACCCAAAACTTTGTCTGGAATTCAGACTGCCATAACAGATTCCATGTATTTTTTTTCTTCACCAAATTCATCACATGTGATTTGAGAGTGTTTATCACCAAATTGCATGTGCATACCATAAAGATCTACTAACTGGTTCAAATCATTACTTATAACTTCCTGGGCTGTTACCCATTCTACGGATGCAAATGAATGATACAACTGTGTGTCGTCAGCATAGAAATGTGCTTCACAATGATCCAAGTTTGATACAAAATTATTTGTTTATGTGCTGAAAGTCTTTTGTTGCGCATAACATTTTCTCTAGAAAATTCACGAAGCTGATTCAATTTAAACAATCTGACATTATAACAAGGTACTAAAAACGTAATGGCAAAAAGTGTCAAACTTCTTGGGCTTATTACTGATGAAAAACTGACTTGCTCAGCTCATATTATACACGGTGTTATTTAAGTACGTTGCCAAACTTAAAGAAGTAATCCTTTGAATGATTCTAAGTCTAAAAGTTTCCGCAAACATAGGTCCGGTATGCTTCGTTTTCAAGATGAAGGATGTCAAAATTTTTAAAAGAAATGTTTTTTTTTTCGTGTTTATCTTAATAATCCTTCAACCGATTTCATTAAAATTTTATAGTGTTATTAAGGTTCCTAAATGACTGATTTAGCCCTAACTATATTAAAAGTATCATGTCCAATGGCATCCCGGAAGGCACCGTAACCAATATTTTTGACAGAAAATATGTGCGCCACTGGTTTAATTGCAATTTTTTATTTGTTTCACATTGAGTAACTGAAATTACAACTTTTTTATTTACAGAATTGTTTACGTATCTTTGTTTGTTTTTGAGATTGAACATATAAATCACTTTATTGTAAGTCCCTGGGACAACACAATAAAACATTTCAACTACTAAACTATCAAAAACTGGGATGTTACTTTTTTTTTTATCCATATAAATAGTCTATTCGAGTCTTGGAATTTTTAACAAAATTAATTCAATAATAATAATAATAATACGAAAACAAAGATTTGTTTTGAAAATTTTGACACCCTGTATTTTGAAAACGAAGCATTACGGACCTATGTTTATATGAACCTTTCGTCTTAGAATCACTTAAAAAATCACCCCTTCAAGTTTGGCCACGTACTTACATAACACCCTTTATAGATCAACTTTGACTGAAGTTCGAAGAGCCATTATAGACTCAGCTTGGACATAGGGCAAAATGGGATATTGTTCGAACATCTCCTATGAATGAATGCTTTTTAACATTTTTTGAGATCATTTTGTTGCCATGTTTGTCCATATCGTTAATTATATTTTTCATACCTTAAATAATTACATTTTTCATATTTTCCTTAACAATTACATACATTTCCGATGGAAATCACGTAGACAAACTCTACATTTTTTGGAAGCTCATTATATGGACTATTCTAGTATGGCCTCATTTACAGGGTGTTCTATTTGAGAAAAATGTGATACCAAGTTTTGGTTGCCTCTGTATGAAAAAACTGCCATTTTTTCTTAAATAGGCAAGCAGCTATCGTTTACCCACTCATAGTTGATACACCCTGTATTCTATTATTTTGAGAGATATATGACGACTTGGATGTCCACTTTGCGATTTTGCGATTCCACGGAATCACAAACATTTAGTTGGAAGTGCTGTCCTTTCGGACAACATCGATTGATTGTGTCCAATAAAATACTTTCAATACTTCCCATTCAAAATAAATATGGACGGACCCCAATTACAAAAGTAAAAGAAGTTGATCACATTATAATACCACTCACATTATAGCTATAAATGATGTTTTGGCAGCATGACAGAACAATTCTGCACACATAAAATAATCAGTTTCTTCACTTAACATCTCTTATCTTTATATTACGAAGTGTGAATATGACGTTGTCATTGCGAATAATTGCGTACTCGTTACAAGAAAGATGCGTCAACTTTCTCCGCTTTGTGAAAGGTTTCAGGCATCAAGCAGGCTTGGTACAGAATAATTGGGCAATTTACAAATCATCGATCGATGAGCTTCAGAGTAGCTTATACAATGAATATAATGTATCCATAATTGTAGTTCTTACGATTATCAAAGTAATTGCATTATGTGATTTTGGGAACTTATTTGATTCTCAATAAGTACGTGCAACATATGCCCAACTGGTCCTATGAATAGATGTAGCAAGTCTGAGTTGTTCACTTACTCATATCCATGAGTGTTCTATCAGCTATTTCATTTTGTTAGCGATTCTGCTTTCAGAATTTCCTGCAGCCCAATATTCAGGACCATTCTCACTATCGTTATGGCACCTTTGTGGAAAACGGGGTCACACATATTGTCAGAATGAACTATATATCAAATGAAGATACTGTTAGATTTTGCCCCTTCAAATAGCTTCTTGGGCAGAAAAATGAATGAACAAATCCAAACTTCTCCCTACTGCAGAAAGTCAAACTCCACCATATCAAAACATTTCTCATTAAATTGGACATCGGCAAACTAAAAAATATCGAATATATATATTCGAACAGAGATTTTCAAAGAGATTTATAGCAGCAGAATTGGATTATGAAGTGATATGAATCCTCAAATTCAAACATTCTCTTATTGATGTTTTACAAAACCAATATCAGAACAACATGAAAATATCTCAATATACCCACAAATCTGTATATCGGTATCATCAACAATTGGACATCTGTCGACTGATAATTTGACAGAACAATACTGCCATGCTAAGCATAAAGGGCGTATCTGACAAATTTGTGAGTATCTATTTCAGGATTGTTTTGGTTTGTCTGTATAGTTTTACATCTATCTTACTAGGATTGA
The DNA here is from genome assembly GCA_958502065.1 of Chrysolina americana. Classification (NCBI taxonomy): domain Eukaryota; kingdom Metazoa; phylum Arthropoda; class Insecta; order Coleoptera; family Chrysomelidae; genus Chrysolina; species Chrysolina americana. The sequence goes on from OY293411.1 coordinate 73,771,173, forward strand.
ATGTAGTAATTGAAAATTACCCGATATTATAAGTTTATCAAAAATGTCATATATGCATAAATTGCACCCAACCTGATAGTAAATCATGATTTTTTTCGAAAACATGAAAACTGAAGATACGCTCTTTATGTTTAGTACGGCAGAATATTAGGCACTATTCGGATTATATCAGATATAGTGAAGATAGCAGAGACGTTTTCTGTCACACTGAGCCTTTACAGTGTTGGAGTGTTGCCGGTGCTTGCAGTTGAATTGCAAACTGAGGAATTGCCTAGTGATGAAACTTTTGACCTCTGCCGCCATTTCAAGTTAACTCATGCTGCATCAATGAACGCTGAAAAATATCTCTAAACTCATCTCGTGGTCCAAAAATTGATAACGAAAAAAAGTTAAAATAGATACACTAGCAGGGCCGTATTTAGACGTCTGGAGGCCTTGGGTCAACAATGGATTCTCGCATTCCGGAGCCTCGAAAGTCGGACTCATGCGAGCCAGAAGTTCCATACCTTAGCCATTGGTCCACCGACCACCATGGACAAGAAAAGTTGAAAAAAGCCGCTAATCCATTCCTGAAGATGAGAGCAACAAAATTTGTTTAAGTTCATATGATATAAATGAACAATATATCGATAAATAAAATAGATCGTCGTCATCTGATATTCTATGTGCCATTTTTTTGCAAAACCTATGAAACCAGAGAAGATAATCACAAAAACACAATCAAGACGGAAAATTTTGGAAAAAGTGCTCTGAATACTGTAACATCAACACAGAGTTGTGTAGGACAGATCAAAAGTGAATTCAGCCTGGCAAATCTGAGGCTCATATTCTGTTCTTAAACCTTGAGCCAACGTTAAGTGATACTTTTGCAAATATCTACAATTGACAACAGGGAATCAATGAGTAAGGAATGGAAAGTTGTTATTGAATTTGTAGAAAGAATTAAACTCAATAGAACACATTCTATAGCTTGCGTAATTTTTTGTATTATTTCAGAAAATGAAATGGATGAATGGAGATTAAACAGTAATTGGTATTGGTATTGGTAAGTATGGATGATGATTGATGCGCTGCGACCTGATCAAATCTATTGTGCTCTATCTTCTGCTATTTCAAGGTGTTCTCGTTTACAGCAGCCCCTCAAGCCCCAATTCCTTGATTTGATTGATTGATTGATTTTGAGGGGGTCTATTTGTGGTATTTCTCCCACAGTCAGCTGGTGTGATCCCAGTATATTCAATCTCTTGTGATGTACAGCAAAACACTCCATCAATTTATGGAGATAAAATAGTGAATTACAATAATTGAATTTTTCCACTTTCAAAATTACTGAAAAAATTTTGGATTTGAAAGCACGTATATCTCATGGCAATATAATAATAAGAATGTTTTATTCCCACTCATTATTTGCAATAGGAGCAGTATAGTAGGAAAGCCCAATAGGGGATTTTGGGATTTACTCGAGCGCAGCAGATAAAAATAAAGGGGGATAGGATACCTTTCACTCTGTTGAGTACCTCCACCACACATAAGCCTTTCATATAGGATCGCACGTCTGGGACAGCCGATCAGATTTGTGGAAAAATCGATTGTTCGAGATACTCGAGCGCGTCAGACTAAGGTAAAGTGAGGTAATCACATGCTACAAAGTGTTCATTTCAATAATCTGATGATTTGAGCGTGACACAAGGGAGTGCGAGCGTCACAAACTTTCAAAAAAACGTCACCTTGACATTCTCGAGCGCAGTCTATTTTTTTTTATTTTGTAGGAAATACTTCAAGAATAATGGAAAAAATATAAGCTGCCGATGTCCACAAGCGGAAGTAGCATCAATCGCCATTAAAGTTTAGGGCATGCAGCTGCAGTGAAGCTTGTATTACCCATTCCGCCACAGCATATGCGATCCTCTCTTTTCCGTTCACGTTTTCTATATCTCTTACTCTTTCGCACTGTTTCGTTAATTTTATCTTCCATATATGCACCAGACAAAGAAATCGTAAACTGTTGGAAATATTGTTCCTGTTGATTCATCTTATAGGGCGCCTACTTTCCTTAAAATAACTCTCGCCGAGGTATGATTTTGGAATGGTTGAATCATACTGAAATTTCTCATCATGAGTAGTTTGTACAAATTCTTGAGGTGCAGGTTGATGAAATTCTTGGGGTGTAGGTTGTTGCAATTTTTGGGGTGTCGATTAATAACTTGAATGGGGTGATTTAATTTCACGTTTCAAGTCTTGCTTCAACCGAGTCGTTGAAGGTTGTTGAACAGCTGTCAAGATTTTTTTTAAGTTGAGTGATTGGTTCATGAGTTTTTTTCTAAATGTGACTGAGATTCTGCTATATCAGATATCAAAGTCTTTCTTTATTTCTTTCTTTTCAAAGCCTTCCTTGCTTTTAATTACTGTTCATGTAAATGACTATTCATGATGACTGACAATTATATCACGATCAATCTGTTTATATATGAATAAAGGTATCGAAATCTCTCCTATATCACCCTTTGTTCAAAGAACAATCTTTATCGATTACTGAAAATCAAGTTCATCTTTCCAACAATGAAAGCAGAGATCATTGAAATTCTGTAAGAAGATATCTATATTGACATGATCATCATATACAGTGAGGACGTAGAAAGTCCTCCCCCCCCCCTTAACTTTTGAACGGAACAAGCAATCGATGTCAGGTAAAATTTAGGTAAAAAGGTACCACTTATAGTGTCAAAAGGGCACTATCAATTTTTTTTATCAAATGTAAAACTGGGTTACGTGGCTCTTGATTTTGAAGGTCTTCCTATTCTCACTCCAACACTTCTTTGTTTGTGAAAATCGGCCAAGCCGTTTCAAACTGACAAGCGTTTGAAGTTTGCTTCAAATATTTTACAAATAAATTTTGAACCTAAATTACTTTTAATTTCAACAAAATTTTAAGTAACAATTGCAACTTGCAATTTTAACATGTGCTCAAAATGTTCACCGTTCACTTCTTGACAGAAAAAAAAGTCGCTTGTGGAATTCATTCCGAACGTTATTAAATGTTTCCGGGGTAATACCGTAACACACATCTGTTATTCGGTTCATAAGTTCCTGGAGTGACTGTGGCTCAGTGACGTACACCTCAGATTTTATGTACCCCCACAGAAAAAAGTCCATAGGGGTCATATTAGGTGACCCAGCAGGCCATTCAATGGGGCCACATCGGCCTATCCACCGTCCCGGAAAATTCTCGTTAAGCCATTCTCGGACAGGTCTGTAGTAGTGAGGGGGTGCACCATCTTGTTGAAAGGTAACATCCATGGTGAATTCATTTGGGTTTGTCCCAACTACTTCTTGAATACTGTGATGGATCTGATTTTGAAGCATATTTAAATACAGATGCCCAGTTAAATTTTCTACCATAATTATTGGACTCATGATATGGTCACCAAAAATACCAGCCCATACGTTGATCTTCTCTGGAGTTTGAGTATGACCCTCTAGAAAAACGTGCGGATTTACGTCTGACCAATAACGCACATTCTGTCTATTTACTGTTCCATTTAGAAAAAACGTACTTGCATCACTAACACAAATAGAGTTAATGTAACCGGAATTTTGGGTTATGCGATCAGACATATCACAAAACTGCATTCTTCTGTCTGGGTCATCTTCTGTTAATTGACACAGAATTTTTAATGTATATGGGTGAATTTTGTGTTTTTTAAGATATTTTTTTCACAGTGTTCGTAGATACGTCACAAGCAGTGGCTACCGTTTTCGTTGTTTGTTGCGGATTATTAACAACAGCTGCCAAAACGTCGATTTGCTGATCTTCTGAAATTGATTTTCTTCCAGTTTCTTTTTCCCTCGTTACGCAACCAGTTCTTTAAAATTTACTGACCAATTCCCTTAAGTAGGTACGAGATATTGGATTATTTGGGAAGCGCTCATTAAATATTCTTTCTGCTTCATAGTAATTACGCCCAGCTTCAGCTTAAATTAAAATTGCTTCGGTTTTTTCTTCTATAGGACGAGGACGAGGCATTTGAAAATTATAAAGAAATACTGAAATCTATGAAAACTGTCAATAGTATTGATATGATTATCGTCAATATTAGACTGAGCTTGAAATTAAATGCTATTTGGAGTCTCCAGCAAAATAACTAAAGTATTAAAAACTGAAACAAAAACCACCGTGTACAATACCAATATTATGTGCAACTGTTTCACCACAAAAAATTGGCTTTTCGGCTAGAATCAGTAACGGAGTTAAAATTCTGCTACAATTAATATTTAAAATAATTTATTTGTTAAGTATTTGAAGCAAATTTCAAACGCTCGTCAGTTTCAAACGGCTTGGCCGATTTTCACAAAAAAAGAAGTATTGGATAAAGAATCGGAAGACCTTCAGAACGAGAAGCAACATGGCCCCCCTTTACATTTGAAAAAAAAAGTTGATGGTGCCTTCTTGACATTAGGCCACGTGACCAAAATCATTTTAATGCCACAACATACTAAAAATGGTACCTTTTTACCTGAATTCCACCCGATATTGATAGCTTGTTCCGTTCAAAAGTTAAGAGGGGAGGAGAACTTTTGATGTCCTTACTGTATATGCTCCAAATTTAAAAGGTCTTGTTGAAAAATTATAAGCAAATTTGCATTGTCTCTAAGGAGTTGCTTGGAAATGGCAGAATAGGTCTGGCATATAAAGAAACAATTCGTGTGTCTGTGACGACTGAGAAAAAATTTTAAATTATGTTTCGATCACATGTATTATGACTGAATGAACTTTCATATTTTTAGGTAGAATAACGTCATCAGAATCATTGTATTCATAAAATCCAATTTCTTTCATATAGGTGCCAGCAAAATCCTAAAATATACTTGGGTTGGTATAATGATTTTGACAATTCCACAAATAAAGATGAAGATTAAAAAGTTAATTTAAATTTTTCATTTTATTCTTATATTTCTTCCGGAAATTTTTTATTGTAGGAAAAAATTGCTTTTCTGTGGATTTCATTTGTAACATTTTATTCCAAAAAAATTACATAAAATAAAGTCAATCAGCATCAAAAGTTACCAAATGAAATTAGATTCTATTCAATTGTCGAAAATAAATATATTTCAACAAAACAAATTCAACTCAAAACTTCAACAATTCTTAAACGAAATACATTTGTGAAAAAAAAACAATTTTTGTACATAGGGCAGAACTGGCTGCAAATCTAACTTCAGTGGTGGTTTTGCAGTATGTACAATGAACAGTGAAACCCTTACAATAAATACTATTATAGACGTTAACGTTAACGCTGAACACTCCCAAAACCCCCAAAAAAATCGAAATGTCCAATGTCAGAAGAATGCACCTTTCCTGTTACTAATATAATTTTAAAACAAACTACGGTATCACATAGGAATCTTCGCCTCTATCCGCAAAACTAAAATGTTATGTATAATTCAGATTTCACACGAAATCAATACAAATCAACACTAGTACAATCTCGAAAATCGTCTACTAAGATTACAATTACTTTAACAACTATCGATAAAAAAGGAAACGCTCCAAAGCATTCTTGAAATAAAGTCCAGCACGATTTTAATTCAATTATACAATAAGTAGAAGTAGATATTCTGACGCGTCGAGTATTTCAAAGCCGCCACAAGCTTGCGTCATGTCCGAACCATCATTCTTTTGAATGGTAGCTTCTTTCAGATTCACTTAACATCCCTTCTGAATATCTGACGCACTAGAATAATTTTTTCCCCCGTTTTCAAATCGGCAGATAAACATACTTCCAATATCAGAATTTTCATGTGACCATATTTTTTTTACATTTTTAAGAACCCGTAGATGCTCCTCCCACCGGTGAAGTGGTGTACATCAAATAACTTTTTTTACCATCTAAACTTCATAATTCAATAAGTCTCTACGACGCACGAGTAAATGAATCCCCATTTAGCATCGTGGGCTCTCCAACTAGTATAAAAACTAAGGACTTACGTGTAGAAATTAAACTGTAGAAAACGAAAACTGCTTGAAGTAGTAAGTAAAACCACTCACCTATGAGCCGTATTTCATTTGATCAGCGATATGTTCACAGATGATTCACTGATTTATGATGGAATGAATAATAAAAATGAAACTGATACCCCAGATGAACTAGGTTATTTTTGTTGTTGTTGTTAATTGTTATTTCCGTCAACCGGCTGCACCCTTATGAGCACAACCATCAGTCTTCTAAGGACTTGTGCGAGATAGGGAAGACGTAGCGCTTACCTTTCAACGTGTGATGCCATGCACGAGACTAGTGACCATGCTAGGAATCGAACCCGTGCCCCTGTTATTGAGAGGCGAGCGCTCTATCATTACGACCACCATACATGAATGTATGAACATTATAGTTTCATTATAATCTATTCTATTTTTAAACACTGGTGAAAAGGGGTTATTATTTTCAATTCAGCTGGCTACAGGTTATAAATTCTGGGAACAAGACAGAAGTAAATTATGTGTTATAGATTGACATGAGTAACGAACTTCACTTTTAATATCCCTATTTCCAGTTTCAAAACTGTCGTGCAAATTTCTCATGGTTACCTTGTCTTTATTTAAACAAATATTTGGAAAAAAGTTATGGCAGTGTTAGTCGGAAATAAATGAAAAGGGTACTTTCTCTAAAAACCCCGTGTTTGTACGGCTGCGGTGGTTGGGTTGGTAGAGCGTTTGCTTCTGATCCAAATGAACCCTTGAAGCGTGAGTTCAAATCCCGATGCGGACACCAATCCTGTGCATGGCATCACATGTTATACGGTCAGGGCTACGTCTTCGAAGACTTCTGAAATTTCTCATGAGCCCAGTTTTCGTTTGCAGCCATTTAACGAAAATAACAATTTATTTATTTTTTCAAATCCGACAACTAAAGATAATTTCAGCAACCAGAATGTTATTCTGTAAAATAGATGAAATCTAAGACACGAATGTGAGAGAGGTACGTATCCATGTTTTTCAAACATACTACTGAGCTATATTGGTATGCTATAGCCAAGTACTGGGACCAAAATTGCATTTACTTGACCCAGCTCATGTTTATAGTGAGTAATGAACAGTCTGGGTGGAAACGATTTCATTTAATGACTTTGTAAGAATTCCATGAAGTTATTTCGAATATCTTACCTTATCCGGAGAGATGTGTTTGTTACAGTTGATTGATATCAACTTTTCCCACCAAAGAGTAAATCCGTTCTATATTTTCCCAATGAATCTTATAATGCAAAACCCGGAAACGCTGATCAATTTTCAATCAGCCAATTAGTCGTTTAATTAATTACCCAATGGTTTGTGTTATAATAATTTACCTCTCGAACTGATTAATTATACAAACAGCCGAAGCAAGATTGGAGACTGAGCAAAACAATAATTGCGACCGATTTATTGTCATTTCACTTTTACTATGTCTGATCTTTGTTCGACAACTTGCTGAATTGAACTAGTTCGATATTTGAAACAGCGAAATGATAAAATATGATGCGTGTAGGTATTTCATCGTGTTTTGCGAACAGGATATTCTCATGGTATAATTGGGACTTGGTTTGCCATACTGATGATCTTCACTTTCTTTTGTTGTTGCTGGAAGTTATATTAATATATGATTGATGGTTCATGATCCTTATTCGTACCTTCAACATGACAACATTTTCCCTTGTTACTTGGTGAAGTGGTGTTAATCTGATCTAGTAATGAAAAAGTTGCAATTAGGAAACATGGCGGGCTTTATAAATGGGTTTACGTGGTATTACAGTTTTTTTTAAATTCAATAAGGTATGGGATACCGCGTCAAAAATGTCTTGCAAAGAAGCTTAGTGCCGATGCTTTTCTTGAGCAAAGTTCTGAAGTATTCCATCTCCTGCTTTTTGAATTTATTTTTTCGAATGGAATATAACAATTTGTGTGGGCCTTGATTTATTGCATCATTCAAATTGTTTCTATTAGAAACACCCTTTATTTTTCATCTCATGGAACAGAATCTAAACTGCTTTTTAAAAACTCTCCTCTGCCGAAAATTCTAGGAAATATGTTGTTCAACTCAACATGAAGAACAGACTATATACCCGTTGGAAGTCAGCAACTTGATTCCCTGCGATGAAGTGTTCGCTACCAGCGATATGACTATCTTTTCCCTTGATACTTGAAGCAACTCCAAGAATTATTGAAAATAAATACCATAATATCTACACCAAAAGTTAAAAACACTAAAATTAGAAAAGGTCTTCGAAATAGCAGTATAAAATCAATTTTTAGAATTCATTGACAAAATTCGTAAGTAATGTTCATTGACTAATCTTGTATTCGAAAGAAACATTCTTCTCAAACAGCGCCACAGTTATCACTAACTAAATTTACTAATGAAATAGAAAAAGGAAAAATTGTTGTAACTGTATTTTTAGATTTACAAAAGGCCTTTGAAAACGAGTGAACTGCTTCAGAAACTGAGAAGGTATGGGATTGATGGGGTGGTTTATGAGTGGTTCAAAGAATATTTAACGAATAAGAAACAGAGAGTATGATTATATCTCATCATATGTAATGAATCACACGGGAGCACCTCAAGGTAGTGTACTTAATTTACAATATTGATAAAATGGACTGTACTTTCTAATGAGAGATGCAATCAAAAACTAAGTAAAAAAAACGGCAATGGCAAATCTGAAATGGTACATACAAATAATTATTGAGACCCACCTCGGTTTTAGCCGGAGTTCCTTTTGTTCTCTCTGCTCACAGATGAATAACTATCTCTTTCCTAGGAAAATGCATTGCTTTTGCTTGAGATTATTGGGCTACAGAGTAACTTTTCTTAGACTTGACCTTTTGTCGGGATCGCTGCTATACTCGTCTGACAGCTTGTCACTTAGTCATCTCTTATTTATTTTGCATCTGAATGGTATACATTTATTCACATCAACTTATTTGTAGATGTTGCCTCATACAGGAGTAAATATAGAAGAAACTCTTATCAAAATGAATACATTTCCAGGTGATTCGACCCCATTTCGAATATTGTGCATCTATTTTGTTCGATGCAATGATAATCACTAGTAAATCAAATACAATAACATAAATACAAACAACATAAATAGAAACATGGAAAATGAACGTTTAGAAATTGTAACGTCAGTAAAGTATCAAGGATTTCAACTTGATGATTGCCTAACATTCGACAACCGTTTCAAGTATGTTGAAAAAGATCGCAAAAAAAATATACTTTTTCTCAAGAATCGCCAGTAACTCATCCACAAAGTTGTGGTGTATAAATCAATAATACAACCCTATTTTTGAATACTGTGCATCTTTTTTATTCTCTTTTAATTTGAGCAAATTGCAAAGAATGCAGATAGGACAAAGTCGTGGAATGAAAATACTTTCAAAATGTGATAGGGATACACCAATTTCTGTCATGCTATCTACCTTATAATGGCTCTCAGTATCACAAAAATTATTCTATTGAACCAAGATGATGGGCCGTAGTGGTCATGATGGTAGAGCGCTAGTCTATCCTTCACAGGAACGTGGGTTTGATTCCCAGCATGGTCACTGGTCTCATGCTAGTAATCGCACGTTGAAAGGTAAGACCTCGTTAATCCTTAGCTCGCACAAGTTTCGACTTCTGAGGGCTTCGTTCGTAGGGGGATGACAGCTGGTTAACGGAAAAAACAAAAAAAAAATTAATTTAAAAAAAAAATATTAAATAAAATGACCCCACCATACTTACTACCATTAATTACTTTTAATGAGGACATTCATTATCATTTTACCAAAATCAACAGTGTCCGTCATATAAACAGAATAAATTCAAGAAGTAGTATAAGCAGTCTATTTTTTCAATTTTTTGTCCGATTCAATGCCGTGCCTCATTCTCTAAAATCTACTCCATCATTGAAACTATTCAAGTGTGAACTTCTAAAATATATTCATAACGGAAATTCAATATTGTTGTTGTTTTTTTTTCAATATTTCTGTTTGATTAGTTTCAATAATATTTATATTATATATTTCCTTTCTCTGAACACGTTTCCACCAAGTGCGTATCTTGTAATGTAATATCCTTTATTTGTCTGGGAATGACCACCAGCAGACATGCATTTTTCGAGGTTTTGCCTCTCATCAGCGCCAGAGTAGGTCGGACAATATTATAATTGTCCTGTCCCTGCCAAATGAACAATGATCAATTGTTTAACTAATATTTCCCACGTATTAAGCTACGACAGACAACTAAGTTAATCGCAGCGCCATCCGCATGGAAAATCAACAAGCTTGCTTGTTTTATCGCTCTGTCCACATCAAGCACGAATTTCCTTTGATGATTCGCTGATTTACCGACAGACGTCAGAACATGACCGAACACGAACGAACTCGTTCGCTCGCGTTCGATCCTTCATGTATATTAACATAGCGCTCCAGCGAACGAATTCGTTCGTTCGCGTGTGTTCGCTCCATTTAAATGCAAAAAAGGATTGGGGTCACTTCCGGTCAAACCGGAAGTTGAGAATTTTTTTTTTTACCTACAGGCAAATATAGTATATACAGTAATTATTACACTATCATTGCAACAAAGATTCACGGCGAAGAAAAAAAAATTCGAATAATTTCTTGTTTGACAACATCCTCTCAGGACAACAGCAAAGAAAAAGAAAATTTTTGAATTACAATTTTTTATTTGATGTTCAATATCATCAAAGCATCAGTTAAATTTCAGAATAGTTACTTATATTTCGAAAAGTATCAATTGTATTTCAGAATAGTTACTTGAATTTCAGAAAGCGTCAATTGATTTTCAGATTAGTGAGTTTATTTTCGGAAAGCGTCAATTGTATTTCAGAATAGTAAGTTGGATTCCAGAAAGCATCAATTGTATTTCAGAATAATCAATTTGATTTCAGAAACCATCATTTGAATTTCAGAATAGTCAATTGTATTTCAGAAAATATCAAATGTATTTCGGAATTCATCATATGTATTACTTTTTACAAAATTCAAATAATTTTCTCTGAAATGATTATTGTGAAATTGATATTTACTTTTTGTAGATACTATCATCAACTGAAGTTTTGTTACTTATTAGACAATCACAACAAAATAATATATCAATCGGATATTGAATATCATCACCTCCAATATTTACCAAATCGAGCCACACGAATTCAACTTTGTGATTTCTGTATTTTAGAAATCATGATTTCTGAAATTATATTTACGTTCTCTGAAATACAAATGACACTTTCCGAAATCCAATTGACTATTCTGAAATTCAAATTATGGTTTCTAAAATCGAGTTGATTATTCTGAAATACAATTGATGCTTTCTGAAATGAAATTGACTTTTCCGAAATTCAACTGATGCTATCTGAAATCCAACTCACTATTCTGAAATTCAAATGACGCTTTCTGAAATACCACCGGAAAAGGTGTAGTAACTCCTTTTTTTGATCCTCTATGCTAATATATCTATTCATACACCAGGTCAATTTGGGTGAATATTCGCATGTATAAAATGCGGGTGAACATTTTATAACATCGTTTTAGGAATGTTATTGGTCTACACCTTTTACAGTTGTATTTCAGAAATCGTCAACTTAATTTCAGAAAGCGTCAATTGAATTTCAGAATAGTTACTTTTACTTCAGAAAGTATCAATTGTATTTCAGAATAGTGACTTGAATTTCAGAAAGCGTCAATTGATTTTCAGAATAGTGAGTTTAATTTCAGAAAGTGTTAGTTGAATATCAGAAAAGTCAATTTGATTTCAGAAAGCATCAATTGTATTTCAGAATAATCAATTTGATGTCAGAAACCATCATTTGAATTTCAGAACAGTCAATTGTATTTCAGAAAATATTATATTTATTTCGGAATTCATCAATCTCTATCACTTTTTATGAAATTCAAATTATTTTTCCTGAAATTTGAAATTGAAAATTTATTTTTGGAGATACTATCAACTCACGTTTCATTAAGTACTACTATGCTTTCTGAATTTGTTTTCACGTTCTCTGAAATACAAATAACATTTTCCGATATACATAGTGTTACGAACCTGGTAGTAGATAGAAAAATCATGAATCCTTCTGTTTGCATTCTAGAAACCCATTAGAATGTACTAGAATCATTAAAGTTTATTCGAGAACTTAGTATGGAATGTTCTGTTGAAAGTTCTATAGCTTCTAGAATAATGTTATCCTATAAATACGATCAGATTTGCCAAGTTTGGGAAATTTTTTTGAGTTTTGTTTACTTTTTAACATTTGATCAGTTGACATTCTGGGGCCGTTTCCTGTTACTGAGCATGGAAATAAATACTTGATGGTAGCCATGGACTATTTCTCCAAATGGCCCGAAATTGTGCCCATTCCAAACCAGGAGGCAAAGACAGTTGCAAAGGCCTTCCTAGAAAATGTGATAGCCAGACATGGAGTTCCGCTAGAATTACATTCAGATCAAGGAAGAAACTTCGAATCCGAGTTATGGCAGGAAATGATGAACATTTTAGGCGTGAATAAAATTCGCACAACAGCCTTACATCCACAATCAGATGGAATGGTTGAATGACACAATAAAACCATCAGCCAGTATCTGTCGATGTTCATCTCCAAAAATCGAAAGGATTGGGATGAGTTGGTGCCACTATTTCTCCTATCCTATCGAAGTGCCCAGCATGAGTCCACCGGATATACCCCTTCAATGTTAATCACTGGGAGAGAAATGAAACTGCCAATCGATCTGCTATTTGGAATGCCACCCGCCAAGAATGTAGATGAGGACAAAGTTCTTCCAGAATTTGTCAAAGCATTGCGAGAAAGAATGGATCGAGTGCATGAATTCTGCAGACATCGTCTCCAAATCACCAGTGACAAGATGAAGAAGAGATTTGACAGGAATACTCCAGGGACTCTGTTTGAGCCAGGTAATGCTGTTTGTCTGTACCAACCTCAAAGAAAGAAAGGACTATGTCCCAAGCTACAGAGGAACTGGACAGGCCCTTATGTCGTCGTAAAGAAAATCAACGATTTGGTGTACCGCATCCAGCGTACCCCAAGGAGCAAACCCAAAGTTGTTCACGTGGAGAGGTTAGCAGAATACCGAGGCCACGACCCTCCAAATTGGTTCCAGCAAGACAATCAAGATGGAGATGATGTTATCTGGGACGGAATAACCTAGAAGATGGGGCAGTGTTACGAACCTGGTAGTAGATAGAAAAATCATGAATCCTTCTGTTTGCCTTCTAGAAACCCATTAGAATGTACTAGAATCATTAAAGTTTATTCGAGAACTTAGTATGGAATGTTCTGTTGAAAGTTCTATAGCTTCTAGAATAATGTTATCCTATAAATACGACCAGATTTGCCAAGTTTGTGAAGTTTTTTTGAGTTTTGTTTACTTTTTAACATTGGACCGTTGTAACGTCACCAAGTGAAGTTTGAAGTATTTATTTGAACTGCAAAGTGTCAAACAGTGTTGTCAGTTGTATTATTTGTTCTGTGACAATAAAGGCGAGTTTATAAGTAAGTGTACCACTTATTGAACCTGAAAAACGCAACATTTGGTGACAGCGGTGGGATCAGTGGTACTGAAAAAAGAAGAGTGGAGCAGATTTACAGTATTTGATGGTGAATACTCGAGCACAGAATTACGACGAGATGGCGACGTTAGACATAATTCAGTTTTTGAAGGAACAAGAAGCGAAAAGAAAACTGGAACAAGAAGAGCTTCTCAAACAATTTGAAATACACAGAAAAGAAGATCAAAACAAACAAGAAGGGCTGTTTCAACAATTTGAACTGCGCAGAAAACAAGAGCAAGAGGATCAAGAAGCTAAAAGAAAATAAGAGCAAGAGGAACAAGAAGCTAAAAGAAGACAAGAACAAGAGGAGCAAGAGGCGCGGTTAGTCCAACGGTTACAACAGCAGCATGTCGATCTCCTGCAACAGTTTAGTCACAGCCAACAGTGCTTCCAGAATGAAATCACCGAAAAAGTCCAGGAAGTCAGAGGAAGAGTCCAGGAGGTCGAAATTGAACTGTCCAAAATTAATGAACGGGTGGCACAAGAAGTAAACAAGAAATTCAACGAAGAAGTGGATAGGATCAAGGAGAGGATAGAAACAATACACCTTCCACACAAGCGGGCACCCTCTGAGGAAATTTCTCCCACCAGTGAAAGGCAATTTTCACTGACATATCCAAGGCCTGCTCAAGCAAAAATTTTGAAGCCTCCAACATTTGATGGGCAATCTTCGTGGTCTATGTACCGACGTCAATTTGAGGCGGCAGCAAACGCAAACGGCTGGTCCTATGAAGAAAAGTCCACTTCACTAGTCCTGTGTCTGCGAGGCCAAGCGTTAGAGATATTGCAGAATATCCCCGAGAATAAGCAGAAGGAGTATTCTAGAATCGTGGAAGCTTTAGAGATAAGATATGGGCAGCAGTATCTTAAACAAGTGTTCCAGAGTCAGCTAAAGAGTCGATTCCAAAAACCAAACGAATCACTGCAGGAATATGGAGCAGATGTGGAGCGACTCATTAATTTGGCCTATCCACAAGCACCGAAAGAGTTCATAGAACAAATTGGAGTGCAAACCTTCATCGACGGCCTAAGAGATCCTGACATGCAGCAAGCCCTTCGACTAGGACGTCTTCAGACCATAAGCGGGGTACTAATAGCATCATTGGAGTTCGAAGCGGCTAAAAATGCATCAAGAAATACGAGATCCAAGTTACGAGAAGTCAAATTCATCGAAGATTCTTCTACGAGCGAGGCGCTGTTGAATAAGTTATTGGACTCCATATCGGCATTGGGTAAACAAATTACTTCTGAAGAAAATAAAAGGAGGCGCTGCTATAGCTGCGGAAAAACTGGTCATCTACAAAGAAGCTGCTGGGAAAGATCAAGGTCCAGAAGTCCAATGAGGGTAAGGACGACATCTACAAGCAATGAAGCGGGATCGAGATCCCCAAGCCCAAGAAAGGAACAACGTGGTCGTTTTATCAGAGGAGGCTACAGGAGGTCACCCACGCCAGAAGGGAGACCTCGAACGCCTAAAAAAAAGACTCTCTTCCAACCAGGAAAACGAGAATTAGTCGGCACTAGGGGGCGTGTGTCGACTTTCAGTGTTCAAAGCCCCAAGATTCCTATCCCGACGTTGAAGAGAAATGGACAAAGTCTACTAGTCCAAGGCCAATTAGAAGATCGAAGATGAACCTTCACTATAGATACAGGAGCTTCCAGAACAGTTGTTCGTCCAGACCTCATACAAAAATCTGTAAAGCCGATAAAGAGGAATATGGTTTTGGAAACAGCTACCGGACAAACCTCACCAATCATTGGGGAGACGCTTGTACGCATCCAGATAGGCCCTATTACCATGGAACATTTTATGTTGTTTGCAGACATAAAGGATGAATGTGTTTTGGGTCTAGATATCATGGAGAAGAACGACTTCATCCTTAATGTCAGAAAGAAAATATTGCGGATCGGTAATGAAGAAATCTTCCTGAGCAGATACGAAGAAAAACTTCAACCAATGAAGATTTATGTTGAGAAAGATATCCATATTCCGAAAAACTCCGAAACCATTGTTATGGCCAGACTGGAAGGTGAACCTGGGGATTTAAACACTGGAATAATTGAAAACGATGAATACCGTAACGATGGACTTCTAATTGCCCGATGTCTTGTGAACACGGAACATCAAATTCCTGTCAGGGATGCCAATACTACAGATATCAAAGTTTTCCTGAGGAAAAAGGACCAATTGGGCATCTGCAAACCCATCACTCGAGTCATCAATTGTGAAAACCAAACTCGAACACTTCGAAGAAAAACTACCAACATCGATCAGAGAACAATCGACAAAATGATGGAATACACTGAACACCTATCTCTGGAAGAAAAACAGATGGTCAAAGAGTTTCTCGATAGTCATGGAGACATCTTCTCGACAGAAACTTCAACGGGACGTACCAATCTAGTCCAACACCAAATCAACACCTGCGACGCCCAACCAATCCGACAAGCTCCAAGGAGACTACCATTTGCCAAACAGAGAGAGGTAGTCAACATGATCAACGACATGCTGAAGGATGACGTAATTGAAGAATCCACAAGCCCGTGGTCCTCACCGGTAGTCTTAGTAACTAAAAAGGATGGATCAACCCGATTTTGCGTGGAATATCGACGATTGAATGACGTCACCATGAAGGACAGCTATCCATTGCCAAGAATCAATGACACGCTTAACACACTATCTGGTTCAAAATGGTTTTCAACGTTGGATTTGAAAAGTGGTTACTGGCAAGTGGAAGTCCATCCTGATGACAGAGACAAGACAGCATTCTCTGCCGGACACGGGCTGTACCAATTCAAAGTTCTTCCGTTTGGATTATGTTACGCTCCTGCCACCTTTGAACGACTTATGGAACTAGTACTAAGGGGTTTGACATGGAAATCCTGCCTTGTCTACTTGGATGACGTAATGGTAATGGGAATGACGTTTGACGAACATTTGAAAAATTTGGAAGAAGTATTTTTGAGGTTAGAAAACGCCAAGTTACAGCTCAATCCAAAAAAATGCCGTTTATTTAAAAAGGAAGTTAATTCGTACAGGATTTTGGAAAAATCGTCAAGCCACTCCATCGCTTGACTGAGAACAGCGTTCAGTTTGATTGGAGTTCTGATTGTCAGCAGTCATTCACTGAACTGAAGAAGAAAGTAACAACTGCACCTATTTTAGCTTATCCACAAGAGAAAGGCACTTTCATTTTGGACTGTGATGCGTCTCAGCATGGTATTGAATATGTTTTATCTCAGGAACAGGATGGCGAAGAGAAAGTTATAGCCTACTATAGTAAAACTCTGGGCAAAGCCAAAGAACTACTGTGTTACGAGAAAGGAACTTTTATCGATAGTCAAAGCCATTGAACATTTCCACACCTACCTCTATGGCAGACGTTTTCTCGTAAGGACTAATCACAGCGCTCTGCAGTGGATAATGAACTTCAAGAAGCCTGAGGGTCAGGTTGCCAGATGGATAGAAAGACTCCAACAATATGACTTCGAAATAATTCATCGTAGGGGCAGGAAACACAGCAATGCAGACACCTTATCAAGACGTCCATGCTTGGAGCAGGAATGCCGGTATTGTCAGAAACTTGAAAACAAAGAGGTCAACTTCTACAATGAAGAGCAGTGCAAGGAATTTTTGCAAGCCACTACCGTGAGAGTCGAGTCCGAAGAATCTGATTTATGGACAACAGAAGAAATGAGGAAAGGTCAGAAGAAAGATAACAATCTGAAGTTAGCTCTAAGCTGGCTAAAAAATGGAGTAAGACCCGAGTAGTAGGAAGTATCCAAGTTTGGTGAAGTTGCCAAAGGATACTGGGCTCAGTGGGATTCCCTATGTCTTCGTGATGGCCTATTGCATCGCAGATGGGAGAGCCCAGATGGAGCAACCGTGGTGTACTAACTGGTGCTGCCAAAGGTTCATGTCAAAGATGTGCTTGAACAACTTCATAGTAGTCGTGCAGGTGGACACTTCGGAATCAAGAGGACCCTAGCTAGAGTTCGAGATCGATTCTATTGGGTGAATTTCCGTCGAGATGTTGAAGAATGGTGTAAGAGATGTGATCTATGTTCTTCAAAGAAGGGACCGAAAGTTGAAGTCGAGGAAAAATGGCCCAGTATCTTTCTGGTGAACCATTCGAAAGAGTAGCAGTTGACATTCTGGGGCCGTTTCCTGTTACTGAGCATGGAAATAAATACTTGATGGTAGCCATGGACTATTTCTCCAAATGGCCCGAAATTGTGCCCATTCCAAACCAGGAGGCAAAGACAGTTGCAAAGGCCTTCCTAGAAAATGTGATAGCCAGACATGGAGTTCCGCTAGAATTACATTCAGATCAAGGAAGAAACTTCGAATCCGAGTTATGGCAGGAAATGATGAACATTTTAGGCATGAATAAAATTCGCACAACAGCCTTACATCCACAATCAGATGGAATGGTTGAACGACACAATAAAACCATCAGCCAGTATCTGTCGATGTTCATCTCCAAAAATCGAAAGGATTGGGATGAGTTGGTGCCACTATTTCTCCTATCCTATCGAAGTGCCCAGCATGAGTCCACCGGATATACCCCTTCAATGTTAATCACTGGGAGAGAAATGAAACTGCCAATCGATCTGCTATTTGGAATGCCACCCGCCAAGAATGTAGATGAGGACAAAGTTCTTCCAGAATTTGTCAAAGCATTGCGAGAAAGACTGGATCGAGTGCATGAATTCTGCAGACATCGTCTCCAAATCACCAGTGACAAGATGAAGAAGAGATTTGACAGGAATACTCCAGGGACTCTGTTTGAGCCAGGTAATGCTGTTTGTCTGTACCAACCTCAAAGAAAGAAAGGACTATGTCCCAAGCTACAGAGGAACTGGACAGGCCCTTATGTCGTCGTAAAGAAAATCAACGATTTGGTGTACCGCATCCAGCGTACCCCAAGGAGCAAACCCAAAGTTGTTCACGTGGAGAGGTTAGCAGAATACCGAGGCCACGACCCTCCAAATTGGTTCCAGCAAGACAATCAAGATGGAGATGATGTTATCTGGGACGGAATAACCTAGAAGATGGGGCAGTGTTACGAACCTGGTAGTAGATAGAAAAATCATGAATCCTTCTGTTTGCCTTCTAGAAACCCATTAGAATGTACTAGAATCATGAAAGTTTATTCGAGAACTTAGTATGGAATGTTCTGTTGAAAGTTCTATAGCTTCTAGAATAATGTTATCCTATAAATACGATCAGATTTGCCAAGTTTGTGAAGTTTTTTTGAGTTTTGTTTACTTTTTAACATTTGACCGTTGTAACGTTACCAAGTGAAGTTTGAAGTATTTACTTGAACTGCAAAGTGTCAAACAGTGTTGTCAGTTGTATTATTTGTTCTGTGACAATAAAGGCGAGTTTATAAGTAAGTGTACCACTTATTGAACCTGAAAAACGCAACAATATGATACTTTCTGGAATACAATTGACAATTCTGAAATACAAATGATCGTGTCTGAAATCAACTTGGTTATTCTGAAATACAATTGATGCTTTCTGAAATGAAATTGACTTTTCTGAAATTCAACTAATGCTATCTGAAATCCAACTAACTATTCTGAAATACAATTGATACTTTCCGAAAAGTAACTCACCAATCTGAAATACAATTGATACTTTCCGAAATAAAAGTGGCTATTCTGAAATTCAAATGACGCTTTCTGAAATACTACTGGAAAAGGTGTATTAATTACTTTTAGATTCTTGTACTAACTTGATATACCACGACTAAGTATACCAAGAAAATCGATCTTCACCAAGTACAAGTAAAGTTATTTGCATTGAACCAACATCTGTTCATTTATCCAGAGCCAAACACCCTGAGTAGTGACCATATCCCAGGTTAATTCACCACATCTTGGCGCCCAACGTGGGGCCTTGTTTCCATTTGGCATTTCATAACAGCCACATCGTCGAAATCAGTTCCATAACCCCAAAACTTGGTTTTGTATCCAGGGTAGGATGGTGGTCCATACTCCAATGCATCAATACGAAATAAGAGCAAGAGGACGAGGTAGGGTCATGTCCCCAGGCGCAGGTACCCCTAGAAGGCCTGATGGGGGCATATTAGGACAGGATGGTGAGCTGGAGGTTATGCAGAGTCAAGGTAGGCCTATTTTAGTAGACCCTGGGACAGCCTCAGCTTTGTGTCCACAATTATCAAAAGCAAGTGGAATCTCAACTCCAGCAATAACTAGTGAAAAGACTGCACCAGAAAAAGTATTTGCAGATGTTATTAAGCCACAGGGCTACAATAACTTAAACAGTATGCGAGAAAAAATTTCTGCCGCTAATAAAGTAAATTTTCACATCCAAACGCTACGATCGGGGGCATGTGAATGTGAATTTAGTTGTAAACCAGTACAATCTGATAAACATTTCAACAATCAAAAAAATATTACTTTTTTAGATAGTGAGCGGCCAGTTGATAGTATTTTAGATAGAAATTCTTTCACAAAAACTGTTTTTTCGGTTTCCCGATTAAATCCACATGATTTGTCAAGTTCGCTATTTGGGTGCAATTTACAGGGTGTACCGATGACAAATGTTCCCCCACCATTATTTTTAGATAATGAAATTTCTCGTGAATCTGTTAATACAGTACAGAGTGGTTTTTGTACGGTTGTCTACCCTAAACTTTCTCATAGTAGGGTGAATGTGGCTAATACAAATCTGTTACAGGGCGACCCCCCTACAACTGCCCAAACCAAAGTTTCGGGTAATGAGTATTGTGCTGAAGAGTCTAATAGAGTACTGGGTGGTCTTAGTATGGGTGCACACTTCCAACCTGCTTATGATGAAACTATGTTGGCAACTAATTATTGTTTACAAGGTGAAACTCGAAATAATGTTCAATGTTTACTTGAAGATAAAGGTAATGTGGAGTATAAAAATCAGGTAAAGTGTGGCCCCTGTATAAGTAGCCAACCTAGTTTCGCAGAACATTTTTCTTCGACTTCTCGTCCTATTTCAAAGAACAGTACTTATTCTGAAATGCCAAATCAGTTTTTCATAGTCCCTATGACTATTATTGATTCTCATATACCATGGGGAACAAAATAATTTTCCCACTCAAGGTCACCACCCCATACAGGGTGGGACGACAAACTATAGCGCAGTAAAGAATATTGATAATATTAATGTTCAGGGTATGTCTGGAAATATACCGCTCCATACCAATATTTGTAAAAATTGTAATGTGATGGGGAATTTGAACTGCCAACCCATGCCGTTTTTCGAAAATAATTTTAATTTTATAGAGGCTGCAAAACTCATACCGATTTTTGATAATCCATCCAGTTCTTTGCATAGATAAGTTGGAGTATTCTATCAGGCAACTGAGGATGCCTTTTCATGTTGTACCGCACTGATGCACTTTTCCGCAAAAAGGCAAAGTTGTGGGCTGATGCCATGATTTATAATTTTAAAGAACGCACATTGCTCAGTTATTTTTTGGGGGATTCCCGACAACTAGAGATACGTAGTCTTTTGGAAACGGGTAAATACCGTTCTGGTGATGGTAGTTATGTAGATTATTTTTTGAATTTTCTTTCAAAGTGTAGGTATTTATACCCAGTAATTTCCGAGTCACTTCTAATATCAGTGATGTCTAGACATTTCCCTTTATCTGTAGCTGCGGCACTTATAGGAACTAGCATGGTAGCTGATGCCATAACCGTGTTATCTCAGGCTGACTACATTTCTCGCTCAGCTAATAGATTTGACCGTGATAATGTTAACTCACGTCGAGATGCTAGACCGTTCCGGATAAATGGGCAAACAGATGAGCTTCCATTTTCCAGAAAGGTCTCTGCCCTGAATTCTGTTGATGAGGTGATTGAGTTTCCGAAAAATTTATCGCAACCCATCAATTTAGTCCGCTGGTGGGGGTTATGGATAGGGCTGACCATAATAAGTTTGTACGTGGAAATTATCCAGTTGACGATTTGCTGGAGGAGTGTGACAGTGACCACCACAAACCACCAGTGACCACTCGATCAGCATTTGTCGAGATCAATATAGGCCACCTGAATTTCCCCGTTCTTGTAGATTCAGGCAGCGACGTCTGTTGTATATCCGACGAAATATTCGGGCAGATTACAGGGTGTCTGCCTAAATTAACTTTTTTCAAAGTCAGTGGTATTCGGATCACGGGTGCTTTCAAAGCAAAACAGCGACGAGTTTTGGCTCAAGTGTTTCTTCCGTTCTCTTTAGGAGATCAATTTTTCAACTTCGAGTTTTTAGTTATACCTGATCTAGCTTATGCCGTCATCCTGGGTGTTGACTTTCTGCGTACCTATCAAGCTAGGATTGATTTGGAACACGGCAAAGTCACGCTTAAGCTAGACAATCGAGAGTTGGTTGTCCCGGAGTTCTCTTCAAACCATATGATAGAGGCAAATTCCAAAAGGGTTGAATCACTCCGTTTGTGCGCTATCAATCAGTCACATCCTCCTGCTACTTCTGTGGGTGTGGAACCTTGCGATTTTTGATAATGTTGTACAGCAGGCTAATTTAATCTCAAGGGAGGCCAAAATGTTCACAGAATTACTACAGAAACATCAGGATGTGTTCTCTGATGTTCCTGGACTGGTAACACATTATGAACACAATATAAATTTATCTGATCCAACTCCTTTTTCGGTCCGGCCATACCCAGTTCCTTTTGCACACAGATCTGCAGTGCAAATGGAATTGGATAAGATGGAACAGTGGGGTGTCATAGAAAGATCGAACAGTCCGTTTTGTAGTCCCCTAGCGACTACTATCAAAAAGGATGGCAGCATACGAGTTTGTTTGGTTGCTAGGAGGCTAAATTCTGTCATGGAAGTTGATAATGAACTTTCGAGGCCCATTGAGGAAATTATGATGGAAATTCCGCAAGTCAAATATATGAGTTCTTTGGATTGCACGCACTCTTATTGGCAGATACCGATAAGAGCTGAACACCAAAAATACACGGCTTTTCGATATGGAACTAGGTGCTACCAATTCAAAGTTCTGCCGTTTGGCTTGAAGACTGCTGTATCTAGTTTCACCCGGTGCCTTGACCAAATTCTGGGACCATTCTTACAGACGTTAGTCCACGTTTACGGGGTCTTTCGAGGACCATATGCATAATTTAGATCTTGTATTGACTCAGCGTTCTAGATCTGGTTTTACCCTTCGCCTGAAAAAATGTGAGTTCTTCAGGAAAGAACTAAAGATTTTGGGGTACGTCTTGAACTCGGATGGCTGGAGAGCCGACCCGATTCGAACCCAGGCTATCCGTTTCCAGAAGCCAAACAATATTAAGGAGTTACAAAGTTTTTTGGGCCTTTGTAACTACGACCGTAGTTTTTCGGCAGAGTTCAGAACCTTTAGTGACTCTGTTGAGGAAGCGCACTCGTTGGTTTTAGGGAGAGGAGCAAGCCGAGGCGTTTCGCAAACTCAAGGATTTACTTTGTAAGGAAGTGCTCTTATATCATCTCCGATCTGAGTTGTCATTTGTCGTTCAAACCGATTGTAGCGATATTGGCTTAGGGGCTATTTTATACCAACGAGGTGAAAACAACTCTCAGTTTGTGGTTGCTTATGCTAGTTTAGAGCGTGAGCGTAGATACTCGGTTCCAGAGTGAAAGATATTGGGGATTATTTTTGTCCTTCAAAGGTGGAGAATTTATTTGTTGGGCCGCTATTTTACTGTTTTAAGTGATCACCAGTCCCTTTCCTTTCTGAAATCGTGTCGTTTGTTGTCAGCCAGAATTACTAGATGGGTTCTAGCCTGCCAGAAGTTTTCTCTCGACGTAAACCCAAAACATAATTCCCGACGCCCTCTCTCGGAATCCTCCTGCCAGGTTACCAGTCCCTAGTGACAAACTCTTTCGGGTTCTTGCCATAGCTAATGACTCTCCAAAGTTGAAAGATTTCCTCCAATGGTTACCTAAGGAGTTGGAAATGTTAGAACAAGGATTGGTTTCGGACAAGTTTTTCCTTCATGGAAACCTCCTTTATTTCCAGGCATAAGACCGGTTTTGTTTGTGTATCCTTATTTCTTCCATACCAGAACTCATAGGGTATTACCATGAGGAGGTT
Source organism: Chrysolina americana (assembly GCA_958502065.1). Lineage (NCBI taxonomy): Eukaryota > Metazoa > Arthropoda > Insecta > Coleoptera > Chrysomelidae > Chrysolina > Chrysolina americana. Next base: position 73,794,879 of record OY293411.1, read on the forward strand.
AGGAATTTCGGGGTATACAAGACCTGGTGTGCTTTAAGGTCAGATATTTGGTGCCGCGGGCTTCATAAGTTGGTCAAGCGAACTTTGAAATTGTGTGATCTATGCCAAAGAAGTAAATCTTCTAGTAGGCCTAGACCACCTTTGGACCCAATTATTTCCACAGGGCCCGGAAACCTGGTCGCACTAGATCTATATGGGCCGCTTTCCCAGTCACGTGGTGGGGTGACCTTCTTGTTTGTGGTTTTGCATGTGTTCACCAAATACGTTGCCTTAGACATGTTGAAACGAGCCACAGCAGAATCAGTGGTGAATCATTTCACTGATTACGTCAAACCTGTAGAGACACCTCAACGCGTATTGAGAGATCGGGGGACACAGTTTACTTCGGGAGTGTGGAAAAACGCTTTGAACCGTTTGGGCATTCAGATTGTGTATAGTTATATCAGACATCCTGGAGGTAATCCTTCCAACCGCGTTATGAGGGAGCTAGGACGTTTGTTTCGAGCATTTTGTCACTCGAAGCATACCCAATGGGCCTGGAAAGTACCGCACATTGTACACTTATTCAATAACATTGTGCGTGAATCTACAGGTTTTCTCTCTGTGGAGTTGCAATTCGGAACCCCCGCATATTCCCCTCTCAGAAGTCATATTAAATATCCTGGGGAGGCTAGCAGTCATAATCATGTGAAGTTATTCCTCGCTCGTGAGCAGTTACAAACCGCTCGTTGTGTTTCAAGTCGACCGTCGAGACCCATCGTCCCATTTACGGTGGGAGATTTGGTACTGCTGCGAGTTAATCCAATTTCGTCGGCGTCCTCCCGACAAACGAAGAAATTTTTGCTCATCTACGAGGGCCCATTCCAAATCAAGAAAGTTTTGAGTGATAAGACTTATATTTTGTCTGTCCCTGAAACTGATATTGAGCGGGGCACTTTTCATATATATTGAAGAAGTATTTTGTTTCTTGTGGTCCTACGGAGCCTCCGGCAGATGTACGGAGCGTGACCTCCGAACTCCACCACTGTTTTATTTCACTTGATGTTTTTTGTGTCTCCCTTCCTGGCTCAGCCAAATCCACGAATTATCGATACGGATCATGGAATGATACCGATTCCAGTATACTTATTTTAAACGTATGAGTATCGTGTCTTTATCATTTTAGTCTGCAATCTTACGAGTGCTTCCTGGCTTTGAATGCCTAATTGTTATAGTGTATGTGACCTGCACTTTTAGGTAAGTCGTTTTGTGAATTGTTGGCCTCATATTATCTAAACTCTCTCAAAAGCCTAAACATTACTAGCCGTGCTGTTTTTTTTTCTAATTCCTTATCGCACTTGTAATTTTTTTTTGTCATGTTAACTAGTTGTCCGTACGTTTGTTATATTTGAAATTTATACTATTAATTACTTTTAGATTCTTGTACTAACTTGATATACCACGACTAAGTATACCAAGAAAATAGATCTTCACCAAGTCCAAGTAAAGTTATTTACATTGAACCAACATCTGTTCATTTACCCAGAGCTAAACAACCTGAGTAGTGACCATATCCCAGGTTACTTCACCACACTACTGGACAAGGTGTAGATTAGACAAATCTCCGTTTTCGGGTATAAGCACGATTCGCTCCGCGACAAACCAATCCGGAATCTATTGCTTTGTATCTGTCTTCACACTGAAACGTCTTGCCAGATGGTGGTGGGTGCTTGTGTTTTTTTCCACCTATGGGTAGTGAAGTTTTTCAAACACTCAAACTTCTTCGGAGGTTATCGGGTTGAGCAGAGCTTTTCGCTTAGACTAACGAGGCCTCCTGCTGACAGCTCAAACTGTGCTAGGACTGGAGTATCTACGTTGAATGGTTGCAAATACTTATACATGTTCTTCCAGAAGTTTCCACCCGATCAGCGGAAAGAAGGGTATTTTAACTTTGTTAAAAAATTGTTATATCCGTCTACATGCTGCACCCTTACGAGCAACTTTTTGAAGCCTCGAAAGACTTGTGCGAGAAAGGAAAGACGTAGCTCTCACCTTTAAACGAAGTGATGCATTGCACGGAACCTGCGCGCTACCATGGCCCATTTTTTATTTAATTTATTTGAATTACTCCGGAACACCTTCGAACTTTTTTCGATTCATTTCATCAGATATATTTGTTTTGGCGATTTTCGAAATAAATCCCTTATATTTTTGGTAGGTATACTTTTTAGATTTTCTATTCCGTAGATTTCCAGATGAATCAGTCATAATATTCAGTGATAGCATTGCTCCAGCCTGTTTCTAGAATCTCTAATCAAATTTAACTATGTATATTTCATAGTCTGAATTTGGTTGGTTTTCGACAAAAGATGTCGATATAGTAATGAAAAAAGCTATTGAAAAAATGTTTTCGCATTGTTTCAATTTCCATTAAATCGTGATCTTTACTATATTTTTTTAATTCTTCAGTAGCCTGTCTAGATTATTTTTGTGAGTTTTATATTATTGTTTTCGTTCCTGTTTGCAAGGATTCTTTATATGCTGTTTATAAGTATAATTTCATTTTAACTGATTTGTTAAGAGATTTGGTTATCCATTATTTCTGTTCCTTCTCACATCTTTCTATTCTTATTTTTTTCGTATATTTGCTTATGGTATATGGTATATAGGTTTTTTCTCAAAGGCTGTTTATTATTTATTTGTGAAATTATTTTTTTTCTCGAATATTATTTTTTGATTTGAAAAGACTAATCGCTTCAAACTCTGCTAGGGCTAAAGTATCTACGTTGAGTGGTTGCGGATACTTATACATGTTCTTCCAGAGGTGTCCACCCGACCAACGGAACGAAGGTTAGGTATTTCGACTTCGTTAAAAAAAATGTATATCCGTCTACCGGCTGCACCATTACGAGGTCTTTGAAAGATGTGTGTGTGCTAGGAAAGACGTAGCCCCCAAGTTTTAACGTATGATTCTATGCGCGGGTCTAGTGACCACGCTGGGATTCGAACCCATGCACGGATGATTGGATTGAGAAGCGAACGGCCCATTGAAAAATGGTTATTGATTGAAAAATGGTTATTGACATAGAAGGTCGATATAGTGATGGAGAAAGCTGTTGAAGAAATTGATAACTCCATATTAATTCAATCAACTCCAGTCTAGTTTCTCTAATCTATAAGAGTTAGTTGCTAGTTGTAAGTGAACGTTTGGTTACAGAGCGGCGAGGCTATAGATTCCAATTAAGTATTTATCAAAATGTTCAGATTGACATAAGTCAATGATTTCTGTATCTGAATAATGGGGTAGCCTGTGTCCAAATAAAGCGAAGGAAGTTTCGTTTCCGCTCGATTTTAGAGTATCTAGCATTTGACGAGTTGGAATCGTGGACATAGTATTGATTAAAAGTTTTATTTTGTCGAGGAAATTCGCTTCTTGATATTAGGTGTTTTGACCTTCCCCACTCTGAAAATGGAAAATAAGTGAAATCATGGCAAATCTGTGAAGTGTAGAAGGGCAAATGAATCAATTTTTGTCCCGATAAGTTTTTTCGTTCACAAGACTGTAGCGTTGAATTAAATTTAAAAATTTTGTCAGTAACGTATCACATTCGGAACTATGCTAACGGAAAAAAGTTGAGTAGGTAAAATAAAAAATAATCAAAAAATTTGAAAATTATTGATGTTTTGGAAAATAAATCTGCTTCCAGTAACAAAACTCACTGAAGTAGTTATTTCCTAACAAGTGCGGAAAGTGATACTTTTCCGCTTGGGACTGTTGTTGACCCGAATTATGCGAAGTGGAGTTCTGGCAAGCAGTCATGGATGAGAAAGACATTTTACACAAGAATTAGGAACATTATTATTTCTACGGCCGCATAAGGATTCGAAAAGTACGTTGAAAATATATATTTTATTTCATCAGGATATAAAAATGGCTGTCAAAAAGTTGTCAGTACGCTTGAAGTAATTGTATTCGAGATGGTTTTCTTCTGTTCTACGGAGTTCTCTGAATAACTTTCAGCAACAGCAGTAAACTTCCAGTCTTCGAGATATTCTATGTTGGTTATCCCTCCTCCTGAATTTGCTTGAAATGTTGCCGAGGATGGACTAAAATTGTGACCTGTGTAACGTTCTAACTAGGTAGCGCTCTCTGGCGGCATTTTACCAATTGTGTTCACGCCTACGCACTGAACATAGAATTTGCCTTTTTCATAAGACCCACGCTGCCTGTTGGTATAGGGGTCTGTAAATTTGCACACTTCCTATAGAGCTTTAACTATGGTTTTTTGTATAGTAAATTTTTAAAATATTAAGGTTTCATTTATCTGGAAAATCGTCAAGCGTGATTTCCATAAGCTCCGCTCTAAGAAGAGCACCGGCTAGAGCAAAAATGGGAGGTACCTATTTTAATCATAAGATGACATCACACGCATTAAAAGGTAAGGGCTACGTCTTCCCCCAGGTTAGGGGTGCAACCTGTTGACGGATATAACAATTTAAAACAATTTTTTTTTAAATCTCCTCAGGGGCTAGCATAAACTTGGATATGTCTTCTTCAGTAAAAACATGCACTTTATGTGGTCAAAAACCCACATTTTGCTTTTTCAACTTATGAAACATGCTTATGTCCATGTTTTGTTTTATTTTAACTAAACATTTCACTGTCGAGTACGCGACCAAAGGGGGTTGAATTTCAGTACCTTACTCAGATCGGAAAAATACTCCGAAAAAACCTCTTCTCTGAAGGTATCCAATCGTTTTCCCTTGTACCAGTTTAAAAATTGTCTGTATTTCTGTTCGTTTCTTTCTCGTGATTTACTGGGTAACAGGTCTAAATTTACCTCACCTGCGACCTTAAACATTTCTTCGAGAAGCTGTTCGCCTGACAAATTTATTAAAATATGGTTTTTATCGAAAAAAATTGAAAAATGCAGCATCTGTCACTTCGACATACTTCGACTCGAAACTTTGACATCTTGATGACAACTTGGTTGTCATAACAAATTGGTTACTACACCAAACTAATTGACTCAGTTTGATTGTTGGGGCCAATTTATGCAACTTGTCATTATCATAGTCACAATCATTATCACAGTCCTAGTCTCAGTTGTTGTTTGAGGCTAAAACTAAGGAAATTGCATAAATGCTCTCAATGAAATGTACAGTTTCAGTTGTATTCTATGATTAAGACAGTGACTGTGATTAAGACTATGATAACGACAAAGCTGCATGAATTGGCCCTTATGTGGATTGATTTTGAGAAATGTATAAGGTTGATATATAAAAGTATCCCAGTTTTCATTTAATTCCAATAAATAAAAGTTGCACAAACAAGAAACATAGTCCGGGTTTAGAATGTATTAAAACCTTGATTAGTTTGAATAGTAACATACAGGTAAAATCCATGAAACGTACACAGAGAAAAATAGACGAGTTACAATGGTTAAATTACTTCGAAAACGATGTAAAAATTACTCCATTCAACATGGGAAATAATTTCACAGCGATGGTTGCCTCTAAAATACAAAATATTTCTGTTAAAAACAAGACAACTTGAAAATTTAATGGTTATAGCGTAATTTCAGAAAATGTTTGTAATATATCTACAGTACTCACGGAAGAGTACAAATCTTCGTTACATTCTCACAAAACATGTGTAAATAATATGTGAATGATTACCAAACAGAGATGTGATAACACAAATACAGTTTGGAAACACAGAATCGATGTGTGATGGCAAAGAGCGTAATTTGTTATTTGTCAATTCCTTCTATTTCAAATAAGTTATGTAGTTTCACATAACTATTGTAATATCACTATTTTCAGTTCGCATGGAAATTTCGGGTAGTAACATCGATATTTCACTTAAAAAAATGCTTCATGAATATTACATAAACACTGAATTTATTCACAAGAATTATGTTAATATATACAAAATTTCTGTGTTTTCAATAAGGATATGTAAGTATCTGTACATATATTCAGTCACTTTACAGAACCACTGTTGTAAATATGTAAAAGGGTCTGTGAATTATTTTCATACATATGTGAAAATACAAAGACAGTGGTAAAGATTTACAGGACTGATGAAATGTATACCTCCCCCTTTGATGGCGTGACTCTGACGTCAGGTCACATGACAAGTGGCATGTGCAGGCAAAGCGGGATGTTTCTTCTAATAAGCGAACAAACAACACAAAATTGTACGGATTGTGCCATTAGAAGAGTGGATTAGAAGTGTCTCTGTTAAGTTCGTTACATTTTAGATAATTGATTATCTTATCACTGGTGAGTCCTAATTCATGATGTAATTCGTTATTGAAAATTATGAAGAAGTATGAGTTGCATCTATGGTACCGCTAAAATGCATGTTAGTTCTAAGTGCTTGGGGATGGATTGCAAGTACGTAGTCTCCAAAATGAATGAAAAACATACTGTTATAAAAGATCTCATAATTGATTTAGCTCTGGAATCCACCGGATGAAGGGAACTCTGTACAAAAAAGACAAAATAAGTGGACAGTTGTCTTACAGGAATTGACGATCATATGACATTTCAACAAAGTGACCAACGTCAGATCAGATTACAAAAAAGCTTTGAATCTATAGCTGAGAAAATTGTTAAATATGCAATAGATAAAAAAGTATTGAATGAGGAGAGTCTTTCGAAGATATGAATAGATCTTTCATACAATACTAAACATTTCAAAAGTTAAAATTAGGTAAAGATCGCAATATTTTCAAGTGACATCATTGTTATATGTCTTTATTTTTCAGGACTGTTTCGATAGATTTGTTTATGGATCAGTACCGTACCTAATTCAGTATAGTAGTAAGTTGATGTAAAAAGCTGTTTCTATTTTCTCTTGTGAGGAAAAAGAATGTTAATTCATATCCAGGTAAATCTAATTCTGTTTTTGAACTCACAAGAAAATTGGGCACGATTTGCATTTGAATTAAAAAGCAAAGTTACTAATTTTGAATAATTTTCAGGTTTATGTCAAGAAAAAAAATATTCCCATACCTTGTTTTTATTATTTCTCATATCCTTTCTTTTTTAGATGATCAATATTCAAAGTATTCGACAATAGAAAAGAAATATTGAAGTCTAACAAATTTAAGTTGACAGGTCATTGATGTTCACTCGTCAATAAAATTGGAGCTGCACTTGAAGTGATACAACCGTACCATATAAAAATTCAACTAGCTAGTAGAGGGAAATCCAAAAGAACTGAACATGAAGTGAAAACTTGGGACTTGCAACTATTACTTATTTTCAAAGTTAAAGACCCGTAATGTTATCAATTTATTGTAGCCAAATTGATACTGTCCTTTGGTGAATAGTCATATTAGTGGGGAGAAAAAATTCATCATAGAAAGAGGTAAATATCTTGTGAACCATAAATTCAACTAAAAAATATTCTGGAGTGCTCATACTCTTTCATCACTGTTTTTTTATGTTATTAGTAGATAATTCAAGCAACAAATTCTTAACACATTGAAAAGTATTAAAATTTGTTTTTAGGAAAATTCAATTGAAAAAAATTAATAATATTCTTGGATCAAACGTATATTGCTTCTCGAATTTTTTCTGTATTTATGAGTGAATGATATCATAATACTGTCAATATCTACTCTGGAACTTTTCAGAAAAGTTTCGAACTTTCTTGAGTTGAATTTTTGTTTTCATATTTTTTTTAGATGTTTAATTGGTTAACTGCCAAACCGTGTTTGTTAAAATGTGACAAAGACCACTCGAATTATCTTTAAGTTTTTATGTTGTGTTGTTTCTTTATTTTATTATAAGTCTATGAGGCAATTTTTTTGTTTGGTCATTCATTTTCCGCAGTGTGAGAGTTACTGAATGCGACGAAATATAGCATTGATTTGAGTGAGCACAAACTTTCAGTTTTAACGATTCAATTTCTGATTCTTGACTCAAATGACTCATCACGCCGTATTCAATCATTAAAATTATATTTTGAATAACCTTTTTTTGTTTTCGTGTAACAATTTTGATATTACTGACCATAACATTATTTGTTTCAATATTTTTTTCGTTTCATTCAATCATTGCTTTTTTTTATCCCCGTAAATCGTATTGTCATTAACAGTATTTATTTTTCAAATCTTATGAAAATACAGAACATCCAAGACATAAATTCTGTGAAAGTACAAATTATTCTGAAATTACAGTTGTCAAAGTACATATTATTGGTTTAATACCATTCATGAAAATGCAGAACATTCATGAAATTACATTTGTGGAAATACTGAAAATCTGTTGAATTACGTTGGAGAAATCACAAAAAAATCATAAAATATCATATGCAACAGTGAAAAGTATTTGTGAAATCACATTTGTCAAAATACAGAAAATATGTTGAAGTACATTTGTGAAAATACAAAAAGATGTCAACTGCCATAATACAGGAATTGGATAAATTACATTACTTTTGTGAAAACAAAAAATAATCCGGAAATTACATCTGTAAAATAACGTGTGTAGAATTACAACAAATTGATTGAAAATATTTGTAGAATTACCGGACAGTACTGAAACTACAGTTGTGAAAATACAAAATTAAACTGAAAATTCTGAAAATTCTCAAATGTCCAGTGAAACTGAGATTACAGGACCACAGTAACCTCTACAGTGAAAATGTAAAATTTACATAACCGTTGGAAAATTTAACACGATAATCGTTGGTTACATGTAACCAACGATTTTCTTGGTAATTTTACAAAATTCCTTTTCTCTGTGTACGTATAATATCGTTAACTTGACATATTACACTTTCTCGCACTTGTACGGAACACTTTCAAAACTAAAATGAGCGCAGGAAAGTGGGATAAATCGCACGGTCTTAGAAAAATAATATTTCTATCGGGTCTGAAGATAATGAAATCTATTTTTGACAAAATCGAATAAAATCTGCCGAATAATTATTCAGGGTGACATTTGCTATCTTTATACATAGGTTGTTCGATACATATCAATTATATCTGCAATTTCTCATAAATCAATATCAATTACCTATGCTATTCTTACTTTTTTCCTGATAAGTTGTTAAAAATGGTGGATTACGAAATCCAATCTTCCGCCGGAAACCTATGCAATAGGTATGGTCGTCGGCAAGTATTCAACAGAAAACAACTACTGCCCCCTACGACCGTTGAATTATATCTGTTTAGTACTTGGCAAAGTTTTCTACAAGAACTACTTTGCAATGCATTTTGAATATCAAAGCTGAAATTATTTTTCGATTTTATTGGGGGAACACCTCCGTACCGGTTTCATGGTCTTTGCCAATCATCAGCGAATGCTAATTCGACCCAATTGAATCGAAAAATCCTTTCATCCTAATTGGAAATCCCTGAAACAAACACTGAAGTAAGAATTCAGCGCCATCTCTGGGTTCCAGATTACAAAGTAGTTCTTGTATAAAACTTTGCCAATTACTAAACAGATATAATTCAACGATCGTAGGGGGCAGTAGTTGTTTTCTGTTGAATACTTGCCGACGACTATACCTATTGTATAGGTTTCCGGCGGAAGATTGTATTACGTAATCCACCATTTTTAACAACTTACTTTTATAATCCCATCGATACCTCAAATAATCTAAAAGATACGACAGAAAACTGAAAAAAACTGTATCCGCGCAGAGATTGTAAAATGATTCTCAAATGAAGGAAGTACCTACTTACTGCTTTCAAGCATAAATATACACAAAATATCTGGAAAAACGGTTTCTTTTGACGATACAATTTTCGCTAACCTATAATTTGACAACCTCTAGTTGGTTGGATGAGAAGTATGCTATAACCATTGAAATAAAAGAAACCGGAAATACAAATAAGATTTTTTAGATGAGTGTTTAGGAGCTCATACCATAATAAAAATTCGTTAGGAAGCCGAGAAAAATGTGTCTTTACATAATTCAAACCAATTACTGACTCTTTTAAAATGAAAAAGAACATTTTCTGTTAATTGGAGAATATCGTTGCCACTACATGATCAGTTATATAACAACATAACTGTACTCTCTACTTGACCCTGTAGGAAACCACGTATGCATACAACCCGCACGATCCTCATAAATAAATAAAAGTGGATTGACGGTCGATCTGTAGCAAGGCGTGGTTACTTTTACTATCTGTATTCGAGTGTGCTGTGCCCAGTCGACCAACAAAACACTAGCGAGTGATATGTAATCTCAAAAATTACGACACATACAACTAAATACCGAACAGCACGCGATTCTGATTCACTGATAAAAAGTACAAATGCTAATATACGTGAAAAGGTATAATGGAAACTATTGCTACGTATAAGCTGAGCAAAGAACTCGAGCAAATCTAGTTTCTATAATCTTCCATGTGGGTGAAAATGCTGAACGAGTTTCCTGTTCGACTACTTTTAAATGACTGTGAAGAACGCGGACGATGGCTCAACTCTTTCGATGAACGATGATTTTGAACTATCATTTTTAATAATTCGACGTGTTGCCGATTTATTCACATGACTGTCAATATGATTGATCATCATACATTTTGTTATCGTTTGGCTGAATTCCGTAAATAATTTGCAAAATTGTCAACGTATTTATTGGCTTTCTAGAAAGAAGGAAAATGTAATGCTGTCATGCACTTTATGTTCGTTTCAAAGGAACAAGGCTATATCGGATACAAAAACAGCAAGTAAATGGTACCTGAATGGAAAATATTGATAGGTATATAATATCATTCCAAAGAAGGAATTTGAAAACACTCAGGTGTCAATAAAATCAGAAACATAACCAACAATCCACATAAACGAATTCAAAACATTATAGAGGTTGAGTTAAATATCTTCACAGTTAGAATCAGAAGAAATATTGAAAAGTCTTGAAGAAAGACAGATATTCTGACTCAATCTCCAGAAAATTGTGAAAAATTCAATAATAATATTCTATTTAATAATTTTTTCTGTAATGTTAGGAATAATTTTGAAATTTTATGAAAAAAATAGTATTTGAAATAGGAATATAAGCTTTCACTTGGATTCAGTATCCTGCTTGGTCTCCATGTTTTGTCGAAAAAGCATAAACGAAGTACTCTTCGCGATGTTTCAACTGAAAGTTAACAGGAGTCGCTCAAGAAATCACACTTGGACTATTATTATTCATAGGGTATACCTTATATTCATGGAATACCTAGTGATAGCAAGACATGGCCATCAATAGATCCAACGAAAACTTTCATACATTCATATTTGACAGCATTCACTTTTTGATGACGTAATAATATTTATTTGCCAATAAATATTGGAGTAATAATAGATGGTGAAAGAAGGCACTCTGATCACATTAATAAACTGCTGCGTATAATGGCATATGCCCATAACAAATTAGTTAATTCTCAAAGACATAGAAACCAGTATGAATTGTATTAGAAATTTTTGGTTCTATAGTAGTATTCCATCATGTGGATATTTTCTTTGGCCTACACTGGACGAAAATATGCGCTAATTACATTCCTCATCCTTCATACCTCAGATTATTTCACGGTATTCCAAATTATATGAAAAAAAATTTATTTAATAACTTTGAACAACATTTTTAGATGGACAAATTCAAAACACATCTTACTGACAAAGTTCAATAGTAATAATAGTCTTGTCAACCGACAACCTCGTATATTATCACTTATACTTGCACGAGTGGTTTGTATTTTATCGGGTAAATTTGGGTTGTTTAATGAGAAAACCGTTGCCTAGCAATCAGACGAGAAAACCCGTCAACTATTAAAAACTCAACACCGAAAAAAAAACAGCTTTTAATTTTTTTATAAAGTTTTTGAAGATGTTCGAAAATTATAAGTCCTTTGTTATGTCAATTCTTATTCTAATGAAAACTTCAAACTGAAATTGTGTAGATCATGGCCTTTATCAATATAAACATTATCGGAATTATAGCGGCCTGAAAATATTTTAGTGACCTCTGATGAAAGGGCTGAAAAATTTCCTCCGATCAAAATAGAAATGGCTTTCAAATGTTTGCCTAATATTATATGAAATATTACTGTTAGATTAACTAGTGACTTTCATCGTCAGAAATGTATTTTCCCAAATTGATATCTAATGGGAAAAATTGATTTTAATTTTAATATTTCAAATTTTTCTCTCAGAACTGTTTATATGTATAAAATATATTTCTGAGCAACTTTTCCACATTACATTTTTCAATATTTTTTCATATAAGTGTGTTTTGGATACAATTATTTTGGAGTTTCTTTTGATACAGATGCGATTGCATGTATCGAAATTCGTCAAAATTTATTGGTAAAAAAATTTCCCATATGATGCCTATTTTCTTTTTCTGCCGGTCACTGTATATACAAAAAATAAAGAACATCATCTGATGAACCCTATGGTTCAGCGGAAACTGCTCTAGAGCTGTCGTCAAGCTATGAAATCAAAGCTGAGGATGAAAATAATTGCATGAAATGATCAAATCCTCGAAGAAGCTATAGAACCAGAATACGTTAGAGACTCCTTGAATATTTCAAAGTTAGATTTTCCATTATTATCTACATATCATTCAACTTTTGGACTTCGGAGGATGATAAATTCTTCGGCGATTACTTATTGATAGAAATTTTAATTTCATAGAGGATATTTTTTTCTTGACATGGTTTTTCTGAAGATGTCATCTTTCACAACCTGAAGGAAGGTATATTCAAAAAATCTTGTGAGTGTAGAGTGGCAAATAAATCGATTGTCATTTTGACAGCGGCAAAAGTTAGTTGCAACTTTTACAGCGACAAATGCACTACTGGTCACTTATATTTGTTCATCAATTTTCTTGGTGTTGGTTGCCAAAATAAATAGTTTGACTTGTTCGTCAAAAACATATTTACTTATTTCTAAGCACTAACAATCAGCTCTATGCTGTATCACTTCCGTTAAAAATAACGTCACCGTTATTCGCCATTTCCGTTATTTTTGACGGAAGTGATACTGCACAGGGCTGAATGAGTCGAATCGGTGAGTCTACAAACGCCAAAATTAGTCAAATCGTTGATATCTGTGAGCCTACTGATACAATTGTAATGCAATCAGTCATCAATCTGGCGAAAATTTTCTACGTTTTGCGATGCAAAATAAGATATAAATTTGAGCTATATACTTCCATATAAACCAAACAATTAAATACATACTCGAAACTCTATAATTGTCAGTCTACCGTGACGTTCACATGTAGATGTTCGGGAATAAATTTCTCTTGACATACAGGGTGGGGCACCCCATACGACACGGTCCCTGTAAGCCACATCATTTATTATTTTGTGAATCTCTCCATTTCATGATAAGTAACACTTTTGAAATAGTTTATATAGTTTTATAAAATTCATTTATCAGAGCAAAACAAAACAGGGGGTTCTATTTGAAATAACAAAGTTATCTTTGTCCGAAATTATAAAAAAGTGACAATAATTTTTGTAACATTCTGTATAATATTGAGAAACGGGTTTCTAAACGGGCCCTAAACTTCTTTCAGGCATGGTCAGAATTCAAAAGGATGATTCCTATACATTTCGATGATATTTAGTTTGTAATTGTTTCCAGTATTTTCATAAAAAAATCAAAAACTCGAGAACGGTTGTATTTAGGTTCATAGTTCCTTTTATCCTGAGCTATTTAAGAGTGTAACCAAATACAGCGTGTTCCATTTTAAAAAACACAACTTTGATATGTCCCACTTTTATGAGGCACCGTATAGACTACAAAATAATTTCTTTTTGTAGTCTCAATCAATATACATATAATGGTTTACAGGGACCGTGTCGTATGGGGTGCCCCACCCTGTCTTTTGCAGGGTTTGTGGTATGCGTAATGTTAGTAATGCAATGTCGTATTTCTTCTTCTAAATGCATGGTCGATATTTTGTAATCATTGATGTTTATAAACGATCCTCTCAAAGCTACTCCCATAAGATGAAATCCAAACGGGACAAATCTGGGGATCTTGCAGGCCACAGGTTTTTTGAATATTGTATCCGTCTTGTCTTTCAACGTGTGATTCCTAGCAATTTCTCAGGACATCAGGAAAATAAACTGAACATGCTGGGCTTTGAATTCACGACCGGCAGAAAGAATGACTGAAGAGCAATGATTCTAACGACTTGGCTACCTGACCTCGTGAGAAAACTTTTCGTTAAGCCATTCTCTGAATTCAATGGTTCTTTGTATTGGCGCTCCGTCTTTTTGAAAAACCAAAAATTTCCTTTTTCCAGCGGCAATCCTTGTAGAGTTTGAAAATTCTAATAATTTGGTGAATTTCATGGGGATATTTCATGGAAATATTTGAAGGGTCTAGTTCAATGCAGATTCAGTTCCTTCCATTGGAATTCTTACTGAAAAGTTGTGGATGCCTTTCTAACCGTTATAGAAACACTCCCGGAATTTTAGAACGCGTACGGAAATCTATGAGAAGAAGAGTGGAGGGTTGTATAGCAGAAGGTGGAGGGCCTTTCTATATAGCGCATCTTTTATGAAAAAGTCGAGGACCGTCAGGTTTTAAATTTTTCAGGTAATGTTTGAGGAAACTTGTGATTTACATTAATAACAAATAAGTAATGTTATTCATTTCAATTATGGTAATAGGTTCTCCCCTTCTGTTGAACATTTTAATTAAATGTAGCAAATTACAAGATATTATTTTGAATTGTTTCCTGATATCGGAAAAAATTACAAGAGACAAAAAAATTTACAAAGGATTTTGTGGGGTAAAAATGGGCGACCCCTGAAAAATCTCCCAATACATTCTTACAATCACTCGTCATGATGCATGAGTGATAACTTACGTTTCAAATTTGATGTTAATCTCCAAAATTGAAATAGCTATGAATAAAAAAATCAAAAAATCATGAAATTTTAACGCTGTGTAGATCGGTAACAAAGTATTTGCGGACATATACTCATAGCAGAAAAAAAAGTCTTATTTTTACCTGAAAAATACGTCTCTGAAATATTGATAATGAATTTTGAAGCACCTTGTATAGTGTACATTTTGAGATCGGATATCATCGGCATGGGAAAACTGTCTAAAGAAATTAGTACCTGTGGAGATGAATTGTTTTAAAATGGAAATGTGAAATTATTCATCAAAATAATAGTAGGTATATCGTTTTTTTTTTATTAAGTATTAAGTTTTTATTATTATTGACAGAGTTAATTCAAATCTTTCGACTTGAAGAATCCAAAATAATGATAAAGTAAAAAGAACACGGCCATTCTGGTGGCACCTCCACCAATTGTTTGATCAAATATGCCGAATCACAGATGAACGTAATATAGAAAAGACTACTGAATCCTGAAAAAATTGTTCACGGATATATACTGCTCTTTCCTCTACACTTCTGATATATTATTCGTTTGAATTCCATATAAAGGAAGTTCCACCTCTACAGTCATCAAACAGAATAAATATATTGAGATTTATGTCTACGTATCAGATTTAATTATATTCGTAGCAACAAGACAAAAGGAATCAATATAAAACACCTCATTCATCTCATCCTGTTATAGTTCCAATAACGAAACCATTATTCATGATCTAATGAATAAAGCGAATTAGATTTAATAGTTGTATAGTTCCGGATAGCTATATCCTCCTGCATGGACAGTGGCGTGGGACTTGGGCTTGTGTATTTGACAAAACTTTAATTATTTTTGAAGAAAGGAATTATATTAGAAGGAACTTGACATTTATAATAGTAATATCATTATACCCCAGTAAACATCTACATATGAGCGCACCTAAAACTATGGTCTAAGCGGATGGGGAACAGGCAGTTTCAATATCTGTAGGGGTTCTCACCGAGACAATAGTTTGGGTAATGTCAGCAGATTTCAAACATTGATTCATCAAGTCCATTTTTACCTATTTTTTCGGACCGTGTTCATTTTGCTAGGAGCCAAAAACTCTATGACATATCTAACTTTAATGGTCGAGGAGGACACAGTAGCTTGTAGTTGCCTGAGGGTGAAAAATGATTTGTTCCAACAGATTCATTAGTACTTCCTTTTCTCTACAACCAGCTCAATTTCTACGGGAACATAGGGCATCACCGATGTCTTGTCTATACCGTAGAGTATCGCAGAATAAGAATCAAAACTCCCCGTTATGTCTGTAGATATATAAGCTGACTACAACGCATTAAGGTCGCAGGTTCTCCTCGACAAGTTGTGCATACAGAGTCATGAGACTACGGTAGACGAGGATGTTCAAAACGCCATCCTGGCAGGTCATTATGAACCCCTTGTTCCGCGACTTCAGCCTTTCCTTATGTAGCTGTAGGACTTCAACTTACGAATCTTAAATTTAGGCTTGCTTAAGATCGGGTTTCAATTTGGTGACGAAGTTTGGAGTACCAAAGAAGTACAGAAGATCGGAACAGCAAGAATATCAATTACAGTAACTTTGACTTTTCTAGCAGTTCTGATAGTCTGATCAGAAAATTTAGGATATGGTATTAGTAGAGGATTAATGTGTGCCATAAATGGAACTAGGCAAATTGTGTTCCTGATAAAATCTAAAACTGTTAAAAACATTTAAAAAGCTATATTGAACATTCATTAATGTACTTAGTCTCACCTAAGTCAAAGCATATTCAAGACATTAAAATTCTTTAGGAATAAAACCCTTTCATTTTTATATCACTGGGTTTTTGGGGGAATTTCTGACTTTTTTCTAACATGAGCTGATTGTTGATTGGCTAACAACTAAACAGCGATTCTGACCAACACTTATTTGATAATTTTCGCTGACATAAAAGTGTAGGGCAATCAAAACCTGTGAAATTAATAATTCAATTTGGTCTCCAATGTTTTTGATTTTGTTTTCTTTCATGACATATTATGTGAAGAATGATCAGCACAGATTTGTTCAGTGGAAGTATCCAGATCTCTTGTTCTTTTCGGAGCAGATAAGGAATTGTCAATATTTCAATAAGATCTCTCGCAAAGTTTTTGGAAAAGAAAAGAATATTTTGAAAATGGATTATTCGGCTCATGTTGACGATTTATAATTTTTTATAATAAATTTTTTGAATATCTATTGTATTGAAATCCGATTTTCCTTTCATTGACGAAGTTAAAGTTCAAATTCGATGATGTTTATGAAACAAAATGAACCTAAAGCCATAACCCACAATTTTTCAATTCTTAAGTATAAATAGGTAAATTAATTTTTAATTCATATGGCGTTTTTCTCTTGTTTAAGAATTCCATGCAGAAAGGTTGGTTTACGTGAAATGATTTATCACTTGCCGGTACAAAAAATAATAGTTTGATAAAAATTGATAACACTCCAGTGAAAACTGAATTTTCCAGTGAAAACATAATTTTTCTGCAATGCAATTATTTGAAGATTTCCCTTAACATAATCATCAACACATTCAACAAATGAGTTCATCCTACGCATGTATTCATCCAAGTATATTTAAATTATTTCGATTGGTCCACCCTGTGGACCTCCACTACCAACAAGGAACTGACCAACGACCACTCGATTACACCCGTCACCTTTGCAAAGACAACTAACAAAACCAAAACCATATCAAGTGAGTCCATCCGACAAAACACTTTCGATCTCAAGGCGGTAAACTAGAGCAGTGTCTTGTATAAGCCTGCTAGATTACAAACGCGCTGGACCAGTGCTCTCTCAGTTACAGCAGGGAGTGCACGCCAGTTATCTCCGGGCTCTGACACACGTGCATCAACTCACGCTAGTATACCGCAGTAGTAGCATCTTTCAGGACTCTTCCGGGCAATAGTGCGGACTTTTTGACAGTTGAATTTGTTAGTGACTTGTGAAAAGTTTCGAGCTGTTTCCACTATTGAAGTTTCCAGGGGTTTCCTGTCTACCACTCGTTGAAGTCTCCGGGGTTACTGGACCAATAAAATCACGAAAAGTGCAGGAGGACTTTCTATATCAACTTTTGATTTTATTCAAATGAATTCGGCTGACAATAAATGCGATTTACAATGTGATATGAACCGTATAACTGAGTAATAAAGCTGGTGCCTGGAATTTTATGTAAAAGGTTAATTTCACTTTTGACACTTAAATTGGGTGCATAAAGTTCACTTGCAATTGTCAGAGACCTTCACAAGATTTAAGTGTTACGAAGATACGTACAAAAGTTGTCCAAAAACAACGAGTTTATATTACTATACTTAAAAGTGAAACAGTTCGCTCCCAGGTATTGAAGGATCTGAAGGCGTGGTACGTAATTCGTGACTTCAGAACACATACTACTGGAGGACTTATCAATGTTTTGCAATTCGATGATGTTGCGTAAGAGTGAAAAATTCGAAGTGGAAATTTAAAAACCAAAACTGTGTGCATATGTGGACTGTAAAATGACTACTATAGACTCTTCAAAACTAAGTTGATGTTGTATTCTAATCTACACAAATCGAAGAGGAACACAATTTCGATACTGTGAATTTAACAAGTGGCTTCTACAATAAAAATAAGGTTAGTACACATGGAGTCTTATGGGTTCCTACATTCAAAAATATTTTTCATTAAAAATGTATTTGGCATGTCAAAAAATTATTTACTCATAACAACAAAAGAACGTTTGTTTTCCCGTATGAATATTTGGTTTTCAACGAAAATTATCATTGCTTTTATTGTACGAAACAAATTGCACCCCTATTTTAAACACAGGACTATAGTCGTTTTATTTACATTTTGTCGAATCCAGTTCATATTCAGCAATTTATACCGAAATATTATTGAGGAAGAAAATGTATTAAATGTGTGAAAAATTGAACAACTATCGAAAAATTATCGAAACGCCCCGTGAAAATAATTTTTCCAAAATTAAAAAAAAATTAAAAACAAAAATTGCCGAATAAAAACCGTAAAAATGGCAAACCAATTTTGGCTAATGAGATTTTCAACACATGAATTTAAATATTGAATATAGATATTATCAATTATCCACAAATCAGAAATAATGTTTGAAACTGTCAGACTGAATTTATTATTTTTATAATACCTATACATGCATCAGTGAGTAAAGATTTTCATGTTATCGTTATCATTATCGTTATGAAATAAAAATTTATGAATTCATCAACGTTATCACATATTGATTCGGTGATGATATTTCGAGTGAAGACTGAGATGGTCATACTCTGAAAGAAAATAAACTCACTCATGCATCAACGAACGTCAGCTGGTTTGAGTGCTCGTAAAAATATTTCTAAAACTTCAAATAAATTGTTGCATTTGAATTGAACATAATATATTTTCAAGTCGAAGACCATTGATTTTAATCGAGAAACTATTTTGTTGATTATCCAAATCAAAACAATCGATACATGCTGAAACAAATTACTATTTATCAATTCAAGAATGTTATATAGATGATCCCTCCTTGTGAATCTATATAATATTTTTATATGTGAACTTGCACTATGGTACCTATATTACATACAATTATGAAATAGGACCTTTATTAAAGTTTCTGTTGATTTTTTATCATTACTAAATCGAATTTATCTTGTTCAACAATTCAAAGTAGGTATATTGCACGAAACAACAAAAAGTTTCTATTTCGATTGGTTCAAAACGATTCTTTTTATGTGTAATGATAATTGAAGCCAGGAAATTTCGCTCATAAATTGAATATGTAACACAAATGGAAACAGAGAAATTGAAAAAAAATGTACTACATTATCAGCTGTTCAGGAATATCAGAAAATAGCAATAAACTGAAACTGAATGATTCTGAAACCATATAGCTATGATAGTGATCTCTTAGTACAAACAAGTCCTTAAACGTTGATGAAAATATTTAAAAACCAATTTTTTACGGGAATTGCAATGAGTATATCAATGGAAACCAAAATCACTGTATATGAGACCATCATCCATCAGCCTCATTTTGACTACTGTCCACCAATTTTATATTTGTTCAACCTCAACGACTACTAAAGTCAAATGGTTATAATCATTATAATTTAAATAATGCTAGACATTATAATGGCTCAATATTTCCCAAAGATAATTTCATTACAGTATGATCTTTTCGTACAAAATAGTGGACATTTATGAAAAAATAGTAAACAATGTGGCTTTGTCGCAGAATAGGAATAATCTGCATATAACAAGAACAAATCATTCTAGTACGCATCCACAATTGTTTTTAAGCTGTTTTGAGGATTACATCAAACTGTCTTCTTCAATAAGCAATAGTAATTCACCGATTACTTTCGAATGGGTTTCATCGAAGTCATCAAAACAAAATAAGTGATCACCTGAACATTTTCTTCGATATTCAGTCATTTCTATCATTCTTGTCTAACTGTTTTATCTTCGCTATGAACTGATATAACAAAGAACTTATATTGTTAATATTTTCAATACATCTATTTTGTAAAAGAGTTTTTCTGCAATTTTTGATTGAAAAAATATATATTTTAAATCTTTTTGTAATTTATTATATGGTTTGATAATATTTTTATTCAATAATGATGAATATATCTGAAAAAAATATAAACCCATAATTGTAATTCAAACTCAAGTCGCCGAACTGATTATATCATCTGAAAATCCAGAGAAGGGTTGGATTGATGATTTAGTATACTTTTTTCATGCGAAAGTTATTAATTGTGGAATATGGAATGTGTGATTTCCGTTGTTGATTTTTCATAAAAGTAATCCGGGAAGTCGTTGTAATGATTTTCGACATTCCTTATTTCACAAACTCATCACAAAATTTGAAACTGAAACTGAGGTAAAAATGATTAGGGTATCAATCTTATCATTCAAAATTTTTGAAGTGCTCTTAAATTAGTTCTGTTCAATGAGAGAACATCAGAACATATAAGTTATAAACGGTGAAAATCAGTTAAATCTTGAATTATTAATAAGATTCTAATAAAGAATACAAAACAATATAATTTTTTCAAAAATTTATGATAGTGATGCATTTGAAATTATGTTAGGCCATAAATTTGAAAACGTGTCCAAAATCAGGAATTCAAAATATTCATAGTTTAATTGTTAGATCGCAACAAAGTCTCTCTTTATTGTTCGGTATAGGGCATTTCAATTGAAATGTCTTTTAGGCTGATCATTATAGTTTCAAGTTTGAGAAAATAATTCTGTTGGTAATTTTTGTATCTGTATCATCGTTAGCTTCCGTTATTTTCCTCCACTGAAATTAGGGGTGAATTGAAGAAA
Source organism: Chrysolina americana (assembly GCA_958502065.1). Lineage (NCBI taxonomy): Eukaryota > Metazoa > Arthropoda > Insecta > Coleoptera > Chrysomelidae > Chrysolina > Chrysolina americana. The sequence continues at coordinate 73,816,107 of OY293411.1, forward strand.
ATTAAAGTGATCACATCTTCAAAGTTTTTTATACGTGAAATGCGATTGGTTTATGAACTTCGAAAATTTTGAATACCTATCTGAATAATGGTCGTATCAAAAATTCCTAAAATTGAAAACGTATTAAAAGTATTTTTCTATGAAATGGCGAAGGATTACTTCGACAATCCTAATCCTAATAATTTAATACCCATAAAACAACCTTTTTTCATTCCTGGTGAAGTCAAAATGAACTAAACGAATATTTTTACATGTACAATTTTCAAAATAATAGTGGGTTCATAAATATCCTTTATAGCACAAGACAAGTTAGATACGGTATTACTGGATCTAATCGGTATTTTATTATACATGATATCGAATATATTGACAAAGACAGGAAGCAAAAAAAATCCGTAGAAATAATGGAAACCATAAAGCAACTTGGTTGATCGGCTATGCGAATCTAGATCAGTTGGTCGTTGCAACTGAATGAAAACTTACGAAAGGTGTTTTCGATGTCATGGATCATTTGATTTCCATTGCCGCAATTTGGAAGTTTTTGTGGAATTTCACTCAATTGGAATACCTACAGCAAGCAGTTGGTAATTGTCAGTGAAATTGCCGATTGGAAATTTTGAACATTAGATTGATTTTTACCGGATCTGTGACCTACTCGAGATTAGAAACCATTTCAGTTGAACACGATGTTGAAATGAGTTTTAAATTGACGTTGGTGAATTTATTGAGCCCTGTAGTCAGGTCTTTCCTTTGATGCATGGATTTTAATGTGAACTAGCAATATAACATAGCCAATCTGGTTGCACAAATTTATCCAGATCTCAGATGAAACGTAGTTTTTCCAAATACCAATCACAACTACTGCATAAGGAATCACTATATAGATCGAAAAGGCCTCAACGTTTACATTTATAGTTGAAATGTTGTATAGCCACCGAACGCTGTCGTATAAGATGTTCAATCAATATTGCACCAATGTTGCACAAGTCTGGCACTATTGAAGAAATTTTCTAAAATCAATATATACGATTTATTCTAAAAATTGGATATTCTGATTTCTTTTTTATTTTTCAATCAATTATATTCTGTAATATACCTATTAGAACGACTATACTTAAAACATTTCAAAGAGTTTGAATTGTTTGGCTTTATTGAATGATTTTTTGAAAACTGTGAAACTGTGTCACATTTTCAAAGAACCAAATATACCTAGCTTAAATAATGATAATGTTTCCAATAAAAATCGATAAAATGTTCATATAACCAGTTATATTGGAAAAAAATATTTGCATTGAAACAAATTTTGAACAGTACAGAAAAACACAATGAAGGATTCACTAATCAATATGCCATATAATAGGGTGAGTAAAATCAAGAGCAGCAAACTTCGACATACTTTAGAAAAAAATAATATTTTGTAATATAGAATTTAATAAAATGTAAATTTAAAAAGCTAGGTGTTGGAAAATTCCTAAAAACTTTGTATCCGAAGTTCACTGAATATCATTTGTGTCCAGATGGAATACCTATTTACTTTTAGTCAGAAGTTCCTCAAGTTTGTACTCTCTCAGAATTTTAGGTTCGATTCTAATTAAAGCTTTCTTCTTCATTTTACTCGTTCAATTGATGATCTATTCATTTTGTAAAAATTCATTTCGAATATCAGATACAGATAACATTTTTTTTACTGCTTTCCAAAAATAAAAACTTTGTGTTTCTAAATCTCGCATAAAGCATAGAATGTCACCAATCTGTAGATATATTCTAAATACAGTTAATAAAGAAGCCATTTTCTATTTGGAACATATTATTATTCACTAGCTTATATACCTGGCACAGCATAGTAGTATTTTCTTCTTAGGTCTATTTTTCACTTTTCAGGCCTCCCTGTATAATGCCTGATTTTCGATTCATGAAATCGTCTTAAAACACTTTTTTGTTCATCCAGACTCACAAAGATGCACCCAAAGGAGGTGTCCCGTGTTCCACCAAGACAAAAATTATTAATTTTAATTTTAGATAACTATTTCAAAAGAACAGGAAAATATATTCAAATTTAATCCCCTTCCAATCCGAAAAATCAAAGACTGGGTTCTCCTTTCAGAGCAGAAAAATAAAAACTCTTTGATCATAAAAGTGACAACTTAATTTCAGTCATTTTTACCATATTCAACAATATTAGAACAATATATTACAAGTTTATTCATTTATCTGCTGGAATATAATGACATTCAGCCCTATGCTGTACGGAAATGGCGAATAACAGTGACGTTATTTTTAACGGAAGTGATACAGCATAGGGCTGATTATCATATCATTTAGTGGCATAATGAAGTTTATTATGGTCCTAGGACCATGATGAAGTCAAAAAGTCCGAGTAATTCAATAAAAATCAAATGTGAAGTTCCTGAACGTTTATAGGACAAATGAACTGTATCAGAAAAAAGTCAAGTACGTGATATAAACAATTTCATTGAAAATACACAACTTTATCCTCAGAATCGAAAAGATTGCAATTCAATTCCAACTGACAGCAGTATTTGTTTGACAGTGTATAAAACTTGCTAACCATTCTTATAACTATTCTTGTATGAAATTGTCAAATAAATAACTGGATCTGTTTTTGTAAGTGCTCGTAATGGTCCCAGCCTCGTACTCTGCCTTCAAATATTACTCATATCACACAATTATTCCTCTGAACAATTTTTTGATCTCAGTTGTTTTCCACATTGATATTTTCGAAATCTCTACAAATAACCTATCAATCGTCTTGTTACGATTATGGTAAAGATTCCACTCACACAGCATTGATTATTCGTTCCATGCACTACCATTTCAGGATAGATAGATGACAGAAATGAATGCCTTCGCCAATATATTGAATACACGAAATAACATGAGCACCTTTCACGTAGCGTGTATGGTATAGGAATGGATGATGTCTAATACCTAAATATTGGCATAATTGGTAAGTTATAATTATGGTAACAAGTTAATTATTTTATGAGTGTTGTTGCCGGTGTGACTTTAGACTTATACAGGGCTATATAAATAAGAGCTTATGAATTATGGTTAAATGGGGGCAAAGTTGCGTATTTCAGAGATTATGTGAAACAAAAAATCTGATCTACCTTGTTTAGTTCTGGAGTTATACTGGAATAATCGAAATTTCAGAAGAACTTCTTTTGCCTATTTCTTTATATTTTATTAATACTTTTCAAAACTTATGGCTGTATTAACTTTTTGTAGACTATACAAAGGTTAAAAAAAAAAATATCTAACAACAACAACAATATCAACCTATTATTTCGATTAGAACTACAGAGAGATTTGAAAATATTGAACTAATACTGGTAACATTTCAACATTTCTGCAAGAGAAAAATATCACAGAATAAGAAATGAATCAATAACAAGTTGACATTCGGGATGAAATACTTAACTCCGTATTCACTTTTGAAATAAGTGATCGTGTGATGATGAGTGATAATCTTTGAAAGGAATTTTTTTCCCCAATATTTCGAAAATGTTTACTTCTTCATTCTTTCTTACCTTCTTACATTATTTCTATGATAGAAACAAACAACGAAATATCCTGTTGTTGTTCTAGTGTACAGAAAGTTTTTTTATCATGTGGTAGCATTGCTTTATTATATAAAAACTGTAAAAATTCGAACGAGTTCAAATTATAAAATGATAACTATTGTAGTACGCAGTAATTTGGTCAGAGATAATCTACGGTGACCTTCGCACTTGCCGACTTATACAGGAAAAACTAAAAATACTGATTTTGTTTTATTACGAATAGAATTTTTGTTTCAGAAAATATGAAAAAATAGAAATAGAAAATTTTATTGCATTCAAAATGTTCTATAACAAAATTGTTACTGTTTGTTTGTTAAAAAAATTGTTATATCCGTCAACCGGCTGCTCCCCTACGTGCAACCTTACCTTTCAATTTGTGTGGTGCCATGCACCAGACCGGTGACAGTGCTGAGATTCGAACTCATGCTCCTCGAATGTTTGAATTATGGAGCGAGAACTTATCCCGCATACCACCACGGCCACTATAACGATGTAAGAATAAATCTTCGATTAAACGTTCCGTGTCAACACGGCCACCATCACCTTTTCTTTTTCTACAAATATGGACCTGTCTCTTCAATCACAGATATTGATAAAGCGATAAAATTATAATTCAGTGGTATAATGAACTTGATATTCTCATTGTGTTTCATTTGAAATAACTACCATAATCTGTGACAACAATTTTTAATTACGGTCCTGTCGTTAGTTCGTTTATGAATTTCACAAAACCTAACACTTTTACATAAAAAGTATCACTGACGTTTTGATTTGAATACATGTTTCAACGAAAATTCCTAAAAGATATCTTTAGTTTCAGAGACAAACGATAGCAATTTACCCCAGAAATAAATTTACTTGAGAGCAGAAGAATTCAAACAAACTGATGAACAATTTATTTTATAATGTATTTTTGGAATACAACCAATAGAGACAATGAATTCTACATAACAAACTGCAAATTGACAACCTATTTGTTGAATGCACATAAGTTGTCTGTCCATGCAATTTTTAGCAGATGGTCGATATCTCTGCTATGTGCCGAAAAAACTTTATTCCATTTGTACGTGCAGATAAACGAATCGAAAGGAGATAGGTCTGGGGATCGAGCTGGTCAGGCAATTGGTCCATTGCTTTCATACCAATTTGTTGTGAATATTGCATCTGAGTGTTCCGTTACTATTACTGGATTATAAGGAGGGGCACCGTCTTGTTGAAATATTGTATTTCACGGCGCATATTCAGTGGCAATTCATCTATAAGTTGCCAGCACACTCATTGCATAAAAATGTGAATACATTCCATTATTCAAATGCTCATCGTAACACCACTTGAAGAACGAAACGGGCTGTATTTATTGTCGTTGCATATATATTTGAATATGGAATTCAATAGGGAACCAACCAGCAAAGCAAATCATGAACAAAACACAGTGTCAATTAAAATGTAATAAACATCTCCCACTATGATCTGAAAAATTCATTAATAAAAATGTTAAGTTTAATGAACAATAAACTGATTTCGAAACTTTGGCACACGTCCATATTCTACCAACATTCTAACCTTAAGATCCACGATTATGAATATGAGTACACAACCTTGCTCCACTAAGTTCTGAATTCTCATTGTGATTTGGCGTGTATTGTTGAATCCAGTCGCATTACTGTAACAATGACGGGAATATTCTTTGTTAGTAAGACATTTGTCTGTTGCATCAGAAGCTACGATTTCATTTCGATGTCTTTGTCCTCACATCCACATCAATCATAGTTTTGAATGACTTGTAAAATATCTTTGTTTTGTTACGGTGAAAACAAATTACTTTATTGGAGACATCGAACGTTTGTTTAATGTGGGAGAAATTCTGCTATGCAAACTTTCGAGAATTACATGTAATTACTCAGAGTTCCGTATTTTTTGTTTTATTTTCACGAAAGTTTCAAGCAACTCACGAAGAATCTATTTGGAATGGGACGAATCACAGGATACATTATTTCATTTTCTAATGTACCCAAAAATATTTGCTTGTCTAGAAATTTTGTTTCTGATGATGCTATGGGTGGCCGGTGGCTCAGGGGTTAGGTATTGGCCGTTGAAACTTCGCTGGACCCGTTTCGAGACCGGACTGCAAGGGATTTTTTCTCAAGTGTATCGGAATCGATAGGCGACCACATGCCTTGTTTGAAAAGCAATGGAGATGTGAGTTGCATATGTCAATCTCATCCTTTGGTGCTTGCTTAGGTTAGTACCGAACAGCCAGGGTTGTGCTGAATAGGTTTGCCGGGAATTAATATCTAAAAAGTGAATACTCCACCAAAAATCAATAAGTCGCCCAGATCGCCACGGCAAATAATAATAATAGCCGTCCTATACCAATGTTTATGAGAGAGATTCATTATTATTGATATTATTTAATGAACGGTGGATACTTGATAATGTATTTTTTTAATTATTCACTATTTTAATAAATTCACCGTAGGTTTTTTTCATTTTGTAAGGAGTATTCTTAAACGCTCTTCGATTCGAAAAATGTATCATAAACTAAGGGTTTGTTTCATTCAATATGCCTTAATGAGAAAATAATAATAGAAGTAATAATAAAAATTCGTGTCTGTTCATCATTGAATCAAATGATTACGTAAACTAATCAACGATTTATCACTAAGGTGTAACATTATGGAGAAGACGATTAGATTCAAAATGTTATAAACTAGTTCCTGAGTCAAATGAGGAGTGGGTACTTACTGTGCTTGGGTGCATGCGCACGAACCACCCGGGGTGCATGGTAACTATATAGGTTTTCCAGGTTTTCCAACAGCTAAAAGGAGAATACGCCATCAAAAGTAGTAGGTACTACTACTAGTATTTATGAGGGAGTATTATTAATATAACAATATGAAAATTGTTAAAATATGAAATAAGAATAAATTATTGTTTCCTATTTAATGGATACATGGATGAAATGGCAAGTTACATACCCCCGGCTATTTTTTCAAATCTCCACACACTACTTACTGTTTTTCTGTACAATGTTACATTATTTCATTAGAGCTAACCTTAGAAAAAAAACAACGCACACTTCTTATGCAAAAAGTTTTTTGTTGGACTGTCAAAAATTTAAATTTGTTGTTGAACTCCGCATAATGGAAAAAAATGGCCTGTGATTTACGAGATACTGTAAATTTGTAAAATGACTTCCATACCATAATTGACTAAACTTTATTGCTGGTAATACCTATCACTTAATTAATCATTAGCGAGTTTTCGATGTATAGACCATAATATATAGTGTTAAATTTAGCAAGTGCAAATGCTCAGAAAATATATCAGAGCATGATTGAAACAAATACAGGGTGAATAATGGATCTTGCAGAGTTACACAAAATAAAATTATTTCCGTATGAAACATTAACGTTATGAGTCTTGTCGTATTGAAATTGAAGTTTTTGTGTTGGGAGTATTCAATATCACTTTCAAATAGTGGTGTTATTTCGATATCTTTTCTATAGGCGCGTTTTCATTATTTCAATTATAGGAACTCTTTCAGTTTTTTGTTTGCATCAACTAAAATATGTTGACTCTTGTATACTCAGTGTCCTTCAAATACGACTCTATGGGGAAAACTTATAATAACCATTTATTCAGAAATTCGACTGAGGTGTTCGAGTTTCGAAAAAATTGTGAGAAAAACGTTTGTATTCAAATTTTACCACAACTCCGCAAAATTTTAAAGTTCTATCGCAACTTTCAGTTTCTGCCGTTTATCTAATACCTACTAGCGAAATTTCTGATGAATCGAAAGATTTACAACTTCAACAAAAATCCATTTTACTGTTAGCTTCATCATATCACTGAAACAGTGAATATCGATGTAAACCGTTAAAAAATGTCGTTGTGTTTGATGTAAAATTGAAGTATAAATACATTTTGAAGGATCTTGTTGGTCCTAAAATGATGCCAAGCTCATCAATAGAAAGTTCATGAAACTACTACTCCTATCTAGCAAAATTTTAGTACTGTCTATAAAATAAATTTCAAAGGATTAGGTATTTGGAATAAATGATATCGCTTAAAATTTGTTGAGTGAGTGATGCATCATGTAGAAAATGAGAGAAATCGATTCGAATAAATTTCTATCCAAAATGCTTATAGCGATAGATCAACTTTGCATCAAACATGGGAAATTGTTCGGAGGTTTTCTCATTTCCTCAAAAAAAAATTATATTTTTAGCTAGGTATATTCAGTGACTAACACTCAGTGTTATGATGAAACTAGTGGTAAAAAACAATTCAGTCGAAGTTACAGTTATTTTAATATATCTGAAATTTCGAAAATCCGAAAGTTTCAGTAGAACCTTCTCTGGCACAAATATGTAAAATTGGAAAAAAAACTTTCCTTACAATTGTTTGGAATTCAAACAATGAAGCCTATTTGAAGCGATTATTTGAAAGAAACTAACTCTAGACAGATAGCAGAAGTCACGTGACCTCATCCGAGTCGGTTATTTCTCATCTTTTTTGAATCACGAATCAATATCCCCGTTGAATTTTTTTATCAATAGTTTTTCCCATAAAAAAATCTTCGACATAAGTTCATATGATTTAACCGGGCAAATTTTCACATACGAGGTGAGGTTTTCTTTGATTCTTGTAAATATTGGTGTCACACTGTAAAATACTTATAATTTATATTCATTCTAGTTGCCACATTGCACATACAATTGTTGGACTGATCAAATCACGTAAGCTGAAGCAAATATAACAACTGATCTACTTATAGTTTCAATCTTCTGTATATTAGATTCTAGACAACGTTGTTGCTTCATTCTGAAATCATTTTCTGTAAAGCACAAAAATATATGTTTCACCCTGTATATTCAATTACAAGATACGCCCTTGCAATTGGATCTTCTTGGAAGAACGTTGCACAAATATCTGTCAAATGTAGTTCAATGTCCGTCGTGGTATAGCCAGGGAAGTAGTTGTTTTCTAACAGATGTTTGTCTCATTTTTCCACTTGGTGGAAACGTATGAAGAGAAAGGGTACTTCGACTTTATCGATTTTATTAGTTTCATTACCCTGTATATTGCTTAAAAAATGCTCAGAAAACATACAGTTGCACTGGCCAAAATTGATACAAGGGTGTAAATCAAAAACTCTATTAATAATTCAGTGATATTTTCCGCAATACAGTTCAGTCAATATCGGTATTAAAGTGATATTTTGGCATTATGTATCTCGGAAACTTCGCATGGTATATTTTGTTCAGTAGGCCGAGTTCCACAACATACTGAAGTTTTAAAAAATTCGACCCAGCTTGATTTGATCTATTTCTTAGAGTGTTTAAACCATTCCAAGCAGGTAAAAAGTCTATGTTTCGATACTGAATTTCACTTAAGCAAAGTGAAATTATCATCAATACCTCTCTATATGAAATGAATTATTCTGACAAAGTCGGAATACCGTTTCATCTACACAGTAATAAAAATCGAAAAAAGTTAAGTAAATATCATAAAACAACTACTTCCCCCTACGGATCTTGAATTATATCTATCATCTATGTTTTCAACGTTTCTCAACAAAGCAATAGAATATTATCCTTTATCATCATTCATTGGAGTCGTCTTTGTCCATTAAACAAACGAATATGTCGAAATATCGTGCTTTCTACATATTCCCACAAAGCGGAAAAAATGAGGCAAACATCTAACATAAAACTACTTTTCCTTAGGGACCTTTCTCATCCATTTGTGCAATGATCCTCGAGGACACTATTGTAAGGGTTAATTGTTATGGAGCAATAGAAATTTTTCTTCATTTTATCTTTCATCATTTCCTGTCAAATTAATATTTCTTTTTTTACAATTAGCACTTGCAATAGTGTCCTCTTTTATGATGACAGATGGAATCCAAAGTTTTTAGAGGGAAGTACTTGTTTTCTTTCAGATATTTGCATTATTTTTTCTTATCTCTGGGAGAGAATGGTGTTTCGACTCTTTCGGAATTATTAGTTTCATTTATTTCAAAATCTTCGTCACACCTTCAAACTTTTTTTGTCGATTCAATACCTCCCTAATGAATGCAAATGAACGTATTTGGATGTTAGGTGGGTGATCGGGAATCAATGAATCGCATGGAAGGATTCTGTTAAAAGACGTTCACATGGACTATTTCCATGATATTGGTGGCGGCACCGCCCACCCCTACCACATACATATATTCTTATTATATTTATTCCCCTGTAACAGAAGTTTTCCACATAATCCTGCCACCTGCCACTTACGTTTAGTAGGAATTACATGAGACACAAACTCATTGTTCAACTGAAACTCATTATTTTGCACGTTTATCGACGGCATTTACTAGGAAAACCATATTCACAAAAAGATTCCTGCAGCATTCTTCGATGTGTAACAAATTACGGGCAATCAATCAGACAAATACAACGCAAAGGGTTGAGATGGCGTATGATGTCAGAGGTGAAAGGTCGCACGTGACACTGTACAAGGATCGACACGCGCGCTTCGGCTTTATAAACAGACGAGCAACAAACATCTAACACTGCATAGCACGGAAGTGATAAGTTCAGATTATTCTTGATACTGCAGCTAGAAAATAGTGTTTGATTCAACTAAGAAAAAGGATGACAGAGAATATATGTGAAATATCTGTTATTTTGTTTAAAAGGATTCATGAAATGAAATTTGATAAGTCAGTTTGGTTTTGGATTTCTATAGTAAAGAAAAACAAAAAAGATTCGTAAAAAGTCAGTCAAAACATCCAACGAATCTCCAGGGGATAAAGAACAATAATTATACAGTGACATTACAAAAGTATGCAGCAAAAGGGAAACCTTTTATTATTGAATCATCAAAAAGAAATACTGCTCATAAAGGTACCGCTTATCGAGAAACTCGTAATAATAAATAATAATAAAAAAGTTTATTTCCTACATATATATGTCACAAAGATGAAAGATATTAATACCTAGCTGAAGTAAATAGACAGATAGAAAGTCACTAACGGATAAACCTGTGCATGACACAAATCAATAAACACATCATTATCAGATAAAGACAACAACAACAATGATGATAATAATAATATAACTTTCACTAATCAAAGTCGATCAATGATATAGAAAAATAGGGGCGTTTACATTGTGAAGTAAAATGTACAAACAAATACTGGTGAGCTTTTACAGACTCGCATAAGAGCTTGTATTGTATTCATGTTCGTTATTTTCAAGTTGAAGTTAATTTTTATATTGGTTGGCGTATGTCCATTATAGAGCGTTTCTAGAATAAATTATCGAATGGATCGGTGAATTTTTTTTCACACATAACTTTTATAATCTTTTTTTTGCATAACTTCAAGGTTACTTGAAACAGTTTCTCCAATACCACCCCATGCTACTATATCATACATTAAATGTGGCTAGACAAGTTATATAAACAGTATGTAGCATCTTAGGGTTGAGAATATCTCGTAGAATTTTAAATTTGCTCTGATTACACATATTTGACATGTTTATTCCATTTCAACTTGAATCCAAGGCTACTCCCAGGTATTTAAATTCAGAGACAGCATTAATATTTACGTTGTTCAGAGAGTTTACTGTTTGGAGATTTGGTGGTTTTCTACTGCCTATATATGTGGGAAGGAAGGATGATTTTGTACAGTTAATTGGTTAGTAATTCGCTATTAAACCATTTTTTAATATTATTTCCCCCAAATTTATTCATCAGCGTATGCTATTTCACCGGCCCTAGGTACTGAAAGAAGATCATTTCAATAAATATTGAAAATAACTGATCCCAGCATGGATTCTTGGGGTACGCCAAAGGTGAATTCTTTTTGCTCACTTCTGATATTATTAATTTCAATAGGTTGATATCTTTTTGTAAGGTTTTGAATAACTGTAAACCAACGCCTCTGATACCCACATCTTCCAAATATTTTGAGTGTAATGTATAAGCTAACAGTGTCAAATTCTTTTGAAAAGTCTATGAAGACAAATATCCATGACATTGTACATTTTAAATGTTAAGTGTCATACCGCATCCTGTGTGGATAAACCACTTCGAAATCCATATTGTCTATCAGATAAAATGTTATATTTGTCTAGATATGAGCAAATCTTGGTTTTCAAAAAGTTTTCGAATATCTTGGCAAATGTAGTTATTATTGAGATAGGTCAGTATTTGATAGCCTCTAGGGGATCATCGGATTTAAATATTGGTTTTGGAGGAAGATTTCAAAAATGTTCCAATTTTGGGAAAATGGTTTTTTAACAAAATGAAAAACATTCCAGCAGAACAGTTATTCAGGTGATTCAATTCATTCATTAAAGATAATGAATGTAAAGCAACCGAATACACGTGTTTTAAACTTGTTGTTGGTAGATATATTTTTTCAACATCGCATTTTTTTTCAAATGATTGCGAAAAGAATTTTCAAAACAATTGGAGGAAGATTTCAAAAATGTTCCAATTTTGGGAAAATGGTTTTTTAACAAAATGAAAAACATTCCAGCAGAACAGTTATTCAGGTGATTCAATTCATTGATTATATTCACTCTTTGTATTATATGCAATCAAACAGTTCTTTGGCCATAATGCAAATTTCTCACCCTTTCGAATTCAATTTCGTTTGACAATGAGAGGTCACTAAAATTCCAGTTTATGTTTAATCTTTTCACATTCCTATTTTAGGTCCAATACTTCTACGACACAAATGAAGTATTTGCGGGTGGCAGTAAAGTTCATACCACGTTATTCCCTATAGTTCTGAATTTGAATGAGTGTTTGCTAGAAGGAATTTGTGTATTCACTGCAGTACAAGGCAGTGGTAGTTTTCCTTCAAACATTTTCTGATAAAATCATTTTTCTTTTGGATGTTGTAGGAATATGGATTCTGAATCCGATTGTGGTAGAGCTCAAATCGGAAAGAGGATGAACCTTGAATATTCAGCAAAAAAAAAGACGTAAAAGTACGGAAGGATTCTTTCATTTTATAGAACCTCGACTTCTGAAATAGTTCGTTAAATTCCTTCAAACAACTGATATCATGATTTCCCCGAACAATTTGAAAATATTCCGTAGTTTCGCACTTTCAACCTGTTTCTTGATAAATGTCAATATTTTTAAGTAAAAAGGTAAATATCTAATTCGATAATTGAAATATTCTAATTCATTACTTTTCAGTATTTGTTTTTGAAAATTATTTTGAAAACACATTATAACGTAGGTATATCCACATTCACTAACAACATATACCTGCCTATTTTTTCTAATAAGTACTATATATTGGACAATTGTGAATCTGTGATAAATTCATATAATCATTCCATCAGCTTCTCCATACTAGGACATCTGAGATATTTATAGTTTTGGGGTGAAGACAGCATATTGATCAATTCGAACTCATAAGCAATTTGTAAAAGAACTCACCAAAATTTCATGATTTGACCCAAAACTCCTATAATTATGGTGCTCATGTCACTTTTCTTTTAAATTCGAAATATTTTCATTAGTTCTTGTTGACAAATTCAAAGTCAATAGCTGATATAATAGCGGAATACATTTACATTTTTGGTTAGGTATTATGCTGGCGAAAACAAGTTACCAAGCTCCTTCACCAATTTTGTAAATTGCTGATTTTGTCTTCTGTAACCACGATATTGTTGTTTTGATACAATTCTATTGTCTATCACCTCAATACAAAAGTTTTCCAATACCGTAATAGTGATTAAAATTAGTTATACGACTTTCTGTCTTTCTGGCATTCATGAAATTTGATTGACAAATTAGAACCAGATTACAATTGTTTCTAAAAAGAAGACTGAATTGGACAGTATTCAGCTTTCATAAAATTAAATCCAGTGCTTCAAAATATACTCAAACTAACCACCAAGTGAACCGATCATACAATTTGGTTTCTCTTTCTCGATAGTTACGACACTGGTAGCTTCAAATGATTGTTCTGTCAAATATCAAATGCAGCGTTGTCGTACTGACAAGACTATATCGACAATGAAGAATCTCCGTTCGACGATGGAAAAACTATCGTTTTTACATGCTCCCAACAAGCTGCAATTAACGTTTCAATTGCCTTATAATTGCTATATATTTCATCCAAGACAGTATTTTTGGGTTTTTGTTGGCATGAATCTACCCGACAGATATCAAAATCTAGCTGACGTACTTATTGTATCCATAAAAAATTGCGACATGGCAATATTGTCATGATTTGAGGGATATCATTATGAAAAGATGTTACCATCAGTTCTATTTAAGTATTACTCATCTAGGTTGTGTTACTTGATCGGAGTGATCAGTCTATCAGCATTAGTGTTTTCAAATATGTATTCATGGATAACAGCAAAGGTATTGAGTTTGACAAAAAATTATTATTGATGTAGACGTCAAAATGAGTTGAATTCAAATCCCTGTGCAGCTATCCGTCCCATGCATGGCATGAAGCTTCAAAAGGTAGGAAATGCATCTTTCCTAGTCTCTCGATGAACTTTGAGGGTTGCTCTTAAGACTGCAACAATAATACATCATGAACAACAAAGCAACAGAATTATCTCGTATATTCAGAAAATCGTAACATTATTTAGGATAACTGAAAGCTATTCTTCGCCTTCGATTCAAACAGCGTCTGATACTGAAAAAAAATATTTCGAAAATTGATAAATTGGTAGGTATATAAAATCACAGTTAAATTCAACATTCACGCAAAGAAGTTTGCATTGAACTTGGAATCACCCCAAGTGATAAAATACATGCATTTATCTATTATGACTGAAGATTCAGTAATTTTTTCTAAGCCATATCTATCATCAAATACGATACGAAACCAGGAATGAATCGGTGGTAGCAGATTCAGACATACAATCTGTTGAAGAAGTAACCTCCTCTGTTAACTTTTCAACGGATGGATTTTTTTGGTTACATGGTAGTTCATAAACTGCTCTTTGAAGACAAAACAATTTTTTGAATATTTTTCATGGTGTTATAAATACAGTAATTAACAAAAAAATGGATTTTTTTATATGACTTTGATGATAAGGATTCAAACATTCTGTATATCCGTGAAATCTTGAAAATGGTTTAGTTTGCGAACCATACAACCTCTTGAAATTGTTTCAGTTAGAATTATAGAGTTATAATTCCTACACCCTGTTGACAGATTTGCATTCAGGGCTCTCTTTTCTATTAATGGATTAATTAATTCCAATCTCACACCCATAAATATGGTTTTCTACTTATTCATAGATCACCCAGATGATTATCTCATTACTATCTCTCATTTGCCATGCATGAACACTCTTTGAAAATCGTGGTTATTGTCAATTAAATCCAATTCATACCCAGAATGAATAGTTATTATATGGTTCATAACTCTTGTAGAACATCTTCATTCAAGAGGCTAATGTAGAAAGTATTCTAATTCATTCTTGAATATTGCCCAGGGCACAATATCGAATATTTATTATAAGGCAATAATGAGGACTTGAATATACTTTTACTCAACTAGTTCACCAACAGGATGGAAAGAGAAACACCCGGTGTTCATTTTATTCTCATTTTCCTTTTCCTCAGTTCTGAGGAAGTAAGAGTCGAAATTATGTTTTTGTATTTTTGTATATTTATTGCTACACCAAAGGTGGTGTTCCCTGAGGCATACAGCGCACAAAAATTCAAGAACACCAACTCCAGCCTACTTTTCCTCGGCTCTCGGATTCACCGTTTCGTTGGGGCAAGGAAATAAAAAAATATATAGAATGGTAAAATTATGTGAAACATTTAAGGAAACAATTAAATCACGCTCATAGGGAAGACCGAAAAAATTCATGATGGGAGTATAAAATTGGTGAAAACTAGACTAGTTGATATGGAAAATTGGGTAGATGCAATGAAAATCCAAGTTATCAGATGGGAAATTCTGGAAAATGTGTGATAGTATTGATAATTATAAGGGATGAACCCGAAAGTTTTTAGTGTGAAGTTATTTACGATTAGTATATAAATTCTACTGAAAATAAAGTTGCTCGTGGAAGTTCTGCAACTACTTTTCCAATTTTAACTGCCAGTACAAACTGATGTAGCATGCAATAATGATGAAATCATTGAAAATTCTCCTGAATTAATTATTGATGGAAAGATTCCTATAACAGAGAGAGAAATTCAGGAACAGGTTCCAATCTAAGACCTAGGCGTCATATTTTTGTAGTTGGGTTAAGACATGATGTGTTTTGAAAATCGGATACGATAGGTCAAGCAAAAAAAGAGAAAATGTAATATATTGGGATTATATTTATGGTACATATATAGGCCATAACATCAAGTATGTATAAAATACTCATCATTCTATGAACAACTGATCCAGTTGCTCTTGTTAGAATAATCAGTATTGGAGTCAAATGACAATGACAATAATCCGCAGGTGCATCAGTTCGAATCCCAGCGCGGTCATTGGTCCCGTACATGACATTACAAGTTGAAATGTAATTAATGGCAGTCGGTTGACAAAATTAACAATAAAAACAATTTTAGCAATTTCAACAATTTCAACAATTTCAACAATTTCAACAATTTCAACAATTTCAACAATTTCAACAATTTCAACAATTTCAACAATTTCAACAATTTCAACAATTTCAACAATTTCAACAATTTCAACAATTTCAACAATTTCAACAATTTCAACAATTTCAACAATTTCAACAATTTCAACAATTTCAACAATTTCAACAATTTCAACAATTTCAACAATTTCAACAATTTCAACAATTTCAACAATTTCAACAATTTCAACAATTTCAACAATTTCAACAATTTCAACAATTTCAACAATTTCAACAATTTCAACAATTTCAACAATTTCAACAATTTCTACAATTTCAACAATTTCAACAATTTCAACACTTTCAACAGTTTCAACAATTTCAAAAATTTCAACAATATCAACAATTTCAACAATTTCAATAATTTTAACTATTTCAACTATTTCAGCTATTTCAACGATTTTAATAATTTTAACAATTTTAACAGTTTTTAAAATTGTAACAATTTTAAAATTTTCAATAATTTCAACAATTTTAACAATTTAAATTTTTTTGGCAATTGGTCCAATTTATCCACAACTTTTTCAACCCTCAAAATTGAATATTAGGTTTGACATTACCCATCAACAATTTTAATATTTCTTATAAGAGTATTCATTGCTACCATGTATAAAATCAAAATTAGATAAAGATTAATATTTCACATGATGAATAAATACTTATTATATCACCTATACAGTGGTTTTCTTTAATGTCCCCCACTAAAATTTTTTGAACGGTTCAACAAAAAATTAAACTCTGAATAATGAAAATGACGCAAGAATTTTATATTTGGAGTAATATTAACAGATGAAAATTCCAAGATGGCGACTGGGCGCAATCTGGAACAAAAATAAAATTGAACGGGGGTCTTGTCCTTTTGAAGCTACTGATGAATACTTCATAACCCTAGAATATGAAGTCAATACCTTCACCTACTACAAAATGACGGAACATTCAATAATTGCCTAATTATATCGACGTTTAACTTCATAATTGAGGAAGTAAGCTGACTTCAATTCATAAGATGCTCGGAATAGTTGCCTTGAATTGCTTGACATAGAAGCCTATCCGATATTTCACGATTTCAAACACAGTAACGTCGATATTTCTGCCGTATATCCAATACTGAAGCAGGTTCAGTTTCATACACCTTTTGCTTCAAATAGACAAAAAAATATCAAAAGATATCAAATCTGGCGAGCGAGCTGGCAATTTCGTAGGACCTCGACGGCCAATCCAACGACCGGGAAAAGTATTATCCAAATAGTTTGCTTCTTGTCTGGAATTATGTGGTGGTGCTCCATCTTGTTGAAATACAATATAAATATCAAATTCTTTAGGATTCGCTCCGACGATTTCGGTGATTAAAGGGTCAATAGTGATTTCCAGCATATTCAAATACAGTTTCCCTGTTGAACTTTGTTCAATGAATGAAGGTCTCCCAATATTCCTGCCCGAACGTTATTTTTTTCTGGACATTTAGTTCCGGAAAACGTGAATTAACGGCAATTTTGTCTGTGAACATTTTATATGGATGATACTCCTTTCTCTTCAAAAGTCTTCACACAGTAAAAGAACACCTCATACCTCACAAATATTCGCGACGGAAGAAAAAGACTGAAGAGGATTAACTATCACAACAATTATTTGAACTTGCTGTTCTTCCGGAATGGACGGATAACCTGGGTGATTTTTGTTCTGTACTCTAACGGTGGTTGTGGATTTGGATACAAGTTTCCTTTAATATTTTCAACAGGACGGAAAACGATCATTAAGAATTCTTTCGGTTTCGTGAAGGTTACGCGTCGTACCATAAATAAAAATCGCTTCGATTTTTTCTTCCAATGGACGAGAATTGTCCATTGTAAAGTGGTACGTCTCTTTTTGATATTTATTGGTCTGCAACGTCATATTACCAAAAAATGTTGTGAACAATGACGTCATTTTATCAACGTGTTGAAGACGTTATAATCAGGACGTTAGTTTGACGACATTCTTGCGTCATTATAGAACGTCGACTTATTTTTTTATATTTATGCGTTTTAATGATTATCCCAATCATCTTTATCATACCTTAATTATTTTTCATCAAAATTGCCAAAGTGGAATGAAATTTTACTATAGACCTTGTGCCTCAATGTGTAGGTAAGTGTACATTGTAGGTGTAAAACAGAAGTAAATTTCTCTTTAGGTGAATAAAGAGACGCAATATATAATATATTATTATAATATTATCATTTACAGACCTTCTTTTATGAGGTGTCAACGTATTATTAAAGTTTAAAATTTGACGCTCCAAAACAAAACGAACTTTGTTTAGCGTTTCGGCTATCACCGCCGGGTGAGTTATCGGACAAGTTCGGCCACAAGCCAACAGTCAACACGAAACGACAAAAGACAAAACATGCCCGCCATTATGCCCATTACATTTCACATAATAGTTCCTCGAGTTCCTTCGAAAGAAGAGAAAAGGTGTTAAGAACTATGAACTAATCGTTCCGTTTTATTTCCCTACAAAGTTTTCGATGCGGTTCCAGTTGATGTTCGATTGAAGTTATGTGTTGATTACAAAGGTCGGTTGTTGTGACTTGTGACTGTTCAATAAAGAACATATCGTCGTTGAATTTCCAAAGGGGCGTTTATCGGAAAAAGGCGTGAATGTCATTTTTGGGGTAACAAGTTGCGCCGAAGCTGATTTATTTGCTCTCAAAGTGGCGTAATCAGTTCCTGATAGTTCAGATGTTATTTCGTTTTTAAATCGAGGCGTATATCTAAAATGAGTGAAATATTTCGAAGCGAACCGGCGAATATGAAATACGCCCATATGGAATGACATATATTTAAAAAAATATTTTAACACAAACTGGCAAATAAGAAATACGCCTATTTGTTGAGGAAGGTACCGGCTTATTCCTTAGCGTTATAGATATGATGCATTCCGAAATTTGTAGGCTTCAACTTCAGATTTTCAGTTCTCTGGTTAGACAGTCGTCGGCTCATGAGAAAAACTCAAATTCTTTTAGTATGGATGTCTTAGTGGAGTGGAATTATGGTAAAAGAGATGTGGTTTCCAGAGAATTTGTTTGTGTGAGAAAAGGTGGAATTATACAGATTGGAGCGAAAGTAAAGATGCTATATCTTGGTCGCTGGTATTATGGCAAAGTTATTAAATAAATGTTATCTTCCCTACTTTGGCGATAAAGTACCTGTTTGTAAGGTTTTTTCCTCAACACATTGGCCGTCAGTGAAAAAAACTATGAAAACTTCTTTGAAGAAACTACTACCTACTGGGAATTTAGAAAAAAGAATAAAGAGGTGACAGAAAAGATGAACAGAAGGAAAGAGACTGAATCATTCATCAAAATATCGTTGATCATATTACAAAGTTTCCCAGAGTAGAATCACACCACTGTCGAAAGGATAGTGAAAGACATTATCTTAATTCTCAAAATGTATTGTATGTATTTGGACGAAAACAAAAATACAGGAAATTATTAAAATCCATGAATCACTCTTTTCACCGTCCCAAACAGTATCAATGCACATTTTGTAAGACTTACAATAATGGTGATGACTTAACTAAATCATCACTAAAAAACACTGTTTGAAGCATGAAACAGATAAAATGCTGTGAGAAGAATTCAGACCGAGAGTAAGGAAAGAGCAATGAGAGATACTAAGGTTGTTAGTGCTGTTTTTAATTTGCAGCAAGTCATTCAATTGACGTTATCAATTTTACAATCTATGATCTGTCTTCGAGAGACTGCCACTATTACACTTGGTATGAAACCCAGAATAAACGAGGTTTATCCGAAATGTCGAGTTGTCTATACCTCTTTTTGAAAAGTTGTGACAAGAACGAGGTCGAGTCTGTAGAACTATTTTCTGATGGCTACGGCCAAAATAAAAACTCTATACTTCCTGCAATGTTTGCTTTCTTTATCAATGAAAGCAAGAATATAAAGAACATAACCCTCCATTTCTTTGAGGCATGCCATAGCCAAAATGAGAGCGACTCGGCACATAGTGCTAAAACTGCACCAGTAAAACAGACTGGAGATATTTTCATACCCAGTCAGATAATCTCGATAATGAAATTGGCTCGAAAAAAACAACCCTACATTGTCCATGAAATGGCCTTTAGTGATTTTCTAGATTTCAAAACTCTATCAAAAAATATGAGATTTTTGCGTGTTTTTTAATTGGATAAAAATGTCCGCTATTAGGGTAGATAAAGAGACGAATAATAAAATTTTCTACAAGAATAGTCACGTGGAAGAAATATTTCAGACAATCTCTTCACACGTATTGAAAGGTAAGGGCTACGTCTTCCCCTAGCTCGCACAAGTCTCTGACTTTTGAGGGTTGCACGTAGGGGTGCAACTGGTTGACGGATATAACAATAACAACAACAACACCAACAAAGAAATGGCGAAATATCGAAATTGAAGTTTAAAAAACTCAATAATACAAAGCTCAAGCTACCATGGAAGGAATATTCATCTCTCATGTCACTTTGTATAGGATCGACTCCCGTCATTCGTAATGAAGAATACCAATCATTCTACCGAAATCTTCCCCATTTATATAAATAATGATCTCTGTATATATATTTTTTTGAACTATTCATTCGCTATGAATGGTTAATTTTGATTTTTAATGTTTGTCTGAAACAGCATTATGTGTTTGATTTTGTTTTTCTTTATTATCTGATTGGGCTTGAATGAGCATGTTTAATAAATCACATTCACTAAAAGGCGTATATCGTATTTTTCAAATTACCTTTACCAGGATAAAATGTTAATAACCTTCTTAACAGCATTGGATTAATATACTATATTCGAAATATTCACAAATATTCAATGAAATGGACCTACTTTCCTTCCGATAGTGACGACATGAAAAACTAGTGAATCTTAAATTGCATCTCCTCAGAAATTGTTAAAATCCATATACGCCCCTTTGTAAATTTAACGATGATATTTACTAATTATGTGGAATTCACGTCCTTCAGTATCAGTAGAGATTAAATTCGCAGGAACGAGGACAAGAAAAAATTATTTGAACTTACGAAATTGCCGACGTTTCGACGTTTATTGAAGTCTTCTTCAGAGATATAATCAGTCGTTCATGTATGTGAACATTATTAAAATTCAATTTAATAAACCATTCGTGGAGAGATGTGTATTTCCAATGCTTCAATTTTAATAATGTTCGCATACATGAACAACTGATAATATTTCTGAAGGAGATGTCAATAAACGTCGAAACGTCGGCAATTTCATAAATTCAATTAATTTATTTCTTGTCCTCGATCCTGCGAATTATATCTCTATATTTAGTATAATATCAATATTGTCAAATAAGTGTTATTTACTGGTGATCTTATCGTCAATATGACGTCTTCGTTTTAGCAATACGACGTCTTTTTTTCGTCAATTGTACATCTTCCTTTGGATCAATGTGAATGAAGTCTTCATTTGGGTCAATATGACATCAATGACGGCCCATCAAAGTCGAAATGTAACGTCACAATGACGTTAGAAAATGACGTCTTTGGTCTGTGGCCTAATCACGTCATCCTACCGTCTTTATGGCGCCATTCTTTTAGTCATTATTACGTTCGGGGTGTCGAAAAAGTAACGTAAAAATGACGTCAGCTTGCTGATGCCTAGGACCTGTCTACTAGTAAAACCGAAAACTAAATAAGAATATACATTTGTCAATTTTACTTCAAAATATAGTATTCATGTATCAATTTCATTATCCCAAGTTTCAATTTTTTGAGTTGACCCGTTCAAAAAATAAAAGAGGGTGGTGACATCAAAGAAAACTGTGAACTGAGTAAAAAAATAGAGTCAAAAATATCACAGATATGCCGGAGAAATTCACGTGGATATAACTCATTCATTATCATTTCAAGTTTTTCTCAACTCGATTCATATATTACTCTATTATTGGTGAATCATATTTTTCTCATCCCGAACTGAATCCGTCTCTGTCGAATTTCTAAATGGAGCTATGGAGAAAAAAGTCCATTTTGCTGTTACAGTTCCTGTATTCACTTCGTAAGTTGAGAAGAATTTACTACAGAAGTAAGTACACACTTACATATTCTCTCATAGCTTACCATTCAAATAGAGTCGTTCGAAATTATAGCTTCAGTAATACAATGCTATTTCAACATCATGTCATTTCGATCAAGATATGGCTTGGTATAATAAACAGGAGTAATATATGCCTCTTCTAAGGTTTTTTCAGTCAATAGGCAATTGTGTCTGAATTTGATTGCATCTTTCTGATGAGAAGAATATATCATCAATGTCAGTTGTTATTCAAATGTCCTGGGACCAATGATGAAATACATCTATCTATATGGGATGAGAGAAGGCTTGGTTAGCAATAGAAATTTGATTTAGATTATCTCTTGCCAAATTTATCTATGCATGAAATCATCAAAGAAGAATTCACAATGCATTACATTCTAATGCTGATTCCGTCCTTATTTGGCTCCATTGATTATTGAACTTTTCAAATTTGTCATAGACCATTTCATTCGATTCGTGAGAAACTCTCCGTGTGTAATTTGAAGGGAATTTCAGGTCTCGTGAAAATATTTTTTCTTCAGTTTCCAGATAGTTATTTGATATGCTAGATGACAAATTCCATTTCTGTATTGCAGAGTGGAAGTTTCAACCGCCAAAAATTGAATTCGCAAGATATCTCAATTGAGAATCAAGCATTTATTACTAGGAACATAAGAAGGAAAGTTTTCAATTATTCAAATATTCGAATATTTAATAGTTAATAAATATTATATTACGAATATAACTATTACTTCATTTATTACTTATCTTAATAATACCAAATATACTTTTGCAAATCAGTGACGAGAAGAACGCGACAAACCAATTTCTGTTAAGAAAATACGCTTTCTTTTCAAATCTTGTGATGGTGGCAGTTTCACTTCTATGTATCTATTGTATGATTACATCAAATATCTGTTTGTTCCTCAGGAGTACTATCGTTAATGATTTACATAGATCTTTATCACGGAAATGTTGCAAATTATCCATAAATGAAAAAAACCTATTTAAAAATGTCCTTGATTCAGAAACTAGTCAGTATTGTATAAGTGAAAAAAATGTTCAGTATATCTATTTATATTTCAAATATGCATTTTTTGAATAATCGCACTTTTAGTGGCAAGATAAATTTACTGGGATAGTCCAGAAGACCTTTGAAAAGCACTATTATTATCCTCTCTACAATCCCGACTTCCCGAAATTGGTTCAGTAACCAAGTCCACCAGTAAGTCCCCATGAATTTTTTTTCTGTCTATTAGAAAACAAAAGCATTAGTCGAAACAATCCCTCTTGAGACCACAACTTTTTGAGGTCTTTACAATATTATAGATAATCAAAGCATGTTCTTTGATAATAAACTATCAATTTTTTTTTCCACTGCAAACCGTCAAATAGGGTAAGGATGTCCCAATCCATCAACAGTTCAACAAGAAATATTGTAACTGAATAATCTGTACTATTTTTTTATACAAACAAATTAGATTAATGTACTGTCTCTTATTAGAACTGTAATTTTATTTTTTCATAGGATACATCCAGAAGCTCATTTTATCCTTTGCCTCAAAAGAATCACTATTTTGTATTTCTGAAAGAAATCAATCCTGGTGGACTTGGGTAATAACTGAAAAATTAGATCGTTATCAGTATGATATAATGCGTCAAAACAAAATTATCATGCTCTGTAGTTGTATTATCCGGTATCTCTTGAAAAATATTTTGGGCACAACAATAATTTTCGGGGATGATACTAAAAGTGCTTCAAAAATACACTGTTGCTCCTCTTCATGAATACAAAAAAATTCATATTATTTGATGTTATAGTAGATACTACAATTATTGTTAGCATGTCCTGTCATTCATCAGTCACTTCAGTTGAATTGTCACCTAGTATGCTGAATCACAGCGATAATCCACATAGTAGGTTGATTACCGCTGTAATTCAGCGATAATTCCACTATTCTAATGGATATTTTATCACGTGAGAGAAATTTTCAGTTGTAATATCACAAGGGAGTAAGAATAAAGTGAAAATAATTTGACAGATTTTTCGAAAACTTGTTGCCAAATGGCAACACGTTTGAGAAAAACTCTGGAGAATTATTTTCTACTTTATCGAACTACTCTCGTGTGATAGATTATTTTTTGATGTCCCAATCATAGAACTTCTTTATACATATATTATAACATTTTTATTTCAACAATTTACTTGAATCACTATAAACAGAATAAAGTTCGGAATTTGAAGTTCTCATCATGAAATATACAATTATTATGAATGTTTTGTCCTTGGCTGGAGGATTCCGGGACATTGTTTAGTTCTGTTGGATTGAAATCTATTGCTTTCTCTCTGTCTCTAGGTTATCAATTGAAACTGTTTCCAAATTGACACGTTACTCAAAATAGTATTCTTACATGCATTCTCGTTGAATTTCATAAAATTTCATCGAATGATGATGTACTAAACCGTTTTCGAATCATTTTTCATTTTTTATGCAAACTAATGACAGACGTCAGATCAAAAGTATCAGTTGTCACATAATAAAAACAAAGTACCACAAAAAATTCCCGCGGCCATTTTCAAGGTAGAAAATTTTATAATAATAAATAATAATGCTGTGATTGGCCTGAACATACATGAATGCTTTGAATTGATGGTTTCGATTGGTTGCGAGAATTGTAAAAAAATAATCGCAATAATCCCTTCCCGGTTGTGAAAGATTGTGTCTTTATTATTTCGCCACCACCAAAATTTCATTTTCTGTGTAATATAATTTATGAAGGTCCTTGTCCAAAAATACTAATAATTTTTCAGTGGTCTTGAAAAATTAAAAATCATTGAATTTTTGTATTTTACTTCCATTTAAGCAAAGAAGATAATTTCTATACCAGTGGTACGCTATATTCTCCACCTCATCTTCAATGTATTTTAGAATGTGCAAGTCTGCGTTTTTGTTTATCAACGTGGCATTATCAGCATACTTGATAATGGGGTTGGGAAAGAGGTAGTAGAAAATGTCATCAATTTAAATAATGAATAGAAGAGGTCCCAGTACCGACCTTTGGGGCACTCCGTATTTGATTTTCCGTAAGTCGGGATACATTGAGTTCGTCTTGTAATATAAAATTCTACCAGTTGAAGAAATGGACGTCTGATGCCTTAGTGATCAAGTTTTTGTATCTATTAGAAGATTGTGAGAAACACAATTGAATGTTTTAATGAGATCTACAAAAGTAATATTTGTAGAAAAAATGTGGACAATGTTTGTTTATGACCGCAATTTTTTTGTTTTCAGTTATGGCTTGATGTATATCCATAAAATATATTCAGTTCAATTTCAGAATAATTTATTTGAAACTCAAAGAGACAGTCTTTATCATCATTTATAAAATATATGACTTTTTACATGAAAAAAAAAACAAGTTCCATGAAAATCTTTGACAGATGCCAAAATGTCGTTGATTGTAATTCAATTGCTTTCAATAAACCATTCAAAAACTGTATAAGGTACTAATTTATGTTTTTTCTTCGAATAAGAAAGTTGCAGGGCCGCGAGTATCTGGCTGAATCACCCAGTAGAAAACCCCGCCTATATCAGGTCAAGATTCGAGAGTAATTAGTGAAATTATGCTGTATTCATCTTTTCTATTTCTTACTATCATTATCTTGTTAGCACGACATGAACAGTTTTGTTTTATGGAAATGACACATACCGGTTAAAAATTTTACATTCACACATATTTGTATATACACCCAAATAACCTCAACCTGTTACACTTTCTACTTAATGTAATGTTGTGTCATGTTTGCTCCATATAATAAACAAATTACCTGTTCTTTTCTACCAAAAATAGAAATGTCCAATTGCTGAACTTAATTGTTAATTTCACCGAAAACTATTCAGTTGAGAATCTTTCATAACAAAGAAGAAAGATTGGCTACGCCATCCAGCAAGAATTGCTTATCCATAGATAATGTTTGAGTGGAAAATAACGCTTTGGAATTGACCTGTTTTTCACAATGGGTTAATGAAACAGCAAGTACAAAATTAATGAACGAAACCCACAATGGCAGATGGTAGTCTAGTTCTCATGCAGTTAAGTAATTCACTTTTCAGACTCCCATACTTAAAATAGAATGAATGATAACATTATAGCGTTTATGCTAAATACCGCAAAGTACCTGTGCAATTTCAGATGATGAGATAAAAATAATATGGTAAATGTTTCTACAGAATAACGTTAATGCATTTTGTTATCGAACTCTCGAACACTTTCAACAATCTTATAATTAAAATAATATTTCCGATTGCCATCGGATGAAGTCATTTTCAGTGGATACAGTGTAAACTTGTTTACATAGTGAAGATATTTTATACTTTTCCGAAATGGTATAACACTACAGTGTATCAGTGGAAAGTTATGTATTGATGG
This sequence comes from Chrysolina americana, assembly GCA_958502065.1. Taxonomy (NCBI): domain Eukaryota; kingdom Metazoa; phylum Arthropoda; class Insecta; order Coleoptera; family Chrysomelidae; genus Chrysolina; species Chrysolina americana. The sequence continues at coordinate 73,842,825 of OY293411.1, forward strand.
TGTACCCTGTATTATTAGATTCCTTATTTTTGAAATTATAGTGGTGGTCATGATGGTAGACCGCTTGCCTCGCAATCACAGGGGCGTGGGTTCAAATCCCAGCATGATCACTGGTTTTGAGCTAGGAATCACACGTTAAAAGGTTAATCCCTGGCTCGCAGAAGTTTCGACTTCTGAGGGTTGTCGTTCGTGAGGGGACGACACCTGGTTAACGGAAAAAACAATTTCAAAGCAATTTATATTTGCAGAGGAGTTTCATTTCATGTAAGATTATTTCACTTAGTAACAAGATCTGAGGAATCCATAACTCGGTATCGGTATTGAAATTTGATATAAGGACCATATATTTGGTTCAGTCAGACAAAATAATTATGAATGTATGAATGAACACTCTGTGCGACTTTGTAACGTTTTGAACACAAATATTCACATACTGCTTATGGAGGGTTTTGTGAATTTTCTGATCGATTTGGGTAGAAAGATAGTAGGGGGCAGTGAGAATTCGGGTGAGGTCACTAACACTCATTGAGCCAGGGTGGCTCGAGCCACCCTTTAACAGGTGGTAGTAGTTCGGCGGGTTGTGAGAGTGTATTTTCAACATGATGAACATATTTCATTTTATTAAAAATAATACTAATAGTGTGAATATTATCAATGCGATAATAGTTTGGGTAGGAATAGAGGGGTGTTTAGTTGTATTTCCATAATTTGTTTCAATATAAGTTTTAGGCAGGTTTCTTGATTCAAAGATGATGATAATGATGAATATGAATTGGCTGATTCTGTGTATCGTTAGGAACATGTTCAAATAGTGCAATCTTAGGCTGAGAAGAACAAAGTTACGATTTATTAAATATTATTTCTTCTCATTACTTTTCCGGCAATTATCGAGCAGAAGCTGCTCAGCGTTAGGATGCAGAGAAGTTCACTTCTGAGAAATCCGAAGACTTCTGAATATTTAGAACTGAAGAAATATTCATTTTTCTTCATGATATGAGAATTAACATCAATTTATGTTTTAATGGATAATGTTTTATGTTATATTTGGAGAATAAATATATATATATATGTCAATATTTTTAATGGAATGTGCTAAGAGTTTTTAACATATGATTTCACTCTTTAACCATTTCAACAACATATAATTGAACCTTCACTAAGACGTAGACAAGAAGCACCATATCTTTGGATGTTTTCTGATGGTTGTTGTCAAACAGACCGATGAGGAATTCTGGTAAATATTATACCATTTAAACACTGCTGATCATGTTTGGCAATAGAAATCTGGTCGAAAAAAGCAAAATTTTATGTATTGATTCTTTATATAGGTTCTTGGTAAGTTACCGTAATCAGTGTCAATAGAAAAATGCCATTCCTTCAACATAGTTTTCATAATAGCAGCTTCAGTTGAATACATTCCTTCATTTTTTAAATTCAAATTGACGTCGTGAATATCGTAGGTGGCTGAATTTACTTTTCAACTGTTTTTACGAGCAGATCTCGGATTACACCCATTCTGGCTGATCTGCAACCTGATTAAATTTGTACGAGTATGGCAATTTCGTTGGCTTTATTTCGCTGTTTCTCAGAACCAACGACTGTTGGATTTCACTAGTTTGAATTAAATTTCAATCAATAGTAACGACTTCAGTGTAGCATCAGCCGACGCGAGACGATTAAACTTAAATTATAACCTTTGATTGATTTCTGAGTCGCATTCATTCGTTCAAAGGCGTGAGAGTAGGTACATCTCTTTCAGTTGTGGTGACTGATGTGATCAATTTAACAAAGACATTCGAATGTATGAGTTCATTGCATCACACGTATTGAAAGGTAATGGCTACGTCTTCCCCTAGCTCGCACAAGTCGCTGACTTTTGAGGGTTGCTCGTAGGGTGCAACCGCTCGACGGATATAACAACAACAACAATTGAATGTTGAACAAGATTTATATGCAACGTTTCACCGTGTACTAAGAAAATAAAGCTTTACATTAGTAAAATGAGTAATTTCTATCATTCCAGAATACAAATATCAAATTAGAAGATAAAAACTAATTTTCTGTTATTGACCACTACAATACGCTGAAATTTTAGAAAAATTAGCAAAAGATTTATTTTAACTCCATATAAACTATGCGAATCAATTCAAAATACATATATAGAAATATACGCTGTAACCATTGCAGGTTGTTGGGGCTAGGTCTTCTTGAAAAAAACTGTATTTTTCAACAGACCAACGTTTCGGCAGTACAAAATTTACGTTATTGTCCATATTTTCAATGTTAGATCCCTGAGGACTGCGAAATATATTACCAAAACGTTGGCATCTTGAAATATACTGATTTTCTTTGAAGCAATCTAGCCCCAAAAACCTGAAATAACTATAAACATAAAAGATCGAAACTTCTAAATATACCCTATAACAAACATTGACACAGTTGTATTTGCATCTTTCAGAATTGAAAGCTTAATGGCTTTTTCATTTTTTAAAGTTCGGAGGTTTCATCAATACCGGTTCACATTCAAATTGCACCTCCTCAAGAGATTGAAAAACAAAAATTCCAGAACTTCGGTCTCTGTTTTCGAGTTCATAGGGTATTGAGCTCCTCTATTTTGTATAGTAGTCGGGCTGAGTGGAAGTGAAGTGAACACACCGACCGATTGAATCTGTTTTGTTCCCTTTTCTTGCTATGTGACTGAGGATTTTCAATACGATTCTGTCTGATCAACAAGCTCTATTCTCAAGAAGTTACGATGTCAGATGGCTTGAAATTGCGCAACCCTTCAACTTTTTACTCAAATGATTCAGTTGTAATGCCCTGTAGTATCGGAATGCTGAGAAGCCCAAAATAATGCAAAAAAAAAGGTTTTTCCCTCCTATTAGCAGAATATATATTCTGCTATATTAACATTACATATCCTAGCTTCTTCAGGTGCTTGCATTTTCGGAAGACAACGGCCTGTTGGAATGCAAAGCTTTAATATACTCAGAATAATAACTTCAGTTGAACTTTTCTGTCTCATTCCCTCAGATTTTTCCAATATTTGGGTTCATTGAGAGTCACTGAATTTCTCAATGCATCCAATATTCCATTTGATCTAATCTCATAGAAGGTCCCATGATGATTTCGTGTCCCCCCACCATGGTCTGCCATTAAACTTCAGCTAGTATCGGATATGAATTTAGGTCTTGGTTTTGGAGGATATTTCCTTGAATGAATCGGTCTCGATAGATGCCCGAACATACCCTGTTTGAAACAAATTATATGCTTTGTCTATGGACCCTAATCCTGGCCACTAATTCTTGTCGTCGTCTAACCGCATAGTAAGGCTAGGTTCGTATGTGAGCCTTAACTTCTCGGGAACTTTCTTGACGTCCTCTCCGAAAATGTGAGTTTTTACCTACTTTTTGAGATGACAGCATCTGATTCCTTGGGTTGTAGTTTTTGACCATTCTAGTTTCACCGACCAATTTCTTGCTCTTATCTAGCAATCAATTTCATATCCATTTCATCGGCAACAATCAATCAACCATATCCTATGGATTATTTCAATCTCAGTTGACCATAATAAAATATTTCATCATTATGTTTATGTGATCTGACTTTATCATGGTCACTCACTTTGATATGAATATATTCAATCTCGTGATAGTTCTATTGGAATTTTCCTCCGATCAAGTAAGACAAGCTAGATGAGTACTACTCAAATAGAACTGAAGGTAACATCTTTCCATAATGTTTTCACTCAAATCTTGACATTATTGCCATGTCCCAATTTTTTATGATACAATAAGCAGGTTAGCTAGATTTTGATATTTGTCGTGTAGATTCATGGCAACGAAAACACAAAAATACTGTCTTGGATGAAATATATAACAATAAGAAGGCAATTGAAACGTTCATTGCAGCTTGTTGGGAGCATATAAAAACGATGGTATTTCCATCGCCGAACGGAGATTCTTCGTTGTCGATATAGTCTTATCAGTACGACAACGCTGCATTTGATATTTGACAGAACAATCATTTGAAGCTACCAGTGTCGTAACTATCGAGAAAGGGAAATCAAATTGGAAAAGAGAAAAATGAATGATTTATGGAAAATCATGTCAAGTAGAGCATCGGCTGTTCACAAAATCCTGTGGAGATTATTTCAGGTTTCCATTCCAAATAGGGTTTCCATTATTTCTATTTTATTGAACCTCAATATTTCTGTTAACAACGCACGACACTGCCGTTGGGGGAAAGATGTCCCTTACATACAAATCTTAATGCATGTGCGGCGAGTTACTCACTTAGGTTATATTATTTGATCGGAGGAATTTTCGATAACTAAACATACCGGAATGATTTATTCACCATTCATTATTGACAATAACTTATCGACAATCACTGAGACAAACTAATGACTTCGTCAGGTTTCAAATGGTGATAGTCTTATGCTTGCTAGTGAATTCCCTATCAAAAAAAAGTCGGTTAGTTTCCCCAAAACACCACGATGAATAATAATAATAGCAGAGGCTATGCCTTGGGGTACAATGTACGAGTATAAATGAGAGAGTATTCTCATTGTTATTATTATTATTAATAATGAAAGATATTGTGGATACTGTTAAGTAGTGATAAGACAACGGCGCGGCCGTAATCAAGGCAACATAATAATGACTGGCGAAGATAATGAACTGTCTATCTGTTTTAATTTTGCTGTAAAAATCGCATTAAAATAGTGCAATTTCATAAAATTAGAATTTGTATTTATGCCCAGCCGCACATTTCAGATACTGTTCAACAAATATTAAGTATTGAGAAACAGAAAACAATTATCCAGCTTAACATTAATAAATTTTTGCAATCCATGTGAGCGATGAATATCTGCATACTACTATTATGACATTCTTAGGCATTGTTTCCGATACTTTAATTCGTAACAAAATATTTCACTATTATTTTATTTCTCTTTCCTACTTATAATTGTCTACAAGGTTTGGTTTGTTTAATTTGTTCAGTCAGTTGGATGTCTCTCGGAAATTTATGTAAATGTTTCAATTGTGATGATATCTAATCTCTTCCTATTCGTCATTGTTGGTTCAAGCCTGTTTCGTTTGAGGAGATAATCACCTGTTAATTGTTCTTCCTGGTATAGTGTCACTTTAGTTAATTTTTACAGGGTAACCCCATTAGTTACAATCAAATTTACATATGCCACCCAGCCAGAGCTACCAGTCTATTAGGATTAATTAGAAAAGTAACTAAAGTCGTTACCATCAGTTAGTCAAGTAATGAGTCGATTATTTCCCGATACCAAACCTAATTAAGTGGATGCCTAGCATTAGATCGTCAAATAGGTCTCGCGGAGGATTTCCAAAGTTTATTACACGCTTGACACTGATTTATCCTTATTTTTGATGTTGCACGACGGGATTTCGCTGATAAAGCTCATACATGCCAAGCCGTTTGAGCTGCAGTTCGGTAAGAGTAAACTATTTCAAATTGCTCCCTTGGCGTACTCCTTATTCGATTCTATTCTTGATGAGCAAATTAACTAAGAATTTAAAGATGATTGAAAAACGTTTGATTGCCGTCATGCATTTTATCGTTTGATCCATCATTTATTGAATTCTATAGTATGTGAGAATACCTAAAGTAATATAATGAAACCGACCATTTCGAAGCATTTCAACTTGTTCGATGATGAAATTATGGTTTATATTCTGATTATTCAACACGTATGAAATCGTCCATAAGAAACGTCAGTTTTGGCAGTTTGCTATCTAGATTGGGTGTATGATATTAAGAAATTAGACGGAAAAGACTACAAGGAGTACGTAGTTAAAATAATACGATGGAAGAATATTATATGGATTATGAGATTGTGTTTGACCCATTGAAAGATGTAACATTTCAAGCCACTAGAAATCCAAAAAATGCTAAAAGCAAACAACTGCAGAGCAATTCATATAGAAGAAGACAAACCCTTGTAGCATTATGTAAAGAAGAAGTTATAAAAATGGTAAGTAAAACAGTGGGAAGAAAATACCCAAATGGAACTTCAAAAGAAGCTGTTTCTTATCTCCGCTTTTGAACTAGCCTAGAGAGGTGATGAAATTTATTATTTCAAAGCCAAAAAACAAAATGAAGAAACATTGAAAGGCGAAGTGAAGTATTCTACAACACAATTTTTTCCAAAACAGGTCAAGGTGAAGATAAAAGCTGCAGTGAAAGTAATTGGTTAACTAGAAACATAGAAAATCTGAACATGTGTCCTGTTAAATTGTTGAAAAAGCTTCTTGAAAAAGGAAACCAATATGTATCTTCAGATAGATTGGAATAATTCAAATGCCAAGAGATGGTACAAAAATATGCCTATTTGTGTAAACGAAATTTCAAAGTGGACCAGATTTTCTGCAGAAAACGTTGGTCTAGTCCTGAAAAATTGAATTACCCATCACATAGGGCTAGTGCTAATTCTACTGCCAAAGAACAACAAATTATCAAGCTTATCGGACATTCGAACGCCAATTCTCTAATAATTACCTTTAGTAAAGGCTAAAATACAATGGAAGTTTTATGTTTTCAGTTCAAATTTTCATAATTTTGGATATTTTTTTTATCGCGAAACTATCATTGCCGTTATTATTCTGATCACGTCTCATAAACAATCTTGTTGATAAAATTCATGCCTAATTTTTAATACTGTTTTCCATCGTGTTTTATATGAAGAATTGATATTCAAAATTCCAAAACTGAAAACTTATTACATAAAACTTCCATTGTGTCTTGTGTCTACAGCTTAAGACTCCACAGCCTTATTCCACTTCAGTGACAACTCTGAGAGAGAAAAAGAATCAAATTCAGCAGCTTCCTTCGGGTAGGATTGAATACCAAATCTGTATTTCCACTAATTGTACATTCAAATAATATTTTCTTTTAAATGTACTTTTTTTTCATTTAATTTAATAAATTAATTAATTTTGTTTGATGATTAATTTATTCCATTTGTCAAATTATTTCAATAAATACCACCTGAGGTTTTTTTCACCGGATAAACATTAATTATGTTCTACTCAAATTTGGTAGCTTGTAATATGACGCGAGGAAATAACATTACATAAAATCACTCCACCTTTGTTGTCGTGATTTCATTTGCTCTTTTCAATTACCAAAGCAACCTAGTTTTCGTTCAAAATGAAAGTATATCCGATAAAATCAAAATTTCTTGTGGTATTACCCTCGACTATTTTCCACCTATCTATTCTAATGTAAAAATAACTCGAAACTCGACATTATAATAAGTCCAAAATAACCAGATTAATAAAGTGCCGGTTAATAAAGAACAAGTTGTTGGAAGATTTGCTTCCAACAAGTGCAAATGAATGTATCGAGTAGATAATAATCAATTTTTCTGACTAGATAGAGACGATGAAACGATGTCTATAGTTTGATCAGGACATTTTATGATCTGGAAATCAGTTACGCAAAATTCAACTGAAGTGACTGATGAATGACAGGACATGCTAACAATAATTGTAGTCTCAACTGTAACAATGAATAATATGAATCTATTTGTTTTCTTGAAATTTTCTACCGAATACCATTCGTGCTTTGAAAATTAACCAAATAATTCTGAAAAAAAACTTTTTACAACTGCAGTCCATTATTTTCTTCATTGTTTCAAGAAATTGCCCTCCTCCTTCGAGGTCGGACAATATATGCTTAGAAACAACGAAATAAATAAACTCGAGCAGTTTTCAAAAGTAGTTTTTCAGAATTATCGGTAATTTATAACGCACTTATTATATTCAGCCCTATGCTGTATCACTTCCGTTAAAAATAACGTCACCGTTATTCGCCATTTCCGTTATTTTGCTATTGCTATAACGGTGACTTTATTATTAACGGAAGGGATACAGCATAGGGCTGATTATCCCTTGAATTACTAGTGCATTATGAGATATTTTTCGAATTTGATTTGAAACAAAGAATTGTGGGTGGAGAACATATCTGAGAAAAGTTAATGTTTGTGAGTTTTTGAATTTGCACCTATAAACGTTGCGTGATGTGAAATTAAGAAATAATTAGCATTTCAAACGTTCATATTATGAAAAGCAGACCTCTTGATGAGAGCATTCTTCAAATATTCAGGTTATTGGGAAGTATGATTAAATTATGAATTATTGACCCACATTAAGAAGGACTAATCCATCTATAATTTTGAGGAGATTCATACTCACGTAGACTGGTATAACTTACTTTTGTCTCTCCACACTGTTATGGCAGAATCTCAAGTGTGTATTCTCAACTACATGTAAGTAATTTGTGTTTGAAATCATTGTTCAAATAGTTTTAGTATACACTGGAACCATAATCAAGATGTGTTTACTAAATTCCTTTTCGTATGTTCCAGCAAAATATATGTGCAATTTCAAAGTGACTTATATTGACAATAGCACAATTTGAGGTTATTGATCACAGGTTTTTCGAATGATGAGGTTTTAACGAAAATGATAGCAAAAATATTTTATTCTATTTAGTCTATTATTCATTTGTGAAGTTTTCGACCTAGCAACAATATTTCTACTGTCTGAGCACACAGCATCAGTCGTTGATGGAATCAGAGCCAGAACATGGTTTTTATAGTATGAAATAATTGAATAAAGATTTTGTTTTAATTCTTTAATCAGTCCATTTATATCATCCGGATTGTAAGAATCATATATATATATATATATATATATATATATATATATATACATATATATATATATATATATATATATATATATATATATATATATATAAGTATTTGAGTATCATAGGCAAAGATGTGCTTATTCAAATTCAGCAGAATTATTTCTGTCAAATCAGCGGTGAAAATTATGGAAAGAAAAGGTCCCATAACACTTCCTTGAGGTATTCCACTACGTACTCTTCGAGCTGAAGAAATGTTAGATTCAATTCATACATTTGTAGGTACATGTGAATTATCACTCAATTAATTCTCTTGATGAGCAAAATATTGATTCAAAATAAGTTTTTCAGCTGATTTCTCCACTTCCATTATAGGCTCCATGCTTCAAGTAGCAGAACATGACTTTTATACGGTTTATTTTATTTTAAACCACCAGGTTATACTTTGCTGTTTACTTATATCGAATATGGAACTAACTCCTCTGTAGAACTCAACAAGCATTCGAAGATATTGGTTGTTTTTCAAGATTCACAAATATTATTGCAAATGCCTTATGATTATTTCAAGCCACGCCACTGGAATCCCGTGACGATGATAGCGGTGAAACAAATCTACTTTGTTTCACTTGAGATTTTCAGATTTTTCTATGGAATGAAATATAATATTGTCACCTTGTGTAGTCACCTCCAAGGTATGTAATAACATATTAATGATGACATTCTCCTATGTTCTATTTCAGTAAACTAAAAATATATTTCATTACTTGGTAAAGGTCGGGCGTCCTCCAAAGGAAATTGAACGTATTAAATATTCCATTATGACTCAGCACAGAGAAACAAATTGATTTTTGTTTCTAGTTCATCACATTTGGAGTTTGTATTCAGGGTTGATAAAAAATCACGATTACTAACTCTGCGTGTGCCTATAAAATTATTTTGATTGAAAAATCCGTACTTTGGTCCAGTTGATGACTAGCTACCGAGTCTTGGATTGAGTTGGCCATTACTTGATGGAAATCCGTAGTACATGCCATTGAGATAAACACCATTGGATTTTTACAAAATTTATTATAGTCGCGACATGTGTACTATCGCTTGATAAAGCTACCGTGTAGTGAAACATGTCGCGATTATAATGAATTTGTGGAAATCTAATCATGTTTACCTCAGTGTCATATAGCTACCAAGTATTTTTAAAAACTTCATTTACTGAACTTTCGTTGATGTTATATATCAGGATCCAACCAATTCAAGTCTAGTTGATCATTTCGATAGTGTACATGTGCATCGTGTCATTTCTAGTACTCTAAGAATATAAAGAAATCAACAAATTATCCTATAGCTTTTTCTCATTATTTTTTAGCGATATGAGAAAATGATAGATCTTCTCAAACTAGAATGTAGCAATCTTTTATATTTTCTTTTTCGTTTCAGCTTTTGACAAATTATAAATTTATATGATCAACTCATTTTTTGTTTCAGGTACTTCTTCTGACCAGTCGAAAACTTAGTAAGTACCTACTGCACCAACCAAACTAGTTTATATCACAGGGACAGTAACTAACTCCCAGTCTTCAAACGGGTTGATGCATCAACAGAAAGTGAATAATTCTGAAATAAAGAAAGCTACCTAAACACCTAAATTACTCGCGTTTCATAGAATTTTGAAGCTTTATTTTCTATAACGCTCACTTTTTATTTTAATTACATTCATGTTTGAACTAGGTTCACCGAATTACCTACCTGCTATATTAACCGTCGATTTTATGTACTTTCTGATATATTCTACTTATTATAATTATTTTGATTCTATAGATACAATTATTGTAATCGGATTTCATAGATCCATACTCTCGGATACATCGAACAGTCTTTGGCGATGATTACCATTCTGCCAGATCTTGGTAAGAAATATTATGCTTATCAGAAATAATAAAAGCCGTATAAAACTTGATGATACATTACAAAATACTGAATTCCTCAATAAAATATCCATGCCCTATGCGCAATGAACGACACGTTTCGCTTTCTTTGGTAATTCCACACAAGATGCAGAACCTATGCACCAGACAATATTTACAAATGCACCTCGAGTCTATGGATGCTAATACTGTACCATTTGTAATGGTTGCAACATGAAATCTCAAAACATTCAATTGAAAGAAATTACAAAGTGAATAGAGTATTTTCGATTCAATTCCGAGAGCTTAACATCCGTGGAGAGCGCTGTTTCGTTATTACCAACTCATCAGCATGGCTCTATGAGGTCTCTAGAAATTGAAACGAATGCACTCTGAATCAGTACCATAAGGCAAAGACGGTATAAATGAAAAGTAACTTGTGACATCTACAGTCACTAGTTTGAAACTTAATTTGAAACGAGCCATGGAATCCAAAGTTAGATGATTATCTACGACATTGACAAGTAGACAACTATTCATTGTTCTGACCAACCCAAGACTCAAACAAGTTTCTCGTGCGTTAAGAGAAACGCATACAGAATCTAAAGTCAATAGAATATTATCGACTCAATTCCGAGAGACCTCATAAAGCCGTGCTGATGAGTTGGTAACAACGAAACAGCACTGTCCACGGATGATGAGCTCTTGGAATTGAATCGAAAATACTCTATTCACTTTAGATTCTGTTTGCGTTCCTCTTAACTCACGAGAAAATTGATTGAGTCTTAGGCTGGTCAGAACAACGAATAGTTGTCTGTCAATGTCGTAGATAACCATCTACCTTTGTATTCCATGGCTCGTTTCAAATTAAATTTCAAACTAGTGACTGTATATGTCACAAGTTACTTTTCATGAGAGAAATTACTATAACTGCTTTTCGTTCTTTTCAAGATAACCCTGGCCTAAAATTCTTACCTTTGAAAATAGAATAATTTGTGTCCATAATTATCATTTTATGACAGTTATTTGTAATAATTCGAATGTAGTGATTGAAATGTGTGGTTTCATCAATTATATCAGCAGAAATACTCATACAATATTGATTTGGATTTGTGGATTCGTATATGACTTCAGCTTTCTTGGTAAAGTTCCTGCCATAGAAAAGCCAGTTATTGCTGGACTATAACAAGAAAGTTTCCAGGATGATTTTTAGACGAGTACAAGTTGACTAACCTGATCGTCTTCTGTTTCTAAACCCTCTCAACCTTGCCCTGCAGAATGGCTTCATTATGATATCTCGATGAATTGAAAATGACATTTTAACGCGAATACTAAAACTCAAACTTGTCATTTATCGAAAGACTCGTGGCATTGGAACCGAAGGATTTCAGAAAATGCCATTCAAAAAATTTCAGGATATTAATCCTATTCAAGAATTGTATATACTTAGAAAGACAATAAAAATATCGATTTCGTATCATTATTAAAATTTTCAACAAAAATTGTTGAATTTCCAGGTAGGCAACTGATGTATTATTTCTGACTGTATTCAACGAAATACTGTTTTCAACTGAAGGAAAAACATTTCCCATACCGTAGAGTTGTTCCAACTGAGTTTTTCGCAAAAAAGTGTGTTCAAGAACGTTACAAAAGATAATTTTCAATGCGTTTGTAGAAAAAATCATCTTGACTCTAACTCCGCTATGTGCGTTGTTCGTGTGACGACAGTCTCGTACGGGAAAGATACTCTTTTCGTAGTCGTTAGGATAATAATTATTATTCTCACATAGAGGCGGGATTAGCACACAAGAAAAACCTTTAACTTGCGTGAATAGTATATTACATTATCAGTACCTATGGAAAGTAACCCAGTTGCAAGTGTGGAAGAATGTTGCGACAATTCCACATTTACTGTTTCTGATGACATAATAAACGGAATGTCCGTCTTGGCTTGATACTAAAACATTCCAAAACTTCTCAATCCAATGAAGAATCTCATTTCCGAAACTCTGTCGTAATTTTTTTCGGGCTATCATGATATTTTCTTGCAGTAGAAAAATCAATATTTTCCGTTGCCTAGCAAATATGTAAATATTTCTAATCGAAAATGTTTTATGAAAACTATAATTTTGTTATTTTTTCTCTTAGAAACCATCCACAGTACCAAAATACAGCTTATTAAGAGAAATTGTAAGCCTCTGGATAATTTTTGATTTGCAAGACTTGCTTATTATTCATCGGAATGGTCCTAGATGTGCCACCCAGTAATCAGAAGAACATCAGCTGTCCTTATTCATTCGTAATCCTCAATTTGATTGCGATATTATTCCATGCCGTATATTTATTATATCGTTAACGTTACAGAATAGTTTTTATAATTAAATTACTATTGTTTTGACGTAGTCGTCGTCATAGTCTTATATCTACCATCGCATTCGTGAGGTTTGATGAATATAATTTGAATACCTAGTATATTTTCAAACCATTTTTCATTGAAGAGACTTGCCTTCTTGAGTTGGATTGAATATAATTCAAGTAGATCATCATCTGTATTGAATAAGAAACAGATATGATGTATCAGTTTCGAGCAAAGCATATTCAATTAAAAAATATACCGGGTGTTCCACATTTTATATGACAGGCAATATCTGGTTTGTCAGAGGAGATATACAAAAATGTTTCATAAAAAAGTTTTATGAGTTCATGAGAACTATTTTTTGATATAATTTTCAAATATACAGGGTGTTTGGTGTAGGTGCTACAGACCAAAATGCCATTTTTTAAAATAGAACGCACTGTATATCATTACATATTCAGATTCTACGCTTAATTCTGATATCATTTCATGTTTAGTTTTTGAAATTGGGTTACGGCGTTGTTGAGTTATTGCTTAAAATTGGACTCATTACCTATGGCTCTAAGACCTACAATACACCTGTCTACGTTAAGTTTTGTATACCTGCTTCAATTATTTACCTATTTTCCTAAATAACTTTCTACAATCTATCGTCTAGCAAATTTTTTTTTGGATTCGATGTCAGCATTCTTGAAAATTAATGACTAATGGAATATTTACATTTTGCAATTTCCAGACACTCGAATGGATCAAGAAATATATTGCCATGAACCTGTCAAATTAATTTCAAACTTGTGTCATTAAATAGGTGGTCGAGACCTAATACCTGTTGGGCCACACTCAAAATTTTCCTCTTTCGAAAAACGGATATGAGCAATGTGCGCTTCGAACCGTAGTTCCTTTTAGCTTTTCTAGTTTGACCCACATAGATACTTCTTCTCGCAGTACTTGCAGCTAATTTCATAAATCCCTGACTTTTCATAATGTCAAGTTTAATAAAAAGATGATTATACACAAATATGGTCATATATCATTATTTTGCAAACAATATTTCCACTACTATATAGGACCTATAGCATTCTTCAGTTGTCAAAACAAATAAATCCCAAAATAACTAATAAGCCACAGTAACAGTGTGGTTAAACAACTTATATCATATACGAAAGCAATTTATACAGTTTTTCCCACATTGTTCATCATTTAGACTGAGCTCATTGCACAAGAAATCTACTCGTAACTCATATTTCAATATTTCCGGACGGTGATTTCAAAATTTTGCAGAAGTTATACCTTGTCACAAGATAAACTTTCATGTTTTGTTTCTGTTTGCTCATATGGAACGGAAATTAAAAGAGTTATCAATGAATTAATTATGGTAAAATGTCAATTTGCATTTGTAGATGGAGTTGATGTGTATAGTTTGCTGATAGCTCAGAGTCCTTTAGGGGCAAATTCCAAAGAAATGCTTTGTTTTATTTGTTTGAAATTAAATTGAAAATACCAGACCACTCCATGGGTCAGAAGTACAACATAAATTCAGATGGTGATTTATCAATGTATATGGTCTCAGGAAATAACATTATGATTTGAAAAAAATGTTTCACCCCACTCAATTATATACATATTGAAAAGTATTGGTTTTTCGACAAAACTACGAATACATAATATAAACAATATTTTGATTTATCGTATATCAATATCAAGGACATACTACATTCCTATTTTTCTGAGATCTTACCAAAACTAAAGCTGGGATCTGTTTTTCGAATGAAACTTTGGGTTCTGTTTTCGAATTGAACTTTTTCTCTAAGGATATGTTGAAATCATTCAATTGGCCTTTTACATAATCTTTTTTTTGAGATTTTAAGTTCAATTTGCGTTTACAGGAGATGATTCTAGGTAATCAAACATAACCTAGCTATACCCAATGAAAATGGGTTTAGCTGTGACTTCCTGAGCTTCATGATTATGAAACACAATTTTTTTTTTGTAGAAATCCGGAATATTTTGATCTAGATGATTTTATGTCAGTATTTGAATGATACATTTCATTCTCAAAACTACGCACCAATAGGGAATTATTGATAACTGCCTTATATTAATAGTTGAAGGCCTTTGTGCTTCCACTACTCAAGAAACCGGAATACGCCAAGATTATCTTGATATCAAAGGAGTGAATGTGCTGTATTTTGACATTTTTATGGTCATAATCTAAAATACCTACTAATACACGCCTACGTTTGTTATATATTAGATAATGATGTAGTGGTTCGATCGTGAAATATTTCATCACATTCCGAACACTTAATTACAATCGAGTTAGCTTTTATATATATTTTTTATGGGATTATATTATGAAATGATAAACTTTTTTATGCTCATCAGACTGTTTAAATAATCCATACAAAGTGAGTTCGAGTAGTCCAACACCTATACCGTAACTCAAAGATAAAATCTTTCTGTTTTTGAGAACAGACGATGATGTTGAAGTGCTTCACTCCTCAATCAGAACGGATGTGATTGAGGAAGTTTGGTGCTTGTTTCAGGGTTAAACTTTTCAGCATCCTTTTCGTATGTGGAAATTGCTTGTAGGAACATTTGAGTTTTAATAAATTATATATTTGCACATGAATAGTCCACGTCACTTGATGTTTTATACTAGTACACCACGATAAACTGGACCGATAAATGGGAACAAAATCTTCATTTACAGACAGATAGAAGGGGAAATATTCAAGATCATCTTAGTGGTTGTGATGGTAGAGCGCTTACCTCTCAGTCACATGGGCGTGGGTTCGATTCCCAGCATGGTCACTAGTCTCATGCTAGGAATCATACATTGAAAGGTGAGACCTTGTAATGGTAAAGTATGGATGGTGACTGATGCGCTGCGACCTATTGAGATCTATTGTGCCCCATCTTCTTCTGCTATCTCAAGATGTTCTCGTTTACAGCAGCCCCTCAAGCCCCAATTCCTTGAGGAATTTAAGGATTTCAAGGGGGTCTATTCGCGGTATTTCTCCCACAGTCAGCTGGTGTGATCCCAGTATATTCAATCTTTTGTGATGTACAGCATAACACTTCATCAATATATATGGTGGGGTATTTCTGGATTGTTCCCCACAGAATCTGCAGGTGCTGTGCTCCTCTAAGCCTAGCTTCCTTAGGTGTTCTTTGAATCTGCAGTGCCCCGTCAGAAATCCCGTGATTGTCTTTAGATTAGTTTTGCTGAGGTTAATCAGTGTCTTTGATCTTGCTCGGATGAAATTGCTGAGAAGATTTTTGGCCTGCCTTAGCCCTGGAAGTCTTTTCCTGAATGTTGCTCTTATTGCTTCTTCAGTTTCATTGAGTTCTTCTTGGAAGTGACATTTTCCAAGTCCGCAGGATGGTTCTAGCCCGATCAGTGGCATTGATGCCACTTTTCGTGCCACGGTATCCACTTGTTCATGGCCCTGCACTCCTTGTTGTTCCTGCTCAAGATCATCAAGTTTGTCTAAGCATTACCAGACGTTCGAGGCCCAAATACTCCTGCTCCAGTTCCGTCGGAAGGTTTGGACCCGTCCGTGTACCATATCATGGTATTATTTCCCAGTGCTCGAATGTATTCTATGCTCCATTCTCTCTTGGTATTTAATTCTGTTCGAAAAAATTTCTCAAAACTTAATTTCCTAGTAATTTCGTCAGTTGGGAGATCGGCAAGGTGTGTACTTTCGGTGCTTCCACTGTTTGCTGTCCGACTTTAGCCAACCTGAGGTTTGCTACCCTAGCAGTTCTCACCATGATATGGAGAGGAGTGAGATCCAGAATGACCTCTGTTGCTGCTGATGGAGTCGACCCATTGCTCCTGTTATACAAAGACATGCTAGTCTTTGCACTTTCTCTAGGATTTTCTTTGTTGGGTTGAATTTGGTTCTGCCATGCCACACTCCTGCTCCGTAGGTGATCATAGGTCTCACTATCATGGTGTACATCCATGGCAGTATTGATGGGTTACAGCCCCATGTTTTTCCTGCAATGTTCCTGTACACTATCAGTGATGATTTTGCCTTGTTAATCAATGACTCTCATAAGTTTCGACTTCTGAAGGCTCTCGTTCATAGGGGGACAACAGCTGGTTAACGAAAAAAACAATAACAAACAACAACAATTTATACAATAACAATCGAATAGGGAGAAGCTGAACATGACACAAAAAGTCATTGAGTCCGTCTATAAACAGAAAGACGCTCTGTAGACACAGTATGATTAAGACTCAAGAAATAGAAAAGGACAAACGCTGTAAGAATAGAATCCTCACCTAATTTTAAGGCTGAAATTTTTAGTAAACCCTATATTTAGGATGAGTGTTGACAGAACTATAAGACTAAAAGGTGTTGAAACTGGCAAAGAAAATATGTGTTTCAGAATCACTCCATTACGGCTCAACATTTCTTGGTAATGGGGACTCATGTTCCAGATGTCGGCCAATGGTGACCGCGCAGGACCCCACAGTTATGGATATTTGTGCAATTTCTGTAGATGAATACTTACATTTTCGTATGAGTGTGATATTTCTGGTATAATTATCTGAATTTAATCCGTTTTATACTGATTTGACCTCAGTAACGTTTTTTGGTGGGAGCCCGTATTTTAGACCAATTCTAAATTTATACAAAAGTGCATCCTCCTCAATATACCTGAGAGTAGAGATTGATTTTTTTAATTGAAATAATCTAGGCGACAGCTCATACATGAGATATCTAGCTGTATATAGCTCTAGATAAGTGTATTTGCTATTCAAATAAAATGGCAAATCTGTGAGATATGAACCTATAATAACTGGTCGCTCATATTTGACGACATTTCTCTACTCAGTGATAATATTTTCATGGGCAATATCATGTGCATGTGTTGAATGAAGTGTCGAGTATTTTTTATTCTAAGAGCTGCGTTTGTAGAAAAAATCTTGTGTGTATTTCGAGCACAACATCCAAAGATTAACACGCTCCACGTCACGTCACACATTAACTCGGTTTAGGAAAAATCGATCACTTTGCACTTGAAAACCGCAAAGAGCTATTTCTTTGTCATTAATATATTACAGGACTGTTGTCAAAATAATTATGTCTGTATATCAAATGAACAACGATGAATCCAACCGATTGATAAATAAGAATATCCAAGGTTCAAATGACTTTCTCCATAACTACTTCCATTTCTTCAAGTCTGACTTCTTTCTCCAAACTGAAATTTAATAATCAGCTTAATATCGATGAGAATAATGGTAGTATTAACCTCATTATTATATAGTGATATTTCAGCGTCACCCTTGGGGATCAGTCTACTTCTGAAAAGAATTCAATAAATCACTTCAAGCATGATTATTTTTCAAACGATTCATGATGTCCTTTAATATTCCTAGTATCATTAAATTCGCCCAGTTTGTCTGCAACTCACGTCATTTCACTCATCATCTTTTCACCTTGTATTTGCTCTGTATAATCTGTTTTAATATATCAGATGAATATACGAAAGCTGTATTATTATTCAGCGTTACATCGAATAGATCCATAGTAATCTTGGGCGTTGTTTATCTTCATAATAGCATTCTTATTCATCAAGGCCGGTGGGATTTGCAGTCGTATACCGAGCGATTAAGATAACTTGATTAATTGACTCCATTGAGAATAACTGCAAAATAATATAACTAACATTGTTTCGTGCTGTAGCCGATATTATAATTCATAGGGGATTTACGCAATACGTTTTGATTATTGAAATAGAATGTTGATGACTTGTAGAGATAGATGGTAACATGAGTTAATAGTTTCGAATCACGTGAACTTATTTTCACCTATTGAAAAAATTCCAGGAATTATTGCATTTGCTAGCCTCAAACAATGGTTTTTCATACGAGTGTTCCTTCTTCCTAAATGGTTCGGTAAATCGCCACAAGTGGCGCTACTAACACAAATCCAAGGATTTTCCACGAGTCACACACGCCTCACCCCCAGAATTAAATATGTAGTCTGTTATTTTTGGACATTGTAAGACCTCCTCTTCTTGTTCTGTATGGCTTTTGGGTTTTCGGAAGTGCATCCATATTCTTCTTCATGGAAATCAAACAGGCGATACGTACTTGGATTAAGTACAAAATGCCATCGACCTAGCTCCAACAAATATCATTGAGAACGATCACGTATACAATGAACTGGAACTGATTTTTAGTCGCATTACTCTCAAAATGTGCACCATTCTTTAAATGACACGTTTCCAGGACGATGGATAGGACGACGGAGCCCAATTGAATATCCACCTCGATCACCCGACTTAAGTCCTTTAGATTTCACCAAAAAATTCTTCACCACCCTGTAATGCCTTGCGGTATGTTTTCGATGTATAAGAGTAGTCACCAATGAAACTCGCTATTATCAATGTTATGTATGCATGGGTATCCTTATTTGCTCCTCTGTATATTCTGTTATGAGTTTATGACATTCGGGTATCCGGATTGAGGAGGATTATTATCATGAATGTGTCTTCTGGATGTTAGAATTACGAATATAAACACTTAAAACATGGTGTCAGAATTAAAATAGTACAGAAATACACATCAACAGAAGACACTGCAATTACAGTAAATGGAAGCAATAATTTGACATATGTTTGAAGGCGTCAGGAAAATAAAGAGATAGTTGTGAAATCGAATTAGCCATCCTGAATTCGTTTGGATGAATTCAATACCTTTATAAAAGAATGTAAAAAAGTGTTAAAATCTTATGATGATCATTATGAACCCAAAAGTAATCCTACAATGGTGATCTTCAAATTCAATAATATGCACCAAAGGCCAAATCAATCAATTGAACAAATCCTCACCACCTTAATAGTCTAGTCAACAAGTGCCATTTAGACCAACTTTTTTCAGCAGTCTCCGAAAATTATGATTGAGGTGTCATTCGATTCGGAATGACATCCAGATGATTTTTGAAAAAAATGAAGTTCCGCATGAAAAAATTGTAAAAGTTATTAACAATTAACTAAAAAAAAAAGATGGCTTTAGTATTTTGTAAATATCTCACAATTTTTCAATTAGTTAATCAATAGTTAATTAATAATTTTTTTCTGCTTGAACATGAACATTGCAAGTGTGATAATTGTTAAACTATAAATTTAAGATTTTTTTCCTCTTTTGGAGCAATTCTTGAAAGGCTTCAGAATAGAACCCCGTTGGAAAAATTGAAAAGTTTTTATTTTTCAGTTTTTTATTAACAATTTTCGTTGTTGCAAAATTAAATACTTAAATTAATCATTGAAAAAAATTTTTTTTTTTAAATATTATCAATAATCCGTTTTTATGTTATCAGGAACTACATAGAAATAATTTTTTTAAATTTTTATCTCTAATTGTTTAAAAAATTGTTATAAACAAATGCGTTGTTTATAAGATAATTGAAATTTTTTTTATGGAATTTCAATCTTTGATACAAATAATGATTTTTAAAAGAAAAATTGTTCCTTAAAAAAATTTTTTTATTGCTTGAAAACGCATTTGTTAATTAACAATTATTTTCTCCCGCTTCTAATTAATATTAAGGAACCTTTTTTTTTAAAAAAATCATTATTTGTCTTTCTTTCTGATATAAAAAAAATCCATTTTATTTAATTTTTCATTGTTTATGCAATAAACAATTTGTTATAAACAAATAAATTTTTACCTTATATTTTTTTTTCTATTCTAATTTCTGTCACAAAAACAGACATGATTTTTTTTCTCTTTTAAATTTTTTTTTATTATTTTTTATTTAATTTTTAAATATAAGTTCTCTCTAACTTCGTCATTCTTACCTGGTCTTCATCCTTAAAATTATTATAATTTACAAACTAATGGAGATACGATGAAAATACTTAAGACTTATTTATTCTCCATTACATAATAATAATTTTAAGGATGAAGACCAGGTAAGAATGACGAAGTTATTTAAAAATTAAATAAAAAATAATAATAAAAATTTTAAAAAAGAAAAAAAATCATGTCTGTTTTTGTGACAGAAATTAGAATAGAAAAAAAAATATAAGGTAAAAATTTATTTGTTTATAATAAATTGTTTATTGCATAAACAATGAAAAATTAAATAAAATGGAATTTTTTTTATATATCAGAAAGAAAGACAAATAATGATTTAAAAAAATAAAATGGTTCCTTAATATTAATTAGAAGCGGGAGAAAATAATTGTTAATTAACAAATGCGTTTTCAAGCAATAAAAAATTTTTTTTAAGGAACAATTTTTCTTTTAAAAATCATTATTTGTATCAAAGATTGAAATTCCAAAAAAAAAATTTCAATTATCTTATAAACAACGCATTTGTTAATAACAATTTTTTAAACAATTAGAGATAAAAATTTAAAAAAATTATTTCTATGTAGTTCCTGATAACATAAAAACGGATTATTGATAATACTTAAAAAAAAAATTTTTTTTCAATGATTAATTTAAGTATTTAATTTTGCAACAACGAAAATTGTTAATAAAAAACTGAAAAATAAAAACTTTTTAATTTTTCCAACGGGGTTCTATTCTGAAGCCTTTCAAGAATTGCTCCAAAAGAGGAAAAATATCTTAAATTTATAGTTTAACAATTATCACACTTGCAATGTTCATGTTCAAGCAGAAAAAAATTATTAATTAACTATTGATTGACTAATTGAAAAATTGTGATAAAAATTTTTTTCAAGCGGATTATTGTTCATTAATCTATTCAGTTAGTGCCTGAATTTTTCCAATTTTTTATTTTCATATTTAGTATTTTAAAATAATTTTTATTGTTAAAGTGTCCAAAGTGGGTGTGGCTTGCCCGAGCCAGAGTACCCGTTTTCGGCCGTATTTTCATCCCTCTGGGAAAATTATAAATATTGATGCTACAATTCCGGGAATTGAGCTTTTTTTAGGAAATTTCCTCCTCTTTTTGAATCTTTTTTTAGATTTAAAAAATTTTAATTAGTTTTTGAGATATTTACAAAATACTAAAGCCATCTTTTTTTTAGTTAATTGTTAATAACTTTTACAATTTTTTCATGTGGAACTTCATTTTTTTCAAAAATCATCTGGATGTCATTCCGAATCGAATGACACCTCAATCATAATTTTCGGAGACTGCTGAAAAAAGTTGGTCTAAATGGCACTTGTTGACTAGACTATAAGGAGCAGGCAAAAGACTGTCATTTAATTTGGTAGCAGTCTGATTTATCAACATCGTATGAATTGTAGAATGAAACGAGGATATTCGATAATCAGATACAGCAAAGGCTGATGAGAGAAGTAGATTTGTATATCACTAAAATACTAAATTACTTTAAGAGTATTGAACTCAGTAAGAAGCATTTGAAATTGTTGAATCCTCAAGAGGTTGATGAAATTGTGACAAGATAAAGAAAAATTACTTTTTCGATTTGTTCGAATGAACATTCTGAAAATAGATGTAATGCTTTGAACAAATGTACATTATGTGAAACAACCGGTCACTTCTCTAGAGCTTGCAAGAAAAGAGCTTTTGAAACATCAGCCCAGAAAGAATTGAAAAAGAAATACAACGAAATAAATAATATTAAAGATGAAAATGTAATTTGAGGAGACAACAACGACAACGTTGAATATGACTTAAAAAAGTAAAATGCAAATTTAAGTACTTTGATTGGTAATTATACTATCCAGTTCCAATACATGTTCACATCACCCGAGATACCCAAATAACATAAACTCATAACAGAATATGCAAAGGAACAAAACATATAACACGTTTTCATTGACAATTTTCGACCCGAACCAGGAAATCAATATACAGAGTTATGCATCGGGTGACAGATTGGGTTGGGTATTATTACAAATGGACCATCCAGTTCCTTTTGCTGATCTCTAACAACAGCAGGAAAAGGATGTGTTCATATTGAAAAAGGGTTTTTAGCAATATCGTTTTTGCTTTTGAAAAATATCATAGTTTTAATTATGACCGTGTAAGTTCTTGCAGACCCTAAACCATCAGTTGATCAATTCCAATTTTTTCGAAAGATTTGGGAAGAGTTAATGTGAGATTACAGAGAATGATATTGAAGCTATTGGAATACGACACCAGAATAGAATATTTGCCAGGTGAGTAGATGTAAGTATATCGTTGATGCGTTGTCAAGGTCATACTTGAAATATGATGTTGAGGATGACTCAGAAATGCAGTATCGTTTATAGTATGTATAACAACATTCCTGTGTCTGAAGAAAAATTAAGCATTTTGAAATTCAGCCTATTTATTTTTTTGAGGGAGAATTTGTTGAATCTGCAGTGATTACTGATAGGTGATGGAATTTTAGTACATATATTATGTTAAAAATTTTGTTCTTCTGGTGACATAATGGTTCTGGTCACTTTGACGCTGGTATCTGATCTTGAATTCCCAATTGTGAAAAGTACCCATCTAGAATATGGCCATCTGTTTCAATCCAAGAGCTCATTCACACTCTAACTGTGTTTTCATATATTATGTTCCGCTCTAAAGCATATAGATTCTATCCAAAAAAATGAGATTTGTTTCATCTGAGATACCTTGCAAGAAACTTTCTCACTTATTTGCAACACCTCTGAAAATTAACGAATTTTGTGTGTGATGACATGTAGAAAATCATGTTCTGGCTTACCCTGTATAGTGTAATTTATTTTAATATATTCATTGATATAAATGATAGACACCAGTCATTATTCTATAATTTTCTTTCAATAAATAAACTTCTTTCATCCCTTTGAGAAATTATATCAACAGTATTCACCATTTTTATCAATGGCCAAGTTTAGCATGCAGAGCATACACCTCTGAATGGGTTTTGTCGTGGAATAATAAACATCAATAAAGTGTTCCATGCTAATACAATAAATAAGACTTGGTATAGTATTACATCAATGACATCATAAAACTAGTTTATTTGAAATAAAACAAGTCTCAGTGTGCGTATTTTCATTTTCACATTCAAAACGCAATCTAGGTGATACAGTTTTAATAGTTTCTGTCTTGAATTTACTATTTCACATTATGGATGCAGAGCACATGGTTGGAGATGTTATAATCATTTCCTCTCTATATTGAATTTATAAGACAAGTGCTCGAGTGAGAAAATCGACCTCAGTTTTATTGGGTTAATAAAATTCAAGATTACATCGATAGGTGTGATCTACAATTTTCACGGAGGAGAGGTATTGTAAGCAATGACATCATTTTGTTTTTACGTGTAGGTATTTCAATACTAATTTAATTCAGAACAAAAAGGCAAGACTCATCAGCTCGTGCATGACATCCCTGTACCTATTATCATTTCTGTAACTGGTATTGAGGTCATATTGCTCTCTGAGGTATCCTTTTTCATTTTATCTAGAGTTCTTGATGTTTTATCACTTTCTGAACCACTCTCTTTCACTTTTACTCACCGTATGCCTTTTTCCCTCAAATTATGTGGTTCCTTACAAGATTTTGCATTTCTTCTTAATTCTTCAGTTGATGTTTCTGTTATTTTAAGTAGTAGGTTTCTTGCCTCTTTGGGCATGAGTTCTGTTTTGAAAATATAAATACGTGTTCTTATGGGAGAGTGAATCATTGATAATCGATCATTTAGCGCTGGAACTTTCCCGTGCGCTAAATGCCATTTTAGTTATGTGTGTTGAAAAACTGATTTCTTGCTACTATAATAAATTTCGATACGATCTGTTGGTCATGAAACCACTATTATTAATACAATCAAATAATTAATTTATCCGAAACCATTCACCATATAGTGTAATATATTTTATCTGCTGGCATATAATGACATCGTCATGTCGTTGTATCTTAGTAACATAAAGTTCATTATGATCCTAGGACCATGATGAATTTCAAAAAGTCCTATACTATAAGGAAATTCAACTGTGAAGTTTATGGAAGTTTAGCATGATGGAAATTTATAAGAAAAGAATGCAAGTACTTAATGGCAAACAATTTGTTTCAAAATACAAAACTTTACCCCTTAAACCGAAAAGAATCTATGAGTTGTAATATCCCCACAGAATGCTGAATTTTCAAAAAATACTTTCACCTTGCCGTCACGAAAACTGTGTTGCTTAGAAACACTACGAGAGCTTGCTCGAGGGTGTTTTGTACAACAACACAGTTTGAGCGACTGGCAAGGTGAAAGTAATTTGAAAATTCTGCATTTTGAAAGGATATTCCATCAGACAATTTCACGAATACATTTATATGGACTAAATGCCTATTGCAGGAACGTTTCATCATGTGTCATTAATGTCAGTTGAAGAGTTGAACCGTCAAACTGACTTTTCTATATTTACCGTGATTGTCGTAACTATAGAAACGTATACACAAGCTAGAAGCGAAACACCGTTTTGAAAATACCACGGGCTGGAGGAAGTGTTTTCAAAAAGTCCTGTTCTCATTGGTTCAAAATGAGAAAATTGTAGCATTTTATTGGTTTATATAATATGAGAGAAATTGTCATTAGAATCACCCATTTCCGAAGATTTCATTATAAATAATCCAAGTGACAGCAGCGGTGTCTGACAGTGAATGAATAATTTGCTGTTGAAATGTCAGTGAAATGATGAAGGCACAGCTTGCTCACTATTTTTTATAAACAATCACTCCAATTTATTTGTGGTTTCAAAAATACTGAACTTGGAATTTGAATTATGTTTATTTATAATCATTGAAACCAGTAGATAAAGTTTTGTATGTTATTCGGATCATAAAGGATCATTATGGTGTACGCCGTGTAATATTCACGGCTACTAGTGAACGTCATTATGATCCAATTACGTGAATAACTATTTGGAACCAGCTCGCAAAAGATAATTAATCTAAATATTTAACTATACTTGGAATGTTCAATTCGAATAAAATTGGAAGGGTGAGCGTAGGGGAGGGGAGTGAAAGTTATTCCGAATATCCCCCTTGCTCGCACAAGATCTGATTTTCTCCAAAAACATGGGAGATTCGTAAAAATTAAGTTTACAAAAATATTGAAAAAAAAAAAGTTATATGTTATGTGGAGGAATGTACTCATACGACAAAAAGTGAATTACAAAAAGGTTGAATCCATCATTATACAGAGTGTCCAACATGAAAAAAAAAATTGAATATGTACCATTCGTTTAATGGTCTTCCGTCAAGTAGTGTCTCCCCTCTTCATTATGTTTTTAGCTTCATATTGAAATCGACACGCAGTCGGACAGCTTTTAAATTCTGGAATCCAGAGATGGTGCTGAATTCATACTTCAGGGATTTCCAATTGGGTTGAAATGATTTTTCGATTCAATTGGGACGAACTAGCCTTCGCTGATGATTGGCAAGTAACATGAAACCGGTACGGAGGTGTTCCCCCAATTAAATCGAAAAATAATTTCAGCTTTGATATTTAAAATGCATTGTTAAGTAGTTCTTGTAGAATACTTTGCAAAGTATTCAATAGATATCATTTAACGGTTGTAGGGGGCAGTAGTTCAGTTACAGAAAGAGATAGCTTAAAATCGCTATAAGAAACTGTAGACAATTACTCTTTATAAAATAACTAGCCACCAACACATATTCATTCACGATTTTAACCTTGTTATCCCATCTCCACTGACAAAAAATCCTGTATTCTTTATCGTAACGATTTTTAGGGTATCAGATGTGCCGTAGCTTTTTCCGATTTCTGCATAATATCCTCGAGAATTAATAATTTTTCTTGTTTCATTTTATAATTAATAACGTGTGGTTACAGTAGATGTCAAAATAATAATTGGAATGCCGGGGCATGGCGCAGTGGTAATTCATCCATCTGCGGGGCTAAAGGTCCCGTGTTCGAGCCCCTTCGAAGTTGGGATTTTTCCATTTTAATTTCATCAATTAACTTTTTAAAATCTCGTGGTCGACACGTAGTCGGAGTGCATTTTAATCTGGAACCCAGAGATGGCGCTGAATTCATACTTCATACGTGTTTGTCTCAGGGATTTCCAATTAGGATGAAAGGATTGTTCGATTCAATTGGGTCGAACTAGCCTTCGCTGATGATTGGCAATGACCATGAAACCGGTACGGAGGTGTTCCCCAAATTAAATCGAAAAATCATTTCAGCTTTGATATTTGAAATGCATTGCAAAGTGGTTCTTGTAGAAAACTTTGCCAAGTATTAAACAGATATAATTCAATGGTCGTAGGGGGCAGTAGTTGTTTTCTGTGGAATACTTGCCGACGACCATACCTATTGTATAGTTTTTTTTTTTGCGGAAGATTGGATTACGTAATCCACCATAATTCATTATTAGTTTTATGATCTTCCGTCAAGTAGTGTCGCCCATCTTTCATGATAGGGTGAGTACTGCACGATTCACTGTTGCATTCAAATCAACAGTACTGCTCCTAAGGTGTCATATGGAGTCAGTAACAAAGCCTACCCAGCACACATAGTGACTAATGATCACAGCCATCGATGCCGCTATAAACACCAAATGAAAGAAAAATAATTGCTGGCGTATCTATGGAAGATTTATCTCATAACTAGACATACATTCGAATCAAATTTCAAATACACTCACTGCATATAAAATATTTGTTCTTTATAATAATTTCTCACGTTTATTGTTGTTTGGAAACAGTATGAAATATAATGTACGTCACACGTCAGTAAACTTTTTCCATTAGGTACTTCCCAGTGAACCAGAATCCATCGCATAGAAGTTGCAAAGAGTTACTGCTGGGATCTGCGACTTCGCAATGTGGATACAAAATAGAGGCACTAGTAATTATTTTCGAGTGCTTAATGTTCGCAAACACGCTCATCGCCAGTAACTACCCAAGACGTCGCGAAGTGTACATTTTTAAGTTTCTATAGACAGCCTCAAAGCGAATTCACGAAGCAGCGGTTTTTTGAAAGATTATAAATATTTAAATGGAATTTAAATGCACCTCCCACGGAAATTGAATGAATGTACACATTTTTAATTACTGCATTGAACTTTTAAAAGCATTCCTTTTATATTTCCAAATTGATGAAATAAATGTAGGTTTGGGAATTTCTCTGGAATGAATAAATGGAAAGCAATTTGATATAATTTTCAACATATTTATTAACACTAACAAATATAAAATAACATAAAACAAAATAATAACATAGTCTTCAAAAAAATATATTTATAAATCGAAGCAATTAAAAATAACTTTCTTCATTGCATGCAGCCTCCACAAACCTGAAACGAAAAGTTGAGGATAAGTTGCTGCGCTATTTTAAGGCAGTAGTTTGGGGAATACATTTAATGCGCGTTATCCTAAAGGCACTGCCTGTAGCCATCCCCACTACACCACTACATAATCTTCAATATATTTACTCCTTCTCAACTTGAATATATGAGTAAAAATAAAGTTATTCAGAGAACACAGCATCAGAAATCAGAAAATGGAGCTTCTTGAAAATTATGAACTGGGTGTAGAAAAAATTATCGAATACTCTTATCAAATAAGAAGAGTGAACGACCCTACTTGACGGTATATCCGCATAGACTTATACATTTTTCGTTTGCAAGTATTCAACAGAAAACAACTATTGAATTTTTATAATTTTCAGTTGCTCATTTTCACTAGAATCATTTTAAGCCACCCTGTATAATTTGAGGGCATGAGAATGGATCAAAAATGTCTTACATCTGTCTATCAAATATAATTATTTCCTCTATTATTTCGATTTGCATCTGCATATATAGAAGCCCATGGTCCATCAGTACATTTTTGTATCTAACCTAATGATAATCAATAACGGATTCAGTTATTTATAGTTGTTTTCACTATAGATTTTTTCTGCTGCTACCTTCCACTTGAAGACGAATCGCGTAATTTTTCATCGAATATGTTTATAATTTTGTTTATTTTACGAAACGAGTCAAAAAGTTTCACTTACCTTTAGAAAATTTGCAAATTTTCTACACTAAGGGACTGAACTATGCACGAATACCTACAAAATACCCAACTTTATAAACAACCGATACAATAATTAATTTTGATAGCAAATTACAATTCTGAAACTAAACAAACAATAGCGCTACAAGCTACAAGCAAACAATATCTACAATGTAGAAATTCTTTGCTACAAGTTCATCAACATCAAATGATAGAGTTAAAATATCTGCCATGGCGGCCGTTGCCAGATGAAGTTGATATCCTCTGCCGCTAGTGTCGAAAGAGGCGCTATTCACTTCTCAAAAAAGTCGCCCTATCATTATCCATGGAACTTCTTGAGTAATATATTATTGGAAATTCAATAAATATCACGAAATGAACGTTAATATAAAACAGTCAAAAATATGTGGCATGGTGGTAACATTGTAACAGTCGTAAGGACTTCTCTGGATCGCATTGATTTTAACTGCTTTTGAATGTATTTTGCGAAATCACAAGGTTGATATTTATTGCATATCATTGGCCGCAAAGCGGAATCGCTGATAATTATTTGTTAAATCGCATTGTTGATCCATATAGAGACATTAAATTGAATTCCCTGCCACTTACTGCGACTTCGCTGGTTGACTGGGTTGTTTCGAAATTTCATCAGACTCGGCTGATCGCCTCGTCCGGAACATCTAACTCGTACCGTAAACATTTATTTACCGTTCTTTTAACGTAAATAACTATTCCTTCATGAACTCAATTGTAACATTCAGACAAATAATCATTATGAAAACAAGAAACTTTCATTCTGTACTGACCCACAAAACAAAATATTTATCGGTTTACAAGCCCATCAATATGTATAACAAATTCAGCTTGCAAATCTTGTTGCAGTTTGTGAACGTGTACTTATGTAATAAATAGGTACAGGTGTACGAGAGGTCGGGGGTCAGTAGATCTTCGAGATCTCGAAAGAACGCAAGTCCAGCTACTTATAAGTAGAGCACGAAAAATATCTATTTGAGAATTCCAATCACGAGATGAACTTTCAGGTTATCGTTTAATTTTAGATTCAGGGGAAGCCAGGCGTACACAACTTTTTCACAAGAGATAGAACATCTAGCTTTGGAGATTAAATTTTTTGATAAAAGCATATACTACGAATGAAAATGCAGTGAATTCTCAAATCCTATAACTTTCACATAGTAAATTCAATTGAAAATAAGTGTATTCCGTGAACGATAAAACAGAAAGGTATGCAAACAATTATTCTTCAATTCTTATACATACCATGCCAGTAGGGACAAAATTAAAATAATAATACTTTTATTAGTATTTGCCGTTGTTCCAGAAGAGCGTTATTCTAGCTTTTCGTACTCTCTAACCTCTTAGCTTCCTTACATATCTATACACGCAGCCTCTTTTGAAGGTCAAATCTGAAAAAGTATATTTCTACAAAATATCGCTTTTCTTGCTCTCTACGGAACCAAGAAATAAGAGATCGTTTGACAATATTGCTCAACCTGTAGCAAATGTATCATTCTGTACTTCTGTGGCAACTCAGGCCATGTTGCCAAGATAATGTAGAATTTTGATCACTAGTGCATTCGTGTGATACAAAAACAGGATGACCAGTACGTACTGGTAGCAATCAATTTTCGGAATGAGGAATCTTCCAGTAGGAGCTGAAAGTTATGAAGGCATATAGTATACGTTGCTTTCAATAATTATTTCTTGCTGTCCACATAATTTCTTCAAACTTTCATCTTGAAATTGCATTCTCATAATTTCATCTTATTGTTTCTCACTGCATATGATATAATTTAATTCTATGTACATACATAAATGTGTATATTATTTTAAATAGTCAATAATTTGATAGATGCACTGGGATGAATAAAGAGTGATAGAGGTGTCACTGCCCTACTCTAAAGATGATAGCTTGAATTCAAACCTCAATCATGTAGGTCTACAACATCGATTCGAAGTATTTTTCGAAAATTTCATTTTGGTCAATTTTTTCTAGGTTCTACATTCTGAAAATAAAAAAAAATACATTCAAGGAAATCCATACACGTGCAAAAAAACTAATGAATTAATTTGACCCGAACTGCGTTAACTCTACTTAATTTTGTCATATTCCAAATTTGCCCATCTAAATTAATAAGTTCAAATAAATTAAACATCTCCAAAAACGGTTTGATGTTTCCGGAAATATATCTGCCTCCGAAAATTTGAAGAATAACAAAGAAACTGCATTCGTTCTTTCAACTGTCTTTTAATAAACTCAGTCGAAATTGACCGCACTTGGTTACCTCAACTCTGGGAAAAAGTTAAATAACTGATTACTATTACTGTTCAGGATGTATGAAGGTAGCTAATGCCACCTTTAAGAATTACTTGGCTGATTTCCATTAGACTCTGTCAGAGAACATGTTTTGGGATACGAGCGTTAATAATTACTATATCACTATTATTATTAAAAATTGAATCCGCCAGTGCTAGCCAGATACAAAATTTGTATTTGAAAAAATACGATAAAGTGTGAACTTAAACAAATATCCTGTCCAGAAACAGAGATTGGAAGGATAAGAGGGATAATCATCATTCACCCCCATGGTCATGATAGAGGCAATGGGAATGGCATATATAGTAAACTACTGATGTGAATCAACCATTATGGCAGAAATAATGTATGGAAGGGAATCTGGAAGTTGGAAGATATAATCAGAAAAAATGCCTTCTCACGTATGCTATTTTCACTTGCCGGTTATCATTATTATTGCATATAAACTAAGTATCAGAGACCGTATTGAACCCAACAAAAAATTAAATGGATGGAAACGTGAACAATGGAAGAAACACTTAATAACAAATAGTTTGGCGAAGTTTTCAAATTAGTTCTTGAAAATGTTGACAT
The DNA here is from genome assembly GCA_958502065.1 of Chrysolina americana. Lineage (NCBI taxonomy): Eukaryota > Metazoa > Arthropoda > Insecta > Coleoptera > Chrysomelidae > Chrysolina > Chrysolina americana. Next base: position 73,874,619 of record OY293411.1, read on the forward strand.
TTTATGCCTAAATCTACTCGTAAGGTTGAATCATATATCCTATATAAAATTATAAAAACACTGCAATGGAGTAATAGAAATTGAAGTTATTTGTTTTACACCTAAACGTATCGTAATTTTGAAGATTCTCATTAGATGGATAACTACTATCTAGTTTGACACCATCCTGGATCAAAACGCAACGAACTGGTGCTAATAAACACCATATATAATTGCAGCCTAGATTGTATTTTTGATAAAGTGATATTTTTCATAATGAATAGTATTATATTCTACACCAAACTGGTGCAAAACTCTCTCAAACAGTATTACACATACCAATAGGTTGATATTACTTTACATCCAATTTGAAATCAAAGGATTCATTCGGAAATCTCTGGAAGAAGTCCATTTCAGCTCAAAGTGAATACTGATACAATATCATTTAGATATACGTCTGTCTCACCTCCAATGGAAAACCCCCGTAAATTTCGCAAGTTTTGCTGCATAATTCTGAATTCTGTTAAAATGATATATACACCAAAAGTGTACAAAATGACATCGAAGAGACCATTTCAAGTAATATACACTGTGCGACAAAAGCGATGGAGCAACCGATATTTCTAAAAAATCATAGTAGAGGGTAAAAAAGGATAATAATTCCATAATTTCTGGAGTAGAACTGTAAATGTTTTATGTATCTATCGATTCTGCATTTTTCACAGTTATACGTCAAAAATAAAGAAAGTTACGGAGGTGTTTCCATGAGAAATTAGACAGAGGAATTTTTAGAACTAGAGACAAAGAGGATTTTTTTTCAGGATCTGACGAAATTTCCGACCAATTTTGCTATTTTGTCTCCTACTATGATTTTTCTGAATGATTGGTGGTTTCAACGCTGCTGACGTGCAATGTGAAGGTCATTCAATACATTTCTAATGTGTCTATGAACTTTACAACATTGAGAATTCTATGGCAAAATATACGGAAGTTATAGGGGTATTTTCATGAGAAGTGAGACACACTGTATAATGAAATTTGAGAAATTGCCGTCACACATAATCGTTGACTTACTATCATAGCATACTTTTTTCATTCAATTGATTCCTATCCTTATTATTAGTAGTAGTAGTGGATCACTAAATTAGCTTCACTGAAAAATAAAATCATATCAGGTACTCTCTTCATATTCGGGTTCACACGAAATGAAATATCCATTGATCGAGATTAGAACGGGGATGAGAGGGTCGAATAAAAGCAATTGTAAATGTAAACAATGCAATGAAATAAAACTTTTTGATTGTATAAGAGCAATATTGTTTAGGCTTGAAATAAAATTATGTTCAATGAACTCTTTTAGAATGTTGCCAACAAGTCATTGTAGAAAGGAATCAACTTTTTCAAGTCCAATGAAGCATTCTTCATGAAGAAAGCATGGAATTGTTAACAAGTTATCATCCTCTGGGTATACCATTTGCATGAACACGAGATGAAGCCATTTCGAATTCAATCAACCAAAGTGAGCTATAAAACGAATGAGACATTAAAACTCCATCAAAATTCATCTAATTCGATTTTCTGGTATCAAATAGTATTATTCTAATCTGTTCATTAGGCTTAATCGCCTCTACGACCAATAAAAGCTGTTAAAGCTAGTCTGTCCGTTCATAACATTGATGTAGTAATCTGAGGAATTCAATAAATAACAGCATACTGAACGATCAGAATGTACTGATGTTGAATGAAAGAGAATATTTTTTTATAAGTTCATATTATGAAGAAACAATGCCCGTTACATATTTTTAAAACAATTGTTTATATTTTAATGTCATTATTTGACTCAGACCCACCATCTTTTATGTTGATTTATGAGATGTATTTACGAAATCCATCTAGCGAAGAGGAGGTATTTTCATTATTTACTATACCCCATTATAGTGCGAGATATATTACCTTCTTCTATACTCGAATTATCACCAACTGTCACACAAGAAATTGTAATACATCATCCTCCTCAAATGTAATCACTATCAATATTTTATCTTCATTAGCCAGCTCCAAAATATCACACGAAGATAAAGTGAAAATACCTCTCATTTTGATAAGATTCTGTATAATTAGGTTTTTCTGAACGCTTGTAGAAAGTTAACGTATTATTTGCATATTTCCAAGTGTAATCTAGTTCCTAATTCATTCTGTAATACAGTGGTTGAGACATGTCATATTAAAATTATGAAGCGTAAAGTTGATGATTTATTTTCTCCAAGTATCTGCTACTTGTGATACATCGGATATTAATTACAATAATTACTATTCGAAAAATATGCGTCGATGATGAATGTGGTGAAATTAATGAAATGCTATCCATTGCAATGTTGAAGCTGTCCAAGCGGGGAGTTACGTCTTACATGGTAGCTCAGCTTCCGTCTCTCATTTTGAGCGTAATACGAAATTCGTTCAAATGACATTTTAATCAACCATGAGATCCTTATAATAATGATAATATTAATAATCCTTCAGACGTCGGGATGTGACGCAAGTGTTATGGCGTCCTGCTTCGGGGCTGAAGGTCCTGGATTCGAGCCGCAGTCAGAGCTGGGATTTCTTCAATTTAATTTCACCAATTGAATTATGTAAATCTCGTGGCTTGACTGTGGTGAGTCCTGCACGATTCACTGTAGCGTTCAAATCAACAGTGCTGCTCCTAAGGTGGCGTATGGTGTTATTAATACATACAGCCTATCCAGAACACGGCAAATAATAATAATAGCCGTCCTCTACCCGCACAGGCTATGCCTTTATTATAACACATAGTGGCTAATGAACCCAGCAATCGATGCCACCATAAACACAAAGAGAAAAAAAAATCTTTCAGTTCAGATGTCCCTGACACTAGATGCAGAGTGTGTCGTGGGGCAGCAGAGACCATAATAAATTTGCTTTCGGCCTAGTCAGCTGATACAGTCTCAGCCTATATCCAAAAGCATAACACATCGCTACAAGTGTTGTACTACCATCTTCGACACTCGTACGGTATAGATGAGACACCGGTGTTACCTAATGTTCAGGGGATATTGAGTCCGTTGTGGAGAATGAGAAGTGCCAAATCTATTGGAACTACTCATTCCCCATCCTCAGGCTAGTACAAGCCAATAAGCCTGATTTAGTCCTCCTCGACCAACAGACAAAGATGGTTTTCGTAATTGGGTTTTCTGCTCCTGGCGAAACTAACATCGTTCGAAAAGAGGAGAAAAAATCTGTGGAACAAACCGACAAAATATTGAGCCTCACTCTTTGAACTCCGCAGGCTTAAACCCAAATCATTCTGTGAAAATGATGGTTCTGACCATAGCGGTACTTGGTGAAACACGCTGCTTTTAGCCGGAAGAACGCAGAAGGCCGTAATTCTTAGTGCCCACCCAGGGCACATGAATCACAGACCCAGTTATCACTCATACTACAGACGTGAAGAGTGTGTACTGGGATTAATGGAAAAAAAAAACATCAAGACTCGCATAACCAAAGGCATAGCCTGTGCAGGTAGAGGACCGCTATTATTATTATCTGCCGTGGTGCTCCTTAGCAACTTACTGTTTTTTGTAGCGAAAACACCTTTCAGTAGTAAGAAAATCCGTAAAACGTCTGGTACCACCCTGGGTGGTCGATGCGCTCTCCAAGCAAGCATTACTAGATGTTGGTATCGCGACATCTAAGCAGCTCACATTTTACTTGCTTTTCAATAAGGTAAGATACAATAATAGAAAAATTTTACCTCTCACTTCCATTTCGAACCGGATCCTACGGTAACAGAAGTTTCAACTACACCAGCCACCCTTGTTCCTTTTTATACATAATTTGAATAAGGGTAGGTTGTTCAGTTTCAGATAAACCCCGAATATGGATTAGTAACTTATATTTATTTCAATAGATATGAAATATACAATGATACTGAAATATTACCAGGTAGTGTGGCACTATGGTAGAGAACTTGATTTGTTGTAGTCGCTATCGGAAAGTTGAATTTATCAATAAGAAATTCTGAAGACCAGGTGAAGGTCAGTTGACCACCATTCATTGTAGGACGCAAACGACAAGTTTCATTTTTCATCGAGGTAACTTTGACAATGTGATAGATTCTTGAAAATTTTGATATCCATAATAAAACTATAGTTAAAAATTTTCACTGAAGAGATTTACAAAACCCACGACAATTATTTCGCTGTGGGGATGATATACTTAATAACATGTTTGCTATGTTACCTTAAATACACATCATGAATTAATTGGGGTGCGGTTGTATACCTGACGACTACTAAATTTTTAATTAGAACATTATATCACTAATTATATTCCATTTAACCTTTCCAGGAAAACATATTGAGAAGTGGTGAGTTGTTTAATTCAAGTTGGTCAATGAACAAGAATATTTCCATTTATTGATGATACTTTCAAAAATATTAAGCTCCATACCTTCGTTTTGAACATAAGCATAGCCTAAGTAGAATTTGTTTTTCCTCAAATTTGAGGCAGTTATTATTATTTTCCTTGGGGCTCTGAAGCGACTTATTGGGTTTTGATGGTATATTCATTTTTCAGCCACCATCCAGGGTGGTCGGTGCACACCCCAATCAAGCAACTTGCAATACTTGAGAAAAAAATCTTGCGCACTGTGCTCTAGAACCTGGTCCAATGCTAACATACGATGTGCCACTCGACCCCTGTTCCCTATTCAACTTTTAGGGATTGTTCACCCTACTGCTCGAATGTTCACGTGACGGTGCTGCAGGTAGAACAACAAACTGTCCCCCTCTACACTAAACTTGACGTGTCTGGGCGTTATTCCATATCTACAATGTTATTCAAACTGTCCCCCTCTACACTAAACTTGACGTGTCTGGGCGTTATTCCATATCTACAATGTTATTACCCAAAACCCCCGTGTCAAGTTTCCGATGGGCCACCCTGTATAGGAAATATGTGAGGGGTTGTCATCCTACCTGACGTATTGCCACAATAGGTGGATCAAACATCAATTTTCCATACGGTTCCACCTTTTCTCATTTGCGGAGGACAATGGGCCTGCTTCTACATGACTTTTGGGAATTAGCAGAGGCCAGGAGTGAGATTCCTTGTACCATAGGATTCTACTTTTCATCAAATGAGTGAGATGATATTATGATTGAATTCATGCGAAAGAAAGGGACATAACTGTCGACTATAGAATTCTATGGTACAAATAATTCCACCTCAGACAAGAAGATATCCTCACTGGTGGACAAGTACCGAAGTATAATTTAATTGATGAGATCGGTGCACACGAACTTCACTACAATACTGTTAGTTTTTCAATCTCTCAACTCAATCGCAACAATTGATTAAGTTTAAGTAGGTATCTGCATCTTTAAAGCCAGTACATGATCTGTCCTACGGCTATTTTTGGCATACTGTCCACGTATAAGGTTGAATCGTCCTAGTTGTAACATATTAAATAATCACTCCTAATGAAAAACATTTGAAGGATTTGTTTGTGACCAAATTTCAACGTTAGTTTAGTTCGTTTTGGTTAGAACAGACAAAAAAATCACTCCCACCAAATGTAAGTGTTAGGACATACTTGATAATTACTGTTTACAAAACATATATGTTTGATTTCCCAGATGTCTAAATGAGTAAAGTTCGTTTTGGTTTAACAGACTAAAATTTACCTCTCCAAATATATGTGTTCAATTAATTTTTTCCCAAAGTGAGGTTAGCTTGTTCTGGTTAGAACCGACGAAGAAATAGCTCATCACTAAACGTATGTATTTAATTTTTTTTTTGTCTCGTAAAAGTATGGTGTTCAATTCCCTCGCAACCAAATAACTAAGTAAGATTGCTTCATTCTAGTCAGAACAGAAAAAAAATACTTCTCACAAAATGTACATGTTTGAAGTCCTCGCTCTCAAAAATCTACTTAAGTTTAATTCGTTCTGGTAAGAATACACTGAAACATCATAGTTTCAGTGTGTTTTAGTTATTAGAACACACAACAAAATTTCTCCTTACAAAATTATTTGTTTTCGCTTCGAATGTATACATATTTTCAAGAGTCATTATGGTACCAGTATTTGAAATTCAGAGTTTCAAAACTTAACATGGTGCCGTTCGTTTAGGGGACTGTCATACCCATCTTTGAAGTTCCAGATTTCATTAGTTCTTTTCTCAAAAACCGGTTTCCAATACTCCGACGCGTTCCCAATAATCCGATTACCAATATACCAAAAATTGTTCCCAATAAACCGAAATGAAGTATTCTGTTTACGTTAGGTTAGTCAGGTCAGCTTAGATTAGCAAATAATTTACGTATATTCTACTGAAAATAATAGTAATTTTTCTACCCGTAGACGTGAGTTTTCTAGGTGAATTTGCCCTTCTTTCGTCTATTTACACGATTTACTTCCACATAACTCAATGAGTTATTTCCAACAGTATAGAGCCCGTGTCATCGTTCGGCATACTGGGAATCGCATTCGGTTGGGTCCTTGGTGATTTGTTTAAACATTTCCATTCGGTCTAATGGGATTCAGTTTATTGGGAGAGAATCTTTCATTGTCCATGATATAACTGAATAACTGAATAACTTGGGGTACTTTCAGAATCGGTACTCAGGTCTTAAGACCAATGAAATAACTCATCAATTCAAAAACTATCTTTATTCGAAATATCAAATACTATTACACTTAAAGTCGACGATGAAATTGCTTTCGCAAGAGTCATTAGTCGTTTACAATGGATCATATATAAAACTAAATTGAAAACTTCTGCACGGTCGTTTTCTGAGATGTTGAATGGAGATTATTGGTACATTAATCATTTAATTAATTGGTATATTGAAATGCTTTTCAATTTACTCCTTTACTTTCATCCTGCGCTTAAGTGAAGAACTATACCTCATATACAGGATTCATCGTTGCAAATCATGAGAAGTGGGTCATGAACCTGAACATAGTGGCGAGAATCAGCTAGTCTTAATTTATTAGTGTTAGTAAGCTTCCTATTTATGTCTATATCTACACGTTCTCCATTCCTGATAACCAGTGTGTCCAAAAATGACAGCAGAACATCAACTTCATATCTGATCCAAATTCCCGGAAAATAATTGCGCACTTTGTGAACCGTTTCGTACCTTCTCAAAAGAGATAGACATACAAAGTTATTTTATAGAATAGAATAGAATAGAATAGAATTTTCATTGGTCTAAAATACACCGTAGTGTTTTGACAGGTCAAAATGTATACGTTACAAAGCAGTACAGTATCAGTTTAAAAACATAGAATGTGTTACATTATATAGTAATACAGTTTACTAAATGTCAAACTTAAATTCTGATATGTCGTAGTAGGCATTGGCTATGAGATGATTTTTCAAGGTCAGTCTGTGTTTGGGTATCTTATCTGTATATCGTTCCTATGGCGAGTATTATAAGAATGATTTTCTCCATTGGTTGGATGTTTGGAATCATCTTCTTTTATGTTAAGGAGATGGCAGAATATGTTTGCAGATGGTAATGTCATTATATTAAGTTTTATAAACCATGGTTTACATGAGTCATTCCTTTGAAGACCTACGATTGCTCGAATTGCTCTTTTCTCCAGGGTAAACTAGTTTTGCATGTGAGTGGACATTCCCCAGATTATCAGCCCATATGTCATTGTACTATGGAATTTTGCATGATAGGCAGCTATAGCCGCATTTTGACTAAGGTCATTTTTCAATTTTCTAAGGGCATATACTTTCCTTGATAAGTTGATTGTCAGATTATCAATATGAGTTTGCCAGGTTAATTTTGTATCAAACCATATTCCCAGTGATTTTACAGCTTCTGTTTCGTTTGGTTTCATTTCAAAATTTAATATTTTTGTTTTATTTTTATTTAGACATAGCTTATTTGCATGGAACCAATCTGATGTGTCCTTTATAATGTCATTTACAAGAGATGTCACATCAGTACCTGTATTGAAGCGTTCGGCAAAAGTTGTGTCATCTGCGAATAAACAAGAGAAAAGTGGTGAACTGTTCGGAAGGTCATTAATATATATAAGGAATAATAGGGGGCCTAGGACCCTTCCTTGTGGTACACCATTAATAATTGGAAGCGACTACTGCATTCTGTCAGATAGATATGACGATAATAGTGCTAATGTTTTTCCTCTCAGCCCATAGTGTTCCAATTTATTCAATAGAATATCTTTGGAAACACAGTCGAAAGCTTTACTGAGATCTAAAAAAATTCCTATTGTAGCCTGTTTGTTTTCAAAACCCTCTTGGATGTAGGAGACTAGTTTTAACAGTGCTTTTGAAGTACTTCTGTTTTCCCTAAATCCAAACTGTTCTTCTGTAAATAGATTGTGTGACTCTAAAAAATTCGCTATTCTAATGGCAATAACTTTTTCTATGATTTTTGCTAAAATGGGAATCAAGGCAATTGGGCGATAGTTGGATATTATTTATGAGTCTCCTGATTTGTAGATTGGTATAATTTCAGCTATTTTCAATTTACTTGGAAATTCGCCATGCAAGAGTATCAAATTTACTAGATGAGTAATTGGAGATAAAAGTGTTGACATATTTTTTTTGAACATTACCGTAAAGTGGTCAAAGATGTCAGTGGCATTAGAGTTTTGAACGATGTAATGATCTTTTTTACTTCAGCTCCTGTGGTTGGATATAAGAAAAGTGTATTATTTGCTGTTTTTTGCTCCCGTAAGTAGCTTTCATATGATCGGTTGGATTCAGGAATTTTTGTTATTATTTCACTTGCTATGTTTACGAAATAATTATTATATTCGACACTAGAGTTTGTATTATTTGAGTGTGTTTGTTTATTTTTTATGCTGTTGTTTACGTGTTTCCAGATTGATTTTTGTTTGTTACTCGATGTGAGAATTTCCTCAGTAATTTGTTCTTTTTTTAATTTTATAACTTGCTCATATTCATATTTTTTAATTTTGAATTCGATTTTAGTCTCATTATTCTCTGAATGGTTAAGTTCCATGAGGTTATGTATGTTTGTCAGTTGCTTCTTCAGCATTATTACTTCAGGATGATCTGAAAATACGAATTTGGGTTTACTTTTCTCTTTTATTTCGACTAAGGGAAATGCTATATCATGATAATATTTTAGGGTATTATAGAATATATCTACTGCAGTGTTGGCCTTTTTTTCTGCGTACAATTCTGCCCAGTTCTCGGAAGATAAGTAGAATAGGAATGAGTTTTGATTATCTACTGATTTATTGTATATAATTTTTTTCTGGGGACACTTTGTTTTTTCTTCGTTTCTGAATTTAATTATCTTTGCTTTATGATCAGACAAGAGGCAATTTATTACTTCTGCATTCATCGAAGCTACATTTGTAAAAATATTGTCTATACAGGTCCTGGAGTTGCCTTGTATTCTGGTATATTCTCTAATCTCCTTTTTTAGTCCGAACGTTAGGAATATGTTGATAAATTCTTTGCTCTCTCGCGAGTTTACGGAAAAATTTATATTAAAGTCTCCACCTATAATAATGTTTGATGTTTTATGATTTCTAAAGATAATTCAATCAAAGGTAATTTCTATATCGTGTGAATAAATTTATAAAATTTCAAAGCGCTTTCGGCTTTCATGCCATCATCAGTGCCAGACATTACATTGAGTGCGCCCATTGGGTTTAAAAAATGGTTAAATTTTTTTACAATTTATTGTTTAAAATTGGTTGATGTCCAACGTGCACATTTATAATTTTGCTATCCATTCGTACAAGTACCAAAATTGAGTGTTTGGTTGTAAGATTTTAAACGTCAAAACAAAGAATTTTTTTACAAGTGAAGCAAACAACTTCTTTTCATTGAGGATATGATACGCATCATATAGGGTCCATTTGAAAATACTTTAATTCATGGAATATTTTGAGAACAATGTTTTTTTGTCTCAAGTATCGAGATGGTCATGAAAATTTTCAATAGTTTATCCATTCAACCGAATTGGTCATTATTGAGAAGACGAATTGGTCATTATTGAGAAGAAAGAAAGATAGACATATTTTGACGGTCAATTTAAATGAACTTTAACAAGTTATGAAATGAAAAAAGAGCTTCTATAAGAAAAACTAGTAATTTTAACAATGTGGAATATTCAATAAAATGTGTAGTTTTTTTGTTGGTGCTTCTTATGGATTCGAAATAAAGAAGATTTTACGAATTTTTATTTACGATGTTTTACACCCTGTATATCACAGGTCGATTTCAGATATTTCGTCTGAGACAATCACCAAAGTAAATTATTCGACCGAAAATTGACACAACTTTATAATTTCAAGTAGATAAGTATTAGGAGTGACGAATTTTGAAAAAAAAAAAACTGTCTTGTTAGAAATCTCTAAAACCGTCCCTATTTACGAAAAAAAAACATTCACATAAAGTTATATTTATTTCACATGTAAGAACTAAAAAACATAAAAAATACAGGTTTTCTTTAAAAAAACAAGCTAAGACCCGTTCATAAGAAACTCAACACCCTGTGTAGGTGCCATCATTTTCATTTTGTAGAGCACAGAGAATATTAATTTTTCTGAGAAATGTATCCATCGTTCATTTACCATAATGGAGATATGGAACACCGCTTTCTTTTTGCAGGACCCTGTTTGGTTGAAACACCTAATGATCTTATATGCTATATTACCATCCTCTTTTGCAGCTGCTTTGAATACAAAACATTTTGGCATTCTATTATATTAGTAAAAGTAAAAATTGTTCCAAGAAATCCACAGGTAAAATCAGAGTTACACTAATTTCATATTCTTCTTATGAAAATTGAAAGAGCTAGTTTCGTTAGTCTAGTACCAATGAAAATTTCAAGTTGCTCTATTTATCAATCTGTTTATCAAAATCGAGACAGTCACAATTTCCCCAAAAGTGAAAGTCAATTTGAGGAAAACCATACATATCTCCCTCTCGACGCCACAATGCCAATATTCGGCCTAACGCGCGCAGATGAAATGTTTGCATTTTTTGCTGTTGGAATATCAATGCCGTCCATTATACACAGATGTCAATAAACCCTGTTTGTCCTCGAACTAGAAGTCATCCATTGAAGTCGATACGAAAATGTCATCTCTAAATGCAAATTTGCCTTTTCTAGTTATTATAATTCTCGGCTGTGGGCCAGGATGAGGATGGGACAGACTCACACCTCGCATTGTTATTAAATAAGAATAATAACATATTATATGTTAATGTTCCACACGCCGTTTGAAATACGTCTTCCTAGACTGCTTAAATTAACATTTGATTTAGGCGTCGACGATGTGATGGGCTGAACGAAAATCATTGTTCATATGATAATGAGTCGTTATGCAATGACAATTTTTTATGAACTGACTACGCTGGAGCTGAAGAATCAGTACCTATGTCAAATTGCTTTCATTTTGAAACTCAGTGAGTTTCATTCATAAAATATTCCAAAAGATCGAGTAGAAATTTCTCTGGTATTGACTTTTGAGTAATCGCTGAGAACTGATGAATATACAGAGTTAGTCAATTGTATGAACTCAGTCAATTTTAGAGTAATTGAGAACAAGTTCGTATGAAAATTGAACGGTATTTTATTGGTGAAAGGGTGACGTCATCGGCAATTATTTCAAATTAAATTTTTTAGTACCGTTAGAAAGCTTATTTTTTCTCATATTATTAACTCTCTCGATACAAACAGTGTATTTCGTATTTTTGTGCCTGCCTCTGTAATTCACTTATCTATTGCTTGCTTTGTGAATGTGAAAAATCATTAAAATATTTGAATATCGAACATTCGAATGTTTGGTAGGTATAAAATAACTTGTATATTTGCTGTGGCGTAGACTACAATATTTGAAAAAAAAATCAACCAGGGATTTCAACGCACCATTTAATTGATGATCTTAGTAAATCAGAACTCATTCCCTAGATCCACGGAGCACTCCTGTTGAATCTTTCGCAGAGGATTAGAACCAATTCTCAATTGACAGATTGAATAAAAAATCTTCTCATCCAAACTATGTTACAGCTACTGGCACAATCTAATATTGGAGACTTGGAGAGCCCAAAACATCTAATCTGCGTCACTATTCTTTGAATTCGAAGTATGGATATTCACTTTCAATAACGATCTGAAAAATTCAGACAATCTGGCTCCTCTATTATGGTAATATCTATTCTCAATTGGACTGGCATGGAAAGTATCGATAAAGAATTCTCTTTTGTGACATAGGCGACGGTATATTCTTTTTCGGTGGTATTGTTTCAGTTACTTATATTAACAATAATCATAGCAATTGATCGCACCATGTAAAACACACACGACACTAATTAAGCAATATTGTAAACTGGTAAAATCATTCGGCTTGAGATAACAGATGCCCAGTCCACCTAGCCAATCATTAATTTCTCGAATATATTTGATAACGCCTTTAATAATGATCTGGGCAAATAGAGCCACACGACAGAATTTTTTATGATATTACCAGGAACGCTTTGAAAGTAAAAACACTAGTGTAGGTATGTAAATTTCCCATTTGTCGGGTAGTACATATGAACACTCCTCGTAGTGCTCTCATTTTTATTGTCGTTTCAATTGGTTTTAGAAATACTATACCGTCGACTACAGTACGAGTTTATAGTATAGCTCTATTCCGACCGTTCCAACCATGGCAGAGCTATGATTACCAGATTACGGAGATTAAGGTGGGCGTCTATAATGTCGTGTATTGCGACTTTTAATTGCATTGAGAAACGGTTACACTTAGAGAGCTGAAATTTGGTATATGAACTCAAAAAAGATTTGAGTACAGAGTGAATAAATTGAGATTTTTTTCATTTCGAATATTGAGATTATTTTGTTCAACAATTGAGGAAAATAAGCCAATACTGGCTTCTGTTTTATGTCAATCTAAATATTGATAAAAATAGTGCAATTTCCAATTGAAAATGAATCTCCAGACAATATCGTTTGGGAGACTAATTCCAAGTTAGAAATGTGCGAGGAATAGCCAAATTCGAACATATGGCGCGAAACAGTTCCTACTTTACCAACATTCTTACTCATTTTTTAGTTCGGCAGTTCGGATAGAAAACGCCATTGTATATTTCATTCATTCCATTTCCTCAATGAGAGGGAATGTGATTTTGCTAACATCAGTAGTAGGAGCCAGGTCAAGATAATGAAATGAAGAAAGACGTTGTGTTGTTTCAGATCCCCAAATTAAAAGCGTATCATGGAGTGCTATTTTAGGATGCATAAATAAAAATCAAAAATCGATGATGGGATCCGGAATTTCAATCTATATGTAATACAACGAAACTTTTCCTGGCACATGCAAAGTAATTTCTCTAAACTTCTTGCTGAGGATAGTGTATAGTGTACATACATCTCGCAGTTAATTTATTTAATATTTTTGAAAACGATGATATTTTTTTAAGATTTTATTAAAAGTGCCTTGTTTGTTTCTCTGTTCATTCATTAGTATATTCTGGTGAAATCTTGCAAGTGAATTTTGACCCACTTATAGTTGCCCGATCATCATGAAATTGAGCAGGTGTTCATGATTCCGATGACAATGTATTATTAAGGGTCATGCCACTGGAAATATGTATTCCTAGAGCTCTGTGGATTTTATAGAATTAGGGATTTATCATTTTAGAGATAGAAAGAAATAACTTTTGAAATGTTCCTGTCAAATACGCCAAATACGGAAAAAAGTGTTTGCCAGTGGATTTTTCTTGATTTATAAAGCTATGAAAATTATCGATTGACTTCGAATGTATCTATCAGTTATGGTGTACCTACTTACAGGGTGAGGCACAAAACTCTTTTTTTAACTCGTTTTTGGACTTCTCGCCTAAATGTGGTCTTTCCGTTAACCATTTCAAAGCGTATTCTACAGATGAAGTTAACGAACTGTTCTGAATACCTACATTTCACAAAGTGAGCAAAAAAAGTGATGAATTTACGGGAGATCATATGAGTAGATTGTTTGATATTTCACAGAGAATAAAGGTAAACTATTTTCTACTTTTACGTGACTCGTATAGAGTGAGCCCAAAGAGACGAATTTTCGAAAATGAGCGAATATTCATTTTATTTCTGTAGAAACGAAAGCAATTGATATATTGCATTTTTCACATTACGTTATTTCCCAAAGTGTCTACTTATGGTTGGACAAAATAACATTGATTCATTGGAGACTATTATTGGTGGATTTTGCGTTGATTTTTGGATATGACATTCTATAGAGTAGGATGATAATTTTTTGTGTAACTGTAGAGAAACTGAGTTATCCCAGAGTTATTTTTGAAACCCTCTGGAGGGAATTCAGTCGTAAAATAAACACATTCTTGAAACTTCTACAAAATATCCAAAACGCTTGGTGTTTCGTTTAAACTCCAAAGAGTGAGAGCAGCTGCAAGCGCATGCGTTTATACCAATGTCATCAGTACAGCAGAGCCAAGTAACAAGATTGTCGGAATTCGAGAAAACTCCAAACAACTACAGGCGCCAATTCTGAAGTAGCATTGTATACTTTTGGTTCTAACTTTTGTCTATCCGTGTAGACACATGTAATGTGAAAAGTGCAATGCCTTCAAGGCTTTCGCGTCAACAAACACGAAATAAATTCCGTTTTAATATATATAGTAAACTAGTAAAATAGTAGACGAAACATGATCTTTATTCACATCACAGACCCATTACAACGAAATAAATAAAAATACTACAATGAATTTGACAAAAAATACTTGAAAAACTCTAAACAGGAAAATGGGAAGATATTTTTATGATCATACCGATGTCTACAAACCTATAAAGCAACTGATAAATTGCAAGTCACTAATTACCGACCAATATCGCTGGTGAATCATTTCGCAAAAGTTCCCGAGAAAATACTCAAAATTCAGGGTCAGGGTCAGTACCTAGAAAAATTTAAAGAACTTTCTGATAAATATTTTGGTTTCTGCGATGGTAAATCAAACAAAGCAAGTTGAAAAAAAGCTTGAAATTTTTTTAATATTTTCGAAAAAACACAATTTTTTAAAATATTGAATTCACTGCCATATGTGCACTACCATCAGGAATAAATTTGAAGATTCGAAGGTATTAGAAAAGAAAAACAAAATTCGATAATTGTGTGAGGACTGAAATAGTATATTGTGCAACTAGTGCAGAAAATATCCAGTTTCCGCATGACATTATACTTTTCCGACGACCTGCTTGAAAAACAAAATATGACGGATACTGAAATAATTTTTGAACAAAAATATTCATCTACCAACAAATAATTTCATAGGAAAAACTACTACTACTATAATTTAAATTTTGAAAGAAAGAATTTCCATTTTTTTTTAAACGAGGCAGTATAAAAAGTGAGTTGGTGATGGTTGCTAGATAACGAAACGTCGGACAGTAAAACTGACATCATCACATGAAAGCTTGACGATAACACCAGAAAAAAATTAATTAATGATCACAAAATTCAGTGTTTCCAGAAAAATTTGTATATATTTTTTTAGAAATTTTACTTTTGTTATGCAATTTTTCTCTCACTGAATTGAAACGGTATAACCGTTTCCGATATTCCGTGATGGACAACCTCTTAGACTCACTGAATAATATACTTCTTCAATCAATCAATTCCATATCATCAGTAAGTAGTTTGAAGCACACTCATTTCTAAAGAATTATTTTTAGGTAGGTAGGTAGGTAGGTAGGTATGAAGGGGCCACGCAAATATCAAGTTGGTCTGGTTCAAAAATATTTTTCAAATTCTTGATTTTCAGGTTGGTTGTCGGAAAGGTATAGTGTGCGGAAACTGGATATTTCATACTAGTGTTAGGAGCCATAGGCGAGTGGTTAGTATGAAATATCTTATTTTCCGCACTATAGTTGCACAATATACTATTTCCATGAAGATTGAACTAAGCACCCATTGATTAAACATTTCACTTATCTGACTTCAATATGATTTTTCCGAAACACCACACCTTTGAAATGTTCGATATGAAAATGACCTTTGAATTTTCTAAAAACGAATGAAACACTTTGATCCATGGTAGAAAGAAAAGTATTCGTTAAAAATCAATTGATTTCATAAAAATCGGTCCATTTCCAACAATAGTAATCAAAATATATAGGTACCTACCTTCGAACTCATCTACTTTACCTACCTAGAATTCAAAACTAATATAAACTTGGTTGACAATGCGAGATTTTCAAAACATCATTATAAAAATTCAATAACAAAAACCCAATAACGTTTCCATGCCACTGGTGCTGAAATAATTTAATCCATGATATAGGATTTTCTTATACTTCTCAGTACAACGCAATAAATAGGTGGGCTATTCTCGAATAGTTCGCCTTTAATTTGCGTAAAAATAAGAGAGAAAAATATACTTATATATTCCATATGTATTGATGTGAAACAGAAAATCGAAATCGCATAGATATTTTTTTTGTCGCTTTTAGACCTGATTGATAATGAATATAACAAAGTTGAATTTCATTTTAAAAAAATGTTGATTTGGAATAAAAGTATTCAACGAATCATTTCTTCTTGAATAATCTCCAAACCAAATGATAATTGATAATCTAAGAGATATATTATACGGAATTCGTAACATTATTGGCAACAGACTGGCTCCGTCCCCAACCCCAGCGTTTGGATAGCGTAGTGCGTAGTCATAGTAGATATTAGTTTTGACTATCATTACTCATTTGCACGGAGGCAAACTTGGATAAATATTAAACAGAAGGCATGGTGGCTCCTCTGTCGGATTAGTTTGTCAAGCCGTACCAAACGGCGACCTTAGTTAAAACGTATAAGCTACTATGATTCAAATTCGATAAACATTATTTTACAAATAGACTTTTTTCAATCCAATGCATGTCTCTGAACTATCGTTGTAACCGGATTACTTCCTGAAAATTGCAATCGGGAGTCTTTTTCTCTGTTACTCAATCAAAATAGTATCTATTCGTACAGTTTGATTTCGTATCAGACCTTACTCGCTTTATATGAACAATAATGATACTATTAGTTAGATTTTATACCAGTCGATTATCATGAAAATAATTTCACTTAAAAACGTTGATA
The DNA here is from genome assembly GCA_958502065.1 of Chrysolina americana. Taxonomy (NCBI): domain Eukaryota; kingdom Metazoa; phylum Arthropoda; class Insecta; order Coleoptera; family Chrysomelidae; genus Chrysolina; species Chrysolina americana. The sequence goes on from OY293411.1 coordinate 73,891,742, forward strand.
TTCTCAGATTGGGAATGTTGCGGCGCATAATGGTGGCGTGTACATTCTTATATCTCTGATGATATTATTTCGTCATTTTCCTGACACTTTGTCTTGTAAAGTACTTTACCAGTAGAATTTTTAATTACAGAATGTAGCCTGCATTTTAATGTTATAGAAGTGATATTGGTATCTGATAGTTTCCAGTCGCTATATTTCCAGTTGCTATATTTCCATTTGCTAATAGTATTGTCGCCAAAGTATAGTTTTATTTATTATTGTTTATAATCACAAATTACCGATTATGTCATACTTTTCTTTTCTATTGATAATGGACCTGGTAAATTACCTAATCATATACAGTGTTTGAGTCTGTCCTAACATGAACGACTTACATAAACTCAAAATTAGTAATTTTTCAGTCTCTTCAAACACACTGATATAAAATTATTTTTCAAAACGTTTGTTTCGAAATACATAAATTAATTTTAAATCATAAAGTTGATCTTCTAATAATCTCAGATTAACAACCAATAATAATTGACAATTTTGTCAAAAATTTATAAAAATCTAACGTATTTTACGTGTCAAAGTATTACCTACATATATGAAAGCCATGAGTTATATTCAATACAATGAAAGTCAAGTCAGGATCAAATCTCACTAAAATAATTCAAACTCATTCAAAATATTCATAGAAATCATAAAATGCTAGGTTACATTTGAAAATCAAAAATTGAGAGTCAGAAATTAATGGTCTCAAACGTCAAAATATGAAGTTAATGTCTGTGCAAACTCAGACAATAAAAAAATTCAATCGGCGTAAAATTACAAAAAATGTATTTATTAAGATTGATTCAAAATGTTTATATAGGAATATGAAAATGCTATAATATTCAATTAGGTAATTTCATTTAAAAATACACCTATAATATGTCACTTTCGACTCAACCGAAAGTCAGAAACAATGGAATCACACGTCAAAATGCGCCGGATTCAATGTCTTACAGCTTTTTTATATTGGTTGAAAACCTTAGTGAATTGAGGTCTACCTCCACTTTGTAGATATTATGATATATTATGATTTTAAATGAATTCATTATTGGAAAAAGGTCTCTTGTCAAATACCTACAAACATTCGATAAGTAATCAATGTTTTGAGCTTTTAGCCCTAGTATCCATGAATTCATCAAAGGAAGAAATTATTATTTCAGGCGAAACAATAGATATTTATGTTGAATTCATCAATCGAAGGTGCGTATGCTATTATCAAAATTTGTGGCCACAAAATGATATTTAATAAAATGAAGTACTAATGGAAATTGTTCTGAAATATACAAACTTCAGAAAAAACCTTGCATTACACAATAAATATTTCAAGGAAACTTCTCTGTGACACATTGAAACAGGAAGTATGCCATTAAGTAGAAAACTACTCACTGTCATCAATTAACAATAACCCACCAGAGTTTGATAGTATCATCAAATTACCAGAATCAAAACACTTTCAGAACTGAGTACTTCTTGAAAATCTGGTCCTCAAAGATTACAACGATGACTTAATTAGCATCTAATGCATAACTATCAATAATTTGGCAATTGCCTAGTGGTATGCACCTACACATTAGCATAAGCTGAATGAAGTATATGGAAATGATCGATTATATGCAAATTAAACAGATTCTGTAGTCTGCAGATCGAGTATAACGAGGTCTCATTTGAAGTAATTTGGAATTAATGAATATTTTCTGAGCAGAAAAAATTACCTAAAACTTTAATAACCTTCGATTAACGGATCTTAACTCACCCTGTCGTGTTAGTGGTGCATGAGGGAATCTCGCATGCCTGCACTGGGACTCCGATGATTAGAAATGTTTCATAGCATCGAAATATGTCGAGAATGTGACGTCATATTCGAACGTTAGAAATGGAAAGTAGAGTACCGATATTTCGAATATGACGTCACATTTCGATTCTATAAAACATTTCTAATCATCGGAGTCCGGGGGCTGTTAGGGTTTGTAATTTTGGTAACGGTGTCCATGTTCACCCGCTATATAGGTAGTTGTCAGTTGTTCGGTAGCTAAGCAATTTTGATTCTGGGACACCGTTCAAAAAACGAAAATCGAGATTGATTGTGAATTTTGAGATGTATGATGAAATAAAAACTCATTTTTCAAAACGTATTATCGCATATAAAAGCATCAAAACATCAACAATGCCCATGAATAGAGCCCGCATGATGTCTCCACGAACCCTTATATTTAATTATTAAAATCAACAAAATTGGCACTAATGCCGTTTCGGTGCAAGGTTTTTTCTGAAGTTGGTATAGATCTAGTCATGTAAATTGATTGTGAGATTGTGCTGTAGAGTTGAATTTTGGCTCTATCTAATAAATGCAGTTATTCCAGAACACGTGTACTGATCAACGTAACAATATTGTGATAAAAAAATAAGTAGGTGAGCCAATATACACACGAATGGTAGAATAATTCTAATTAATTCTAATTAACTTACTAGGTATTCTACTAACGCAGTTTATACTTTTAATTCGGGGACCCCGTCCAAAAAACGATGGATGTGAATGAGTCCTTTACCGGAAAAATCAATTCTGTTATACATTGCATCCTATGTGGAAAGGCCAGCCACTTTTTGAAATTTAACCCGTCACAATTGGGTATATTCATAAAAGTAGCATACTTTAGATTTGCCTCTCTCATAGCTGAACAAAATTAATACGTCTGTTTCAATGAATCCGATTAAAATAATTTGCTCAAGAGCTTTATGCATACGACTAACTATTCTTCACTTCATTTATACACCATTTATACATATTTAACACTAAAAACACTTTTCACTGAACATCCCAGTTAGTAACTACTGATTATGTATTTGGAATTATTTTTCTCCGAAAACTCTTGCTTCAAATTGCTCAAGTAGCTAATATCCTTGCTGAATCCTCAGCAAACGTTATCAATAATTATTCTACTACCGATTCTATTAAGTGAAGTACTTTGGGTGTCTGTTAGTCAATAAGAACAAATATGCTATAAAATTCAGCTTTTCATGTTAGTAAGTGAGGAAATGAACCATATGATGTCGATGAAAACATTCCCGCATGCATACCCAAAGAAACTATCAGTCTTTCAATCGGTCTCAATCCTCATTAGGACTATCATCAGTAGTTTTGGTATTTTTATATCAATATGGGGAATGTTAGCGGAAATTCAAATATGAATAATGGAAACTGAGAAACTGAAATAAATGTGTAGACCAGCCGAGATTCGAACCTGGGTCCTCAATATTATCACACTCTGCTACTTGTGCTATTCGTAATTTGGTGACTCACATTCTTCTGGTTTTTATGGCTGGTCCACATTTTTTATTATTTTTTATGAATTACCGCCAACATACTTTTCAATATTTTAAACCTTTCCATTTCAATGAAGAATGTATAGATTGTCAACTAAGATGAGTTTTTGCGCACTTCACCATTTTCTTTATTATAAGGTTCATTATTGTACTGTATTTTCTTCCTTTAATCATATTATTATAGGTGTGCCCTCAAAATTTTAACCATCCCTCTTTCTGAAAGTGCTGCAAACATTTTACTCTATGTTACTGTACGAAGGGTATCGTTGTCTGTAGCCTGTGTCTGTGCTTCATTGTGTATTTGGTGTTCGATTACCAGACTTCTAGCATAACTCCGATCTACCCGTTTATATCATATAATATTTGAGTGGAGAAAAAGAACTATTTCGAAAAATCTAATTTCATTTATCCACGTTACATTGAAATCAATCAACACTTTCCAAACTCAATAAGATTCATGGGAGCATATTCTATTTTGCGGTTTGGAGAGGTGAAACGAACCGACCGAAAAAGATAATCGAAATCTTTTGCATAATAGAACGCAATAAAAGAATGTTGATACATAATTAAGTCCCATTCTCTATATCAGATATCCGTTTGTAAGCTACCGAATACAAATCCGAAACAAAAAAATTAGGCACGTACCAATTCAGACAATCAAATTAAGCAATTATGTAGGCGTGTCTTCAGCTCCATAACACAAAAAAACATATAAAATTAATCTTTTCAATTTGTATCTCGACATAAATGTTAAAAATGCCCAGAAGAAAGAACTTAGCCTCATACTTTGACCTCGAAATAAACGAAAAAGCACGACTTGAAAATTAGTTAACAATGAGATTTCAAGCCATTAAGATCGAAACTATTTTACTGTTGAATCAGATAGGGTCAAAATGATGAATTGGGCCCTGCGGCGATACTATTGTGTTAATCACTAGCGTCTTCTGATTTAATGGATGCTCTAATCATAAACTAGAATGTGTTATTCAACATAAATCGAAAACGGATTCTTCAATTTTTCAAATCTCAATATGGTGGCAAAGCTTGATATGCCGAATATTATTGATGTATCATCATCCACATGATTTCGTGATAAAATTATTGCAAAATGTATGAAACCAATTGATTAATCCTAGCTTTGCATTTTTTATTTCTTCAATGCTCACTTCGATAAAATATTAATACATACTCTGAGATTTCTCCCTGTATGTACTTTTCAATAGGGACGGGGTGGGAATGAGAAAATACATAGAAAGCGACCATTTGAAATCAACGAATGATAATGAGGAGGGACATTTTTTGTGACAGTCCTCATCATCACAATAATTTTACAGGGACATCCTGAAGTTCCTAATGTATTCGTATGTAGATAATGAATCATTCAGTCAATACTTCAATAATTTTTGAACACTTCTCATACAGGGTGGGGCATTCCATAAGACACGTTCCTTGTAGGCCAAACCATTTATTTTTTCGGGAATCTCTCCATCTCATAACATGTTTATTCATTGGGGCTACATACACCAGGAAATTATTTGAAGTCTACAGGGTGGCTCAAAAAGTGTGACATATCAAAATTGGATTTTTTCAAATGGAACACCCTGTGTTTTGAAACACCTTTGAAAGGATCAGGGAGAAATATTATAATTTCATTAAAGGCAATATGTACCCAACTCTAAACCGTTCTCGAGTTATTGATTTTTTTTATGAAAATGTTAAGTTCAATTGGAAGCTGAATCAAAATCTGTAGGAATCATTCCTTCGAAATTTAACCATGCATAAAAGAGGTTCAGGCTATTGATTTCGATACAACCCGTTTCTAAAAATTATACATATTGTTCAAAAATCATTGTCGCGTTTTTATAATTTCGAACAAATACGTTTGTTCAGTTAATGTTTTGAATAACGCAAAACACAATAACTGTCAACGAGAATCATTTCAACAAGTTCAATACATGTTGTGTCGTTGCTAGCTTGATTCAGAGAATGTATTGATATAATAATAATGATAATAATGCACTAGATGCAGAGCGTGTGGTGGGGCAGCTGGGACTATAATGCATTTTCTGTCAGCCTGTACAGCTTTTGCGGTCTCAGCCTATATCCACAGGCATAACGTGGCCCTACGAGTGTTGTACTACCATCTGCGACACTCTAACGGTGTAGACGAGACACCGGTGTTGCCTTATGCTCCGTGGGAAATTGAGTCCATTGTAGAGAATGAAAAGTTCCGAATCTATTGGAACTACTCATCCCCCACCCTCAGGCAAATACAAGCTAATAAGCCTGATGTAGTCCTACTCGACCATCAAAGTAGGAGATTTTCGTCATTGAGTTTTCAGCTCCTGGCGAAACGAACATCGTCCGAAAAGAGGAGGAAAAACGGACTAAATATAGAGTTCTACTCTTTGAACTCCGCAGGCTTTATTCAAACCATTATGTCAAGATGGTGGTTCTGATAATAGGGGTCCTTGGTGGAATGATGGACACACTGCTCTCAAACTCAAAGATCATAACTTCTTGCCGTGATATGGCAGAAATCTTAGCCGGACGAATGTAGAAAGCCGTAATTCTTGGTTCACTATGCCTGCTTAGGGCACATGATTCTCGGACCCAATAGTCACTTACCCCACGGCGTAGGAAGTAATTATTGGGATGAATCATTCAGCGCGCCCTCCGGAAGTGTCGGGGCTCCGGAGACAGGGCCTGTCTGGGAAATTCATAACGAAAAAAAATAGAATGCCAAAGGCTATGCCTTTGCGTACACTCTATGAGTGTTTATGAGGGAGTATTATTATTATTATTAAGAACTACTATTTGAAAAAACAAATATCTGAAAAACTATTTTGGTTAGGTATAGGGGAACCCAATATAATATGAAAGGTAATTGATTTTTTTAATCATTTATTGTAAAAAAGTGACCATGATTTTTGAACATTCTGTATAATTTTAAGGAACGGATTGCATTGAAATTAATATCCCAAAACTTCTTTTATGCATAGATGTAGATTTCAATGTTCCAATTGAACCTAGGAATTAAAAAAAAAACAATAACTCGAGAACGGTTAGAGTTGGGTACATAGTACCTTATATGAAATCATTTCAAAAGTGTAAAAATACAGAATGTTCCATTTGACAAAACAGAACTTGTCACACTTTTTTGAGCTACCCTGTAGACTCCAAAATGATTTTCTTCTGAGACATTAATTGATATACATATAATGGAATGGAGAGATTCCCGAAAAAATAAATGATGTGACTTACAGAGAACGTGTCGTGGGGTGATCCACTTTGTAATATTGGCAGCCTAGGCAACGAAATTTTGAGGTGAAAAATAGTGAAAAAAAATGTGTTAATGGATCTGAAAATAAGCCACCATGAAATACTTGAATTAAATTGAAATTGAAACAAGTGAGAGTACATTTTTTCCATTTCTGGTAGGAAATCACTTATCCGAGTGGTAAGATTGGTTGAATATTTTACCAAGTAGAATGCTTTACGGTCATTGAGATCATATCTGCACCTATCCTGTCACGAAATGGTATTTTAATAAAGGAACAAAGTTGACCTCTCAGGAATATCTATAAAAGTGATATTAATCGAAAACAACAAGAACAATAGAGGTTCTTAAGTTGATCCTTGTGGTATCAGCATTTTCAAAACAAATTACTTGTACCTATTCTTCTTTTTGTTAGGATACTGGATATATGAATCTGTCATGTGAAACAATGAGGAAATATGTAATTCCTTATCACCACACACTTTTGCTGAATTTCTATAGCGTAGTTCACCTATTGTGTTTTCAAAGTAGTACCTTATTTTTTGTACTTTCATCAACTACAAACCACATACATGTTCATCTCTCACTGTTTTTTATTTGTTACAGGTATGGAAACAAGTATTTTGGAAGAGAATGAAGGGTGAGGATGATTAAAGTTTTTGAATTCCATAGTGATTATGTACTGTTATTCATTTTTCATTCTGTAATACTGCTATTGAAAAAGAATAAGAAATAAATACCTCATTTCTAAATTATTTCAATTAATTTGACTTGATTGATAACCGATATTCGATGGAACTTTGAGAGTACCTGTCTTAAATCAAAGTGAATGTCGATCATCACTCCAGATGATGCTCACTTTGTTATCGAAACGTATATCGAGCATAACAATAAAATTATTGGTGTTGACACAAATATCTCTTCTCAAATAAATGAATTCAAATGAGTTCGAATGAAGTGATAACTTTGAATAGATTGAAACAGTTATTTCAGTCTTCTCGTTTGGAAACTTGTCGGATAATTTACTAGAACTAACGTGACGGCGTGGTGCTGTGGTTTGTGCTTCCGACTGAATGATGATCAATGGATCGATACCTGGCTGAGGAATGCATTTTCCATTCAATTCTAGTAGTAGATTGAACTGAAAATGCTGTGTACTAACCAGGAAGAGTCCATCATTCGCTCTTGGGTTCAAATTAACAGTGCTGCTCCTGAGATGACATATGGAGTCAGTAACAAAGTCTACAAGATCACTTTCGGCTAAATGACCTACGTCGATGGCCATTCGACACATCTTTATAAATACAGTTACTGCTACTAATCTATTAGAAGTGAAGTCATTGGAATACTTTCTAATGTCACCACAACGAATCTACAGAAAATAATGCGATTTTTTAGTAGGAGATATCTACTGACACCATGGAAAAATAACGAACCTTTTCTTCCAATGGACCTATTATATATAAGATTGAAGTTATTTGTCGTATCAGAAAAAGCTGAAGGTAAAAAAACCCGACTACGTATTATCCACTGGCCATTTCTCTATAGTACGTGTACTTCTACAGAAAAAATACGTTAACCAACAGACAGCAATGACAAATTCTTTTAAAAAATTTCAGATATTCCTAGATCTATTTTCGCCATCAATTGAATTTTGTTCAGTATCAAAGATACTTTCAAACTTCGAAAGCTTTCTGTAGTACACGTTCAGCGACATAATTTATTCTCTGAGAAGACGACACAATGATAAAAAAAGTTTTGCTATGATCGACTGGTTGTTATTTTATACCTACTATTGTTTCCATATACAAAAGCTAATTTTGCTTCAAAGCTTTGGCAATAAAACTCATCAGTTGATGGTTTTATTCGTGCCTCCCTAGTCTTTATAAAAGAACGAATTTCGAATTGAAAACTTTGAAGTAGATAAAGAAATAAAAACACTTTATTTTACAGTTCTATATAACTCAGCTATACCTACTCTCAATCTTTTTTCTCATTGTGCCACGAAATCAATTTGCGGAACTGCATTCATCATTGAAGAATTTATCAGTGGGCCATAATTTATGAGTTTTTTGACAACAGTATGTTGCAACTAACCTGGAATTCAGAAAAGATACTAATTAACGTTCTAGAACTCGTTCTCGATTCATTATGTTCGAAGAATGTTCGTTTGAATTAGGTACTAGATTTATCTATCTCAATGTTCTAGAACATCTGAAACAAAAACATTGTTTGATTCATCACAGAAACAACTAATATTTCATAGGTGATTTCGCACATGACAAACCAGTACCACATTCACCCAGTATACAGAAACCAATCGTGAAGTGAGAAAAAATTGTTTCACCTAGTTTTGAAGCTGCCTCAAATACGACTTTTGAGCCGTCAATGCCATGGCATGAGGAATGTATAAATCTGTTAACTCAAATTTCAGTCTTGGAGATGATTTCATGAAGAACATTGAACGACTACGGTCGATTTAGTGGAGCAGAAAAAATATTTTGAAGTGGATTCCCAAAGATGAATACTGCGACGATACATAGACATTCTCTAGTTTTTGAATACAACGAATGCTACGTCATCTAGAAGTGTAAGCCCTATTATTGCGCCAAGTGAAATTTTGCAAATAATGTTCATCAGTTGAGATAGTATAGCTTCAATATTGAATAACTGCCTTCAAGGAGAACTTTGTGAGATACTACTCCTACCGCCGTTTCAATGAAATTTTTGGAGAAGATTAGGATACTGTAGATAAGGTTGCGAGAGCTGACAAAAAAAAGAAAAAAGGATGAACACACTCAGAAAGAAAATTAATCAATTCTTCGAGACACATAAGATCATTTTCAACCATTCGGTAAGCTCCAAGATCTCGTTTCCAACAATTTATTAATAGAAAGTATCGGAATCCTTAAGTCGACTGTCACAGTGATCAAAGTTGTACCCCAACCACGATTAGTGGAAACTCGAGATCATAATGAAGAGATTACACATACTAGGAAAAAATCAGTAAGATCTACAAAATACATGGGAAATAGGAGAGACCATCTGCCACTGGTATCAAATAATATGGGTAAAGATTTAAGATGTATCTGAAATCTGAAAAGAAAACCCGAATAACCATAATGGTTATCCGCGTGAATATCCTGATCTCTGTGGAATCCAGAAGACATTAGAAAATGTCAGAGAGATATATAATAATAAAAATAATAATAAAGAAATTGCCGAAGATCATATGTCAGCACTACTAGTTGTAGACTAGTAGCACTACCTCAATGAAGTAGGAGAAGAACAGCAGAATGGATTTTATATATTCATGGAATGGGGATTATAACAAGTGAGCAGTCGCCGTTATCAATAGCAATGGTGTAGTTTGTTGTAATTTTTACTGTTCGAGGAAAAACCTCTGGAGAAAATATCCAGGCATCGATCCACCAAGAAAGTTCAAAGAGGTATTCGAAAATGTTGATGATATTATTTGACACAAAATTACTAAGAGGGTTAGGCAGTATTGAGTGAAAACTCTTTTAAGACAGTGTTACGAAAGAACTAAAAACTCACACATTTGAACGATTTTGAAGTCTATGAGATTGGTCCGCATCTTTCTATTATTGATTATTGAACAATTGATGTTAGAGGATAATCAATGTGTAGACGTAGGTCAACTATTGGTTTCTTTCAGAGCAGTTGGTGTAAGCATTCAAATAGGATACCTGTGATAGTAAAAATATGTCTTGGAGTAGATCTTAAGAACGGCAGTAACCTCTAAGCGAATGTATGAACAAATTCAAGAATCCAGATATGCTAGAGCATGGATCATTGGTTTGTCCTCAGTACTTTTTCAATTCCTCTAATATCATTTTATGTAAAAAAACGGTATTAAAAACTATTGGAAAAGTGTAAATAGTGACAATTTATTATTGGTTTCAATTCAACAGTATTTGTGAAATGGAATTTGACCAACTTACTAAGCTATTGTCTCTCATAGAAAAAATTTGAATATGGTAGCATACAAGTTACTGAATAGAATGCACCAACCATACATACTATCCTCGAAAGATACCCAACTACTTTCATCATCTAATCATGTCTGACGAATTGGATAGTTGTGTTATAATCACTTACACAGGAGTAAAGTCAATTCAAGAATTTGATTAACTCAGTAAAAGAAAATTCGGAAGCATCACCCTAACTATAATGTAGATCATATAGATTGTGCTTCGGTGTATCTTGTGACAAGTGAACAGGTTTCTCTTTCGGTAGAAATGCGATTGTGGATGGTTTTGCGTATGAAAGTAGATCAACACGCACTCTAGTTCCTCATTCAACTCGATCATTCTGAGATTTTATATGGTTAATTAAATGTTGACAAGGAAGTTCCCAACATCCTAGATATCATTCAAATCAAGTTGTTAATGATATGGAGCTGATTTCGTAGGAAATGGTCGTTAACAGAAATTATGTTTTCTCGTCGCGCACTGTTTTGGATGAGCAGTTTTACGATAATTGTTTAATTGTATGCAACATGTGATATCCCAAATCGATAAAAACACTATTTTCGGATATTTTCCAAATGAGGTTTTCCAGTTTCGATAAAAACCATCAAGCAAACTTATTTTTCTCCAATAATTTGATGAAGTTTTCAATGGTACCATTGTCCGACAAAACTAATGAGGTTCTTCAGCAGTCCGATGCTCCAAAGATGTCGATTTGGCCACGAAGGAAAACTCACCACTTTCAAGGTTTTCTCTCCGCAACATCTTGTCAGACTCGTCACACTTAAACAGTATACAAAGTCACAACTTGCTGGTTATCACTTCCGATTTTGTACGAGGGCTTGCGTACTATCAGGCACTCTTTATTCTTCACAACAGACTCAATATTCCCCGTAGCATAAGGCAACACCAGTGTCTCGTCAATACCGTACGAGTGACGTAGGTGGTAGTTCAACACTCGTAGTCCCGCATTATGCTTTTGGATATAGGCTGAGACCGCATAAGCTGGACAAGCTGACATCAAATGCATTATAGTCTCAGCTGCCCCACGACACTCTGGATCTAGTGCCAGGGACCTCTATACCCATCACGCGACTTAGTTGACGAGGATGTTGAAGATACCATTTTGGTAGACCATTATGAATCCCTTGGTATCCGACTTCAGCTCACTAGACCTAAGAAAAGTGAAGGTCAGGTTTCTGGATAAGCCAAGGTCTTCAATGCATTGACTTATCCTTTTGTACCTGTAAGAGCCTCTCACTCTCCGCAGCTTTGACGTGTTCTTTTTGCTGAACTAGTTCCAATTCGGTGACAGAGTTTGAGTTCGTCCGTTTAGTGTCGCATACGAGACTGGGATCATCGGGTTCACTGCCTTGAAAAGAAATGCTCCAATCCCTGCTTTTTCATGATCGCATACCAAGCAGAGAAGGGGATCTGAACTCCTGATGACTTTATTATTACTTTCATTATTACTATCAAGTGCTGATGAGTGAATAGTATATTCAAATTTTGTTTGCCATTTCTGTATATTGTGAATTTTCCATTGTATCTTCCTACCGTACTATTGCCAGATAGGTTTTATATTTTAATGATGTTTATAGCAAAAAAAATGGGCTGCAGCAAACACTCAACTATGTCTGCTAGTAACTCGCTTACCATTTGCCGTAATATTTTTTCCGAATATATTTCTACATAGGCTCAACTTAATCACAAACGCATAAGAAACAACAATCAATCTCCTCCTCTTTAATAAATCGAAAGAAAGATGCTATTAAATCTGGCATTTAAAAATCATAATTAGAAAAGGCGTCAGTTAGAATGGAAAGGTCGCGTTCAAGTAGCTGTTACACGCTGAAAATTCAACCCTCCTTATAATTAACTGAAACACCGAACGAGCAAAGTTATTACATGGTTAAATCAAGTGTGATGGAATTAGCGATCAAACTTGATTGTGGCACATACAGTGTCAGTCAGTAATCATATGATAGATGAAACTCGAACAATGATTGATCACCAACTTTTTATAGGATTGAAAGATATAAGCGAGTTTGTAAGAGAAGTAGCATCGATGAGAGAAATTGTTATTTTGTGATATAATATCAAACAAAGCTTAGTGGAAACGATAATAATATGTAAGATTTATGGGTTATGAATTCTGAAGAGCTGGCAAAATGTCAAGTAGGGCATCAAACATAATCTGAAAGTCTAGTTTTGGATTGATATCGGCAATCACTCTCACAAGGTTTTCTCAAGGAAACAATGGAGAAAAAGAACTGATGCTGTTGGTGATTCTCATATTGTACATTGGAATGGTGACGCTGAGCACTGATATTTCTAGAGGAATGATATTGCCTTTTTGTGTTGACAAATATACATCCTAGATATTTTTCCAGAACCACGTTTGAAGAGTTCACATTAATTTTTGTTTCTTTCCTTGACTGACAAGCTGGAGGCTCTGGAACAGAAAAGTGTTGGTGTAACAGTAGAATTCTGCGGAATACCAGTATTTGTATAAACAAACTTTACCCCCCGCGGTCCAACAACTTCAAGACTTAGCACCTTCAACATTTAACCTCCTACATAACACCGTAGGGCCTGCCCTAGGGCAGGTGTGAGCTGGTTTTGCCCGCCCACTGACAGCCGCTAAATGCAATATCCCCCAACTTCCTCTGTGTCTTGGTGATAGTTATAACATTTTTAGTTATTTAAGTGCAACGTGCTGATCATTTTTACTGTAACTATGACTATGAAGGTCGGGTACCTTTGTCAATTGTACAAATACTCACAGGACTTACAAAATCCTAGGATATATCTACAAATTGTTTTTCAAGTATTCATCCACAGAATAGAAATCCGTCTCCAAGAGTAGGTGCTCTACATTTTTGAAACTATTTAATGATGCTGTTCTTATATTGGCCGGTAATTTATTGAAGAGTTTAATGCCCATACTGATACTTCCTGTTTTGTTTTTGTTGTTAGCTTTTACATACATAAGGACTTGAAATATATTAGTGCATGGCAACGTAAGGATTCTGCATTTAATGATTTTTTTAACAAGTTCTCCCTTCAACTCCTATTGTCCTCAAAGCCCTTTTTTGTAGAACAGAAACTATTCCATGATAATTCCATGCTTGTGCTGGGTAGGAATGAAAATGAGGCAAGTAATACCTAAGTGAGGTATTTCGGTCAATAATTTTCCTTAGCTGGTAAAAGCTATCATATAGGGATGCAGCTTTTCATAGAAGATATCAATGTGACTGTCCCACTAATAGTTTTCAGTAATTTGCTAGCCTACAAATTTTACATTTTGTAACCTAGGTACTTTATCGTTCCAGTAGATTGTTTAAACATGATGCTTAAATCTGACTTTATATGGTCAATTTTATAAATGTTGACCTATTTGCATTACAGATGAAGTTGTCATTTGTACATCAATTTTTTTCAATTCAAGTGAGAGAAGTAGAATTACTGGCTCTCATAAAAAAAGCTAGCTTAACAACGAAGGTTCGTGTTGTATTTGACGCTTCCATGCAAACAGATAGCGGATTATCACTGAATGATGTGCAGTATATAGGGCCAACGGTGCAAAATGATTTAATATCAATAATTTTACGATTCAGAAAATATAAATTTGTAATCAGTTCTGATGAAGGATGAAGGAGTGCCTCAGAACATCCAGACGCAATGGTTTAAATTTTGGAATAATCTATCTTTTTTGAATGAAATAAAATTACCTAGATGGGTGAAGACTAACGGCGTGGTACGGATTGAATTGAACGCATTTACAGATGCTTCCGAAAGAGGGTATGGTGTGTGTGTATATCAGATGTGAGAATGGAGATGGAGTTCACACAACTACTTTGTTATGTGCTGAAACACGGGTAGCACCAATTAAAAAGGTAAGCCTTCCTCGATTGGAATTATGCGCAGCCCATGAATTAGCACAGTTAGTGCACAAGGTACGTTCTGCAATACAAATCAATTTTATTGCCTATTATTATTGGTCTGACTCGACTATTACCCTATAAATAAAATCAGATAGTTGTAGGTATAAGACTTTTGTTGCAAATCGCATCAGTGAAATCCAAAGTCTGACCAACGAGGTTGATTGGCATCATGTAAAATCAGAAGATAATCCCGCAGATTACCTATCTAGGGGCATTGATGCTGATCAAATGATATATTTAGAGATGTGGTGGAAAGGGCCTCAATGATTATTAAAAAAGAAAGAGATTGGAGTAATTTTGAAATCAATTTTACGGATGTGCCGGAGCAGCGTGTAGTTCTTACATTATCAAAAATTATACAGGCAAATACTATTGAGTTCTTTAATGATAATCTCTTTCCAAAATTTTATAAATTTATAAAACTTCAACGCGTGGTAGCCTATTTATTACGTTATAAAACAAATTTACGATGTAATAAATCAAACCGTCAGGTAAGAGAATTAACAATCAAAGAATTGGACAAAGCTTTATATTTGATAGTGTCAGTTACACAACAAGAAGTTTTTGTTCAAGATTATACAGCTCTAATGAAAGATAACGTTCAATTAGAAAAAACTAGTGAATTACTATGCCTGCATCCATTTATGGATGTACAAAACAATGTAATACGAGTTGCTGGTAGGATATCCAATGCAAACTGTAAGTTTGATAAAATCCATCCTATGATTTTACCATCAAAGCATGTCGGCACATTTTGGAAATAGGGCATGAACGCTTATTACACTGTGGTCCACAGCAACTTATTTATTCTGGCCACTATGTGGTAAAAATATTGCAAGATTGATTGTTAGGAAATGAGTAAAATGTAAAAACTTAAACATCAGAATATGTTATGGGCAACTTGCCTGCCCCAAGAATTTCCCAGTGTTTTCCATTTCATAATACGGGTGTTGATTATAAAGGGCCCATTTTAATAAAAGATCGCAAAACTCGAGGTGCAAAACTGATGAAGAGTTATATCTGTCTATTTATTTGTATGAGTACCAAGGCTATGCATCTCGAAATTGTGAATGATCTAAGTACAAACACCTTTCTGTCAAGTTTAAAAAGATTCATTTCCAGAAGGGGAAAACAGGAATTTATTTATTCGGATAACGGTACTAACTTTGTAGGTGCAAATGCTAAAATGCGCGAATTTTCTGAATTTTCAATAAGAAATGCTCAAGCCATTGTGAATAATGTATCCCATGAAAATATTAGTTGGACATTCATTCCAGCAAAAGGTCCACATTTTGGTGGCCTGTGGGAAGCCGGAGTTAAGAGCTTAAAAATACACCTTACTAGAATTATGGGTCAGGCCCATTTAACGTATGAAGAGTTCAATTCCATAATTGTTCGTATCGAAGGTATATTAAATTCCCGACCACTCAATCTTTCATCCTCTGACCCCATCCCATTTCCTAATTGGAAGAGCGATGACAGCCATTCCAGAACAGTGTGTTACACCTCAAAGAGAATCGTTTAGATGCGTACCAGCGACAGAACCAAATTCTCGAACATTTCTGGCGTCGTTGGCACGTCGAGTACATATCAGAACTGCAAGCTAGATTTAAGTGGAGATCATCAGCGACAGATATCATCAATGTTGGAAACCTAGTAGTTATCGAGGAAGATAACCAGCCCCCATTAAAATGGACTCTCGGAAGGATTGTCGAAGTTCATCCCGGTAAGGACGATGTCATCCGATTCGTGTCGGTGAGAATTGGACAAGAGGTATTCAAACGCCCAGTAACGAAGATTTGCGTCCTTCCAATCAGCGACAATGACTTTGAGAAATCAGTGTAATATGTCCACTGGACTATGTAGTTATTCAGTTATTCGTTATTTTCAATAAGTTGTCCCAAATATTGAAAGTGTTGAAACTATCCTATAGTTTTCAAGGCAGGCGATATGAATAGTATCTACTGACTTTTGTGCGATTTGGCAAAGCTGCGTGTCCAAGCTGCCTAGCTAGTGGAATGACAGAACTTTGAAGTTTATTGAAAAACAAGACAGTTGAAAGTACATACAATTATTGTTACATTCAGTTCAATGTAATTCACTTAAACTAGAAGCTAGTATTCTATTCACAATAAAAAGTTATAATACAGTTCACACGATAAATCAACAGTCAAGTTGTTGAGGAAGAAACACCTATTGAGCTTCATGAAAGGTGGGCGACACTACTTGACGGAAGATCATAAAACTAATAATGAATTATGGTGGATTACGTAATCCAATCTTCCGCAAATAAACCTATACTATAGGTATGGTCGTCGGCAAGTATTCAACAGAAAACAACTACTGCCCCCTACGACCATTGAATTATATCTGTTTAATACTTGGCAAAGTTTTCTACAAGAACCACTTTGCAATGCATTTCAAATATCAAAGCTGAAATTATTTTTCGACTTAATTGGGGGAACACCTCCGTACCGGTTTCATGGTCGAAAAATCCTTTCATCCCAATTGGAAATCCCTGAGACAAACAATGAAGTATGAATTCAGCGCCATCTCTGGGTTCCAGATTAAAATGCACTCCGACTACCTGTCGACTTCAATATGAAGCCAGAAATATCATGAAAGATGGGCACTACTTGACGGAAGATCATAAAACTAATAATGAATTATGGTGGATTACGTAATCCAATCTTCCGCAAATCCGAAAAATAATTTTAGCTTTGATATTTGAAATGCATTGCAAAGTGGTTCTTGTAGAAAACTTTGCCAAGTATTAAACAGATATAATTCAATGGTCGTAGGGGCAGTAGTTATTTTCTGTTGAATACTTGCCGACGGATATACCTATAGTATAGGTTTTTTTGCGCAAGATTGGATTACGTAATCCACCATAATTCATTATTAATTTTATGATCTTCCGTCAAGTAGTGTCGCCCATCTTTCATGATGTTACTGGCTTCATATTGAAGTCGAGACGTAGTCGGAGTGCATTTTAATCTGGAACCCAGAGATGGCACTGAATTCATACTTCAGTGTTTGTCTCAGGGATTTCCAATTAGGATGAAAGGATTTTTCGATTCAATTGGGTTGAACTAGCCTTCGCTGATGATTGGCAATGACCATGAAACCGGTACGGAGGTGTTCCCCCAATTAAGTCGAAAAATAATTTCAGCTTTGATATTTGAAATGCATTGTAAAGTGGTTCTTGTAGAAAACTTTGCCAAGTATTAAACAGATATAATTCAATGGTCGTAGGGGGCAGTAGTTGTTTTCTGTTGAATACTTGCCGACGACCATTCGTATAGTATAGGTTTTTTGCGGAAGATTGGATTACGTAATCCACCATAATTCATTACCTATTGAGCTATTTATTATAAAGGATAAAGGCATTTGAAATGACATTGTGGAGATTATTCCATCGTAATTTCAGGTTTCCATTCCATATTGGGTTTCCATTATTCCTATTTTATTGAACCTCAATATCTCTGTTAACAACGTACGACACTGCCGGTGGGGAAAATGTTCCTTACACACAAATTTTAATGGGTGTGCGGCGAGTTACTCATCTAGGTTGTGTTATTTGATCGGAGATCGACACTATTTGACTATTTTCTGAAGTGAGATCTTTGATTTTTATATTAATAATAATTTTATATCATTGTGTTCTTCATTACTTCTGTTATTCGAGTTTCCTATTCAATGAAAGAGTTGTATTTCGTGTAAGTGAATTTATTACAATCGCAAAGCGCTTTCGGCTGCCAAGCCATCATCGGTGCTATACCTGCAAGTAAGTAATAATGGAAAAATAGGAAAGTTAAGAAATTTTGAATTACTCACGCGTCAAGTATTTATACAGGAGCACTTTGAAAGGTCAACATAACCATGGTTAACCTTGGTTTGATATATATACAACATGTTACAATTAAGTAATTAGAGGATTTTTGTTTAAAATTATTATCGGATTTGCATGTTTCAGACAATGCAAATGCCTGCTCGTGTTGTACTATCAGCCACGAGGTAAAATCGGAAAGAATAAACAATTTTGAAAAAATTGTGAAATTGAAAGCTGGCAGATGAAATTTGGTGACATTGATATAAGGTCCATGTCCAGTGAGAGTTAAGAGTGAATTCATGACATATGACAATGTTTTGTGACTACAGAATGTGAAAGTTCACTTAGTAAGCAAAGAACAACAAAATTAGAAAATTTCATTTTCATAGTATTCTTCCAGAAATTCCCCATCGATGATACTTGAATAATACATATTTTTCATTGACATTAGTATCAGATGAGTTTTTGTTTTCAACATGCGATTCCAAACACCGTCGAGAATTCTACTGAAAATTTTATACCAGTTTAATTTAGCCAATCAGATGCCTGAATTTTGACATGTTACTATATGACAATAACCTAATTTCTTCGGAAATTTCCCTGCGTAGAAGGAAATTAATAAGTGGAAATTTCCCTCTGGCTTGACAGCTGTCATAAACACAGTGGCGTAAAATATTTTTGATAGATATTTATTTATAACTTAATTATAGGTACATGTTGGTATCTGTTATTCAATTATTTAATCCACATTTCAATAGAGCATAGGGAAATTACAATATTTGACAACAAATCCGAGATTAATAAATGAAGGTGCCGCCGATGTAATTCATTAGCGTCCGATAGAAGTAGACCTCAACTTTTTTCCCCTTTCCTCTAGTACTACAAAATTATGTGATTTTGGTAGAATATTTGCTTCTCTATTCAATCATTTAAATCACATTTCACTAGAGCATAGGAAAATTAAAATATTTGATATCAAATCCGCAAAAAAAATAATTCGCAATTCGCTGTTGTGAGAAACAATGGCCTACTATGATGTCCATTACATGGATAATAATATGTCACCTAAGTATGTCACCAATTTAATTTCTATTTTAAAAAAGTTTTGGTATAAAATTTTCTTACTGAATCTCCCGCGAGCATGAATTAATATTCCGGAAATTTTCCTCAGTTGCGAATTTTTTAAGAAAATTCGCACTTCGAGAAAATTTCCGGAAATAATTCATGCTCTAGGGAAATTAGAAGTGAAAATATCCGTTCAGGTAACTCAGTGAACTATCCAAAGGCTAATTATTGAAAATATTGGTTTGCATTGTAACCATTACAGTTATTTCATCCATACCCACTAAAAATTGTTATAAGCATCGTCAATTCCAATGAGTCACTGAGATGACGATAGGGACTGTATAGTAGGTATAAAAATACAAAAATCTGGTATATGAGTCTAAGCAATCGTATACAATCACTACACACCAATTTACTTATTTCAAATAATTCATCACACATGATAGGTAGTTGTCAAAATTCATGTCTTTTTCTGCCTCTTACTCTGACACACACTGTACATCGCCGCACTCTATGATGTACGGAATATGCAGACTCAATAGTGATCTAGGAAGAAGAATGCTTAATGTTTGAAATGCGGTTTGGTTGACTGAATCGGAGGAATTTGTTGTTATTCGTGATTAAAACTGGGCGGACTGCATAGCCATTCTATTTGCTCGCCTTCCTGTCATGTGCAACTGTTTCTTCAATTTATTAGAAGACCTGCTTGCCTTCGGTGATTATTCTGAATATCATACACAATTTCCGTCATCAATTTGTTTATTGCCGGTTGATTTTTGCATGACTTAATCGATGGTTTATCTGGAGAGCCATCAATGTGTAACAGAAAAGAAGCAGGAAGACATTGATAATGATTGAGACCGAAAGGTCAGGAAGTGCAGTCAACTGAAAAATGTATTATTGTCTGTTGGAAGTTCAAGTGTTGCTCCAAAAAAGGAATAGAATTGATTGAATAGACAATTGCTTAATTAATGTTATAGTCGATGTTCTCTTTCTCTTTGTAGATATGGATAGATGGTTATTGAATGATTGATTGAATCCACATGGGACGTGTACGGAATTTAACTAAAGATCCTTATCCATATCACAATATGATTTCTACTCTATCAGAGAATCAAACTGTCTTCTCAGATTCCTTAATAATTTGTTTTATACAGTGGTTCCCAACTGAAACTTGTCACCCAGCTTATCTCCTGAGTCGTAGAAGAAATTGAAAATCTCTCAGAGGGTCTATTCTCGAGTTCATGCAAAAACATTTCCAAACGTTTGTAGTGACATAGAGCGATACTCGTTGGAGAGAGATATAATGTTTTGTACACGTTAAATCTCCAGAATAGACCACCAGACCCGTCGATTTTGATTGCGAGGAAGAACTCGTCCACCAATCTATCTATATCTATATCTATATCTAGCACCCTCTCCTTCAGAATTCGAAACAGGACTTCTGTACCTTTGTTAAATCATTTTTTTGAAAATCAAGTGTCATCAAGAGTCGCAATGTGAACTATTCAGTTCTATACAGAAGTATGAGCGATTTTCTAAATGACTTTGGTACATTCCGTACCATTTCTAGAGTCCCTGTCCGACACTCATCTACAATTCTTTGGGGTAGCGTCAAGAGAATTAGGCTGTATGATATACACTCTGGATTCCAAATGTTTCCAGAAAATTAAGTCTAATGGTGATAGATCTGGAGATCCAGCAGGCCATTCTATTGGTCTCCGCCTTCCAATACATCTTCCTGGAAAATTGTATTCTAAAAACAGACCTGCATGTGCAACCAAATGTGGGTGAGTTCCATCTTGTTGAAATATGATCTGACCTTCGAGCAGATTATCATCGCCTTCAAGTAGTTGAGTGACTCTGGGGTTCTCAGTTGTATCAGTAGTTCAAAATACGTTTGTCCGTTTGGATTACCAACAATAAAATATGAAACTACAACATGGCCTCCCAAAATCCCAGCCCAAATATTCAATTTCTGGGGAGTTTGTGAATGAGTTTCCCAGCACCAATGAGGATTCACGTTACCACAGTAGCTGCAGTTGTGTCTGTTCACATGTCCATTTGAATGAAGCGTGAAATTAAATATTCGTCACAGAAACAAACATTGTAGAGATTATTATTTTCACCAATCAATATCCGACTACTGATTTCACAAAAAACCGTGTACGTCGATCAGGTTCATCTTCTTTCAATTTTTGTACATTTTGCATTTTATAAAGATGGAATTTCGCTTCTATCAGAATTCGATGTATGCTGCTTTTCAAAACATCAAAAATAGTCACACGTTTTTCTCAAAGATTGAATGTTGTCCATCACTGCATGTCCTTCAGCTGTAACAGCGACATCTTCATTTGTCATAGGCTTTTCTAGTTTTTAATTTGGCACTGATGCTGACTCCATGAACTCATTCATCAATGATATCACGTACTGATATGATATGGAATGACGCGAAGGAACATATAAGTAATTCATTTTCGAAACTTTCAACTAATTTTAATAATTGAATCAGATCTTACATGATCTGAATGAGAACAAAACAATTCGATTACTTTCATTACCAGAAAAGACATTTGGAATGTTTGTGGTTGACACATATAATTATTTTAAATAAGATATATACCAGCCTCACTTCGATGTTACTGGAGAAAATTATATTAAAACTAAAAAATTCATAAAATCTGAAAA
Organism: Chrysolina americana; assembly: GCA_958502065.1. Classification (NCBI taxonomy): domain Eukaryota; kingdom Metazoa; phylum Arthropoda; class Insecta; order Coleoptera; family Chrysomelidae; genus Chrysolina; species Chrysolina americana. The sequence goes on from OY293411.1 coordinate 73,913,900, forward strand.
CTGTAACTTATTTTAATTACGGTAATGTTTTTCTGAACATTACGGTTGATTGGAGGTTTCCTGAATTCTAATATTTACAGTAGGTATCATCAAATAGTTGAAAGAGTTAACTGCATTGGCCTCACGAGTTTGAACGAAATAATTAATGAAATATTATTATATAAAATCGTGTCTTCCTTTGTATCGAGATCCATCACACCAGTCACTTAGCCAATAAGCAGGAAAGTATCAGAGCATGCTTCATTTCCGCAGTAGATGATTGTTCAAATGATGGGTATTCAGAATTGAAACCAAATATGGTGCGTTTCATTAAAAGGAGTATATAATTCAGGAGCAAAGCTATACTCATATTGAAGAAAGGTATATATTGAACACTAATATCATATTTTTAACAATTTCCAACACTCAATATTATATACAGATTGGTTGCGCTAACAGCGGGTAATTGTAGGACAGATCATGCAGCAAATGCTATTTTGAATGCTCCAATATATAGACACTTCGAAAACTATTGTGATATCGACAGCACGATGAATAGATTTCATTTCCACAGAGTTGTTTTAATGCGTCTGAAGAGTCATATTTGAGCACATAAATTCAACAAATTTTAAAATATTGTGAAATAAAATCGGTATCATTTATACTCTTGGGCCGTCATAATCAAAAAGCAGTAATTATTTATTATAAGCCTAGAGGAAAGGAAAAATTTAATAAACTTTATCAAGTTATTTGTTCTGAATTGAGCACGATTCAAATTCGAAGCAAGAATAACTAATCGACATATTTTCAAAACTTCATCATGCTCATTTCGCAGTTTTTGAACCAGTTTTAGAAAATAGTGCCAGGTCGGGTGATGCCAATCAGGATATCTCTGTGCGTAGAGACGTGCAGTATCGGTTGAAGTTTACCTACACTGTCCAAAATCCAATAACATATCAAGTTTTTCCATTCTTGTATTAATATTGTTATATTCCATATTTATTTCTCAGTTTTTATCAAAAGTTTTCTTACACCCGAATAGAGTGCGGTATCAAATTAATCCTAATAAAATGCTCGTTTTTTCTACTCCGACGAGCCACCATGTTGCAATTTGAAGAAAAAATAGTAATAAAAATTTTAATATGCTGAACTATTTTGACCGAAAACAATAGAGTTGAATTTTTCCAAACAATTTAGTACTAAATAAAGATCATCATCAAGTTGAGAAGTTATTTCGTGCCTGATTTCTTATTCAACACTTGTATATCCATTAGATTAAGATCAATCCCGAAAACTGGTTTTTCTAAGTATTTTTCAAAAGAATTAATTTCAGAACTTCATTAACATCGAACAAGTTAGTTTGGGCGAATCACCATAATTCAAATTTCCGAATTCGCTCTGCGTTTTTAACTACGTAACAATTTTTTTGAACATAAGTTCTATCAATGCATTCTCAGATCCCCCAGTAATCACATCCTACAACTAAAGTGAACCAAGAGAGGCCTCATTATAAAGAACACTGGTAATACAAGATGGGCGGTGAATGCGTGTCCTTTTTGGTGAAAGGAATTTGCGACGATATTTTCTCCTTTTAATTATAATTCTATATATGAAAGCAAGTGGGCAAAGTAACAATAGTAAAATCTTCGTCTCCAAAAACTGATGCTAATATTCAAGAAATGTAACAATGGTTAGTTAAGGTATATGATTAATTTTTATTATTCTACTGGTACAAAATATATGTTTTTAAATAATAGGTACTATGTGAAATGATTCCACTATAACATATTTGTGATGTACCTACAACCAGGTATCCAAGTATCTCACTTCCATTCGCGTAATAGTAAATATAATCATTGTTGAATGTGACACCAGACGATATGGGCACAATTGGTGTGGTAGAGAAATTGTTATATAGCTTCTGTCAGGAAGAAGAGGAAACATCTGTACACATACAAACTAGCCTATGTAGTCTCATGAAGACAGTGCTAGATATAGAAATCTAAACGATTTCGAAGGGAATATAGTATAATCGGGTGGCTCATTAGTGTCAGGAAGTACAGTATCTCGCCTATCATGATTTTTCCCAAAATTTTTGCGACGTTGTCAAGTTAATGCCAACAGACCATCACAAAAAATGCCATCTTGAAAACTTCATGAATAGAATTTGAGAAAAAATATTTGAGACATGTATCAACCAGAGTGAGATGAAATGCCAGTATTGACTGAGAGGTACATTTCTCAAACAAGAGATTTTATGCAGAGGCATTAACTTGACAAGGTATCAGAAACGTGATTTTTTTAAATGAAAATATTATATCACCATTTTCTTAAACTATTTCATTTCGATAAATTTGGATGACATGATATAATTCAACTTTCAATTTGTCAAAAATTGTATTCAAAGTAGGATATCTGCATTTTGAGACTTGATTACTGTTACTGGAATTCAACACAATTGCAATATCAAACTTAAAATTGAAAATAAATAGTAAAAAGTCTGAAAAACAGGTTTTTGTTGAAGTTTCAGGTCCAGGAATCTGAGTGGTTAGAAGCACCGCTTCTCAACCATTGTGGCTGTCGGTCGTGAGGGTTCAAAGCAATAACCTGAGCAAGTACTAGAAATAGCACGTAAAAAAGTAAGTCCTTGTTGATATTTGGCTCGCACAAGTTTCGACTTCTGAGGGCTGCTGCTGTTCGTAGGGAACGACAGCTGGTAAACAGAAAAAAGTTTTGTTTTAATTTTTTATTTTATGAGAGAAAATAATTGAAACAATAATATAAAAAATAGACGTGTCATGCAATGCACGAATCTGGTGGCCGTGTTGAGTTTCGATTTCATACTTCTACGGAAGATTGGAACTAGAATATTTTGTAATGAATACGTCTTTAATTCTATTTTTCAAATCCTCCTTTGTTGATCTTTAATGTATAGCCCCACATAGAAATAACCATTTTTGTCAAATCCGGTGAGCGAGTTGGCCACTTAAAAAAACCTCCTCTACTGATCCATCTTCTGAATAATTATTTACTGGAACAGTGTGGTGAACAGGTGCTCCGTCGTGTAAATACCAAATTTTTTGTTTGATTCGATTGGGTAATTGATTACTCAATTGTGGTAACTGATTTTCCAAAAAATCAAGGCAAATCAAGCCATTAATTTTTTCCTCAAATAAATATGGTCCAACGATGAAATTTCCAACTGTCGCCTTATTTAGGGACCACTTTGTCTGACTGGTGGTTCGAAAGCAATGGGGGTTCTCTGTTGAATAATGAAGGTAGTTATGTCGATTTATAAACCCATTTTTATTAGGGCTTCGCAAGACCAAGACCAAGAAAGACTGATCAGTATTGGTCTTGATGTTGTAAACTGTATAACTGCAATACAGATTTTGAAAAATGTATTTTCGATTTTGTATGAACAAAATTTAAAAACCCGGGCTACTTGGGTGGGAAGCAAACGCTCTGACATCACGATCACTTCGCTCTCTACAATCCACTTCTTTTTTAACGTGTTTGAAGTAAACTGCAGTAAATTCAAACCATAATCAAGAAATCATGTCAGCACCGGTGGGTAACCATACTGAAAAACTTGAGCCTGCGGGAAAATTCTTTATCATGTATTAAACGTTTTATCGATTTTCTGCATAATATCATTTTTCTACACCCGTTCTATAATAATAAACGTATATGCCCATAATCTGTTTCATAATGCGATCCTTTATGATACAGATTTTTAATCAATAGAAACCCATAATTTTTCAATCAAGCATGCTGTGAATTTGACGTTTGTAGCTATTAAATTTTCGTAGAATATAGCTAAATTTCGATAATTATATTATCAAAATGTCTGAAATCAGCAATATAGAAGAATTACTTACCCACCGATACTTACCCACACATATCGGAGAAAGCAGAAAATCCAGTACAAAATAATTTTATGTTCAAAGGAAATATAAATAGAATGTTTATAGTTCTCCTATACAATTTATCACTTGATGATGGCTTAATAAACCGAAACCGGTCGTAACATTAAAAGAAATCGTAGTGAATATCAGACCAAAGTTATTACTGTTTTCTCTATCATACATTCATCATGAATTTCCACAAAATAAATAGATCATCATTTGGACACACAATACTTATAGTTCTTTATTATTTATGGGGTGTATGCGTATGCAACTCTCTCGCAAAAACCATATGGTTAATTTATTTATTTATTTTTATTTCATTCTTAACCAAACAGACATAAATGCCTTATTACATGGTCAATAAAATTACAATTCTACTATCTAATAATAATGAATTCATGGCAAACTCAATTCAGCAAAAATATCATTTCATGCCAGTTCTTCATATTCATATAACTATTATTATTAATTCGCCTCAACTTGAAGAATTATTTAAAATATTTTCACCGCTTCAATATCAACTCTCTTGTCGACTATTTATGAGGGATACTACTTTGAAGACTTTAGGAGACATGACCAGAAGCTCCATTTCAGGGCTCGTTCTTCTAACGGATGGCAAAGCTTTGGAACTCACTGCCTCAGGAGGTGCTCCCTGAGGCATACAACATGCAGAACGACAATTCTTACCTACTTTCCCTTGGCTGACCATAACAAGATTTTCCTTTCCGTGGGAACTAGATCATAAATGTAATGATAGATAGGTACCTATATATAATAGTTTAAAGACTGCACTAATTCATTATTACTGAGAATAATCATCCGTGAACTCTTGAATAAATTAATTGAGTTTTCATAAAACAAATGGTTGATTTAGTTTTATTCGTCAACCAGCTGCACCCTTACGAGCAACCCTCAGAAGTCTCCGAGAGAATTCTAAAATAATGATTTTGTATAAAAAGGCTACCTATGAAAATTATCCATCTGGATAGCAAATAAAGCAAATTCAGTTTGAATTTCCTTTTTTGAGTAATTATTAACTACCCTGTGAACTAAAAAAAAAGTCAATATAGGAATTACTTAACTAGAGTATTTTCTTGATGATAAGTTTTTCAGAAAATCATTTTTCACCATAAAATATTAGAGGACTAGATAAAAGTGGGGAAAATATACCTCATAAATTTAAAAGAAGAATCTTCTTTGGTGGCATTTTAAGTACCTGGAAAGAGTGATTTTATTTTAATTAATTCTTCACCAATCAACTACTATACGGATTAACATTGAAAAACAATCAGAGAAAATGAAAAAGTCGATAACAATTTTTGAGTATGCTCAAATGAGTTCAATAATTGGTTCCTGATTGATGTGGTTAATTATAAACAGATCCATATAAAGCGACTATTACTCTTAAGGCTCTGAAATAATTATAACGTTACGAAATCCATATACATATTTCAAATTCATAAGTACCGTATTTATTCAATGAATTTTTCAGAATGAAAGGAAATGAATGCAATCTCGAAGAAAATTTTATTCACAACATGAATCTCACACTCGCCTCAGAATTCATAAAGTTCCCCAACATCCTGTTTTGCATAAGTCTACCGGTTGAATTTTTGTATTACAACCTCTCAATAATTGCATTACATCAATGAGGTGGTTGATGTAAATCTAGATAGCTTATAATTATTCCCACAATAATAATATACTACAAAACTCATTTCATTATTGATTTCACGACGGTATGCTGGTTTTTATCAAAGCTGAATCATGAATACCCAAGGCGTACGCTTAATGTCGCTATTCTCTGAAATAATAACATTTAAAGTTGGATTCCCGAATTTTAATGAAGTATTTCTCAGAGATCACCGTCAAAGCATTATCCAATGCTTTTTATGCGTCGATCACTTCTTCTTCACATACTTGTTCCTTTAATAATGTATAAAACAAGACATCATACCACAAAATATCTCAAAACAGAATTAAATTATCGTTTTATTGAAGCGCAGTCCTGTTAGCCATGCCGGTAAACGATTAAAAAACAAATGAGACATGAATTTGTAAGTGGCTTGGCCTAAACAATGAGACATTTGTTTGTTGAGATGTTTGTCGCAGGTAACTAGATGGAAATGAATAGAACCAGCCTTGTATAACTGTAAAATGCCCAACAGTCGCAAATCAGCATTTGTTTAGAGCTAATGGTCAGTATACGTATATGTACGGAGAAAGTGCTTCTATTTACATCAGAAGGTCTCCTCATATGTTATGGATCCATTTATATTTTATCAATGAGAAAGTGGATCTCTTACATGGTCTGTTAATGAACACAAGTTCAAACTGTAACGGACAGTGACAAATGTGGAGTACAATAAGAATTTATTGCTGCTTGATCTGAGCGTTATAAGAAAAATCATCGTTTAATGACATTACAACTACTAGATCTATAACAGTTACTTTTCACATGGATTTTAAATAAAAATGCCAACTTGTTAGGACTGGAGATTTGAAACATATTCACTATGTGTTTGGTATATTTTTTAATAATGGGTCGAAATAATTTTAAAATGTAATTTTTCTGAAAAATGCTTGTAGTAATACAATTGTAAACTGAAAAATTAAAAATATTGTTGTATTCTATAATGAGCAAAGAACTTTAAATTTGAAAATGTCTTAAACAATTCATATTTTTTTCAATTTTGAGTTGATTTATAAATTTTTTACGTTTACTTCATTTTATATTTTTTATGGTTAGAAATCGTTCAATTATATTTCTTAATAGATCCGCTAGGCGCCCAGAGAATGAATAAAGGAGGTCTGAGTATCCCGATTGACATCTGTCTTGATTCTTCACGTCCGATACCGTCATTCTCTATCTAGCCTCTAGTTGGACAAGGGGGTGAAATTATTCAAAAATTAATTTCGATGATTTTCGCTATTTTTGCGGAATTTTCCGATATCATTTAACCGAGTTTTGTAACATTTTTCAACGCTTGGGTGCTATCTAAAATTAAAATGAATAAATGTAATTTTTTTGACGATTCGACATTTTTTACAACTATTACCGAGTATTCCTATTTTATTTTCGGAACTTCTTCCAGAAAGTAGGAGGTCTGAGGCCCCTTACCGTCTCAATTTTCCACGTCCGAAATTACCTATTTTTTTTTAAATATCTACGCCTTCCCTATCTAACCTTCAGTTAGACAGGGGGGTAAAATTAATCAAATTACGAGGCATTTTGATATTTTTCACTATTCTTGCGGAATATTCCGGTATGAATTTCGCGAGTTTTTGCAGCAATTTTCTATGTATTAACCGCTTTTTATAATGACAATGAATAAATCAATAAATTTGACGGTTCAACTTCTTCACAATTTTTTGAGGGGGTTTCTCTATTTTATTTTAACAACTTATTCCAGAAAATATCCTCTCAATCCACATGTTTTCGACGATTTTTCTAAAGCTTTGCAGGAGAGTGATATTATTCGAAATTTAATTATGTGGCGGTCCGATATATAGGGTTTTCCGATTTCATTTTGTCATAGTTTTGCAGCAATTTTTTTTCATCTTGTTTTGTCATGTCCAAATCCAATCGAAGTTTTCTGAAATCGAAAGACTCAGCGGTCCTTGTTTTTCACGAATTCAATCGGTTTTGGTTTCACTAGTTTTAAGCTTATTTTTTCAAGTTGAAGGGGGCTCTAGTATCCCTTCCCTGATGGTATTATATTATTACATTGTCATTGAAGTTACATACGTGTACCAAACTTCAACGTAATCGGTTAGGGGAATTGGTAAAAAAAAATCAGTTATGAAATTTTACCTCAGCAACCATCCAACACACTAACATACAACCATTGCAGGTTGAATAAAGCTTTCAATTAAAAAGAATAGTTGGGAAAAATATGAGAGAATAATGAATTTTGGACGTGTTGGTCTCCATCATCAGCAAGTGAGTGCAAGGATATACAATACTTCGATGCAAGATGAATAGAAATGGAAAATATACCAAAGTCATTCTCCTGGGGATCTTGAGAAATAGAGAATAGATCCCAGTCTGCCTGCCGTAAGAGACGACAAAAATCACACCTTCAAGGGAAACCGAAGCAGGAACTTATGGAATTAATTCGAGGGAAGCCCAGTCAACCACCCAGGGGCGTCGATCAGGGGAACCCCAAAATCACCTATAAGGGGAACCAGAGGAAAGACATCTGGTATCCAGTCCAGGGGAAAACCAAGCCAACCGTCCAGTAATCTCCGACCAGAGGACCTTCAAGAATGCCTTTGAAGTGCAAACTTAGGTACGGAAGCGGACATTCAGGTAAAGAGAACCAGAAGAACCGAAGGTATGTCCAAAACACAAGTTAGCAGGGTAACCAGGGTGCCAAAGCAGGGACTTATGGAAGCCAGTAAAGGGGTGACAAGCCAAACGTCCCAACGACGGCGAACAGAGAAACCCCAAGGGTTCCACTATTGTGCAATACCAGGTGCAAAGGCAAGCGCCCATGAAAAAGGAACCAGATGAACCAAAATTACGCCCAAAACAGAAGTTAACAAGGGATCCTCCCAAAGGAACTTCCGCTCCTATCTACAAAAAAAAACTAAGCAGGGACCTATGGAACCCAATCAAGGGGAGCCACACCCACTGTTCCGAAGGTGTTGACCAGAGGAAATCCAAGGGAGCGTCTGAGGTGCAACCTTAGTTTCGAAGGCGAGCACCTAGGAAAAAAGAACCAGAATAACTAATGGTACGCCTAAAACATAAGTTAGACTGAGACCCCTCAAGGAACCCCCGACACCATGACTAGAGGAACCTTCACAGGTGCCTTCAACCGAAACAAAGCATGTGGGTGCACAAAGGGTCTTAACTGAGAGGCCTACTTGCAGGGGCTCCTACACCTACCCTTTCGTGCAAGAGGAAGAAGAAATAACCCACCACTCTTTTCTGTTACATCCAACATAACCATAGAACCAGCAACAATCAAATAATTGTTAAAATATAGAAAAAACCGATGCGATTGTGAGTGAACCCTCAGAATAAAAAGTGATTGGTTGGTTAGCCATGTTCGAGGATGTACAACACTGAATTTGTATTCAAGACAGACAGAAATGGAAAATCAGACGATTATTTATGACTTCAGCGAAAAAAAACCTGTGGTACTCTATTTCCAACATCGCCAGACAGCAGTCTTCAAAACGATCCCACCCAGAAAAATATACGTGAACGAATAGTGGATATAAGGTCGTAGTTGAACCCTCAGATGGAAAACAAATTTTTGAGATTTTTAGTCCCCATCACTGTAAAGGCAATTGGATTGAATGGGTTGAAGACTGCGTATTTGTGTCATTATTCGGAATACCCTGTAATATTAGTGCAACAAACAGTTATGTCACAGATCTACAGACCTGTTAGATCATGATCTCATGAATTTTAGATTTAGGTCATAGTATAAAAGCTGAATATATAGTCAGTGGCAATATATAAAAATATATGATAATAATAATAATACACTCTCGAAAACGGTTGTAATGTACACAAATGTATTGCCTGTACGGCTAGAGGAAGGCTATTATTATTATTCTCCAAGGAGGTTTGGGATTTTTTATGATGTAATGACTGTAGGATAACCCAGAAACCTACAGCAGCACCTCGGGTGGTCGGTGTGCACTACAAGCAAGCACCAGACTTCGGGATTGGCAAATAGGCAACTCTCCTCACACTTGCTCTACAACAAGTCATGTGGCCACCCTCAGAAAAATAATCTGAAAAAAACTCTCTCGTACTGTGGTGTCGAACCTCCAATCCAATACGAGTAGAAGTTCCATCGCTGGAGATCTAAACCGCTGAGTTTCAACCTATAGATATGTTATCAAAAAATATTGAAATATATCAATTGCTTCTATTTATATTGGTGTGAACATTAAAATATTGGAATATGAGTATCGAGTTCGACTATTGTGTAATGTTGCCTCAACAATATTGAAATGTTGATAAGTACATATTCCTGTAACATCAGTAGCAAAGTTCAGAATCTTTTGTAGAATTCTAGTATTGATCGTATATCAATACATATCGCCTGAACATAATACCGACATGGAAATTTAGATATTCATGAGAATACTTAAATAGATTGAATTCATTTCGTCACTGATATTCATTAATGTTAATATTTATTGCCTGTTCCAGTCAAAACTTAAGAAAGAGCTTATGGACGAACAACGGATCGAAATAAAAAGCATGGTTGATTTGATAAACAATCAGATTTGCATCAATCACGTATAAAGACAAGGAGATAAATATGAGTTCATTTTACGTATAGATTTTTTCTTCTTTAGATTGTATGCATTTTACACATTTTAACATTCTTGAGCTTTTCAATTTCTTACATTTATACATTTATGTTTTTCACATATTCACATATTTATATTCTTCATATCAGAATCATTATATTCATTCAGATATATGTTGCGAGTGTTCTGAATAGTTAGATTGTTATACCAAATACTGAAAGAATTCATCATTATTGTTATTAAACATTACTGAAATATTGACTTTATTCAGACATTGTTATTAAAGCTTCAAATACTTTTTGGAATGTAATTAATGGTCGAGTATTCATTATTGTTGATCTAAAAAACCATGAAACATTAATATTGTTCAATATCTCGAAATATCTTCACTCAATTCACAGAAAATGTCAATTGCACTATCCAGAAAGGAATTGAAATTGGATAAACCTGATCATCATCGAATTCCAAAAAATATCATAATGTATATTGTAGACACGGGATTACTGTAAAATTTTATATTTCATTATTTCTCCAGCTCAGACATTCGGGTAAAGTTAGTCGTAAAATTTCTCATCATCACAAAATAGAATTACAACTTGCCTTAATAGCGGAACGAATATAATAGTAATAAGTTGAGGTTTTGATAGAGCCATATTTCCATTATCTATTCATCATATCGCTACATTTGATGAAATATTGCGGTTAGATCAGTTTCCTCTCTAATTCAATATTGGAGGAATTCAGTTTCATTTATAGAGCTACGTCACGAAAAATATTTATGTGGAATTCAATTCGATGAGGAAATTGCTCGATTAGTGAAGCTCCTGATAAAATGGTAGCCCATTCATTCAATACGCTTTCAAAAACATTAATGTTTTTTCTCGATGAGATATCGATTAACTTACTGTTCCCAGAATAATGGATAACTGTCATCAGATAAATTGACTTTAAAATGCGGGGAATGTCTAAGAATGCACATCTGCTTAGGTATATCTTCTTCGTCTTAACTTTTACAATTTATAATTTTAACGATTTGATCAATATAAATCGAATTATTCGAGAATACCGCTGAAACCTCAACATGCAATGACATTTGTTACAGCAGATGCAGTATTAGTTTCTTTCGAAGAAATTCAGTGAAATGAGAATGAATTGATCACAAACACAGTGGGACTTCTAATTTCAAACACAAATATGCCGTTGACTTCTGTTTCATGAAAACTCTCAACTCTGTACATATAATTATTAATAGTTTTTGGAAAACGGTGGGGATCAGACTGCTAGGTTAAATATCGCTGCAAACTTTGTTATTATTATAAGTATATTTCATGAAGTATTTTCATCGCTAGCTGACCATTCTGCACTTCTATATAACTTGCTTCAAATCGATCTCAACTCTTGGATAATACCGTCGCTACGGCTCAATTTCTTATACAAGGCTATTCAAAATCGAGTCTATGTGATAAGATCTCAGTCAGTGAAAGATGGAGGGGTGGTCAAATGAGGGCACAGTTGCGTATTTCAAAGGTTAACTTCGTGATACTTCTGGTATTACATTGAAAAAATAAAAAAATTCAAAATTCTCTATTTGCCTATATCTTGTTGTAGATTATTCAAATATGGGAATGAAAATTATATACACTGTATCGTAAAAATTGGGCCACCCTCATTATTTATTTTCAATTATTGATCAGTATTTTTTATTGATTTCTTTCAAATGGTCATGTTTCAAATTTTAGTAATGTTTTCATCTGGTAATAATAGTAATAAATTCATTTCCCAAAATTTTATCAATAAATCAATCAATAATATGCTTTATTGTCTAAGAAAATGTTCTTATTGACAAAGCCTAATTATAGTGATATATATATGGAGTTGAAATGTAAAATGTAGAAATATAAAGATTGGTTTCAAATGGAGAAATATCACATTTAAAAGAATATATAACAACACAATATATAATATTACAAACACACTATGATAATGAAAACATTTTAAACAATTATGAAATAAATCACGATTTGTCACTATAATATTCTTGTAGGGAGTAGGCTTTGGTACACAATATATTTTTAACTGCCTTTCAGAATTCAAGTTAATCAGAATTTGCTTCAAATTTATTAACAAATTATTGAACTTTTTTTTTACTTTAATAAAATAAATTTTTTGTCATGGAAGATTTCAGAATTGGCAAAGCTATGTTATTATTTTATCTGATTTCGTGTGCTCTAGGACTTGTCAGATTTATATGTTTCTTTTTCATTAAACTTTCCAGTAAAAAGTTCAAATTTTGTGCAGTGATCCGAGTTTTTAACTCTACATAAATAGCGTATCGCTCTTTTTTGCATAACAAAAACAGAATTGAACAGTTGTTGGCTGCAGAAGCCCTAGAAAGGAATGCCAAATCGCAATTGAGACTCAATTAATATGCGAAATAGGATCATCTAGCAATCATACCAAATTAAAAAAAAAAAAACGCTGGAAAGTTTTTGTACAGAGACGTTATACGTATGACTATCAAATTTTAGTTTATCTTCTAGAGTTATACCCAAGAATTTATTATTTGACTCATTATCAATAAGTACCGTTCATCAAAAAAAGGAAGTTGGAACATTTATCATCTCCTTCCATCAGTGGTGCTACAATTCCTTTTTAGAATGAAGCAAAATATCTGGGAATAACCTTAGATAAAAACCTAAATTGGAACTTGCATCTGGAAAAGACTATCCGAAAGGCTAGCCCATCATTATGGACATGCCGCAGAATATGTGGCAAAACATGGGGTATGTTACCAAAACAAGTATACTGGCTGTACGTGATCGTCATACTATCAAAAATCAAGTATATGGCTCTGCAGTCTGGTGGAGCGAGGGCCAACAAAAAATTGTCCAGGCTAAACTGAACGGACTACAGAGACGAGCGTATCTGGCGATTACTGGGGCGATTCGCTCCACGCCAACGGCAGCAATGGAAGCCCTTCTCGCATTACTTCCTCTTCACGTATTCCTGGAGATAGAGGCAAGATGAGCTACATACAGACTCCACCAAGCGGCCACTTATCTACCGCAGGCAGTGGTCATGAGAAGCAGCAGCATGCTGGAGGGCATAATAGCTCACAACATTCTAGGAATGCCCTCAGACATCATGCCCAAAACTATAAACCTTCACGCGCCCTACACTGTGGTCTTCCCAGAAAGAGAAGACTGGGTTTACTTTCTCAGAATTGGTCAACCAGCGTCGCGATAAGTCTGCAATTTCACAGGCGTCGCATAATAATTAGTTCTCTGTTTTGGCCTCTAATATTATTATGAATGCATTGTTATCGGACTCAAATTAGCTCCAGAATTTATGGAAAGAAAAACTTCAATCCGTGATGGTGAAGAATAAATGACGTTTTCCAAAGATTTGTGCAATTTTCACCAAGGATATTCGTCACATTTAATTCAATGTACGTCACAGCATTAGCCTTGAGTTTGAAAAAGAGTTTTTAGTTTATTCTGCCTCTCACCATAAACTTAGACAATTATAAAAGTCATTGCGATGAATCACATGGTTGAAACGTGGAGATCTGTCTCGTGTCTACTAACATACCCTAGAGTGATGAGAGGCAAGTACTTCCAAGCTAAAATGAGGGAAAGTGGTTTTCGGTTTATTATTAAATCATATATCAGATTGGACTTCTTGAAGAAGGAAAAGACTACTCGATTTAAAGTCAAATATTTGCCAAGGTTATTAATTCACTTATCTTCATTTTGACTTTTCAAACATCATATCAGTTTCATCTCAATGAACCGTTCAGAAATATGGAGTATACATCTCTGCGATCCAGTTCGTAGTCAACTCGCTATATGATTTCAGATAATGAGACAGGTCTTGTTTTGCATGTTTCTTTAATTACTTCCTGTTCCAGCTTGTCAACCCAGTTTTTAACAATTACCTTCATACGTACATACTTTCGACTCAAAGAAACTAATTATTCATGGCAAGAAGCCATCTATTTTCATGAAATTCCTCGTTCAGCTCACAGTTATTACGTATATGAGTTTAAACTTTGTTACTCATCTCTAATTGGGCACACTTATTAACAGTACAGTGAAATCGGCTGTTTTGTTTCGAAAATTATTCAAATATTATGAAAACGATATTTTGAGATTTTTACATCTAGAAGACTTACGTATACAAACTACTGTAGGTATATCAGTTTGATTACGTTTCAACACATTACTTTCAACTATAAATATTCCTTTTCGGGTTTGACATTACTCTTTTTTTTAAAATTTCGTTAGGGCGAATGTTTTTGAGGGGATATTATCACCTATTATTATTATTGAATAAAAAATCAACCAAAAGCAATGCAGTCTTCGCTTAAACTTTTACAATAGTTTTATTTTCCCCCTTTGTTAACTTTTGAACGAATTGAAATTTTCCTTAGATTTTCCTTATGGTCAAATGGTACTTTATAAGCTCTTTGACAGCAATAAAATATGTCCATCTTTCAAAATGGTGTCGGATCATCATTTTGAAAGATATTTTGTGATACGTCATTCGAAGGACTTTCAATTCTCAAAACAAAAGCTTGATTTCAAACAAAAATCTTCATTCAAAACATAATGGCGGTACATAATGTTAGAATTCCTAACTTGAGGATCCTCTAGCTCTAGAAAAATTATGAAATATTTGTAGTTATTTACAACATATCTGTCCCTCTAAATGGCAGATGAGAGCCATTTTCGAAAGAAATCCAAATGACGGTAAAGGTAGAGTAAAGCCTCTTATCATTGAATGTTAGCAAAGTCTAGGAAATCATCTCGTATCTGCTATTCTGAGGAACAGAGAATTTTTACAAATCCCAAAATATGTTTAATCATTTCGCTAGAGCTCGTTAACCATTCTGTATTGAAATCTAAGGACGTTTTGAACAGGGCATCACTCGTCTCCCAATGCCATTAAAAAATAAATATTTTCTTCAAAGAAGAGTTTATAAACTAACATTTTACCAAAAAAACTCAAAGAAAAATTTCGATTTGTTCCAAAGTCAATAGGGGAGTGGGTTTTTTCGTGAGCAGATAGTATATTAATGCAACCGCACGTTAGATAAAGAACAAGAATGTCACTTTCCAACATGCGAATCCAAGCTTTCGAGTGCTGCACAACTTTACAATTGGCTACACCCTTCTGATGTCGCCTGATTAGTCTGAAACATTTGGAAATGAGTGTGTTTTCATCCGAGGTTTCTTTAACCGGTATTATTTATACTTATATAAACATAAAGCGTGAACTGAATTGAATAATTAATATAGTTTTCACCCAGAGCACCCACTAATTTATGTTTTTTATTTTTTTTCCATGACTAACATATTTGTTTTGTATTGAAATAAAGTTTTGATCTGATGAAAAACAAAGAAGAAGAAATGCAAACTCTTCGTTGCAGTTAGAGCTTTCCATATTCTATTTTCTCCTCATCAGAAGAACTGGTAGGTTTGAAGAATCAAAAAATCATACATAGTCAGTTTTATTATGTACAGAAGAAGTTATCAAGAAAAGTAAAGTTTGAAAAGAAGCTGAATACTTTTAGATTAATATACAGATTCATATTATTTGAAGAAAACACTGGAGAAATAGTTTTCAGGATGCACATTCAATTTTGATTCGGAAAAAAAATATACTGATGAGTTTAAAAACAGCGAAAACTGACACTCCGCCTATTCACTATGAAATTTTCTTAGGCTTACGCAATATGTAACTATTAATTTCTTGTATCTCATGGTGAATAAAGACGCATTATTATTATTATTTTAATAATAATTATTATTAAATAATGTCAGTTGTCAAATTTTTAATCCATATTACTATACCAATATGTTTGTTCTACAGTAACATCATACCTAATGGCCAGTAATTGATTATGAAAGTTCGAAAAATGTTGCAATTGTATTTAATGGCGTTAAAAATCTTAAATAAATGTATTATTCTTGTGGACATGTTTCGAGCGTCGATCGTTCTAATGGCTTGAATGCCAAAAAAAATGTATTTGTTTATTTTCTAACTTTACTTTTGGTAAGAACTTTCACAAAAAATCGTGTAATTATAACTTGACTGAATTTGAATTGTGACATTTTTTATACCAGTAAATCTGATGGATACAACAATGTGAAACACCTACATTCAGTGCTTGGTATCGCAATTGTGAGGGTGGATCTTTCTAAAAACAATAGAGTAGGTATAGTCACTTTCTATTCAACAGATTCAGAAAATCAGATATCGACTGGTCTTTGGATTGCTAATCCAAAAAAAACATCAACACGATACAAAACCATCATTATATCAGACCATCTCGAATTTTTGAAGATATTTTCGTGTAAGTGTCTGAATTGAAGAAAAAAGTGTTGAATTAGGTGTCGTAGATTGTACGAAATGTGAGAATATTCGTTATGATGGTCGAAAAGGACTCGAAACGTTTTCAAACCGGCATAAGTGGTATATATCATTGAATTCGTAAGGGTAAATACTTTAAAACATGTATTCTACGAAACACAGCCATTAAAAAATTCTGTTGATACTTGTTCGATCACGAAATATTGGGCAGTAAGACTGATCATCACAAGAAATCTTTTAAAACAATTTTGGAATTTGGATATATTTCTAGAAATTTCTTACTTCCATACTGACCATACGCAACGTTTTTTCCATCTGAACATTATCGTGTCAGGTATTCCTGTGGGGGGAATCTTCACCTTAAACTCACTGTATAATATTCTTATGTGATAAAGAGTAAACAGTGAAGAAAACTCTTCAAACTGCATCCAGGCACCATCATGAGTGTTTTTGTTACGTAATATTACGTAATATCTGGCATTGAAATCTCTCACTCGGAATCGAGGTTTTCCCTAAGTGTTCATGTGTTTTCTTGAATTATCATAATCATAATTATTATGATGTACTCAGTTCACCAATTGGGATAGATTCTATTATCAAGTCCTAATGCTTGATAAAATATGCTCTCGAAAAGTGTATCAAAATCTTGGAGAATTGCAATATATTCGAATTTAACCAGTTCCACAAACTGATTTGTTGTTGCTTTCAGCGAGCTTTATGATCAACAGGTATTCAACAATAAACATATTTTGCTTGCTACCTAGGTTATAAAACGCTAATCTGTTCGAGCTTTTGGCTGATGAATCTGTCATTAACAGTAGCAATTTCCATCCAGTTTTATATTTGTTGTTTCAATTTCCGCTCATCAAGTCGAACATAAATATGAGTTTCTTAATAATTCAAAGTCCAGTCCTAATTACTTACCGATAATTAATCGAAATTTTAGAATCTGTTGATGAAGAATCAGTGACCGAATTTAGGTCACATTCTACCTCTTTGTATATAATGTTTTATAGATCATTGCCGGGATTCTGAATATTCAATTTAATATTCAGAAAATTTACAATATGTGGATCATTTTTGGTGTGGAGAAATACTATTTTATTTTATTCTTTTCTTCAAACATATCGATGAAAATGAATGAGGATGAAGATATAATTCGAAATAAATGATATTTGCAACTCTTATAGAAACGACTGCATTTCACAATACGTTTTTGGAGGCACAAACTGATGACCTCATCTTATAGCTACTCACAAATTTCAAGGCATACTAAGAAAGAAGACAATTAATTTGTCAAACACATCAAGAATAATAACACTTTCTTACCCATCCACGAGATCTTTTAGGAAACTCATAATTAATTTTTATTGAAACTCTGCAGCACTCAACAATGACCTCAATTATTATAATTAGGTGCTTTCACGCAGTTTGATATGAAACGAGACATGAATTCTTGATGTATTCATGTGATTGCTCAAATTTGTCCTTTTTATCAACCAGAATATTTTTTCAACACTGCCATCATATAAATTTTCATAGGTTCGAATGTATTACTCTCTAGTGTTTCGCAGATGTTGGCCATCAGATATGTATATTTTCAAAAAAATAATAAAAATATCTTCTTACCCAGAATAGATCGTTAATTGTAAGTTGCGGCTTTGTTCGTTGGTGGAAAATATAAGGCTTTTGAATAATGTCGTTCACTCTACGAGGAGAAAAAAAAATTTCAACCTAATCATCAACAGTTTCAGAATTAGTATTTCCTTTACTCGCAGTGATCATTGACAATTTTACAATCATAGTATTTTGAGGAATGAATTTCTTTGGCCGAATCAAAAACACCATATTCTTGTTTGATATCAAGTTATCGTTTTCTTCTGCATAGAAACCTACTGATTGGATATCGGCAAAATGCCAGTTTATGTGTGAAGTACAAGTGTGCATTAGAGGAAAACATATTGGTGGTTCTGAAGGTTTTCTTTTATAAAGCTCTTCGATTCTGCTTAAATATTTCAATTCCACGATATTCACGAGAGTATATTTATAATTTCTTTTATCAAACATTTCACAATGGACTTGATGAATAATTCGATTCTAGTTTTCACTAGAACATACACGGAAGGTACAGAAGACATCATCCAATATTGGATTTTCAATAAAAGCAACATACGTCTCTTCTCTAAGACACGTATAAAATGCACTTACACATTGAAAACCGCAAATTTCAGCCTTCATATTGAGAATCAATATTTCTATTAAGCTAATATATCAACTGAAAATTCAATAAGTGGATCAATTTTCTGATCCACCAACAATTGCACGTGAGAAAAAGATAATTTTGGATTTAACCACAATATTTAGGATAAACTTAAATATGGAACTTTGATACATTCTGTATGTAACACAAAACATAATGATGTCGATGGTCAATCAGGCATTTCAGAACATCTGAATCTATAGCATGTTGATCCTAAAGCTGATTGAAAACAGAAAAAAATGTGCTGGATGTATCAGATTGTCCAAAAAATTTTTGTGGGAATATCATTGGAATATCCAGTAACTGTTATCAAAATGATTAATTTGATTTCTCTCACATGAAATAAATTAATTTAATTCATTGATAGCCATAAACTCTCCCTGTAACTTTCTTATTGAAGAAAGAACCATATATCTCGTACAATTTTTGAATGGTTGCTTTATTTTTTTTTCAATTGTAAATAAATTACTATATTATTCACGTTATTCGACACGAAGCATTATGGCTAAAATATTTAATTAAAAAAATCCCTTACGATAGATAGAGACCTATTAGCGCTATATTCGAAAATATTTTCATGTTGTACAGGTTGTGCCAAAAACACGAAACGTATCAGAGTTGATATTCCTTAAATGTAATACCCTGTATATTAATTGATTATCGAATTACACGATCAAAATAAAAGCAAATTTCATAATGGCTTAATTTACTTAAACCTTATGGTTTTTGAAATATCTCTCATTTTGTGAAAATGTATTTTCAGTACTACCTTAATTCTCAACTGGTGTTTTCTAATTTTAAACCAAATTAATGCACCACGCTACTAACTGAATAACTTATATCGCATTTGTGAAGAATTCACTAACTTATACAAGATGTGTAAATATAAAGGTAACAACAACTTGTTTAATTTAAATAGAATGCCCTGTATTCACTGTCAACAGCAGATGTCAAATTTAATTATTGTATAACTCTTCGCGTATACGAATAAAATGCACATTGTCATTCTGCAAACTGATTTTAAGAAATTTGTCATTTATCAAGTCACCTATAGTGTTTTGAAAAGTTGTATTATTATATACTCATCGTTGTCAGTTCTCTATGAGTTTAAATCCAAATCTTATTTGTGGAAGCGGTAGTTTTTGATCTTGGTTTATTTTTAATTTTTTCTAGGTGTTCATAGTGGCATCGATTGCTAAAATCATCAGCCATTTTGTATTCTGGGTAGGCTGTGTTAATAACTCCATACGCCCCCTTAGGATCAGCATTGTTAATTGAACGCAACAATGAATCGTGCAGGACTCACTTCAGTCAAACCAAGATATTTCAACAATCAAATTGGTGAAAATAAACTGATAAAATCCCAGCTCCGACTACGGCTCGAGCCCGAGACCATCTCCGAAGCCGGACGCCCTACCACTGCGTCATGTCCCGACGTTCATAATTTTGTTATCAAAAATACTAACTTATCCGAAAGAAGAAAGAAACGACATAATTTTTATACTCTGAAAATATCTTCAAAACTATTTCCTGGCATCACGAATTTTCGCTTAGTTATTTCCCGACAGAAATCATCCAAATAAAGCAGCAGTCGGGAGATTGTTGGCACTATTTAGACGAACTGAAACTATTCAGTATTAAAAACCCATCAAAAATGAAATGAAATGACAGAAAACCTAGGAATTGAGTGTATGGTGATTGCCTCTTTATTCGAACATCCCCACATACAAGTGAAAACCAAATTAGAGGAAAATATCGGCATTGGTGAAGCAAGCGTTTGAAGAACTCTCAAAAAACCTAGTTACCATCCTTATAAAATCCAACTTCACCAAGAACTTTACGAAATCGAGATAGAGTTGCAGATGATGAAAACTTTTTCAATTCACTTTTGTTTAGTGATTGGTGCACCTTTCATAGCAATGGGACTCTTAATAGACATAACTTCCACTAATTATTCTGATTCCAATCCACATCAATTTTGAATTATCCATAATCAACACAGATGGTCAGTGATTGTATGGGGCGGAATAACGGGTCAATATATAATTGGTCCTTATATTTTCGACGAACATTTAAATGGAATGTTGTTTCTAGATGTTTGACAAATCATTTTTCAGTCCTATTACAAGACATTCCCTCAGACATAAGAAGAACGATGTGAATTCAAATGGACGGAGCTCCCGCTCATTAAATAATTAAATGTTCATATCCGAAATTGAATTGGCCTCTAATGTCACCAGACTTGACGGTACCTATTTTCTTCTAAAGGGGATCTAACAAAGGAATAATTCATAATACACCCCCAACAGTACCAGAAAATTCGAAACAATGAGTAGAGAAGCTTTTTTAAGTGTAAGCCCACGTATATTGGCAAAGGTTGCTGAAGGTTTTAGAAAAAAGATACGTTTGTGTTTAGAGTTTGATGGTCGCCATTTTGAATGCTTGATATAAAACATTGCTTGTTTTATATCCACCATTTTTTTTCATAATCCAAATAATACTTACATAACATTTAAAATGTTGAAAAATTAACGCATTCATTAATAGATCTTGGTGTTCATTTCAATCAATTCTGATTCGTCAGAACGCCATAAGCGACTTGATGAATAACAAATTTCTTAAGATCATTATGCAAAATGAAAATGTGCTCTCTTCTCGGAAATGTGAATAGTTTAGCAATAGGAATGTGTACTGATATTTGATAGACAATTAAATTCACACAAAATACAGAGCGTTACATTCAAATTAAACAAGTTATTGCCGTTTAAAGATTGTAAGTATGTTACCCTAATTTTTACACAACTTTTATGAGTTAGTGAATTAGCGATATGAAAGTTACTCAGTTAGCATACAGCATTAATTTGTTTTGAGATAAAAACACACCAAGTTGAGAATTAAG
This sequence comes from Chrysolina americana, assembly GCA_958502065.1. Lineage (NCBI taxonomy): Eukaryota > Metazoa > Arthropoda > Insecta > Coleoptera > Chrysomelidae > Chrysolina > Chrysolina americana. The sequence goes on from OY293411.1 coordinate 73,935,606, forward strand.
GCATTAAAACTGATACATTTTCTTTTTGTGAGTGATATGATAGGCTAATACTAGTTGTTCATTACTATTTCGAATCAATTGCCGATTTCTTCCTGAGGTTTCACATATGTAGGGAAAATGTATTGAAAATGTCTTGTTACGAAGGTGAACACCCGGCGTGTACAAACAGTAGACTTGTAGACTTGTTGAAGGTATAATATGTATACACAATACTCAGTCTCAGTTCAATTTCAAGATAATTTGTTCTTCCCGACGTAATTATCATGAAAATGATTCAGCAATATAAAATTAAAACACTGTCCATCTAACATTTTGGTGCAATCGGATATTTGCATAACACAATTCAAAGAATAATAATGAATTCAGTGATATGGTTTTAATACCAATAATTTCTTCGGGCCCGAGAGTGAAAGGTATTTAACGAATCGCCTGGAGTGTTCGGCACGTGAATCGGCCTTTGAAATGTCATTATTACGGAGATCTCGGTTTATCAAGTGATTATTAGACTGGTAGGACTTTCTTTGCCGCCGGCCCTGCGAATACCTCAACACCGATAGGTAAATGAATCAGAGCAAATAAAATCACTTTGTCGCAAGAACGAGCCTTTTTTGTTTCGGTTTGATTTATCTTTTTGCAATCAGCTGTATAGCCGGAGAAATTCCTTGGGTAATTACAATTATTATTTGCCGGAATACGAAGAAGTTGAAATGACTATTGCCGTACATGGTGATTCACAAACTACAAATATGCAACTGAACATCAAGAGGTTGAGCAGGATCAACAAAGTTGAATTACTTGCTGGTTAGGACTTGATTCATTTTCAGGTTACACGCGGGAAGAAATAAAATGGTTTTGCTTCCGTGATATATCAGTAGCTATTATATATTATAATATCAATCTAGTGACCATGTCAATTAATGAAAAACCTCAGTAAATGAAGAAGTAGTGAAAAGTTACCAAAGGTCTGATTTACCAGAGCAATGTTTTTTTCAGAACGAGCAGTGAGAACCTTACGGCTTGATAACTTAACAAGGAAAGTACATTTTTCATTCAAGTGAACATGAAGAAGTGAACCGGCGACAATTTGCAAAGTTTCTGATAAAAGGGAATTATCGGCAGATGTGAAGAGAAGGTTAGTGGTTTGCATATAACTATACCATTGGATGAATTACGGAATCAATTGAACTTTTTCAGGATCACCAGAAAAATATGTGGTGGACCAAAAAATTGACCTTGTTCCAGCTGGAAGAAGATAAATATACTATGTACCATCCAAGTGTGGAGACGAAAAATGTTTTGCAAATAAATTACATAACTATTAAATATAATATTATATTTTTTTGGAAAATGTACCTGTTATTAATTTCTAGACTTAAAAGATGATATTTAAAACAGCATGGGCCGCGGTGGTGTACGGGTTGAGTCCTCGCCTCATAAGCCAGAGAGCGTGAGTTCAAATCTCAGCATTGCCACCGGTCTCGTGCATGGCATCACACGTATTAAAAGGTAAGGGCTACGTCTTCCCCTAGCTCGAACAAATCTCTGACTTTTGAGGGTTGCACGTAGGGGTGCAACCGGTTGACGGATATAACAATTTAACAATTGTTGTTTTTATCTCATTTTCCTCAACTATTTCAGGAATCGATGTACGAGTACTATAACAACCAAAAAATAAAAATTATTGCAGTTCTAAATACTAAGTTAAAAACTAACACACCTACTCATTAAAAAAAAGACTAATGTTGAAAAGTACTACAATTTTCGACTGATTCAAAAATATGAAATTAAACTAAAGTAAACAGTTTATACGAACATTGGCTGAGCAAAAATTATCATTGGAGGCTATTTAATGGCACTATTGGCGATATCAAAGAATGCTTCGAGTATCGTGGTAAAACTGGTTGAGATAAAGTTTACCTTCTGAGAATATTAGATATTGACACTATAGAACAATTATGCCAGTGCCGTGAATCGTGGTGAATTTCACCATTAACAAATGTCTGGCGCTATAATATACGCACCATTCTGTGTGGTTGATTTCATCACGATTCAAGTAAAAACTACCGTATTTTTCTCTGCGTGCTGGTTTCCACGAAAAGGAAAGTCCTGTAATTTTCAAAGAACGTTGTAAGTGCAGAGAAAAAGTAGATTAGAATTTGTGTTCTTCTTGAATTTTTGTGTGCGATATGCTGTAGGGATCATCTGCCAAAACAGTGAGTTCCAAAGCTATGCCGTTTTCTTTTATTAAATTAGCTCTGCACACATTCGATAATGGTAAAGATCTTCACTTGGGTAAAGTACTTAAATGTTCTTTTTTCATGAGCTGTCCGGTGCGGTTGTACCCTGAAAATAATTTTCAGTTCTCACTGAATACTTTTATGAAGAATCCTTTTGTCAAAATGAAGACGTTAAACCATCCCAGGTTATGAATGAGATTGAATAAAGACAGGATCGTGTATTCCTTGAAATTACCAAGCGATTGATGAATGACGCCATCATGTTGAATAGGATTGAACACGTCTAAATCAGCTTTGAACAGTTTCTGAACTGGACTCAGTCAGGTGTGATCAAGTGGTCTGATGACATCACACTTCATCAAAACTGGAATACTGAAGTTCACAAAGTGTCTGACTTCGCCCTTGACTTCCAAACTGTAAAAAATCGTGCGTGCGTAGGAAATACACGTGGAGATGAAGCAGCCAGTTTGCATTTTTGAATTTGAATAAGAAGTCAGAATATTTCACAAAAGTATTGAGGTTTCAATAACGAAAATATGTAATTGCAAATTGGACTTCAAAAAAGCCACATGTGAATAATACTGTGAATTTATGAGACTTCCAATTATTCAGTTTTAGAAACTACGATAGAGAAAGATATGTAATACATAATAGAAATGGCATTATTCCACTATTCAATTAATATAAACACGAATAAATCTGACAAAAAATAAACAATGAATTAATGTTAATCTGAAAACCAAAAACGATTTCCTGAAACAAACTTGAAGTGCGTATGAAAAAAACGAATTGGCTATAAGTATGATGTAAGAACAACATTCGAAACAACTAACACAGTGAGATCAATATTTACGCACACAAAACCGAAGAACACCGAAGAAACTTCAAAAAATTGTGTTCACAACATACCTTGTTCGTGCGGTGGAAGTTATATTGGTGACCAATGATTAGGCGCCAGGAAGAATATAAAAATTATATTAAAAATCGAAAAATAACAGGTTCAGAAATATCCGAACATATTTTCACATCTGATGGTGATCAAATGATGAAATGGAATGATTCAACAATCTTGATGAGAGAACCAAACCAGGAAAGGAGACTATTCAAAGAAACTTCCTGCATTCTTTTATCAGAAAACTGCTCTTCAACCAACTCAGTAGGAATGGACCGAATGTGGTAATCTCTTCTCAGAAAAGAATTAAGAAATAATAGAATGATGACTGATTGATACTAGACACCCTATGTATCAAGATAGCAAATGTCATCGTGATTAAAGTATTGGCAGATTTCTTTTGACTTTGTCTAAAACATCAAATTTTCTCCAACCACAGATAAAAAATTGAGTTCAGCGAGTTTTGATAACGAAAACAGATATAGCCTCCGAAACGTTAACAAGTTTTCAAAAAGATAAGTATTATTAGTTGTAGAAAATGGGGTATTGGTTTAGTAATCCTATTGATGAAGTTAACTTGGTCAACGAAATGCGCATCTAGGAATTAAATTACTAGTGTGGTGAAGGGGAAACCTTCTTTTGTTCTCATATTATTAGCTAATTATAATTTCTTTCAGGTAGGCAAATTCAGGATACCTACGATGCGTTACTGACAAAAGTAAATAATTTTTCCCAAGACAGCAGTCTTCCAACGCAGTAACTTATGGGGGCAAATTGATTCACTGCCCTTCTACACATTTACAGAATACTGTGATTCAACAATTTTCATTTCCAGACTGTGGAAGGTTAAAATTCCCAAAAAGTTATGTCAAGAAACGAATATCTTCCAAAAAAACAATTTTTCAATCAATACTCAAAAGTTTTTACTTTTTTCCCTTAAAAATGTTAATTATATAATATTACGAGAAAACGATTTTTCTCACAAGAGTTGAAAAATGTCCAACGTACAGCCTTCCCTTAATACTAATGTAAAAATCAATTGATGAATTGAATGAAGAAAGTAACAACGCAGATGTTAATGGAAAGAGTTTGGATTGGTTCCAAAGGTTCAGCAAAATTTGAAAAAGTAAATTGCTGCTATGCTGGTCTAGCGCCTGGGTTCTGTATAACAATAGTTTTTCTCCTGTAAAATTTTTTTTCGATGGATGGATTTTCCGAATATTACTTTCCTCCACTTGATGTTCTCTGCACAAACAGTTCTTTCATGTGAATGCATAGAAGAAAAACGGTTCTTCTTTGCCAGTCACGTGTATAATGGGTAAAATGATGAATTTTTTTCCCAAATAATTTTTTCTTTCATTCCCTGTGGTTGGGAAGAAGCAATCCCCCGCACCCTTAAAGCCCACACCCGACTACTAGGAATTTCTTGTGTATTTCAAGAAAATTACACATCACGGAATCTCGCTCTCAAATCGCAACCGCACCAATAATTAAACGATAATTTTGTAACACACTCTAGTCCGGGTGATTATAATCTATAATTTGTTTTCCATTGCATGATATTGCTGGATACGTTTTTACTCAAACCGATGCCATTGCGAGGAGCACGTACACCAATTGACGACGGCAAAGAATATAATTTCGCTTAATTCCCCGACGTTTAAGATACGCAAAATTCTTGAGGCTATCACGTTTTCAGTAATAATTAATGGACGACAGGCTTCGATAGGAGCGCCACATCTATCAAGTTAGCGGTGCTACCTCAGCCCACTAGACTTGCTTTATATACTAGGAAATTTGATCGTGGAACTTGCTCGCATTCATTTGTTTTTGTTTACTCGTTTGTGATTATCTTGTTAGAATAGGTAATGCGGATAGAAAGCGGAACATGTTTGACGAAAAAAAAAGTTCAATAAATTAGTTTGCGCCTTGGTGGAAAATTGATTAATTTTCGATTGGTTGTTTGAGCTTCTAATCAAACGGTACGCATTACATAATTGGAAAAGGGCGTCGACGATTACTGTAAGTAATAATCGATAGAACGAGAAGCCGACAAGAGTGTTTGAATTTACCGTATTCCACAGTAGTGATGTGAATAATTCGTTAAGATGAACATCTTGTTTGACTTTCTTCTGTGGAAAGTCTTTATATATACAGATCTGGCAAAATAATATTGGCATAGCGTTCACAATACCTTCAATTGATAGTTCCTGTAGCCAGTCGACCAGTACAAAATGAAACATTATTACAGGATGGAAATTCAAATATTAAACTGGACTACTGTTACTCTTCCTGCGAACTGTTTGCCTCGAGCACAATTTTAAATATTTTATACATTCTTCCTTTGTAAATGCGAGCATTTTAGAATTCGGAAGAACACCTTTTATTTTCAATCGTTATGGGCTTTCTAATGGCACTGGCGCAACTGAAATTGATATACTGACAGTTTGCAGGAAGGTGGCAGTGGTACAGTTGAATACTTGAATCTTCATCGCGTATATTTGTTATATTTTGTACCGATCGATTGGCTACAATCTATTATCTGCATTAGAAGGTATTCATCAACAGTATACACAACTGTAACTCATTCGAAGATGGGCAGACATTCGAGTCTCAACAAAAAACATAAATCCGCAAACTTTCAACCGACTTCGCTCCATAAGCATTCTCTGTGGAATTAGAAAATTCTTCAAAATATTATAAACTCACAGATGCGAGTCCATATTGATAACTTCGAAATATTATCTGTTTGTCAATCATGCTTCGGGTCGTAATATAGCTGCACAACAGAACTGCTTTATTAAAAGTCCTCGATGACAGTAACAAATTATGTTATGAACAAGGCTGAATCAACTTATTTTAAAACTCTCACTGGTGTACCAAAGTGCTCTATTATTGGTCCCCTGTTGTTTGTGATTTACATTTCTCAGTTTCCGAATTGCCTCAAATTCACAAACATGACACCCAAATCTACCAGCAATTCGACTATGGCTTGCCAACAAGTCAATGAAGACCTTGCATCTCTGAGTGATTTATCAATTAAATACTGTCTTTTTATCAACCCTACTAAATGACATGTTATCCTTTTTGGTATAATAGCAACAAGAAAACGATGCCTAGGTAATATACATATTAGTATAGACTACTTGCAATTGTCCTTGAGAAGTCACACAAAAAATCTTGGACTCATATTAGACTCGTCTCTCAGATTTTCATTTCATGCTTTGCTTATTCTCGAACGTGGATATACAAACCTCAAATTGATCTATTGTACTGAAAAGATACTAAATTTCAAAATAAAACTAGTTTTATGCGAAACTCTCTGCTTTCTCAAGCCAATTTTGCTTATGGTCCTTGTCTACAACAAGCTGATAAACGCAGACTGCAAAAGTCTTATAAAATTCATGTCTTAGATTCATTAGTAGTACAAGAAGACGTGATCATGTATCACAACATTTGAATACTTTGGGATGGTTGAACAAGGAGTCGCGGCGCATTCTACATGCGTCTGTATTATTTCACAAAATAATAACACAAAACAGATAATTTCATCTTTATACTTAATAAGATTAAATTCCGTACCGATATATTATATAATATGAACTTGAGATTTAGAAATATGCTTAGGCTTTGAAAGTTGAAATGAAATACTTTTCTACTCGAATTGTTGTTATTGAATTTCGTTGTTATTTTAGTATTAAAGTTGTGTCTTGTGAATATATTTGAAATTGATTCATTATTGTGTACTCATAATGCATATATTTATGCGTGCACACTTTATCTGGTTGGTTGGAAAAGCAAGGTCTGACTGTAAGACTGGAGACATGGTCTGAAATTGAAATCTGCCATATGACAGGGTTTTAACATTGTTTGTTATTTCACCTGTGAATAAAATCTATTACTTATTATTATAATTATTATTAGGTACAACTTGAAACAAATATTGATTGTTTGTTACGCGAGTGTCATCAACGAATGTCCTATTACTCTTACCTCCATCCTCGTATTACAGGTCATACGTTTAAATATATTTTTTTACTCACACAAGTGATTCAGCAGCATACGGATCGAGGTAAAAATCAATTAGGTAATCAAATACTTCGTGAAATAGATTCGTGAAAAGCTGAAATTTTGGGTGTAGTTTACCAATGCCCTCTGTATTACCTAGTTGTGTCCAAGACAATTCGTTCCTAATTATAGAGGGTTGTTCAGAATTTGTAATCTAATAATAGATAGACACAAATATTGTGGGAAGTAATTTTTTTAAAAGAACACTCTGTATATCATGGAATATCCTGAAAAAAAAATTAAACTTCCTTTCTTATGAGGTTTCAAATGATTCATATGTCTGAATACTCAGTTTTCCGAATTGAAAGCAAGTTTCTATAAAAATCGAATTATCTTTCTATATTTTCTATCAAGCAGCAATACAAAATTTGCATATTTTTATCAATGATTCACTAATTTGGCAATTACCTAGTGCATCAAAAATAAAACGTTCATTAACGGAAATTTTATTTGAAAGGAATCAAAATAATTACTATTCATGTGAAGTTTTCATGATATTATATATTCTTTCTATTCAATATGATCAAATTATAGCAAGAGCATGTAGTGGGTTTATTGAAATGTAATTCGATTAACACTCAATAAAGGAGAAAAAATGTGTTCGATTACAAGATAATTTCATCAGTTATGAGTCAACTGAATGCGAAACTAAATTTAATAAAATATTGAAAACCAATTTTCATTACGTAAACTGACAAATAACAATACGGTCAAACAGCAATTGAGAATATTTCTATAAAATAATACTATTCTATTCTATAATTACAAAATGTTCCAATTCCAATTATTTCAAGATCCTAGTACTTGAAAGCACCTCGATGCAATTGGTGAAGGTTGTGTTTACTGGATACCGTTGTTATGTTAACTTCTTTCCTCAAATGATCCCACCAGTGAAAATCAAATGCCCTGACGTCGAATGATATCGAAGGCCAATTCTACAGTCCTATAAATGTCTAAACCAGCGATTTTCGAACATTTGGGACGAATCTATTATTATTTCCACAGTAATGACATATCCTATGACATTTTAAAGCTATACTCAAATCAAAACTATTATTATTTTCAATAAAAACTTGCTCTCATATCGGAAATCCAAGTATTTTGATACAGGATCTGATACATCCTTCGAAAGAAACTTCAATTGTCAGGATATACGATAAAATTTACAGTGTTTCATTTTAAAAAAAAAAACAAACTTCCTTTGTATATATCGATAAAGTCACTTTTGGACGAATTTCCACTTAGTTTTGTCAACTGGCCCTACTTCAATTCCAGTACCCACTAAAAAAGTGAGCATCAGAGCCATCTATAGGAACCAAAAAAAGTATTCCAACTGGTACACAGACTTCGTTTGAAGCTAAAGAAACATCATTTCATCAAGAAAATATTCGTCATATAGGTACACACAATTCCACATGAAAAATATTTTCCATGATACTAAACCAAGTGGAAATCGTTTGCATGTCGTGTTCGGGTCTGCACTGATGATCGGGTGAACCGTGAAACTATAGTATGTAGATAGACACCTGTTTTTTATTATCATTTGGTAGTTGTCACAGGAAGTAATGCAAACTATATTCTTGTAAAAAAACTTGGACTATGAGGCTGTTGAATTATTTTCTCTTCAACATTTACTTTTATGTATGAAAGTCTATAATTTTTAATCAATTTTCATTTTGTGAGTTCGTTACCTTTCGTCAAGTACACACAATTCCACATGAAAAATATTAGAATATTTTTCATGATGACTCTTTGAAGATATAATAGTGGATTGAGTAAAACATTACAACTTGTCACTTGGGTGCAATTGTTGGGCTGATGGCCTCATTTTCACATAAAACTCACTCATTTGATGATTATGTGTGAAAAATCGAAAAACTAAGCAAACTGAAATTTAAAAAAATATATATATTTTTTAAATTATTTACCATGGTTGTATGAAACGATTCCAACATACTTTAATCTCCGACTAATGTTTTCTGCTGCACTATGTATAACATGTGCGTCAGTTTGTCGACAGAGTCGTTTTCGGATTTCCTCAAAAGTCTATTAGTATGTTAATCCAGTTCAACTAGAATTTCAAAGCTGTTCCGTCGAATAAGTCGAGTGTGAAGAAACAATAAAATGCTATCTGCACTGTTTGTTCCCATACTTTTCCGTTATTATCGCAGATTTAACAGTCCACAATAAAATAAACCGTCTTGTCGCAAACATATCTTTCGGACGTGACAGAAAAGACATAATGTGCGAGATAACAACACTACAGTGTCTCAGAAACACCGGGTTTACATGTCTTCACAACCATATGTACTCGACATCATTCTATTACTCCACAAAAATTAGACATAAAGCAAAATCATTGATAATGCTATCATGTGGTGAAGTTTTCTTTGATATAAAAGTAGAAGTGGTGGTGGAAAGAAGGATATTATTATTTGTATGGCATGCCGGAGCGATTTAGATGTTTGTTTTACATTTGCTTTATCAGCCACAGAACACACTTGAAAATCTATATTATCATCTACATAGTCGACTATATCAAGCATATGCTCTCACTATAGGATTGGCCAACGAGCAGCAAGAACTTCAATCGTCCTTACTTCCGCATAGACCATCGCATGGACCATTCAGAACAGTGGTGGGGCAGGTATGACAAATTTGAAAAATAGGAGGGTGAACTCAACTGTCTACGGGCATATATGTTAAAATTATTGTTACTTGAAAATACGTACAATTATAGTAAGTTCATAATTAATGTTACCTGACTAACCCAACCCAGACAGAGTAATCATCCTAAATTGTATTAATTTTCCAAATCAAACACATGCGAATCCCCGATACGTTCCCGATACGTTTATAAGGCTGATTTGAATCCTAGTATTCGAGCATGTGCCTACTTCCCGAATCGATGCCTGATGATATGTCTGAAAAGGATAAACACAGGTTTTATAGCTGTTGAGTGGAGGAAAGTTATTTTAATATTTTGTGTCCCTTGTGATACTTTTGGGTTTACCAAGTTGATGTTCAATTATCTACTTCGCTGTGTTTTACAATTCCATTGCATAATAGTTTTAACTAAAATGTTTCTATATACACTTTTTCTCCAAATAAAATTTTCTGAATTTGTTCTTCAGTCTCCTATATTCTTTTCCTCTTCATACCTAAAAAAGTACTATAAAACTGTATTTCCAGTCAATTGTTCTCTAACAATGCCCTTAATATCTTCCCAGTTCTGCAAAATTCTGATTTTATTACCCAAAATGGTCATGTATACTTCTGTATGTATTTTCCTCATATCCCCATGGAATTTGACAGTTTTCTTCATTATCACTGTCATTCCATACTACCTTGTTTCAGTTCTAGCCTTCCTTATTTTCTGCAATAACACACCTCTTTCCTTTCCTTGTTGTAATTTTAATTTTTGTCGTGAATATTTTATAATCAATCCTATTTTATTTTCTTCACCTTCTTCATTTGGTACTTGCTTTTCTTTCATTTCATATTGGGCTTTTGTCATAGTCTCATATATATTTTCATTTAAATTTGTTACCGTGCTGTACCATTTCCCTTCCGAACTTACATTCTCTCTGAAGTGTCGATTACCTTTGTTTGAAAATTTTCCTCCATATTCTTTTCAAGCATACTCTAATTTTTTCATTACCTACATTTAATTTTCCTCATCTGTTTCAAGCCTTTTCAATTATATTCTAACGTCTGTTTTTGTATTATCCATTTTCTGATTTATATGCTCCTTTATCATTCTTCGTTTTGCCCTCAACATTTTTTTCAACGCGCTTAACCGTATCGTTCATTTAATTTTCTTTAACCTTGATTATTTTGTATTCTATTTTCTTCATCAATCTTTTCTTATATGTTGTTATTTTATCTTCTATATCTTCTCATATCTTCTTTGCCATTTCAGTTTGTCTTGATCTTTCAAATTCTTCTGTTCCATTTCTTCTTGTTTCCGTTGTTTTTTTCCATATTTTCTAATTTTTGCATTAGTGTAAATGAAATATTCATTTGACTACCTTTATGACTTCCAGTTTGTACGTTATGTTCTCCACTACTTGTTTCGGGCTCGAAACAAGTAGTAGAGACCACAACGTACAAACTGGAAGTCATAAAGGTAGTCAAATGGTTTTCCATCTCATTTTCGAGATGTTCTGTATCGAATATTGTTGTCTTTCCGCTTGTTAGATCCAGACGGATTGTCAATATTTATGAATCACAAAACATAGAATCTTTCTATGTTTCAAATCCTAATGTGCAACCCCGGAACTAGCGCGTGAAAAATATGACGAAATTTTTCAACTCAACGTTTTCTTGAATTTGAAAAATTTCCTCAGTGACACTACGAAACCAGTACGTAGATTTTCTTTCTTTTCTTTTCTTTTCTTAAGGATACAAATTTTCGTTTTTGGGATATATTTCATTAATCCAATTATTTCGGAGGCTCTCAATTCCTGGGGCCCCTGGGGCTCACACTCAATTTTCCTGATTTTAGGAATAAATTTGGAATTAGAAACAAACGTTAATATTGGTCCTTCTTTTTCAATAAAATTTCCTAATAATCTAACAGGAAGAATCTGTCGGTTTCGTCCATTTTTAGTAAACTACTTGCTATTTGTGTCAATTCACATTTGCTGTCACGTTTTAGTAAAAATCCAATTGCTTTCTATCCTACTTGATTCATTACCATCATTTTGCATTTCAAATTTGATTCTTGAATCAAAGTTGATTTACTTTCGCTCCTACGCCATGCTTATTCTACTGAAGCGAAGTAGTAATTTTTGTTTTAAAGTCCAGTCTGGCATTTTTTTATTGTAATTGTGACAATAAGCAAACACATTTCTCTCAATTGTTGTTTTTAAATTTTTTTTTTTCGTTAACCAGCTGTCATCCCCCTACGAACGACAGCCCTTAGAAGTCGAAACTTGTGCGAGCTAAGGATTAACGAGGTCTTACCTTTTACCGTACGATTCCTAGCACGAGACCAGTGACCCTGCAGGGAATCGAACCCACGTCCCTCTGATTGGTAGACTAGCGCTCTACCATCATGACTACTGAGGGAGCTTAATCGCACTACTAAACCGCTATTTTTAAATACCTCGATACGTATTTCACTGATAGTTTCATTAGTTTATTTCACTTATGGTGATTGAAACAAGTATCAAGGTATTTTAAAATAGCGTTTTGGCATTGTGATAAAACTCCAATATAGGAGTGGAATATAATTAACAAATTTTATTCTTCGTCCAAGAGGTGGTGTTGGAATAAAACCCCACTAAATGTATTGCTACCCCTAATGTGCCAAACAGTACTGTGCAAATATATTTCCATTTCATGGAGCAGTTGAACTCTGCATTTGTCATCTTAGAAACTTTCGAATTCGCACGCATGAAAAAGCTCTATTTTTGTTTTATTCTTCTGGAAATACAATGTAGACATTTTCCCAAAATTTCACAGATTTCAAATAATATAGAAATACAGAAATATGAAAATAAACCTGATATATTTTTTGCAAAGAAAATAGGTGGTTTTTATATTTAGATTCAATTAAAGGATAATTGTGTATTAATGAGGGAACAACGGAAGATCTATGGAAAGAAAATGAAAAATAGATCTGCAAATTTGAGAATGTTTGAATTTGTAGCATTTAGGTCATAAGTGTCAATCAAGGCTCTAGTTCGTTCAAGAAACGAGTAATGAATCCTAATACCAAAATATTCAGTCTTCAAGATTCCAAAAGAGTAGGAAAACAATGCTCATAATGACAAACCTAATGTAACTGCTGAGAATGGAATAAAAATAGTTATTCTTAATTCGGTTAATAAATAGCCTATTTTCTCCCATCCAATATAATGTTCGTCAGATCATATTTGGTGGCCATTTCCACGTGAATTGTAACGATCAAAAAAGTTGCATAAACAAAGTTAAATTGGTGGTGAAAAAATGATTAGGCTCCTAGGAGTCATTCTGCCTCTTGCCGAGTATGAATATATCTTTCATTTTCAGACTGTGGATTGTGAAGATCCCAAACATAGCATTTCAAGAATTTAATAATCATTATCTCTTTTCTTATGGTTATGCACACATATTTAAAAACGGTGGAGTTTATTACGTTATTGTGCCTTATGACATGGGATTTTTTGCGAATTATGCCACGATTATTCTTTAATATCAATTTTGATGATAATAGTAAACAATACTATTCACAAACTATGAAACGACGATGCGTCACTTTACAGCGTCTTTCAGCTCAACCTACTACAAAAAAAGATGTGAGGTGAAGAGGAATATGGAACTTATGAAGAACCAATTGCTATATGATGGTATTTATGTAATTTCCAAGTGCAATAATTGAAAAAAAAACTTTCAATACGTTACAAAGAAGAAAATTTACTCTGAAGTGAATCAATCAAATCATTTCGTTACATCTAGCCTTCAATAGGAAATGGTGGCAAAATGGTTTGAAATAGAAATATTCGATGGTGATCTGCATAGTTTTCGCGAATATTTTCGATTTATTTTATTGAGTTTTCGTAACTTCTTCCGATGATAGGAGGCCTCCGGCCAAGATTTATTTTTTTCCTTACCATGGAAAGTAAACTGTTTTTTCAGAATTCTTATTTTTCAAACTGAATTATTCGATGGTCAGTAATTCTTCACAATTTTAACAGATGTTTCCTAATTTGATTTCGTGAGATTTCGCAATTTTTTTCCGTGCCCCCCAACCACAATATGTTGGCGTAATTTTTAACGATCGAAACTGTCGGAAATATTTTCAAATTCTTATGCGTTCTCTATCTTGCCTTCAGGGAGGTTGAGGGAAAAACAACTGCTTGGGATGAGAGGAGAAGTGGTTCTTATTCAGCTTGCAAGATTTGGTCAAACTACCTCAGTGGAGACGGATTTATGAACACCGGCTCATTTAATTTGTAACTATCTCCTCTTTCATTGGCCACTTTCAATAAGATGTTGAACCATTTATGCAAACAAAACAACCTTTATATTTCTCTACCTATTCCTTAAAAGAAAACCAACTTTTATCTCTTAAGGAAAAACAAAATACAATTATGACTTGCGCAGGCGCAAATCTGTGCTGTCGACAAATTGTTTGAAAAAATAGTTTTTTCCAATAACCAGCTGTCGTCTGCCTGGCCTGATGAAAGACAATATGATGAAAGTCACAAATAAATGAAAATACGATGTGCCTAAATCCGTCTCGATATAGCAAGTCGAATAAAAGCTTTTAAATAGTAGAGCGGAGCTTCAGAAAAATGCAATAAACCATAATTTTCAGTTTAATTTCATTGGAATAAAATAATTTCATCTAGCATAATAAAGCTATTGTTGTGAGCTAGTTACTGTAGAAATAACTACAATAATGTCAATTCGAAGATTCTCACGGACGAAACATGGTGATCTGTTTTCTCGGGTTTCTCTGCGTGTTATGTGTTCTTGTTCCTTAGGAGTGCCATTTTCACGAAGTTTCGGCAAATTCTTATTTGCCATCTTCAGGTGATATTCACTGTTTGGAATTTCGAACCATACTAATATGTATATGTTTGCGAAATACAGGAAAAGAGTTGTACTTTGTCTCAGTTAAAACCCCTTTGCTTACTTTCTATACTATTATTTCAATAAACTATTTTTTATTATTACTGAAGAGCTTTAATAAAATAATTCATTTCTCCAAGTGACCAACCCAACTTTCACGTGTGGTAGTATTGAAGTTATTCTAAATATCTTCAAATTATTCCAGCAGAGTTCTGAAAAAAACTACAGTAATAATTCGATTCTAAGAAGTTTAAGCAGCAAATTTATAATATAGGATACCTGATATTCACCTGCAGATCCACCTGAGTGTCTAATTTTCCTGGAATAATAATTATGTGTAGCAGAATAGAGCCATTGACGCAAGCACGTTCCCATAGAAATGCCAGGAAATAATAACATAGTAGTTTCAACAAAGGTGATGTTTCACTGTTGTATTCAGCTGTAGATGGCTTTATGTTCTACATTGTTGTAGGTACACAAAGATACTTATTACATCATTACTCAAAGCTCTGTGCACCAAATAACACCTTGAGAAATATTAGCAATGCTTTTTATCATTTAATACATCACAGAAGAAATATTTTGATTTTATGAAGAGTTTATTGGTTGAAACACTCTGTTTTATATTTCTATCTATTTATTTCATCAAAAAGAAGAAAGAGCAATTGAGTGATATACGTGATTAGGACTGAACCTATTTGAGATGCAAAATGCAGTAGATGGCATTTTACTGAAAATAGTTCAATATTTCCAAGACACTCAGTTTATATGAAAATATATCGCCATATGAAAAATGCAAGTCCGTATTTGAAAATGAATAAATAGTTGTTCGATACTTTATATATAATTTTCGTTTGCATATTTGGATAGTCTACATATACAACTTTTCCCTCATTTAACAACCTACCCCTCTATCTTTTACCTTTACCGACATGCCAATAGACTGAAATTTAAATAGCCCCATGTTATGTTTAGCGACGGCAGGTCGAGCAAGATAATATAAGTATGGCTGTTGGGTTGGTTCTCATGGCTCTGGTGGCACTCAGACATGCTTGTATTTGCAATCCTTCTGTATATACGTCTGACGGCTCCTCGCTCCTACCTGTTTAGTCTATGGCCACCATTCCATCAACCCATATGTTATTCTGGGTTTTACAACACTGGCATAGGGCCATGTAGTCATTTTTGGTTGTAACCCCGCACATACTCACCCAATATTTTTTGTTGTTGATTCCGGGAAGAACACTATTGCAAGGAAAAGAGATGATTACCACCTGCTCACAAGTAGGTGGTAATCTCTGAGTCCTTTCTCATCAGTGCTAGGGTAGGTCCGGCAATATTAACATTTACAAACATGAAGTTGAATATTTGTATTTTTTTCAGGTTACTTGATGTAGCTGCTGGGTGTGAAAGAAATGTATAGAGTTCAGCAAATGATTCAGCTACATATCCTGATCACAAAATAAGAATGTTAATATCCAAAAACTATAAAAGTATATGTTAGCTACTTACATTACTATTTACACCACGCAATGACATATTTTACAAACATAGCTGAAAAAGTAGAAAGAGTATTCGAAGCATTGAATTACTACAAGGGACATGGTAGTTCTTTTATCTCATCATTATGAGTTAGTTATCTCATTATAATGAGAAACTTAACTAATTATAATAACTTAACTCATTGTTATGAGATAACTTAAGTCATTATAATGAGAGAAATTATCTCACAATTATGAGATTCGGTAAGTCATCATAATGAGTCAATACTTAGCAACGTTGCCAAGAGGTGTTGATTTTCTTATTTCACTAGCTTCGTTCTGGTTTCGAAAAATAGTGGTTCTGGGACGTCAGGATACTCGATAGATATCTCTGCTAGATACCCGCGTCTTCATTATTTTTAAAAATTTTATCTCAAAATGTTGCCTTATCTTCTAAACAGGTAAATGTTAAATTGAAGGTATATGTTAATTACTTACATAATATCGATACCCCCAACGAACAAAGCCGTAACTAAAGTTACAGCTATTTTCAGTTATAGGTGTAGGCGTATTCAGCTCAAAAAACTGATGCTGATGATAAAAAAGCCGTATCTCTAGACCAAGTAGTTACGGAGAAATCTACTTGAAAAAAGTTGTATTTCTATTTAAATATTGAAGAAAAATTTCAGTATTTTGGCTCTCCTGAAAAATTATGAAAAATGAGTTACGTCTTTGTTCGTTGGGAGTGTCGATATGATAACAAAAATATAATCTTAAAATATTGCCTTATCTTCTAAACAATTTAGCATTTACCTGTTTAGAAGATAAGGCAATATTTTAAGATTATATTTTTGTTATCATATTATGTGAGTAATTAACATATACCTTCAATTTAACATTTACCTGTTTAGGAGATGAGGCAACATTTTGAGATTACATTTTTAAAAGTAATGAAGACGCGGGTATCTAGCAGAGATATCTATCGAGTATAAATAAGAACAACTTTGTATGTAGATTTAGTTTAATCGTCCTCTTGAAGATGGTCACTTGGTGACCGAAACACGTGTCGAGGTGTTGAAAATAGTGGTTTGGTGTTGGGATAAAACTCCAGTATATTAATTCATTATAATGACTTAGTTACTCATTGTTATTGAATAGCGTAAATCATTATGATAAGTTTAATTATCTCATAATTATGAGATACCCTAAGGCATTATAATGAGTTAACTATCTCATTACAATGAGATAACTAACTCATAATGAGATCATGTCCCTTCAGAGTCGTAAATTACCCTTATCGTTGGTAATAGCTATCATCCTAACAAGTACGGAAAGAGTACCTTTCCCGCATGCGTCTGCCGATACCCGAACGATGCAAAGCAAAGTGCGGGAGAGTACTTTCCCTTATTAGTTAGGATCAAGATTTTGTCTACAAGCGCTTTTAACAATTTTATAAGACGCCCTTGAACAAACTTTCGCGTGCGGGATTTTTTTTTTCCGCCCTAGTGCGGGAATAACTTGAATGATATTTAGCTTGCGGGGAAATTTTTACCGCTCTAGTGCGAGAATTTTTATATTCAAATACGGACCAGTATTTTTTACTGCCTCTTTTTCAAATGCGAAGATTCGTTGTTTCATATTGACGTCGTATTTTCATCTGAAGTACAGAGTGTTTTGGAAATATTGAACTTTCAAAACGGATAAAAAGTGAATAAATGACAAGTTGACATTTTTCAAATGTTATGGAATTGAAAAGGCTGCAATTTTATTGGAAATATTTCAATAATTCCAAAACAATGGGTAGTCAGATTACTATTTCAGGCACTCCTCAAATGATCAGGAGTTCTTAGTCATGCTGGGATTATCGATTGCACCAATATTGACTCTAATTGGCCTGTCAAGTTCGATATTTTCACATTTGTGTATCTCACAGTTGAATATCAAATAAAGATAGAACACCTCGACTCCGCTTTCGTTCACTTGTGGTATTACTACTGAAAATACTACGCCATTGTGAAATATGACACTTGAAATTTAAAATAATGCAATAGAAAAATACAGGTACGTATTTAAAAATAAAAAAAATCCTTTTTTTCCTGTATAATCCCAGAACTGAAAAAGCTAGGTCAGATATTTTTCATATGACACCAAGGTAAACACGATTATACTTCCTCAAATTTATTGTAATCGCGACATGTTCCACTACAGGACAGCTTTATCAAGTGATAGATAGTATGTACTCTAAAGTAATTTACGTTGATCTCATCTGAATAGCTGAGCGATGCCTATTTCATTAATTTTTCTATTGTGTATTGTTGCTGTCACCATTAAACCTCGTGTGTTCTGGGTAGGCTTTGTTACTAACTCCATATGCCATCACCTTAGAAGTAGTACTCCTAATTTTAACGAAAAACTGTCCAAATTTTATAAAATTGGTCAGTTATGGCTAATATTCTGCTTGCATCACTATCCATTTATTCCATAATTTTGCAGACAAACTGAGAGAGCCTTTTTTTAAGCGGCTCCGACTTTTATGACTGCATACTCGAGGAGCAGAACCTTCCATAGGTCCTTTAACATTCATGACTCAGTTAATTTAGAACAAGTTTGAATATTGAATGACATCCAAATAAGGAGATAATTCTTAGTAGACACATGATTGCGTAAGTACTTATTTTTCAATTGTGGTATTGAGAATAGATTGAGGGCATTCAGTAATATATTTCGACTTCCGGTACATCCATTCTTGAAGTGTGGAAGTTTCATTGAGATTTCAGGTAGTTCCTAAGGTAATGTCCATTCCGAAAACCTTTAATATTCTGTGAGCTCTACTGATATTCAAATATCCTTTTAATGCTTACCTTGCATATTCAATGTTGTTTCAAAAGCACCATAAAAGGCATACATACATGTGTAAATAATTAAAGAGTAATAAATTATAGATTCCACTTGCGGAGGTGGCACACGTTAGGAACATTTGTATACTGGTTTATATATAGTGAATAAGATGATACATTCTTGAAAATGCTTTAGTGAACATGATATTGAGATGATTAATGATAGTTTGTGGAAATACATGAGCTAATCATAGCGAAGATTTTCTCAATATTGAAAGCACCTAGGACTTCGGTTCTTTTAACAAGTCAACTATTCAATCTGCCATTCATCAATGTTCAGATTAAATTTGCACTGAAGAAAATAACTGTTCAATAACAAATTTCATAGTCACGTGAAGGTTTTGATCTGATGTAGATTCGTAAGGTATCGGGGAATACAATTATCTCAAAACATTAAATGAGATTTTTTTTTTCAATTTAGAGAAAAATATTTGGGCATACCATTTAAGTACGTTAGTACGTTCATTTAAAAAATCATATATTATAAGAGTCTAAAAATGAATAATTCCATACACTCTTGTTTCGATCATTCCAAAAATTTCGCTAGTTTTGGAGCATGATCATCTTTTATAAATATTCTATACCAGTTTGATGTCTGGACTGTTTCTTCTCAGACCATGCAAAAACTATCAATCATGATTGTTGCTATTTCATTATGATAAATCTGAATTTTCCGAATCGGATAAAATTTAATTTAGCTCCATCAGTAGAAGTTCACCATTTTTTCACGTCTCTCGTGTATCAAGTGTTTCTTCAACATTCTGTTATTCAATTATTTTTACTCAATCAAGTAGTTGAAACAATAAATGTTTATTCGTGGACATATTTTGTTTTGAGAATATGTATGGAAGTTGCTCAGTGGATGATTGATTATGTTGATTTATCTTCATCTACCATGTAACTTTGCAACAAACAACTTTGACAAGTCGTTTGTCCCAACTTGCCACTTGATTATTCGAATATTCATTTTAGTAAATTCGTGAGAATACACAAATGGTCCTTAGTTCCATATCCTAGAAATGAGAACCCAAATGAACCATGATGGTCGTGATGGTGGAGCGTTCGCCTTACAATCATATGGTCGTGGGTTCAAAGCCCAGCACGGCCATCGGTCCAGGATCTTTTCCTTGCTCGCACAAGCTACTACGAGCTACTGATGGGTTTCTGGAAACCTGGAAGATTTGTAACAGAATAAAATGGTTCTATAATGATATTCAAGTACCTAAGTAGGAGAATAAACTTTGTATGCAATACATGAAAGATTAGGATCTAGTATTCAACTATTTTTTGAAATCATGATTCAACTTGAAAACTATTACTATCCAATACGTTCTCCCGTTACTGAAATTGGTCAAAATATCATAATAGGCGAAGACACGAAATTTTCAAAATATTTTTAATTGATTCTACGTATGAACACTCTGTTCCTATTTTTTGCGAGTTGTCTGAAACTTGAAAAAAATATTTAAAGTTCATAAATTCAATTTGGCATCTTTTTAGCGTCATTGTGACGTACTACCCCGAGCAACCAATCCCCCAGTTGACAGCGTCAATTAATTTAGCCATGTTACCATACTTATATTATTTTTTATGAACCACAATAATTCACAATATTAAAACTATCCAGTTCTTTGTTTATATTCAAACATATTGTATTATAACAGATCTAATGTTTTTACGGTGGTCTTCATACCTTTCAAATTCGCCATCGTCATTTGACATTGGGAATAGTATCTTCTGTCACTTCTCTACGGTATTATGTTCTCTGGTTTATAGTTTTAGAAGCTTGGCAACGTTGCCGTCAAATGTCAGAATCAATCCGATTACGCCTATTGGCTGCTCGGGCACGTACGTCACTAAGAGCACCAATATTATATAGAACCTTCAAAATTTGCTATTTTCCAGAAAGAAATTAGACCAGCTGTAATTGAAATTTGACTCAAAAAATATTTTCTGGATACATTTTTATATGTATTATGTATTTTGAAATACATTTGGGGTAAAATATATTTTCGTGGCCTATTATCAAAAATTTTGAGTTGAAATAAATTAAGGAATGTTGGTCTCAATGTTTCACATTAACTAGTTTCGTAGATGTAGTGCACTAAAAGTAATATTCGCAACTTACATTCTTTGCATTTTCATGTTACTAGTCAATCAGAAAATTGAAACATTCAACACACCATACCAACTGAATTTTAATAACCCATTAAAAATTTAATTTTGTTATAAGGAAACTTGTTACTCTTATTCAAAATTACAACATCAAAGCCATCTTTGGTTGTTAATTGAACCACTCCCAAAAAATCCATTTCATTTCGTATTCCTACTCACTGTTAATTCAAGCTGAATTATAAGCCAAGTGTCGAACAATTCATGTAATCACTTTTGAATGTTCATTAAAATCGTTATTTACAGGGTGAGAGTAAATCATTGTAACTTGTATTTCAGAAAAATTATATTTTTCCTTAGATAGCACTGAGATTGGGTTCCTTTATGGAATCACAAATAACAGTATTAACAATAGCAAAATCTTGACTAACGTATTTCTGTATAACACCAGAGGATAATATTCTTTCAATATCAATCAAAGTAATACTAACCATCATTATTTGAACTCTGATCTACACAAATATTGTGAATGCAACAACCCTATGTTCAAATCAACGGAAATAGATTTAATTTTCAATTTCCTAGCCAATATCACCAATTCTCTTAAACGTACTTATAACTATTATTCAGCAAAATTAGCTTCTTTCCAAACTTTATGGAAAACAACTGCAAAGTTGAATATATTTCACGCAACGAAAATAGCTATTCAGTCAATATTTCGTCGGCTAAATGTGTTAACCTGCTAAATCACATGAGGTCAATTTTTCAGGAGAGTGAAAAAACTGTTTTAACCAATACAAACCAGCTTATATGACAATATGTGTTAATAAAATATTTCTCAGTATTGACCTAACCCCTTTTTTCAAAAAAACGCATGTGAAATATGTTCAGTTTAATTGCTACAGCATAAAAATGGAGTTGGCAGTTTCAAAAATTCTGTTTGCAAAAAAAATCTGGAGATAGCAGTATTTTTTATTTAATCGGCTGACAAATATTGGCATGGAACAAAAATATATCTGAAAATTTTAAAATCAAAATGAATTCTTGAAAACATTTGTTATTAAAAATCAATTATTCATGGGACAAATTGTTGTAAAAGTCATGGTAGTCTGCTGGTAACGTTGTCTTAAGCTCTTGAAGATCAGAAAATTTTCTGGCCGTGATTGCAATTTTATTTCGATGTAAAATATTAAGTTCACTCCAGGTTTTTGTACGAACTACTTGTTTTCGCTGAGGAAGAAGTGTCCATTCGTCCGAAAATCGGAGTTTGTAAAATATATTACCCTCGGGTGTATACTTTAAACCACGAATGTCGGTGACCTAAAATGGAAAATTTGAATTCAAGGATTAAAACAAAAAAATGGTAATAAAAGTGTAAAGACAACGTGATGAAGAACAAAATAATATAATGTTACCTTAGGATCTCCACGCTTTTTTCCAGGTCTGATACTTTTTACCATCTCAATGTCTGTGAAGGATTTGAAAAAAGTGTGTTCCAAATATTCCACTTTATATGGTCTAGGATTCATTCTCGCTTTTTTGCAGTGAACGGCATATTCGGCTGGAACATTAATTCTTCTTGACTTCACACGGCGTTCTATAGTCGAATGCATTGAATCAACTGGTATCTGAGTGTGCCCGACTTCAAGATATTTATGTTCAATAGTGATTTGATATTGTTTTGTCAAATTAATAGCAACATTACCCAGTACGCTATTTCTATTTTGGTATGCGCAGCCGTCACTCCAAATGACTATTTTTCTTTTCTCTTCATCAATTAATGGAATAACGTGGTTTTCAATGAAAGAATGAAAGCAAGATGCAAATTCTTCTGCATTTACCCCCCCTTCTCCCTCGTGCCATAGATAACAAAATCCGTCTTTATTGTTAAGATCGAAATAACACAAATTGTGAACGCACAATTTTGTTTTGTAATAAAGGCTGCTAATGTTAGATTTTGGCGAGAGTAATACAGCCTGAACATCAACGGTGTATAGAGATATTTTTCATTTTCTTTATCTTTTTGTAGTTCCTTTCGAGCTTCTTTTTTCCTTGTTATATGCATGTTGAAAACTTCCTCTGATATGAAGCCTTCCTTAAATTTATAACAAATTTCGCATTCATCCTTTTTTGGCCTGAACAATGCCATATTTTTAGACTCGAATGCTTTTTTAAATGTAGTACTGCTTAAAGGTTGAACATTTTTGGTTCCACACCAGACTTTTTTATACAGTCTGTAAAGTTCTTCTTTTGAGGTCCATTCGGGCAATAGATAATTTTTACTTGAAGAGGATCTACAGTAATGGGATTCCATTGTTGGTAAGGAATCAAGAAACTCGTGTATACTTCTGTTTTCTATTTCAAAAGGTTTCTTTTTATTCTGTTTTTCATTCCTATACTGGGTTGGTCTTTTTGTAGATGTCGTCTTCTCAGCATCACCTTCTCGAAATTTGAGAAAGTATAGTTCGACAAACTCTTATTTCTTGGTCACCTGTTTTTAAATAGTACTCAAAAGTCCGCTTTCTTCTTGATTGTTCTGGTACTTTTCTGTCTCTCGCTCTTTTAATAAAAACACTCTTTACAGTACCGTCCACAAACATCTTCTTTTCTCCCCAACTTAAACTCCAAAAATAATCGAATATGTATTTTCTTTGCCCTTCTGTTAGTTTACTACATTCCAAAGATCGATTTGTAGCTTTACACTGACATCTTTTTTTGAACTCTCTTGGCTGTCTTTCTATGTCATAAGACCATTTCCCGTTTACTTTAGTTCTACCAAAGTATCGCTTTTCTTTTTCTCGCCTTTTTGTATTCCCTACTGAAAACCACGTTGCCTTTTCCACCTGAAAACGTTTTCGTCATTTCTTTGTTTTTGTTGCCATTTCATCAGAACTACTATCAGACCCTGAGTATGGTACTAACTTGGGTGCAATGTAGTCACTATCATCCGATAATATCTCATGTGATGGGGTACATTCGTCTATCTCCTGCCTGCCTGTGTCTTCTGTGTCTGTCACTTCATACATGTTTGTCTCTTCATACATGTTTGTCTCTTCTGCATGTGTCACTTCATGTATTTCATCCATGCTAGTCTCTTGTGTGTCTTTTGCTTCTTCTATCACATGTTTGTTTGCCTCTTCTGTGTCTGTAACCTCAGCTATTTCATAACGTCGTAACTCTTCTGTATCAATCACGTCTTTTTTGTCATGACTGTTTGCTTTTTAAATATCTATTACTTCCAATAATATTGAGGTTTCCATTTCTGTGGCTATATTTGCTTCAACGGTTTCGAAGTTCGATGTTAACATTGTCAACAACATGATAGATATTATTGGTAGTTTCTTCATTCACGTTGTTGGTATTACTGTCCCCTTGCCTGGCCGCTAATCTTAAAATTTCTCTTGTTCGTCTTGACATGATCTGTTAAATGAAAAAAGCTTTCTATACCAGATTATGTGAAAAATATAATATTATAAACGTTTTTTTGTTTGTTGCATTTGGGTTAAATCAAGTTTAAATGAACAAAAAATCAACTAAACTCTATTTATATAATGCAATCAAATTCTAAAGCTAGTTAGACTACTTTTCGATGGATACTTCACGAATAATTTTGTACCAAATACACGCCCTTTATCTTGTTTAATCATGAATAACAAAAAAAAATTAAGAAAAACCTGCTATAACCTAAATCTTCATTTGAATGTACGGGTCACGAAAAGCCGCTAACTCCAAAATTATGTTTATTGGTTTGTTTGGCCGAAAATCAGCGACTTTATTCAAACAAATTATGAGAGATTGTTATACTATAACTTAATTTAATAAAACAACACAGAAAAACAAAAAAACTTAGTCGAAATAGGAAAAATTCAATAATTTTGGGAGTGATAATAACACACGTGCACCTATTGCGTGCAATTAGCTGGAGATAGCAGTATTTCTTGGCCCATCATACAATATGAAATTAGCCGGTATACGTGCCTTATAAAATGAACCATTACTACACAAAATTGCGACTAGCAGGTTTACGAGTCGACGCAAGGTGCCATCTAGTTTCACAATAACAAAACATTTAAAAATCCTAAAAATTGGAGTTAGCAGGTTAACACATTTAGCCAACGATTTCATATAGTCTTTTGAATTTTAATATATATAACATTCGTAGAAGAGCATGTAAAAGCATAATTGTATCGAAAGTATTTTTCAAATGTCTAGAGGAATTCTGTTCAATTAGTAGTTTCGATAATTATCAAGAAATTAGTTATTTTGATATTGCCGATAAAATTTGAAAGGCGACATGATTTTATCCAGAAACTTCATGAGGGTAATCAATAAATATAGTCGAACACATCGAAATATCAGCCGTGAAACTTTTGCTTTTACTTAGAAATGAAATGATTCCTAAATAAGGGTATTTGTAAGAAAAAAACTTGAAATTGAAGCAACACTTAATACGACAGAAAATTGGCATGCAGAAAAATTTACACCAAGGGTCCTTAAGAATTTGTAAGAAAATATTTGATAAATTTTTTTTCTGGAAATCTTAAATTCATATATCCGGCCGGAAACCCTTTCACCCTATTCATGTTTTCTAGTGGATGGATTTTGATTTCAAAGTTAATAACCGTATATTAATGAGAATTCAGTCGTTACCTTCAAGTTTGTACCAATTTGTAATATCTACAAAATGACGTTTGGATGATTTCAACTGACTCCTTGTCTTCCATGATATTCGCTATGCAAATTACTAACAGAACTGAATGTGTTAATGAATCTTCAATAACCAGTAATTAGTAATCAAAGCAAAAGATCCGATGTGTTGATTATTTTAAACCAAAATAGTCATCAAATCAGTACAATTTAACATTATCTGGTTTACCGCTTGCTGCGGAAATATAATAAATCCATTCATTAAGTGGAATTCTTCTTTCCATACGAATCCGAAACTTTAACAGAACATCATGGTAAATGAGATGATGAAATCTTTAGTTTTATTGTATTATTCATTTCACTATCATTTAGGACAATACGTAATTTGAAATTGTCTTGTCATATATTTCATAGTTCATCTCAGAAAAATTGATCTATTATGTTTTCCATCAAAGTTGAATAATAGCCGCCTTCAATAATCAGGTATTAGTTACAGACATCAAACAATATTCCATGGACAAAATCGATTGCGTAGCTAATTCATTTTTGTGACGCATCTATTCATTTATTATAATATTTGTGATAGTTGATTGTGGTGCCTAAACCAATGGTACTTCAAAAATAGTTACGAATTCGATACAGAAAAAACATCTGATTCAGGGGTGAGCAAAGATTGATGGAAGAAATTATTCATCATTGACACTGGTTCGTATAATAAGGATGTAACTAACGATCAACTTTCTAATGAGACAATACTCATCAGAATGTTGACGGGAAGAAAATATCTGTAATAATCATAATGGGATTGGATCAAATTTTTATAGTAAGTAACTTACAAATATTGATTGAAAGTTTGGTTTTGTAAAGAATATTCCTTTCTTAACATACACAGTAAAAAAAGATTTGTTGTACCAACAATTAATTTTTGGTCAAATTAATTTTGTTATTTTAAATACTTTTTCGCAAAATTAACAAGATATATGTTTATTTGAAAAAAGGAACTTATTCAAATCAACAAAATATTTTGATTGAAGTTTTAGTAGAAATGAACAAAATTTCATTTCGCCCAACAAAACTTGTAGTTGACACAAAAAGAAAAATCTTGCTTCAAAGATATTTTTGATGTTGAATAAATAGAATGCACTTCGTTTATTTGACAAAAATAACAACAAATATTAACAAAAAAATTTATTCATTTCCATTAATATATCTTTTGTCACATAAAACCAGTTATTTTGTTCACTGAATCACTTGCATATTAGAAAAAAAATTCCATAATTTCTTAATGCAATAATTCCATTTTGTTGCTTTGGAGTGCTTTCTGAGATTTTCTAGAGGTGGCGCTGTTACTGTTTTCTTACGAGATGCCGCATCCGCCTCAGATAATCATTTCAAGTACCAGTGAATTGCTTGGCATGACCAAGGACGTCGACGACTATAAAAGTTGTCGGACCTACCTTGCACCGAAGAGAGGCCATACCTCGAAACTAGTATGTAAGTGGTCAAGTCCTTGATCATGTCTGGTAGGATTATGCTATTTGATACAGTAAGCATTTGCGGCTGTCTCCCGGATTCTAGGAAGAACGCTTTACTGATATCTGTCAGATTCAATTCAACGTGCGTCGTGGTATTAGCCAGGGAATTTGTTGTTTTCTGTCAGATATCTGCCTAAATTTGAGGAGAGAATAAGTCGTGTTTTACTGAAACAAATATTTTTGTTCCAACAAAATACTGTTGTATGTGAGTTAAATCAGACAAATTTTAAATGTATTTGACTAAAAATGAATGTATAAGCAATTTCACTGACCCATGGTGTAATGTCATTTCAACAAAGAAACTGGAGTTTATTAAGCAGATATTGTATTATTACAAAAAAATATATTTTATTCTTTTAACTAATTTATATGTATATAAGTAAGTTTATAAGTAAATGTTGACAATAGTTGTTTACATTAACAAAATATTTACTTGGGAAATAACAAAGGTAAATTGTAGCCATAACAAAATATTTTGTCGTGGATATTTTACCCTCAGATTTTGTTAAATTCATGCATTTTTTGTTGATTCAAACATTTTTTTTTCCTGTGTCTTTATAGGAATTTAACGTTCTAAGCCTGAATATGAAGTGTTGAAGGACAATGAATCAATTTGCCCTGCGTTGAAAAGACTGTTGTCTTAAAAACTATTCATTTTCTTCAGTAACGTATCGTATACTGAAAGGACCCCAAACATTTCTTGTAGTTCCTGATGATGTGCTGATCAGAATTGTTCATAGTTACGAAGCTCAAAAATGGACAGATTTCGAGATGTGGAGCTTTGAAAATGTATGTTAATTTTTGCGGCATTTACTCATCATTTGAGTAGCTATAATTTCGGGTTGGAGCTGAATTTAGGTGTTCGACATCCAGCACCAGACCGATGAATGGTCGGTCCTCTTTTGTTATATTAGACAATACCATCGATAATTTACAATACACTGCTTCATACTGACCATGAAATTAGTAATAAAGTCTAAGATTTTCATACATCTATTCATGCTACGAAATAACTTAACAATATTGTTAATTTTCTGAAAATGACTTATTTTGAAGAAAGACCGAAATGACTAAATCTGAGTATAACTTGTGTCCAATAATATAGAATATGTGATCTAAAATGTTCATAACTTGGCTAAGCGAACTGTGAAGGGGAGAACGGGAAAATCATACTCATATATTTTCAGACATAACAGTGGCATACAATTTGCATGTGCACTAATATCCCTGTATTCATTTTCGCCATCAGTGTACACTATCCATAGCTGATACTTTCTTGAGTTTCAGAATCTGAAATAAACTCTCACTTTCAAAAATCCAGAATTTAAATAATTCCTGCTGTTGGAGCTGGCCTGTAATAAGATGGTGCTAAAATATTCTGATAAACATAGTTAAATTTGGAAATTGCGACCCCGATTTTCATTCGAAGGTATCTATCTTCCATACCTCAAATGAAGCACAATATTGGACAATCGTGATCGCCGAAGCAGTTCCCTTGCTTTTTCCATGATGACCTGCGGACAAAATTAGCTGATACTTGATCCTGCTATAAGGCAAAATTGTACGAGATTGTAAACATGTGGCATATTACCTGTTTTAGAAAAAACTGAAAGATACTCTGTACGTGGTATTTCGGGATTCCTCTATCAATCCGCTCTTTGTTGGATTTATTTCTTTTTTCCTCACTAAATTGACTTCGCCCTCTCTGTCATTTGAAGAATGGGAAAAGGATACTCTTGAGTCAATAGCGGGTACCACGGTTCCGGAGAAGAAATATGGAATAGATAAGAGATTTCACTTGTGATATTTACCAGGTTCATTTGAAACCATTTTATGTACAAGATGAACTCCAGAGAGAAAAACAGGAAATATTCCGGTTAGATGGGTTACTTGAACCTGGATTTTTAATACTAAGAGTTCAGTCCAAATTCCCAACCTTATCAAAGTATTAGCTGGATAGCGTACACTCTCAATATAAAGGGACAGAAAATACAGGAATTCATGCTGCGCTCTCGTCGCTAGAAAATCCCACCAGAAAGCTTGATACATAACGCAGATGAATTTGGAGACATTTCAGGGCTTGAAGAAAGTTTTCCTTCTGAAGGCTAGATAGAGAACGTGTAAAAATTATGAAAAATATCAAATTTGAGTAATTAGGAAGAGAAAAATTTTGGTTGTTTTTGAATCCCTTAGTTTCATGAAAAATCTGTGAAAAATTACGAAGATTGATAAGAAAAATATGTGAAAATTGTGAAAAATATCGAAACGTTGATTAATTTTCATAGCTTGACTTCTATATGAATGTCCAGTTAGGTGGGCCAAGGAGCTGGGCAACTTGTGACAAAATTATTAATTAATTAATTTTCTTGAAAAAAAACCGCAAAAATTGAATATGAAAAATCCGTAAAAATGGTAAAAAACATTGAAGGTATAGGCGAATAATTCAATTTAGAAAAAAAATGTCCACCCCATCCACTCGAACGCTAGTACAGAACGTGTAGTAATTCAGAAAAATTTCGGACTGTTTCGGACGTGGAAAATAAAGAATAAAAAATATCGGTCAGGAGAAAAGAACTCACGAAAATAAAATCGGAAA
Organism: Chrysolina americana; assembly: GCA_958502065.1. Lineage (NCBI taxonomy): Eukaryota > Metazoa > Arthropoda > Insecta > Coleoptera > Chrysomelidae > Chrysolina > Chrysolina americana. The sequence goes on from OY293411.1 coordinate 73,965,634, forward strand.
TATCTGTGAAAATTGTGAAAATAATCAAATTGTCGAAGCTTAACTAAGGTGGGGTACGTGTCAAGAAGCTGTGTACCTGGCGCATCCATTAAGATAGAAATTTGAGAAAATTATAATGTTCACAAGTAAAATGAACGTAAATAAAATCAAAGAAACAACTTGCACTTGAATTCGCTGAAAAGAAGAAATTAAATTTTCTTTCATAATGTAATAGAATTATGGGTTTCCTTCATGTCAACAACACGTCCATTCCCTACTTGATTACATAGAACTATAGGGAACATAAACCTCATCTAAAATCAATAATGTTCTTGAAGTTATGACGCTGGCATAATTTGAAAAATCATATGATACACGTGTACAATTACCTTCAAAACACTCGCAAAGTTTAAGGGCACTCGTGCTGCTTGTTAACTCAATGCAGGATTAACATTGCTAACTGGTGAGCTCAGGCAATGCGTTTCCATAGTGATAAACAAATTAAATATTGAATCGTCTATTGAAATTTTTATACAACTGGCCTCTAGTCTGCCAGGTGAGTTTTTCACAACTGAAATCGTATAGTTTGATTATAAAATGAAGTTGAATGTTGAATGACCTATATTGTGAGTCGATATAGCTACGATGTACATATTCGTTATATTCATTGTTCTGGTCTATTTTGGTCAGTGGATTTTCACACATAATAATAATAGCGTGTTCCTACAGAGCAACTATTCAATATCATCCGAAAAATTATAGCACATGCAGTCAAAGTAACGTATCCAGAGTATCTGTTAGCGTAAGAATCTTCAGTTGTCGTGTTTTTACTCAAGCAACAGGCATCTTGTATGCCAATCGCAAGCCGAGTGTATCCGTAGATGTTCGCGAGATCATTTCAATCCACCTTAAACGATTGGTGGATGAAGATGGCAGGCTTCCGCAAGCCAATCATCATTATTTTCCAATTTCTCCTCCAACGGAATCTGATCACTCCTCTTACACCTAGCATTCCTAGCGAAACATTTTGATTATATAGATAGACGCAGACTCCATAACTCTGCAATGCGGATTTAATGTGAACAGTTTCGCATATTTCGATAATTCGATGTGTTCTTCTCTGTAATTGTATTCATCCCGATTCCAGGTGTTGCACACAATTATTAAATTACCATCAACGTGTTCGAACATATTATCTTCAGATCTATCGGTGGTACGTGCGCCTAACGGGGCTCTAACAATTTGTCTATGTAGGTCTAGCGTAGTCACGACTTGACTATCGGCTCGCTCGCAGCCACTGGTGCAGGCTTGTGGGTGCTTGACAGGGCTATTTATCGATAACTTCCGTGTGTTACACATAGATCGGATTCTCTTAGGGCGGTGTCTTTCTTTACTGCTTCAGCAAGCATGTTTTATGGACTCGAGAGCTTGTTTACGGTTATCTATATTCTTTTCGCTGAAACTCTTCCTCGGTCTACTAATGTGGGATGGTCAGTCGCATGAATATGCATGGATTCAAGAGCTGCGGCATGGATACCAGTTCTACTTACTACCTGAGATTAGCGCATGGGCAACTTCTTCAGAAAGATATATCGATGAGAAGAAAGTGCATTTCCCAGCTATATACACGATACAAACTTTGATATAAATGAATAGATATACATTACTGTGTGGGAAAACTGAACATAATACATAAGCTGGGTGAAATAATACTCGCAGTTGACATAAGAAACATACCTTATACAATTACAGTTCACTTACATTAACATTACTATTTATTACTTTATAATATTGCTTCGAAAACAAGGTGAATGACAGCTAACAAATGTAACTTTCAAACGGAATTTAGGGGTACATTTATGTTAAATAATTACAGTTACATTTCTATATCTTTGGAGAAAGGTGATAGCAATTCCAATTTGAAAATCGCGCGAATTCTCAACATGCGGATACGCACTGTGGTCGGGTTGGTAGATTGTTGATGATGGCATTGATCCAAAGGATGTACGAATCCAAGGAATCGTGGCAAAACCATACCAGCCATAAGTTTGATATAACAAATGTATTGAGGCTGCAAGATACTAGAATCATCATGAGTTTAACAATTGAATGAAATTAATAGGTGGTAGTACTGTATCAAAACTGCCATTGGAAAAAATATAGAATTTTCAACAAATTGAACATTTAAAAACATTGATTGCAAAAAGAATTGGTGAACTGAATATGTATTGAAATATTAAAATAACTAATTTAACCAAAATTTTCAGGTATTGAAGATCGAGGTATTTATGGTATCACTTAGCCACTGGTCGGTGGACCAGTGGCTATAAGGTATCTAGCCGTGGAACTTCTGGCTCGAGGCTCCGGTACGGAATCTTTTTTCTTAAGTACACAGTGAGTCTTTTTAGGTGGCCAAATGCCTTGTTGTAAATCAAATTATGATGTGAGTTGCCTAGATGCCAATCCCGAAGTCTGATGCAAGCTTGAAGTGCGCACCGACCACCCGGGATGGTGCTGTAGGATTTCCGGGTTTTCCTAAAGCTGAAAAGTGAGTGCACCATCAAAATCATCAGTAAGTCGCCTAGGAGTGCCACGGCAAATAATAATAATAGCCGTCCTCTACTCGCACAGGCTCTATGAGTGTTTATAAGGGAGTATTATTATTATTATTTCGAGCGAGACAACCAGAATATCGGAAGAAGAGTGAAACAAAATACTCACCGAGAACTGGCAGAGTGTTCCGAGAACTGGCAAAGTTTTCCAAAAACTGTTTCATAAGCCGAGCAAGCAAGGAAGTAGACTTGGAAGACGCAATGAAAATAGTTACATAAATGGAGTACTAGAGAAACACATATTTACCGATTATATACAGATGTATATGTATTTGATAATCATAGAAGTTGTAATGTGTACACAAGAAATTTCAGTTTGTCCTAATATCTGTCATTATTGTTATCACACCAAGTAATCTATGCATCTATGAATTGATGAATGTAGCCGATGAAACTATATGGTAGATCATCATGAAAAAAAAAAGAAAAAACTTCCTAATAATGTAACCACTTATATATGAAAATATAAGATTGAATCTCAAATTGGAGCCGTCATAATTTCAGAAAATCATAGAGGAATAGAAGTGTTATTGAAAAAATATATCAGAATATGAAATAGCTTACCTGCAATACCTTTATGTAAAAATGTTTTTTTTTTCAAATTTGTTTTTTTAATATATTTATGGTGTTTATACAGTAACTATATTATTAGGTTGAACGATTATAAATGTTTTATTCAGCTGCAGTTAGGGATATCTGTTCCCTCCTTTTAGAAGTCCACCATGCATGTCATGGTTTGCTGAACAGAGGTATTCAAGAAAAAAACTAAATGAGTTCCATTTACTCAATCGTAATTTGTTTAATGTAATTTTAACAATTGTTGTTATTTGTGATATATGTTGGAATATTTTCGATTTTTTGTTATGACAAGGTAAATTTATTTCAATATGAAGACTAGCAGTGATAAATATATTTTATTTTTGTTCTAAGGTTTTAGAGAAAACTTGATATTGATTTTAAAGTAATTCGGCTTCTATAGTTCTTAGTTACTGACCATCATCTAAATAGACTCGGCCAGTATTAGATTGGAATATTGCAAAGTTATATTCGCACATATATGTGTTTTTTGCAGTGGTATGTAGACAAGTGAGTAATACAATTTGAAACAGAAATCGTGTATTTTTTCTTTTCAAAGAGCTGGTGTCAGCCGTTCACATTAATGGTGAAAATGAGATTCCACCCAAAGTATGTCTGTTTGGGGTACCTAAATATAGATCCATGATTTGATATTCAGATGTCAATATCACAGTATTCAACCAAAATGGGTCTCGAGAAAAATTATTGTTGATACTAATTGAGAAAGATCATTAAACTCAAAAAGAAAATGGATTATATAATCACTTCTTCTGCTTTAACATTACAAATAATATATGGATATATTCGCCAAAAAGTCTCGAAAAGAAAACAACTTTCGCCTCCTCATACCATTGAATCATATCCCGTTGATACTTGGCAAAGTATTCTACAAGAACTACATTGCAATGCTGTTTAAAAATGTCATAGCTGAAATAATTTTATGAATCAAATGGGGTGAATACCTACATACAAAAAGTAATTTGAGCTTCACATAGTAGTTTTTGTTGAAACCTTCGCCATTTATCAAATATAAATGATTAAATGGTTGTAGGGAACAGTAGCCGTTTCCTGTTGGAGACTTGCTTACGAAAATACACCTATTACATAGGTTAAAGCGAAAGACTGGTCTTCAAAACCCATTTTCATTATAAGCATAATGGGTCACCCTGTACTCGATATACCTTTATCAATGTCATGTACAAGTTGCTATATGACTAACCTATTCGTATAATAATAAAAATAGAGCAATGAAACTAATCAGGAAATATTTAAGCAATGTTACTCCCAAAACGAATGTAATGTTCAATAGATGATACAGTCATATATTAGTTGTGTTTAAGTCAGCTGATATACAATTTTATCATTACATTCCATACATGCAAGAATATTTCTGTATTGTTACATTATGTTACATTATTATATGTAACTATAATATCAGGCAATTTCAGTAGTTTCAAGATTACAAGCTAACCTTACACCTTAATGATTACCGTTACATATCAGATACATTACCTTGCTCCGTGGAATAATTATTGGTGAAAAATTAGTTGAATCGAAATGAAGGTGTCAGTTACTTGGAAACAGTGCTTGAAAATTTCAATGTATTCCATTTTTGTGCAAACGCCAGTCACTTACCAGCAAATATTTAAAAATGGTAAAGCAATTGAAAAACTACATTAATAATAAAATAATATCAGATCAAATTCTTAAAGTACGGCTCTGTTTTACTAAACACATTTTTCTTAGCACTACTTGCCATTCTCAACTCAGTGAATGAATTGAAAAAATCACCCCTTCTTCAGGAACATAATTGATGCAATTGATTCATGAAATAAGGTAAACATTGATTTTCATATTTACACGAAAAGAAAATACTGAGAATGAAGGAAAAGAAAGTGGGAATTGGCGAATTGGTTGAAAGAACTAGTCGTGAAATATTAGAAATCAGGAAAATATCAGATCAAAATAACACCAGCTAACATACAACGATTGGTATCATGTCGAAAAAGCATCTGGCATGAGCATAATAATAAAAAAAACGAAGACTGATAATTTTCTTTCGATGTTTCTTAGATGTTGAACTTCTGTTGAGTATCTCAGACCAAACGAATCACCCTGATTTGCATAATATCTGGAAGGATGAGGGTACGTTGAACAGTTGGATTTCATATACCAGGAGATCAAGTTATTGAAAAGGTCTTCCAGCGGCAAACCTTCCCAAGAAAGGGAAAATGAATAAAACTCATGTCCGAAATGTGGTATCCCTCGGAGATCGACTTTTTATAGATAAGACAGCTACATCTGATATTGGAGTTCTGGAAATGGAGACGGCATGTGAAGACTGATGGTAATATTAGGTAATGCTCTTAAATCGAAATAGGCAACTTTAATGGTGATATATATATATATATATATATATATATATATATATATATATATATATATATATATATATATATATATATATATATATATATATATATATATATATATATATATATATATCGATTTAAATCTTCAATATTTCGTCAACCTTTATTGACTTCTTCAGGAAGAGCTACAATTAAAAAGGAATATGAGTTGTTGAAGGACTACATAAAAATAACATGATAACTTACAAAATTCACAGAGTTAGTTCTAACCTATGGAACATTTGGGAGGACAATTGTTATTCTCCGCTGCAGACTAATCGCTTAATTTACCTGACTGGAGTGTTACTATGGTTTGAATAATGATTCGTTTAAATACAATGGTGTTAATTAGTGTAGGTATTCCATTGGCACCAACTGTCAAACTACACACAACGTTGAATGGAATTTTAAAATATTACAATATATACTACTAAGTTGTCCTGTATCGGTTTTGTAGTTAACTGTGTTAGGATTTTTGTTGATATGGACCATCTCAAGGAATAACCTGTTTTTTTGATTGCTGACTTTGTCTAGAATTTTTGGATTTGAATAATCAAACCGGTGGCCTGTTTTCTGGGTGTGGTCGACTGCTGCACAGGAGTTTTTTCCCAATTGGGCATCACTCTTGTGCAAAGCTAGCCGTTGTTTTAACCACTGTGAGGTCTGTCCGACATAACTACCTTCACAACCTTGGCATGGTAGTTCATAAATTACATTGCTAAGGAGTGGAGTTGGTGTTTTGTCTTTGATTTTGGAGAACAAGTTGGAAAGTTTTGTATTATTACGCTTGGCTATTTTGATTTGTGGAAAGTCTTTGAAAATTTTTATTATGCGGTTGGATACTTTGTCGATGAATGGGATTGATTTATACTTATATTGTATTGTAACGTCATCAGTTGGTCCGTCATAAAAGTTGGAGTTATAGATTAGTTTTTTTTAAGATGTGTTTTGGGTAACCGTTGTGTGTAAAAATGTCGAATAACTTTCTCAGATTCGCTTTCAAAAACGTTTCATGGCAGATGTGGGTGACTCTATTTTTCATAGCAATGACGGTGTTGTATTTCTGATTTAAGGGATGGTGAGAGGCAAAGTTGATGAAACGTCCTGATGCTGTTTATTTTTGGTACCAATCCAACAAAATACTGTTGTCTTCAGTACGTATCAACCTTGTATCTAAGAAGGGGACACTGTTATCTGTTTCTTTTTCGACAGTAAACTGTAAATGTTTATTGAACGAATTGAAAGTATCAAGCGTCATCTGTATAGTGTCTGCCGGTACTGCACAAATGATGTCATCTACATATTTGTAGATGAAGGGCAATTGGAAGGGTAATAATGGAATAACGGAGTCAAGTAAGTGGTCTAATACAATCTCTGCTAAAATTGGACTTATTGGTGAACCCATAGGAGTGCCGAAAATTTGCTTGTAAAATTTTCCATCGAAACTGAAGTAGGTATTGTCGAAAATGAAGTTAATGAGGTTCAAAAAATGATTTTTTGAGATAGAAGTGTGATTTTGCACTAAGTGCCATTTTTGTTCTAGAATAGTGTTGATGAGTTCTACGGGGATATTGGTGAAAAGTGAAACTACATCTAAAGAAATGAGTACATAGCCTTCGGGTATTTTGCCATTGGAGATTAAATTTACAAAGGTGAAAGTGTCTTTTATGTTATAATCAGAATTATCCTCGAAAGAGAGCTTGAGAATGTTTGCTAAATATTTAGAGATATTATATGTAGTGGCACCAATAGAACTAACAATTGGACGTAGTGGGGTATTTGGTTTGTGTATTTTTGGTAAGCAATATAATTTAGGAAAAGCAGAGTTGTAAATTGTGAGCTGTTTTGCATCTTGTTTGGATATTTCATTGCTGTTTAGGAGTTGTTTTATCAGGAGGTTGTGCTTATTTTGCACAGTAATCGTGGGATCTCTTTTAAGTTCTTTGTAAGTTGTGGTGTCTTCTAATAGGGTTATTGTTTTGTCCGTGTATTCCTTTTTGTCCATTGCAACCGTGCAGTTGCCTTTATCAGATTGTAAAATATATAACTCTGGGTGTTCTCTTAGGAAATTTATATATATATATATATATATATATATATATATATATATATATATATATATATATATATATATATATGAAAACTACAAGTTCGGGTTGAACCGCGTCTAGAATTTGTTGAAATTCGACGTTTCGGCTCCGATTTTGGAGCCATTTTCAAGAACTGAAATAGAAAGAAAATTAATGAAAGGTTAAAACGTAATTCTACGCTGAGGTCTCAATCTGACTACTCCTCAGGTATAATTACGTTAGGTTTTTGTGACTTGACGTCGGGGTCTCAATCTGCCTCCCCATGTCTCGTCACTGGTTCTCTCTAAGGTCTCAATCTGCCTACTCCTTCGAGAGAACTGAGGAATTGTGGATTGAGGAACTGTATTTATAGTGGACGTGGCTGTAATGGCCGTGTGCAATGTATTGGCGCGAGGTAAACTATGGGCGGGAACTGAATTGGCGCTAAATGAGCTGTGTGCGGGAACTTGGTTGGCGCTAAGTGAGCTGTGTGCGGGAACTGGGTTGGTGGGAAATGAGTTTATGCGTGCAATGAGAGGCTTCCAGGTATTGGGAAGTCTACGTCCGTCGTCGCGAGTGTTGAGGCAATTGGGGCGCTTCTCTATCTCAAGGGCTTCTCGGATGATCCTGGTTTGCAGAGTTTTCTCGGTGGAAATTGTTTTTGTGTTTTTGAAGTCTATTTTGTGACCTGTGTCTTCTCGATGTTTATAAAGTGCGGAAGTGGAAGATGCCTGACGCACAGCAAGTTCGTGTTCGTAGACTCTGGAAGTTACTCGTCTGTTAGTCTGGCCAATATAAGTTCTCGGGCAGTCTGAACATGGTATTTCATATATACCTTGAGAATCGTTTGGTATTGTGTCCTTGGGAGATCTGAGGAATTTGGATATTTGGTTGTTGGCCGTGAATATTGTTTTTATCTCGTGTTTTCTCAAGATATTACTGATTTTGTCTGTCACACCTTTGATGTATGGTAGGAAAGCTTTGTGTGGCTGAATACTCTCTAGTGGATCGTTCGTTTTTGGAGGACGGGTCAGTTGATGGCGGATAGACTTGTCGATTAGCGAATTGTTGTAACCATTTTGGAGTAAGGCTGATTTCAGTTTGTCCAGCTCTTGTGGTCTATTCTGGTTGTCGGTAAGCTGAATTGATCTGTATATCTGTATATCATATATATATATATATATATATATATATATATATATATATATATATATCCGTATTGAACTCCCTGATATACAGATCAATTCAGCTTACCGACAGCCAGAATAGACCACAAGAGCTGGACAAACAAATATATATATATATATATATATATATATATATATATATATATATATATATATATATATATATATATATATATATATATATATAATCGTCTTCTAAAAAAAATGTATTCAATTTGCGTTATTAAATCACCATTATAGATTAATCTGCATCAACGATTTAATTCTATTGCAACTTCAGGGAATTCTAGAATTTTTCAATTGAATCATAGTTGACATTAACGATTCTATAGATCTGTTTGACATATGTAATTGGAAGGTGGTATACATGTTTATCCAGAAATGACTGATGGAAGTATTGCGGATTAGTAGTGGAACAAAAAACAATGCTTCATATGGGGGATAATATTTATTTCTCGATTACAATTAGCTCTTGTAAGAGCCCTCCTTGAGAAACAGCAAAAATAAATGCCAGTAATTTGACATTCACAGGGGGAGATAGTTTTTGAAAGGGGATTTAAATTCCAGAAATATTTATCATAATCAAAACTATTCATAGATTTCAAAGAATAAGACATCTAGTCAATGAACACATCTCAAACGACTCGAGTTCTTCTGAACACCATTCAATTAGTGTATGTTTTTTCACTAAACACCAAAGATTCGAAATTTCCTACCAGAAAATCTATTTCCAAAAAAATTCAATATATCCTTTTTTGTCTTTTTCCTGGTGTACATGATATATCACGAATATTACAAGATGTTTTTACATGAAATCACCAGTTGATTTCTAAAATTGTATCAGCTTCGCATAAACGAAAAAACTAGAAGAAAAAAGTAATCTGGAAGTCAACTAAATATACTTATTCGAATACAATTCATTAGGCATACAAATACCCATCCCCTATTCCAATCGCAGAATTTTCATTCTATAATTTTTTCATCTGTTTATGAAAAACAGACGAAAGTTTTTTCTCTACATTTTGGGAAAAGTTGTAATATTTTTAAATCGAAGGAACTCACATAACATGAAAATTGTTTCGGAAAATAAAAAAGTGTCACATAGTTTCTAATGAGGCCGAATGATTGAAAAATCCACTGAAACTTGAACATCATTCAGTCACTTCCGACAGAAAGTATAGTCCTGACAAGTTCTACCACCTGCAAAAGAAATCGTTGCAAAAAATATATATTTATTACCTAGTACAATTTTGACGTGTTGGAATTGAGTAAATTGAAGGAATCCACCACGCTAATTGACGTGGTTGCCGTATAAGTAGAGTCACTGAGTTATTGCCTCCTTCATAGGAAACTGAAGTAGGTAGTAAATCGAAAGAAGAACCGATGAATACTGGTACGCCTTCTAATTGGTCTTTTTTCTGTAACACTCGGGTGAAAATTCTGATTCATTTTGTGGAATTGCTATTTTTGTTCCGGAAATACATCAATATCAGAGAATAAGTTATTATCTAATCACTGTGTGAGTTTTCCAAAGAGTAGCTTTCAAGTTCTGAAAGCACAAAGGCCATTAGACTACCATGCTCTACAGTAATAGTTTCCAGTAAATCAGTTATGCCTTGAATGTATAGAATTGATACCATTGCCACACTCATAACATTTGTGAATATTTGAAGTGATGTTCGATAGTAAGACATATTTCAGCAGAATCATGATAATTATGATTGTAGGCAAGTTAAAGAGGACTGAATTCTGCTGGATATGAACAAAATTTATTCAGTTAAAATTCCAGTTGATTGATCATTGTACTCCATCAAACAATAAAGTTTTCTTCACTGGAATTTCAGTTGGATTCAGTCAGATTTCGCATGTATACATTATAAATATATCACCCGAAGCGCCAAGGCAACTAATAATAATAGCTGTCCACTACCCGCATGGGCTACGCCTTTGGGTTCACTCTACGAGTGTTTATGAGGGAGTATTATTTTTATTATAATTGTTATTGTACAGAGTGAACTATGGACGATTTCACAAAGTTATACGGTGCATTCTCCCCACCAATTAAAGAAAGTTGAAGTAGATGAAGTTGATGTCAGATGAACATGCCAAGAAGTGAACACGTTTTATTTAAGTAGCAAAAATTACACTTCATTTATACGTATCCGCCATTTGAACGAATGATCAACTTAAATACGTCTTAATAATTCCTACGTAAACACCTTATAGTAGTAAACACGACAGGCCACGTGAACCATTGTAAAGAGCGTGGAACCATAGAAATTAAACTAGAGATCGTAAGCAGAATCAATGCTGGCATTCGATTCATTCAGTAATGTGTCGAAGAAGGGTGGGAACAAAAAAATATACAAATTATCACGGGTTGCTCTAAAATTTCACAGGTGTATTTCGATATGATAAACCAGTATACTGATGATCATAGTTCAACCTGTATGAAGAAATAGTGAACATTATATAAACTTTTTGCAGATAATGACCTTCAAGTATCATAATTTATCCGAGGATTGAAGATACAAGTGTCTTCTCGGACAAACTATTCATCACAATTCTGAATAGGTTGTAGGACCTGGGTAAAAACAGTTTATTACAGTGATCTAACATGTGCCTCGTCGACATCAGTTAGTAACCAGCAGACCATATGAGAAATCAGGTATTCTTCAAGCTGTTACAGTAGTTAAAGCAATATAATGTTCCGAAATGATGATTTAATCTAGCAGTACATTTTTGGAATTGTCATTATAATCATTTGTTGTATTGTTCGAGGGTGTTTTTGGTGGCGAATTTGCTTGATTTGCTGTAAGAAAATCCGTGAAAACCTACACCATGATATAGTCCAAGCAAGTACTTCTCATTAGAATTGGTATCCGAGAAACCCACAGCTGATATTCGAAATGGATAATGAAAAAGTATCTATCGAAGTCGGAGTTGAACCAAGAACCAGTAATGTAAATCTAGCCCTGTCCAAATTCAAAAGTGGCTTATTTGGAAAATATACAATATATTCAGTAATCCAGACATATGCATCATCATTAAGACATTCACTTCTTCCTGTCCCACGAAATTGGAACGAATGACCGAAAGTGGATGATTGCGTGTAGTATTTATATCACTTCACACTGAGTGAGCAATACGTTTCATATTCATTTTGGATCGAGAGGAGATACTGATTAATAACCCCCGCTGATGATAACGGAGTGTCCACATATCTCTGGATTAGAGAGACGTAACTAGAATGATATCTGCCAAGTTTATGCGTGGGTTCACATTCCGTTCTTGTTAAAAAAAAAATTGGACTCAGTTTGTGGGGAGCTTGGTGAATATTTGTTATTCTTGCAGTTTTGAATATTGTTGTTAATGTTAATGTTGTTGTTAATGGCAATGGCACCTGTAGGTCTGGTTTGTCACAATACTTCTGGAAAACACCAAGCGTTTAGTATATACGTAATACGTTTCTTGTATTTGGAGGGTTCCCTATCGCACTTTTTAATGCCAGTGTTTGTTTAATGGACTTTTGGGAAGAAAATACTTGAAGAATTCATAAGTTGCATGCCTGTCACAGTGAAACCAAACGAATGTATTTGTACGTGCTCTCACTAGATAGACTATAATATACAATTCTTTACACAATATTCTTTCCTGTTTATATTCTTAAATGATTTATATAAGGAGCCATTTATACGACCCGACTACATAGATATATACTAAAATTACTGAAGTGAATAAGTATTAGTTGACCCAAAGGAATTAATTTGTTTGATATAGGTATTGTTACATTTTTTAGTTTACCTGTATAGTGTGCGTTGATTGAAATTTCTAGAGCCACATGCAAAGATTTTAGTCCATTATATTCAACGTTATTTTTGACTCAAAATCATGCATGTCACATTGTTCCATAATTGAGAAAAAATATAAACGACAATCTATTGCTACACACGACCACAATCAAAACTTTTCGACAGGTGGAATATGAATAACAAACTCTTGTACTGAAGGAACAACTTAAGTGCAATCATTCCATCGTGCTCCAGTCACCCCATCTAGTAGAAAAACACGTAAGCCAGTTCATTTACGGACTTCAAATGGCTCTTTACGGTGTTGTTTACGATATTGTTATCGATGTTGGAAATGATTCACAATAGACAAAAAGTATAACGAGTTCAGATTTAATTGTTTTCATCATATAGAGAAGTCCCAGGAAAAAATGAGGAATCCATACGCCTTACTAGTAAATGAGATCTTATCGGATCTGGAACAATTATTGTTTGTGATAGATGGCGTCTACGTTTTTATTGGTGAGTTTCTAAGAAAGGAATTTGATGTACAGCTCGAAGAAAAAAAGTGAATAACGATTTATCAGTGTTTTGGAAAATCGACTATCCCAGACATTGCACTTATATGAATTTTTAATGCATAGTCTGTCCATAAGGTAGTCCCCCTCTGTTAACTTTAGAATAGATGAGTTTTATTTTGGCGTTTGGTCGTCATTTTCAAAGATTTTTATGAATTTATAGGCACTGGGATTCGAGTGATACCTCATTCGAAATCCAATCTATATACGCCAGCAAAATTTCAGAATAAATTATTTATTCAAATCAAAATGGCGGTAAAAATTTTCAAACTTTCATATGAGGGGTCCTCTGGAGTTAACGAGCTCTAGTGAGATGTTGAAATATTTCTTGGTGTCAACAAAGTTGTCCGTACTTCAGAATGGTCGATGGGAGCCATTTCCGAAAGAAATTCGAATGACAGGGAAGGTAGAATGATATATTGTTGTATTATATATCTGAAAAATCAAGAACCATCTGTCATTCTGGGGGACATATACTGGTATAAAAAAGTGTAGGTATTATGAAAAACCTAATTGAGTCGGAATTTCAAAATATGTTTCAGAATAAAAAAATTAATGCACTTCGTTTGATTGAAGGTTAAAGATGTTGTGGCAGCTTGAGTACTTACTTTTAGGACTTTCATCGTCTGAAACGGAAGTAGTCAAATGGATGCGTTGCATAATAACGTAAAATTAATAAATCTAAGTATATTCGTAATTACAGCATTGCGAACCTGCGTAGACAATAATTATTGAATGTTTTCGGAATAAAACACACTCATAAGTGCGATGACTATTTCAAAATATGAACTACTGACACAATTTCATGAGATTCAGATCGGTTGGTATGAAGATGATATTTTTGTCATTGTTTCATATTTCCAGTCAAGCTTTGAATGAAATAGCCGGCTCATATCGGGACTTGCTTGACATTTCAACGCTTGGAGAAAGGGCCGATGGGTTGCTCAGATAGGTGTCGAATATCATTTGAAGGTATATAAGGTATAAGTTTAAAAACTATACAAATACTCGACGTACATTTCGATTCCAAAGTTAACACAATATCAGAAGTTGTAAGCGTTCTAACTCAAAATACTCTCACTATATCTTCATTGAGTTTAACTGGTCGCCGGTGAAGTGCAGCGGTTAAATGTCGGCTATTGAAACTTCTGTTAGTGTAGGTTTTCCCGAATCGCCTTCAATTGAAAATCAACCCGGAGTACCACGGGTAATAATAATAATAATAGCCGTCTTCTACGCGCACAAGTGTTTATGACGGAGGATTATTATTATTATTATTGCTGCACTTTTCTATTTACTTCAGGTACCTACCGACCTATTATACTATTTATTCTGATTTTGAATTAATGAAACAGTAGTCCTTGAGTGAAAAACTCTTTTTAATACTAATCAATTAGTTCTTATTGATCCAGAAATTGTAATATGAACTCGAAAAATAGACTGTATGGAATAGGATCCCTATCCGCATTCATACTACTATGATGTTACACTTTTTCCAAATTTCCAGATCAATATGTGGTTATGTACTTATTGAATTAATTTCAAAATATTATATTCTTAATAACCGTGATATCGTGGGGCAACACACAATTTTCCTGGTTCTGAATATCTGGTATGAGCGATATGCTCTATGAACCGTGTTTTCATTGTACTTTCAGTTTGACGAACATACTACTCGCAATCATTACAACTGATCTGATGAATCCCCAATTTTTCACACTCTTTAATTTTATATTTTGTCTCTTTAAACGGTCGAAGAATCACAAGGAGATTTTCTAAATCTGCGTTTTTCATCAGTTTGTCCAACATATCTTCGGCCAGCAATCTGAAAATGTACCCCTCTGTAAAATTAAAAAAAAAGTATTAAACTTTAATACAGTGGAAACTTTTGGCATTACCATTCGATAGAACAACACAGAAATACAATATGAGAGTTCCAACTATTCAGACCGGTTCTGCACTGGTGCTCGGCAGAACCGTGAAGTTAGTCTGCATACTGTCACAGGTCTTGATAAAAATTTGATAGAAGTTGGAATGAGCATTGTAAAGTGTGTTCTTATAGAAAACCTTCGTCAGGTGTTGGACAGAGGTAATTCGATAGTCGTTTTGTATTGTTTCTGTTCCGTGCTTGCCGACGAAGCTACTACAATATTGAAAACTAGGTTACTAAAAATATACTTTCATGAACTTATGGTTTTTCGTCATGTATGCCTAATTCCATGTGTGAAATATATATTCATTCCACATGCTGAAATGAAATTCTCCCAAATTACCAAGCTGAGACTGTTTAGAAAACTACTGATATTCTTTTTTTTTAATTTCAGATCTCAGTTTTCCCATGAGTGTTGTCGACACGGGCCTGCCCTGGCTCCGCTACCTACCACCAGCACCTTTTACACTACCACTCACAATGCGTGAAAAAGACTCATTCCCCAGAAAAATGTTAGTCGCATCAGGAGGCCACAGTTCCCCCAAACAGGCAGCTGTATATCCACTGTCGATCAGGGTACCACCAGGAGATGAAATGCCCTTCGACCTTTCCCGAAACACGAGGTCACCAGGACCTCACATGTCACCTGCAAGTCGGCCGCCGCAGGGTCCCCAAGATGCCGATGAGCAACCTTTGGACCTCAGAGTTGAACATAAAAAAATGTCTCTTATGTTAATGCGGAGGCAAGTTGAAGATGAAAACAGAAACTTAATTTCTCCCACGCCCAGTGTTAGTAGTGATAAAGACGAAGTGATAGTGGAAGAGAGAAGTAGTCCTGTTAGGAACAATAATAATTCTTGCAACAATAATAATAATAGCAACTGTTTACCAAAAACATTCAGCCCCCAACTTTCTAATTATCCCGGTATGCTCTTTCCCCCTCAACCCATACATCCAATGATGCTAGAAGTTATGTACCGTGCTCAAAAAGGAGAAAATCTTCCAAGACTTCCGTTGCCCTACCCCAGTTCTCCTACTGGTTACCCTCAGCGATACCCTTTCGTCAATCCGTCAATGCTGAGTCCTCCGGTAAACCAGGTATCATTCGATATGTTACGGAACCAATCTACTCCTCAAGCGCCAAAAGTGTTCGATCCAGCTGGTGGAAAATTGAAAGACAGATATGCATGTAAATTCTGTGGGAAAGTTTTTCCAAGGTCTGCAAATCTCACTAGGCATCTTAGAACACATACAGGCGAGCAACCGTACAAATGCAGGTATTGCGAAAGGTCATTCAGTATTTCGAGTAATCTTCAGCGACATGTGAGGAACATACACAACAAAGAAAAACCATTCAAGTGTCCCCTTTGCGAAAGGTGTTTCGGGCAACAAACGAATTTAGACAGGCATCTGAAGAAGCACGAAGCAGATGGTCCAACAATTTTGGATGAAAGGAATCTGCAAAGGAGGAATATGACCGCCAGAAGCATAAGCGAAGAGTCATATTTTGAAGAAATCAGGTCTTTTATGGGAAAGGTTACTGATGGAAGGTTGTTACAACATTTACAGCCGCAAAAACAGATACCAAACTTTCCCATAAGCCTACCAAAACTTTTCGATCCCAGCAAGTCAAATCAGGAAAAACCTATTTCTCCTGAAAGTAGTAAAAGGGATTCCTCATACTTTTCCGATAAGGATAATTATTCCTCGAGATCTTCGACTACATCAGAAACTTCGAATAAAGACGAAGACATCGATTGTAAAATTAAATCTACTATAGAATGTATGGAACAAGATATCGAGGACACAAGTGATAACAATAATAATAACACTTGAATCAGGTAACGACGAAATGTGATATATTCACTTAGTTTGTAACAAAAAAAAATCAAGATACCTTCAATATTCCTATTCGATATATGCGAAATGCCATCCAACGGAAATGAGTAGCAAGTATTGAACGCTTCGACTGGTATTAATTACTTTATCTAATTGATACGTACATAACTCTGTAACCTAAATTATGGTAATTGCAAATTTGAAATCAGAACGGAAGTTGTGCAAAGTTTGATGGAGATTTGCATTATCGAAGAGACTTTGAAATCTTATAAACCTTGGAAAACTGTGAATTATATCATGAGTACGATAAGTCAATGTTTTTTAGATTGTAAACGATGAGTCCTCAAATGTACTTTCATCTCGTAATTGAAGTACTATTACTGCAATTCTAGTTGTAAAAGTTCTGCCAGGAAATGATGTTGCAATCGTATAACAATAATTGTTAAATCCCAAAAATTGAATTGAAATTTAAAATGTAATTCAGAATCACAGTAACTTGCAAACAGTTGAACGAAACTTAATACAGAATATAAGCGTCGATGAAAATTCACTCTAATTAGATAATTCAGGTATACTGAATGGTTGATATTAGAAAATAATTACAGTCATTCCACCAAAGAATACCACTTGTTTTAAGATCATGGTTTTATAATGGCCCTGCAAAGATTTCAGAAAGAATCCACAAGATATCCGAATTCTTTATTTTCTTCGTGGAAATCCATAGTTCACCTTCGAGATAATTCAAGTTTTTTCTAGTATGACTTCTTTTCCAACCTGATACCAACAAATTCAGACCAAATAAGCCAGAAAACTGAGTTGCCCCTTTTATCAAACTAAAAAATCATCAATTAAATGCCCGCGTATATGAATAGCTCTTAACAGTCTTCGTGGGATTGGGAGATTCTCAAGGAAATTTGTGTTCATTTTAATTGATAACATTTATAACGACGAATGACCTAAGTTCTCAGGTAACAACCGAAAATTGTTGATTTTCTTATCTCAAAGCATTTTTAAACTTGAACAGCCAGAACACTGCACTGCCAATTCAACTGAATATACAAGGGGTTGCTGAATTTATGGGAAAATAAAAATATATCTCAGTCCAAGGGAAAGACTGAAGAAAAATTAAGGTAACTTTCAAAATGATTTATTGATTCTGCTATGGTCAATTACGTTATTTCACTCAATATTAATATTATTACTGTATTTTATTTTTCTGCTCGTAAACTTCCAACAAAAGAACTTGGAGCAAAAAGTTAAGTAATACATAAAATCTACTAATATTTTCAATTCACAAATTTCAACACCATAATTAATTTTGACACATAAAATATAACAAGGGTTGTTAATTTTACCCCCTCATGACATAATGGTAATACTGAACAAAACATCAATATTTACCTCTCTACGTGTTCAGGTATGTCCAAAACTTTTAGGTTCCATCAAATCACATTTGAGAAAAAAGTATCATTGGATTGAAGTGAAACAGACCTCTCATAATTCACAAGAGGAATTTCCATGTGAATCATTCGCAAGAATTGATCAACACTCTTATATAGTTCTATAGTTGGCCACAAGATATTTTATCTCATCAATACCTTTAGCTCTTAAACCTAAATATGAACTTATTCTGCTATTTATATATTTTTTAAATCTTTTAACGGTGAATTTTCCAATTTCTCGCCATTCTCTCTTTTACAACTGATAACACTTTCTCAACATCTCAACTTCTTCTACTTTCATTATCAAACATGTTTTCGTTTTTCACCTTCTTTAAATTGTTTTACAATTTACAAGTATTTCTGACGTTTATAACTCTTCAACTCATTCAAATTTCTATTTATCTTCAGTTTTTATACTTTCAACATTATTCAAATAATCCAACATCTTTGAAAACTTCAGTTTTATACACTTTCTTCAGTATAATCAACTTGAATAAATAAAATTTCTCAGTTGCTTGAGAAGGCAAATTGTTGTTGGAAAAAAATCCGAGAAAAATAAGAATTTGAAAATAATATAAATACTGCAAAAAATTAAATTGTACTTACAGGTGAATACTTAAAATTTTCTTAATATTCCATCTCTGACTTTTTTCAAACTTTTCTACATCTCAACTTTCTTAAATTTTTTTGTCACGTCTACTTTTCAACTCTTCCACACAGTGGTAGTACACATTCTCACCCTTTTTCAATTTTTTTGTTTTTTTCTGAAGAATACAACTCCTTTTTAATTTACTTTCACTATTCAAGTTTATGGAACCTTGATAGAGATTTTCGTTTACTTCGGTTAATCATGTTTCTTGTAATTTCAATTCTCACGGAACAAATGTGGATAGAAAAATATCCAATTCTTTCAGTTGGCTGAACTGTTGGCTAAACTTCCAGTCAGTTTCATTGATTTTAGACACCCTTTATAGATCTCAAATATTCAATTATTTCACCTATTCACATTCAATATTAACCAATCATGAAGCAATTGACATTCTATTGAAAATGTATGTCATCCGCCTGCTACCAATAAATATTTTCTTCATCGGACTGCCCTCACTTCCTATAACCAGCTAACTAGTGCATTCTTCAAAAGAATGTGTGTTCGTTAATGGGAAAAACTAAATTATCTTGCCTCGATACCATCGAAGAAAGTGACTTCACATAGCTTATAATAACAGGAAAGTGATTTTATTAGGGAACATTAAATTGAAAAAAGTTCATTCAAAAACATAATGAACGATTTAGTTTAATATATTCCATTTGAAGTAATTTGTAGTGCGTTGTCACATTTTATCTGATACTTATAAGGTTAATTAGATGTTAGACATACAATTCTCCAGTAATTAACTGCTCAGTCACAGACCTATTTATCAGTCTTGATATGGGCATAAGCTGCTACTCCTCCTATCGATCTTCACTTCCGGGAAGGAGCCTTCAGTTTTTAACTGAGATTAACATGATATTTTTCGGACTACAAATATCACATTGAAAAAAATAGAAACTCAAAAACTCATGGAAATGTGAGGAGAATAATTTTCTAAAGCTATTCTTCCCAAAAAAATATTATCAAATTATGTGTCTTGACATTGACTTTCCAACTCTAGTTATCATTACTTTTGTTGTAATTAATCAGTTTTTTAGCACTTTCCATCGCTTGGTTTCTTCCTTTCTCTCAATAGGCATTATTCGAGTTGGAGGTGTTTTTTTCTCCTAGCAAAACTTATCAAAACACTTCTTCAGCTTATTCGTGTTCTTGTTTGTTTTTTCCATAATTATTTTTCATTTTCCTTCATTCATTGTGTTTTCTGTGCTATCCTTCTTTCACTTTCATTATTAGTTGTTTTGTTTTACTGTCCCCATTTTTGTTCTTTCTATTCTCTCTAACTCTTCCTTGCTCTATGAATTCTACCAACCAAACAATGCATAATTATATATCGTTCTATGAGTTCTGTGACTATCACTGGATTTTATTAAAAGTTAGAGATGTCTCTTTCACTTCAAATTGTAAAATCACATATAATAACCAAATAAATAAATACGTTTTCTTTCTTTCTTTCTTTCTTTCATATACGTATGTTCCTTCATGTTTGTATCTTTCTTCATTTTCTTTCATTCCTATATTAATTTTCTCTTACAGACTTTTACTTTATGACTCTTCTCAATATGAGTTTCTCTTTTGCTGTACTATTTTCTCTGTTTCTCTGGTTCTTTTTCATCCAGTGTCAACTGTGTACTATACTAGTTTCCATACAGTCATTTAGTCTTCTTTCGTTTTTCACCTTTTGATCTAAGTTCTTGTTTTTCACTTCCTTGCTTTCCACCTCATTTGCCATTTTTTTCTGTTACCTTCTACTTCTTTTGCTCTTTACTTCGCTTGACCTATATGGTTTTCTCTACTTCTTCCCTTCCTATCTACGTTTCTTTACATGTTTTTCATTTATTCTTGTTCTCCTTCTGTCTTGTAAATTTCTGTTTCAATTATTCTTAGCTTTTTTTCAATGAAACCTTTGCTCTCGTTTCATTTCTTTCTTTTACACCTTTTTCCGTCTCTGCCTGACTGTCTTTCTCTCTCATTTTTATTATTTCCTTCCAGTCTTTCAATGTCTAATCCAATTATATTCAGATTCTTCAGTTAGAATAAAAATCAAAATTATTTTATTTCTTCACTCTTCTTTGTGCATGAATTCCTCTTTTTATTTTTACTCTTAATTTTTCCTCCTCAATAAATAGTTCGAGGTGAACTATTCGATCAATTCCTGGCTTATTTTAATAATATTTTCTGTCGAAACAACTCTTTTTGCCACACTAATTATTTCCTGCTTTCATTTCTATTAAGTCGTCGTTTCAGATTTGAGTCAAGCGAAATATGTAGGAGAATCTGCGAGATGACACAGTCTGCGTTCTATACCAAATGATATGATGTAAAATTATCAAGAGAATGCATAGTTATATAGATGAGAAAACAAAAATCTAAATGCAAACAAAATTTCAAAATCAATCTTAAATTTTTTCATTATACTTATCTGGCATTCTCTTATTTTCCCTTTCAGTTTTCTTGCTACTGTTGGCTTGATCTATTTTATTTTTTCATTTCAACCTACCTCATTCTCTATTAATTTTAAATGTTTCATACCTAATCTCCTCCCTCAGTTATCCCAACTTAATTTTTCGTTTTGTTTTTTCATTGACAAGTTTTCTTGTATCACTAAATTCCTTATTATACTCTTTTGGTTCATTTATTTCTTCCCCTTTTCTATTTCCCTCTCCTCATTTTACCTTCCAATGTTCTTGCTTCCTCTGGCTTCTTCTATTTTATTATCTCTATTTTCTCCCTTCAACCTAACCTCACTCTCTATTCATATTTAATATTTCATCACCATTCTTCTCCCTTAGGTGTCATAATTTATTTTTCATTCTTCTTATCATTTTACCATTTACATGTTTTCATTCCCAAATTATTTATTATACTTTTTTTTATTTATTTTTTCCCCTTTTCTGGCTCTGTCCGACTGTATTTCTATCTTTTTATTTTTTATAACTTTTTCTTCTTCAATAGTTTTCGAAGCATTTTGTCCAACTATTTAACCAGTTCCTTGCTCATTTTATTGTTTTTATTTTTGACGAAATGTCATTCCAGTTTGCGTTCTAGACTGAATGATTATGACAAAAATTTTGAATAAATCAAAGGAATAATTTCGACAAAGTCGAAATACCATTTTCTTCACACGTTTCCGCAAACGAATATGAGGCAAATATCTGATAGAAATATGCTCTAAATTATTCGATCCAAATATTTGATACACTTCGCCCTACTAATCGAACTTTATTAGAAATAATTATTTTCAATACCTTCTCTATTCTAATCACTCCTATTTGCCATTCTCTTATTTTCCCTTCTACTTCTCTTGCTTTTATTGGCTTGATCTATTTACTTTCCTCTATTTTCTCACTATCAATCTACCCCACTCTCTATCTCTGCTCATTTTTTACTTTAATTCCTATTCTTTCCCTCTAGTTACCTGATATATGTTTTCATTATTAGGAAAGAACTAATTTTTAACAAAATTTTCAAAAAATGTTTTTAACGTTCTATCATTGATATATTTCTTTTTAATCTATCTTCCAACCTTTTTTGTTCATTTAGCTTCACTCCCTTAGTTTTTTTTTTCGTCTGTTTTCCTTTTCTATTGTATTTTTCTATTCACTATATTCTTTTTTTTTTCATTTATCATTATTTTTCCTCTTTTCTTTTTTATTTTTTCCCAATCAAAATTGTTCAAAGCAAATCATTTTATTAATTAGGCACATCTGTTTAATGACTGCCGTAAGCACTCCATAAGTATTATGATAGGATCTATTCATAAAGACCAGCATATCGTCACATCTGGGTAATTGAATCAAAAGAACGTGCTAACGACGTTTGAATCTCTAATCCAGATTTCAAGTAATGGTAATTTGAAAGAAAATCTGGAGTGCTTGATGTGATCTGAAAAAAAGCCAGTGAATTCAAAGTTCTGTTCACGATAAAGTAAGAATCTATACACATTCTAAGGATTCTCAAAATTTAAAACAAAATGTAGAATATCAGTAAACTTCTACCTTCTGATACTAACGAAAAATATAGTTTTCCTTTCCGACTGGTATTTCGTTTCATTGTCGTTGTTCATTATTTGTAATATTCAACCCCATATAAAAATGTTACTATCATTATCTCTCAAATCACAATTCGATTCTGTTCCTTTGCGATACCATTTTTTTTTCATTCATAGTTGCACATTCAACAGTTGATCCTTTTTAATAATTTTCAATAAATTTTTTCTGTTATAGAAATATTCATAACAGAAAATAAACGATTAAGAAATCGAAAGCAACAGAAAACAAAAATAATTCTCAACCGATTCGTTGGATATTTGTGAACAATTCTCTTTCTTCGAAATATTCCGCATATATTTAATCTTGAACAAAAAGCAAAGAATTTCCTTACATTAAGTAATAAATTAAATGTGTCTTCTATCTTGTCCGTTATTTCTACAACTCATCATACTTTTTCCAATTGGAGTGCAGCTTTCCAATAAAATTTTATCTGTGGAATATGCTCTCGTTTTTTTATCAAACGAGTTATTGGTGATGTACCATAAGCTATATATATCAGGATGGGAACGGATATCAGACATACTTCACAGTGCTTATTTCGTTGCTGATGCTCTCAATAAACATCATCACATTGGCGTTGCGTTGAAATGTTGGGAATGGCATCTTGATTTCTGCGGAGTACCCGCTAGTATTCATGAGAAACCTAACTTTAATATGCTCTGCTCATTAATCGATTTTGCCTCATTGATCCATAATAGGTATTATCGTGAACATGCTTAGAAGTTAGAAGAGTTAAAATAAGATGTTTTGTACTCAGTTATTCTCAATTTTGTCTTATAGTGTCTAACTACATTTCGTGTGAGAACATATTTAATTCATATATCAATGTCAATCAATAATCGAGTCAATCAATTTCTGTAACATTTTCTAGGCTCGATAACATTTACTGAATTACGGATAGATACATCAGATCTACCTTGCAAGACATTCAATTAACACCAAAGAGTGTAAAATGAAGAAGTATTTGAATTTTTCTGTAAGAGAAGTTTTATTCGCAATGCAGTTGCTGCTGACTACACAGTTCATTCAATTGTTTATAATATTGAAACCTAAACATTATCAGCATAACGAAGCTCATAAAAGGCGTGTGTCAAATAAAAAATAAAACCAACAATGCGCATGCTAATAATAAACATTACGAAGTAGCTTGGTCTTATCTGTAAAGAATCCGAGAGGCATATCATTTACAAAGTCAGTTAAGAAATTGCCTTGAGGCCTTTACGCAGTTAGAACCACCCACTTCCTTCAAGAACTAGACTAGTCTGTTTTATGTTCCATCCAATCTCCGAAGAATAGTAGCGGAGCATACGATCTAGATTTCGTCTAATGATCGAGGAGAAAATCTCCTCGAATGGTCACTGTTGTACAAAATTCCTTGTCAAAATGTTACATTAAAAAATCTTTAAAATCAGTTTTGCCTTATTGTTGGATATTTTTCAAGTAAACCTAGTAGGTCATAACATATCAGTTAATTTGACCGGGAAAGACAACAATTTCTTCCTATTCTTCCTTCCTCTTCCTTTCTTTGATAACGCTGACCTGAAAGGAAAATAAATTATAATTGTAATCTATGCATCTCTTCGATATTTCATTCCTTCCAAGACTTCTTTCATTTGATTTTACTTTCTAGTTATCGCAATATATCCGAAACACACACACATGTTTTATAAATTTTTGTCAAGTTTGATGTTCAATTGCATTTCCTCCTTTCTGATGTTTATTTGCTAGGAATATGTAGAAAAAAGTTACATTGAAATCAACCATTTAACAGAATGAATTTTGATGAAATAGTAGTCATTCGTATTTCATGAACTATTCTATGGCAGCATTCATTAAATTGATGCCATGCCTCCTGTCTATTTCCACGTATAATAATACCGAGATGATCTAGAGTTGCAGATGGGTCGTATATATCATGAATGAAAATAAAGCAAATGGTCTGAAGTGATCTGGTTTTGAGTTATGTAAAGTAATACGAAGAATCTAATCATTTATGGGCATTATACAGTTATATTCGCCAAGACAGAGCACATTCATAATAATTCGATATGAAATTATTATTGCATGGTAATTGTTCACCGATTATTAATTAGTAGCTGGAATCTTTAATATGTTTATCTGCTGCGGTCTGATCTGCCTATATATGTGTCATTTATGCCTTCCTGATATTTATTATTTTACCGCTTCATTTAATTTCACGGCTTTCTGGTTTCGATATCAATAAAATTTACGTAGTCTAGTATCTAGAGAAAATGATGTCGACTCCAAAAGAGAGACAAAAAGAGACAGACAGAGATATAGACAGAGGCCACTTTTGATTCAAAATAAGATTGATGTTTTGTTGCAGGTCGGAATGAAATGGTATTGAAACTATATTTATTGTAGAAGTACTTGAAAACTATTTTCTTGTGATTAATCAGAAAACTAGTCATTCTTTTGAGAAACTTCTCTTTCGCGAAGTTCAGCTAGAATGTATCAGATGAATGTGGATGAATTGAATAAAATATGAAAGGTGAGAATAAAATTCAAGTATTCGTTTACTAAATTTGGCAATTTTATATTTTTGTATGACATTTCATACAAAGTTCAACAAAGTTATGCTCTTGACTAGTATTATTGGAGACATTGAGAAGATGGACTCAAAATTGTCTCTGGAAGTTGGTTCATGATAATTCTGTGATTGGAACACTTAAATATTGCTAGAATGTACTATTCTATTCATTTAAAGAAAAATTGTATGTTTGGTAATCACTTGTTTCAAGAATTGTTCAAAGAGGTATATTGATCAAAGATTCATTTGCATTGGAATGAAAAAATTTGGTTTTATGTTAGTAGTGATATGTACATGTTTCAGTAATTATTTCTAAATTGTGTTGAATTCTTTCACCACAACTTCGTCAACTTTTTGTGACAAATTTGTAGAATTGATTTTTTTATTCTTCATTTGAAAAATATAGGGATGACTGCAATTGCATTGTTTTGCTTCTTAAGATTGCGATCGAATTGAAAAACACAAGCATGCACTCTACATTAAATATTCCATCGAGGAGTAAATTTTTCAACAATTTTTGATTGTGTGGGAAGAATGGATTCATTGTTGTAAGAGTCAAAACTAGCAGCTCAACATATCGACCCTAGACCACTCACAAGTTCTAAAATTTGAAATTCACTCTGCAAGAATGTGGACATACATCCGAAATCAATAGATCACGAAGAAATGCAATAAAATTAATGAAATGCGTGACTACAATTGGTAATAATTTCTGTCCTTACATACCATCCGCGATGGTACTCAGCATTCTACTTTACAGTTAATATGAAGTAAGTGATACTTATTACTTAATGATCTAGGCTAGGGCGTTTCACTATTCATTTAATGAATCAAACTTCCATGAGATCTCATGGGTCCCTGTTGGTTTAACAACGGTGATCTAATTTTAATAGGACGAAACTCTAAATTAGTTTACAAGGTACAAACAAAAACAATCATTCATACCCATAGTATTCATTAGCGGGTCTACTCAACACTGTAATTTCATTTTGGCAAACAAAAAGACTTTTTACTAACAATTCAATGTGAGAATATTCCACATCGTTAACCTGTTACTGAAGTGACTGGACTTGCCGATTCAAATGTCATTAGCACGTTCTTTTGAGGCAATTACCCAGAGGTGATGATATGCTGGTCTTTATGAATAGATGCCTATTATTATACTTGTAGTATGTACTTACGGCAGTCATTAAATAGATGTACCTAATGTGCGGATAACAATTTCTTTATGGCATAAAGGATTAAATGGATAATACTCATTGAATTTTCCTAATTAATTAACATTACAGTATTTCAATTTATGTTGTATCAACAATGCATCAATAAATCAATTCAATTTTGTTATTTTAATGTACCAATTTCATTTGCAAACTAAATGGAATATACGAATACAGTAGAATGATAATTTAGTTGTTCCTCTTCTTCTTTTATTTCTTGACATTTCTATTCAAGTTACTTCAATGTATCAAATTTATCTGCAAATTAAATGAAATATGAGGATACAGAAGTATAATAATTTGGTTAATTTCTTCCATTTTTCACTAGAGCATTTTCAAATTATTTCACATTCCAACTACTTCATTCTGTCCTTGCCTTCTTGAAATTCTAGTTACCTTTTCATACTTGCCGTTAACTTCGTTTCGGTTCTTACTAGCAAATCGTCTAATATTTTGTCACAGTTCTATTTCTATGTTGAATATTCAAAATCTACTGAGTTATGCAGACAGTTCAACAAATAAAATTGACGTTTTCCAATTAGTTTTCAAAAAATCATGAATTTCAGTTTCAGTTGGAATAATTTTGAAAATTTATTAGTTTCTCTGTTTTTTCCTTTTTCTTTCTTTTCTCCCTCTCTTTTATCTGTCTCTTTCTAACGTTCTATATCCTTTCTACCTCTTTCTCTCTCTCGCTCTCTTTATCGCTCTCTCTTATCACGCTTTCATGTCTCTCTGTTCTCTCTATCTTTCAAGTTCTCTATGTCTCTCTTTCTAACTTGAACTCTTTCTTTTTTCATCTGTCATCCATTTCCCACAACCAGCTCTTTTTGGTTATTCATTTATCCTCTATTGGTCTGCCTTACTTCCTTTCTCAATATTTTCTATCATCTGGTTCGAACAATATTTATAATATATTCTTTGTCTATTTTGTCGCAGCATAAACTAAAAATTAGTTGCGGAAAATCTACTTTCAAATTGCACGCACCTATTTTGTGTCTTCTTTTTTCGATATTTTCTCCTATAATATTACTACGACCTTTCCCTATCAACACTTATACTATGTTCTCTTTTTTTTTTCTCCTTCAAAATGATCTCTCACACTTATATATTCATTTATTATTCACCTACTTTATAACAACTTTTTCATGCACCTCTTTTTCTTCTCAAACTGCAGTACTCTTACTTTTCACTCTACCTCTTTCTCTCTCTCTTATCACGCTCTCATGTCTCGCTTTTCTTCCTGTCTTTCAATTTTTCTATGTCTCTCTCTTTCTTCATTTCTCGCTCCTCTCTCGAACGTTATGGTAATCTTTCAAATTTTTCTTTATTCATCTGTCATCCATTTCCCCAAATCGTTCCAGCCACTTCTTGATCATTTTCTCAACCTCTAGTGGTCTGCCATACTTCCTCAACATCTCCTATCAAGCGGTTCGAACAATATTTAAAATACATTCTTTGTCTATTTTGACGCAGCATGGACTAAAATTTGTTGCAGAAACTCTACTTTCAAAGTACATCCACTCATTTTGTGTCTTCTTTTTCCGCTATTTTCTCCAATACTATTAATACGATTTTCCCCATACTATAATCTCTTTTTTTCCCCTTCGAAATGTTCTCTCACGCTTATATATTCATTTATTCTTCACCTACTTTATTACACATTTTCTTCTCAAAAAACATCGTTTTCTCTCCAGTTCTCTTACTTTTCACTCTACCTCTTTCTCTCTCTTATCACGCTCTCATGTCTCGCCTTTCTCTCTGTCTCACAATTTTTCTGTGTCTCTCTCTTCTCTCTCGAACTATATGGTACTCTCTCTTTTTTCATCCGTCATTTCTCCCAATCTTTCCTATCAACTGGTTCAAACAATATTTTTCATACATTCTCTGTCTATTTTGGCACAGCATGAACTAAAATTTGTTGCAGTACCAGCAGAACCTCAACTTTCAACCTGCACCTACTCATTTTGTGTCTTCTCTTTCCGATTCTTTCTCCAATACAATTACTATGATTTTTTCCTATCATCACTCATAGTTTGTTATTTTCTTTTCTTCTTAGAAATCCACTTATATATTAATTTATTGTTTACCTACTTTATTATATTTTTTTCATACACTTCTTTTTCTTCTCAAACTGCATAGTTTTGTCGCAGTATATTTCTCTTCAGTACTCTTACACTCTAATACATCTGCTTGATATTCCTCATAAATAATAAAATACTGAAACATTTTCATCAAAACATCAAATCTACTCGCAGGGATTTATTTTAATTTTTTTTATTCCTTAATAATTATGAAAAACCTTCGAAGCCATAGAAAAAGATTAGGGATTTCTGTTCAATTTTCGAAACAGAAAAAGAAATTTAATTGAAAAATACTGAGGAAACATAACTAGATATCTTCTGTTTCAGCTCATTTACCAAATTTTTGAACACCCTCTATTACTGAAAACTTATGAATTGAAAAACGTATTGTCCTAGATTTTGTATCTTTTCTATTTCTTGATTTTACGCTCTATCTCACCACTGCCTATTCTGAACAAGAAATGATACACCTAACATTCTTATAAATTAATGTTCAATGAAACGAAAGAAATATTGGAAGTATCTAGCCATTGTTGCAAAGAAACAACACTTCTGATCCCGTGTGGATAAGTATAAAAGCGTTATGCAGGCTTTACCTCACGTAAATGCCGCTGGGCAAGGCGTGTTCTTCTAGTACCACTTATTGAAGCTGTAGATGAGAAAGGTATTGCAATAAAATAAATTATTATAGAACTATTACTCAAAGGTGAAAACTCTGAGAAATATTAAATAATGAATATATGATATCGCATTAACTCTTGACACTCCATCAACCAATGAACGACTGCTTTTTTTAAATTTTATTCATCAATAATAATTTTATCGATAACAAATTATGAAATTCTACAAGTTATTCATGGTTCGAAAACATAGAAAACTAGTCGAACGCCAAAAGTAGTTGATTAGTAATTTTTATCTTGAAGATTACCTAAATCAGTTCTTGACTGGCATTTCAATATCAGATGTCGCAGATGCATTTTTTGGTGATCCTTCATTTCACCGATAGTGTGTTGCAAGAAGTAAGCTTGTAATCTCAGTTAATACACAGATTTTGGCAACAGAAACGTTTTGCATTTTGGTACGGATTTACATCAAATCCGTGGTTTGAATTAAGTTTTGTAAAATATGCGTTTGATAGTAATTGATGCAAAAAAATTTACAACATCTCAATCAACTTTTAATCAATTCCTTGTCAACCTTCAGTGACATTTGCTCATTTCCCAAATATTACTGGGCATTTCATACTAATACTACAAGTTTCAATGGGTAACACAAGTTATAAATTTCCTAATAATTTGAAAAATATACATTTTGGAATGCAATATACGATTTCATGTATTTCTACTGACAACACTAGTTTTTTGAAAAATTAAATGAATAAAATCATATCTTTTTGAGACTTCATATACCAGAAATATCCACACTATTTCAAGAGAGTGAGATGCCAGTGTAAGCTTGGTTTATCAGATTTGTTTCATTATTCTGTATAAAAATTTGTCTTATGATCATTGTACTAAACCCAACTATTAGGTACACTGACTTGTTGAAACTCACCCATATGACAAGAAACTTCAGCTCTTAAATCACTACTCTTTTAATATTTTTTTCCAAATACCAATTCAATAACTAATGTTACTGTTTCGGTTACCTACTGTATGTATATTTGCCGATTCTTTTGTCATGATAAATGAGAGATCTGATGTTCGTCAGTTTAATCTTCTTCTATACCACGCAATGTTAGTTGGCGCAAGAAAGTCTAACCGTAAAGGATAGGCCCCTGATGAACAAATGTCAGATGTCAGATAACGAACACATGTCTACTGAGATCAATCTTCGTAGGCGAATGCAAAATATGATCTCACGGCAGATAAGGGAAGACCGGATCAAATAATTTAAGATCTATCAGATTCCCTGGACAGTAACCTGTTCATGCGCTACCTAGGATTTTAATCTAGTTAAAAAGACGAATGTGTAATTTGCTCGATATCAGATTGAACGTAACTCGGGACATATCGGGAATGATCAATTTTCCTGCTGAAAAACCGAGTGCATTCATAGTCATCGTGTTTTTGCTGCAATCAGTTTCGAGATTAACTTTTAAATTGTTCTGAAACAAGTGTTACATAATTGGCAATCCAGTTAATACGTAAGGTTCACGTAATGAGGGACCAGTTGGCGAAAATCGTATTTTACATAAATAAACGTAACCAGTTTTACAGGACTATCACCTGAATTAGAAAGCTCAGATTTCGAAAATGTATAGACGGTATATGTTTTCATGATATAAGATGTGATGAATCAATGATACGTTAGAAAAATATCAAGCTCATGATATACAACATATATACAACTGTTTTAAATAGAAGCATGAATGAGTGAATGAAATAAATATTCGATGCTTCAATGCTTCATGCAAGTTAAAATTAAATTGTAAAATTCATCAATCAAATGAAGAAAATTACAATAACATGATGAACTTCAACATTGAACATGAATATCGACTAATATCACCGGAATAAAAATTTCTCATCTTCACATTCAAAATCATGCAATTGGGTAGTTCTAATCGTGTTAGAAACGAATGAAATTTGAAATTATTGAGTCCATTTCTTTCTTTATTTGTGAATTTCCGTTTTTTTTTAATATTTAATGCACAAAAAATATCTGGAAACCAGATGTAAGTTATCGTACAGACTTTATCATAAAATGAAACATTAATTTGTGTATCCAAGCTTGAGTATTGCTTGTACAATATGGTTCAAAAACTCACTGATACAAAAAATCGGTCTGGAATAATTTTGTTTGGACTTGTGACTAAATTTTCTAAATAATTTCAACATACATGAAGAAAAAGATTTACTATCTAGAAAATGCAATATTTTAATGAATGAATCCTTCTGGTTTCAACTCAAAAATTTCCAGATATATGGTATGGAAAGTTAATCTCCCGAAAACGGAATCAAATCGATATGAATAATCAATAATGTCTCCAGAAATGTATAAATCATGTCAAATAAAAGATACTGATGTCACGAAATGTATTTACGACTAGTTAATTTCCTGTTTTCAATTCAAACACCAAATAATACAAAATTCAATTACAAACACATCTGTCAGATATTTTCTGAAGAAAATTCAGATCTAAAAAATCCCAATTTGTCTCACCTCTCATAGAAATGCCTCGTTACCTGCGTATTTTCATCGTAGAACTGTGAAATTGACAGAATCGATAAATACACCAAAAATGTACAGTTCAACATGAAAAATTATGGAAGTTACGGGAGTGACTGAAGTGAGACAAATATGTATTTTCCACAACTGAATTTTTTTCAGGAACAAAGTGGATCAACGACAGAATGATTATTCTGAGTTCGAATCCAAATACATTTTCAATATATTTTGCATCCTACTATTATTTTATCAAAAATTAAACATAAAACTCTACCGAAATTACGGGGATGTTTCCATGAGAAGTGAGACACACTACTGTATGTTCTGTCAACTAGAATTCATTCAACTGACACAAAATTGGCAGAAATTCTGGCAGAATTTCAATCAACTACTTTTTATGTACTTACAAAGACATCGCACACGCGGATATCCACCAAAGTTAGACCGAACAATTGACAAAATACGAAAAGTTGAATCTTGAACTTGCGAGGTTAAATCCTATTTGTCACCAATAAATGTTTTAGTTTTGTTAAAATAACTACTCCAGAGGAAAAATATTCACGGATGCCACAGAATCAATTATGCAATCTCAGCAACAACATTGTTGCCGAACTGTTACTTTGGTGGAAACTCGCTGAATGTGTGTGAATTCTTGGTCAGATTTTTGCAAAGTGCAGATTCAATCTAATTTGCTTACAATGTCGTTATATTGAAATCAGTATTCAACTTAAGCGTGTTCCTTTTTTCACAATGACATTTTTTTATTTATTGCCTAGATCCTTTCCATTCGTTTTGAAGTGCACCCGAATACTTTTTAACCATTGCACCATTCTAACATTACGATATGAATAAAACTAATAATACTCGTCAAATGAAGAAAAACACCAGGTACTAAAGGATATGAAAGTTTTTGGTATTTTTTTGGGAGTAAATGAACAAAATATATTAGTATTTCAAAAATCACAACATGAAAATACCAAACAATACTCCAAATTTTCAAGATACCTTTTAATATTTTATGATATTCAACCGGGTTTTACTTCATTATGATACAAAATGTATTCATTATTCTTAAAGTGTTGTGTTCCTATAAAAAACAAAATTATTTATGTGCAATCTCGTGTATTAGTTACCCTTTTAGTTTAAGCTCTATCCTGTAAGTTATTCTTCGTCCAACTCTCGTATGGAAAACTTTTTACGTCCAAACTTAAAGCCATAATGTCGAGAAAAGTGTAGAGTTCGCTTGCTGAACTAAATGTCGAATTTAGTGTCATCTGCTAATTTTAGTCAAATATGGTTACCAACCTCTCAATCATTTAATTGCTGAAAGCACCTGATTAGTCAATGTTTAGATTAAAATGTACATATTGGGGCCAACGCTAAATGGTAATGTAAATTTGTAATTTGCTGTATATTTGAAACGATGCAAGATATTCAATTTGTATATTTGTACTTTTTTAATCTAATTACAATAAAGTGAGATATATTTTAATTTCTGTTTTTTATTTATTTATTGCCTGAATGGTTCAATAGTCCAGTGGCTGGAATTAATTTTTAGCAATATTTCATCAATATTAATGTTTTATCGTTTTCTGGTTATATACTTGTGCTTTATGTCAACGAACTCCTGTTGGCGGACCAGCAGGACAACCGTTGTCCAGAATGACAGTGATCCAGAAGCAAAGGCAAAGGAAAAAGTTTAGTCATGTTAATTTTAAAATAATAACAATACGAACGCCACGAACATATAATTATCTGAAAGACAGATTTAACCATACATGCAGCCACGAGCGGGTAGGGTACAGGTTTGAAAGCTGATGAGGTTGAGTCCTGCCCTCTGTTCAAACCATCCAGCACATCTGTCCTTGGACAGACCCCACAGTGTTGTGGGCCATATGTTCGTAAATGGTCTGGTCACAACTTGGTTTTTATTCGCCTCCTCCGCGTTAAGTTTCGTTCATACCCTCGCGAACTTCGCAATTTTTCTGCAAAAAAAAATGGCCGCAAACATTGTTCTGCATCAACGATTGGTCCGGCATGACAGGGAGCCATTTTATTCGCAGAAAAATTTCGAAATTTGCGAGGGTATGAACAAGACTTTATGCGGGGGATCTCTTTGGTGTACTCACTAACATCAGTTCATTGGGGTTTCATGGTTGAAATCACTTCTAAATTTCAGAATGAACTAGGTTTAGAGTTCCGGAGGAAGTGACCTTCAATCACGAACACCTGCAAAACAGTTTCTTGGTGTGTATTTAGCGTGTGAAGTGCTAGATTGCCGCTCGTAAAAGAGTGTTGCAGCCCGTCGTGAAGCGATTGGCGGTAACCTTTGGAGAGCGGCAATGACACCTCGTGCTCGAAATACACACAATTTTTTTTTCATGAACGTAGTTCTTAAAACAATTCATTCAGTATATACCGGGTGTAGCAAGATGAGCTGAGTCAATATTGTAAACAAACGCATAGATAAAGTTAATACGACCAGAAATGTTATTTAAATTTATTACCCACAAAGAAACATTGTATCCGGCCGTGAAAATATATCCAAGTCGACCACTCGAGAAAGTACCATATTACAGTTAGTGTTGAAGTGTGAAGAAAATATTTCTAAACATTTTCATGACACATATGTGGATAATTCTGTGAGAGGCAAGATATATTAATAGACCAACACCACGTTTCTTCGAATAGTTCTTAGAAATAATGGGAAGTCGTAGTTTCAACTCAAAACCCTCCAGATGTGATCTTTTAGTCTGTGTAAATTTGGGTAACTTTTCATAAGACTTCTGGTTTCAACTCTAATTTCAGAATGAGAAATTACTTAATTTTCAGTGTAAATAATTTAGATTTCTAAACTAAATCTTTCTCTTTCCTCTGGAAAGTTGATTCTTCCAATCAACTTTCATGTCAATTATTATGATTCTTTTATTCAAACTTTAGTGCATTCAATGTTTTTTAACTGAACTAGATATTGTTTTACATATCCTTAAGATGTTAGTAATTTATCTTGCATCATTTATATTAATTCATGATTAGTTTTTGCTCTATTTTCATATCAGTTACAATAACAATTAATTGCTGGATGTTGTTCAGGTTCGAGGCTATGTTAGAGCCCCTCCTCAGCCGGTTAACGCAGTGGCAGAAATGCTACGTGTCGCCCTGGCTGTAGAGGAGCCCCGCATTATACCACCAACGGAAGACATCAGAACCCGCAGGGCGCTTCATAACACGAAGCCCCTGAAGCCACAACAACTGGCACGGGTGGATGAGGATATTCACGATGTCCTTTCCGAAGAGGCTGACATCTGGCAGATCAACTCTGCCGTGTATGACGCCGCTCAGGCCCTGTCCCAAACGGAGAGGAGGGATACCAACCCTCTGATTGGGAGGCATGAGCGACGCATTCACAAGATGGAAGCTAAGATCAGGTCAGCGAGACAACACGCGTCTCGTATCCAGTGTGTGGCGGACTACGTGGCGGCCAATAGGCCCTTCACGCCCGCATTGCGGCGAATTGCAGCAAATTTAAGACGAGCTCACCACACACTAAATCAAGGCGTGCTGTTAACCATCAAACAGCACTGTCTTGATAGGATACGAATGCTGGTGGCTGCAAAAAAGTCGCTAGTGAGGCGGGCGAGAAGCATCGCGATAAACCTTCTCGCCTATTCCAAGAGCCTTCGGTTAGAAACCTTCTGGAAGGGTATTTACGAATTTCCTCAACCACTCAACGTAGATACTCCATCCCTAGCGCAGTTCGAAACTTTCTGCAGGAGGCTTCGTCAGCCTGAGCTCAATGAACTGCGCAATCCGATAACCCCGGAAGAAGTTCGACGGGTCCTCAAAGGCTCGAAAAATTTCGCTGCTCCAGGTCCTGATGGTCTGAATAACTAAGGGTGGAAAAAATTTCCAAGTACTCACCACCATCTAGCAAGAGTTTTCAACTCATGGCTAGATGGGGAGCAGCAGATTCCGGATTGGTTTGTCGAAGGGCGAATCGTGCTAATCCCCAAAAACGGAGATTTGTCTGATCCGAAGAACTACAGACCGATAACATGCTTGAATGCATGTAATAAGATGTTTACACGCATCTTGTACAAGCGAATACTCTCCGCAGTTGAGCCTGTGCATGAACGGATATATGAGCAAAGAGGGTCAAAGAAGGGGGTCGCTGGCTGCAAGGAGAACCTGCTGATCGATAGATGCATCACGCAGGACTCCGTGCAGTATAAGCGTAACCTTTCAATGGCCTGGATCGATTATCGCAAGGCATTTGATATAACATCGCATGAACTCATCATGCATTTGCTCAGATGCCTTGCGGTACCCGAACAAATAGTGAGATGCATTGAACAGCTGATGCCGCTCTGGAGGACTCGATTTACCGACGGAAGCATCCTACATCATCTGGATGCCGGAGAGACGTATACCTACCTAGGGGTGGAACAACGCCACATCCAAGAGGTAGCTGCTGTCAAAAGCTCTCTACGCGGCAAGTATCTGCACAAACTCCGACAGATCTGGTCTTCAGAACTGTCGGCGAAGAACAAAGTTGCTGCAACTAATATGCCTGCCGTTCCGATTCTACTTTACTCCTTTGGAGTAAGGAAATGGAAGAGCTGCGACAACTCGACGAAAAAACTCGCAAAATGATGCATCTTCATAGAAGCTTGCATCCTAAATCGTCTGTTCCACGATTATACTTCTCCAGACAACGGGGAGGCCGTGGACTTTTGAGTTTGGAGTGTCTACATAACAGAATTGTACTGGATGGAGCCTGTAAAGTCATCAGGAGTACAGATCCCCTTCTCTGCTTGGTATGTGATCATGAAAAAGCAGGGATTGGAGCATTTATTTCAAGGCAGCAACCCGTGCAGCCGAGGAACTCGGTCTCATATTCGACTCTGAACGGACGAACTCAAACTCTGTCAAAGAGTTGGAACCCGTTCAGCAAAAAGCCCACGTGAAAGCTGCGGAGTGTGACAGGCTCCCTCAGCTACATAAGGATAAGCCAATGCAAGAACATTGAAGACCTTGGCTTATCCAGAGACCTTTTCTCAGGTCAAGTGGGCTGAAGTCGGAAACCGAGGGATTCATAATGGCCTGCCAGGATGGTGTCTTCAACACCCTCGTCTACCGTAGTCGCCTGATGGGTATAGAGGTCCCTGACACTAGATGCAGAGCGTGTCGTGGGGCAGCTGAGACCATAATGCATTTGCTGTCAACTTGTCCAGCTTATGCGGTCTCAGCCTTTATCCACACGCATAACGCGGCCCTACGAGTTTTGTACTACCATCTACGATACTCGTACGGTGTAGACGACACACCGGTGTTGCCTTATGCTCCGGGGATATTGAGTCCGTTGTGGAGAATGAGAAATGCCGAATCTATTGGAACTACTCATTCCCCACCCTCAGGCAAATACAAGCCAATAAGCCTGATGTAGTCCTTCTCGACCACCAAAGTAGGACGATTTTCGTCATTGAGTTTTCAGCTCCTGGCGAAACGAATATCATCCTAAAAGAGGAGGAAAACGAACTAAATATCGAGATCTACTCTTTGAACTCCGCAGGCTTTATCAAGATGGTGGTTCTGATAATAGGGGTCCTTGGTGGAATGATGGACACGCTGCTCTCGAATCTAAAAATCATACCGGCATGCCGTGAAAACCTAGCCGGAAGAATGCAGGAGGCCGTTATTCTTTGTTCACTCCGTTTACTCAGGGCACATGATTCTCGGACCCAGTAATCACTCACCCCACGGACGTGGGGAGAGTTTGCTGGGGTTAATGATACACCAGCGCGCCCTCCGGTAGTATCGGAGCTCCTGGGACAGGGCCTGACTGGTACATTCCTTACGGAAAATAATAATAATAATACTCCCTCATAAACACTCTTTGAGTGTACCCAAAGGCATAGCCTGTGCGAGCAGATGACGGCTATTATTACTATTTGCAGTTGCGCTTCGGGGCGACTTACTGATGTTTCAGGTGATGTATTCACTTTTCAGCTGTAGGAAACCCCGTAAAACCTACAGCACCACCTCGGGTGGTCGGTGTGCACTCCAAGCTAGCACCAGACGAGATTGGCATCCAGACAACTCACAATACACTTGCTTTTCAACTAGGCCTGCGGTCGCCTATCGATCCGATATAAAGTAGTTGAGAAAAATTCTCGTACCTGCATCGGACTCGAACCGACTATCGCTAGCTGGAGTTTCGAACGGCCTGTGCCTTAGACCACTGATCCACCGACCACACCACACATAGATTTCTTGAGTTGATAACCAAGCAAGTATTAACTTTGCGAAAGTAGTGAATTTTGCGACGAGTTCCAATTCCATTCTGCGACAAAATAAAGTAACAGCGTAGCATCTAAAGAAGGCAGAATGATAAAGAAACTAAGCTGATATAAAAGGTAATTAATTTTGTGAGATATAATTCTAATTTCTTAACAATAGAACCGGAAGTCGTAGACAACTGAAAATATTTCAATTGAAACGAGTTTTCAGAACAATCCCTAATACAAATTTTCAGTAAAATGTTTCCAGTAGTGTCCCATATGCATATCGACTCAGCTCATTGTGGTATATATACCCAGTTCACATAATCCAAATATCCAATAATTCACATCTCTAACAAAAATTTAACTCCTGCATACGAAAAAACCTAAGCAGCTTGCCGTGAGTCGCCTGATTCAAAATCAAAAAGTCTTTAATCATAAAAATGTACAAGTAATTTTATCTCTAATGTACCACATTTCAGTAAATAGAAGATATTCTAGCCCTCTGATTGGATGCGACCAACCACAGGTGCATTTTGCCCATCTAAAACGTGGTTCACTTCGTCACTCGCGGCATTGCAGTTGATTACAATCGAACACAGGAGTTGCAGTTTGCCCATCCAGGCTAAAACGTGGTGCAGTGGTGCACTTTGTCACTTGCGGAGTAGCCGATCTTGCGGTGCTGTCCAAGTAAAATTTCTTTGCTATTTTCCGTTTATCGTGATGTAAAACTATATAATCAAAAGCGACAATTGGCTCATGACGTACGAAGAAATATGCCTAATGCTAAATACCTACTAATACCTACTTTTCTAATACCTACTTTGTAACGAAATAGCACAACATAAAAGACCGTTCATCAAATCGTAAATGTTCCTTTTTGAAGTCTATTAATATGCGAGTATCTTGAAAATTATTCTTTCTCGATTTATTTTACAATTACTAACTCCTACAAAAAAATCATTAGAAATAATTTAGAAAAATCTGAACAAATGAAAAACTGACTAAAGGTTGTGATGAACTTTTAATTGACTAAATCCACGTCCGTTTTAAAAACCTGTGAATAATTACAAAAGTACCAGTACTGCATATGTTGTAACGTCATGTAAAGGGTTATAATTCATATTGTAAGTGCACGATGCACGCGGAGAGGCGGCATAGCAAAGCGCACCACGTCTTGGTCTGGATGGACAAACTGCACCTATGTTTGGTCACCACCAATCAGCGGGCTAGTATATCATCTATTTACTGAAAAGAAAAGTTCAAAATTATATGAATCAAATAGGGATAAGTAGTTGAAAGAAATAGTCGTTAGGAGCTGTTGAAAATAATCCCAAAACGTTAAAGCGAAATTTGAAAATATCAACAGGCCCTCCAAGAACTAACGTTAGGCGTATTTTGCGAAAGCACAAATATAAGCCGTGCATACAGGACCAAAAAACCATAAACTCAAACCAAGAGATTTTGAACACCGCATGGATTTTTGCCAGTGGTACCTGGAAAATTTAAAGAGCGTCAATTTTCGTTAAATTGTATTTAGACAGACGAAGCTTATGTGAGCAGTGCCGGCTTTTTCAACCGCTACAATTTTTATACTTGGGCACAACAAAGTGGAGCAGACACGTCAGAGAAGATTTGGATTTAGCGTATAGGCAGGTGTTTTCAGTTGTAGAATTATCGGCTCGTTCTTTTTTAAAGGCGCTCTCACATATTGTATGTAGAAATTTCAAGGCGAAATATATAACCACTTATTGATGAATTGCCACTAATGGAGCTCAGAAAAATATATTTTAATAAGACGGGGCTTTGCCTCACAACACTGCAATTGTCACCAAGGACCCACCCGTTAGCCAGCCAGGTCACCGGACCTAATAACGCCCATGGAGTTTTTCCTCTGGGGAAGGTTGAAAGATCTTATTTTTAAATTGCCGACCAATTCCAGCTACGAATTGGAAGCAACAGGGATGCAAAGTTTCGCTTCGGCAAAAAACGTTCAGAAGGAGTGTCGCCTGTATGTAGAAGAAGCTGGTAGACATTTTTAACACCTTCTCTGAAGGAATATTATTATTTGCTCTTTATCATTATTATTATTATTGTTGGAGTTTCATTCATTAGAAGTCAATATAGTATTGTTATCAGTTTTATTGAAACTATGACTTGTAATTACCGCTGTGAAAAGCTGTCTCAACATTTGATAGCTACTACTAAAAAATTTCTTCGCCATATCGTCCAAAGCCTACTTGTTTAAAGAGGTCGTTTTAAAGTCTACATGAAATAGCCTAAAAGCTCTGTATTTCAAAGATGAGTCTAGCAAAACATCAAATGTGCTACAATTTTTGAAAGGTAATTTTAGGCCCCATTGAAATATTGACAGGAAAAAAGTTACAGCAACTTTTCGAATATGCACATTTTTGAAAACATGCTGTAACTCAGAAACGATGATGGTTTCTACCATTAAAGTTTGTCATAAAATTTGACCCCCAGAACAGTTCTCATCTATAATAGTTTGATAACAGGACTTTCCTTTCAAAAGTGTTCAATTTGGCCCACTCTGTTCAACATAATTCCAGCTAACAGTTGGCCGTTGATGACGCGAATTTTATTCTGTCCACATATTACTGTTATAGACTTTTGATCGATATCCATCACTTTGGTGTTCATATTTCGAACTGTTTTTCTCTACCTAACAAATGGTAAGAGATTAGGAGTTTTTCATTGTTTTTTCAGACGTTGATTCCAGTAACAAGATGAAAAGAATATTTATATTCAACACAAATTGCGTTTACGTTTTCCACTTTTTTGTTAGGTCATCTGCGCAACCTCAAAATTTTACAACTCACTGCTGCGACCACAGCAATGGGAAACCACGAACTTCTAAATGGTCCCCAACCTTCACAATTGGCGTGAAGCGTCTATAGAATAGCTGGTGTGTACAGGTGACAAGCCGGAGCATTTATTTCCAAGGCAGCAATCCGTTCATCCGATGAACTGGGTCTCATAAGCTCACGTCAAAGCTGCAGAAAGCGAAATTCTCCACAGCTACATAAGGAGAAGCCAATGCATAGGGTCTTCTTCAAGAACATTGAAAACTTTAGATTATCCAGAAACCTGAACTTTGCATTTCTCAGGTCAAGGGGGCTGAAGTCGTAAACCAAGGAATTCATAATGGCCTACCCTCGTCTATCGTAGTCGCATGATGGGTATAGAGGCCCTTGATACTACATCCAGAACATGTCGTGCGGCGTTACGAGTGTTGAACTTCCATCTACGACACTCCTACGGTATAGACGAGACACCGGTGTTGCCTTATGCTCCGGATGATATTGAGTCTGTTGTAGAGAATGAGAAGTGCCTAATCTATTAGAACAACACTTTCCCCACCCTCAGGCAAATACCAGCCAATAAGCCTGATGTAGTCCTTCTCGACCAACAGACTAAGACGATTTTCGTCATTGAGTTTTCGGCTCCTGGCGAAACTAACATCGTTCAAGAAGAGGGGGAAAAAAGGACTTGAATCGAGATCTACTATTTGAACTCCGCATCAGGCTTCACCCATACCATTCTCTGAAAATGGTGATTCTCATGGGAGGGGTCCCTGGTGGAGTGATGGGCACACTGCTCTCAAATTTAAGAATCATACCGGCTTATCGTAATATGGCAGAAATCTTATCCGGACGAATGCAGAAAGCCGTCATCTTATCCCAATATTGACTAACCCCCCGGCACGGTGTGGGGAGTCGATATTGGGATAAATGATCCAATGTGCCTGCGGAAGTGTTGGAGCATTGGAGACAGGTCCCGACTAGGAAATTACAAGCAGATAGGTGAAAAAATAACACTTCCTCATAAACACTCATGAAGTGTACCCAAAGGTATAGCCTATGCGGGTAGGGTACGGCTATTATTATTATTATTTGCCATGGTGCCGCGGGACGACTCACTGATGTTCATTAGTGTATTCACTTTTTGGCTGAAGGAAAACCCTGGAAACCTACAACACCACCCCAAGTGGTTGGTGCCCAATCTTAACTGACACCA
Organism: Chrysolina americana; assembly: GCA_958502065.1. Lineage (NCBI taxonomy): Eukaryota > Metazoa > Arthropoda > Insecta > Coleoptera > Chrysomelidae > Chrysolina > Chrysolina americana. The sequence goes on from OY293411.1 coordinate 74,008,085, forward strand.
CTGGTATCTAGGCAACTCACATCACACTTGCTTTACAAAAAAGGAAGTGGATGCCTTTCTGATGTATTCAAGAAAAAAGATTCTCGCGTACTAAGGCGTCATATGCAAGCCAGAAGCTCCACTGCTAGATACCTTAGCCTCTGTGCTACTGGACACTCCATGGTTACACAATACAATACGTTAACTCCAAATCTTTCTTCATTTAATGCTGATTTTGTTACAACCAATAAATGTAGTTTTGTCTGATAAACATTTCGTTCTTCGTGAATCTTCATTCGTCCGAAAACAATATCGGAAAAACAAAATCATTAGTAACACTCTTCTGAAGCAACCATAAACTAATTTTTGGTTTCCATAATTTTTATGCAAATACTGACACACTTGGTACTTAAATGTCTTTACCTATGCTCCATCAGAATTTTCCTTGCCGAATCACTAATTTGTAACTCATGGCTTATTTCCCAAGTGGAAGCTGTAGAATTAATTACCTTCCACAAATGTTAAGACATCCGTTATCTCATCAATATTGAAAGATGTATGGTTGAGAATTTCTTGTTTGAGTTGTATCTGCCCAACGGAGAATTATTATATCATGAATAAAGTTGAAATATTATTTTTTTTTTACAACCGCTCACCAAAGTAACCTTTGACGCATTCAGATCTCATCGCAAAGTCGACTTTTTAAAAAAAAATTATTTTGTTACAGTATTCCTGATCTCACTCTCCACTGTTTTTGTTGAAGACGAACCTATTCTTACATGATAGCAAATGATGACGACGAATTCATAGATTTATAAAGTAGCCAAGGTTGAAGCAACAACAATGTTGTGGTTCGTCACAAAATCCGATAGAAGTAGGTGTTCCATAGGGGTCCCGTCTGTCTCCACACTTGTATTCTCCACATACATATGATTTTCCACTGTGCGAGAGAACGAGGACACGGCTATATTTGCGGATGACACCTAGTTCTCCAGCGTCGCAGCTGCAATGCAGGTCCAGTGTTCTGCAGCCTGCCCAAGACTTATTTTATGAGGTTGGAGAGGATGCAGAACAAGGTACTCCATATCATGACTAATAGTGATAGATACAGTCATTTGTATGCACTGCGCGACCTTGCTGACGTCGACTCGATCCCGACACACGTAAAAAATTTGTCTTATACATTTTACAAATTCCACCTCCCGAAGAGTTCGTTAGCCAGAGACCTTATCAGGCTCCGAATACGGTGGACTCATCTATCAAGCATCGGACATCTTTTAGGAAAGATAGGATGAACCGGTTCCATAGGAAACCCAGCCATATGAAGTGAGAAACGCCTAGTACCTTGACCTGGTTTTTTGCCTTAGCCTTTTCTGGGGAACAGCTCGCAGTAACCAGCCTCATACAAACTTATAGTCTAGTTCCTAAATTGTAGATAGTGACTCATTGGTTGAACGGTTCATAATTCATATGAAGCAGGTCAAAAAAAAGAACAGAAATAAGCTAGGAACTTTGGCTCCAAATCAAGTTTTACTTTGCCACTTTCGTTCATACCCTTCGCACTTCCAAATCCCGTAAAAACCAGAAAATGTACGAGTCACTATCTACAATTTCGGAACTAGACTATATAGACAATGGCAGTATCTACAATGAATGCAAAAGAACGACACGCATAAGCTTTGTAGGCGGCGTGTATCAAGCTCGACCTTCCGTTAACACCAACGGAGGTGGCTGTCAGCGCCCCCTGTCTGGGACCCCAGGCACCTTTTGGCACGAGCGCTCGCCGCCCTGCTCAGAAATGGGCAGGGGGAGGCGACTCTCTGTGCGTCCGTAATCCGTAACTCCTTATTATGCCCCGAACAATTTTTATTTGACATTTTTGTTGTTTGTTGAAGCTTTGTAATCTTTTTTGTTAGAGATGCAGCTAATTGTGAATTATTGGATTTTGGTTGGCTACTGAGAGTTGATTTACTTATTAGCGATATTATGTGTGTTATATTGCGCGATTGAAACCATTACTCAGTTTCCACCGATATCAGAAATTGAACATTAGTTAGCTTCAGGAAAAGTTACAGATATTCAGCCCTATGCTGTATCACTTCCGTCAAAAATAACGTCACTGTTATTCGCCATTTCCGTTAGTTTGCTATTGCTTGGTAATAGCAGAATATCGGAAATGGCGAATAACGGTGACGTTGTTTTTGACGGACGTAATACAGCATAGGACTATTATTTGTTTCATCGTCTGCGACCAGGGGGCTATTCGATCTCCTATCCATACCAGATATAACAAAGTTTCTTTCAGTACTTTTTCCAGTCTTCCTAACCATGTTGCAGTTTGGAGATACGTTTTAAAGTCAAGTGCAGAAGCAATTCGTAACGTTAGAGGAACCAAATTTATCTTCTCCTTTTGCCTTCTTGGGAATATATTTCAACTATGGATATTTTTCAAATTATAAGCTGTATAAAATTGAGGAAACAATACGGTCGTTTATTATTATGATAATTATTGCAATCAATGAGTCATAAATATCAATCAAAATTTGACTGACAAGTTTTGAAAAGCAACAAGTGCCACCTTTCCAAGGTGGTGTTAATTTGGGAGAAAATCCTTTCTTACGACGAGGATTGTACAGCCACACTTGATCTACTTATTTGAATCCACCAGTAATTGCCTTAAGATCGTATCGAGCCTTCATTCTGTAACTAGTTATCTTCAATCTTTTTCTTGCAAATTCGTTGATCCCATTCAAGCTATCTCGCAGTTCGTCTGCATAATCCTGTACCTCTTTTTCTTCAGAACTTGGTGATCCGAACACCATGTCACAAGGCAACCGAAGTTCTCTCCCGAAGATGATGCTGGCTGGAGTGAGCTCTGTGGAATCGTGCACAGTGGCCATGTAAGCCATCAAGAATAGTGGAAGATGTCGATCCCAGGTCTTTTGGTGCTCCTCTACCACTTTGGAAAGATGTTCTTCCATAGTCCTGTTGAACCTTTCAACCATGCCATCAGACTGTGGGTGGAGGGCCGTCGTTCTGGTCTTGCTAATTCCCATCAATTCACAAACTTCCTTGAATAAATTTGATTCAAAATTTCTTCCTTGATCGGAATGTAGCTCCATTGGGACTCCAAACCTTAAAAACATGATATCCACCAAAGCTCTTGCAACTGTGGATGCTTCTTGATTAGGCAAGGCATACGCTTCAACCCATTTGCTGAAGTAGTCCATGGTAACGAGGATGTATTTGTTGCCATCATTCGTCATCGAAAACGATCCTGCTACATCGACGGCGATTCGTTCGAAGGGAGCGACTACATTGTATTGTTTCATCTCTTCTCTCGATCTTTTCTTAGGACCTTTGCTTGATTCACACTTCGGACATCTTCGGCACCATCTCTCTACATCTTCACGACATTGGACCTGGAAAAATCTCTTATTCACCCCAAAATGACCACCTGATTTGCTGTCATGAATCTCCTCCAAGACATCACTTATTCTCGACCTAGGCAAAACCAATTGAGAAATCACTTTTCTGCCGTCGGTCGATTCCCAAGCTCTCTTCAATAGACCATTCTCAACAATCAGGGAATCCCATTGTGCCCACAATGCCTTGAAACCTGGTGATCGTAGGGAGATTTCCTTCCAGGTGGGTCTTTCCGCTCCGCTTTCCTTCCATCGTAGAAAATCTGCAAAGATAGGATCACTTTCTTGGTCCTGCCTCATTTTCGTTGTGGCCCAATTGTCGTCAACCATTAATCTCACTTGGTTGATTCCTTCGCGACGTTCAATTCGCACACAATGCTCACAAGTATCCGAACAAGGTCTTCTGGACAAGGCATCTGCGTTGTTGTGTAATCGTCCTGGTCGATGTTTTATCTTGAAGTGATATTGGTTCAACTTATAAATCCACCTTGCTACTTGTCCTTCAGGGGTCTTCATCTCGAGTAGCCACTTCAAAGCGGCATGACCTGTTCTAATGAGGAACTCTCTTCCATATAGATATTTGTGGAAGTGGTTTACAGCCTTGATAATTGCCAGTAGTTCCTTCCTTGTTACGCAATGATTTCTTTCTGGTTTGGTCAGTGCCTTGCTGTAAAACTCAATTACTTTTTCCTGACCATCTAGCTCTTGTGATAGTACATCTCCAATCCCATTATTACTGGCATCTGTGTCAAAAACGAACAGGCCCCTTTGACGTGGAAAACTTAAAATCGGACTGGAACATAGAGCAACTTTCAGTTTTCCGAATGCCCATTCACTTTCGTTGGACCAGACGAATTTGACTCGGTCTTCTGCCAACTAATGTAGGGGTGCCGCAATATCAGCAAATCCTTCTACAAACCGACGGTAGTAGGTGCAGAGGCCTAGGAAACTCCTCACTTTATGTTTGTCTTTAGGTCTCAGCCCAGTCTCGGATCGTCTGTATCTTCCTTTCGTCTGTTCGGATGCCGTCTGATGACAATGTGTGGCCCAGAAAATCCACTTCTTTCTGGAACAATGAGCATTTCTGAGGATTCAGTTCAAGGTTGGCATTCTTGAATCGTTGGAGAACTTCTCGCAAATTGTGCAGATGTTCATCAAATGTCTTTCCCATGACTGAAACGTCGTCGAGGTATACTAGGCAAGTCTTCCAAGTGAGCCCCCGCAGGACCAGCTCCATAAGTCTTTCGAATGTTGCTGGAGCATTGCACAATCCAAAAGGCATAACCGTAAACTGATAAAGTCCGCTTCCAGTTGAAAGTGCTCTCTTTTCCTTATCGTCTTCATGTATGCCCACTTGCCAATACCCGCTCTTCGGATCTAGGGTTGAGAACCAACGTGAACATGCTAAATTTGTTAATGTGTCGTCAATCCTTGGTAAAGGGTAGCTATCCTTCTTCATGACATCATTTGATTTCCTATAATCCACACAGAATCTCCTGGATCCATTCTTCTTAGAAACTAACACAACAGGTGCAGACCAAGGGCTCGATGATTCTTTAATCACACCATCTTTCATCATCTTGTCAACAAGCTCTTCCACCTCTTGTTGTTTGGCAAATGGAACTGTTCTTGGTGGTTGCCGAATCGGATGGGCTTGGTCAGTATCGATCCTGTGTTTGACCAGATTAGTTCTTCCTGTTGTTGTTGAATCAAAGATGTCGCTTTCTCTTCTGATGAAATTTTTAACAGCTCTCAATTCTTCTGTCGACAAGTGTTCAAATGACTTTTCAAGGACTGTCATAACACTCTTTGAGGCTTTCTTTCCTGGTGGTCACTTGAATCATAGTTTGTTACCCATGAAATAGGTTCACATATTCCAATGATATAGCCTTCTTTAGTTGTTATTTCTTCAGGATACACGTTGACAACTCTCACAGGAATAGCATGTTTTGTCTTTACTAGGGATCGTGCAACAACCAAATCGCTAGGTGATTCAACACATGGCTGTACTATTCCAACGCAGCACCCAGGGTCTCCATCTAATGTAGCATGAACTACTTTCTTCGAAAATCCAGGAATTTTCACGGTTTTCACTAATCGCAGTTTCACAGAAATCGTCCTCTCTGTTGGAGTTGTGAGGACAAATTGTTCTCCTTCAAACTTCATGATCCTATCTTCATTGTCAAACGAAAACCCGTAGTCACTGATCAAATCCATCCCAAGTATAAATTCATCTTCTATATCCGCGACGTACACAGTATTTGTGATGGTGAGTCGCCCAAGAATCAGTGTAATCTCACCTTCTCCTCGATTAGGTGCATTTTCTCCAGTGACTGTTCGAAGCACAAGGTTTGAAGAGATAGGTTTCACGCTTTCTGGCCGAAGAATGTCACTGCATACCAACGAAACCGGTGTCTATAGTGCATACGACGTCTATTTCGTTCAATTTTCCTGAAATGGTGAGGCTATCGGTTGTTCTTCTCAGCCTGTTAATAGGGATGACCCTGGGGGCTCCATTATTGCTAGCCAGCATACGCCCCGATATGCTGGCTAATTCTAGTTTTCCTGCCGCCCACTTGAGGACTCGCTGGAAGATCTTGTCCTCATAGGTGGCGGCATTCTTACCCTGCAGTCTCTAATATGATGGCCAATTTCCCACATCTATAGCACGCCCTGTTCTTCTTGGTGCTCATTCCGCTTATCAAAGATTTAATGTGTTCCAGAATCTTCTCGAATAAATTAGTAGCTGCGCTTGATCGTTGTTCGGGTTCTTCTATCGATACCGCTCGTACTTTCGGCCTCGAGGTGTTGAAGGCCGCCTCCACTTCTAAAGAACGTACCAAGGCATCGCTACTCCTCTTAAAATGTGTCAATCGCAGAGTCCTTTGGATTTCGGTGTCTCTGAGTCCATCTGCAAATAACTGCACCGCTAACTGTTCTTTGAACTCTCCCGGTGCTTCTGGGTAAGCCAGCTAAATTAGGCGTCTCACATACGATTCAAATTCCTGCAGACTCTCACCTGATATCTGGGTGCGCGTTTTCATTTGAGCCCGATACAGCTGTTCTCGATGTTGATCGCCATACCGTGACTCTAATGCAGTAATCAGGTCTTTATATTTATTTTGCTGTTCGATAGGTATCATCTGTAGTATACCCAAAGCTGGCCCTCTCAAAGTTACTACAAGGGCGGTAGCTTTTTCTTCTTCGCCCCATCCATTTGCCACTGCTTCAGCTTCAAATTGTCAGCGATACATAGACCAAGAGGACTGTCCATCGAAAGTCGGTGGTTTTACGGAAATTCCTGATGTGGCAACCCTGTCTCGACTATCTTGCTTCTTGAGGAGTGCCATCTGATTGTCTAGTCCTTCCATCTTCTCTCGCACCGTATCAAATTTCTTATTAACCTCATCGTCGATTTTCTTGACATCTTCCTTTAGTTCTTCTTTCAGTTCTTCTTTGAGTTCTTCTTTCAGTTCCCCCATTTGTACTTCGGTTTTCTGTAATATATGTTGGAAGAACTTTTCTTGATGTTCTAGAACCTTCTGGAAGTCTGGTTTCCTCTGTTTTTCTACTCGTTCTGATTCGGTCTTTTGTTCGAGAATTTTCTGGAGTGCCTCTTCTCGTTCTTTCTTTTCCTCCAACCAACGTCTTTCTTCTTTTTGTATTTCATTTTCTTGTTCTTGTTTTTCATTTTCTCGTTCTTGTTTTTCATCTTCTCGCTCTTTTCTCTGTTCTTCGAGAATTTTCTGGAGTGCTTCTTCTCGTTCTTGTTTTTCCTCCTGGCGCCTTCTTTCCAAATCCGCAAATTGATTTTGGATGAATTTCACAATGTCCTCCATCGTATCGTACGATTTACTCCTCTTATTAACCATAAATAGTTTATCAATAGTTTCTCTTTTTCACTAATATCCCGCTTCGGACACCACTGTTGCGTTTTTGCTAATTAATAATGCCGAGCACACTACTAAACTGTTTATTTTCTAACTTCACTAAAAACATAAAACTACTACACTGACTAATTAAACACTTAGATATATACAACAATACAACTAACTAAATATTCCAAACACTTCTATACTTCTTCAAAAACTGCTTATCACTTCCTCATAATATTCTTAATCCTCTTAATACCAGTGAAATCTCTTTATATAGTCCATTTATGCCCACTGGATATTTCGCGAAATTTCGTAGAATACTCGGGACAGAAGGCCGTCCAAATAATCACTTCTTAGAACTGTTCGATTACCTAAATACCTGCGGCGCTTCGTCAACACATTTGTATTCGATTTGTTTTTATGGATCTCTCAGCGGCGTACATAGGGGAATTTTTATCGATCTCGTAACAGTATGAATGCAGATAAGAGCCCCTTATTCAATTTCATAGCACAGTAGAGAGATAATCAGTCATTAATTTTCAAGAATGATGTCATTGAATTCAAAACCATCCATGTTCCTAATCTGGTCGATAGATTCTAGTAAGTGATTAAGCTGTTGCCTGGTCGTGCCACTGGAATGCCAACAGAAAATAAAAATAGATTGAAATTTTAAGCTCCCTCCTCCCCAAAAACATAACATAAATAATTTATATCGCTCAAGGTCACAAACTTGGGTTATTCATTTGGTCAACATCATAAACAAGTCTACAAAAAATCAGAACTACCGAATTTGTCGCATGCTGTGATGCATAAAGTTACTGGATTAATTCTTTTATTGCCTTTCGTCAAGTACTCCCAGTTCCATTTGAGTGATATTTAATTATTTCTCATGATGAAATTAATTAATCTATTACAGATTTTGATACAAATCCATTTTTCTGAAGAAAGATATTGCTGCAGCAGCTTAGGATGAAATGAGTAGCTTGTGAACCATTCAAAATTATAAAACCAAATGGTTGGGCTGGTAGCCCAAGCTTATGCCCATTTTGTACCTTATGGGTGCAAGCGAGGGAGAGGGAGAGGGAGAGGGAGAGGGAGAGGGAGAGGGAGAGGGAGAGGGAGAGGGAGAGGGAGAGGGAGAGGGAGAGGGAGAGGGAGAGGGAGAGGGAGAGGGAGAGGGAGAGGGAGAGGGAGAGGGAGAGGGAGAGGGAGAGGGAGAGGGAGAGGGAGAGGGAGAGGGAGAGGGAGAGGGAGAGGGAGAGGGAGAGGGAGAGGGAGAGGGAGAGGGAGAGGGAGAGGGAGAGGGAGAGGGAGAGGGAGAGGGAGAGGGAGAGGGAGAGGGAGAGGGAGAGGGAGAGGGAGAGGGAGAGGGAGAGGGAGAGGGAGAGGGAGAGGGAGAGGGAGAGGGAGAGGGAGAGGGAGAGGGAGAGGGAGAGGGAGAGGGAGAGGGAGAGGGAGAGGGAGAGGGAGAGGGAGAGGGAGAGGGAGAGGGAGAGGGAGAGGGAGAGGGAGAGGGAGAGGGAGAGGGAGAGGGAGAGGGAGAGGGAGAGGGAGAGGGAGAGGGAGAGGGAGAGGGAGAGGGAGAGGGAGAGGGAGAGGGAGAGGGAGAGGGAGAGGGAGAGGGAGAGGGAGAGGGAGAGGGAGAGGGAGAGGGAGAGGGAGAGGGAGAGGGAGAGGGAGAGGGAGAGGGAGAGGGAGAGGGAGAGGGAGAGGGAGAGGGAGAGGGAGAGGGAGAGGGAGAGGGAGAGGGAGAGGGAGAGGGAGAGGGAGAGGGAGAGGGAGAGGGAGAGGGAGAGGGAGAGGGAGAGGGAGAGGGAGAGGGAGAGGGAGAGGGAGAGGGAGAGGGAGAGGGAGAGGGAGAGGGAGAGGGAGAGGGAGAGGGAGAGGGAGAGGGAGAGGGAGAGGGAGTTCAATGAGAAGTATTCAGCGAACTGTACATGATGTTAATTTGAAATATCCAAACTTACCAAGCATGACACGGGAAAAGTTCTCACGTTTGAAAAATAATTTCATACATTTTGGGAAAATAGCTAGACCCATTATAATTTTTGGACATTTTACGCATTTTTATGTACGATTAAAATTAGAATAGTGAGAGATACTTCAAAATATACTATAGTATATTCATATTTCAAATACGCTTCATGTAAACAATGATCAATGCTTGCCTGCAGCATGTCCACCTCGTGATAGCCAATTCTCGCAACGCTATTGGTCGATAGAACATCAACCTGACACTACACCATACGAAATGTTTTTGCAGAGATGTGTTCAGCTTGGCTGCGTTACAGTTATCAAAGCTGCGTTTTGTTTGAGGTTGTAGCGGTGATTTATTTTGTGTTTTTAATTACGTTATTGATTATTCATTTCAAATATTAGTATTGTTGTAAAGTTCATGGTTGGTTTTGAATGATGTTACATTTTCAAATTCATTTCATTGGGTTAACAAGCTCAATGCGTCTCTCTTCTAATTTAGCGTTCACTTGCTTTTGTTGACATCGTCCGTAATTGAAAAGTGAATGCACTATAGGAACATTTCTTAGTAATTTTCTACTGGCTAGAGCTGCACTTTCATGATACCAGATGGATGGGACACCACCGCACAATACGATAAGTGAATAATATTTTTTGATAATGGCTCCCGCTATCCGATAGAATTCGCCCAGATGCTCTGTATGAGAGGTATGGATGAACTGTCTGAAGAATTTTAAAATAGATTCAATGTGGCCATTTCTCGCCTCTACAATCCTTCGGGTCTTCCTCACGAGTCGTGAAGAATTGGCATCTTTAGTGGAGAGCTGCTGCTGACCACGTTCAACAATATGGGAAATGTATTGGGAATGTAGGCATAGGTACCATAGGTGTTTGCGAACTCGGGGGTATATTGAGCTGAAATGCTGGTAGATAATGACCTGTAAAATATTCTTGTTGGTAACAAGTCGTTGTATTAAAGATTTTCAAATGGATGTAATAATTGTACTGGCGTGTTGCCAGTACAATTGTAATGGATACAGCATTTATGAATTCGTCTAACAATCTTTGCCTTAAATTGCAGAGGAACGATGAAAGAAACGTTTAACGGAAACTGTGGGCACAGGATCACAAAACGTGTACAAGTTTGGGAACTACTCTTTGGTCATTGGTGAAATGCATTGAAAGTCCTAATCCTAAGCCAACTCAAACAGTTATATCGAAAATATTTGCATTTCCTACCAGGAATGACACAGGGAAGAAGTGCGGAGCGTAAACCTGGTAATAGCCGTTGAAAAAGTCGACCAGTGTCGTCAATATGTAAGCCACAGACAGCATTTTGTATTTGGAGATATATAAATATATATCATTGGCACCATCAAGACGCACCATTTAGTTCAGAAGAAACAAAGCGGAGCAAGTGAAGCAGGGAATTACATTAACCATGCGCCATGTTTAGTCTAAAACTATACCTTACTATTCATAGTTCACTAGATGTTCAATCATAGTAAATAAATACTCAAAAAATGTGTAAAATACGAACATTATGTTTTCCTACGACCACATGGGAAAGATACGTATATCGCACTGTATAGTTTCATGGAAAGAGGCTTATATCACAAGCGTACGAAATATTATCCACACAGGTGCGAAAAATCACTTTCTGCACGCTCCGTTAGCTCAGTTCGTAAAGCAGCTGGACTTATTGACTTTTGACGAAGAGTACGCGATTTCGATCCTTGCCCGCGGATACTTTTTTTTCATTATGAAATTGATAAAAATTACACTTTTCAAAGATACTGCTTCAAATATTTTGTATTTAAAAGAAATTATTAAAAATAAGTGAATTCAGAATGGTTCTCAGTCAGAATATTCATTAAATTTACTTGGACATTAGAATGTTGTAACTTCTCGCACTAAGCTGACGAAATATCCACTTCAAATAATTTTGAAGCATCTAAACAAAGCAAGGAATTTTCAAAATGTATGTTAATTTTCGTTAAATACTTTCATATATCAATTCCCTGTACGTCAGGCAATCATGTATATCTTGCTAAGTATTTATTATATGTATATAAAAAAGCAGGCTTTGAACAATTTATGTCAAACGTCGAAAGTTATTTTGAGAATGTAATATATGTTAGGTGCATTAATTGTGCGTGGAGGCAGCACGAATATCCTCCCTAAAAATCCTACCAACAAAATCTTGAAGCAATCGATTTGAAAAGTGTAATTTTTTTCATCTTCTTAAAAAAAGTTTCCGCGGGCGAGGATCGAACCTGCGTACTCTTCGTCAGAAGTCACTGAGCTATTGGACACATCTTATGACAAGAAATTATAATATATTAGAGTTGATTAGTAATTATTATTATCAAAAATGAAAGATGTCTACTTATGATTTTGATCTCGTCGGTATTATATCATAAAGAAAATATTTTGTGTTTGAATTAATTATTAAAAATAAATGAATGGTTCTCAGTCGGATTATTCATTCGATTTTCTTGGACACATGTCAATATCATCTATATTTCTTGGAGTTTGATTCAAACAAATATCTATTTAAAAGCATTCTGAATCATCAAAGTAAAGCAAGGAATTTTCAAAATTCATTTTTATTTTCATTAAATAGTTTCATATATCAAATCTTTACTTTGGTCAGGCAATCTTGTAATCGTCTTGTTAGTTATTTATTGTATATAAGAAGCAGGCTTTGAAAAATTTTTGTGAAACGTTAAAATATTTTTATACATTATTTGGTAAAATTATTATGTGGTCGTAGGAAAAATAGTGTACATTACTCGTTGATTTCCCTTTAGAGGGTTTAGAAATGAGGAACTATGCGGCTGAAAATGTAGTCTCATGCCGTTACAATCTTTATGCAGTATTAATTCACACTGGGACAACTAACAGCGGATACTACACGAGTATCTGCAGACATCCTTTCACAGACTCGTGGCATGTGTACAACGATTCTCTTGTGTCTCGCATTACTAATTGTTCACATTATCTTTCGTGCAAAGAGGCTTATCTCATTTTCTATGAGCTTAGCTTAGCTTACTACTTTCCACAACTGCTTACCAAAGTAGCTTTTGACTCTTTCAGATTCAACGCAAAGTTGACGTTTTCCGTGAAAAATCACATATTCTTGCATGATGGAAAGAACAGACAATAAATTGAAAGCACTCTTTGTCGAGCGGCGATCAATCACTTTGCTCTAAATGCACAAATAGATACTTCAGAAGGTGATTCTTGAAAATAAAGGTTCAATAGTATCATTCACATGATGAAAGCAAGTGAACAGTCATACATGACAGAAGATATGACATTCGTGACAGTTCTTCTAATACGATATTTGTGAATTTTATAATAAAACAAATTCACTTATCTGCAAAATAAGTATTAACATTATCATTTTTAGGACAAACAAGTTTTGAAATATGAAACATACATTTCTGATTCATCCAATAATTAAATCGTAGCCCATTTCATCGTATAAAAATGTCACGTGAACTACAAAAATGCGACACTCGACCCATTAACTTTTAATCAGGAATATTTCCTCTGAACAATAATCAAAATTCAGAAAATTCCCACATAGATCTTTTTTCCATAACGTTTGAGAAGAGTCCTTTGGTTTGATTTGCGAGCTTCACATTAATTCCTAAACTACAACGGCGGTAATTTTTTTTAGAAGAATAGATATAGGTATATCAAAAACTGTACTAGGTAAACATAACTAAGATTGACCAAACTCATAATTAGAAGGTCAATGGAACCATGTGAAAAAAATGTAGGATTCCATCTAAAATAAGAAAATTGATACGGACTTTTGACATATTCTGTATGCCAACAATATTTTGGTTAGAACGGTCATAATCGATTATGGCAACATACCAAATTTCAAGTTTCTAATCCAACTGTAATTTGAACAACTTCTAATGCACGGCTTATATAAATCACCCTGTATATCTGCATAATCGATATTCGTAATTATCATCACAAATTGTATTCAATAACGTTCGTGACTCAGACACCCGGAGGAATAGAGGATTGCTACTTTTGTTATAGTAATCGTTCCGAGTGGAAATTGGTCGAAAATTATTCATTTTGAGTGAAATTGTATGGACCAACATTTTTTTAAAATGAAATTAATTGATTTTCTACAAATTAAGAGACGGTGTTTTGATTTTTTGAATCTAAAAAACAAGTACTTTTCCCTACGAACACTGAATTATATCTGACATCTATTCATGCAATGTTCCTGCCAAGAGGAAACCATTACAAGTGAGTGCAATACATTTTTTGGAATCATGAGTATTGATGGGCCATCAATGATGGTTATGATCCTTATATGTGGATACGAATCATCGAAACCTGAATCGTGACCCAAACCGTATAGAATTACTCTCTTATTCAGGCATTGAAAGTCCATAGGTATCAATTTCACCCATTTCTGGAAAGATTATCTAATCAATTTTGCTTCCGATCTCCTAATTTATATGTGAAATTTTGTATCATATATAATAGTATGAATCGTATACAACAACTGTTACACTTTACTAATTATTGAAGTAGACTCGTTTATTAATGAATTATTGTATTCCACTGAATGAACATGATCTACACTGTCAATATGACCAGGCTCAAGACTTCCCAGCCTGCCACTATATTGCTATACCGTGAGTATCTGAACTCAACGACATGATAATGAAATCGTTAGCATCCACTTCTTCATTAAAGCAAAATTATTGATCATACATATTAATGTGGCACTGCATTTGAATTGAATTTTTCCGTATTTGAGTGATTGACAGGATACTCAACAGGAACTACTATGTGCTTCTGAAGAATGATGAGTGCATCCTACATCGAAATGTAATGAGCGTATAGTTTATAGAAACGGTCTTCTGGAATCGATATGACAGCTGCTTGTAGGTGGTTTGTAATTGGTCGCTTGAGCTGAATTGAAATTTATTCATTCGAAATGGAAATTTCACGTTTATTTGAATTCAAATTATCCTTCTAGATAACTTTGTGCAATCACATAATTGATATCTCTAACACAGGTGACAATAATTCAGAGTTAGTTGAAGTTCATAAATAAATGCCCATTATATTTCAAAACAAAATTTGATTATAAAAATAATCCAGCCTTTCGCAAATTTTCCTATACAATAGGATTGTCGGCAAACGTCTAACAGAAATAATTCAACAGCCCCATGCGACCGCCGAATCACGTCCATCCAACGCCTGGCAAAGTTTTCCTACTAGGATATACTTTGCAATACTTCCTGTAACAACCACCAACAGACAATCGAAAATATGTGACATCCGCAGACCGGTTTCACAATTAAAGTCGCTCATCAGTACAGACTCGGCCACAATATGTAAGTGATTTCCAATCGGTTTTGTTAACAGGCACTACGATAACTAAGAAAGTGATCAGCAGAGCCATCTATAGAAACCACAGAAAGATTCCGACCAGTACCACGACTTCGTTTGAGCCGAATATCTAAATTTTCATCTTGAAAAATATTTAAATATTTCTCATGTGGTACTAAGAGTACTTGACGAAAGGCAATAAATTTCAAAACAAAATTTGATTATAAAAATAATCCAGCCTTTCGCAAATTTTCCTATGCAACAGGATTATCGGCAAACGTCGAACTGAAAACATTCAACAGCCCCATACGACCGCCGAATCTCGTCTATCCAACGCCTGGCAAAGTTTTCCTACTAGGATATACTTTGCAATACTTCCTGTAACAACCACCAACTGGCAATCGAAAACATGTGAGATCTGCAGACCGGTTTCTATAGATGACTCTGCTGCTCACCTTCTCAGTTGGTGCCGAAGTTATCGTAGTGCCTGTTAACAGAACCGGTTGGAAATCAATTACATATTGTGGCCGAGTCTGTACTGATGAGCGAGTTGAATCGCGAAACCGGTCTGCAGACGTCACATGTTTTCGATTGCCAGTTGGTGGTTGTTATAGGAAGTATTGCAAAGTATATCCTAGTAGGAAAACTTTAGCAGGCGTTGGATAGACGTGATTCGGCGGTCGCATGGGGCTGTTGAATTATTTCTGTTCGACGTTTGCCGACAATCCTATTGTATAGGAAAATTTGCGAAAGGATTATTTTTATAATCATATTTTGTTTTGAAATTTATTCCCTTTCGTAGTGGCGGATCTATGGGGGGGGGCTACAGGGGCTTTAGCCCCCCCAAGGGTAAAAAGTGAAACGGAATTTAGGTTACTATATAATCAGGCAAACAACCTTGCCAGTGAAATTGGTGGGACTATTTCTATGCCTCGAATATGTAAACGGCAAACTGAGAGAAGCAATATCGGAACATCAAGTACAGAAGAATATTACAGAATCAACGACTTCATACCATTTAATTCCAGTATATCTCCACAAATATGAAGATGCACTGAAGCATCTGCTGTATACGAAATAGATATTCCCGGATCTGTTATGGAATTAAGTTCTGAGCTTAAAATTTGGAGGCAGAAGTGGCTGGGTCAACAAGCATTTCCAAAAACTGCTCTGGATGCTCTAAAAGCATGTCATCATTTATTTTATCCAAATTTAAGAACGTTGCTTCATATATTCATTGTATTACCGGTAACAACAGCTACTTCAGAGCGGAGTTTTTCCGTTTTGAGGAGGCTCAAAACTTACCTTTGAAGTACAATGGGTGAGGAAAGGCTGAATGGGTTAGCATTAGCTAATATAAACTCATCGCGCGAGCTTAATATCAATGAAATAATTGCTACCTTTTGTAAAAAAAGCCTCGTCGTTTGGAAATGCCAAATTGGGACTAAACCAATAAAATACGTTATATTTATCGATAAATTAATAATTATTAATTTCTTAGGATATAATATGTATAGATATTATATTTTATAATAAATACATAAAATATTTTGATACCTAAGTATTATTGTTTTTTATTGATCTTTTTACTCTGAAAATATAACATTTTTGAGTTTTTGATATTTTCCATTGTCAATCAAGCCCCCCCCATGACAGCATCCTAGATCCGCCACTGTCGTCAAGTACTTTTAGTTCCAAATAAGAAATATTTAAATATCTTTCATGATGAAAAAAAATCCCATTATATTTGTCACTCGGAGCACATTTCGCTGTAAAAATAAGACTCATCAGGAGTTTACTATATTGGTTCCTTTTCCGCGCCAGGATGTAGCAGAAGTTTCAATCATCTATTTTGTTATTAATCAGGGTCAACTGAAAACGAAACAGAGCTATTTACAGGAACTTCGTTAACATTTTGGAAAAACGCCCAGGCCCGTCGATTTTTTAATAAAAGGGGACACTCTTTTCCGGCATTTTTGACTCGGTCACTGTCACCCCCAAGCGAGAGTAGGAATCACCCCAAAATTTTTAAATATCATTGGGGTTCGAGTAAGATTTCTTTCAAAAGCTCTTACAATTCTCTAAACAATAGTCTTGAAGTTTCAAAATTCCGCCCTTTACTTATTGAGGAATCAGATTTAAAATTTGATACTTACCTGCGAACAATCACTGACGGTAAAAATGTCATTCATTCCAGTTAAGTACGCCAAGGGTATGAATTCGGTTTCTATTTTTTGCTATGTATCGATTTGTGGCGATTTTTTATCACTTCTATAAAAACACACAAATGGATTCGATCAGGAAATTGCTTAGCCGGGCCTGAATACGGTACACGTCAAATTAGTGAATGTAAAATGAATGTGATACGTATTTCGAAGTGTTGGTAGTTTTGTAGTTTATTTAACGTGATTTTGAGAATTCGGTGCACAACGTCAAGATCGACATGTCAGTAGGTAGAAAGTAGGTAGATATATATTAGAGTAAGTAAAAACAATCAAGAGACAGAAGATGTAGCTGATAAAAAACAAGGAATAGAAAAGCTTGTAGTTAACGAAGCTAGTGAAGTTGCAGTTTTGGGACATGTTCATCTTGATACTACGTTGAATACGATGCAGCTGAGATCTGCGTCTGGGATCAATCGAACCAGCATCAAAACCATTTTGAAGAAGAATAATTTACATCCATATAAAATACGTTTAGTCCATAACTTTATGAGGATTATTATAACCGCCGTTTGCAGTTTTACAAAATAATAAGTGAGCGAGCAGGGCACGATCCACAGTTCTTTTTTAATATCTGTTTTTAAGATAAATGCAGTTTCATCTTGAACGGGAAGGTAAATTGCCACCATTGCCACTATTGGCCCGATTCAAACCCAAGAGTTTTTTTACGGGATGCATACACAACAACCGGAGAAATTGAATGTATGGGCTCGCATTTGCGGTGACCGACCGGAGGGTCCTTTTTTTCATCAGGTAATTTGACTGTCAAAATGTATATGCATTTACTAGAAAACGCTTTCAACTATGCCTTGACTGATATATTTGCAGATAATCCACAGTATGACGAAGATCATTTTTATTTTCAACAGGACGGTGCTTCTTCGCAATATGCGACGATTTGCGTTTTCCACTGCATTAGATTGGGAGATGATGCAGCATTGAATTGCCTTCACGATCGCGAGATCTATCACTCCTCGATTTCTTTTTATGGGGACTTCTGAAAAGTAAAATCCATAAAACAAAACAGCTTCGTTGGGAGAATTGGGTCAGAGAATCGTTGACGAGTGTCTTCAAATTACTCCGGAAATTTCTCAGAATTTGCGTGAACGTTTCGAACAAAATCTTTATTATTGTATCGAAGATGATGGTCATCAGTTTCAACATTTAGTCAATCAAGTAGTGAATAAGCAACTGAAATAATTTGAAATTCAACCCCGGTTAACCGGTTAACTTTTGAACGGTTTATGGTACAAGAATGAAATGAGAATGAAGTAGCAGTAATAATTTGAGGAGGCCGCATCGCAGCCAGACAAGTAGATATGGACCCATTTTGCTATCTCCTGTTTTCCACATATCCACATGTCCACAAATCCTGCTCTTAGTTTTTCTTTTCGAACCTTCGTGACCTTCTGATCGAGGTCAGTATATCTGTCTAGTCCAGGTTGATTAGTTTCTCTTGCTGGAGTTTTTTTATCCCAAAGATTTCAAATATTATCCTCCCATACACCTCGCACTCACCAAGGAAGTGAGATGAAGTTTAGATGTCTATCTAACCTATTATGCTCTGTCAGTTTTTCTACAAGGAGTCTTACTGCTCGGCGAATTCTGCCCAAAAGTCATGCCGTCCTTGACTTGCCGACCACAGAGCAGCGTCGCTGAACTGGTTCTAGCAAATTCGCCTGCCACCTCGTTTCCGCACACTCCTCTGTGACCTGGAGTTCCTTCGTTTAAGCTGGTTTTTTGAGAGCATCTCTGCATTCTTCTACAAGTGCTGAGCTTGGTGTAGGATGACAGATGGCTTCAGCAATACCTACAACACAGCGGTTGGAGTCGTCCTTATTGCACCCTTGATTAACAAACAAGCCAACCTCTGGACCTTGCTGAGGGCGAGTTGTACAAGACGAGTTCAACAACAGTTCAAGTGAACCGAATTCAGTTGCTAGGGAACTAGACATTTAATTGGATAATCCCAAACAACTGAACTCGGTTCACTTCAACTAATGGTGAACTTGTCTTGTACAACTCGCCCTAAGGGTGGGTTATACACAACAAGTTCACCAACTGATTAAGTGAAATGAGTTCAGTTGCTATGGATTACACACCGAAATTTCTAAGTGCTTAGCAACTTAACTCAGTTTGGCTGAACTGATGGTGAACTTGTTTTGTACAACTCGCCCTAATTCTTCGGCTCATTTTGCTGTTCTGTGCGCCTGGCGACCACACAGCTGACCCATATTGGATCTTTGGTCCTACCACAGCCGTTTTACCCCAATTGCTTCCTACAATTCTCCTCAGTTGCCATAGGATTGTTTCATAATCCTATCTACAGTGTGTTTCACTTCTCATGGAAACACCCCCTGTATCTTCCGTAATTTTTAATGTAGAAACATTTTTCAGGATCGATGAATACACTATAAATGAACTCACTGCCCAAAGTGTCGTTCTACGTGATATACACTGCAAGCCAACAGCGATGGAAGAACCATTTTTTCAGCCTGAAAAATTCTAAATTGTTTCAGTTCCTCTGGAAACACCCTTGTATTTTCCTCCTTCATTTTCGACGTGACCATGAAATTTTCAGGAAAAATAGATATACTAAAAATGAACTAACTGCATAGAAGGGGTTATCATATGTGATATACACGGGGGTGTTTCCATGGAAAGAGACACAAATTAGAATTTTTCAGAACTGAAATTTTTTCACAAAATAGGTGTATTAGAAGTAATTTGGGGATCCTGAACACGAATCCAAAGGAATTTTGGGCCAATTTTTTCCCTTAATATAACTATCCAGAAAAATGGATGGTTTCATCGCTGCTGGCGTGCAGGGTATGTCACGTAGGATGACCCCTTTCGTGCACAGAGGTCATATCTAGTGTATCTAGAGATCCTTCATAAAAAATAACAGAGGATACGAAGGTATTTCCATGAGAAGTGAAACACACTGAATATGTGGCAACCAGGAAAGTTTGGAATCCAGGACCACCTCCAGGTATTTGACCTGCTGGACTAGCTCCAGCTCTTTGCCAAACATGGTGAGTGGCCTACACCCATTTTTTTCCTTCGTTTGGTAAACAGGATCATCTCCTTCTTTGTGGGATTCACTGAGAACCCTGTTTTACTTTACCATCTTTTAATTATCCTACAGGCCACGTGTGTACGGTCGCAGATGATTCCGATGAAAACTCCGTCATCTGCGTATACTTGTGCCTCAAAATCTTCATCTGTGAGTCCACACAGGTGTTCGTCTATAACTAAGCACCATAGATGAAGGAAGAGTTGGCCCTGAGGGCAGCCCCCTCCACCTCGGCATCCAGTCTGAGATCACCCCGGGATACCTCAACCTTTTTCCTCGTTAACGATGATACAACCAAGCTGATCATCGAGTGGGGCATCCCTCTGACCCTCAGTGCTACCTGCGTATTGTCGCTATCTCGTCGAAAGCGCCTTCCACATCGAAGAACACTTCTACCGTTACCTCTGTAAACCTTAATCCTTCAATCCTTCGCACTACAGGGTGGAGGGTCGATATACTAGACCTTCCTTTTGTGTATGCATTTTGATTTATATGTGGACCCCCCCCCTCCCCATCAAGAACCTATCCACCACCTACTATTCCAGCGTTTTCAGTGGGAACGGTGTCAGGCTGACAGGTCTGAAGGACATCGCTATTCTCTTTTCCCCGCCTTAGGGATAAAGACTACTCGCTGAATTCCAGGCCTTTGTAACATAAACCAGCGCTATCCACTCTTTTGCTTTGCTTTACTGCTTTGATTTTGTGCTCTCCTCTCCAGAAACAACCTGACTTAGATATCGTACTTCTTTTTGGAATAGATGACATTTCTTGAGGCTCAGTTTCCATCAGGAATACCTTCATTAAGTTTTTCACGTGATCTTTGAAAGATTCGACAACAACTATTGTGTTGTCTAGATATTCTAGACACTTCTTCCGTGAGAATCCTCTTCATCAATCTCTCTAATGCTGCTGGAGCATCACAGAGCCAGTATGACATAACAGTGAACTGCCACAGTCCTGAGCTGACGATGGAAGCTGTCATTTCTCGATCTTCTGAAGTTAATTTTACCTGCCAAGATCCGCACTTCAAATCAAGGGTCGAGAAAATTATAGAGCCGGCTAACGTGTCTATAGCATGTCGTCTTTTCTCAGGAGAGGGTATCAGATAGTAAGTTGTAGTGCCATAGAATTGTTCCTTTCTTCAAGGCTACTGAATTGCAATTGGCATTCATGACCCTTACCGGCACAAATTCATAAACATAAAACCAACTCTTCCAGTGTGCGATTTATCGTTCAATTTGCAAATCGTTAGGCTTAGACTCGATCATCATGCCGTTTCCATTGCCGTTTCGATCCACTCAGGTATATATTATACGCTCAAATCTTCAGCCAACAGGACTCGGATTATCTCTTCACTCACTTCATGAAGCAGAACATGTTGGGACGCCATTTTTTAAATTAATTTCGAACCCTTTGAAATTCATGAAGTTAATTTCGATTTTTCACTTCAGTGCTGCCTTAAATCAGTTCTATTGGTAGCAAACCATATATAGTGGCCGGCTTCTCCGTTGCTTTGCTTAGCTTCTAAGTTAATGGTTTCATTGTTGTTGGTGTTTTGACAAAGCTAGGCCAAAGAATTGTCCTAGTCGCATCTGTATCAAGCTCGTTCTAGGAATTTGTCCTACAGAATTTTCGAATTTTTTTAATCACTTTCCTCAAACTATTCAAATTTTTTTAAGAGATTTTCATTCAGACACCTGGAATTCTCTTGAAGCTCGTTTTCTCTTTGATTATTCTAGGAAGTTATCTCCTTAGATTCTTTGAAGTTCTTCTGAAAATTTTTCTTCCAGAATCTTAGAATTTCGTTGAATTTCTTCTTTCAAGCTCACCTTAATCTTTTTAGGTTATTCTTTCAGGCTCACCAAATTTTGTTCATTGAAGTTCTCCTTTCAAGCTCACCAAAAATTTTAGAAGCTTACCTTCTAAGGATTTGGTAATTTCATCAGGTTCATTCATTAACGAACTCAAATCAATTCGAGAAACTATATTCGATCAGTAGTTTATGATCAGTACCTCTGAGAGTATTTTCTGGTGTTAGATTCTCGTTCCTTCAACTCGTGCTTCGAAATGCTGAATTTCAAATCCACCAGGTGAACTTCTTTCGAAAACATTTTGTCTTTGAACGAGATGTCAGTCTATTTCACATACAACATTTTTCCGTAATGCGCTAAACTGTTCACTTTGATTATATTTTCAACAACAAACTGATTTCATGTCAGCTCTCCAAGATGAAACCCGGCAGGCCGCTTTTGACAAATCTTCTATTAATGAAGCTACTGAAAAATATTCACCACTAAAGAAATGTCGCGTTTATGACACAAAGGGCAACTGGGTCTCTAACTGAATGAAAGAATCTAGACAAAATTCTGAAATATCTCCTTTTTAGGAAAATGACTTCTGATAATCCCACGAGAAATGGCAAATGATAAAAAGCGCATTCTTTGGGAAAATCAATTATAAAAAAATATTTCAATATAACATGCCCAGTATTCAAATCACTCTGACTTATATTTGTCAAATACCCTGAAAAGAATTTGTTGTTTGATTTTCAAACCCACAATAGCAGCCAACATTGTTTTATCATCTGTTCATTCCTTCTCTGTTTTTGGGCAGATATATTCGCGACATATTTTCTAGTTTTCATTTACCGGAGAAACGACAAACATAACGTCAACATTTTTTATGTTTTCAACTCAAATTTGGAACGTATCTCGAAAGGTGAATCGCAGACCTTCAATATCTGTAATTGCATCGCGACACTTTTTTCATGAGTTATGAACAGCTTATCAAAATACATATATTAAAATGTAACTGTTAACACCATTTCACTGCAGTTCTCCATCAAAAATCCGCCCAGATATGGGAGCCATAATACATAAAAAGTCGGAACAACTACAGACGTTCCTGATAGGGATATATCTTCTTAATGTTCCGATAACAGGCAGGAATATAAACAAAATCGTCATTGGCCAAATCTAGAAAACTTTTACAGAGGAAAGAAAGGCTATAAAAAGCGCTATAATAAAGATCTGAAAAAAACGGATCGACAATTTCTAACTTAATAGCCAAGTCAAATTCAGTTCATTTAGGAGTAACAAAATAAGTAGTACTTCTCAGTAATAATTATTGAAAATAGTGTTGAATAGCGCTACAGTGATGAAATGAAAGAGAGTACCTATTTTATGGCTATGGTCAGATAACGAAGAATTAACTACTCCTTTTGATAGGTATCTATTATTAATATCTGTAATGACATATGTAATTAGTGTTTTAAACGTCCATTTAGTAAAAAGTTTCTTGAAGAATTTATAAAAGCCAAATTTTTTCTACGAACTCATAGTAGAAAAACAAAATTGCAATTTTTTTCAAGTTTATTTCTGTTGTTATCAAGACAGTTTACAATCATAGAGGACCTTCAGGGGGGTTTTTAACCACGGAACTCAAACAATAACAATAGTGATATACTTGAAGAATGGAGTTTTGAGAACTAGCATAGCCTAGCGGAGCGAATTTTCAATATTTGGGTTTCTAATGGAATTTATAAACGCTGTACTTTTTCCACGAATTCATATTAAGCGCGAAGCGCGGTACATATTCAAACGCTGAATGCCATTTTGGTGAGTAAAAAAACTATGTTTTTTTCACAACTTTGCCCGACTAGCATACCGACTAGTAGTGATTTTGTTGTTCGGCTCAAACTACTTGACTGGCCATTAGTCCTTCAAGGTATCTGTTATACAATCTTTGAAAGTGGTGTTACTCTGTCACAAAAGATTACGAGAATGTAGATTACAAAACACTTTAGTTCAGTGGGAGACGGTGGGGATCGAACCCAGGATGGCCTGGGTGAAAAGCAAATACTCTAACACCGCGACCAGTTCTCTTCATCTCAATTAAGTGCTGATTGTAATAAAGTCATTCAATATAATCTTTCATTTTGTTGGTAATGACACCGTAGATAAGTAAACTGACGTGGGGTCACTCGCCGCCATATTTGTGTCTACATCCCCACCCCGAATTTTGCGTTCAGCCGATGGATTCTGTGCTATCGCGCAACAAAAATGAATCCGATATTGAATGCCTTACGTGAAACCAAGTGAGACAGGACATCTTTCAGCTGACCCCTCTTACCCCACCGCATGCCAGCAAAAAAGACCCGATACATCAAAGGCGCCGAGTGGGAGCTTACTTATCTACGGTGTTAATGACCACGTCCAAATATGCATGTTTCGAAGTTATTTTCTTTCATCAGTATAAGAATAGTCCAGACAACAATAGAGTCGTCTTGTTCACATAGATATATATATAGAGAGAGATAGAGAAGCGCCCCAATTGCCTCAACACTCGCGACGACGGACGTAGACTTCCCAATACCTGGAAGCCTCTCATTGCACGCATCAACTCATTTCCCACCAACCCAGTTCCCGCACACAGCTCACTTAGCGCCAACCAAGTTCCCGCACACAGCTCATCTAGCGCCAACTCAGGAAGGCGTCACTACGGGATGAACCCAGTGGTGAAACGCTCATTCAGAATGGGTAAATTAGCTACGGTATTCCAGGCAGAGCATTAAAATGTGTGCAAGGGAGCTGGAAAATCGACACCACATACGAAAAACAATGGAAATATTTTCAGATAGTCAAGCAGCATTGAAAGTACTTTGTTTAATTCAAATGCTACAAATCCAGAGCAGTATGGAACTGCAGAGAAGCCTTAAAAAGACAAGCACAACGCAAGAACGTTAACCTAGTGTGGATACCAGGTCACACAGGCCTAGAAGGGAACGAAATAGCGGACGAACTAGCAAAAGGGGTGGCGAAATAACGTTCACTGGGCCAGAACCGGCAATCGGTATAGCATTGCCAAGAATGTTATAACATCTTGGGCAGACAATAAAAGACCCGAGTATTGGCGTAGTTTACCAGGCCTATAGCCCATTCCAAAGCATTTATTGCTTGCACAAGGAAAAAACAGTACTCTGGACAAACTGCTAGAACTCAGTAGAGCACATCTTAGAGTTATAGTAGGTTTGCTCACTGGCCACTGCAACACATGCACAAGATGCAGAGTGCCGTCTATGCATGGAGGAGGATGAAACGGCCAAACATATTTTATGTACATGTCCCGCAGCGGCCAGAACCAGATTTTCAACAATACAACAGTAAGGCCAGAGAATCTGTTAAATTGTTTTCCCAACATACTCCTATATTTTGTTAAGTGATTAGATATACTGTGAGATATATAACCACAAGGTGAGCCACAATTGGCCATTGGCCGCAGTGGATGGCCTGATATTGGCCCACTCACGTTCAAATCTAACCTAACCTAACCTACTCTGGAATAATAATCCAACCTTTGCGTCACTGCGAAAAGCAAGCCGCATGTTGCACCCTATTTTTGATGTGCGCATGCTCGACATCAGTATATTTTAGGTAGAACGATGCAAGTCGGAAAATTATTCGTCTTTCCAATTGAAGGTTTCGTGTAAATAGCCAATGAAACCATTTCGTTTGAAAGAGAGATAATTTTCAACGCATTCAAAACTTTTTCAATCCGAAGAAACCTTTAGGAATTGTTTACTCTCAATTTTGAGAGAGAATTAAATTAATTCTCTACAACAATGTACCCCATATTACTATAATGTGAGTGATCTTGCAACAGTGCTTTATCCTCAACACGAAGTCTTGCCATAGGTAAGGATTGGTTTCCTCATTTTCACAGACTACGAGACTACAGGATACCGACATTTATTGTACATGTTTGTGTTTTTGTTTTGTTGTTAGTTGTTCAAGCTGTTGGGTTTTGGGTCTTTTTCATGGATCATTTACAAACTGATCCCGATCAGGACTGATAATGTTGACATGTAAACATTTGTATAAAATTTTTCTTCAATAACTGTCAAACTGATAATATTCAGTCCGCTGTATTTTATGTTCATTTCCTATAGGTAAAAACAACTGATTATGAACTATTCTGAAAGTGCCAATTTGTCCTAATGCATGTCTTCGTCTAACTAACGTACTCATGTCGTTCACCAATTCGTCATGGCTATAATAACGATAATGAATGCTTTTGCGGAGTGTAAGAGGCTCCTACAGCTACATAAGGATAAGCCAATGCATGGGGTCTTCTTCAAGAACATTGCAGACTTTTTCTTATCCAGAAACCTGACACTTGCTTTTCTCAGGTCAAGTGGGCTGAAGTCGAAAACCGATAGATTCATAACGGCCTGCCAGGATGGTGTCTTCAACAACCTCGTCTACCGTAGACGCGTGATGGGTATAGAGATCTCTGACACTAGATGCAGAGCATGTCTTGGAGTAGCAGAGACCATAGTGCATTTGCTGTCAACCTGTCCAGCTTATGCGGTCTCAGCCTATATCCACAGGCATAACGCGGCGCTATGAGTGTTGTACTATCATTCAAGACGGTATTGACGAGACACCGGTGTTGCCTTATGCTTCGGGAGATATTGAGTTTGTTGTGTAGAATGAGAAGTGCCGAATCTATTGGAACTACTCATTTCCCACCCTCAGGCAAATACAAGACAGTAAGCCTAATGTAGTCCTCCTTGACCATCAAAGTAGGACGATTTTTGTCATTGAGTTTTCAGAACCTGGCGAAAAGAGGAGGAAAAACGGATTTAATATCGATATCTACTCTTTGAACTCCGCAGGCTTTACCCAAACCATTTTGTCAAGATGGTGGTTCTGAAAATAGAGGTCCTTGGTGGAATGTTGGACAAATTGCTCTCAATCTTAAAAATCATACCGACTTGCCACGATGCGGCAGAAAACTTAGCCGGAAGAATGAAGAAGGCCGTAATTCTTGGTCCACACTGCCTTCTCAGAGCACATGACTCTCGGACCCAGTTATCACGCACCCCACGGACGTGGGGAGTGTGTACTGGGGTTAATGACACACCAGCTCTCCCTGCGCGTGGAGCTCCAGAGACAGGGCCTAACTGGTACATTCCTTATGGGAAAAAAATTAATGCTTTGATTGTCAAGTACAGCAGAGAGCTTATATCCTAACAAAAGGCAAGATTCAATTCCTGCACATGATTACTCATGGCAGAGATTACTTTTCCATCCAACCAATGCTCTTCCATCCA
Organism: Chrysolina americana; assembly: GCA_958502065.1. NCBI lineage: Eukaryota > Metazoa > Arthropoda > Insecta > Coleoptera > Chrysomelidae > Chrysolina > Chrysolina americana. The sequence goes on from OY293411.1 coordinate 74,035,129, forward strand.
ATTCATTAAAAGACTGTCATAAAAATATTGCGCTTAAAAGTATGAAATTTCTCACAATATGAATCAAAACATTTAACATCAAATTATTTAGATGAGACACTATACAATTCCATTGTTTTTCGTAAACATACTGATCCATCAATCAGGATCCACGTAAGTATATCAAGATCTATATTCGGTAGATAATGAATGTTTGATTTTGTTTACTTCACTTCATTTTAAATGAAAAAAAAATCCGACCACGGATGAAAATACCCCTCTCTGAGGCAAATATCTGACAGAAAACTTCATTTTAGATGGACCCATTTTCCAAAATCTTAATACTGATTGCATTGTGGCACTGACTTCAGAATTCCAAATAATTTAAGCCAGAGAAAAACGTTGGAGGGCCATCACTGACGATCGTGAATCATATATGTAAAATGTGAAAACATTTATTCAAATAGGCTGATTAGTATATGTAATAGAGTTTTCCGATCTTATTTCCAACCACTTTGAATGATATAAAAAATAAAATATCAAGATAATTCCCTGAATATGAAAATTTACAATCTGTATGTAAAAATGATGGTAGCAGTAGATAATTCATACATTTTGAGAATTATACTCATTAACCTCTACTTGTACCACAATATTTTGCTATAACCGGGTCTGATAAAAACTATACTGATGACGCACTTGCGGCGCATTGCTGAAGACTCTAAACTTTTTACAGCAACTTTCGAAATTTGTGTATACGGAGAGGATCAAATAAATAAATAGTAGTAATTCCGACTACGGTCGATAATACCATAATCTCCACACATTCCCACAATGTGGAAAAATGATACAAATATCTGACAGAAAACAACTACATCCACATACAGACATTGAATTACATCTGTCACCTATTCGTAGGGGAGTACTAAAAGGCTTTTGAATGTTATCGTTCGTTTTGCGGAACGAAACGAATCTGTTTTTGTCTGACGTATTCTAGCACTGATGAGGGGAAGTTACCTCGAAACATGCATGCATGCAGGTGGTCATTTCCAACAAAATAGAGGATAGGTAATATTCAGTTGCTTTATTATAATCAGCACTTGCAATATGTCCTCCTTAAGAAACAGCACAAATGTATGACAGATATAATTCAATGTCTGTATGGTAGTTATTTTCTATCAGATATTAGCTTTTTTCTACTTTGTGGAAATGTGTTGAAAGAAAAGTATTTTCGACTATTAGGTTAGGTTAGGTTTGAACGTGAGTGGGCCAATATCAGGCCATCCACTGCGGCCAATGGCCTATTATGGGTTACCCTATGGTTATATTTCTCCCAGTATATCCAATCTCTTAACGAAATTAAGGAGTACATTGGGAGAACAATTTACTAGGTTCTCTAGCCTTACTGCTATATTGCCAAATGTTGAGAATCTGGTTCTGGCCGCTGTGGGGCAGGTACATAAAATGTGTTTAGCCGTTTCATCCTCCTCCATGCATAGACGGCACTCTGCATCTTGTGCAAATCCGATTTTATGCATGTGGTTTTTGAGTTTGCAAGGGCCAGTGAGCAAACATACTATAACTCTGAGATGTGCTCTACTGAGTTCTAGCAGTTTATCCTGTTTTTTCCTTCTGCAAGCTTTCGAACTTTGTTCGATTTATTAATCAAATCTTCCTGGAGTATGTAGTACCGAGGAATGCTGTTTTGTTTTTTCCTCACGGTTGGCGCTAAGACTGACTTATTTTAAATCACAGCTTTATTCGTAGGGGAATTTTATGAGGCTTTTGAATGTTATCGTTCGTTTTGTGGAACAAGACGATTCTAATGCTGTCTGACTTATCCTAGCACTGATGAAAGGAAATAACTCAGAAACATGCATATATGCAGGAGGTCCTTCCCCACAAAATGGGGGATAATATTCAAAGGCTTCATTACAATCAGCAGAAAATGCCCTCCTTAAGAAACATTGCACCAATAGATGACAGATGTAATTCAATGCCCGTATGGGAAAGTAGTTGTTTTGTTAGATGTTTACCTCATGTTTCTTATTCGTGAGAATTGCCACTGTTTATTAAATGTCTGGTATTATGTAGGATGATAAGGGTTCTTGGTGGAATTCTGGAGAACACGCATGATTATTTTTGTATCTACACACGCAGTGTGTATTCGTTGTGCAAATGGCTGTACAACCGAGACGAATAAAAAATACTGTAACAACAACCATCATCGATTCTGAACTCGATCGGAACATGAGACAACACTGCAGAATCGCTGCGTTTTTACCCACGAGTATGTTTATAGGGTTTATACATTTCCATGATTCACTGACGCTTCTATGCAGGTTGTTCTATAAAACAATAATTCGAATCATCACAGATAGGTTTAGCTTTAGCTCAAATTCTACAGGAGAAAGATCTCAGAAAGCATCCAAGCAAAAGTATCGATTGCAGTTGATATGAATCCTGCGGCAGTTTTCGGTTCTTCCGTATTTATTGTCATTGCTTCTGATGTTGGTGGACGATACTTTTGAACATTCGTACATACACTGGTGTTGGTTTTTCCAGAACGTTCTGCACCTCTGACATCAATTGAGGTATTTCATAATTTCTCATTTGAATTGTAGAAATTGTTGATAGGATGGTTTCGTTGGGATTATTCGAGCTTTTATTGAGTCTTATGATGAAACTGTGCAGGTCCCAGTCTAAAACTAAGATACTGTTCTGTATCGAATGATAGTTTTCATTAGTGTGATGGCGTAGGCGAGTTTTATTCGAAATGTTTAAAAAAAATTATTTAAAATTGTTTATTTCCGTTAACCAGCTGTCATCCTACGAACGACAGCCCTCAGAAGTCGAAACTTGTGCGAGCTAAGGATTAACGAGGTCTTACCTTTTAACGTGTGATTCCTAGCACGATACCAGTGACCATGCTGGGAATCGAAATCACGTCCCTCGGATTGATAGACTAGCGCTCTGCCATCATGACCACTGCGGTTTATCAACAATTGGGATAGTCTGATTTTGAATTTATAATTCAAGGCATATTGACTTCAATGTACTTATGCGGAAAGCATTCTAATATCATCATATGGGTGGGTCTTGTCGAAGTTACAAATTTTTAAAGATATCAGAGATTTCATAAATACTGATAAATTTACTGAATATTGCAATGCAACGTTTAAATTTTGCACATGTGTGTGAAATGTAAAGTAAGAATAGAAAGAAATTTTCTCATTGAATTTCTTTTCTAATTCAAGCGAATGAAACGAACGAGCCAATTTTAATCGAGAATTTTGAACAAAATGAACTCTTAACAAATAACGAAAGTCATGTTGGCCCCATCCAAATAGGCTATTTTTAATTTTTCAAGCAGGACTCAACTTCCATGTCGAATTTTGCATTGAACTATAATCAAAAGAATTTTTTTCATATGATGCCAACTCTATGAGACACTGCATAGGTACATAGAATAAAAAATATTTTTCTTGTAAGTTTCATTGAGTATTATTTTTTTATGTATGAATGGATCAAATTGAAGAAAATTTCAGTGGATCAAGAATAAAAATGGTTTCTATTCAAAAACAATTTCATTGGTCAGTCACATTATTTGTCCTGTGAACGAAATGGTGCTTGAATTCGGTATCGACGGCTTAGACTGCGGAATAGGCCTCAAGATAATCACCATTTTCATGATATTCATGCAATAACTCATCAGAATTGTAATACCGTTCTCCTCGGTGTATGACTAACGGAGTTCTGGATGATACAAAAAAAGTGATTTGACCAGACTAATACGTAACATATGCTGCCCATGTATGGTCCAGATTTAGTAGGCGTGAACGTAATAGCCATGTTTCCTTATAGCGTATATTTGCATCACAAAACAAAGTGTAACGAGAACAGGACTAAAAAATGTTTACACGATCACGAAAGTCCTTCGAGAGAGTGGATATACATGAATCTGGTTGGCATGCGACTAGGAAATGCTTCTGCTACACGTTTTCGGATATTAACGGATATTTTAACATTCTACGAGGTGATTATCAAGAGCCAGTGGGCCTCGGTCATTTTTCTTGTCTAATCCAATAAGACGTTGCTGATTCATCTGCAAGAGGTTTACTAATTTGATTTCGAGTGGTTGCACGTCATCAAAAATTCTCAGAATTTCTGAACTTACAGCTGGGGCGCGTACCTGAACTCATACTTATCACAATCACCATGCCGATCAGGTACGACTTCGAAGTGCAGTTTGAAGTGGTCGTAAACAACCACAAAATTCACACAGAGAACGGTCCCAAATTGGCAATGGATGCCTCGGTATGGTTCACAGATAGATCCAAGATAGACGAAGTGGTTGGAGTAGGCATTATATAATACATATTTCATCTTCTTAGGTTAGATATATACATTGACGTACTCCTTGTTATTGTACTTATGGATACTTTCTCTTTGTACTTTTCAACAAGTGAAATAAACATTATTATTATATTATTATTATTATTATTACAGGGTCTCAAAACCTCTTGGTAAAACTCCATCCATCTTTCAAGCAGAAGTACATGCTATAGAATGTAGAATATAGAAAATAGTAATAACTTTTGTCTAATTTCCACTACGATATTTTTTTATTGTTGCGAACAGTTTCGGTTTGACGAACCATTATCAAGTGAATTACTTATTCTCTTACATCAGGTCTTCATTATATACAGGGTGTTATGTAAGTAGGTGCCAAACTAAATGGAGTGAATTTTTAAGTGATTCCAAGACGAAAAGTTTATATAAATATAGGTCCGGTGATGCTTCGTTTTCAAGATAAAGGGTGTCAAAATATTCAATGGAAATCTTCTTTTTCGTTTTGTTATTATTATTATTATTATTATTGCATTAATTTTGATAAAAATTCTATTACTGGAATAGACTATTTATATGAAAAAAATAACAGTTACACCCCCAGTTTATGATGGTTCAGTAGTTGAAATGTTTTATTGTGTTTTCCCAGGGACTTAAAATAAAGTGATTTTTATGTTTTTTCTCAAAAACAAAGCAAGATAAGAAAAAAATTCTAGAACTAGAAAAGTTATAGTTTCAGTTGCTAAATGTGAAACGATTACAAAAATTGCAAAAAAATCAGTGACGCACATTTTTTCAGTCAAAAATATCAGTCACGGTGCCTTCCGGGACGCCATTGGACATGATACTTTTGTCATAATTAGAGCTATATCATCCCTTTACGACCCTCGATAACACTGCCATATTCAATAAAACCGGTTGAAGGATTATTAAGATATTTACGAAAATCACGATTTCTTTTAAAAATTTTGACACCCTGTATGCTGAAAACGAAGAATTACCGGACCTGTGTTTACATGAACTTTTAGTCTTAGAATCATTCAAATAATCATCCCTTCAAGTTTCGCCACGTACTCACATATCACCCTGTATATGTATATATATATATATATATATATATATATATATATATATATATATATATATATATATATATATATATATATATAGGTTATAGGTTATAGTATATTTTTCAACCCGAAGGGCAGAAATCTTTGTCTTTATCAGATAGCCGAGCAGCACTAAAAAGCTCCGAATTCACACATTTGTGAGTCTGAGCTGACTTGGGACTGTAAACAAACAATCAGGTAACCCTGGGCATTAGGTTACAGATACATCAAAGGCAATGAGGAAGCCGACTGCCTAGCCAAAAAATCCTTCTGTAGATTCTCCAAAACCTACTTGACAATAGAGTTTCGACGCTGGGAATTTGATGAAATGAAATTGCTAATAACAAATCGAAGAATTCTGGAAAAACTAATGTAGCAGAAAAATTCAGACTAACCATTATGAATTCTCAAATTCCGAAACTATTCAATAATGGAATTACTCAAAAAAATAACCGATGACCGATGACCGATGACCGATGGTCGATGGTCGATAACCGATAACCGATAACCGATGACCGATGACCGATGACCGATGACCGATGACCGATGACCGATGACCGATGACCGATGACCGATGACCGATGACCGATGACCGATGACCGATGACCGATGACCGATGACCGATGACCGATGACCGATGACCGATGACCGATGACCGATGACCGATGACCGATGACCGATGACCGATGACCGATGACCGATGACCGATGACCGATGACCGATGACCGATGACCGATGACCGATGACCGATGACCGATGACCGATGACCGATGACCGATGACCGATGACCGATGACCGATGACCGATGACCGATGACAGATCAAGTTTTTTATTGAGTGGAGACCGCAAGGATCACGTTAATTATGATCATTGGCCTCTGCTGAGTTCTCTCTTTGAATTTTTTGGAACCGATAACCGATGACCGATTTCAATTTTACTGTGGCGTACGCTGCCGCCAAATTATTAGTTCTAGTTATTTTACTCAAAATCGATGTGTATAAACTCCCTTTATTCACAATGAATTCAAAAGGCCTTTTTGTTGAAATAGCACAGAAACGTGCATTTTATCGGTTTGTTGATTTCTGAAATAAAAAGTGACGTATCTTCATATTCAACAAGTACTCCACTATGCAGTCCAAGACCGAGAGCTTTTAACCAGACATTAAATCCCATGCAAATGATTTTTGGCACAAAGGTAGAGTACTGATGGTACTTTAAGAAAAAAAATTGTTCTGCACGCGGGCTGCTCCGGAAAGTGTCGAAAATTCCCGGAATGCACCCCAAAATCGATATTTCGTTAATAACGTGAAATGAGTTGAGAATTTTGCTAGTGTTATGAGCAAAGTTGTAGAGCGCAAAAATCTGGACAAAAAATGTATGAACATATATTTCCAGAAAATGCTTCCTGGACGAGATAATAAGCTATCATCGTTGGTCCCAGATTTGCGCGAATTCCTCGAAAAATGGCACGGTTCCTCCTGAGGCTCGACTAGAATCACTCTAACTTCTTTGTTTTTTAACGAATCTTCATAAATCACAAGGCATTTTTAAGGAAATTCCACAAACTTTCGAAATATTCAGCTAACGAGTGCCATAGAAGTGGTTTCTAGTTGATATTCGTGTATTAACAAACTAATTGTTAATAAATAAACGATGGAATCGTATGGATTTTTATAATTTTTCCGCTGATATATCTAAATCACTGAAGCCGTGTAAATATTAACTAGCTGAAAAGGTACAAAATTACATATCTCGTTTTTTTCCCTCCCCTCTTGAGCCAAAATGAAACCAATTTCTCAATTTTCCTTAATTTTGTCTCGAGCAATTTTTATTGCACTTATTCTTACAATCGAATGATATTAAAGATATATAGAGATTTGTAAAGGATTTGATTGCTAAGAAGCTGAACTTTCAGAATATGCACCGAAAAACGTCTTGTAATTAAGTTTTTATTCATGATTTTGTACATTTCTCGAAAAATCGTGAAAACCTATAATAATTCTTTTGCTGAGTCGCGCAAGTTTATTCTTTCAACTTTCGTTCTGTAAATGTAAAAAATTATAGTTAAGGTTGTGCTCTATCTCCTGGTGATATTTATTTTTGTCCTGGATATCTCAGGCGATTCAGGATTGAAATTACAGTCGACACTTTTTAATACCAGAGACCAAGTCGGTACAAATATGGCCGCTCGGCAGGGTTGTCAACTCAATTAGCTGACGTTTGCTCATGCCGGCGCCGGCGTATTGTACACAGAGTTCGTTTTTTGTGCTGTTTTGTGAAAAATCAGTGAATAAGTATGGAAAAAGTTTAAAAGGAAAAGTATTTCATCATGTGCGACTCTAATAATTGTAATATCTGTGACCAATGTTTAGAAAATGGTGATGTAACCACAGTTTCATCAGGTATGAAAACTCTTCGTAGTGTATCTCTTGAAAGAAATGATGGAAGATACAGAACAATTAAAAATATAACAGAGCTGAAAGTGCATCGAATTTGTTATCAGAAATACACCAAGCGTGGTAGGAGTAAACAGTTTCAACATGACAATGCTGAGTTTCCACTGACTGGACCAAATTTTTCATTTAGCCCAACAAGAAAGAAACTCACGAAAAGTATACTGGTGATTTCAATATTCAATGGTAAAAATCTGGATGAAGGAAACTCAGCAAAGAATAAAAACCAGATAAATACAGTCCGTAATCCAAATTTCCAGCAGAGTATCCTGACCTTTATGACAGATGGATGAGTTTGCTTCTAACATCAAGAAGCGGATTATCACTGTGGATCTTTTGGCAGTTGGCGCAAAATATCACTCTGATTGTTATCAGATCAAGTAAGTAGTTATAGTAGTAAAAAAACAGGGGGACAGAAAGGTCGTCCAGAAAATGAAAAATTAATTGAAGATACGGAGAAAGTGTACGCATTTATTGATGAGAGCTAGGATACTGTTTTTTCTACGGAACACCCTTTTTAATTTAATTGCAATCAATTCAGTGCCCCCTCATTACTTGTACTTCCAAATATCAGATTTTTTTAAATTGATGTAGTTTTTTAAATCTGACAACATGGCATTTTCGTTCAAGAGTATGGGAACGTGCCAATATTTTCAATGCGGCTCGAGAAAATTCATTAAATTTCATATTAGATGGTTTTTGATGATGTCCGATTCAACGGTGGTATTGACAATGTTGCCAAATCAATCTCGAAACATTTAACATCTTTGGAATAAGATAACTAATTCTATAGCACATTCTGGAGTAAAAAACTGTAGTAAGAAAAGCTATTTGAGTGCTAGAGATCTTCAAAATTAAGCATATTTTCGAAACATCATCTGCAGACATTATTTGTTATTGATATTTCAGCGTTTCACAACTTTATTTCTATAAACTATATCGAATTTATCAATCAATTCCCTTTCGAGTAGTTTGCATGAAATCGAAATCAGCGATGATCACTGATTATCTCTTGCAGGAAGCTTTTCTGAAAATACTGGGTGTCCCACGACGATTAAGACAGAGAATATCTTGGAACTCTAGAAATCTTGTAATTAGGACCCACCGGTCCTGTTTGTATTTCTTGTTCAATAAATAAAAAAAAAAAAAATAAATAAAAGTAGTAGAGAATTCTAATTGTGTGGTTGTAAATTCAAGCAATTGGTGCAGCTTTTGTGAAATTATATTAGCCAATGAGCTTTTCGTTTTCGGTCACATGATATTAGATTCAAAATTATTAATGGGACAACCTGTATATTTTGGCATTTCTATGTTCCTTCTGATTAAACAGTTTCAACAAACCATCACACTTGTAGTCTACAACGATAAATTTAAGAACTACAAGTACTTCAATATCCTTTGTCCCACGACGATCATGACAAACGTCTGAAACGAACAATTGCCAAATTATTTAAGTTCACCTTGTATATTTCGGAAGTCCTATATGTTTTGTGGTGATTAACAAGGTAAAATTATAATAATAATTCATATTTCATTAAGAAACGTAATCGAAATCGTTTTAGACCACAAGTGTGATAGTTTGCTGGAATCGTTTCATCAAAAGGAACATAAAAATGACAAAATATACAGGTTTTTTCGGTAATAATTTTGAATTTGATGTCACGTGACCGAAAATGGAAAGCTCTTTTGGTAACGTAATATCAAAAAAAGCTGCACCAATTGCTTCAGTTCGCAACCCCAAAATTACGATTCTCAACTTATCTCGGGTTCCCAGATATTCCCTGCCTAAATCGTCGTGGGACACCGTGTATAATATGTATACACATTTTTTGTCAAAATTTTTGCGTTCTAAAACTTTGCCCATAGCACTATAGCGAAATTCTTAACTCATTTCACGTTATTAACGAAATGTCGATTTTGGGGTGTTTTTCGGGAATTTTCGATACTTTCCGGAGTAGCCCGCGTGCAGAACAATTTTTTTTCTTGAAGTACTATCATTACTCTACCTTTGTAGGTTTTGGGAATATTTAGTCTCCCGCGCTTGAACTAATGTTCCAAATGCCTTTGCCAAATTGAGTTAAGAGTCACTAACTCGCGGTCTAAAAGACCAAGATTCCTGCAGGAGTTTGTGAACGGTGAATATTCATTACCTACATGAATTTACAAACATAACTTTCACATTTTTCCTTAATCAGTTAATAGAAAAAAATGACGCCGTAGATTACTTCGGTTGAAGTAAATCTTATTAATAGCTGGATCTCACGAGGACCTTCCGTTAAGTCATTGTAGATAATATCATTTGCTTGTGCTACATCTTGAAAGTTGAAAAAATAGTATTGTTGAGTATCGTTCTAGTAAAAATGATAATCGCAGTCAATTGAAGATGTCAAAAATTCAGTGGTACATACCAAATACAGTAGTGGACCAAGTATGCTTTCTGGTGGTATCACTGAGTTGACTAGAGACGACAGGGTGTTTTTTAGATACTTGTAAAAACTTCATAGGGCAAATATTTAACTAATTTCAAGTAAAAAATTCATATAAATACGTGTCCTCAAATGTGCAAAAATAATTTTTTATTACAAAATTTGGCGAGAAGGGTGTTTTTTGAGGTAAGAAATCAAAATTTGGTATTAATTTTTATATAAAACTATAAATATAAATATAAGCTATCATTATAGTAAACTTTAGTCCTTTTTTATATTTGAGTCTATACCGATACCTTCTTTAACAAAGAAGTTGTTCGACAATGCTAGGGGCAACCGTTTTCAAGAAATTTGCAAATATTTGCATCGATGCAGGTTATGGGGTCACTGGAAGTACCTACATGATGGATCTCGCTGAAATAAATAACTTTTTTTTGTCAAGATGTATCTAAAAATGATCAGTTTTCCAACATGTTGTATATTAAGTGTCGCATTTTCGCTCAACTTTCTTTTGTTTTCTTATAATTTATGAAAGTTTATTTTCAATATTCATCTATTTATTATTTTTTCCAAATAATGAAATGCAGCGAAATCTTCATTTGTCGATCCTCAGTTTGGCTTATTTGACTCACCGAGTATACACTTTCATTTATCGTGAATAAGCCTTTTAAAGCTTTTTTACTTGTATGTGGGTTTGTGTACCGAGTACACATGCGTAGATGTACTCCCAACCGATAGTGAGAGAGTCGTCGTGACCCAAAAAAGCCAAGACCGGTTATCACTTCCAGAGAGTTTGAGTTCAAAACCAAAATATTACCTACGCAATCAACCCAGGAAGTAGATGATACAGCAAGCTAATTATCCAAAACCACCGCATCTGAGAACAGGTAAGAGTTAAGGCACGAATTTACTGCCCGACTTAGCAAACTATCCATTTTTCTCTCCTGAGTTGTCAAGGGGAAAGAATGATATCACTCCCTGCAGTTGGCTTGGAATGTTTTTAGATTTCTTTTATCCCTGCACAATACATTAAGAATGAATTATTTCTCGATAACTCTTACATAGTTTTTGTAATGTTCTGAACAACTTCATCTGGAGCCTAAGTGACCCCACCTCATAACCTGCACCGATGCAGAAATATGAAAATTTCTCGAAAACGATTGCCCCTAGCCTTGTTGAGCAAATAATCTTCTTTGCTAAGAGAAGGAGTAGGAATAAGACTTGAATATAAAAATCTCAAAAATGTCAAAAAAGTGAGGGCAAATTAAAATAAAATATAATAACGTACGCGGCGCCCTCTGTTCAACAAATATTGTTGAAAAAATATATGTTGTGAAATAGTTCTCTAAAATGATTGAAAGTAAAATTTCAACTCCAATACCCCGACACATTATGTTTATATGATTTTTTTTTCTTGAAATTAGTCAAATATTTATCATTCAAATTTTGGACAAGTACCCAATAAACACCCTGTATATCTGTCTACATGTACACGAAAGAGGAATGACGCTGATGTTTTTATTGCATCTATCAATGTAACAATGGTTCATCTCGAACTTTTTTTTCTTAATACAAACAGGAACATCATAATGCTGTTCTCACTTCGATCTCATACATACTGATGCTCAGTTAGACCCGATTGTAATTAATTAAATATTAAATTCAATTTAAATCAGCTGGTTTTTCAACGACAAACTAATTTCAGAATCACCTCTTACGCCATCACAATTCTTGTATTTTTTGTGGATTTCTTATTTGCTTGCGAAGCTTTAATCAGCACTATAATTTATACAACGTCGAAACCCGACGCATAATTCAGCTTGGTCATTACAGTTATTAATAAATTGTTATACACTGCTTACCTACATTCGCATTTTTTGTATTTCTGCCCACAGTTTATGCAATTATTATTCCATAATTAAATATAAAATATAGATGAAAATCACATGCGGAAATACAAAAGTATAACCGCTAATTGGTAATAATAACACAAAATGGCAGTGTGTGAATATAAATCTCCGAGTTGTGACACGAAATGACATTCGGATAACTGCAAAAACTTCGAGCTCATTTGCTTGGTGTATCTATTATAATCATTAGAGGATTATTCGAATGGTGTTGATATAATGAGGAAACGTTTCTCACATTTTTTGTGGGTGACGATGAAGGATTCGGGCAAAGTACGACAAGTTTTTCCTTAGTTCTCACGATGTTCTCTGGACATTACCAGATTTTCCTGGTCGTGTGAGCCAGTCGAATGAATATGCAAATACCCCTCTCTTCAACATTTTCTACAAAGTGGAATATTAGGCAAATCTTCATCTGACAGAAAACAACAACTACTTTTCTAATACCACGAAGGGCATTGAACTACAGTTTGGTTTCGATTATAAGGAGCACATACAATAGTGTTCTTCTTTACATGTCCTGTAAGAGGTGACTGCGTTAGAAGAATAGCTCATTCCTGGATTTTTTTTTTCGAAGGTGGATAGCCGGATAGCCTAGAAATCTCTCCCTTCCAGAGGAGGCTTAAATTGAAATTTATGTTAGGGCCAAGAGTTTTATTTAATTCGAAGAAACAAACAGTTGTTAAGCCTAATAACATTATTTTTAAGAATAACTCATAACTAAAATATCATCTTCATAGCATATATGAGGACAAAAAATATTTTTCTCCTTCACCACACTAGTAATTTCATTCCTAGATGCTTTTGTTAACCAAGTAAACTTCTTCAGTGGGATTATTAAACTGATAAGTACCAAACCAGATTAATATATCAATCCAATAATTATAATTAACATTATATGAAAGATAAGGGTGAACCTAACTAGTAAACATACAGACAGGTATAATTAAAACTACCCATACTGGTCAGATGTTATTGATCACTTCGTCGGTATCAACTCACATAGTTTTGGGTTTCTTCTAGTCAGCAACTCAGTTTATTTTCTCGTGACTATTTAGCATTGGCTAAATGTTCATAGAACGTACATTCGTAGATCGCTTGGTTTGGCCATAATAAGTATTATCACAAGCTAATATCGTAAATTCCTGAGGTCTCAAGGCTATCTTCTGGGATGTAAACCTTTAGCTTTTCAATAGCAGTACGAACAATCTCCAAGTATTATTAGGTAACTCGAAAGGTAAAATTCCAACTTAACCCGTTAATGCCTGAGTATTTTTTTTTTGTGGATTTTAGTTATTTTTCCAGGAAGAGTTCCAATTGGCGTCTAGATTAACTATATAAACATGTTTAATACTTATTTTTTGTTTAGAGTAGACTTTTTTGACGTATGATATATCATACGGTAGGCATATGGGGGTTGGCATTATGAGGTGTGAGGGTACAGAACAAAATAATGTATAAATGCCTGAAATAAAAATTTTATTGATGTAAATTATTTCAACTTCAATTATTGTTTTCAATTGGGCCAATTATTTTGATGGTGTATGATATAAGCGGAAACAGCTGTCTGGATGTAATCCAATATTACACTTGACACAGGAAAATTTGATGGTCGACTCCGTCAAATCTCACGTCTTGCAGGATGCTTCTAGTGCACTTAGGCTTAGGTCCAGCTAAATACATTGGAGAACTCAGCAGATAAAGCACAATCCTTTGTATAAACTGAATAAGGCTGATTTTAGGATGAGCAAATCTATATAGTATCCACATATTTACAATTGAACCGTTGAGACAAAATCTAATAAATGGCCAATACCATTTCCTTGATCAAATTCTGACACGATATAATCGTCGCATTTTGTCAAATAAGTCGACACATCCCATTCTTTGATTATATAGGTGTGTTATGTTGGGTTGATCGACATCTACATCTTTTGCAGAATCCTTTGGTGAAGCATGTACCATTTTCCATATAATAATTAGTCCCGATGGTAACTTGACTATTGTCATGCCACCTGATCAAAACTAAGTCAGTTTTCGTTTCCTTCAGCACATGCGATGTATCTCGTTTCTGCTCTTTCAGATCAGTTAGTCGAGCTTTTTCAATTATATCTGATCGCAGAGTACCAATACAATAAATGTTATTTGCTGTGAGAGTTTACAATAGTGGAAGCGAATTGAAAAAGTTGTCGATAAAAACTGTTGACTTATCAGGTAAATAGCCGATGCAAAGAGTTTCAGTAACACTAGAACCTAAAGTGTTTCCTTCTATTCTGTCTACTTTACCACAATACGGGTTGAATTTCAACAAATATCGTCACTTTCGTTGCCATCTGTTGGTGGAAATATTACCAAATCTAATCTTTGACAACTATTTACTCATTCATAATCTTCATCGTCCGAATTAAGCTCTTCTAAATAATTTAAAAGCTCTTCCGCATCACGAGAATCTGATGGATCATAAAATTTCTTTCTGCAACAAAAATACATTCATTTGCCTACCGTACGATATATCATACGCAAATTTTTTTTCGGTGTAGTGTAAAGTACAGGCCACAGCCAAACTTTCTGTTGGATCGGAAATATTCCTTAGTGTATATTAGTCATATTTTGATGGCTTTACTCCTGTTAAAATTACAGACAAACCAGATAAAACAACATAACCTCACCTGTGACTCATTTTGTCGAACTCGAAAATACACTGCTACGTAAAACTGATTCCGAATGCAACAAACTTTGATGGAAACCGTATTAACAAGTGATTATTTGTTCATATGACGTTATTTACAAGTGTTTTTATCACATAAGATGCACACGTCATGAATTTAAAATTAAACATAACTTCCGTATGATAAATCATACCATAGGCATTAATAGATTAAGATATATCAGGAATTTACGAAATTAGCTGTCAAAATTGTAATAATACGTATGGCCAACAAACCAAGCGATCTACGAATGTACTTTTCCGTGAACATTTAGCCCATGCTAAATATTAACGAGAAAATAAATCGAGTGTTTCCGATCATTTACTAGAAACGCATCATAAAATCAATATTTAAGTAAGTAAAACCTGTTGATCATAGAAAATAGAATTGTTATGAAAGTTTACAAGAACGGTTCAAGCAGGCCTTACTTACTAACGATATTGGTCCATTGTATTCAAAACTATTCGAGTTGATACCGACTATGTATTTAATAACATTTTATTTACAACCATATATGTAATGCTGTCATTACTAATGTCATTGAAGGTTGGAAAGTGTCACATTACACACCTCTACTTCTAAGACATCACTTCCCGCCCTCATTTCATCTATTCTAGATGAATATTTTTTATATTTAAAAAAATAACACATTTTTTGACAAATTTTATAATACCTATTTAATGGCAAACAATAAAAAACAACAATGAAGTAAAATACAACAAACTACTTATTGATATTATTATTTAATATCCGACTTTATCTGACATTCATTCATATTGGTGACAATTGTATTGTAGTCACGGTCTGAGAATACCGCGTTCTTGGTAATTTGTCGTTAAATGTAATATTTTAGGTATGTTCAGAACGAAACAGAGATTTATTAATTTTGATCGAAATATAATGGTTGTAAATAAAATAGTATACAAACCTCGGTAGGAAGTTTCATTCCTGTCTTGAGATCATTGCTAATCTCGACACTTTCCGTTTCGGTTAACTAACTGATCCCACGACAGGAATGAATCTCTTCCCACCTCGGTGTGTAATTATAGTGTTATCAGTATGGGAAGTTGTAACCATACCTGACTGTAGGTATGTTTACAAGTTAGGATCACCCATATATGTTTGATATTATGTTAATTATAATGATTGGATTGATATAAATATAACTGGTTTGGTACTTATTATCAGTTTAGTAATCCTACTGATGAAGTTTACTTGGTTAACGAAATGCGCATCTAAGAATGAAATCACTAGAGTGGTGAAGGGAAATTATATTTTTTTGTTCTCATTGCGGGACACCACAGGCGTCCAATACTCCAGTTTCTAAAGCATAATATATCATTTGAAAGGTAATCAGTTTCATAAGAATATTCAAATACACTCCTAGAATATAATATCACATATTATAAGTGTAAATCAAATGTGGGTAAGCCCATAAAATATGGGAGCTAGAAAAAAATGAGAAATAAACAAAAGAGAAAAAAATAAAAATAAGAATAATGTATTTAATATCTCATAAAGGGTTTAGTTGATAATGTTAATCAATTGTGATCTAAAGTAACGGGAGGTTGTCGAAAATTCCGGTTGTAATATAGTGTGAGGGAGCGCATACTTTCAAGTAAGGTGGTATCAGCGGTTTTTAAACGAAAAACAATTGGTCTGGGTCGCATACCTTGTAGTATTGAAGTTTTATTGAGTTCGTATTGTAGATATGACTTGAGATTGTGATTCACCAAGTTGTTCAGGAATATCAATTTACGCTCAATCCTCCTGTGATCTAGACGAACTATCTTGAATTCCTTGGTGCATACCGTATTTTTTATAGTACATATGGAGTAGAATGGAGTTATTTTGGATCCCTTCCAAAATGTGACACATCTTTTGATGCATATGATTCCAAATTATGGATCCGTATTCCAATTTGGAACGAACAAAGGAATTCAACATATAAATAATGAAATCAGTTTTGTTCAATTCTTGACAAACCCCACTCATTTTTTGGCTTTTTTTCAACTTCATAAATATGTTTATCAAACCTTAGATTCTGCTGAAAAAGTTTTTCCAAATCCTTCATTTAAATTTAATTTATTCACCTGAGACCAGGTATATATTTGATATATAATGTTCGGCATGAAGAACTAAATTATCACTATTATCGAGTGTTTTTAAAATAGTTTAAATTGGTCTGCATAGAGAAGACAATCAGACGACAGATTTTCCGCATTATCGTTTATCGACTGATGAAATTTTCGTCGACTGATTGTGGTGACTTTTGTCGAATATTTCGACAGTAACATTATAGCTTGAGTCATTTCTATCTGATCCCATCTAGATAAAGACATACAGAATTAATGTTCGCGTCTTAGTTTGAGATTTAACGAACCACATGTTTTTCTGATTCTCACAGAAAAACTGACATCTGTTAGAACATCCACCGAAAAATCTACTGAAAATTTGAAATCCCAATAAATAATTCCAATTATTATTTTCGTAAGTTTATTCGATGCATTTTAGTGAAATAAATAGGGTATTCTGAATATCCTGCAAAGTCAACAAGCAATACTCTCATACACAAAAAAAAAGTTGCAATGAACAAGAGCATCATGCACCGCAGCAAACCTACTAAGCCAAGCCTGATTCCTGCCGAATCTTGAACTTATCTTCAGATTCGAGAGAAATCAAAGCACATACCACCAAAAACTCCTTGATAATGTTTCAAAACAAGTCATGTCTGCAGGTGGTCATCCCCATCCAAATGAAAGATAAGCAATCTACTGTTTAATTACAAGATAAGCAATTGGACCATCTTGGAAGAACACTGCACAAATATCTGTCAAATGTTGTTCTGTATCCGTCATAGTATTAGCCAGGGAAGGGATTGTTTTCTGTCAGATATTTTCCTCATTTTCCCACTTTGCGAAAACGTGTAGAGAGAAGGGTAATTCGACATTGGCGAAGATATTTCCACGTCTGATTTTATGAACATCCTGTTCATATTTTCAGAAAGATTTGAATTGGTCCCATTATTCATATTCTGCATACCAAGCCTAATCTGAATTAGTCTGTAATGGAATATTGAGGGGTTATGATACAGAATGCCATGGAATTCTGTACGCATCACCATGACGGCCATTCTTGAAACCGAGTTGCAACACTTTGCTGACAACCTTCAATTTCTAAAAAACACAACGGCAATGCATTCGGAAATCAGTAACAAAGATAGGTGTGGCAAAATCTAATGTATATCACATTTACTGTGGTTTGTCTCTTTAGATATATTTAAAATCAATTCATTTCTAATAAACCAATTGGAGAAAAAATTCTAACAATGAAATGAGGTTATTAAGAAAATCGCATTGCAGTAAATTTCAATCTCAATAATGAATTAAGATCATAATCTATCCTGCGACTAAGATTATACATGAAATATTTCAATTAAAAATCGTATTCTATTCAGTCAGCCTTGAAAGTAATAAACCGATTAGTTTCTTTGATTTTCTTTGAACACCAGATATTTCACTTTTGAATTTTGGATTCACTTTCATTGTTGATTAAATTTATATTCTGTGTGTTCCAGATTGAACAAACAATGTAATAGGAGGTTATACGACACATTCCCATACTCACCTCTGAGATTCAACATTTTACGAAATATAGAGTGATAAACTGTTTCAGACTCCAATGTTTATAATAAAAAGCATTGTGAAATATCTAAGTTTGACAATGCACCATTTCACTTCCTCATATCGAAGGTAGACATAATTCACTTGAAAATTCTAGTCAAGCTAATTCCTTCAAATTCCTGTTATCTCCTTTAAAAGATGAAATTTCAGAAGAATCTGGAATTATTATAAAGTGTATTATGGTGGAATACCACCAGCTTCCATCATCCCTTCCTAATTCGGTTAGTTCACAATGGGTTATCTTAAATCTAATAACATTATTTTTCGTAGTTTGGATTCACTGATATGTAAAAGCTGGTGATTAGCATATCAGAAAATATATTATCTAAGCTGTGGATTACATGGAATTTTCGATAAATTCGATACGAAAAATAAAATGGGTAATTTAAAAATAATCAGAGAAAAAATCAGAACCAGGAATCAAAAATGCAATACATTCTTCTCAAACTTTCATCGTCGAGAAATTGAACCTACTAGATGAATGAAGTTTTTGTCCCAATATCAATTGAAAATACCGTTGTCAACATTGGTAATAAATACTGTAATGAGAATATTACCAATATTGTGCGGCTTTTTATAGTTCGACCCCCTGTTAACTTTTGAGCGGTTTGACGTATAAACTTAAAAAAATCGTTTGGATGGTTTCGCGGATACTACTCTTTGAAATGAAACACATTGTGATGGCTTGAAAGATGGTGCGGGGGGCACATTAAATTAAAAATTTTAAATGGCATGGGAGTCACATCGTTGAAAAGATAATTCAATTCTCTTCTCAACCATTTAAATTTTTTAGATTTTCGTCAATACGTTTTTTCACAAGATGCATTTGAAATGTCAGAATAAGTGCGGATCTGGCGGTCTGAATCCCTTTTCTCACCTGATCACGATACTTTTAAATGGTTTGATGTGAAATAACGGAACAGAATTTTTTTTAATGGAACGGAATTCTAATTTTTTTTAGATGTTTTAAAAGTTAACAGGGGGGGGTTCAACCCGCCAAACAGTTAATTCTCGCACAATAGGTCTGCGCGGAGTTTTCTTTGATTTCAGAAGGTCTCTGAAACTGAAGCAATAGTTTGTTCAAGAGACCAGTGGGCAGCAAGGCGGACAACATTACCATTCATTCTGATGCATGGGCCAAAAATCAAACACTATTATATTTACATAGTTATTTATAGTTATTGACATAATCAGGAATCAGTCACAGTACTGCCCTGCTGTGATAAATTATTAAAATATTTCATGATATGTACATTTAATTAATTTACAGCTGTGTGAATATTTATGGGTACTAGTAAAGAATTGTGTTTATAACTTAATCTTCTTAGATAAAAATGATCATTGTTTCCCAGGCAGATTGATTTATTCCCTTAAATATTTTCATGAATTTTTACAGATAATATGTATACCTAGTAGGAAAAGCTGGACATTCTCGGATGACTGTAACGATTTCCTGTCAAGGCCGGGAATCTGCGTTTTCCCACGAGGTATACATACTATTTTTCTGGAAATCGAAATGTATATAAAGTGCTAACTAGTTTTTATTCAACGAGCAAATTATGGTAGCAGATAAAGGTTACGGCATAATACGTAGGCAAGTGTCTTGAATCATCCAAGGGAATAGTAGCCATAATATGTCCACAAGTCTCAATTAATACTCCTTAAAATAATCATAATTTCTTTCAACATTTGGGTAAAATTGAAGTTGCAACTAAAGATAAACACTTATCCTTATTTGCTTGCTCTTTTTTTACAGCAATGCCTATGAGCTGCTCAGATTGTTACCGGAGGTCGTGGGTATCGTTATCTGCTAGTACGACAGATATATCCTTTGACAAATGTAAGGTATAAAGATAAAAGATATTAGGTATGCATGGGCACAAGGTTCTTTTTTTATTAAATGAAAATACCAAACACTCTGATTTGTCAAAGGATGATCTTTGAGCTTCTCAACAATAAAAAAAAACAAAGTTCAGAAAACACTATATTCACAAAAGTCCCATGTGACAAAACATGTGTGACAAGATTCTAATGAAGTGACAAAGTTACAATCAAATTTGTTATTTTAAAGTTACAAAGGATTCTGGTCTCTCAATATTTGCCTTGAAATGACTGGTTGGTTTATTCACATTTTATGATCAGTTCTTGCGATGAGAAAGACTTACTCCAGAGCTCTACTTTATCGAAGAATGTAGGAGCCTTGTATGGTCTCTCGAGACAATGGCTGCTCTACTAGCAGGATACAATCTGTAGTCGGTCTGGGGTCTTTCCTGGATCTCATAAGATGTTCGAACGACGAGGTAACGCTGTGAAAAATAAACACAAACCAGTATCTTGTGGCAGGTTTAGTCACACGACTCGAGATATGACCATGATTGTACAAATCTAATCTAGATTTACTTATAGATTATCAAAATGAATGATGATGAAATGAAAGAGTTTAAACTTACAATATATAGATTATTCAGGGAATATATAAATGAGATAAAGAATTTAAATTTACAATAAATGTAAGATTTGCTGAGTTAAACAATGATTGAAATATTCAACAGGTATGGAAAGAATTCAACTTTACAGTAAAGCTCAAATTTAGTAATTTCTCAAGCAATGTTAGAGAAGAGTTCAATCTCAAGCGAGCATAAGAAAAAGATTTTCATAGAGATATTGTTTTCTATTATTTTTCAATTTAATAGTCAATTACCAACGTTCAGTGGAACTGACAAGCAAAATAATGATAAGAAACTTGATCTATCTCATCAAGGATGAAAAGGAAATGTGTATCTCCTGACTGAAGAGAAACAGAGAGAGAGAGAGCAAGAGGGTTGAGATAATGCTTTCTTATAAAGTCACAAAGAAAGCAGATGGCTTTATTTGTGTCCAGAACTACTGAAAATGAAAGGTTATCAAAATATATCAAACTTCTTTTGGCTAGGCATCTAAACATGGGTAGTGATGTAGAAGAGAGCGAAAGATCTTACCAAGAGCTCAAAGCTTCATGAGTGAGTGTAGCTTCTTCTGATTAAGATATAGAAATGAGGAATTCAAAGCATTTACTCACCCATGAATCCTGTTCTCCAAGCTGCCAGATCAGACTTTCTCACCGATCACCATCCAGGTTCAGGAATTTAGATCCTAGTTTACTGTTCTTGCCTTTTAAGCAGATTGATAACTTCTGAACATTCAGGAAAAACTTGTGGAAACACTTGTATCACTGAAAACCATAAAGCACAAACAGAAACAGATCTAATTCATAATCTTTTAACTTCAAGATTGATAGAATTAATGAAAATTGTCTCGACTTTCACAGGTTAGAATTGATTTCAGCTGTGAGCTGTGACATTTCAGGATTCAGCCGATTCAGGACCGACTCGTCAAAAGAGGGTACGAGTACAAAATGACATTCGATTATGATCACGCATAATACTCAAACTTTGAAGATTTTCAAATTAATCATGAAATTCATGAGTGACAGAGTGACTCACATGCGGCCATTTTACAATGTATCAAAATTGAATTTTCAAAGTTCAAATTAAACGTACCAAAAGAATATCGATTTGTATATCGGTTCGATCAGTGAAATAGATAAAAGTTAATTGTGTTTAACTTAATTATTTAAAGATTTTGAGATTTCAAAGATAATCATGAATGACGCACTTACGGCCATTTTGCATTCATGTTAGAAAGTAGCAAAAATGAATTTTAAATTTCAAATAAAACGTGCCAAAAGAATATCGATTCGATCAACGAATCAGATAGAAGTTAATCATTTTAAAGATAATAATATATACGACCTTTCATTTCCTCGCTCTAGAAAAATTTTAAATTTCCCGATGGGAAAACTGAGAAAACAAACCACCGCTTCGAATGCTCACTTCAGAAAAGGGCGACAGAAGTTCTCCAAGGGAGGAAGTCAATCTCTCTCACTCTGTCTATCGTCAGTGTTACCAATCGCATAGCACAATTGAATAAATTGGAACAGCTCAATGAGATTGTTGGAGAATGTTTCGTTCTCTTTTCGAAATTGGAACTTTTGGTTCCTAATGGACTGTATAATCGATAGTATTCGAGTTATCCTTCCTTTTTATTCGATAATTAAAGATTCAAAATCGTCGATGACAATATATTATTTTTATTCTTCAGATCTCTCATAACAACAACTTTTTTTTACATAGATACAGAAAAAATGACACGAAATGAATATACAGCATGTTCAAGAAATTGAATATGTGATGCTTTAACATGCCGGCCGCCTTGAAATATGTCAACAATTTCAAATAATAAAATCATTTAACGAAAAAATCAACAGATAATAATAACTTCAGCTGAAACTGAATGTATGAGCTGCTCAACAGTTTATTGGAAGAACACATATTTTTGAAACAGCTCTTTTTACGATTTCATCACGGACTTTTATGCTGGCTACTCTTGTAACTCCGTCGTTTCCGGGATGAAGTTGTACGATTCTCCCTAAGGGCCATTGAAGTGGAGAGGAAGTATCTTCTTTTACTAGTACCAAAGCACCTATCTTCAGATACTCCTCAGCATTATTCTTCCACTTGACTCGAATTTGCAACTCGCTAATATATTCCTTATACCACCGAGACCAGAAATGTTGGACAATTTTTTGGAGCCTTTCAAACCGCTTCAACCGGTTCTCAGCTACTTCAGTGTAGATAGGTTCTGGGATCCCTGTTAGACGTCTTCCAACCAGAAAGTGAGAAGGGGTAAGAGGATCCGTTTCTTCTGGATTGGAAGTTAAAGGACAAAGAGGACGGGAATTGAGAATTGATTCAATCTGAGTCAAAACTGTATAGAATTCTTCAAAATTCAAATGTGCATTACCGACAACTCTTTTCAAATGGAATTTTGTTCTTTTTATTCCCGCTTCCCAGATGCCTCCAAAATTAGGTGATCGAGCAGGAATAAAATGCCACGTTATATTTTCAGAAGCTAAAAAACTTGCAATATTCTTTGTATCGTCAATTAAGTAAGTTTGCAACTTTTTTAGTTCTGCACAAGCTCCTACAAAGTTTTTTCCATTGTCCGAGTAAATATTAAGTGGTTTCCCGCGTCTGCTAATAAATCGTTTTAAAGTTGCCAAAAATGCTTTGGTGGTCAATTCAGAGACGACTTCAAGATGAATAGCCTTCGTACTCAAACAAATGAATAAGCAAACATATCCTTTGATGAGCTTGGTACCTCTTGTGTTTCGATCTTTTAGTAGAAATGGCCCTGCATAGTCGACACCTGTATTGTAAAACGGGAAATATTGGTTTACCCTACATTCAGGTAAGTTACCCATGATGTATTCTGGAGAAGTTGGTTGAACTTTAAAACATGTAACACATTCCCTCACAACTTTTTTTGCCATGTTACGCCCAGATATAGGCCAAAATCTGTCTCTAATATTTGAAAGAAGCATGGTAGGCCCACAGTGCAGTAAACGGATATGTTCATGATGAAAAATAAGTTTCGTTATTCTGTGTTTGGCAGGTAAAATTATTGGATATTTTTTGTCATAATCCACATTGCTTTGTTGCAGCCTACCACCTACACGAATTAAGTTGTTCTCATCTATAAAAGGGTTCAACGAAAGTAGAGGGCTCTTTTTATTAACAACTTTGTTTTGCATTAAACTATCATATTCTTTTTCAAATACTTCTTTTTGGGCAATATTTATTATAACATTTAATGAATTTTGTAATTCTTCAGTTCTGCAATTATAAATGAATCTTGAACAAAAGGCAGTAACTCTTTGGAGTTTTCGTAAAGTCGAATATTTATGAATAAAATTTAAATCGTTTATAATCGTTGCAAAATTTACGGTGCGCTCTTCGGGAATTTCATTCAATGAGTAATATTTTTTTTTGGTTCTCAATGTTAGTTTTAAACCAGGTTGGACCTGTCCACCATAGAGAGGAATCTAGCAGTTTTTTTACAGATGTTCCACGAGATAGCAAATCTGCTGGATTTTCATTCGATAAGACATGGTGCCAATCTGATATGTTTGAGGACTCTTGAATTTCACTCACACGGTTTGCGACAAATGTTTTCCAGCGATTCGCGGGTGCCTTTATCCATGCCAAAGTGATTGTGGAGTCCGACCACAAAAACACTTTATCAAAATTGATATCGATGGACTCACGAATTTTTTGTATCATTCTCACGAGTAGTAGAGCGCTACATAACTCGAGTCTGGGTAATGTAGTACTTTTCATTGGAGCAACTCTTGATCGCGCGCAAAGCAATCGAGATTGATAAGTACCATCAGATGATCTACATCTCAGATACACGCAACAGCCGTAGGCTTTTTCGCTTGAGTCTCCGAAGCCATGAAGCTCCACGCTTTCATATTTATTCATCAACACGTGCCTAGGAATTTGAATAGAATATAATTCTTGTAATTCTGAACGAAATTTCCCCCAAGTATCTTTTATCGTTTCAGGAACGGCCGCGTCCCACGATATTTTTAATTGCCATAACCGTTGAACTATCAACTTAGCGTTGACAACAATTGGCCCTAAAAGACCCAGAGGATCGAATATTTGCGATAACTCTGATAATATAGTTCTTTTTGATATGATCCTTTCATCAAAACGTGGTTGCGAATATTGAAACATATCTGAATGAGAATTCCATAAAACACCGAGTGTTTTACAGGATTCATTTTCTCCAATTTTCAAAATATTGGATTCTAATTTATCGTTCATCTCAAATTTTTCTAGTAAGTTTGCATCATTGCATCTCCATTTTCTTAAATGGAATCCTGCCTTCGACAGTATGTTCGTGACTTCATATTGTAACTGTAATAATTCTTGCTTATTATTAGCACCAGCCAAAAAGTCATCGACATAAAAACAATTTTCTATAGATTTCGCAGCCAAAGGAAACTTTTCGCTATTTTCCGTGGCTAACTGGTGAAGACATTTTATAGCTAAGTAAGGAGAAGATGAATTACCGTATGTAACTGTTTTCATTTCGAAACATTTCAATTCATGATTTGGATCTGCTCGCCAAAAAATTCGTTGAAATCGCGTTTGAGCTGGATCGATCCAAACCATACGATACATTTTAGAAATATCTCCTGCCATAACCAAGCTGAATATTCGAAAGCGCAAAAAAATCGCGAATAAGTCATTTTGTAAGGTTGGACCTACATGTTGAACATCATTGAAGGACAAGCCACTATCTGTTTTTAAACTGGCATCAAACACTATACGGACTTTGGTAGTAGTAGATTCTTCGCGTGTTACTGCATGATGGGGCAAATAAAAGTTCAGTTCTTCTTCATCTAAATTTTCAGCGATTTCCTTCATGTGATTCAAAGATAAATATTCATCCATGAATTTTTTATACTCAATTTGTAACGAAGGGTTATTTATCAATCTGCGTTCTTGAGAATAAAATCGTTGCAATGCATATTCGCGAGATTGACCTAATTTATTCAAATTGTTTTTAAACGGTATGCTCACAATGAATCGACCTTCTTCATCGCGGCGATGAGTATTAGCAAAATGAGATTCACATATTCTATCAGATTCCGATAAAACTAACTTTTTTCCTACTTCTTCAAGCTGCCAAAATTTCATCACTTGTGTTTCCAAATTCGCGTTGATATTGCAACAATTTATGGATTTGAATTTTTCGATTGAATTGTCTACACTGCCTACTACTACCCAACCTAACTTGGTTTTTCGCAAAAATAAATTAGTGTTTCCTATTCGTACTTTCCCTATACAAAGTATATCCCAAAATACGTTAGATCCCAATATAATATCTATTGGACTTGACTCGAAAAATGTAGGATCAGCTAATATAAAATTTTCAGGAATTTCAAGTGGTTTTACGTTCATAGAAATGATAGGTAAATTATCAGTTAACCTCGGAATAACCAGACACTTGACTACATTTTTATAAGCATTTGCACCAGCGTGTATTCGTATATCAGTCATATAATCGATGCTTGTTTTAAGTTGACCTACCCCAGTTACCGAATATTCAATGGGAGTCATCTTCAGATTTAATTTTTTGCATAAACTTTCGGTAACAAAGTTGCTCATCGAACCACTATCTAAAAGTGCTCTAAATTGATGCAATAATCCTTTTGAATCTTCAATGAGTACCACAGCAGTGGATAGAAGAATTTGCGAAGATGTCGCTGCGTTTGAAATGGTTTCGGATACCAAATGCGTACCGGTTTCATTTCTAGATATTTCAGAATTGTTTTCATGCGAGTTTTGAGAAGGTATTGTAAAATCAGTGTTTTCGCGATGTTCCTGTGTTGGAGGGAAATTTTTTCGAACCTGTCGGGGATATATATGAAGAAGCGAATTGTGTGGTTTTCCACATTTCCTACATTTCGGCGCTGAACAAATTTTGGTATTATGATAAGGCTTCAAACAATTCAAACATAGATGATGTTTCTTTGCTTCTTCAATTCTCATAGATGTAGTCAATTTCGTGAAATCCTGACACCCATAAATTGTATGATTACCCTTGCAAAAAAAACATTGCAACTTTACTGAGTTTTCTGAATTTGATGAAGTAGCATGAACGCTCGATTGTGGTCTATGAAAAACTTTATTCTTGGGATCAAATTTATTATTTTCAGTTTTTTGAATCTTATGAGTCTCAAGTTTATCAAGAAATTCACATCGCTTTCTCAGAAAATTATTTATATCACATATTTTCTTATTACCTTCATGTCTGTTACATTCTTTGAAGGTAGCATTATCGAATTTATCAACAATTATGGGAATAAGCAAAGTATCCCACTTTTCGGTTTCTTCCCCTAAAGCATTCAAAGATCTCAAATTATTTATCAAAGTATTTAACATTTTCCTCAAATCTTTTGAACACTCTCTATTTAGTTTCGGATAATCAATAATTGCACGAACGTGAGTATTGAAGATTATTTTGCTTTGTTCAAAATTTTCCTCTAGAGCACTCCACGCAACAGAATAATTAGAAAAAGTGATAGGGGTAGATTCGATTATTTCTAGGGCCTCCCCTACCAAAAATGATCTGAGATAAAATAATTTTTGCAAATTAGAAAGTGCAGCACTTTCATCTATCATAGATTTGAAAGCGTCTCTGAATTCTACCCATTTATTTGCATGACCATCAAAAACGGGAATACTCATTGGAGGTAATTTTGCCATGTTGAAAGGGATCATAGAATTGAAATTGAAATTGTCATTCCCAGGCATTTCAGGAATTGGGACTGATTTATTATTCACTTTGATATTCCTACCAATACTTACACATTCGTTGAGCGATGAGTTGCGCTCATTACCTTCATTAATTTCTTTTTGAACTTTTAATTCGAAAAAATGATCAGTTCCTGCTTTAGAATTAGCACCTACACTCGTTAATTCAGAAATTGTTTTCTCGCGGCTTTTTGCCTCATAATTAGATTTTTTATTGTAAAATTTCTGAATTGATTCATCGAATTGAGCTTGTAAAGAATAGTAAAGGCATTCAAATTTTTCCCTTTCATCATCATCTACTTCTGGTGGCTCTGAAATGAACTCTATTTTATTTTGTATTTCATTGAATTGATCTAAGAGTGGTTCTAATTTTACTAATCTAGATTTTAATTCATTGCATGTAATCTCATCGAATGAATCAAGATTGATTTTGCTCAAATAAGTTTTCACTCTTGTCAAATTTGATTTGACAATTTTTCGATTAAACTTCAATTCCGCGAGATCTGTCATCTCTCAGATTGAATCAATTTCGGTAAAAGGAATTGCAAGGAAAGGATAAGGATAGAAGGAACTCACTTGCTGGTACTCTACCTTGACTGTTTCTTCTGCTGGCACACGTTGGGGCTAGCTGCTATACTACTCGACTGTTCCAAAATTTTACTATACGGCTCGAATCGGACCAAAATGTTGGAGAATGTTTCGTTCTCTTTTCGAAATTGGAACTTTTGGTTCCTAATGGACTGTATAATCGATAGTATTCGAGTTATCCTTCCTTTTTATTCGATAATTAAAGATTCAAAATCGTCGATGACAATATATTATTTTTATTCTTCAGATCTCTCATAACAACAACTTTTTTTTACATAGATACAGAAAAAATTACACGAAATGAATATACAGCATGTTCAAGAAATTGAATATGTGATGCTTTAACAGAGATGGTGTTACCAACATAAAATTCAACAAACCGAAAAAATGGTAACGCAATGTTTTACATTTCGTTACAAAGTAAAACATTGAATTTTGATGTAATATATTGAAGATATCTTTTTATTGGTATTGATAGTAATATTTATATTTACATAATGTTCAAAATTGATTGAAGGCATCGAGTTCGGACTTATAGTTATGTTTTTGTTATTCATAGATTTGACTTGCACAAGCATTTCGAAAATATTTCGTAGTTACCTATATGAATTCTCTACTCAAACGTGTAGATATGGTTCAATTTTGGTTATGTTAGAATTTGTATAGAAGTCAGCTGTTTCTACTTTCTTCTGTGATCATCAATCTAGCCATTTGCTACCTTCCTGGATTCCCATATTGCTCTTGCTATTTTCCTACTTCCTGCCCGTATCTATAAGTATAGTTGTCACAGAAGATGGAAAGAAACTGTGACCGGAGAATTAATTCATGGTTGTTACATTGAAATTTGACAGACAAATATTGAACTATTGAATACCAGTAAATGTTTTCAGTTCCAAACAGCTGTAAATGAAAAATATCAGAGAATAAGAAGTGAATCAATGCAAACAAGTTGACATTTTTTAATTACAGCTGCTATGGAATTGAAAAAAACATGAAATTTTACTGGTTAAAATTCAATATTTCCAAAACACTCAGACGAATTTACCCCAATATATGAAATATGACCGTAAACATTTAAAAAAGTACAACGAAAAATTCAGGTCTGTATTTAAAAATAAAAAATGGGAGTTTCTCAATTTGTACAAAACTTATATTGTTTTAAAATTGTTTTTTCCGTTAACCAGCTGTCATCCCCCTACGAACAACAGCCCTCAGAAGTCGAAACTTGTGCGAGCTAAGGATTAACGAGGTCTTACCTTATAACGTGCGATCCTATTGGCATATTTGGGTAGTCCATAAAAAGTTGCTATGGCA
This sequence comes from Chrysolina americana, assembly GCA_958502065.1. Taxonomy (NCBI): domain Eukaryota; kingdom Metazoa; phylum Arthropoda; class Insecta; order Coleoptera; family Chrysomelidae; genus Chrysolina; species Chrysolina americana. Next base: position 74,064,855 of record OY293411.1, read on the forward strand.
GAGCGCCAAATTCCGATCGAGTAACAAAACCTAGATGCGTTATACCCGAATATTACTAACATCTTTTAATAATATTATTCCTCAAGTCACGATACTGTTGCCATGTCGCAATTTTTCAAGGGTACAATAATCACGTCAGCTAGGTTTAGATTTCTGTCAGATATATTAATGGCAATGAAAACCCAAAACTACTGTCTTGGATTGAATATATTATACCAATAAGAAGGCAATTGAAACGTTCATTGCAGCTTGTTGAAAGCATGTGAAAACGATAGTATTTCCATCGCCGAATTAGGATTCTTTGTTGTTTATATTGTCTGGTCAGTACGGCAACGCTGCATTTGCTATTGATTTTTTTTTTGCTTACAGGAGTGTCTTTGGGTGAATAAACAGCAAAGGCTCAGTCAATTTGTGTTCAACTGTCGTTAGTTTTTATTATTAAACAATGGTGAAGCATTGTTGAATGTGTAAAAGACAATTTGAAGCTGAAAATCAAAATATATCATTTCCAAGGTAATCTAGCGGTGTCGTAACTATCGAGAAGCGGAAACCAAATTGAAAAAGAAAGAAATGAATGAATTATCTAAAAATCTGTCAATTAGAGCTTCGGCTGTTCTCAGAAACATGTGTAGATTATTTTATCACAATATCTGGTCTCAATTCTCTGTTGGGTTTTCATTATTTCTATTTTATTAAACTTCAATACTTCAGTACAATCCACGACTCTGCCGGTGAGGGATAACGCTATTGTTATCTTTGTCTATAATAGGCCTCTCTCCCAGAAGTTGTCCCTTACCGACAAGTCCAAGGCGTGTGCGGCGAGTTCTCATCTAGGTTGTGTTACTTGATGAGAGGTGCCGAAAGTTAAAAAAATCGATGAAATTAAACAAGCTAGATGAGCGTATTTTGTTTAATTTGGACAGCTGTTAGACTGTGGCTACCAAAATTCGGACAACTATTTTAAACTTAATGGTTCCCTAAGTTTTTTATAAAATCGGCCCTGAGATCCCAATGCATAGACTCGAATGTAAATAGCCCTCTATATACAATATACCGGGTGCAAGTTTTCATAAAACATACCAGCTTGGTTAAATTAGGGCAAAGTAGCACGATTTTATGTTGAGCAATTATCTGAAAGAAAATGTCGGTTTTAGTTTTTGACTAAGGATACACAAAAAAACTTTTTTTGTCTATTTTCCACGATAATTTTATATTTGTTGACTAGTTTCGGTTATTACACCATTTTCAAAACATATATATAAAATTATCGTGGAAAATAGACAAAAAAAGTGTTTTTGTGTATCCTTAGTGAACATGTATTTCCACAAAATAAACAAGTCGCCAATCAAAGGAGTTAAGTTTTTGAATTCTTGAAAAGAAACGGAAATACGTAATTTCAGTTTTTATTTTTTGAAGCGATATCCAAAAGAACTAGACGATATTAAATAGGACATCACTGAAGCAACTTTTTACAGAGAATCTGAATTTGTCATTGTATTTCACAAAACTCAAACATTTTTTCAAGAGCACCATATTGAATTCTTCATCAAATCATTAATTTATTAAATCAACTGCACTGAAGCACAGACAGAACAACTAACACCATGAATGGCATGAACGAATGATCTCCTTCCCGCCATCTAAATCATCCCTAACCTTACCTTTTCGTCTTCTTCTTCCTCTTCTTTATTCATAGACATTAACTAAGTAACTGTTCTGAGGCCTGAGACCCCGAGAGGCCTACAGCATATATCCCGATATGTTCGAATTTTACATGTAAATCAAAATTTGAAAAAATATTTTTGGCGAAGAGTGTTCTGAAAAGAAAACCAACAATTTTGTTCAACAAACTGAATTCTGACACTTTAATCAAATTTGGATATGGAACGTCCACATTTCCGACAAGCTAACCTACTTAAAAACCAAGATTTTGAATTAGGAAGGACATTATGAATTATAAATTTATTCTTCGCCTAACAAAAAAAAAATAAATTTATAATTCACTTAAACACAATTCAACTCATTTCCTCATATTCTGAATAGCTCGTGATAAATCCTCAGTGGTCGTGATGGTAGAGCGCTTGCTTCTCAATCACAGGAGCATGGGTTCGATTCTCAGCAAGGTCACAGGTCTCGTGCTAGGAATTGCACGTTTAAAGGTAAGACCTCGTTAATGCTTGGCTCGAACAAGTTTCGACTTCTGAGGGCTGTCGTTCGTAGGGGATGACAGCCGGTTAACGGAAAAAACAATTTTAAAACAACAATTTTCAAAACAATGTCCTGACTTCATATTTTTGTCCTAAAATTCAGAGGTGATTATGCTTCTTCTCAGCTCGTCAATATCGATGAGCAAGTACGGTTTTATAAACCAAATCTTTCATAGTTTCCCATGAATAATGATACAGCGGAGAAACATCAGGTGACCGTGCTGGCCAACGTATGCCTCCGTTTTTGGAAATCACCTTACCTGGAAACATTTTCGACAAACACTCTGCAACTCTTCTAGTGTAGTGCGGCAATGCGCCGTTTTGCTGATATCAGACGGTATTCAGCCGGTTGGGATGAATCTTGTTGTCAACGTAGTCAGTAAGGAAGGTCTTCGGAAAATTTCATTTACTTTAGGAAGTCAAATTCTCTTCAAAGGTGTATGGGCCAACATTCACGCCAAAGCGTACTTGTGGTCGCAGTTCTTTATGTCACGTGCATTCTAAATGTGTTCATGATGTCGACTGAACCTGCCTATGTTTGTGAATTTGCAATCATCCGTGAATATCACCATTATTTTGCTCCAATTGGTTCGTTACAAATCTACAAAACTCTACCCGTCGTGCGTCGACCAGCACCTCCAGAATGGAGAACTTGGGTGATGTGAATTTTGAATGGATGATATTTGTGTATCTTATTGATGCGATATGCCAAGATTTTTAGCAAATTCCGTCATCTTGAAGCTGGAGGAAAAGGATTCGAATCATAGGTGATTTTTTATTTTATTAGTTCGATCACCTCTTGCAAAACTGCTGTCTCATTTACATTCTCTCTATATCTTCATACCTCGTGTAGGCTTTATAAATCAACCCTACCTAATCGGCAAAATTTGCATTGAGCAATCTCTCTCTCTCTCTCTCTGGATACTGCTGGAGATACCTTTCAGATGTGACTTGCGTATTTCGATTCGAGGCGTAACAAATCTGTAGCTATAACGTTTTTCTTCACTTAAAAACGGCATTCTTGTAGATAAACTCTAAAACATTCTAAAGTTCTGCTCAAATATCTGAACTCGGCTGCTCCATTCCAAAACCCAGTATGTGAAAAAAACAAAATTGGGAGAAAAACGAGTTTTAGTGTTTTTGTTTGGCGTTGAATAGGTTGCACATACTAGGTTAGGAGTATGTCTATCTCTGAAATTAGTACAGCTATCAACAAACAGGTCGGGTTGAAAGATGCGCTTAAACACAGTATATCCAAAAATATTGAAACTTCATTTTCTGAAAAAATTTTGGATACTGTGTTTTGGAATGGAGCAGCCGAACTGTCAAAATTGAGTTTGTCAAACAAACATTGGCATTCTTTCCAAAGCACTTTTTGCAAAAAAAGATTTTTCCCAATTTTGATCCGCATGTAAGATTCGATCATACAGTATGATAATTCATTGTGATTAGGAAAACAAATTTTTTTAAATACAAAAATCCAATATAACGCACATAAGAAAAATACGAGTTGAGTATAATAACTCTGGTATCTAGAACGCCTGGAAAATACGATAACAGATTCAGATTCCTTGTGAAAAGTTGCCTTGGAAAGGTCCTACGTGAAAACGTGTAGTTCTTTTGGATTTCGCTTGAAAAATAAAAACAAAAATTACTTACAAATTTCCGTTGATGCATTAAACCTTTTTTCAGCATGAAAATGTGCAACTTTGCCCTAATTTAACCGACCTCGTATATCTTATAATAACTGAGATCCCCATGGGATAGCTCGAAAAACGGACACCCAGTATATTATCAGTTGTAACACAATAAGCCTTTTTGGGTGCAGTCCCTTCAGAGTCGCAAAAACTGACAGGCTCTGTGTATGAAAAAAAAAATTAAAAGTGCTCTAAATAATCAAATACGTGTTCTATTCGCCACACGGAATACAAATAAATTACATTTCAGTCAAGTCATTTCAAGAAGTGCAATTCATATTTTATGTAAATTGGTAAATCAATAAGCAATTTGAGGTGGTTATAAATATTATTTGACATATTAACGAATCACCTTCATTTATCGTCTTCCATGTTAACTTGAAGCCACTAAAAATTATAATTATGAAACCTAATAATTTAATACATCCCCAGCTAGTCACGGTTAAATCTGATGCGACAACACACCTGCCTAAAATCAGTGAACCTCCTATGGATTCCGTATGAAATATTTCGCAAATTTTCTGGTACGCTGATTTTATTATTATTTGATATTATTTTGGAGAGCCACCCAAGTTGTACCTCTAATAAGGCTTCATGATACCCGTGGATGAGTTCATATGGTTATCAATGTGTACTTTGCTTTCCGTTGACTATAAGAATTTTTTATATCATATGTACTAAGTGGGCTAAATGGACACTTTTGAAGGGAAAGTCCTGATTCCAAACTAGATAGATGAAAAATGATGACAGTGTCTGAGGGTAAAATTTTATGACAAACTCAATAGTGAAAAGCGCATATAGATATCTATTATCGTTTCTAAGTAACAGCATGTTTTTTGAAAATGTGCATTTTCGAAAGGTAGCTGTAACTTTTTTCCTGTCAAAAATTTCTTGTTTCTATGAAAACTTTCCGGAGCACTTTTTTACGTAGAATTCAATGGTGTAAGTAAGTCAGATCCATAGTTGTTGATGAAAAAATATTTTTTTAAAAGGGATACCCTGTATATTCCTGAATATTTCAAAAGAGCTTGAAATATCCTTTCCAAATATTTAGCACACTTAATGTTCTGCTAGAGTCATCTTTGAACAGAGCTTTCAGGTTTTCTGTTGTAGACTTTAAAAAGCACACTTTGAACAAGTAGGCTTTGGACGACGCGGCGATAGAACAGAAAAACATTTTTCAGTAGTAGCTATGAAATGTTGAGAAAGCTTTTCACAGCAGTAACTAAAACTCATAGTTTCAATAAAACTTATAACAATTTATACTATTGTAACGATTTGCTAAATAATAAGCCGAGCACAATACTAAACTGTTTATTTCTAACTTCACTAAAAACATACAACTACTTCACTGACTAATAAAACACTTAGATACAACAACACAACTAGTTAATATACTTTCTTCAAAAACTGCTTATCATTTCTTCATAAAAACTTCTTAATCATAACTTCTCTTCATAAAACTTCCCCTGAGTAACATGTCTTTCGCTTTATATACTCGAGCCGTACGTATGCCAGATTCTTCGCGACGGTTCCGTTATCCCGTATATTTAATACCGACAATTATCTTCCTTTTTTAGGAAACAATTCGACGATTCGCTTGCGAGTCGAATCAGCGGCGTAGCTAGGGGATTTTTATCAATTTCGTAACACTATATTGAATACTAATAAATGAAATTCCAACAATAATGATAAGAAGAACAAACATGCTGTAACTCAGAAATGGTTTTTCACCATTAGGTTTGTCATTGACCCCAAAACACAGCCATCAGTTTTCATATATCTAGCTTGAAAATAGGACTTTCTCTTTAAAACTGTCCAATTTATCCCATATACAGGCAACACCTAAATAAAATGCTTATCGTAATGGAGGAGAAGGGAGTGCATGGTAGAAAAGCAAATAATATCATGGAATGTTGAATAACGAATGTGTAAAATTATGTGAACTTAAATGTTGATTTAGGAACTACACATGTACGCTAAATAAAGGCCCCTTATTCCGAAAATCACCGTTCATGAAAGTAGGTATGTTACGCCCAATAACGTCGTAGAACATTTTATACATGGCCGATTATAGTTATTGCCTTTAAATGCACTGACGCTGTATATTCGGAATATATCGTGAACACAATAATCTAAGAGTAATGGCAAACATTTTCTGTTATCACTATTAAGTGAGTTTAAATTTGATACTAGTGACGAAGAAAGTGTGAATTTATATTCTACCAGGAATCAGTAAAGCAGCTGACGAAATAAAAAATGAGAACTACGCTGAAAGTTCAGTTCTTGCCCGTCAACTAGAACAATTGAAATCTTATTATCCCATTTCCATGTCATTATATTATTCCATGTTGAAAGCTAATTCAAATGTACATCATAATAGAGTGTGCAAGATTACCAGCTTTTTTGAAATACAAATCTGATTGTTGCAAACCAAAACCATCCATAATTCTGAACAGAGTAGAAATTGAATAAACGCTTTTTGGGGAAGCTTCGAACGATTTCTATCATATGATGAAAGTAAGCTTAAAATTCACAGTGCTGTTTTAGCCATTTATGTACCATGTGCGTTATTAGTTCAGTCGACAGGTAGTTTCAGATAGAAAAAGGTCGGAAGTTAATGAAACTTTGAGATGTTGTTCAGAAGGGGAAACCTGCAAATTTTTCGACCTTGGTGTGTTTTTCCTCAATAACTTTTTTGCCTCACGTTCTACAGCAACATGTTTGTGTGTCAATTTGTTACCGAGATATGGCGCTTCGAAGAATAGGTAATTTTTCAAATTTCGCCACAAAATGCAGAATTCCACCCTATTTCTTCTGTTATACAAGAATTATGATGAAATGTAGTTGCTACTATAATTCCTACTTGAAATCACCAACTTTAGATAACTCCCACCCCTGCTTGCCCACCAGGTGTCAAGTCGTTCCTCCCAAGGACAGGAGAGTGTCGGGCCGAGGGGAGTGTGTGATCAGCCACAGCAGTAAAAAGCTGGAAAACAATAGATGTCATAACACTGCTCCTGTGGAACTGCGGAATGCAAACGATGAGCCAATATTCAACATAGAAGGCTGAAATTTGTCTATTCTACCTGTGCTACTTAGACCTATTTGTTTTCGATTTTTGAGGTCATATTAGATCACTTTTCATTTTATTCTTTCAACATGACTCTATTATTCATTGATTCCATGAAGAAATTGAAAAATTGTAATTATAGAAGGGTATAAGTACCTCAGGTAGAATAGTCAATTAGGTAATAAGAAAATTAAAATTAGGGATTGGTAAAAATGGGACAGAGGGTGTTTAACCACTAAGAGTATATACCGGGTGGCTACGGAAGTATTGCCTACGGAATATCTTAGTTATTGTATGAAGTAGGTTTGGAGCTTCGATATAATGACATAAGAGCTAGAATTTGAGCATATTGACTTGTCGAAGTTAACTTCCGGTCTGACCGGAAGTAACATTAACTTTCTTATTTTAAATGGAAACCCTATTTTTATTTCTTTTCGCTTTATTTAGCATTCAATTCCCTTTCTAATGACATATCACAAGTTGGTATCTAACCAGAAACTAGATCAGAAAAAAATTATTATTGAAATTCACCGAGTAGGCCATGGAAGCAAAATGAAAGCCAAAAATTGAAAAGTTGGCTATGGAAACCATACGTCACTTGAAAACAGTTGCTACTACTGTGATATTTTATTTTCATTCGTCGGCGTTATAAAAAGCCGCCAAAAAAAATATTGGAAAAATTGGGAAAAAAATAATACTCTGTAGGTCCATAACTTAAATAGGAACATACAACTTTTTCTTGCCTGTACTATTCAGCATAACCATTCCTTTCTAATGATATAATAGAAAGTAATTGTTTGAAATAAAATACCAAAAAATCCAATTATTATTCTTCAAATAACAAAACAGATTATCGCCATACGCAAAAATACCATTAAAAATAATGTGGAATGATAAATTATATCCTGTAGGTTCTAGGTTAAATAGGAACATAAACGTACTTGGTCTGTGCCATCGTCCATAGATATTCTAATATCTACCTATGGACGATGTTTGTGCTATTCAGAATAATCATTCCATTGCAATAATCATTCGAACCAAAATATGAACAAGTAGGCTGATTAAGACGTATTTTGGAATGAAACAAAAAAGAAACGAGAGCTCTCACGAACGCTGCTATCCATATTATTTTGACGTTCGAAGTAGTGTTTTTGATTCTGCCATTTTAAAAGGGTTTGGAAATCGAAATCAGTTAGTGGAATATTCAAAAAATGCCCCGTTATTTACGAACCGAACAAAATGACATGCTTCTCATTTATGGTGAATGTTTAAAAAATTCTTATGCCGCTGAACGTTTGTATTTAGAGCGATATCCAGGGAGGCAGCAACCGTCAAGAAGGTATTTCCAGTGGCTTGAAGAAAAATTAAGAACTGAGCCTGATGTTCACGAAGACCAAGAAGCATTTGTTATTAATGAGGAAACTGAAATTAATGTATTAGCTTTAGAACAATATGATAGCACAATTTCCTCAAGGCAGATTGGCGCCGAATTAGCTATAAGTAAGGACTCTGCTAGGAAAATTTTGAAAAAACATCGATTTAAATCCTTCAAGTATCAGTTGCATCAACATTTGTATGAAAATGACGGTGAAAGGCGCCTGGAATATTGTAATTGGTTTATTCGACAAAATGCTGAGAATCACCTATTTAACTATTATATCTTGTTTACGGACGAGTCAAGATTTACCAACAATGGATTATTTAACAGGAATAATAGGTACTGTACTTTATTTGGATTATTGTCGATAGTCGAAGTGTAAAGTACTAAAAGTGTGAACGGTCTTTTGTTTCAGGTACTGGGCGATAGAAAACGAGCACCGGTTTCGACAAGGTGGCTTCCAGGAGAGATTTGGTGTGAATGTTTGGGCAGGAATAGGTGGAACTCATATTGTTGGCCCCATTCTTTTTCAAGGCCAACTAACCGGAGAGAGATACTTTAATTTTTTAACGAATGAAATTTCGGAATTCATTAACAACCTACCAGCGAAAATAACTGAGAGAATGTACGTCCAGCAAGATGGCGCCCCTCCGCATAATTCAAGAATAGCGAGAAATTATCTTCAAAATCGCTTTCAAGAGAGACTTATAGCAACCCATGGTCCAGTCGGGTGGCCACCAAGGTCACCTGATCTTACTCCGTGCGACTTTTTTCTATAGGGGCATCTTAAAAATAGGGTGTATTCCACACAGCCTACAACTCTACATGAGCTAGAAGTAAAAATTCGTAGAGCTTTCCAAGATATCACGCCCCAAATGTTGAGAAACGTTAATGTATTGACGCTGAGGGAAGGCATTTCGAACATTTGTTTTGAATTTATTTTATCTTTAATCCTATCAATTTGAATTTATTTTATTCGATAAATCTGTTTTTTTGTTATTTGAATAATGATAATTGGATTTTTTGGTACTTCATTTCAAAAAATTACTTTCTATTATATCATTAGAAAGGAATGGTTATGCTGAATAGTACAGGCAAGAAAAAGTTGTATGTTCCTATTTAAGTTATGGACCTACAGAGTATTGTTTTTTTCCCAATTTTTCCAATATTTTTTTTGGCGGCTTTTTATAACGCCGACGAATGAAAATAAAATATCACACTAGTAGCAATTGTTATCAAGTGACGTATGGTTTCCATAGCCAACTTTTCAATTTTTGGCTTTCATTTTGCTTCCACGGCCTACTCGGTGAATTTCAATAATAATTTTTTTCTGATCTAGTTTCTGGTTAGATACCAACTTGTGATATGTCATTAGAATGGGAATTGACTGCTGAATAAAGCGAAAAGAAAAAAAAAATAGGGTTTCCATTTAAAATAAGAAAGTTGATGATACTTCCGGTCAGACCGGAAGTTAACTTCGACATGTCAATATGCTCAAATTCTAGCTCTTATGTCATTATATCGACGCTCCAAATTTCACAAACCTACTTCATACAATAACTGAGATATTCCGTAGGCAATACTTCCGTAGCCACCCTATAAGATTAAGTTAGATAAGTAACAGTAGAAACCTTCAGCTCTTGAAGTGAATAACTTTGTTAGCGAAAGGAGCATCCAGTGTTAGTGACAGTTTTGGTTTTTGGGTAATTTGGGTCTACATCCCGTGGATCAGACTTGTGTTTTATTTGTAAAGGAGGAGTTGAAGCAGGTGAACTAACTGTAGTGAAAGCCAGAGGAGTTGCCAGACTGTTGGAGTCCAGTGTAAAAAGGAAACTTTCGGCAGATGAACAGTTTCTGCGTGAGTTGAGTGAAGTAAGAGTGCACAGTGCTTGCCAAACAAGGTACAACAATGAGAAATTAATTGCTGCATTTACACTTCGTGGATGTGACACATCCAAAGCTCCTTCTCCTACACCTACCCGACGGTCACAAGTTGCAAAATTTGACTTCACCAATGCGTGTTTTCTTTGTGAGGAAGCTATCACTGATGATTTCAGAGCTAAACAGGAAAAGTTGCCCTTGGAAAGGCGCAATGCTACAGCCAAAGTGACTCTACCCGAAATTTCCAATAGAATCATTGAAAAGGCGAGGATGCGTGGAGACGACTGGGGGAGAAAATAGAAGAGCGCATTAGCCAGTTACAGAATTTGGAAACTGATTTAGTCGCCGTCAGTGCTGAGTGTCATCAAAAGTGCCTCGCAACCTTTGACCATCCACCTAAGTCATCGCATAAAAGAGGATTCCGCCCATCGCCGAGTGTTGACGAAACCATGCAGGTGATATTTTAATACATCGACGAGAATAGTGATGAATGCCAGTTTTCCATTCATGAGTACCTACCCACTATGATTAGCTATAATATCTTTATTCCTCAATAAAATATATGCATTGAGAATAACTTAATATTGTTAATTACAATAATTTTTTTCACGAAAGGACTACGTCTGTTTTTCTTCCTGTCCTGGGATAATTATGTAGGGGAACGGGGGGATATCGATCCGAAAAGTTACTGATATCAATACCAAAATAATGTGAATAGGTATGGTTGGCTTCCATCAAAAAGTTAGCTTTTGAGAATTGGGGTTGGGTGGGGGAAGGAGGAGTGGGGTGTCCAAAGTTGGTGACTTCAACTATGAACCATAATTACTACAACATTTCATCATAATTCGGGTATAACAGATGAAATAAGCTGTAATTTTGCATTTTTTGTCATTTCTTAGCAAATTTTGAAACATGACCTTTTTTTTGACGTGCCATATCTCGGTAGCGAATTCACAAAAGTGTATGGACCAAATAATCACAGCTGAAATCAACATTGATTGTTAAAGAAAACATTAATATATCAGCATTCAGTCAACTGATGGCCTTTCTGAAAGTTAATTCAAAAGGATACATTTCTAAAAAATCAAAGGTGTTAGAAGGTGTACTAGTATTACTTTTCATAAGAAAAGCTCCAGATGATAATTTTCTGCTACATAAAGTTGTTCTGGTAGAGGTAGTGGATTTTCTCAAGAGCTATGACTCATACGGTAGCAGAGAACAAATTTACATATCGGCAATGAGTGTGAGTGAGAGATAGATACAACGTCATAGCTCTTAAGAAAATCCACTACCTCTAATGGGCGTATTTGGAGGCTTAAGACGTGATGAAATAGTCAAGATGACATTGAAGACAAAGGATCCATTTTACTAATCAAGGTACCAGAAACCAAGACTGGCACCTCAAAAAGTTTCACCATTGTTGAAGAAAGCGAAATAGGAGCCTTGAACTTAGTTAAAAAGTACATTGCACTACGACCAAAAGGATGTAAACAACGTAGTTTTTTTAACCTACAGAAATTATAAATGCATTGAGTCACCTGTAAGTAAAAACACTCTAGGAAGTGTTCCTTCTATCACAGTGAAATACCTTAATTTGGAAAACCCGAATGGTTACACTGGATTGTCTACGCCGAACGTCATCAACGCTTCTTGTTCAAGGTGGTGCTCCTTTGAAACACTAAAATTATATGGGAAACGGAAGAGTAGTACGGTAGAAAGAATCTCCTCGAATAATAAAATTGCTACAATGATAGCCCATTCCGTTTCCAAAAAAGAAAATGTTAACGTTCCGAACGAAACCGAATGCACTTTGAGGAGTTCATCATCGATCAACTCACAGAACTTGGTACTAATTTTTCAGGAACATTTGAAAATTGTAATTTCTATTTGAGAGAAAATAATAAGTCCCTTTTTTATGTACAGTTATAAATAAAACTTTTCTGAGTAATTAATTTATTAAACTACAGAAAAAAACATTTAGCGGGCGTTATGATTCATAATGCCCTTCATAACGCCCCGGGCGTTATGGGTCTGTAAATAGCAACCGTTGCCAAGGTATTATAAACCAGTAATGGACAAGTGAAAATTAAAATTATAAACAGTACGCCTTAATTTAGTGTATGGTGAGCTTGTCTTAATTTTGCGGCAGTTCGCCGCACTGCACCACATAGTATGCACTGGATGCACGTTGAGGTGCCTCGGATCTTCCTAAGTCCATTGATATACTCCAAAAAAGCAAGCATATTGGTTGCAGCACTTTTTTTCTCCTTACTTTCATTATTATCATTATTACAGTTCCACATATTGGTCGAGAAACATTCTTTCCAAAACGCTGGGCCAAAATTCCTTTTCCATAGAGTTTCTTCGTATAGAAAGCTCGATGATTATCAACAATCAACGAAGATATATAAAAAAATTGACATAATTTGTTTTTTATGATTTGCATAATTCTTTAGTGCTTTGTCGATATGCGATTGCAAATTAAATAAACTTCGTGACTCCACTGATGAAAGATGAAAGCGTTAATTGCGGCAAATAAATCAGAATGATTACATCGAAACTAAAAGTCAATTTTACGAGGAGAATATTATTTTTCCTTCTTTATTTCAAACAAAAACATGTGTCTTTCCCATAAAACCTCCACATTCATGTTTATATGACAAATTATCCGTATAATTAAGAAATTTACATTAAAATGGAAGAATGGAAGAAAAAGTGATTCAAACATTCTAACGGGTCTAATTAAAAAGTGTAAGCGATTCAATAAATGTGAAGGTCATGCCACATTTATCTAATGAAATGATCTAGAAGAATTGATATAAAGATTCAACAAGGAATATCATACTTAGAAAACTGTATCACCTTGGTTTACATGGGCGTAGTCAGGCGGGGTGTTATTATGATCCAATTCCAATAATAGAATTGTATACGCATATTCCTCGCGATGCTCTAAGCCAATATGGATCGGAAGTGATTTTATCGGTGACCAAATTAATGCGGTTTCGATTATCAAATAAACAGATTTCTTCTCAGAATGACAAATCTGTCTCCAACCTATTAGCACCAAATTTTTTCAAAAGATTATGTGGAATCACTGGAAATAATTGAATTTATTATCAGAATGATAGATCTGCCAAAAAATTGTGAAATAGATTCAAAGTATGGCAATTAGATGATGCTGTGTAATTGTTGTAATAAACAGGAAGTTGAATAAAAATACAAATTTCTCAAATACCCTTGTATTTATGGCCCAAAGATGAAAAAAGAAGAGGAAAATGACGTAACCTAACCAAACTAACCTTGCTATCCAAGTTGAATGCAATCATTATACACTACAATCGGTCATTCAACCTGACTTGACTCCGCCCATATTAGGTACTAATCGGTTAATCAGTGACGGATCTAATATTTTCCATATAAACGTATTATTGCTGCGACTTACTTCTTTGAGGAAAAACCTTATATTCAGGCTATAAAAAACGTGATGAGACTATAATTTAGGTTAAATACTTACATTAATTTAATGCATCATAGTAAGAAACTGTTTTAATTAATATAATAACATATATTTCTGGGGAACAGATATTATAGTTAGGGTATTGCAGATTTATGACATATCTAAACTTAGGTGATAAAAAATATTGTTCTCATATGGATTCTCCCAAGGTAGAGGCACCACGAACGGGTGTCTCTTCATTGATGTGTCTGAGACCTTCGTCAATACGTGGTGGCCAGGACAGTTCCTATGCCAAATAGGCCTGGCCAGCAAGTTTTGAGACCTTAAAAAGAATCTCTGAAAGACAGAGCAGTTACGTATAGAAACCGCTGTTGAGCGTTACAAAGGATGCCATGTATCGGACGTTAGGTCCTATCCTTTGGAACCTAACTGCTGAATCCCTATTATGCCTTAGTTGGCCAGATTGCTACGCTTCATTATAGAAGAAAAATGTCTAGTATCAATGAAGACTAAATATATTCTCCGACATATTGAATTTGGAAGCAACCAGTTATTTCTAAAATGTATACCGCGCCAGTGATTACAAAGCCAATCCAAAATTCAGATTGCTCTAGATCTCTGAAGGAGATTTCCAAGAGGAATTTGATATTAGGTTAAATGATATAGCACTGGTCGGATGTAGTATGATGAATGCACGTGTTGTTCGAGTATAGAGGTAGGGACTGAAATGAAATACCAAACGCTCAGTTTACAAACCTCCAATCAAGAGTACTTATAGCAATAGTACCTTGTAATCTATAAACTGAACTAAGTTCTTTGCAACGCGATATTCAGATGACTGTCAAACTCCCGTTGTAATCACAACAGGCTATAACAAGTGAGAAAGTGACCACTTGGAAAGTAGTATCTAACCTGTCAGAGCCTAGCGTATGATATTTCAGACGCAATCTGTTTACTTCTCAAATTTGCATTTCAAAAAGATACAAAATGAAATTTTGATTGTAAAAATAATCCAGCCTTTCGTATATTTTCCTATGCTATAGTATTGTCGGCAAATAACGAACAGAAGTAATTTAACAAACACATACGATTGCCGATTCACGTCTACTCAACGCCTGACCAAGATTTTCTACAAGAATATAATTTGCAATACTTCCTGTAACAACCACCAACTGACAATCGAAAACTTGTGACATCAGCAGACTAGTTTCGCGATTCAACTCGCATATCAGTATAGACTCGTCCACAATATGTAATTGATTTCCAATCGATTTTGTTAACTGGCACTACGATAACTCTGGCACCCACTAAGAAAGTGAGAAACCACAAAAAGATTCCGATCAGTACCCAGAATTTGTTTGAAGCCGAAAAGACCAATTTCAAAACATTTAAATATTTCTCATGTGGAACTGGGAGTACTAGACGAAAAATGAAATTCTGTTTATAAAAATAATCCAGCCTTTCGCATAGTATCCTATACACTATAGAATTGTCGTAGTGCCGGTTTTGAATTGAACTTTCGCCATTGCTTTCTGATTTCCTCAAAATACGAGTCTCAAACTTTTTTCATGAATTAACCCACTGATAACGTCCATCGTCTCAAAAAGCAAAGAAGCTGGATATCATTTTCTATACAGGAACTGGAACTTTATTTACAGAAATTTTTAGTGAAACTACTTTGAGAACTGCTAAAGAATATTGGAAAAATAAATATTACCGAAACCTACACGAAAGATCTGAATTAAGCTCCATAGAAAGCAATCTAACTGGTGATAACCAGTTCACCTCCTCTTTCATTTCTCTTGATTACCAAAAATTTTATAATTTTTTTAAGGAATCCCCATTTCCATATAAATTATCTTCTTTTCTGAAAAAACTATGTCATTCCACCACCAGCTGCTTTATTGAAATCGACCAGACCAGTGAAAACATTTTTAGAAACTTTGAATTAGCAGTAACTCTCTTTCTATCTGTGTTGTCTCTCTAATGGAAAATATTCGTTACTAGAAAAAGTTTACGGCCACCAATGATTGAAGAATAACTCTTGAGCTATATAGCATAATATCGATTAACGATAATATAAATTTCATTTTGCTTTCGAGTTGGTGTTACACGTTACACCACTGCTTTGATCTCTTATTCAATGTAACAATCAAAGACAACGACCACACCTAAGAAATCAACCGTCTTCCAGCACAGCCAACATCGAAACTCGAGCTGTCTGTCTTTGATTGCAAACAATGTATTATGAGACGGACAAGTTGGGAAATGATGTGGCATCTCATGGTGAATTCTACCGAGATATAAATAGTCCAGTATGCTAATATTTCTCGATTTGCATAAAATTGTTGGGAGTTTGCTGTGGTGGAATAGATTTTCGATATACCAATCCATATAATACTAATATCCGTTTCGTATCATTCGATCTGTCATAATTTCTCCCACTACCTTGAACACCAACTCACACGAATCTGATTACGATTACCATACTTAATCTTCACTACTTCCATGTGGAATGTTCGACTTGAAACAGAGCGAAGTATTAACCTCCTACTGAAAATTTATGAAATAACGAAGTAGATTTAACACACGAATACATATACCTACAAAGAATTTTGAAAGATTTGCGTTTACCATTCGTAAAATGCTTGCAGTCGTCATATCCTTGATGAAAACATTTACACCCGTTCAAGTCAATCCTAGATTGATTTCGCCTCCAACAGTAAAATAAACTACAGGATATATTATTATGTAAACGAACAACATGTATTTTACGGTATGTTTCAACCATGTGACTATTATCACTATTTGATGTAGGTATATAACTTTTTTATATAGAGGAATGGTATCCCTTTGATTATAAAAAATCATACAGACAGTGTATACAAGAAATATGAAAGAGTAATTTGTTGAATTTATTCCTCAATAAACAAAATTGAATTTTCCATTACTTTTTTGTCATTTATGACGACTCTAATTTTATCGCAGCAAACTAGCGGAGTCCTTCTTTTATGCAAAGATATATACGGTGTTCCATTAAAAAATCAAAGATTTATGTCAATTCCGGCTGAACAAAAAGTCCGACAAAATCATCAGAGATTTTGATATCTTGAAACACAGAGGGCAAGATAGCCCAAGCAGCAGTATGACGACAAATTTTGGTCCTTAAATAATGTCTGAGAGACCAAACAATAACGTCTAAATGTCACAAGTCGTCATTTGTATAACTCAAAAGTCCCCATATAACAGATGTGTCCACTAAACGTTTAGAAAATTTCCGAGGCCATTTTAAATTATTAGTATATTATTTATTTTATATAGTCCACCAATGGTGGCCAAATAAGAAATCTGAAAGATAACACAAGTCTAAGCTATAATTAAAACATTCTAATGACAATCCAATAATACTTTCTCGTCTTCTTTTTCTTCTTCTTCTGGCACGGATGGGCAAGTTTTGAAGTCCCTGCACGTAGGCTTCCTAGTCTGGATTCATTGTGCATTCACAAGTTTGGCATCAGTTAGAAACACCTGTGGAGATTCCTCCAGCCGCAGTTTCGGGGGTTTGCGTGAGGTTGCATCGTAGAGGCACCTTTTGGGTTCCTCAGGAAGGTTGGCTTGGTTCCCCTCCAACGGGTTCCAGAAATCTCTGCCTCTTTTTCACTTATAGGTGTTTTAGGAGGTCCCTTGGGAGGTTCCCCTTCTAACTCATGATATCAGGGTAGCTTTGGTTCCTCTGGTTTACTTTTCCCAAGTGCCCGTCTCCGCACCCGCATTTTTGAGGCTCCTTTAGGGTACCTCAGGTCAACACCATCGGGACTGTTGGCTTGGCTCCCTCTTGAATGGGTCCCAGAATTTCCTGCTTCAGTAACTCTTGCTGGTGTACCTGGGATCAATTCTTTCTAATCCTGAGTCCCCAAGATCATTCCTTTCCTTTATTTCAAAGCAGCTCTTCGAAAGCTCAAACATCATTTATACAGATTACAAAGGAAACAAGAAGGGAAATTCCTGTATTGTTGTATGTTCCTTGTTTTGCAACTATGGATTGTGATATGGATAGAAGATTCACAACAGTTTCGTGAAAACCTATAAAATAAATAATTTCAAAATCAGTGACTGTTTTGTAAACAGGGTTCTTCTGACTGCTTTGCAACAGATTTTTTTATTTTCAAACAATAAAGCTATGTCTTTGACTATAGTAATGTGTTAATTAATGAATTATTCAGGTAATAATTCATTGGTTCAGTTTGATCCCACATGAATAATTTTTAATATATTTCCAGAACTGAATTTGAAATAAACTGCGGATAGCATCAGCTTTTTGGGTATTCCAATAATTTCTGAAATAATTTCCATATGCAGTAATTACTCTGTATGGTCACAGAAGCATCTGAATATGTTGAATATAACAACAATCTTATACTAAATAGATCCGTGGAAGAATTCTGTATTAGAAAGAGGTTAGGTATATAGGTATAACTAACCAGTTCCATAACAAGTATATTGAAATAGGGTACATTTTCCATGACTTAATATCCTCATCATTAGTTTGAATTTCTGGAGTTCTATAGAAGAATTTCCTATTTTTAATTGGAGTACAGGAAACATCCCGCTTTCGTTGTGATAACTGCTTCAAACATCTTAGAATAACGCTAGTATCAGTTTATATTTTTGAATCATTCCTATTTATATTCAAAAATAGACATAAATTTGTTCTGACTTGAAATTATCACTCTGTTAATACACGTCAAAAAAAATATCATATTCCATTTACAAAGTATAAAGTTTCAGGTAATTCTCCTACAATTCTGTATCTATCCGTTTTCAAATATTTACCTGAAAATATTAAAGAAGCCAGATCAATAAAAAATTCTATTCCTGACTGAAAAAAGTTTCAACTCCTTAGATGAATATTTTAGTATGTAGTTTTTGAAATACATTATGTTTGTATATACTTGGCCACAGTGGTCATGATGGTAGAGCGCTAGTCTAACAGTCAGAGAGACGTGGGTTCGATTCCCAGCATGATCACTGGTCTTGTGCTAGGAATCGCACGTTAAAAGGTAAGACCTCGTTAATCCTTAGCTCGCACAAGTTTTGATTTCTGAGGGCTGTCGATCGTAGGGAGATGACAGCTGGTTAACGGAAAAAATAATTTTTAAACAATTTTAAACTTGTTGTATGTGTGTGATTATATTGTATTGTAGATATTTCTAGAAGTTTATACAGTGTCACCGTTGAAGTCCGCATCATAATTCATTCAGTTATTGCAAATTTAGAGTGTGTGAACAGTTTTTGCTTTGAAAATAATGCAAAATGACGTTTACGATAGTTTTCCATCGATTGGCTAAACCTGTCAAATTTGACATTTTTTTTTATTCAAACTGTTAGGTTATTTCTCAATTTTTCGAAAAATATTTTATGAAAAAGATGTTCATTTTTCGGTTTCCTACCCACCTGCCAAATCTGAACAAGTTTGAAAAACTTCGATTTTTTTCGCGTTTTCTTATCCTACACTTTTTCTGAAAATTTAAATTTGGTAAAATCTGAAATAACCAGTTGAGATGTAATAATCCCATCTGCTAGAGAGATTTTTTCTGTTTAAAAATGTTTCTACTTGTATATTTTCAAAAAAATACAAATATGTTAAAATAATTATGTTATAGTTGATGCAAGTGGCTCTAGTTTCGAATTATCGAATTTTTTTCTGAACCAATAGACCTAAAGTATTTTCTACTTCACTGATGTATTGTGATTATAATAATTGAAGCAAATTTTGCTATGGAATATTGAAACTAGAGCCACTTTGCATCAAGTATGATGTTATTTTCTTAGCATATTTGTATTTTTTTTGAAAATATCCAGTTAGAAATATTTATAATCAGAAAAAATTGTTAGGTAAGGTAAGGTTAAGAAAACGCGAAAAAATAAAAGTTATTCAAACAGGTTCAAATCGGTACAGGTATTTAACGGTGACACTATATAGGTATTTACAATTTTTACATTCAATGTTTTGACTCTGATATGTCGCTGCTGCTATGACAAGTTTGAATATTCCTATTAATTTTTATATATCCGGAGCCCCGATACATCCGGAGGGGCACACAATGATCAGATCAGAATCACCCTTTTAACAAAACGGTTTGGTTGAAGCCTGCGTAGTTCAAAGAGTATGTCTCGATATTTTGTCTGATTTACCTCCTCTTTTCGGAAAATGTTCGTTTCGGCAGGAGCCGAAAACTTTATGACAAAAATCGTCCTACTTTGATGGTCCAGGAGGACTACATATGGCTTATTGGCTTGTATTCGCCTGGGGTTGGGGAATGAGTAGTTCAAGTAGATTCGATGAATACTTCTCATTCTCTACCACGGAACCAATATCCTCCGGGGCATAAGGCAACACTGGTGTCTTGTCTATACCGTATGAGTGTCGTAAATGGTAGTACAACACTCGTAGTGCAGCATTATGCCTGTAGATATGGGCTGAAACCACATATGCTGGACAGGCTGACAGCAAATGCATTATAGTCTCAGCTGCCCACAATACGCTCTACATCTAGTGTCAGGGACCTCTATACCCATCACGCGATTACGTTAGACGAGGGTGTTGGAGACACCATCCTTGCAGGCCATTATAATTTCCCCGGTGTCCGACTTCAGTCCACTTGACCTGAAAAATGCGAATGTCAGGTTTGTGGATAAGTCAAGGTCTTCAATGTTCTTGAAGAAGACCCCATGCATTAGCTTATTCTTATGAAGTTGTAGGAGCCCCTCACTCACCGCAGCTTTAACGTGGGCTTTTTGCTGAACGGGTTTCAACTCAGTATCGAATATGAGACCGAGTTCATCGGCTGCACAGATTGATGCCTTGGAAATAAATGCTCCAATCTCTGCTTTTTCATGATCGCATACTCCGCAGAGATGGGGATCTTAACTCCTGATGACTTTACAGGCTCCATCCAGTACTATTCTGTCATGTAGACACTTCAAGATCAAAAGTCTATGGCCTTCCCGATGTCTGGAGAAGTATAACCGTAGAACAGTAATTTAGGATCAAGCTCCTATGAAGATGCATCATTTTGCGAGTTTTTACGTCGATCTGTCAATCGGAACGGCAAGTTCATTATTAGTTATTTTTATTATTTTTATTGTTATACCCGGATAGACCAACACCCACTGATGACGCCCTGACGCGGCTCATTCACAATTATTTCAATAGACGCGGGCAGTTTGAGAAAAAAGTAATCTCGTCGTATTCCGGTAGGTATAACTGAGAGTTGGACTCCCGTTTACATATTTTGTGAAAAATATCCCAGTAGTTTCCCATATACCTACCCTGCACTTCCCATATCCTACAACCCCGTAATATTCAAAAATACGTCCAATACATATCTTCTTGTTTTCTAATTTTCTAAACCTTACGGAATTTTTGTTTTAGCGAAAAAGAAAGAAAAATGTTGATATAAAGTGTCCTTCAATGCAAATTTAATTTGTTCCTGGAACTGATCAAACAACTTGATGCAAGCCATTCATTCGACTTTTTCTTATATCCAACAACACGCCATTCCTTTCATGGAAATAAAAACAACTCGATGACATTACTAATCGAAGTATCCTGGCGCAATTGTAGAATTATGCAGGGAAAGTTATCCGCCACAAATATCTTCAGGTGATCTATTTCAAAAGAAATCGACAAATAAAATAACACTTCACGAATTCCTTTTCAGTTTTGTGGTTCACATTACACAATATACTTCAATGTCTGTGGTGGATAATAGGTGTTTATAATCACTGCAAATATTCTTATATATCAATCAAAAATTGATTTATTAACGTTCATGTTCAGTATCGGTTCGTTCATAAGTTATTTCATATTCATAAGTCTGTATCACCACACACTTTTGCCATTAAACTATGATATATCTTCAATGTTCACAGAAGGATATAATAAGAAGCAATGTATGCATTACTATGCCCACATCTGCATACCTCTTAAAGGTTCATTCATAAATTTAAACCGAGATTAAACTAATCATGATGACTTTCTCTGAACTCAACAGTCGCAAAACATGAGCTCGCTACATAGCTCATCTTAAATTTCATAATAATTGTGGAATATCATAACAATTCCATTTGTCTCAAATTACCCTAGATCTACCTACCGATAAAGTGGACCTCCTACAGCAGCAATACAAATTATGCACGAGTCTTTAATAATATGGAATTTTTACAGAGATGGACTTCAATTTAATGACCCCTTTTGAAAATTTACTAAAGGACCCCGCACGGAATACATGGGATTTTGGTTTATTGCGGAATTCAATGAAACTCGGGTATGTTGTAGATGACGATCTGTCGGTAACACTTTAAATGGACCATAATCAAATCCTATGATTATATTCGGAGAAACAGGGTGATTTTAAAAGATGTTACAAAAACGAAAAATAAAAGTAATTCACACAAATTGAGATTATTTCTGATTTATTCACGTGATTTGGCTAAAATATGCCATGCCTTTGAAAACGTCATATTAATATGACCGGGGAAACTGAAAACATCCAATTTCGACGTTGTTTACTCCATTTAGTATTATTGAGATATTTTCTAAATTAATTTCGAAATATGACTAGGTAATGTTTATAATTTGAAAAAGCAATACTATTATGATACAAACACAGTATTAAATTTAAGTATGGCTGGAGTTTATCGTATCCGTACTATGACTTAAGGGTTTTCACATATTGACGTTTTAAATGTTGAAACATATGGTTCTTCAAGGTTTCTATTGAAAGAATTAAGTGAATATAGGATATTTTAAGTACTTTTCTGATGACCCCGATGTGGTAAAATACTGTGTTTGTATTATAATAATTTTGCATTTCCGAACTGTCGCATTACTGAGCCAAATCTTGAAATCAAACATAGTCTAGTTCTTGAACTGTAGATAGCCACTCATCAGTTGAACGGTTCATAATTCATATAAAGCAGGTCAAAAAATAGAACAGAAATAAGCTAGGTACTTTGGCTTCAAATTAGGTTTTACTTTGCCACTTTCGTACATCCCCTCCGCACTTTCAAATCCCGTAAAAAACAGAAAATGTACGATGAGTCACTATCTACAATTTAGGAACTAGACTAGACGCCCCACGATGACGTTTTAGTCTGATCAATGCCCTAGATTGATGAGGAATCATGAATGACGTACATAACTTCCTAATAGGATATTTTAAAGTACTTTTCTGATTACCCCGAAACAGTAAAATATTGTGTTTGTATCAACACAGTATTGGTTTTTCAAATTGTAAACATTGCCCAGCCATATCTCGAAATTAAATTAGGAAATATCTCAATAATACTAAGTGGAGTAAACAACGTCGAAATTGGATGTTTTGAATTCCCCGGTAAGCTAAATACTGTTTTGGATCATAATAGTATGGCGTTTTTGAAGACAACATATTTTAGCCAAATCACGTGAATAAATAAGAAAATAATCTCAATTTGTGTGAATTACTTTTATTTTTGTGTTTTCGTAACATCTTTCAAAATCACCCTGTTTCTCCGAAACTAATCATAAGATTTGATTATGGTCCATTTAAAGTGTTATCGACAGATCGTGATCTACAACATACCCGAGTTTCATTGAATTCCGCAATCAACCAAAATCCCATGTATTCCGTGCGGGGTCCTTTATTCTGAACTTCGCATATTATAAAATATTTGAGAAGTGTGAAGCGCAGACAAAAAGTCATTGCCAATTTGGAAATTATTTTGTGAAATAACTATACGATTGCAATTAAAATATAATAATTTTGATTAAATGTCAGTTCTTTTTTATCATAGTCATAATGTTACATCCCACATCACTTTGTTTTGAAATTCAATCAGTTCACCTCAAGCCTTTTACATTTTCATTTCCATAGATCATTACCAGTCTCTTCTGCTTCATTTGGTAAATGGAAATCTGTTATATTATCATGACACTTTGTATATCACCGATTATTGAGACATTGATTCGAAATAGAAAAATTGCCCATTCTATCAAACGTCAGTTTCACTCGACGCATGTTTCACTAACAATGCTATCTTCATCACGAACAGTTTGGGTGTTTTCTTATTTTTCATTTATATTTACATAGCAGTTTCGAAATACAAGTAAACTATTGGCCATCATTTTGAATACAGCTTCAAAACATATTGTTGAATTAGGCAGAAATTGTTAGATGCATTGAATGATAGATACAAATCCATAATCACTCACAAATTTGATATTTTTGGAGGGAAATCAACAGTTTTTTACTTTGGGAATTCTTATGATTTGATAGAAAGGGTGGCTGAGGTGTTGCAGCCAACGGGAGTAGTGACCTGTGTGACCTAGCTTACCGTACACCGATGTCAAAAACACACATGTTCCCCCAACACTTAACACATATCCACTCACACATTTCAGAGGGATGCGAGAAATTGAAAATCTGCCTCCAATAGGAACTGAGGAGGCACCTGCGGCCGCCGCTCCGCCCGGTTAAGAACCAGCCCTACTAGGATTTTCACGAGGATGCGGATCGAAGGAACTCGCTACGAGAACTGGAAAATCTGGTCTCAGGTGGGAGCCAAGGAGGGACCTTCTTGCGGCTTGCGGCCGCCGCACCAGCCGATCGAGAACCAACCCAACCAGGACTTTACCGAGGAGTCGGATGGAAGGAACTCACAGTGAGAACAGAAGAACTAGTCTCCATTGATAGCAAAGAAGGGGCTTCGAATCGGATACTGCGGATCTGCACTGGGACTCCGATGATTAGAAATGATTCATAGCATCGAAATGTGTCGAGAATGTGACGTCATATTCGAACGTTAGAAATGGGAAGCATAGTACCGATATTACGAATATGACGTCACATTTCGATTCTATAAAACATTTCTAATCATCGAAGTCTGGGGGCTGGTAGCCGGTGATAGAATCGGCCGCTGCACCGCCCGACCGAGAGCCAGCCCATGGCTTGAGAAAGCGGATTGAAGGAACTCGCTTCTTTGACAAGTATCCACACACCCAGACTTTGAGGAGAGCAGGTGGAAACCATAAGCAGGCAGAACACCTTGCATAAGGAGTCAAGGGATGGCAAAAAGGGCCCATGTGAGCTTTTTGCTTGGCTGTAATAACAGCCTCCCCATACTACTACTATTACTACATCAACACTCTTAGGCTGTACCCAATGAAGTAGCTCGTACGGTTAGAGGACAGCTATTATTATTATCGTAGTTAAGATATACCATGCTCTTATAGTCAAGGGTATATTTGACAAAGGTCATTGTGACCAAACAAGAGATAGTTAGACCTTTTGACGATATGTGTTGAACCAATTTACTTTCTGTTCCATAAAATATCATATTCCGTAAAAAACGTCGAAAACAGCCACAAGATTTGCCTGCCCCATAATCCAGAGACAAAACCAGACACGACTGGTTCATAATACAATGAGTAATCGTTTGGTCTGTTCTGATCAGAACGAACTAACTAACCTCACCTAGGCACTTAGGCGCAGAAAAATTAAACACTTACATTTTGCAGAGTAATTTTTTAGTCTGTTCAAACCATTACGAATTAATTGTGCGTAAATACTTGGGAGCGAGGAAATTAAACAGAAAATAGTGACTATACAGCTTATTGCGGACACCCTCACAAACATGAAACTTGGAACGACTTGAATGATCCTCTGGTGATATCAGTTTTTTTCTGAATCCCTTGTAAGAGGAGAGGCATATGTTCTCTTGTGCGAGCTGAAGTGCAAATTGCATTTTTGAAGTGTTATTTCATTAATTTTTCTATCTTTCCAACTCAATGATGGAAGAATAGTTGCAGCAGCGTTCTGCGACAACAGAGAACTTTCGTCGCGTAAGCCACAGATTCTCATGAATCCAGGAGGTGCCTTTGAGTGGTTCTAGTCGTATTCGAGCAACCGGGTATAAAAATAGTTCATTGAACAGAAATCCTACGAATGCGGAAACTTCAACTGCGGCATTCTACAAATGTCAGTTTTGAATCCAATATAATTTTTATTATAATCTCCGATCAAGTAACACAACCTAGATGAATAAATAAGACTCATTTAGTAATGAAGGTAACATCTTTTCATAATGTAGTCCATCAAATCATGACATTGTTCCCTTGTCGCAATTTTTTAAGGATACAATAAGCATGTCAGCTAGATTTTGATTTCTGTCGGGTATATTCTTGGCAACGAAAACCCAAAACTACTGTCTTTGATGAAATATATAATAATAAGGAGGCAATTGAAACGTTCATTGCAGCTTGTTGGAGCATGTAAAAACGAAAGTATTTCCATCGCCGAACGGAGATTCTTCGTTGTCGATATAGTCTGGTCAGTACAGCAACGCTGTATTTGATATTTGACAGAGCAACAACAAAACATTTCTGTTTGTTTTCGTATTTGGCTTATTGGAGTGTTTTTTCGTGAATAAAGGGCAAATTGTGAGTTGATTGGTGTTAAACTATCGTTAGTGTTAATTATTAAGCAAATGTGTAAGAGACCATTTTTGGAAGCTTGAAATCAAAATATGTCATTTCATAGGTAAGCTACCAATGTCGTTACTATCGAGAAAAGGAAACCTAGGTAAGCAATTTGATCTTGTTGATTTCCGACAGAATTACTATCGATAGTATTGCGAGCACTCGTGGTATTACCTCCGAAAATACCACTATCCAAATTACTCTCCTCCAAGTGTAACGTTGAACCATTGATCAGGATCCACTATATTGTGAAAACAGCATCAAATTTCTTGACATAAAAATTGATAACGAGCTAAAATTTCAAGAACACATCATGTCTCTTGTTAAAAAAAATTGCTTCGGGATATTACGCTGTAAAAATGGCTACGAACGGAATTGAGAAAAAGTCAAAAGATATGGAATTTCCTTCTGGGGAGTGTGCAACTAAAGAAGAACATATTCATTCTGCAGAAGAGATCACTCATGCAGACCGCTTTTTGTACATTAGGAAATACCATCTTTAATTTGTTTATGCACTAGCGGGCGTTGAAGTACACTTTACCGCCCGGTTCGCTGGGCGTAAAGTGGCACTTTACCGCCCGTGGGCGCATCATTGCCCGCGGGCGGTAAAGTAGACAATATACTAAAATTGTCCATATATACCTACGCACATCATTTCACGGATGACCTACCACGAAACAATGAATTCAGTTCAATAAAGAAATACTCATTTAACAACTTTTATTCATAATCTACATTTTTGCTCCGTAACCCTGAAAATTAGATTTTATATTAACTATGCACTTGTTACAATTTTGAATATTGAGGGTGGGATATTCACTTTTCTCTTGAAAATAATTATTCCCTTTTGAAACATCCTCACCACTCATTTTAGATGTGGATGGTAGGTCCAAATAATTATTATTTGGTATCGGTCCATCACCATCGCCGACAATTTTTTTGGCAATATTAAATTTATTTGAAATCGATTGTTTAATGTAGCTCTCTGCTACTGTAGTTGATTTCCAACCAGCGTGTCTTTTGATATTGGTGATACTTTCCCCAGCATCAGCCAATATAGTGGCTGAAGAACGCCTGAAACAATGACCCGTTTATTCTTCTGGGCCTGGTAGCTTCTAAAATGCTGCAATTTATCTTGGAATTTGACCGAGGATATTCTTCCCAACAACTTGTTTTGTACATTTGTTGTTCTTATAGAATATAAAAAAAACGCGTAGAATTACGTTTTAACCTTTCATTAATTTTCTTTCTATTTCAGTTCTTGAAAATGGCTCCAAAATCGTAGCCGAAACGTCGAATTTCAACAAATTCTAGACGCGGTTCAACCCGAACTTTTAGTTTTCATATATATATATATATATATATATATATATATATATATATATATATATATATATATATATATATATATGTATATATATATATACAGTGTCCGCCAAAATCTTGGAACCATATGGAAAACTTTTTTATTAATTGTTTCTCAGTTAATGTCATTCTTCATAAAAGTTAGTTTCCCATGCTGTTCCAAGATTTTGGTGGACACTGTATAAACCGCTAGTGCATAAAATTTTGTATGTATCACGTGCGTAAAATGCGTTTAGGCCCTCGGCTAACGCCTTCGGGCCGTTATCCACGCCGCAGGCCATAAACGCCTACTTCACGCCCTTGATACATAAATAACTATTATTTATATAAGGAAATGTGTGATCAGTTTTATCCTCAGTTATACCCAAGAACAATTGATTTTCAACAACCTCTGCCTATACCTTCGTCTGACTTGACTGGAAACTCTATCAACTCTTTCAAAAAATTTCAGAAGTCTGGTGAAGATGTACTTCTATTTGGAGCCTACTATAATTTGTCAGAAAACTGTTAGAGACAGTTAATGCAAATAGTCTCGTAAAATTGTGCAACAATATGAAGGTGTTCCTACGGATTTATATGAGAGTATCTCAGTGCTATATCTTGCAAAAATGTTTCAAAGTCTTTTTATTTTGACATGTTTTCAATCAACTTAATGTTCAGTTACTGTGATGTATGAAACAATATTGACAATTTATCATTCACAGTTACGAACTATTGTGGAATAATGATTGTTGACTTTTGGGAAATAGTTATCCTGCTAGATGACGGCAATTGAAAAATTTACAAAGAAAAAAAACTTTTCTGTATATCTCTTATGTAATAAGATTTTTCAGCCTTTTGGTTATACTGCATGAGTATCACTTGTCGAGACTGTTCCAACTCGGTCTTTCATTCCGCACAACGACTGAGGGGGTTCCCGACTCGAAATCGATTTCTCTTGGGTGTATCGCAACTTTTCTTGAAGTAAATGGTCTATATTTTTTGGCCTGCCTTCTGCTCCATTCGAAGAGCGTCCATGTTTATTTGAATCCATTGAATAATGAAATTCAGAGGACTGGTTATCGTTGAATTTATCTGACATATCTATCCTATTGAGGAGACTTATAGGCATTTATCAATTATCTTCGTTTACGTTTTTGGTCGCAGTTCTTACTACGTACGGTTTCATTGATTTTAACGTACTGGTATTCGTACGTTTAACGATTTTTTTCGAAAATGAGCCATCACTCAAGGGATTCTTCACCGATCCACACTTCTCCCTCTATTGAATCCAGCTCTGGTGCAGCAGAAGAAACATAGTATTATTTTTTAGATTATTGTGGGAGTAAGGTTCATGACGTTATGTTGCCCTGATCCTTAATACTAGGTGGTGTATTTGGAAGTTAAAAATCATTTGAATCGCTCTTCATTTTTCAAGAATTAAGTTAAGTTTAATGGACGCGACTTTGCACCTTGAAAGTAAATTGCCGTATTTACTGTCAGTGAGCCACAGTATAGTATGCTTTCTTATTCTCAACTCAAAAAACGTATATCTAAGATTACTGAAGTTGAAATTTTTATTTTTCTACAACCGCTTACCAAAGTAGCCTTTGACGCTTTCAGATCTCAACGACGTTTTCCGTTAAATGTTATTTTGTGGCAGCTTCATCGCTTCAGAGCGAAAATATTGGAAAAAAACGCTCGATCTTAACTGCTTTTGATAAAAACAGATCTATACTTACATGACGGAAACTATAGAAAATTAATCATACCTATCCAAATTACGTTAAAGTAAAATTCATATTTTATTTTTACCAGAATACAGGATGTACATGTTCCAGAAATTACGGAAAAAAATTTATTTGATAGATTCACAAGTTTCATCGTTTACAACTTACTTGAAATGAGGGGGAGGGAAAGTACTTTCCTCCATAGGGAGGAATAATATGAGCTTTCTTCCTATGATTTGAGGGAGCAAAGTGTGTACTTTCTAGGTGTAGGAGAAATAAATTGTTATTTTTCAATGGTCAGGTTTTACACAAAAATTTTACAAAATTATTATCTTGAAAATAATTACAGACAGGGATAGGGAAGTATCTGGGAAAGTAATGAGGAATCCAATGAGGATTTCAAAAATTATATAATGTATGGGTTATTCTATTCAAAATAACAAAGTAGCTACTACCTTCTGATTCAAGTAGTTAACACTGTATTGATGAAATTATTTTAGAAAGATATATAGAGCATGTTTGATTTTCCACATCCTCAAATTTTCACCTATGATCTCTTCAGAGCAAGAAGTATTGCCGGAAATTTTTTGAGTAAATGAATTTTCTTTAGAAATTCATGTACGAGACAAATTTTCCGCAATTAATTCAAGCACGTGGGGGATTAGGTAAGAAAATTTTATACCGGAATTATATTTATAAAGTAAATATTTATTTGGACGTTATCCCATATAAAAAGAAGGCTGTGTGTAATGTGAGTTTTAACGTTTTTCCTTATTTGAACTGTCATTAACACTGTTTGGGTTTTTTACTATGGAAAGATATGTCACGATTTGGAAAGGAAACTACAACTACAGAGTTAAGTAATTGGAGAAGAGGTGGACAATTTAACTTCATCAGGAACAGTTACAAGGGACAGATCTCTACAAAAAATAAAGAGAAGCCTTTTTGTGAGATTATTTTCAATCTTGGAGAGGCACATGGCTAGAGTAGCTCTTGAAAGATATAAGTACTCTCACCTTTGGTGGATTTACCAATATCGATTGAATGTAACGGAGTAAGTCAGTTCTCCTGTAATCAATCAGATTAGGAGATACACTTTGTGGATTTAATATTACTTATTCTGGTCTCTAAACGATGCTTTCATTCCGAGACATCACTTCAGACCATCTGCAGGTAGATCTTGTTGCTATCCTAAAATATATGTTTATAGTTATTGATTTTTAAGTCGTGTCTCATTACCTTTTGGCTACCCTAGGGGTTGTCGTAGAATTTGCTGGTATAACGAAAACCCCATTTCAGGGCTTCTTTCAATTATCAATTCCCTGGTATACCGCTGGACCATTGACGACCAAGCTTATGCACCTGATTAAGGTCGCAGGTTAATGCTGCGTGCTTACTCGTTTATATCCGCTGTATTATAATGAGGGTTCCATAGGTGATGCGAAGTCTTGCCAACTACGAGTGTAGCAGAAGACATCTATAACTACCATTCAGGCTTGCTCTTTCCATTTACTTGCTTATTTGCTATCTTATATGATTGACATTCATTGCTACACTGCTTTTACTATTTATTGCTCAATTATTTCCCTTGCTAGTAGCACTTGATGACAAGTAGCGCTTAGAGCTAACGCTTTAATATCCTAGCTTAAATAGTATTAGGTTCATTGTTGGTACTGGAAAAGAAATTAAGCTTGAGCATTATATATGAATTTAAATGAATTAATGCTAACCTTGGTTAATAGAAAGTTGTGAACTCTTATATATATATATATATATATATATATATATATATATATATATATATATATATATATATATATATATATATATATACATTCGGCAGATGAAAGTATACTGTATCGTAGCTAAGGTTGAGCGCCTAACTGACCAACTGCTTTTAAAGTATTGTCCATTAGATATTGCTACCTGTTCTGTATAGAAACTCTCTCCTCATAGAAACAATTATATATATATCACCAGCTTCACCTGATTTGGCTGTGTTATTCCACGCCCAATCTACCCCTGAACTAACCGGACATTTTTCTCATGCAAAATCTTTTTGTTACCCCACTTTAGTTTCCTCGATAGCAGGGATAAATGAAGGTAACAAGGTTTCAGGGAAATGTTAATATTGAGATATTTTTTGAATTTCCCCGTGCCTAGTAAAATAAAGTATTATAATATGACATATTTTTCTGTATAGAATTGATTGTTTTCATACAATTTTCATACTGGGTTTCAGGGAAATATCAATATTGATCAAAAATGAAAGTGGATGAAATTTATCAAAAACATTATTATATAAAAATAATTGATTTCATATGATTTTTTTACTAGGTTCCAGGGAAATGTCAATATTGATTGAAAACAAAGGTGATGTACAAAAAAATATATATAACTACATATACCTATATTTACTTAAATATTTTTCATAATCTTTTAGGTTTATTTCTAAGAAAAATTCATGTTAGCAGTAACAATATGTTTTTCAAATAATTGAGGAAATCGGGATATTTTATTCTTTATTCTAAATAGAATGTTGGCGCAGCCATGGATTTGACATTCACTACTCCTGTCAATCAATATTTTATTGGTGGCATTATAAGTTCCTCATAACATTGTATAAAATCATGAGTTAGTAAAAACGTGATAATGAAATGAACTTTCAATCGTATGAATTGTGTTCCTTTTGCAAAAAATCACAGCACATTAAAATGTACCATAAAAATGTGAAATATTTAACATACCTAGTGGAAGAATCTGGATTGAATCCTGAGCAAAAAACTTATTTAAAGAAATTGTCAACTTTCTGCGTGATATTGTGCCTTCTATTTGACACAAATCTAATACTCAAAGAAATAAACGGGTGTCTCAATATTATCATTTTTTGAAACACAAGCATAATGAAAAAACACCGTTTCTATGTTTTATTCACCACTTAGGAAAAGAGGAGGTAGAAGTGGATTTTTTAAAGAATTTTAAATTAATTAATGATATTAAAGAATGTACACCTTAATAAATTGTTGTAATATTTTCAACTTATAAAGTAAATGAATACAAAATATTGACAATATTATTTCAGTATTATTATTGTCTCATTATATGAGCTGTTCTCCAGATACTTCCACCGTGCGTATATACAATTATATATATCTATTCAAATTCGGTTGACGAAATTTTCTGATTCACCCGAGAGTTCAATAACATCCCAGTGAATATTTCCTTATTTCTTCCTGTGGTCTGTAACAACATATATCTCTTGATGAAACACAAAGGACTTTTGTCGTATGAATTGAGTCAATTACAATGATAAAAAGTATAAGGTGTAAGAACAGGTACTTGACTTCGGCCAAAGATGTGGGCCGTCATATAATGCAACAGAACTCCGGACCTGGACATCTCCTAATGGCTAATTTAAAATAATAACATGGGGAACATGTATTATTCGCTTTTATGTCCATGTAACGTGGTTCAGGCTAAAAACGTGCACTTCGTGATTTGGACGCGCGCCGTGTCGGCTGGTAGGGCCCAGCTCGCTATTCTGTTGCCCTAAATGGCGAACTGTTCTAGAATCAGTGCCGTAGGGATGAAAACGGATCTGTTAGGTGAATTTGTATCGAATAATCATAGGTAGGTAGATTACATATAATCCATCAGAAAAGTAAAATCTCAAACTGAAATTGACTATGAATCAAAAGTATCGAACCAATAAAATCCAGTAAAGATATTCTAGAGAAGCGAAATGGTTCAGAATAAATTTTAAAGAAATCGAAAATAATCTAACAAGAAATTTGGAAAATCAATATATTGCAGTAACGGATATTCATCAGAATCTAAAGATTCGAGAATCATAAATGAGCGTATCGATCTTTCGAAGAACTGAAATTCGAAGAACTGAACATTACAAGAATATAGAACTGTAATACCGTCAAAGGAGAATGACAGTAAATGGGAAGACAGATATTTGACCAAACCTACAAATCAGAAAATCAATATTTTGTAGAAGTGGAAAAATATCGGAACAGAATATTATAAGAATTAAAATCGTCGAATACATAGAGTACAAGACCTGAAATTTCCATATTGAAAATAATTAGAAGAATAAATAGTAGAATCGAAAAGGACAAAACCGAAAAATATCAGAATTTGGAGAGGGGATAGCGGATGGCTCTAGTCTCTCAAAGATGGAGTAGCGTGCGGTCAATATTACTAAATTCTAATATCGGAATTAATTCGCTCATCCCCTCCACAATTTCTGCTAGATTTCGATTCTGACCGTTTTCAGTCTGACACATTTTGTTTCCAAGGATTTTATGTTACTACAGATTCATTTTCAGATAATTTGTTGGATTTACGTTTTTAGATACGATTATATGTTGTTTTGATGGAATTACATTTCGATATTTTTTGAGCTTGATCGTTTTATGTTTTGAAGAGCTTAGATTATTGAGATTTGCAATTACTTTATTTTCTCATTTCGGTCACTTTCAAATCTTGCCGAATTCAGACCTATGAAATCTGGTTCTACTGTTTTCGCTTATGATGCTTTATTGTTTCTTATAAAAACATATTAGATGAATTTCAATTTGGATCATAAATCATTTCTATCCATTGAATTCTGCTGTTTTTAAGACCTATTAAATGTTATTCTGAAACATAATTGATTCTCCATTTTGTTGGTTTTACATATTACTGGTTTTTTCTTTTATCGATATTACAAAAATAATTCTGCTAATCTATGGTCCACCGGTAGATAGCAGGGCTCTGCAGAGCACTGACGAAAAGTGCTCCGAGCATCAAGAAATCTTGAAGTGCTCCGAAATCTCGAGCACTAAGCACTTTTATTTATAAAATGCTCGCGATTATCATGCACCTAAATTAATCTTAATTTTGCCCAGGATTCAGTGTTACACGTCTCTAATGCTTCATTCCACATACCCAATACTTTTTCATCACTGTATCCATCTCTGTCAATATGATTGTTGTAGTATGTCTTACAATTAGCTCAAATTAATTCAATAGCATTAAAGTCTGGGTGATGAGGTAGTAATCTTAATACTTCATGCCCATGTTCTCGTACCAGTTCATCTATAATATATATGTTTTCCTTTCGGTTGATCTTAGCCAATTTCAATAACTGTGGTTTTGTAAATTTTTCATCAAAATCAATATTATTTTCCTGTAGCCAACAAACAATTTTCAATTTTCTTGAAGAAGTGGTAGGCTGTTTATTCAAAATTTCACTGTGGTATGGTGCATTGTCCATTATTATCAAAGATGGCTCTTCCAAACTGGAAATTAACTGTGAAGTGATCCTCATGGTGAACATTGTACTATTCATTTCTCCATGATAATCTAGTTAAAGATTTCGAAAAGAACAATAAACTGGCTTCTAGAACAAACCCTTTTGCAGAACCAGCATGCACAACAATAAATCGTTTACCATCATGTCCTTCGGGTTTGCGAATACTTTTGACATTATCATCCTGCCAAGACTTGGTTTCATTTCCTCTAGAATAAATCCATGTTTCATCTAAAAAAATAAATTTTCGTGGAGATAAACTTTTTCGGTTTTCTTGGTATTTACGTAAAAAATATGATATTTGTGAAACAATATGAGTCTTTTCAATCAAAGTTCTTCGATTATCATCTTTATTAAATTTAAATCCCAGCTCTTTCAGTAAAACATTCAAAGAAGATTTGCACATCTAAACAATCTCCTTATTTTTCAGTTCATCGTTCAAGGATTGAAGGGTAACATGTTTTTCTGAAAAAAAAAAATTCAAATAAATATAGGTACATGTCAAAATTCATACGATAGGACTGATATTATAACAGCATTTCAAAAACGAGATATAAGTAAAGTTTCAAATTAAAAAGAAAACAAGATGTGAAAATAAAGTTTGACTTTTCAACTAATATACATAAATTCAATGACTTTCCTGATGAAGTTGTGATTGATGAAAATGGGGCGGTTACATTTGTTCAGAAATTTTTCTCACTAGTCAGTGTCACGTCCATCGAATGAACAATCAATATTATCTTCATTTTCAGAAATTTTTCTCACTAGTCAGTGTCACGTCCATCGAATGAACAATCAATATTATCTTCATTTTCCTCACCAAGTGAGGTATAGGTACTCACTTATTTCATACATATCGTACAAAGTATTTCGTACTGCCATTTTCTGTCCTTCAGGTAAATCAGCTGTTTTCTTTTTGAGACGACGTCTACTTTTTCCTGGAGTTGATGGAATGGGTTTATTTTGTTTTTTATTTTGATGTTGTACACCGTTTTTCGAGATATTTTAAGTGCATCTGCAACTCTCTAAAATACAATATAGAAAAGTTATGACATTTCTTTTGTGGTTTTAATTGTTACCTCTTGAACAGATGAAAGTGGTAAAAAAGATCCACCATTTGCTCTATCCCTTTCAAAATACTTGCACAAGTTCAACACAAATTGATGTGCTTGTGAGTTTAGAATAGTTCCAGGCATAATCTAAAAAAGAATTAAAATATATTTTATGTTTTTGCCCTGTACTTATAGATTTAGGTAATGTTTTTCTCTCAATAGGATTTCCACACTATGAATAATCGTTGTGTTAATATCCCGGTAGTGCGGAATTATAGTCACAAATGTCATTTGTGAGGTTGAAAATTTTGAAGAATTTTTGTGAATAAAACACTTGTATTGTACTTACTTTAAAAGTAATGATGCCAAGAGACGTTTAGCTTTGAAAAAAACTGTTTTTATAACATATTCGACTGCAAAACGAAGTAAAACTGGCGACAAACAATACCTCAATGACAGAAAACAATGACGCAATGGATGGTAGCCAATACAATGTTTGGCAAGTTTAGTTGAAATGTAAAAGACTGTCGGTTTTATAGCTATCTCTTTTCACTGTTTTGATTTATAATCGATCATCACAATACCATAATTCTTAGCCTAGAAGACAAATGTTAACGAACTTTGATTCGCTCTTACCGGTTGTTAGAAAGAGATGTTCGATAGAGGGGGTGTGATTTCTTCGATCATAAATTGATGAGGCTTGGGTAAAGATATAATAATCGAACTGTAGTTCGTTTTACATCGCAATCGAGCTGTACATCGCGTGGTAGTAAATGGTATGTTTATTGGTGTTTTTCAAACCACGTGACATTCGCCTGAGATACGGATAGTATTTATTTATTAATGTTTTGTTGTAAACAGGTTGCGAGACTTTCGGGTTGTTAGTTTTGTTAATGTTCTGTGATTTTATACACAAAAATTAAGGTTGAGCTGTCCGAGTGGTGTTTTTTAAGCTCTTTGAATAGGTGATGATATTCTCCTAGATACTGCTTTTTTTGATTTATAAGTTGAGCCGAAAACTGGTGATTTAAAAAATTACAAATGATCCACCACTTTGAAGATATACAATCACTGTCGTCACTACTGTTGTTTCTGTACATAGTTTTATAATACTTATAAAAAATCAAACATTTCCAAAATACGTGTCTGTTGCCTCAGAAATAACAGAGAACACTGAAAGGAAGGCATCTTCGGTATGTTCTGCTCGTCATCGATGTAAACCTCGACCGCGACCGAGACCTCCAACGCGCACATCTATATATCTTCAGCATGTTCGTACTCTTAGTGCTCAGTAATCTCGAAAAGAGCTCCGGAACACTGGAGTGCTCGCATGCACTGAGCACTGGTCCAAGAAAATGCTCGGGAGCACAGTGCATAAGAGCACAAAAGTGCTTTGAGTGCTTTCACGAGCACTAAGCACTGTGCTTCGGGGCAGCACTGCCGTGGACTTTCGAATTTGGAGTGTCTACATAACAGAATGATACTGAAAGAATTCGCTAAAGTTATCAGGAGTTGAGATCCTATTTTTTGCATGGCCCCAGTCCCGGGAAAAGCAGGAAGTGGAGCCTTTGGAGGTAGCAACCTGTGCAGCCAATGAACTTTGCTTGGAGTGCACACCGATCACCT
The DNA here is from genome assembly GCA_958502065.1 of Chrysolina americana. NCBI lineage: Eukaryota > Metazoa > Arthropoda > Insecta > Coleoptera > Chrysomelidae > Chrysolina > Chrysolina americana. Next base: position 74,102,122 of record OY293411.1, read on the forward strand.
GGAGTAGTGCGGGAAGTTTTTCAGGATGTTCCTACAGCTGAAAAGTGAACACGCTACCAAAAATCAGTGAGACGCCCGGCAGCGCCACGGCCAATAATGATTAATAGCCGTCCCCTACACGCACAGGGTATAAGTTTGGGTACACTCCATGAGTGTTTATGGGGAAGTATTATTGTTATTATCATTTAAAATTATTTCATTTCGTTGGAAATTTACCAGATTGATCCTATAGACGAAGCCCCGATACATCCGGAGGTATCATTCACCCGAATAGTCACCACCCACTTTCATGGATTGAGTAATTACTCGTTCTGAGCATCATGTGCCCTGAATAGATGAAGTAAACGATGGATGACAGCTTTCTGTGTCGGTCCGGCTGAGTTTATTGCTGCGTTACAGCAGGCCAGTATCATTTTCGTATTAGATAGCAGCGCGTCCATCACTACATCAAGTACCTCTATGATCAGAACAGAGTAGTTTGAATAAAGCCTGCGGAGTTCAAAACTGACTCTTGATCAAATGAATCAATGTATGGAATCTTTGGTGTGAATAAAATTCAAGGAATGAAAATTACCCAATACACCAAACCAACGTGATTTTCTCAGCAGCGCGTCCATCACTACATCAAGTACCTCTATGATCAGAACAGAGTAGTTTGGATAAAGCCTGCGGAGTTCAAAACTGAATCTTGATCAAATAAATCAATGTATGGAACCTTTGGTGTAAATAAAATTCAAGGAATGAAAATTACCCAATACACCAAATCAACGTGATTTTCTCAGGAGTTGAAAAAACGTATTAATCTACTAATACTTTTTTGATCTTATTTATACAACTCATCTCAATATTCACTTGTCTGTTAAATTATTTCTGCAACCAGCCCTAAGACCTACAGTATACCTGTCTACATTAAATTGTAAACCAACTTCAATCATTTACTTCATTTTCCAGTTTAACTGATATTACCTATCTTCTACTCACATTTTTTTGATTCAATGACCACATTCTTGAAAGTTAATGACCAATGATTAATTTCTTGAACTTGAACGAAGGGCTGTATGGTATTGAAGCATTACCCGCAACCATACTATTTTTTTAATTTTGCAATTTTCATACTCTAGAATGCATCGAAAAGTCTATTGTCATGAACCTGTCTAATTAATATCAAACTTGTGTCATCAAATCCGTGGTCGTGATCCAGAGCATGTTGGGCCACACTCAATTTTACTGGTCTCCAAAAGCGGATTTGGGCAGTAGGTATGCTCTTTGAATCGTACTTTCATGGCCCTTCTAGTTTGACCCATCTACTCGTCACAGTTCTTGCAGCTAATAAATAAATCTCCGTCTCTTATTTTTGGTATGTTTTATCTTTGGGAGTGCCCAGGATCTGTTGTAGCTTATACGAGGTTTTGTATATACCACCTTCATCTTAAGGGTTTTCATATGGTTCATATGGAATAAAAACATATTTCGAAGGGTTTTCCTCTTTTTGAAAAGTCGAAGGGTTTTCTTAAATTTATGCAGATAGAAACCTGGAAAGTCAGGTTTGTGTGTGAATTTGGGGAGACAATATATTTTTGGTACATTTGGATTTGAGAGTTGTTGTGTTATCTTTAACACATGTGGGTGACGTACACATCTGAAACCATCTTGGGCAGTGGATTTCTGGGAAACTGTTTTCACGGACTAGATTCAATGAGGTTTTTTACCCTTTCTTGATCATCGGATATATCATTGCCTTTCTCTGCATTCAGATAGAAAGATGTATGGATAAATGGAAAAAGGGCATTTTCTCGCCTCATCTATACCATACGAGTCTTGAGGGTGGAAGTATGATATTCGTAGCGACGCGTAATTCCTGTGGATATATTCTGAGACCGCGTAAGTTTGACAAACTGACAACAAAATATGTACACTTTCAACTCTATATGGGATGAGATGATGGGTATTTCTGTAAGATCTATATACTCTGTTTCTATTTTCCATAGATGAGAGCGGTCCTTAATCATGTTTTTGATATATGGTATTGCTTCTGCAGTATTGTACTAAAGTAGGCTTCATAATCAAATAGTCACTGAAAACTATGAAATAAATATTTTCTTCCAGTGGACGTTGCTTGGATACCTGATGATATCAGTGTGATTTTTTAATGTTTTTAATGTTTGAAATATATATCGGAAACAGTCGTATCACTTCATGTTTTATCATCCCCATATCCCTCTCATACCCACGCTTCACTTTGTGTCGCATGCTCTTGGGTATCGTATCCGAGAAGCAATGCAAATTACAATTTGACAATCTTCAGTTAGATCATATCTGACTCATTAACATAAAGATATCGTGTTAACATTGTTGCTACAGTTATAATGCAACAAAGAACTAATTGCAACATAACTCCGTATGAATTGCATATTCCATTGTATTCGATTTCGTGAACAGTAAGTGAATTGTAATAGCGTGACAATCAGAAATCTATACTTATATCAAATTCATCAACTATTACTATTTAATGAATCTAGAATTGGGAAAAATACTCAGGAACGTTCTGGGAATTCACAACACTTCGTTTTGGAATGATATGTTTCACAGGAATAATGACGAATCTACTGATAAGTAATGTAACACTATTTACTCGAAAATTGAGTCTGTTTCTCTGACATTTCTTCAACTGCAACTCTTGGATTATGTTTCCGTATAAGTTCTTCGAGTCGACCTAAATCATTGGAGAACACCCATAGGAGAACACCACTGACACCACCACATAAACGATTACATAAACTTCTGGAACGTCATCTCATCCTCCGGTAGTCTGACGTTTGCGAACTTGGTCGTGATTTTCGGAGGAAAATCCTCTTCGGGATTGCTTATGGAGTATATCCTTGCATTGCACTGTTTGTAACCTTTGGTGTATTAATGAATTGATCGAATATTCTCTTCAGAATTTTGTATGGACCTTCCCATGAACGCCGCAACTTTAGTGACAGTCCACGATGACGTTTAGGGTTGTACAGCCAAACCAGGACACCAGCCTGAAATCCTCAAGCATCGGTCTTGATGTCCTAGGTTTCCTTCATTCTATCGCTGTCACTCTGGATGTTCAAGTTCAAACGGACTCGTTCATGGATGTCATTAATTCTCTGCCGAAGTTCGCTGACGTAGTCCTCTTCCACAGTGTATGGTTCTGGTCAATGACCTAATAACATAGTCTTATTCATTTACATTTATGACTGCGGTCAATAGAATCATTGTCACATTCTAAGCACTATGTATTTTTCCGCTTGTTTCCAAAGTCGGAAAAGCTGAGTATCTTCTCAATCATTTGCTAACATACAAGCTCTTCATAGTTGATATATTAAGTACAGACGGTCTGAGCATAAAGAGTATAATTGCTATAAACATGTGTTTGTATTAATATACATAACACATCAAGTTATTCTACTCACATACTTTGTGCTAACATATTTCGAACACCCGGCAAGAGTGCTGGTGTTTCTCATATTCATTCATAAAAAGTGACAGTTGAAGTTGTATTCGTTTTTATAACGCGATTTGAAACTAATTCCAATAAAATATCTATAAAATAGCCACAAAACTCAATCCGACTGTTGTAGAAATTGTGATTATGCATTGAAGAGGGCATATTTTATATTTTTATTTGGGTAAGTTTTTGAGATTATGTCGCCCAACAGAGGCATAGTTTATGATAGGTAATAGTTCGATTTTTTTGAGATCAAAATCATAATTAGACACACTTCACTTCAATAAATACATCTTCAAATAAACGTCAAATAGAATCAATCATGTTGAAGCTGTATAAGTATTTGAAAATGAATTGGTTTGGAGAAGTCAAAAACCAAGAGATAGATAGGGTAATCAAGGCTACAATCCCAGACAATACAGTGTTATTCATATGACTGATATAAAGAATTGGATTTAAGAAATAATCTTCGTAAATAATATATCACGACCTTGATTAATTGCCTTCTATTTCATTGCTGCTAAATTTCTTTTGTATTTATTAATTTTAATCGACATTATTTTGGCATTACTGATCAGATATGGAAGCCCTCGAGCTTCGCTCTCGGCTTTTCATCAGATTATTGATGCCACAATAATTTCTTGTTGAATATTATAAAATACAGTCGAAATTTAGATGCAATAAAAATAGTCGACTATTTATCAAGGTTTTGTTATATTACCCTTGATTACTTATAATAAATAGCGAAATAGATCAGTTGATAAAGCGTTGAGCTTTCTTCCTATCAATAGTACTATCAACCCCAGTTGAGTGAGACTTATTTATTGAAATAAAAAAAGTCACTAATTTCGAATTGATTGGTTAATAGAAATTGTACAGTATGTTTCACTTGTCATGGAGACAACCCCGTATCTTCCGTAATAATCGATGTGAAACCAAGAAATTTTCAAGATCGATAAAAACACTAGAAAGACACTCAATGCACGCCAGTAAAATTGGCCTGAAATTAGATTCTTGTTCAGGGTCCCCTAATTACTACTGAGTCCCCTGAAAGATGAGCCAGAAATTCCTTTGGATTCGTATTCAGGATCAAAAAATTACTACCAATACACCTGTCACCTGAAAAATTTTAAATACTGAAATATTCCCATCTGTATCACTTCTCATGGAAAAATTGAATATTACATTCAAATTGTTGTTATTGATAATCGTGAAAACCCATTTTCCAATTCTAATTATTATGAACAGTAAGTGAGGAGTTATAGCACTACTCACTTTCTGTGAGGAGATATATGTGATAAGATAATTAAGTTGATAAATACCAAAACCATATCGAATCAAGTGTTCATTTGATATGAGATGCATTTGGTGCACATACTAATTTCAATGGCAGTTTGTTGCTCCATTTGCTCCATTCGATCTATGATAGTAAAAAAATGGGTGGTTCCATCGCTACTGGCGTGTAGTGTATATCACGTAGGATGACCTCTTTTATGCAGTGAGTTCCTTTTTAGTGTATCTGTCAATCTTAAGAATTGCATGATTCTACGTCGAAAATTACGGAAAATACGAGGGCGTTTCCATGGGAAGTGAAACACATTAGAAAATTTCCAAGGAATCAAGTGAATCAGTAGTAATTAGGGGATTCTGACCACGAATCCGAAAGTATTCCGGGCCGATTTTGCCTCCTAATATAAATTTCCGGAAACTAGGTAGTTCCATAGCTACTGGCGTGCAGTGTACCTCACGTTGGATAACCCCTTTTGTGCAGTAAGTTTCTTTCTAGTGTATTTATCGATCTTGATGATTTCATGGTTCTACATAGAGAATTACGGAAGATGCGAGGGCGTTTACATGAGAAGTGAAACAAATTAGAATTTTTCAGGAGACAGGTGTATTGTAGTAATTTGAGGATCCTGAACGCGAATATCATACGGAAAGAGTTTTTCACTCTCCGCACTTTTAAAAAAATATCTAATCCACACTCAATGGAAATACTGAACCGAAATAAAATGTACCTATGTGAAAAAACGAAAAAAAAAAAAACAATACTTTAAATAAATTTTTCTCCGATCTCCCCTACTCTTTTGTTTACTTCATATTATTATCGAATGATCCTCTCTCTATCTCTCTAAGCATACTTCACCGAAACTTAATAAGAACATCACGCAGAAGTTATGAAACGTCTGATATCTTTTTAATCTGATACTTCAATCATGAACTACAATAATTAGGTCAAAGCTATTGAAATTGTTAGCGTGATCTTCATGCCCGTGCGCCCAAATCTCAATTCACTGAACAATTCAAATTCCATATTACCTAAGATAATTACGAAATCATAAAATGTTTTGAAGGGTTTTACAAGGTAGGAACTAGGTACTAGAATACCTTTCTATTGGGACATGTGTGATGTAGACAGTTCCTTCGTGTTGTGATATCTTGATTCAAAATATTATATGGTCGTGATGAAAGTTGCGTTTTTTTAACATTTATCATTTTCTGATTTCATAAGTGAATCAAATACTTTTAGGTACTCCGGTTTTCTTTTCATTTATGTTTCAATTGCTTTCAATATATTTTCTTTCATCATTGAACGTCCATGAAATAATAAAAAAATATCAAGAGCAATAGGCGATCATTTAGGAAAGTGTATAATAGCAATCAGTTACTAGCCAGCCACCAACAATAGACTTGTTGCCTTCTGTTTGTAAAACAATGCAGATCGCTCGAGGCTTTGAAGGCATTTTTGTTTCTGTTTCGATAGTTAAAGTTATCAATCAAGTCAAACAAAAAATATATGATTTTCGTGCAGTATTCGACCTTGCTCCACCCACAAATTATAATAGTGGCACACTTACAGGGGAATCTATTCTACTGTTTTGAAAAGCCATAATTTTGAATGCATGAGGTCAGATTGCCGCTTAGGGAAGACTGGGGCTAACGATTGAAATATCTGAAAGTTAGTTTAGAACAGTTTAGAGTAATAATCAGATTAGCTGTTATTTCTCCAGTCATACCGGTGCCATAATAGTATATAATGGTCTTAGGGCAATATATCCAAAAAAATATGTTTTCTTTATTCGCAAATTTCTATACTCTCAAAAGTGCCCCTTCACGTACCGGAGGACTGCAGTATGAAGACTGTACAATCTGAAATAACAATCTGGACTAATGCGCGCCATACATGACTCAGTTCATGTGAACGATGAGATTGTCAAATCTGGAACTGCCACTCTTATAGCGAATTCCATTGGTAAAACTAGTGCACACCGAGTGCACTTTTTGTATTTTATTGGTACAACTGTTGTAGAGTTTTGTATTCCATTGGGAATCTGGTGCACCTAGTTTTGAGCTCAGTGCAACAATTTGAGGCTGTGCGGAGTCAGTGCATTTGTGAAAATGGCGGCAAACTCAAGCATTTTAAAAGACAGGCTGCTCCTAGTAGTAACACTTTTTTCAACATCGTCGTCAAGCAGTGATGGAGACATAACAATATTTTAGAAAATGTCCATTCATTCAGTGATGACGCGGAGTAAGAGAAAAATATATTTATAACCTCATCTGCTGGCATTTTTATATGGTATTTGACTCTCAAAGTGGATTTTGGTGTAATGTGAAGACAAAAGGAGAGAATTATTCGAATTGAATACTACAATAAATGAAAAATATTCTCCTCTAATGAACTTTTTTTTAAGAAAGTATTGATAAAGAATTGATTCCATCCTGAAGAATTCACTTCCATCAAGTTATCTAGGTACTGCCTGTGAAATATATTGGTTGATTTTTCAAATGTGAACTTTGCATTGCAAACGCTATAGACGTCAAACACTTTTCATCATTATACAGGGTGACCCAGGGTTAAATCGCCAAACGTTCAGTATCGGTTTTTAGGTGAAAATAAGATTTTTTCTTCATACAAGCATGTGGCAAAACTTGATTCGTTCTCAAGATACAGGGGGTAAAAGTTAAAAAAAAAATCAATTCCAGGTACATTAAAATAAGCCTCCCATCACCGCAAATAAACATGCTGACACTCTGTATCTCAAAAACGAAGCAAGTTGGGACATATGCTTATATGAAGAAAACATCTTATTTTCACCTAAAAAATTGATTCTGAACGTTTGACGGTTTAACCCTGGGTCATCTTGTATATTCGCAGGAAATAAATCATTTATTTCACATGTGTCTAGATGTTTGGCATTTATTAGTCTCAGTCATATTTCTTATTCCATTGAGAATGAACTGGTTCACATATTGGAGACAAACAGTGTAGATGCAACACTGATGCAAAAGTAGTGCAACACTAGTTTTACCAATGGAATTCGCCATTAGATTCCAAGAACCAGTGTCCAGAAAGCAAAGACGATTTTTTGGTCGAAAGATTGGCGCTTGCAAAGAGATAAAATGCGGAGATGCGATCGATGAAAAACATATGGGAATAGTATAACCAGCCAATAGTACATCATATCAATTCGGTGGACCAGTGGCTAAGGTATCTAGCAGTGGAACTTCTGGCTCGCATCAGACAGGCGTTCGAGGCTCCGATAGGTACGAGTAACGCGAGCTCTTTTTTCTCAAGTACAAGGGTCTGTTCAGGTGGCCACATGCCTTGTTGTAAATCAAGTGTGATGTGAGCTGACTATATGCCAATCTCGACGTTTGGTGCAAGATTGAAGTGCGTACCGACCACCTGGGGTGGTGCTGTAAGTTTTCCGGGTTTTCTCACAGCTGAAAAGTGGATACACCACCAAAAACATTAGTAAGTCGCCCCGATGCGCCACGGAAAATAATAACCATAGCCGTCCTCTACCTGCACAGACTATGCCAATGGGTACACTATATGAGTGTTTATGAGGGAATATTATTATTATATTATTATTGAAAATAATAAAAGAATACTTTCACCATTGTTCTCATGGCCATTGTTATTTCCGTCAACCGGCTGCACCCTTACGAACGAGCACAACTCTCAGAATTCTTCGAAAGACTTGTACCTTTTAACGTGTGATGCCACGCACGAGACCAGGAGGGCTATTCTCGAATTGTTCGAATTCAATTCGTATACAAATGAGTGAGACAAACACACATATCTCATGTGTATTGATGTAATAATAATAATAATAATAATAAATACGTTTATTATATACCCACACATGAATACAACAAAAAAAAAGTACATAATTTGGCAATAACAATTAAAAAGGTAGGCATATAAATGGCACTATGGTTCAGAAGTCAGGGGATAAACCTCTGAGTCTGTTGTTCCACCAAAGCCAACAATTTCAATAACAAAAATTTGATGATGAGCACCCGTGAACTTAAAATATGCATATATATATATTTCTGGAAGAGAGAGCGAGCGAGAGAGAGCCAGCGAGAGAGAGAGAGAGAGAGAGAGAGAGAGAGAGAGAGAGGAGTGAGAGAGAAAGAGAAAGGGAAGAGAGGGGGGAGAATATTTTTACTCACGTGACCTATCTAATTACTCTGCATACCAAATAGATACTGCTGAAATTTGTGTTTGAAAGCATTTGGAGTCAATTTAAAATTAAAAGAGTGATGCTTAGTCAGATCATTTACGATTTTAGCACTTTTGAAGGAAAAAGAATTCTTGAATACTTCTTTATGGTGAGAGGGTATGGTGAGAATATTTTGGCGTCTGATATTCAAATTATGAACATCGGTACGATAAATTAATTTCTCGTATAAGTAAGGGGGACAATTGAACTTGAGTAATTTGAAGCAGAAGCACGCAAAATGTAATTTACGGCGGTTAAACATATCAAGCAATTGACATTCAGTTAATTTGTGAGAAATCCGGTGACTGCGCTTTATGCCATATATAAGTCGAAGACACGAATTTTGTAATTTTTGTATACTTTTTATATCCACACTATCAAGACAGGATCCATAGACAACGTCACAATGATCCAGATGAGATAATACCAGAGATTCACAAAGCATTTTTTTCAAATCTCGATCCAGTGAAAATCTGTGACTATAAATCATTTTCAAAGTACAGTAGGCTAATTGCAATTTTTTTGAGATGTGCTGCTTGAATTTAAGTTTACTATCGATAATAAGACCCAGACTTTTTCCAGATTCAAGTAATGTAATTTTTTCATTTCCAATCTGCAATTGTAAAGCATCCAGTAAAAATTCGCGAGTGGTATCTTTGCTGAAAAATAATGCATACGACTTACTTGGATTTATTTTTAGTGAATGGTCATTAGAAGTGTTGTACAGAGAATTCAGATCATTATTAATTTTTTGGACGGACTCAATTAAATTATCAGCTCTAAATGAATAATATATCTGAGTGTCATCAGCATAAAAATGATAATTACAATAACGCATCGACTTATGGAAATTAGAAGTGTACATGGTGTACAATAAAGGCCCCAGGATACTCCCTTGAGGAACACCCGATGTCACTTCAATTGGAGAAGAAATTTTCTCGTCAATCTTAACTTGTTGACATCTATCAGTTAAGAAAGAATTCAAAAAGATTTCAGCACTATTTGTGAAACCAAGAAAATGAGATATTGTAATAAGGGTTTTATGGTTTATCATATCGAAAGCTTTTGTATAATCAAGTAGAATCAGTACACTCGTTTGATTTTGATCCGTACCTCTCAGTAAATTATCTACAATATCAACAAGTGCTGTTGCACAACTGTGGCCTTGTCTAAACCCTGACTGCTTTATAGGTAAAATATCGTATGTACTCAGATGCGTTCTGATTTGAATTTCCATTATTTTTTCTAATATTTTGGAGAATGTGGGTAGTACGCTTATGGATCGAAGATGATTAAATTCCAGGGGTTTATTGTTTTTGGGTAAAGGAATGACATTGGCGTTCTTACATATTTTAGGAAAGTAGCATTGAATAATGCACTGATTAATTATATGTGTTACTAAAGGTATGATAAAGGGGCAACACAAATGGATGATAGTTATATTGATATTATCTGTTCCGGTTGCTTTAGATTTTATTCCCAAAATAATCTGAGATACAATTTCCTCATTGACAGGTTTGAATGAAAAAAACTCATCAATATTTCCTTTTACATTTGAAGAATAATAATTATTAGCAGCATCATTAACTATCGGATGTCGAATAGGGAGACTGGCAAAAAACTTATTGGCAGCTTCAACATCACTCAAGTGAGCAGGAATTGCTTTCTTTTTATTTTTAGTAACATAGAGTTTCTTTAATTCGTTCCATGATTCTTTGGAATTAGAGTTCTTGAATTAATGTCGTAGGTAAACCATTTTTTCGGTTTTTATAGCAGAAGTAGTGAAGTTCCGAATTTGTTTATAGTATGACCAATGTTCGAGAGTACGGGAATTTTTGTATTTTTTGAGTGCTTTGTCGCGTAGGTTTTGAAGAAGCTTGATATTATCGGTAATCCAAGGTGCATATGGCCTTTTTTTCGGATAAAAAGTGAGAATTGGTGCATGAATATCGATTAGGAAATTGATATTGTGGTTCAAGATAGCGATTTTTTCATCAATATTTATAGTTTCAAAAATTGAATTCCAAACCATAGAAACAAGATAGTTTTGGAAAGCCTCTAAGTTAATACGATTAAAAGGTCGATACGATATTTTTTTAGGTACATTTGATTGAGGAAGAAAATCAAAAGTACATTTAATGACAAAATGATCAGAAATATCATTGTCAATCACCTGGGTTAGACATTTATCTGAAGATATGTTAGTAAATAATAAATCAAGAAGTGAGGCACTAGTATCAGTAACGCGAGTGGGTTCCATGATTAGTTGATTGAAATTGAACGCCTCAAGTATACCAGTTAACTGTATGCAGGGATTCAAGTTTATGTTCAACATATTAATATTGAAGTCACCGAAACATATGATAAATTCATAGTTAGGAAAAATTTCAGTTAGAGTGTCCTCAAAGGTACTAAAAAAAGACTGATGATTAGAATTTGGAGGTCGATATACGTTACCAATTGCGATTTTATATTTTTGGAATGTTACTTCTATCCATATGTATTCAATATACTGAGAACATTCGCTAATAAAAATTTTATAATTCAAGTGATGCCTAATATACATACCAACCCCCCCACCACGGGAAGGACGGTCTTGTCGGATGAAATTATATTCTTGCAGACTTACACGATCACTGGTTATGCCACCATGAAGCCAAGTTTCAGTAACACCAATAATATCGTATTTTTCCGAGTTGCTGTAATCCGAAAATGACTCGAAATTTGATATCAAAGATCTCACATTTATATGAGATACAGTAAAAGCCATCTAGAAAAGAAAGAATATTGAAATAGAATAATTACAATGATTATAGGCAGGTTTTGCTGGGATTGGTTAAAAATTCTCCTTGTAATGGAAAAAAGAATATGTGAGGTATATTATAAAGATGAAAAAGTAGGTGGAGAATAAGAAAAATAGAAAGAAGAGGAAAAGAAGAGAAAAAAAATGATAAAGAAGTATAGAAAACAAAATCAATCTCTAAGTTGAAATGGCTAGTGACAAAGCGCTACTATCTCCTATTTAAAATGTTGGATACAAAGTTAATGATGTTCAACAGTAAATCGAATTCGTATACGTACAAACTCGAGAATAGGACCCCAGGGGGTCTACTCTGGAGATATAACGTATACGAATTCGATGTTGTATCTCTCTTCAACGAGCGGTGTCTGTATCGCTCTGTGCTACTTCAAACGTTTGAAAATGTTTTCGTATGAACCATGTCGACCACCACCACGTCTCATTATGAATGTGGATGTAACGGAAGAGTTCCGGATGCATGAAAAGATACTTGAACTGCCATCTAATGGCGATACAGCTAACCATATGATTTTGGTTTTTGTTGCAGATGATGCATTCGGTTGGCATGCGAGTATTTTGAAACCGTTTCCAGACAAAAACTGGCGTAATGGAATGATATTAGATGGTTTTCAAATTCAAATCGTAATCACACCTGCACTGCCAAGGGGAGCAAAGTATACAAAAATGATTTCTTGCGTAAGGGCATAGTGCCACGATAAGATAAGTTCATCTGACTGAAACCCAAAATAAAATCTCGTTATTACGAAAAACTAAAGGCTATAAATAAAAACTTGTGATTGCGTATTGAAATATTATACTGACAAAATTGTGTTTTACTTCCTACATTCTCATATCTCTAAATATCATTGGACACAGATTCCCGAGCTCTGATCAAATAACACAACCTAGATAGTCCAAGAAATAGGGAAAAGTGCGTGCAGAAATTAATATCCAAAAAAAAATATACAAGCGTATAGGAAATTAAAATTCAAGATGAGTTTCTATTTCATGCGACTCGATCCGGATTACAGAACATAACCTAAAAAATTACCAAAGTTGAAAAAAGCGGTTTTTTATTGATAACTAAAAAACTACAGCTCCGATCTGAAAAATTTAAATTAGGAAACTGTAAGTATCAAAAAGATCTATCAATTAGTTTACTTATAATTTTTTGATATTATTGATACTTTTCGAGTTATATGGGAAAAACCGTAAAAAATCGGGTTTTCTATAATTCGTTAACACTCGTTATCTGTAAGATATTCAAACTTGTTACTTACTGTTATGTGTAGCCTATAGCAAGTCAAAGAAGCCGTTTTGTCAAAAATTGATGAATTTTAATTAATTTTCAAATATATGAAGTTTTCTCAAAAAAAGATGTTTTCTCAATATGGCTACTCTTGCTCGAGGAATGATGCTACAGTATCGATTCAGGGGTTATTTTTATCTATAAGAGTTGTACTTTCCTATTATTGAATAAGTTTATCGGTTTTTTAATTATATGGGTCAAAAAATGACTTTAAAAATATTACACAGTTTTTTTAAATGTTTTTTCCAAATAAATTTCTTAATTTTGTTTTTGAAGAAATTACTTTTATGAAAATAGATTCCTAGCATGATTTCATGCATTCAAAAAAAAATTAATTCCTACGATCACTAGAAGCCGAGATAAGTTTTTTATGTCAAAAAAATATGGAAGACGCAATAATCATCGTACAGCATTTACCTTCATGGATATTAAGGTTGAATACCTATATTTTCAATAAAAAAATACTAGGATATGTCTAGTACATTTGCAATATTATTAATTGATGAATAAAGTGAGGCGTGCAAGTGCGGATCGCTATAGCTATAGCAGACGGCGTAGTGGGGATAGATAGCACTGAAAACTTATTTCGTGCGTTCAAAGTGGCTTGCGCTTGAAAAATATTAAGTATCTCGACTTCTGGACAACGTACACAAATCCCATTGTACTTAATTTGGGTAGGTCGTCGAGAAAAAAACGAATATCATATTCACAAAATGATAAAATAACTCTATTATTTACAAAACATTTATGAAATATTTATAAATTAAGTTGATACAGATTCACGAAATTTCTTGTTGAATTGTCCGATGAATCATTTGACTCTTCTTCTTTTTCTTCATCTCCATCTTCCATATTGTGTGGGAGCAGACTATCCATGAATTCTTCTTCTATTTCGATTATAGGCGTCTCAAAATTCTCACATCCACTTGAATCACAATGTGTGCAAACACTCAAACATTGTAATAATTGCTTTTTGCAGCCACATGTTCTTGTTTTGCAACCACTGATTCAGCTGCATGGAATTTTTTTCAATATCTCGTCTGGTATCATTGGATCATCAGTATAAACTGGCATTGATGCATCATACGTAATTTTCCATCCCCACTGAGTGACCCTTATTTTGTCGTTGCCTAACCATTTTTGTAAGTGCAAATAAACTCTGAAGGCATGTTGTTTGACGGATCCTTCAGTAGGAGGAAGATTTGCTAATTGAAAAGTTGCCTTTGACGTTAATCGTTTAAAACACTCAAAACAATGTTCATTGAGAGTTCCTTCCTTCTTATTATTATACAATAAAGAAATAATTTTGCACATGTTATAACTCACTTCTTCAGGAAGAGCAGTTCCTTCATAAAATACATCCAATAAGTGAAGGTGGTCTTCGAATGAAAAATTTTCAGTTATTTGATTTTTCCCTGTTTGTAGATCGAAGATACTGTATCACATCCTGATACAGCGTGATGAAATGCTACATATTTCGATAGGTGTGGAAATTTAAAGCTGCTGTTGGAATACCAGAGATCTACAAACGCTGCATCTTTCATTTTTATATATTTTTTATCTCCTATCTCTTTACTTGCTTTCATAAGTTATTTTATAGCCTTTTCACTGAGGTGAATTTTATCCTGCATCTACAATTCTTTATCACATAACATACAAACTTCTTCATTAGTCTCTGCCATTGTATGTCAAATCTAAAAATAAATAAACTAAAATAATTGAATTAAACATCGTTGTTCAATGAAATGAGTACTTACCAGTGGCAATAAAATAGCGTGTAACTTGTTGTTCACGTACTTTTTCTTTTGCAATGTACACTAATACTTGAAATTGAATCAATAACGACTTTGTCAATACGAATGTTGATTAAATGTCAACAGAATGTCAACAGAATCTCCACTGCGCCACCCGCTAGAATTGCATCGCTCGGCGCCGGCTCGCCTCAATTTGTTCATCAATTAAGCAAACGAACACGAAGACTTATCCTAGTATTTTTTTATTGAAAATATAGATTTTCATCCTCAATATCCATGAAGGTGAATGCTGTACGATGATTATTGTGTCTTCCATATTTTTTTAAATAAAAAAATTATCTCGGCTTCTAGTGATCATAGGAATAACATTTTTTCTTTGAATGCATGAAATCATGCTAGGTACATATTTACATGAAAGTCATTTCTTTAAAACAAAATTAAGAAATTTATTTGTAAAAAACATTTAAAAAAACTGTGTAATATTTTCAAAGTCATTTTTTGATCCATATAATTAAAAATATCGATATACTTATTCAATAATAGGAGAGTACAACTCTTACAGATAAAAATAACCCCTGAATCGATACTGTAGCATCATTCCTCGAGCAAGAGTACCCATATTGAGAAAACATCTTTTTTGAGAAAACTTCATATATTATGAAAATTAATCAATATTCATCAATTTTTGACAAAATGACTTCTTTGACTTGCTATAGGCTACATATAACAGTAGGTAACAACTAATATCTTACAGATAACGAGTGTTAACGAATTATAGAATATCCGATTTTTTACGGTCTTTCCCATATAACTCGAAAAGTATCAATAATATCAAAAAATTATAGGTAAATTAATTAATAGATCTTTTTGATACCTACAGTTTCCCAATGTGAATTTTTCGAATCGGAGCTGTAGTTTTTTAGTTATCAACAAAAAACCGCTTTTTTCAACTTTGGTCATTTTTTAGGTTATGTTTGGTAATCAGGTTCGAGTCGCATGAAATAGAAACTCATCGACTCAACGAATTTTAATTTCCTATACGCTCATATTTTTTGTTTTTGGATATTAATTTTTGCACATTTAACATTGGGCCGCTTCCTCGTTTCTTGGACTAAGATGAGTAACTCGCCGCACACGCATTAAAATTTGTGTGTAAGGGACATCTTTCCCTAACGGCAGTGTCGTGTGTTGTTAACAGAAATATTGAGGTTCAATAAAATAGAAATAATGGAAACCTAATATGGAATGGGACCTGAAATTATGATGGAATAATCTCCACAGGATTTTGAGAACAGCCGATGCTCTAATTGACATGTTTTCATAATTCATTAGGTTATTTTATCTACAACCATATATGTAATGATGTCATTACTAACGTCATTGAAGGTTGGGAAGTGTCACATTACACATCTCTACTTCCCGCCCTCAATTCCCGCCCTCATTTCATCTATTCTATCTATTCTTTTCTCTGGCTCCAAGTCCTGGACTGCTGCGTGAAAAGCCTGTCATACTTCTGGTGGGGTACAATCTATAAATTCTTCGTCGGAAGACATGTTTTTCAATTTGTTATTTGCCAATTTGATATCCGACTTTATCTGACATTTATTGACTTTACCTGACATTTATTTATATTGGTGACAATTGTATACCCCGTAGTCACGGTAACAATATATCTACTTGATTATTCTGAGAAAACCGCGTTCTTGGTAATTTGTCATTAAATGTAATATTTTAGGTATGTTCAGAACGAAACAGAGATTTATTAATTTTGATCGAAATATGATGGTTGTAAATAAAATTGTATACAAACCTCGGTAGGAAGTTTCATTCCTCTCTCGAGATCATAGCTAACCTCGACGCTTTGCGTCTCGGTTAACTAACTGATCTCATGACAGAAATGAATCTCTTCCCACCTCGGTGTTAATATACTATTACACATTTCACAATGCTTCAGCATTGCTTAATAATAAAAACTAACAGTAGTTTAACACAAATCAACTCAGAATTTGCCATTTATTCACCATCACTAAACTCAAAAACGAGAACATGCATTTATGGAAACTCTATGAAGAAAAAGAGTTACTCATAAACGAGAAAGACAAAAATATAAAATTTCTATCTCAAGAAAATGAATGAATACAATAAAACTACAATCTAATTGTATCAAACGTAGTTGAAAAGGATACCATTATGGTCAGTCTTAAGAAAATTGAAGAGGATATAAGAGAAATAAAAAAAAAAAAAAACTGAAAAAGTGCTTAAAAATTATCCTATATAATATGCAGACATTACCAAGAATAACTTGAAAGTTTCACCTCCACAAAATATTGAAACATTTACAATTCGTCCAAAAACAATCCAATCTACCATCAATACTCAAGAAGACTTGAAAAATAATATCAATATAGGACAACAGAATATCTCCATTGACTCTGTGAAGTTTGTGAAAAATGGGGGTATGGAAGTGCGGTGTAAAAACGATAGTGACTCCGTGAAACTGAAAGAAGAAATAAAAATAAGGATGAACTACCAATATGATATCACTGTACAGAAAATGACAAATCCTAAAATCATCGTTCTTGGACTTGGAGAAAACTATGGATAAAGAAGAATTGGAAAAAAATATTATGGAACAAAATATCAACAAAAGAGATCTTCTGAAGATAAACCACGTGAAGTTTGTAGAACCAAAAACACCTATACAGTTTACGCTGAAGTCAATGGGAATCTTTTTCATAAAATTTATCAATAATTCTGATCAAAAGTTGTTTTTTGATTGGCAAGTATGCAGGGTATTCGATGGAAACAAAATAACACAATGTTTTAACTGTTTTCAATTCAATCACAGTGCTCACAAATGCCGAAATATTTCTTTATGTCCCAACTGTGCTGGCAATCACAAACTAACACTTGCAACCACCAATGCGGAAATTGTATATTGTCCAATTCAGAGTATAAGACAGTAGTATATGATACCAAACATTCGGCAGATAATCAATTATGTCCTTCCTACCTTTCAATATTACAATAAAATATTCCAAAGTAGAATAAACTAGGGCCTTGCAAAATAATGAAGATATTTCAGACTACTCTTCAATATCAGATCATAACATCAAACTTCATGAACTACCATCGATTTCTGATTTCAATTGTATTGAACAAAATTTCAAAATTCTATATCTGAATTCAAGGTCAATCAAAATCAAAATGGATGATCTAGAAGTCATGATCAATGAACTGAAAGTGGATATAATCAAAATAACGGAAAACTGGTTGGGGAAAGATGAAAAAAAATATTGTAACTTTGAAGGTTTTTCTCCCATATATTCCAGCAGACATAAACGTGGTGGTGGTGTAGGTATTTTCATCAAGGATAATATTGAATTCGAAATCGTAGAAAAAAAAGGAAACATACTATCATTTATTGCAGTTAAAATCAATTTTTCAAATTTGTTGCTCTGTGGCTTATATCGACCTCCTAAATTAAGTAAACAAAGATTTTTTGAATCCATGGATCAAACACTTGAAAATCTTAACAATCACAACTCTGAGATCTTTCTTTTGGTGACATGAATATCAATATTTCAGCAGATAGTAAGGAAACGAAAGAATTGACAGATATCTACAATTCCAATCGTTTAGTATTGGTCGATAAAATTATTCCAACAGGAGAAATATATGGTAGTCCATCTCTAATTGATCATTTTCTTATAAATTCTTATAGACAAATGAAAGTCTTTATTACCAATACTTCACTTATCGACAACAAAATGTATATCTCATGTTTGAATACACAACCTACAAGAAACAAAAATAAAACTGATCACTTTTCAGTGAAAAAATTCGATCTCGAAAGATTGAAAAAAGGATTGATAAATTTAAATTATACAATTCAATTTTATAGTAATCCCAATGAAGCATATATGAAATTATTAGAATATTTTGATTCTTGCTCATTCATGAAAAGATATAAAAGTAAAAAGAATCAAAACCATGGTTTGATGATCACCTAGCAAAATTAATAAAAGAACGTGACAAATACTTCTACAAGAAAAAAAAAGATCCCCTTTCAGATCACCTTTTAGAAAAATATTCTTATTTTAATAAACTTGTTAGAAAAATAGCTAGGGAAAAGAAATTCGAATATTATCGAGATCAATTCACCAATTCCACTCCCAAAGTGGTATGGAATGGTATAAATTCCTTATTGCATAATACATCCAATTATAAGAAACAGAAATATATCAAAAGTTTGGAAGCAAATAATTCAAAAATTGAAGATCCAGTTGAAATTTGTGAGGCATTCAATATTCACTTTGCGAATATTGGAAATAAATTATCATCTGCTATATCCAAAACATTTGAACCAATTAATGATAAATCAAGTATTTCATCCATGTTCCTAAAACCAAACAATATTTTGGCTGGTCTATAAGTCAGAGGGACGTGTGTTCGATTCCCCGCATGGTCTCTGGTCTCGTGCTAGGAATCGCACGTTAAAAGGTATGACCTCGTTGATCCTTAGCTAGCACAAGTGACGATTTCTGAGGGCTGTCGTTCGTAGGGGGATGACAGCTGGTTAACGAAAAAAACAATTTTAAACAACAACATTTTTTTAAACAACAACAATTTTTTAAACAACGATTTCTGAAATCGAAGAAGTCATTGATAACTTAGATACAAAAAAGGTTTACGGATATGATAAAATCAGTGTTAGAACTGATAAAGCAGTCAAATATGAAATATCACCAATTTTATTCTTTATCATATCAAAATCATTCGAAAAAGGTATGGTACCTGTTTCGTCCTCATTGTATGTCTTCAGAATTATCGTTTTGTTTGGGTAACATTTATATGAAATATATCTATATATCTTGTTATATTATATATTATCATGATTCATAGTTGATTTCTATATTTAATTAGCGTTAATGATTAAGTCGAGTATATCTATTGAAAATTATCCGTTGATTTGTGGGTTGCGGCGATGTGGCACTGATAATCCGCGAATCAATGTTTGCGAATGCGCGGGTCTGAGACGGTTGAAGGAGGACAAGGGAGAGAGAGAAGAATTCGAATTGACTATGGCTTCCGCGTTGAGGTGTCGCAGAATTTTTAGATCGTGTCTTTAAATGAAAAGAACATTTTCGTGGGGTTTCGAAAGTGCTTATCGAATTGATTAGATGGTAGTACGAAAGAATACATATGGTGAACTTATCAACTGCAACAGAACTGAAACAAGAAAACTAGCAGAAGATCCAGAAGGTAGGCCTACCGGCAACCATCATCTACAGAGTCCAAAAGATCCGGATTCAACACCACAGTCCACAGTAACCTCCGGTGAGTTACCTTCCACCTCTCCCGTATTTTCTAAATCATTTTTCGTTGCGTTATGTTACAGTACCAAAGGTCTCACCAATTTACAAAAGTGGTAAAAAAATTATTCGAATAATTATAGGCCAATTTCTGTTCTTCCAATTTTTTCAAAAATTTCAGAAAGACTGATGCATGTAAAGCTTTTTGAATATCTTGATAAAAATAATCTACTTTACGAAGGTCAATATAGTTTTCACAAGTCTAGAGACACAGAGGTGGCAACAATGGAAGTTATAACAGAAATTCAAATTCAAATTGAAAACAATAAAAAATTTAGTATGTTATCTTTGGACTTGTGCAAAGCTTTTGATACTGTCAATCATGAAATTCTTTTAAAAATTTTTTTTGGCATTGGGATCAGAGGAAACCTTTTCAGTTGGTTCAACAGTTATTTATATAATAGAAAACAATTTGTTCAAATCGGAAATCATCAGAGTTCTTTGAAAATATAACTTGTGGAGTACTACAAGGTTCCATTCTTGGTTTTGTTCTATTTTTAATATATATCAACAATCTTTCGAATTTGAAATTGGAAGGAACAATTAAACTATTTGCTGATGACATAACAATAATATAGTTCTCAGATGATTATAAAAAAATACAAAACCACATGAATAATATTATAAAAAAATATTTGAGTGGCAACAGCAACATAAATTGACAATTAACTTCAATAAGTCTTCCTTCATGAACATATCTAGAAGAACAATAATTGACACTTCCACCAGCTCCAGTTCTATTAATTTTGAAAAAAATATCATAAATTATACTCACTCAACAAAATTTTTAGGACTTTATATCGATGAAAGATTAACATGGAATAAGCATATTGAAGAAAATATCACCTCTTATAGGTATTCTTTATTGAATAAGAAATTATATACCATTCAAATTTTTGAAATATATCTATCACAGTTTATTTTATCTCATTTCTGTGTGGGAAACTGCAAATAGTTCCATATTAAAACCATTAAAATCGTTACAAAATAAAATAAATAAATGTATATATAAATTACCATATCTGGAACCAATAATAAATTTATATAAACCAAATATATGTTGTTTCATCCATTCTGTCAAAAATAAAATAAAAAAAACATTTAATATAACTATTATTGAAATGGACAAAATTCATAATCATGCCACTAGACAAATACATTTTTTATTAATCAATAATGTTAAATCCGAAATTGGAAAGAAATGTATTTATCATAATGGAATCATTAGTTACAATTCAATTATTAATTACTTGAAAAAGGTTAAATCGCAAACGAAATTCAAAGTCGAATTGAAATATATACTTTACTCAACTGAATAGGAATTTATGAAATCAATATGTAATATGCATTGTGTATATGTATACCGGGTGGCTACGGAAGTATTGCCTACGGAATATCTCAGTTATTATATGAAGTAGGTTTGTGAAATTTGGAGCGTCGATATAATGACATAAGAGCTAGAATTTGAGCATATTGACATGTCGAAGTTAACTTCCGGTCTGACCGGAAGTAACATCAACTTCCTCATTTTGAATGGACACCCTATTTTTTTTCTTTTCGCTTTATTCAGCATTCAATTCCCTTTCTAATGACATATCACAAGTTGGTATCTAACCAGAAACTAGATCAGAAAAAAATTATTATTGAAATTCACCGAGTAGGCCGTGGAAGCAAAATGAAAGCCAAAAATTGAAAAGTTGGCTATGGAAACCATACGTCACTTGATAACAGTTGCTACTACTGTGATATTTTATTTTCATTCGTCGGCGTTATAAAAAGCCGCCAAAAAAAGTATTGGAAAAATTGGGTAAAAAACAATACTCTGTAGGTCCATAACTTAAATAGGAACATACAACTTTTTCTTGCCTGTACTATTCAGCATAACCATTCCTTTCTAATGATATAATAGAAAGTAATTTTTTGAAATGAAATACCAAAAAATCCAATTATTATTATTCAAATAACAAAAAAACAGATTTATCGAAAAAAATAATTCAAATTGATAGGATTAAAGATAAAATAAATTCAAAACAAATGTTCGAAATGCATTCCCTCAGCGTCAATACATTTATTGACTCTGGTGATATTTTCATGGAAAACGTTTCTCAACATTTGGGGCGTGATATCTTGGAAAGCTCTACGAATTTTTACTTCTAGCTCATGTAGAGTTGTAGGCTGTGTGGAATACACCCTATTTTTAAGATGCCCCCATAGAAAAAAGTCGCACGGAGTAAGATCAGGTGACCTTGGTGGCCATCTGACTGGACCATGGGTTGTTATAAGTCTCTCTTGAAAGCGATTTTGAAGATAATTTCTCGCTATTCTTGAATTATGCGGAGGGGCGCCATCTTGCTGGAAGTACATTCTCTCAGTTATTTCCGCTGGTAGGTTATTAATGAATTCCGAAATTTGATTCGTTAAAAAATTAAAGTATCTCTCTCCGGTTAGTTGGCCTTGAAAAAGAATGGGGCCAACAATATGAGTTCCAACTATTCCTGCCCAAACATTCACACCAAATCTCTCCTGGAAGCCACCTTGTCGAAACCGGTGCTCGTTTTCTATTGCCCAGTACCTGAAACAAAAGACCGTTCACACTTTTAGCACTTGACACTTCGACAATCGACAATAATCCAAATAAAGTACAGTACCTACCTTGTATTATTCCTGTTAAATAATCCATTGTTGGTAAATCTTGACTCGTCCGTAAACAAGATATAATAGTTAAATAGGTGATTCTCAGCATTTTGTCGAAGAAACCAATTACAATATTCCAGGCGCCTTTCACCGTCATTTTCATACAAATGTTGATGCAACTGATACTTGAAGGATTTAAATTTAAATTTTTTCTAGCAGAGTCCTTACTTATAGATAATTCGGCGCCAATCTGCCTTGAGGAAATTGTGCTATCATATTGTACTAAAGCTAATACATTAATTTCAGTTTCCTCAATAATAACAAATGCTTCTTGGTCTTCGTGAACATCAGGCTCAGTTCTTAATTTTTCTTCAAGCCACTGGAAATACCTTCTTGACGGTTGCTGCCTCCCTGGATATCGCTCTAAATACAATCGTTCAGCGGCATAAGAATTTTTTAAACATTCACCATAAATGAGAAGCATGTCAATTTATTCGGTTCGTGAATAACGGGGCATTTTTTGAATATTCCACTAACTGATTTCGATTTCCAAACCCTTTTAAAATGGCAGAATCAAAAACACTACTTCGAACGTCAAAATAATATAGATAGCAGCGTTCGTGAGAGCTCTCGTTTCTTTTTTGTTTCATTCCAAAATACATCTTAATCAGCCTACTTGTTAATATTTTGGTTCGAATGATTATTGCAATGGAATGATTATTCTGAATAGCACAAACATCGTCCAAAGGTAGATATTAGAATATCTATGGACGATGGCACAGACCAAGTACGTTTATGTTCCTATTTAACCTAGAACCTACAGGATATAATTCATCATTCCACATTATTTTTAATGATATTTTTGCGTATGGCGATAATCTATTTGGTTATTTGAAGAATAATAATTCGATTTTTTGGTATTTCATTTCAAAAAATTACTTTCTATTATATCATTAGAAAGGAATGGTTATGCTGAATAGTACAGGCAAGAAAAAGTTGTATGTTCCTATTTAAGTTATGGACCTACAGAGTATTGTTTTTTTCCCAATTTTTCCAATATTTTTTTTGGCGGCTTTTTATAACGCCGACGAATGAAAATAAAATATCACAGTAGTAGCAACTGTTATCACGTGACGTATGGTTTCCATAGCCAACTTTTCAATTTTTGGCTTTCATTTTGCTTCCACGGCCTACTCGGTGAATTTCAATAATAATTTTTTTCTGATCTAGTTTCTGGTTAGATACCAACTTGTGATATGTCATTAGAAAGGGAATTGAATGCTGAATAAAGCGAAAAGAAAAAAATTAGGGTTTCTATTTAAAATAAGAAAGTTGATGTTACTTCCGGTCAGACCGGAAGTTAACTTCGACATGTCAATATGCTCAAATTTTAGCTCTTATGTCATTATATCGACGCTCCAAATTTCACAAACCTACTTCATACAATAACTGAGATATTCCGTAGGCAATACTTCCTTAGCCACCCGGTATGTAGACATTACATCTCAGAATACTATTAACACCTTCACCTCCACCCTATAACTATAACTATACGATTACAACTTCCCTAAATTTAGTTACCACTCAAATAGTGTAATTTTCATTTATGCTATGTTTTTTTTTTCTCTATTGTATATCTGTATGTATTTCTAGATCATAATCCCTGATTATAAACATGTAATGTTTCTTGGGACAATAAAGTTATTGTTATGAATATACCCGACAGATATCGAAATCTAGCAGAAGTGCTTATTGTATCCATAAAAAATTGTGACATGGCAATAACATTATAAAGAAATGTTACCTCCAGTTCTATTAATTTGAGTATTACTCATCTAGGTTGTGTTACTTGATCGGAGTTCCCGAGGTTCTTGATCACATTTTCAGAGACTACACCCGATAATTTTGAATTTTCAACCTTTTGAAGCAACTTTGCGACAAGCACTTCGCAAGTTGTTTTTTTTAACGTCTGCATCCACAATTTTATACATTTTGACTAAATTTTCATAAGCTTTATTTTTGTCCTGACGATTGGAGTATGATTTAATATTTACTTTCCAAAATCATGGTAATTCTCGATATAAGTCGATGAAGTTTGTCAAAAATGCAGTGTTGTCCGACATGTTGCACTGACAAATTTTTCAACTCGTTCGAAGTTCTAGACTGCCGATAAGAACTGTCGATTCATGTCCACACACGTCAGTTTCTTGCCAGATCTTCTGCACGTCTGTTGCGAAACTGCAGACATTTAGATCTGCAGTCTCCGACAAGAGAGAGTAAAATGCGATGATGTAAAACTTCGATATTTCTATATATTCCAGCATTAGTACCAGCCAATCAAATTTTTATCGAATTTTTTTTATGTGTTTTGGCGATTACATAACTGTAAATTCGAATTTTTAGGACAATATCGTGTTCCTGAAAAGGATAGTTTTTGTGAAATGGAAAAAAATATAATCCCCTTTCCAAATCATCAACATACAAACTATTCGAATTTTCGACCGAATTTTTGGCATCGTAGAGTTGACTTCTCAATCCGAAAAATGCTTCCGTTCTATTGATATTTCCGCGCATGCTCGGCCGACATTCATCATATTACCGAATCCGTTTATCGCCCGTCACACGATATCAGAATAATATGTGACCGTCTCCAGTAATTTCGGAGATATCGGCCTATTTTGAATATTTTAGCACATATTCCTACTGCTGAAAACAGTCAAAATACCTCCTTGTTATCAACACAAAGAACACACCTAGTAGTTTATAAAATGCGAGCGCAGCGAGCATCTACTTTGATATCACCGTTTCATACTAATTAGTGATCGAATTACCAGCAACTTGGAGAGCTGGGTTAGTTAGGTTAGGTTTTAACGTGGGCAGCCTAAAGAAAGAGACACGTCCCCTCCTGATAATTTGAATGCGAGCGCAGCGATCTGGCAAGAAACTGACGTGTGTGGACATGAATCGACAGTTCTTATCGGCAGTCTAGAACTTCGAACGAGTTAATAATTAGTCTAGAATTGTTCTATATTTTCTGATATGATGAAGCGGGAGAATTTTACCATCATTTTAACCATTTTCTTGATCTTGAGGTGGAAAGACTAAGTCTACTGCGATTTCATATAAAAAGGGGCTATGCACTCCGCCTATATTTATCGCTATGCGCGCTAGGTCGACATTTTGCAAATTCGCGCTTAGCCATTTTCTTGATATCAATGTAGGATGGCTCAGACTATAACGAATTGAGATTTCGTATCAAATTTGCATTGTCTGACATTTCGCCAAATGGCGTTCGGTGAATTCTGATAAATTGCAATCCATTTTGCAACGCTGTACAAGTGCTAGAGAGCATAATTCAGGAGACCAAACAACGTAAATAGCAAAAAAAATTTATTCTGGTGCTCTCTCTGATCGAAGATTTACCGCCTCCTAGATCAAACTCTTCGACATAAGTTTGTTGGTGGATCACGAATTATATCGATTCAACAGAAGCTTTTTAGCAAGGAAGAGTCGATGATGTTCGCAGTTTCATATAAAAATGCTTTTAGTTCAGAAATAGCCTCATCACAAAGCAAATTAGAACAGGAACAGGCAGTTGATAAGATACAGTATGCACATAAAAATTAGCCTAGGTTCACAAATAGTAGTCGACATGTCTAAGAAGTCAAAGGAGACCACAACCACAAAATTCTTCAAATATTATTTCAGGTGCACTGAAAACATGATCCAGAAACATGCCAGAAAATGTGGGTTTGTTTCCGCTGTGGCATTAGAGGTCATATATCTCCTGCAAGTGAAAAAGTAACATCAATCATTTGGAAAATGTCGAAGAATCTCATGAGCAAAATGAAGCAGAGGGTGAATTTTTGGATTTGAGTTTCATCGCTACGTTGTAGTGTGGAGATCGAGAAAAATAGTTCGTTTGGTATTTGAAGGAAGTATGTACAAGTCATATTCAGGATTATTGAATTTTTATTATTATGGTAAATTCATTCGAATGTTGTCTTTCAATTTGAAAGCTCAGTACGGTTTAAGTCGATCAGGAGTAACATTTGCTTGGAATTTGTTTCAAAATTGTTTTTTCCGTTAACGAGCTGTCATCCCCCTACGAACGACAGCCCTCAGAATTCGAAACTTGTGCGAGGAATGAAGAACATGAATTAATATTTGAGACAAGTAAAATTTAGATGACGTCTGATCAAATTCTCACTCATTATGAACCTAATTGCCTATTTATGACAGATGTGATTGTTGTTACTATGGCGTAGGTGCTGTATTGAATCATTGATATAATAGATGGAGTAGAGAGTCCAGTGGATTTTGCTTCAAGTACACTTTCTTCTGCTGAACAAAAATATTGAAATATTGACCGAGAATCTTTGGATCTCATAATCGGTGTAAGAACAAACAGAACAGCAATCCGAAAATCTGAAAAATTTATTTGTACGGGGCTACGAACACATTTGCAAATACGTATCTACATCAGTTTGAATCCATAATGAACTTCATTTTGAACAAATTTTCATTTACGTTTGTTTCATAGACATTTCCTTATGCTCGCTCTATGTGTATAGATACTGATATTTAATGCGTACGGTATATCTAAATTAAAAACTCCTACGATAGTTTCAAACTTTGAAAGTACTTTTAATTATCATGTTATTTGAACAATTACCATTATAAAAGTTGTTTATCGGTTTTGGTCGAGAGCAAACCGCTTCAGAAAATAAAACAGTCATCGAAAACATGAATTCAACTATTCTGTGTGAATTCTCTTTGGTAACTGTTATTGAGATATCCGCAAAAGTACAAATAGTACCTGATAATATCACTACACAGCTACTGGAAATCACTTTAGTCCTCTGAGCACTAATATAAAAAATATGATTTCAAAGAAAAAAATTATCATTTATCACCTGAACTTACAGGTCTACTTTGTTAGTTGAGTATTTATTATACAATGACTACAGAATATTCATGCAATTGAAAATATGTTTATGGACAAAAAATATCTCTTAAGTAGTTACCCCTGATAATCTGTCTTTTAGTTTATACCAGTTCAATATTGAATAATTAATTTTTTTAAATTATGATTTATTTTATTCATCAGTTCTTTCAAGACAAAAAGTTCTTATGCTCTCATTATCGAAAAAAAAAAGATCTAATTGAATCACTCTATCGCTTGTTTTATTAAAATTGATGATGGCTCCATCGATATTTTTTTCAAGGAGCGAAAAGTCGTATATTTAGTTACGCGAGGGATTTTCAGGACTATAAAAAAACTGAAAAATGCAAGAAAATGTGAAAACAAAGCTACCTCATGCTATATACTCATCGTTACTCAATACCCACACAAACATGGAAAAGGTGGATGAATAGAAACAAGTACTGGTTTGTACTCTCATATGCCCTTGTGAACTGAACTGAATAATCCCTATACCTGTAATCAATTAGTTAACTAGAAGCTTGTCGTTTGATTACAAAGGAGTAATTAAATTAAATTAAAATTGATTGCTTCTCGTTCAGAGTTCAATTCCTAAATCCATCAAGTTCCCTACATGGTGAAACGATAATGATTAGGCATTCTGTGTTCTAAGAAGAATGTAATGATATTGGTATTCTTGTCATATTGATTTATTCACTTCAATTTTATACGCTTGTCATCGACTATCACTTGGAATATTTTCAGGAGGTTGAAATAAATGTTTTGGTTTTCAATTTATTTTTATCATTCATTCAGCTACAATATTTCTTCTTCTAATCTGGTTATTTTTGGAGGTAAATACAAGTAAGATTATGAAATAAATCTGTGTTCGACTGCATAAAACTTTAATTTTTATGGTAAACAATCTAAAATCAACTAGAGTCGATATTTTTTAGGGATTCTTTATCGAATCTTACCATTTTGGAACTATGTTGAAAACTCGAAAATGATTTTACAGTTCTCAAGATAGAAACTTCAATACTTCCACAGCATAATTGAATCACACCATCAAGGTGCATATTCATCAGTTATTGAGGAGGCTAGACAGCCTACTATCGCAAAAAATTATAGTTAATTATAGTCAAGAGATTAGCCTTGGTCATGTCTTGGTCTTGATACAAAACCAAGACCAAGATCAAGACTCACTAAAGAGTATTGGTCTTGGCCTTGGTCTCGAAAAAAAAAATAGTGAACTTAAATCTAGTCATTATTTAGAAAATTTTGATGGAAACTGTTATGGCATTTTAATTCAATTATTCATTTTCCATATGGTAGGATTTTAAATTTTGTTCATTCAAAATCGAAAATACATTTTTCAAAATCTGTATCGCAGTTATATAGTTCACAACAAACAGGTGTATGTTGTAAGGTCGCAGTGCTTAATAAATATTGCAATTTCCTCGGGATTCCGATTCCAACAATTGTTAAAGACAGAAATACGGAAAACCTATTATATGCTTATAAACTGTTGGACAATTTAATTTAATAATTCAAATTTCTAGACAAATTTTGATCCAAGACCAAGACTATCAAGATCAAGACCAAGACTGAGCCAGTCTCGTCTTGGTCTTGAAACATCAAATCAATACCAAGACCAAGACTACATTTACTTTTCGAGACAAAGACCAAGAGTGATCAGTCTTGGTCTTGGTATTGGTTTTTGCAAAGCCCTAAATAGGAGTCTGTTTATCAAAGTTATTCTTTCTAATGGAACACTGTCATTCTGCTAAGATAATATAAAATAAATATGACACTCTTAACCTAACAGTGGTTTGTCACGTGCAGGACCATAGAGATAAATTTCTGGTCCTGGAAATTTTACTTCACGGGCCCCCTTCTTACCTTCATCAGATCAATTAAAGAAGTGGTGGATATATTCAGGAAGGAGGGAAAGAAAACTCTGGAATTCGATATAAAATATATTTCTTCACGGACCCCCTACGTATCTCAACCAGATGATGAAATCCAAAGTAAAAATAAACATTTCTCGTATTTTCATTGAAATGAAATTTAAAAATGTGTTTTTGCACAACTGTCAAAAAACTTTACATTTCTGCATCCTTATTGATGCGTAAATGTTCACTTTTTTCACCGTTAAAAATCCGTTTTTTTTTCACTGCCAAAATATTTCACAAAATAAACATGAAATATTACTTTTTGAAGGATTTGTTTTCAACAGAGTCAACTATTAGTTGATTATTCAACAATTTTATTTATTGGTATAATAATTGATAGTTAAGTTTGAACAATTACTTCCAACATAAATTCCCGAAGATGTTCCATATTGCTGCTGATCAGAAAGATGATATTTCTGGAAGAATTGATTCCACAATTTTATCAAATATTTCAATTTGTTTGGAAGAAGATGTACAATTCAATATTGTGTTAGAAATCTCAATTTTGTTTTTCAAACTATCTTCTATACAGGTCGTTTCTTTTATCATGTGGTAACTTTGCTATAATCTAAACCGTAATATATACAAAGACGATTAAATGGGAAAAAATTTAACTATTGTGGTGAGCAGTACATTGGTCAGCGAAAATCTTCGGGGAATCTCGCCCTTCCCGGCTTATACAGGGAAAACTAAAAATGCTGCTGTCACTGATGATGCTAGTTATTTTATATGAAACGTTATAAAAATGTCGAGTGTGATATACCACTGAATTGTGAGTTTATCGCTCTATCAATATTTGTGATTAAATAGACAGGTCCGTATTTGAAAAAAAGATTGATGATGGCGGTGTTGACACGAAATGTTTGATTAAAAATTTATCGTTACGTAGTTCTAGTACATTTTGAATTCAATAAAACTTTCCTTTTTTATATTTTCTGAAATAACAATTCTATTCGTAAAAAAACGAAAACAGCATTTTCAGTTTTCCCTGTATAAGTTGGGAAGGGCGAGAATCCCCGTAAATTTTCTATGACCAATTTACTGCTCACCACAATAGTTACTTTTTTTCCCATTCAATCGTCTTTGTATCTATTACGGTTTAGAATATAGCAATGTTACCACATGATAAAAGAAACGTCCTGTATATGCTTCTGCTACAGAGGCAGATTTCCAACCACCGTGACGTTTCATAGAAGTATAATGTTGCCCCCTGCATTGGCCAGAAAAGTAACAGAGTTTCTCCTAAAGCAGTGACCTGTGTAGCTCTTATACATGTCTTTTCCAAGCCATTTTGCAATCATGCTGGGAATTTTTCCTATTCTATTCATCCCCACATGTTGGTTGTAACATTTTCCTCTCTAATATTTCAAAAATAATCTGTTACTTTTTGTATGAGGTGGCAGTAGTGCTTGCAGTATACTTGCGGTATATCTCAATATAATCAGAATTTGAAACAGTAAACGTTCTTGCGCAATAGGTCTTCGTATCAGGTATTTTCACAATCAATATAGATCCAGCATCTTCAATGGCATCACTAGTTATATGTAATAATTCTTCACGTCGACAAGCACCGCTGATACCCAAAATTAGACAACCTACAAATAAAAAATATTGAAATTACTACAAATCTTACAAAATTATGATTATATCTATACCTTATAAAGTGAATTTGTTTCGTTATCATCATCTTGAATAATAGTTATTTATGCAACAAGTGCAAAAAGTAAGTGTTTATTGCACTCGACGTGAAATTGTCCGACGAGGCCGTTAGGCCGAGTTGGACAACACGTGTTGTCGACGTGTTGTCCAACTCGGCCTAACGGCCTCGTCGGACAATTTCACGTCGAGTGCAATAAACATTTTTGCACGAGTTGCATGCAACATTTTTTCTACGTTCATGCAAAACCAAAAAAATTATTTATTTAGGTGCGGCACTAGGTGAAGGAAAATGAAATACGCAATTTAAATAAATAATAATTACTATCGATTTCATCACCATCATCTAGTTTTCCATTAATATTACTCATTTTAAAACTTTCAGTTCTGTTATTGTCAGAATTGAATTTTGACTGACGTTTATATAACCACAGTTGCATTATGAAAATCAAAATCATAGTAGCCATGAGCGCGTATGTTATCACGAGGTGTGGTCATAGTACAGACAGTTTGCTCTATGCAGGTAGACGGTTTAGAACATAGCGGATCGGTTTTGATGATAGAGTTATTCTCGGGAAGGCATTTTTTGTTCTACTCTGACTGCTAACATTAATAAAAAATAATATAAAATATGTAGCTGTTCAAAACGTATGGCCAATCTCACAGAATATCTGCTAAATATGTAGTGGGTTTGAACGTTTATGTTTGTCATGATGACAGCAAGTTGAAGTAGAATGACAGATGAGTGCAATAAAAACTTTATTGAACTAGTGCAATAAAGAGCTTCTTTTTCCACTGAATATAGTTCAATAAAGTTTTGCTTTTTGCATGAATGTAGAAAAATTTAATTATATTACATTTAGATTAGATTTCTTTCCTCGGTATCCGACGCTTTTGTTCTTAATGACCAATTTTGAAAACTTCCTCTATCAATATTTTCCTTAACATTCAATGTACTTATCAACATTGAGTATTCACTCCATAACGTAGGAGGTTTCATCATTTTTCATTTTTCCTGAAAATTGCATAAAAGCACATTTTCAGGAACGTTTTTTACATGTTTCTTGTCGCAACATTCACGATATTGGCCATATTTTTTCCCATATACAAACTTGGACTTGGCTAGTAACATATTAGATTCTGTTGCATTTGCTTCCTCATATGTATCTGATGGGGTATCACTACTACCATCATAATCACCTGAAATTGAAGCAACTAAGAGCAAACAGAGTCAAACACGCGACGTGTCAACAAACCGTTTCTATAGTAGCGACACAGAAAGACCACTGGATGCTGTGAAATTGTATTGGAATTATTAATAAGATTGAGGATAATATGTATGGAAAAGAGAATATTATTTAGTTATTTTGGAAAACCACGTCAAGATGTATTGGAAGTTTTATTTTTAATATATTTTAGACGATGCAAATTCATATTTACAGTTGTAGTTTGTATTTCGTGTATAAAATTCGTGTCTTCCTGGCACATTCGAGAGAACCACCACAAACTGAAAAATAACTATTTTGGTACTTTCTCAAATTATCTTCGACGTAATATTCACTTGGTACATCTTGAGTGTATCTATTCACTTAAAAAATTGTTGAACGAAGTTTGAATATCTTATCTATGTGAAAAAGTTTCCATTGGGAATAGTTGATTATACCTTTTGATCGGTTTTCAGATTGAATTATGCATGTACTAATAATTTTCAAAATTCGAGTTATTGATATACGTATCAAAAATATCTAATGCTCAAATATTTTTCATAACATAACAATCTCTATTATGCATTTTCTACAGATATTTCCTATGTACTCTCACTTGTGTTCTACTTTTCGCGGATTGCCGATTCTGACGCTTTGCGTTCTGCTCCTGCACTTGATTTTGGTTTCGGATATTTTTTTTTATTTGGTATTGTTCCAGGTTTCCTTCTGTAGGGTTGTTCAACTCTTATGGAACTCCTTGTTGGATTTTTAGTAGGCAGAATCAATTACGTCAACACCTACTTCAGCATAGCTAATATTTATGTTGGCACTGTTGATTATCAGTCAGACTTTTCATGTATCGAAGGAAACTACTTATTCGATTTTCAGTTTGAGTACTGTGTTACATAGCTGACCATCAAATAAAATATTGAATATTTGAGAGTATATTCTATTTATTTCCATCACATTCTCTCAAAGAGATGAGTGTGTATTTACATCTACATACCTACTTCAGCAGCTGAAAGGCTGAGCACTGCAACATTTTTTCAATATCTTTAGTCACCACCGCTAACTAGAAAACGGATTCTTCAAAGCAATCATCCCGTACAAATTGTTATTTGTTGTCATTTGTAATTGTTTAATTGGCATTTTATACATTATTTACACATGTCTGCTTGTCGCATAGATTTGTCCTTCTCTGTACAGTAGATAAAATAAATCAGATGTACAGCAATCAGATAAAGTGAATTTGCTTATGAATAAGGCAGTTCTTAGAATCAATGAGCTGACACTTAATAATTCTCAACATTAAAACAAGTATGAAATTGAAAAGTGGAAGTGAAAATGCAATGAGGATGAATTTGGTCAATTGTGACAAATTAATTAAAAACTTCCGCATGAACTTATGCAATAAGGTATTTTGGTCGGCAAATCTCTAACAAAAAGCAAGTACTGCTCTTTATGACTGTTGAATTATATCTTTTAGACTATCAGAATTTCAAAAGAACTACTTTTTCATGGTATACCTACAAGCTCTCCTGGGACTTACTATTTCCTTCTAAGGAATGTAAAGATGAAGTCAAAATACCAACAGTACTTTTTGTACAACTTTTCAAGCGAACATTGAAAATCAAACAGATTGCCATTCAGCTTCATCTTTTTTTTGCTGTGAAGTCAGCAACGAAGATCCACACATCAAATTCTCGAAATTATTGAGGTTTTTCAATAATTTTGAACAAATTAAGGTTTTCTGGACCATTAAATGGAGATAACTTCTTTTGTTTGAAGTCGATCAGAGCCACAAAAAGTATAGATTGCGTCAAAATATTACGAGTTCTTCACATGACTTTTTTTCTGAAAACTTTCGATTCTGAGTTTCGGGCCCTCGAACTTACCCAACGAAAAAGGTTTGTCTTTAATAACTTTCGAAATAAATATTGAAAATCAACCAAATTCTGTAGATTGACAGACAGATGAATTCAATTGATGAGGTGTCACTCATGAGTCAGTTGATTTACTAAAATGTATCAGTTCTGCTCTATTTAAGTCAAAATCGAGTCGATTGTTTTGTGCTGCACAATTTTTTGAAAAATTTACAATTTGACTGGTCTGAATGATTCACGATTGCCGGCGCTGATACTGTTATGCGCCTAAGGTGCGTATGCGCATCCGCGGTATTAGAATCCTAATTAGAATTTTACAAACTAAGTTTCATTCAAGTGCATAATTTAACACAATACATAGTGGTATACTAAACGTATACCTATTATTATGAAATGAGTCTTTAGTGCGCTAAGAAGTGAACAAAGAATTATTGTTTTCATAATGTTGGAAAATAGTTCAATAACTATGTTACTTTCGCTAATTGTGAAACATATTTTTATTTATTTGGAATCTCATAAAAATGCTTACAAGGTCAAAAAACATATTAGAACATCAACAAATACTTATTAGAGTAAAAACAATTACAGCAGCTTCTGGCTGTTAATGGGTTAAGCTCATTAGCAAGCGTTCAGGATCGACTAATTTCAGATCTATTGCCTGAAGAATCATGGACACAATATGAAATTGCTTATAATGGATCCTTCGAATGAGTCAGAAGAAGAAAGTTTAAGGCAAGTTCACTGAAAGTGGCAACCATTTTGTGGTTTTTTGAAGCGTGCCATTTCGAATAACTCTGCAAATTTAGCGTAGATGACATTGAAGAAACAATACAGTCATCACTAATTCATATTACTCACAGTCAGTTTTTCCTGAATGACTTTGACAACAAATGCACTGATCAACCAGTTGAAATAAATACTTTTGGATAGATGCCTTCCAATATTGCAGAATTTCTGAAATTACCAGATTCGTAGCACTTTATCATTTCTTTCTGGGATCTTCAGCATCTCTATTAGCGAATTCAGGAGCAAGTTTGACTACAATAAAACGACATGGCGGGTGGAAATCCTCAACTGTAACTGAGGGTTATATCAAGGATTCCATTGGAAATAAAAATGAAATTGCTGACAAATTTCCTGAAATCCTAGTTCTGCACCAGCCTTATTTGATCATCTCACTTCAATAGCCCCATCATAGGTTAGCGATGAAGGATCTTATACAGTAGGTCTAAATATTTCGTCAGTGACTTCACAGGGAATTAATATTACCAATTGCACAAACTGTCAAATACATGTGAACGTTTATAAATAATGCCATTCAAGTATGTGTTCTGATTATTAAAATATCTAATTAAAGCGTTCCTTTTTGGAGAAATTTATGTTATTGATTATTCATCATCTCAACTTCCATTTCACCTTTCGACACATGTGTGGAAACGTAATTTTTTAGTTCATATGCCTTTTTTATAGAGAGGTATCCCTAAAGCGTTTTTAATTCAATGGGAAAATATTCTTGCATGCAGAACTGATTCATCAGATAATAATAATAATAATAATAAGTTTATTCACACTAAAATGTTTACAATAATGGCATGAAACTCTGGGTGTAATTTGCAAATAAACGGAGAAAACCCATTTAGGACCAAAATGGTTGCGCATGTGAGATGATCAATTATAATGTCAATTACATTTTTGATGATGATTATAGATATTTCGTCTATACCAGTTGATTTTTTATTTTTTTCTTCATTATATAAAAACATCATTTTTAATGTCAGTTGTACAAAAAAGAATTCACCTGAAGTTTCCACAACGCTTTTACTGATTACTGTCAAATAATCCAAAAAATCCAGTAAATAAAAGTATAACTAAAATATCAAATGAAAACATAAAAAAAATATATCAAAAAATGAACAGGTTTGGGAACTAAACTTAATGAACATGAGCATAAAATACAAGATGTTCGGAGATCAATTTTTTCTACTATCAAACTTTATTCCATTTCAAGCACTATAAGCAACGTCTATGCTTGAAATTCATAAGTTAAGAGCAACACTTTCTATGACATTGACGAAACGGAAACGCAGAAGGCAGTTCAATTGCATTTTGTAATGAATCCTCGAATCGAAAATAACAACTGGGTGTTTTACATGTACTGTTCGGTAATAAACCAGCCACGGGCGTCCTACCTGCAGTATCTAGTAGACAGGAACTTATTGTACTAATAAACCATAAGTAAACCTCTACAGCTATCGAGTGGGTGGTCGAGGATTGCAACCACACCCCGTGTGTAATCCGGCTAACGTCTACTTGATGGAGTTAGAGGGCTTCGCATTTTAAATTTGTTGCACTGGTGGCATGCATGGACAACATACAGATTTGCGTGTGATCCGTGTATGATATACAAGTTTTCGTAATTTGTTGCCCAAGTACGAACACGCAGAACTAATGACTCATAGCATTCGGCGCATGTAATCGCTACTAGCTCTGAATTGATTATACATGGTGTCCATGCTTAGATGTCCCAAGGAAAAGGCAAAAGTCAAAATGCAGTTGAGTCTGGTGAAGGACTGGTAGAAGAAGATCGATGAAATTAACTGAAAATTTAGTACAACTTTTAACAAATAGTATATTTTTCAGCAAGAGATGAAAATACTGTTTTTTTCGTGAGGTGAGAGTTTGTCCACGAGCGATGCGGAGCGGAGCGAGTGTGGCAATCTCACCAACGAAAAAGACGTTTTTCTTTCTAAGTATGAAATGCTACTTTTTCTATAATAGATGTTGTTTTTACAATACTGGAATTACACTATCAGAGTCCAAATCAAATATAGTTATAGAGAGAAGTTCAAAAATAATCGTGAAAATGTTTATAACCTGTCAAACGAAGTGACGTTCGTTTGCTGATTCAAGTGCCAAGTAGTGAGATTAACGGTCATTAGTGTCAAAAATCCATCAAATTGTTTCTAGTATACAGGGTGTTCCAAATTAAGTCGGCACCATTGCCAACTCCGATATTATTGATGCTACAAATTCGGTTAAAATGGCATACTAGTAGCATTTTTAATGGCCTTCTCAATGCCGAAACCAAAAAAAATTGACAGTTGCGTTTTCAGAATATTTCATAAAATGATATTTCTTTCAATGGAACACACGCATTTCGATTCGTATTAACATTCTCAACAACAAAGCTCATATCACCTTTCTTCCTAAAGTGGAAAATGAGCGACTTAAGTGGAAATATTCATTTCTTTCACTAGTACAAAAAATTTATTTGTTCTGGCGAATAAAACCTCATGATTGTCCAAACACCCAATTTTGGTACTTATACGAATGACAATATTTTGATACTAATAGCAAAATAAGACAGTAAAAAGAAAAACTTGTCCAGGGATATGAACTCGTGAAACCCGTGATCATCATGTCGCACCACTCAATTGACACCACTGAGCTATTTGGTATTAATGTACAAAACGATAATTTCCATCTTGAAGCCATTCCGCTAGCCGCATATATTTTGTGAATCAAAATGTCTGCTGTAATGATAACTTTGAAGCCGTTTTTGCACAGAACAGAAAATACTGGAGGGTCATATGAATGTGGTTGGAAAAAATGTGTTTGATTCGATAAAACATAATTAGTATGAGCAATCAAGTTGCCTTGAAACTTTGTTGAAATACTATTTGTTAAATATTCTTAAGTATATCATGACAATGTCATAAATTATTTTAACTGTCAACTACTGTTCGAATATTTTTTGAAATGCCGTTTTCCCATCAAGAAAAATGTGATATGTTAGAATCCTACTTGGTTTGCCAGAAACATAGCGTATAAGAGCATTCCAACACTACAGCAATTTGTTCCCCGATCGTGAATTATCTAATCGGTGTTTTTGTGCTGTGCTTCATCGTCGATTCAGGAACAATGAAAAAGTGTTTGAGAAGAGAAGAACTAAAAAACGTTTTGTAATATCTGAAGATACAAAAATTAACGTTTTATCCTACTTTGAGGTATATCCAAATAATTCCATCAGAGATTTATCTAGAGAAATTAATAGCTGTTCCACTGTCTGTCTGGTATTCAACGAATTCTGAAGAAACATAAGATTTCTCTTTATAAGTTAAGACCAGTGCAAACACTAGAACCTGGTGATCCTGAGAGATTGGGGTTTTGTCGGTGGTTTATGAATAAATGCAGACAAGATCCAAACTTCTATAGGAATATTAAATGGAGCGATGAGGCTAATTCTTCAAATCGTGGGATGTAAAATAGAAAGAATTTTCATTATTGGAGTAGACAATCCATTTCTAGTCCATCCCCACAATCCGCAAAGACGATTTCGTATTAATGTTTATGTGGTATATTTAGAGGCAGAATTATCTGTCCATTTTTCTACCATGGTTCTTTGAACGGCCCCCATTACATTAATTTTTTAACAAGAGTTTTGAAAGAGTTTTTCGATGATCTTGATCTGGAGGCTCGTCAGATGATCTGTTTTCAGCAGGATGGAGCACCAGCACATAATGTCAGTGGCGTAAAGAGAATGCTGCGAGGCTGTTTTGAAAACAGATGGATTGCTACAAATGGTCCTGTTAAGTGGCCCCCTCGTTCACCTCTAGATTTTCATTTTTGGGGATTTCTGACAAATGAGGTTTACAAAATGAAACATAATAATGTAGATGAACTGAAAAATTATATTGAAACTATAATTAAAAGAATTGATGGCCGAACTGTGTTGAATGCCACACGTAGTGTCAATAGATGGGCCCAAATATGTGTTCAACAAGACGACGGTGTTTTTGAACATTTACTCGATATTTTATAGCGCTTTATCAAATCCGTTTTTTATAAATGTTTCCTATTCATAAAACTGTGTTATTTTCACCAAAAAAAAAGTCGAATGAGATTTGTTGTTGAGGGTGTTCTATTGAAAGAAATATCATTTTATGAGTTATTCTGAAAACGTGACTGTTATTTTTGTTTATATTTGGCATCGAGAAGGCCATTAAAAATGCTACTAGTTTTCCCATTTAACCAGATTCGTAGTATCAATAATAACGGAGTTGGCAATGGTGCCAACTTAATTTGGAATACCCTGTATACCCATCGGCTCGCATGATAGTATTCATTTGTTTCATTTTCATCTCCAGAGAAAAAACTATCATTTTCATGTTGAAAGATGATCATTTTCATATAAATGAATAGAAAAAAATATTATTCATAATGGGAATATTTTTTGATCTGTTCTTTCCTTCAGTAAAGAAGGGAGTAAAGCAGTAGAGAAGTACGTGCCAAAAAAGTAAACCAAAACCATTTTGTACTCGAAACTTCGTTTTTTCAAATTATACCATAATAGTACTCTGACGTCATTCGAACGTACCGTCGGTGGGGTATCAATCCATATTAATCAATACAAACACCATAATGGAGTTTAGACAAGTTTAAGTATCTTCTCGGTTCAACAAGAATAATTTATCAAGGTGGCTATGCTGAACACAAATAATAATAAATAACAAGTTGAAGTTTCGATAATCTGTAATTGTCAGTTAGTCACTGAATACATTATTAAATTGATCGGATTAATAATAGAAATAAGTTAAGAATGCCACCAGTTTATAACAGATACGAAAAAGTGGATATGCTATTAGTGTATGGGGAATGTCGGCAAAATCTAGTTGTTGCTCAACAGCTGTACTCGGAAAGATACCCCGAACGGCATTATATTTTGCTATACTCGTCCAATTAGATTACACACGTAGTAGTCACCATTGTGGCTATGTCGAGCACTTTTTCCAAGATTAATCACTGGGAAAAAAATCCTCTTATCGTTCCCGTCCCAACTGTCCTCGCCTAATCATTACACTGTTGTGCTCTGTCGAGTGAAGTTGTAGTGTCGTATATTAGTCGAATAAAGTTTTAAAATGCCAAGACGACGAAATAGTTCCAGTGATAGTGACCGATTGGTTAGAAAGAAGAGGAAACTTCTGAAGAAACTTGAACAGTTGGAACGAAAGAGGCGTCATCAACGTAATTCAAATAAATATTTAAAAGCTATGATTAAGGTAAAAGAGTTGAACCTATATGACTAGCAGTTAGCTAAAATCGTTAAATCTACATAACCTATCAGGAATATTCATTTCCTTTCCAGGAGAGTCCGATTCTGGTGAATCCATGTCAGATCCTAGTGAATCCATGTCAGATCCTGAAAATAATGAACCGGGGGCTGTACAGGACGTCCCAAACACTGAGTCAGCAGTACGAGGAAACTGTGACCCAGAAATTCTTCGACTGTTAGGAGAGGAACCAACCGGAAGTGAGCCAGTATTTGCTGACCGTTGGTTAAAATATCTCTGTTTGGATATACCCAAAACGGAGAAGGAGGAATGTGCTAAACAATATCCTGTGCCGATAAATATTGCATGTTTGAAAGCACCACAATTGAATCCTGAATTGGAAGCATCGCTTAGCGAGCCCAGTAAAAAGGACGATAAATACGTAGCTACTATACAGTCACACATGGGTGTGGCACTAGCTGCATTGGCAGGTGCAGTTGATAGAGTGCTACAGGAGGAAATTGCCATAGATGATGTGAAATCTCAATTACTACCCAGCATAGTTGATGCTGGTAAAATATTATGTGATGCCTTTCACAATATGTTATCTACCAATAGAAAATATCGTATAGAGGCTCAATTGAATCCAACCGTGCGAAAAATAGTGAAGGAAAGTACTCCTGATGAATTTCTCTGCGGTGCCAATTTCGCAGATAAATTCAAAGAGGTCAGGACACAGTGGAAAACGGGGAGAGAAATGAAGTCCACCCAGCATTCCCAGCAGCCCCCAGTGAAACCTTTTCCATCTACTTCGAGTGCAGTTCCTCTACGGTCTTTAAACTACAAGTCCAGGTACCACAAGGGGAGAATGAAAGAGATGCCGCAACCCAAACCAGCGGCCAAGACCAATTATAGGAGCAGCTTTCGAAAGACTTACCGGCAATAACTGTATGTTCCCAGTTTTATTATGGGGGTAGGTTGAAGTTTTATTTTCAAAATTGGCAAAAATTTACACAGAACGAAACAATTCTCTCCTGGGTAAAAGGGTGCAAAATTACATTTGTAAACAAACCCTACCAATGCTATAATCCTTCCAGCAAAAACCTATCCAGGTCCGAAATGACTAGTTACCAAAATGCCATCTCTGGTTTACTAGAAAAAGGGGTGATGAGTGAATGTAAACCTTCTCGAAATCAACTTGTGTTCCCCTTTTTTCTGGTTCCGAAATCTTTCAAAACAATACGATTCATTCTTAATCTAAAAGGACTGAACAAATTTGTATTGTTGCCTCATTTCAAATTAGACAATTATAAAACTGTCAAGGAACTGATAATAAAAGATACTTTCATGAGTACAATGGACTTGAAGGATGCTTATTACATACCCATAAATGAAATGCATAAAAAGTATCTACGTTTCGAGTTCAATAATGAACTTTATCAATTTAATTCCCTGACTATGGGATTGGCAACCGCCCCATATATTTTCACGAAATTATTGAAGCCAATATTCAGTTGGTTCAGAAAAAGGGGATTAATTTGTTTAGTCTATTTAGATAACATTCTAGTATTAGGTACCACACAAGAAGAGGTGAAAATGAGTTTTTCAATTATTTTATCTGTTTTACAAAAACTGGGTTTTATCATTAATTATAAAAAATCTCAGTTGAGCCCATCACAGGAATGTAGATATTTAGGATATACGTACAATAGTGAAACAATGACAATGTACCTTCCAGAAGACAAAAAACAAACGTTAATGGATGCAATACATACATTTAATAGTAAACAAGTTTGTAAAATCAGAGAATTATCAAAGGTAATAGGGTTACTTGTATCAGCTTGTCCAGCTGTACAATACGGCTGGGTTTACATAAAAAGGTTAGAGCGTGAGAAATATATCTGGCTTAAATCAGGTGATGGTGACTATGATCCGAACATACCTATTTCACATGCCATAAGTGAAGACTTACTCTGGTGGAAGCAACATATACCAAAATCATATAATTAAAAAAAAATTCTTATGACATTTTTTCGGATGCTTCTAGAACAGGGTGGGGGGCTGTGTGTGGTACAGAGGTCACTCATGGATTTTGGAGTGAAAAAGACGTTCGATATCAGATAAATTATTTGGAACTGTTGG
Organism: Chrysolina americana; assembly: GCA_958502065.1. NCBI lineage: Eukaryota > Metazoa > Arthropoda > Insecta > Coleoptera > Chrysomelidae > Chrysolina > Chrysolina americana. The sequence continues at coordinate 74,144,803 of OY293411.1, forward strand.
CAATATTTTATGCTCTGCAAAGTTTTTTAAAGAATGCGACAGAATGCAATGTGCTTTTTAGGGTGGACAACAAAACGGCAATAGCTTATATTAACAAGATGGGAGGTGTCCACATCGAAAATTTGAATACACTCAGTCGGAAAATTTGGTGTTGGTGTGAAAAGGAAAAATAATGCTACATGCTTCATATATACCCTCAAAAGAAAACGTCTTGGCTGATAAACAATCGAGAACGCGCTCTATTGCAACAGAATTTTCATTAGATGAAAATGTATTCTTGAAGATAGTAACACGTTTTGGTACACTAAACATTGATTTATTCGCCTCTAACGTGAATAATGAGTGTAACTCTTATGTTTCTTGGCCTTAACTTCAGATGATTTCACAATTGAATGGGACAGATCGCTTATATTTTATAAATTTCCCCCATTTTCTATCATTAGCCGGGTATCGAAGATAAAGCGATTGGGGTTCTTGTTGTTCCATATTGGCCAAATCAGCCATGGTTTACAGTAATTTCTAGACTCTGCATAACAGAACCACTAATTTTTGAGCCTAGTAAAAACTTACTGTTGTCTCCTTTTAGAACGAAACATCTGTTGTGCAAGAGAATTTCCCTGGTGGCCGGGAAATTATCAGAAGATCGTTTCTGAACAAAGGAATTCCGGAAGATGCTATTCCGATTATGCTGAAATCACTGAGTGATTCAACTCTTCGACAATATTCCGGCACTCGTCGTAAATGGTGTTTTTTTTGTAGTGAACAAAAAACAAACATATACAATGTGAGTGTGGGTACTGTGATTTCATTTTTGAAAAGTTTGATTTCATACAATATAACCTATGCTACCCTCAATGCTCATAAATCAGCATTTTCACTAATTTAGAATGTCACTAGTACTGACGAGTTATTGATTAAACGTTTCCTGAAAGGAGTATTTAGGATTAAACCAAACTTTCCAAAATACAATATACCTTGGGATCCTTCCAAGATCCTCAACTATGTGAAAGATTGGTATCCATTGGAAGAATTATTGCTAGAAAAATTTGCGAAAAAATTTGTGATATTACTGCTGCTGGCATCTGGTCATCTGGTCAGCGGGTACAAACAATTTCAAAAATTAAAATTAAAAATATTGTTCGAAGAGATGATGGCATGGAAATCTTTATAACAGACATGTTAAAGACTTCCAGCTATAAACAGCAACAACCACCGAAAACCCCACCACAAAGCAACTACCCAGTCTATAAGCCGTTGAATAAAAGACATTTTTAGAGCTAATGGGGTTGATACAGACCAGTTTAAGAGCTATAGCACTAGGCATGCGGCTACTTCGGCGGCTTATAGAGCGGGAATGAATCTAGACGCTATAAAAAACACCGCCGGGTGGACAAAGAAATCTGAGGTTTTTGCGAGGTTCTAAAATAGACCTCTAGAAAATGATTCGAATCTTCTTGAAATATTAGTTGATAAAAACTGAAAAACATTTGTTCTATGTAGTTAATAATAATTATATTATTATATTAGGGAATATTATAGTTGTTTAGGGTAATGGAAAAATTTATAATATTATTTGAGGTGGTGTAAAATATTATCATATACCATTTATACTTTAATAAGGGATATTAAAAAAAAAAAAGGAAATTTGAATTACTAAAAATTGAATTGCTTTCAATATCTACGTGTGTAATCTAATTGGATGAGTATAGCGAAATATAATTATAAGAAGAACAAACGACTTACCTGTAGGAAGTTCGTTCTGAATTATATGAGCTATACTCGTCCAATTAGAGGAGTACCTCCCACAAAAAAAAAAATAGAAAAAAAACACACTCAAGTTTCCCTACCCAGTATTCAGTTTTTGAAAATATATCGCAAACAGTGTAATGACTAGGCGATTAGGCGAGGACAGTTGGGACGGGAACGATAAGAGGATTTTTGCCCAGTAATTGATCTTGGGAAAAGTGCTCGACATAGCCTCCATGGTGACTACTTACTACGTGTGTAATCTAATTGGACGAGCATAGCTCATATAATTCAGAACAAACTTCCTACAGGTAAGTCGTTTGTTCTTATTAATGTCCGATTCGAAATTATTTCAAGCGTTTTGAAGAGCAGTTCAGAAGAGAGCCTGATGTTGGTACTGAGCATAATATTGTTTCTGAAGACATGGACAAAAATGTTCTCATGAGAGTGGAAATCGACAAAACAGTATCTCTTAGGGAGATAGCTTCCGAGTTGGATACCTGTCGTGAAAATGTCAGAAGAATTTTAAAAAAACATTAGTATGGACCGTATAAATATCAAATACATAATTATTTGTACGAATACGAGTATAAGGAAGGTGGAATGAATATTGCAGGTAAGTACTACGCAATAAAGTACAGCAAAATAATGAGTTCCTGAAAAAAATTGTATTCTCCGATGAGTCAAGATTCACTAATCTTGGTTTATTTAACAAACAAAATACTGGATATTGGACGCAAGAGAATCAGCATTTATTTAGGCAGGGGAATTTTCAACAACGTTTTGAATTTAATGTATGGCTGGGAGTAGTTGGAGATCGAATAATTGGTCCCATAATATTGGATGGACCTTCGAATGGTGGTAGTTACCTAAGTTTCCTCAGAAATGAAATTGAAGATCATTCAGAAGATTTACCACTAAATCTGAAAAATTGACTGTTCTTTCAGCAGGATGGTGCACCTCCGCACAATAGTAGAATCGTGACGGATTACCTTCGTGACCGATTTGGGGAAAAGTGGATCGTAACACATGGTACTGTTAGGTGGTCTTCAAAATCACCTGACTTAAACCCTTTAGATTTTTTTATTTGGAGTCACTTGTAAAACATCGTTTACAAAACCTATACAACGACTCGCGATGACCTAGAATTACGAGAGAAGCCGTTCAAAGTATAACGCCTCAACAATTGAACAATGCTATTCGATATACCGCCAAACGAGCTCGAAAATGTTTGGAAGTTGATTTCTCTTTTTTATTTCGTTTCGTTATCAATTAAGTAGTGAGAGAAAATCTAACTGTTATTACTTACTTACCTTTGAACCAAGGCTTTGAGCCTTCGACATTTGGGAGCTCTATCGGTGGGATGAAATATTGACATCAGTACCAGGAGAAACAAATTATTACCCAACCTTTGGAGATATCGTATAGGTATCTGCTGTCTCAAGAGTTGGGTAATAATTTATTTTTTCCCTGTACTGGGCCCGAGGACTACTAGCTGTCAGCCAGCTAACGCTGACCCTCAATCAACATTCAAAAACTGGCCTTTAACCTCATCTGATTCCTTATAACTTGAGACTTAGAAGATAGAAACGTATTATTCCAAGCATACGATATCCAAAATTGATATTTATTCTTCTCAAACATTTTATAAGTATTTTTAGTCGTTGAATCCGATGTTCAACTTTTCCAACTCGTCAGAGTTGGGCTAAATGCATTAATCGCAAAAAAACTCAATTGAAGACCGAGAGAAAATGTCTAGTTTTTTGTCATGTTCCATAAAAGTCAGTATAAGTAAGTAGACAAGTAATCACCGATAAGAAGAATTTATTTTTATTATTCATCTAAATCCAAAAATGAACATGACCCTTTTAAGAAATTCAACCACGCTTTAGTTCTGATCAACTTGAATTTTCCAAAATGTTCTCTTGTTCATTTCGGATTTCTAAAAAGTAATGAAAACTCCATAGAGGGGAATTTTGTCAGTTATTTATAAGGTGAAAAGTTCGTATAAAAGTCGCTTCGAGCAGCCGTTTTCGAGATATTTTGATTCAAATGATTCTATGCATGTGTTTGTCAAAAAGTGAAACAATTTTGAAAACTTTTTTTTATTCTGTCTGGTGACCTAGGGGGCCATGGTTGAGGCCCTTCCCGACGTCCAACGGATGCCGAAACGGTTACTAAAAACTCTCGTGCTTGGATGCTGAAATGTGCCGTGGCACCGTCATTCATAAACCACATTTCTTTCCCTAGTTCAAGCGGCACATCTTTTAATAAAATAGGCAGATCTTCTTCAGGAAAATTAATAATAATAATAATAATGAATTTATTCAGTATTTAGCATAGCATAAGCATCTGATACTATCCGAACAAATTCAGGTAACCCACAAAGTTAAACCTGTGCGTGGGTATGATGTATCCACAATATTCACATTACATATCAGATTAAATATAATGATTTTGACATGAAGAATATACATATTTAAATATGTAAAAAACTTTACAAATGTATAAAGGTAAAATATTTAAAAAAATAAAAAAATTAAAAAATGTTAAAATATAAAATGTATACTTGTATAATATCTCTCTTCGTTTAATCTTCCCGGAAAGAAAAATGAGCTTATAAAATAATCTTCAAGGATTCCTGCCTACGCGTTGAGAAAAAATTTTCATCGGAAATGTAATTCCTGTATCGCATGGGGGTTTTCCTCTGACCACAAATGATTGTTGTGAAAATTGCGTACAGCGTTGCGTGAAAAATTGCTTCGTCGATAAACAGAATTTGATTTTCAAATAAAAGAAATTGGATAAGTCATTGAAAAATCCAACGACAGAAGTAACGGAAAGTCACGAGGAATATGGAATATGGTAGGGATATAACGAATTATATCAATTGAAATTTTCCAAAACAGAACGTGAGAAATGTTTAGCATCAGCGCTATTATTGTGCAGTGTGTTTCCGGATGTGCTCCTACCGGATTAAAGACTGATACCTCGGTTTCTGGGGTTCTTACCGTCCAATGTGCACCCGACGATAACTAGCTTTCTCAAAGCGTCCAATTTTCCTAACTGAGAGTGAATTCTCGAAAAGTAGAAGTTGTGCAGTTTGAATAACACCCCTGATGTGTCAGCATACATTTGTAGAATTTACCATTTTTCAACAAATAATCACAACTCAATACTTTCATATTCAGTTCGCAAATCAATAAGAAGAAGATTGGATGCATCGATTAATATGAATCAAAATATTTCGAAAACGGCTGCTTGAGGCAAGTTTTGACAAGCATACCTTTTTCACCAAAAAATGATGGAGGATTCGATTTTTCCTCTAGATAATGTGATACGCACATGCACACAAAGTTGTGGCTCCCCAAAAGAGACGAAGGCCTGTAGGTGGCGCCCTCTACAATTTAGGGCCAAACTAATATCAAATTTGAATTCTTTATATTAAATAATCCTCAAATATCGACATTATTTCAAAAAATATTTACGAAACACCCAAATAAAAATGAATTTTTCTCATCTTGTATCTCAAAAATTGCGGAACCACATTTATATGAACTTTTCACTTTATAAATGAGTGGGGAATCGGCCTTATTTTTAAGTGAAAACCCTCCAGCCACTGCATAATAGAGTTGCAATACATGAACACGAAATCAAAGTGCATTTGAATTCCAATTATTATATCTTCTTTTTTGTTAACAAAATTCTCCTAATTTTCTTCATCCTTAGTGAAAATTTTATCTGGAGTTAGCATTTTTTGTTGGTGTACATTTTTGATTTATTGTTCATATAATACCTACAAATATGAAAGAACTGCAATAGATGAATATATGTTTCTTACTATTCCTCGCCCCATTGTGTTCGGTATTGGCAATACAACAACTTTTTCGGACTCGCCACACCCGACGCTTATGTCAGACAGAAATCTTCAGGGACATCACTGAAACCCAAGAGTAACGAGAACAGAATTTTTTGTAACGGTAACATAGATCCTGTCTGAAATTTCAGTAGCGTCTTTTGCAATTTGTAGTCACGCATTGGTTTCTGTTTGACTACAATCGCGAAGGCCGCGCCTATTGTTTAACTCGTGTTTCACTTACTAGAAGAAGGTCGGAGCTGTCTAGATTTTGTTTTCATGAAAGTTTTTTTTTATCTAAGCGATCGTGAATGTACATGAATACAGTAATATCTAAGCTATTCGTCTATTCGAATGGAATGCATAACAGACACACTTGTTTGTGTCATGTGATATCGAAAGTATTGGTGAAATCATTTAGCTTCTTTCATGTACCTGGGTTTCGTAAAGGCTTGTCTAGACCTACACATATACACTTGTCCGCAAACAAATGTTTGTAAAAGCTACGATCAACATTTTTTTCAATTCAAACAGATAATGAAATACTTGAATCTGAATCAAAAATTAATGGTTTACCAAAGTTTGGTTGGATCTCACTTGAACTATGGATGAAAGTATCCCAATGAAAATTCCTCGGAACAAAGGAAATTCCTCAGAAAGATACTGAATAAAGATCAAAGATACTCAAGTGACTCTCTTCATAAGAAATCAAATATTTTCGACATCAGGCAACTCTATCCAGTTATTAAGCAAACAACATCCATTTTGAATTCATCAGGGTGTTTTTAATTATGAATGTATTTTTAGTGCCTTCTCCCCTATTACTTTCAACCCCCCTTGATTATTTATATTCATATACAGTGCGGCCTTAAATAGTCCCCCTTGTTAACTTTTGAACGGTTTGTACAAATATAAAAAAACCGTTTGGAGGGTTTCATCGATACTACTTTTTGAAATTAAACACATTGTGATTGCTCGTGAGGGCACATCAACTAAAAAATTTCAAATGGCATGAAGGGTCATATGTCACATCGTTGAAAAAATTATTCAATTCTCTTTTCAACCATCTAAAAATTTTCAGAATTCCGTTCCATTCAAAAACATTTCTGTCCCGTTAATTCACATAAAACCATTCAAAAGTAATCGTGGTCAGGTAAAAAAAAGGGATTCAGATCCGTACTTATTCTGACATTTCAAAGGCATATTGTGAAAAAACGTATAAACGAAAATGCAAAAAATTTAGATGGTTGAAAAGAGAATTGAAATGTCTTTTCAACAATATGACACATGACCCCCATGCCATTTATTTTTTTTTTGTTAATGTGCCCCCTCGCGCCATCTATCGAGCAATCACGATGTGTTTTATTTCCAAACGATTTTTTTATGTTTGTACGTCAAACCGTTCAAAATTTAACAGGAGGGGGACTATTAAAAGCCACACTGTATGTATATTTTATATTTAGTCTTGATAAGTGTATATATCATTATTATTATTATTATTATGTCTCATATTTACCCACACACAGGGCTATGTCCTCAGTGGGATTGTAATTTATTCATCAATTCATAGATTGGATATGTATGAATTTGAAACATTACTTTTTATGTTAAACTATGGAATTGAATAAATTTTATTATTATTATATTATTATTATTATCATATGCCCGCAACCTCATAGAGATTCAGGTTAATCAGTTTTAAAAACAATATAATGATTTTTCTCGAAACTTACAGGATTTCTAATATATTATTTGAAATTTCATGGCAGATGAGCCTTATCTCAGAGAAAACATAGTAGGTATATTATGCCAGGATTAGATTTGTCTTACTGCTGGTAGTATAGAAATATAGATATATTTTGTGGGCGGACAGAACCATAAGCATGCCAGACCTCTCATTCGGGCACGTTATGCACCCACCGCTGCTGGAAACTGGTTCAATTTTGAAGAAAGTCAGCCTTCTAACCGATACCCTTCTCACACTCTCCGGGTTCAGAACGGCGCTTTCGAGGTGCGCTTCCCTTATTGCCGCCACTGCTGGGCATTCCATGAGGATGTGGGTGGCTGACTCCTCATATTCCAAGCACCATCTGCATTCAGTATATCAGTGATACCTATAATTTAGGGTGGCTTTCCCTAAATGTAAGTAATGTTGTTGTTTTCTGTAAAGTGTCCGAAGCGTTTTATTTTTCAACGATTGTTATTTTACATAATATATTTTGTTTTAATCAAAATCACCTTTTATAATAGCATTTTAATATGTATGTTCTTGTTTATACTTCAGCGTCCTGAAGATGAAACAATAAAGTTTCGAAACGTCGACAATTTAATAATTAGTTTTCTTCAACATTTCGACCGAATTCCCGCTAATTCAACACCTGAAATCATATTCAACGGTCGCCATTCCATTCAACTATCAAACATTTATGTTTATTGCCAAGTTCTACGCACATATTTGACCAATGCTATATTACTTTCTGCATATATGGACACGAATTGCTCTCTTCAGGATGAAATACGAAGGCTTCAGTGTTTGTTCAAGAGCTGATGGAGGTATTCCAGAAAAAGTCAAAACTGTTACTTTAGACCATGATCAGTGGACGAGAAGGAAAACAGCATTTGGTACAAAACAGAACAACATGTTTCCGAGATACACTTTCAGCAATGTGCCCAACGAGATTATCGTGGTACCACCGAGCATCGAAATAGGTTGGTTCAGTTACCCCCGAAATGATTACGCTAGGCACAATAGAGAAAAGACAAGCTTGGAGTCTGTTTCTATCAAATTATACCAAGCTATCAGATCAAAATTTTAAAATTATGGCCAGATCCATATGAACATTATTCACATTCCGTTCATTTGGACTAAGTGACTTGAAACCCTTAAATTTGCACTACATGTTGGATATATTGTCTGGTTCTGATGATATACTATATACACGGTGGCCAATAGAAAACGAACCGCAGGGCATTACAGGGTGAGAAAGAAATTTTCGGCAAAATTCAAGAACACGTCAAGATTGTTTGTTTTGGCGCAGTAAGCATAGTAAAACCATCAACCCTCAAAATATGATTCAAAATTTTTTTTCAAATGAGAAGGGGGTCAAGTGATACCTCATTAGAAGGGGCTTGTCATTCCCTATATAGTGCTGTATAGATTTTTGAAATCGATCCACTCTTTTAGAAAATTATTGTTGGAGTTTCAGCGCTCCATATTTTATAAAGGAGTGAATGGATTTTCAAAAACTACACAGTACTGTAAAGGAAAGGACAAACCCCTTTCAATGGGGTATAACTTGACCCCCCTTCCTATTAGGAGTGGAAGGTTCCACAATGCTTTTTGAGTTTGTCTTTTTGGATTTTGTCGAAAAATTCTTCCCGACCCTGTGATGCCTTGTGGTACGTTTTCGATGGGCCACCCTGTACGTGTAAAAAAACAGATTTTTTTTAATCACTACAAGGTAAAAAATTCTCAAAATGAAACTAAATAAATAAATAAATAAATAAAAATATATTTTCTAAAATTAAGTCTGAACATTCCATAAATTTCTACAAATCAATACATATGTCATGCCCTGCTTTCTTCGCCTCACGTAGGCTGGGAAGTTGGGGAATGAGACACGGACGCACATAGAGCCGCCTCCCCCTCCACCCCATTGCTGGGGAGGAGGGCGAGCGCTTGTACCAAGTGGTGCCTAGGGCCCCCGATCAGGGGGCGCTGACAGCCTCCTCCGCTGATGTTAACGGCAGGTCGAGCTGTAGAGCTTTGATGGGTCGTAAGTGACATAATAACACGCCTCCTGCGAAGCTTATGCGTGTCGTTCATTGCATTCCATTGGATACTGCTGTTGTCTAAGTTCGTGTGAGGATGGTTATTGCGAGCTTACCCCGGAAAAGGCTATAAGCAAAAAACCGGGTCATAGAAATGGGCGCACACTGCGTTATTCAGTGCCTTACGGCACCGGTTCCTCCCATCTTTCCTCGAAGATGTCCAACGCTTGATAGATGAGCCCGCCGTGTTTGCGGGGCTCATTATCAAAAATTCTAAGTCTGGTGAGATCTCTGGTTAGAGAACTTTTGGGGAGGTGATACTTGTAAAACTTGTAAGACAAGCTTTTTACATATGTCGGGATTGAGTCGACGCCTGCAAGGGCACGCAGCGCATCCAAGCGAATGTATCGATCACTGTTTGTGATGATACGAAGCACCTTGTTCTGCATCCTGTCCAGCCTCATAAAAGGAGTCTTGGGCAGGCTGCAGAACGCTGGGCAAGCGTACAACATCGCCGGCCTGATTATTTGTTTGTATATCGCCATTTTGGATTCCAACTTCATTCTTGAACCTCTGGCTATCAGGGGGTACACGCGTTTTACCGCAGCTGCGGCCCTCTGGATAGCCAGGTTCAGATGTTTGTGCCATGTTGTACGCTTGTCCAACTGCACTCCCAGGTACCTCACATTGGTTTTCACCTCCACAGCCTTGCCTTTGACCTTCAACTTCTGCGGGATTTTCGTGAATTTGAATTTCTTTGAGAAGTTGATGGCCTCAGACTTAGCCGGGTTCACCACGATCTTATTATCCTCTAAATACGGTATGATTCTCCTGTCCAGACGGGTCTGGACCTGCATAGCAGCTGCAACGCTGGAGAACGATTGGGCGTATATTGCGGTGTCATCCGCATATATCGCCGTCTTCGTTCTCTCGCACATAGGAAAATCATACGTATGTAGAGAGTATAAGTGTGGGGATAGGCTTGACCCCTGTGGAACACCTGCTTCGATCGAATACTCCGCGGACCTTGTGCTGTTCACTCTCACCGCAAAAGTTCTGTTGACCAGGAATGAGTTCATAAGTCTCACCATGTATAAAGGCATACGTGCTTGAAGCATTTTGCAGATAAGACCCTCAACCCATACCGAGTCGAAGGCTTTTTGCATGTCAAGCAAGACCATGACTGTATTCATCCCTCGATGAGCTGCCTCTTTCACCTCGTGAACAACTCGGACGATTTGTGAGGTCGTACTGTGACCTGCACGGAATCCGAATTGCTCAGCGGGGATCATTTTGAGTTTCTCCTCGAGGGATAACAACCGCTTAAGAAGGATCTTTTCCACTGCCTTGGCAACGACGCTCAGGAGCGAAATCGGGCGGTAGCTATCGAGTTGATGGCCATCCTTGCCCGGCTTCAGGATAGGTATCACCAGCGCCTTCTTGAGGCAATCTGGGTACCACTGCCACTTGATGATGGCGTTCACAATGTGCAAGAATTGCACGAGGGACTTCCTCGGCAGGTTCTTGAGTAGAATGGCGTCCAAGCCATCCGGCCCAGGCGCCTTATTCGTCGGAAGTCGTTTAATGACTTCCGTCAGTTCCTCATAGGTTGCCATTAATTTGGCGAACCTATTAGGACCGATAGGGACGGGCATAGTTTGTCTAAAGTCCTCGGTTATCTTAGACTTTACTCTATGACCGTCACTAACGTCCGGCGCCCTCTTGTGGACATTGGCGAAGTGCTCGCCGAATAGCTCCGCCTTCTGAGGGTCTGTCACTGCACGTTCGTTACCTCCCCCTATGGCCGGCACGGGTTCGAAGCGCCTTGATATGCGCTTCGTCATCCGCCACAGCGAGTTGTCTCGAACGTCCAGCTTCTCCAGTTTATTTTTCCACCGGGTATCGTTATGGTCGTTGATCAACTCCGAAATCTCTCTGCCAAGCCGAAACATGTCGGCTCTATGCTCCGGGTTACGGGTGGCTTGCCACCGCCTCCGGAGGGAGTTTTTCAGAGTGATCAACTGCCTAACTTCCGGCGGGAGAATATTCTGGTTCCTCTTGACCACTATCTTCTTGATAGCGCGGTCGCGTGCGACCTGAATGTCACGGATAAGAGTGCGAGTTGCCTCCTCAATGCCATCTCGAGCAATGCCAGGCGTGATGGTCGTCCTGGCATTGATGACTCTTCGGAACTCGGCCCAGTCACCGTTTCGGTAGTCATACAATGTTCTGGGAGGTATATCCTCCCCATTGTACTGTAGACTAAACAGCACTGGGTCGTGATCCGAGGTCATCTCATGGATGGCCTTGAGTTCACTCATATTCGTTACATTCTTGTTCACTACCAAGTCGATAATGGTTGGAGTAGACCCATTCCAGGGGTAATGCGTCGGCTCGTCAGAGTGGACGATTACCGCGTCACTACACAGCGAGTACTCCCACAATGTCTTTCCGTTGGCATTTGACTGTGAAGCCCCACTCCACTCAGGTCGCCTGGCGTTGAAGTCCCCTACCAATAGCACCTTGTGGCCCGAGTTACACAGATTGTCCAAGTCGGACTGTGTGAACCTATCCCTGGGCTGGTTATAGACTGCGAACACGCAGGTCCCATCCGCTAACTTGATACCAACGTGCTCTATCGAGCTCTGTTGGGCTGGGAGCTGCGTGAACGCAATGCCATCCTTGACAAGGATGGCCACCCCCCCCCCCTCACTGCCCGAGGGCGGTCTGCCCTGACAGTGGAGAAGCCCTTCAACCGGAATCTATGGTCTGGCCTGAGCCAGGTCTCCGATATGAACATTAGGTCTATCTGATGCCTGCCGATGAAGTCAATAATAAGCGGGAGCTTATTATTGACTGAACCGGCGTTAAACATGCATGCCTTTATACGACCTTTAAAAATTGTAGCGTTGGCTATCCCCGAGGACTTCAAGGGCAGCCATAGCCTTTTCAAGGGGTGTCTTGGCCTGTGCGAGCCGGGCGATCAGATCGTCCATGGCTCTGCACAGTTCCGAGATATTCAGCATCGCACTAACCTGCTTTATTTTGTCTCCCAGACCCATCATTTGCTGCAAGTCAGTAGCCCCTGATCGGGGGTTCCTATGCACCGGCGATTGTGGCGGAGGGGTGAAAGGTATCTCGGGCGCCTGTGGTGCTCCCTGGATCCTGTTCGGGATCGTCGAGCTTCTCCCCGCTTCTTGGGAAGGTGCGGGGGGAGCGCTTTGCTCCTGGGTTCTCATCCACGGGTTCGTCTTTGGGATGGGAGCTGGCACGTACCTCGGCTGAACGGGCTTTCGCTGGTTTTCCCTGTCCTCCAGGAACTGGATTCGGCTTTGGTAAACCGGGCACCCTACGCTATTCGCGGGGTGGGGCCCACTGCAGTTCGCGCAGGTGGCTGGCACGTCCGGCGACTTTTTGCAAGTGACGGTGGGATGCGCCGCCGCGCATTTCAGGCACCTGGCTTCCCGCTGGCAGTTGGAAGTTGCGTGGCCCCACCGCTGGCAACGGTGACATTGGACAATTGCTCGCTCGTTCTTTCGGAGCTCCCATGATATTCGTATGTGCTGTAGAATTCTGACTTGCTTTTGTAATTGTCCAAGTGTCACGTTGCGAGGGGTTGTGATGAGGTACAACGGGCGTCGCTTCGTTGTCATCCTCATCATCTTCTCGACCGGGATGCCATATTTGTCAGCCATCTCGTTGATGATGTCGTCCTGACAGACATCCGAGTCGAGTCCCCTCAACACGAATGCGTGCGTCCTGTTTTGTGGCAGGGTGTATGTGTGAAACTCCGTCCCTGTGCTCTTGAGGAGGTCGATCATTGTTTGACGATCTCCCACATTGTCAGTAAACACCTGGGTTTCTCTCCCAGTATGTTTAATATTGAAGTCACCCTTCAGCTCCGACTTCATCTGAGCTGTGAGAGATCTGTCAAGGTTCAGCCTCCCCTGAATCACTATCGGAGGCAGCATTCTCGGTTTCGCGGGCTGTTGCACTTTCTTGGCAGTTGCCTTCGCTTTGTTGGTGCCCTTGGTTTTGTTCCGCTTACTTGGTCCTTGTTGCTGGCTGTCCTCAGATAGTGATTCGTCCTCGCTGAGTGATTCAAACTGGTTCGCCACAGGGACGGGTTCTTTTTCGGTCGTTTTCCCCGGTTTACCAACCTTCTTCGGTCTCTTGAAGCCGTCTGGGTCTTCCGTTCCGGAGGCAGGGTCCTTCGAGAGAGGGGGAAACTCGTCTCTCACTCGTATCCTGTTTGGAGACCTCAGGAGTCTCCTCGCATGCGTGAGCCTCTCAATCTCTTGATGGTAGTCTTGTTCATATTTCTTTTTGTAGAATTCTCGGACCTGGGCCGACATGGCTTCCCTCAGGAGCCGGTCCGGCATGTCTGAGAAGTCTGCTGGTTTATTAATCGAGAGCTTTTCGTGCGATAGCACTTTAGCTTGCACCTTGCTCTCGATTAATTTTTTGAGACCCGCTATCCTCTCGTCTATGGCGACGATCGAGTTTAGCGGAGTCTCTTCTCTCGACTTCCTCCTCCTGAGGAGCCGTTGTCGGTTGTCGGCCTCAGAGTCCGAGTCCGAGGTGCTGAAGGCGACTTTACGAGGAGACTCCCTCGCTCTGGCTTCCAGGAGCCGCTTGTTGTCAGCGATTTGCTGCTGCTTCTTCTCCTCTTGAAGCTTTTTGTCTTCTAACTCTTGTTTTCTTTTCTTTTCCTTCTCTCGACGGTTCTCCTCCTGGAGAGCCCGTTCAGCCTCTTTTTTCCTCTTCTCCTCTTCTTTTCTGCGGTTCATTCTCGTTATGGCTAACTGGAACCCCACCAGTTGCGGCGGATTTCCCTTTGGTGCAGCGGCGCTGGATGTTTCCATCTCGCTCACCCCCCTGTTTGTCGATGTTGTTGGTTTCGGACTGGTAGTCGATGCAGAGGGTCCACTTTCCGCGCTCCTGATCTGGTCCATGGCCCTTTGCATCTCCTTCCTTATTTCGGCCGGGTCTGCCACCCTACCGAATATAGTTGTTGGTCGGGAACCGTTCACTACAGTTTCCGTTTGTGATGGAAATTTTTCATGGTTCACCATACTTTCCATATGGTTCCCGACACTTTCCAACTTTTTCTCCACACTTTCCGTTGTCCTTTGGAGATTTTTCCCTTTCGCGACACTTTCAGAAATACTTAGCGAATTTTTGGCGTTCTCGACACTTTCCGTTGTCCTTAGTCGTTTATCGTCTTTCTCGACACTTTCCATTGTGACTTGGGAATTTTTATCATTCCCGACACTTTCCATTATACTTGTCGGATTATTGTCTTTCCCGGCACTTTCTATAGTCGTTTGGAGATTTTGTTCTTTCACGACACTTTCCAATTCTTGGTTGTTCACTACAGTTTCCAATGCGTTCACGACAGTTTCGGATTCTTTCCCTACACTTTCCAATAGTGTTGTAGAAGTTTCCTCGCCTGCTCGGTTCGCTACACTTTCCGATGCGTTCACCGTACTTTCTAAAACTGATGGTAAAATTTTTGATTTTTCCGGCGCATTCGCCACACTTTCCATTTTTCTACCCCCGGTTTTTGGGGTAGATTGACGTGCCACCGCGCCCCGGCTCTGGTTGCACACGTTTTGGGCCGTTTCCTCCTCCATAATGGAAATCCAGGACGTTGTTGGAAACGGGTCCGAATCAGTTCCCCTATTGTATATAGGGACTGTGCTCAGATCCCGTTTCCTTCGATTTTCCAATTCTGGACTGTGAACGAGCGCCTCGACGGTGATGGGCCCTGCGGCCGTGTAGAGTTGTGATGGCACGTCTTGGCTGCTATCAGTGGACGGGCCCCTTGTCAGGGTTCGATCCACCTCGGCGAGACGGAGGGCGTTGCAGACCCTACTCGATCCAAGTCTGTTTCCGTCCTCCGCTGCTTCGGCGTCGATCTGACGCGTAGGGTCGCCCATCCACTTATCCCAGGTGCTATGGGTTGTGTGACGAAGGGTGGGTGGTCTTTCCACCGCTCTGCTAAAATTTCCGGCTCCCGAAGCGTATTCGGAAGTGTAGTTGCCTGGTTTGGATGAATTTTCCCAAGTATTTTCGAAAGTGTAGGGAATCTGCCGTTTTAGGAAATCGGAGAAGCCCTCACTTTTCGAAGTCGATTGGGAAGTGTCGAGAACCGACCTTCCCAGATCGACTTCATGTCCCTTTTCAACGCTCGAAGTCTTTTGGAAACTGTAGGGAACGTCAGTTTCCAATCCTCCCATATCGCAAGTATAATGGGAAGTGTGGTGAACGGAAAGATTTTTGGTGTCAGAGTTGCCGGTATTTTCAGAGTCGCTAAGGGTAGTTGGGTGGGGGTAGGGTGGAAGGCCTTCCTCTAAATTAATGTGGTGGGGGGGGGGTTGGTGTACCCGCCCGGCCTCTTCCAATGGTGATAGGTGGGGGGGGGGTGAGAAGCTATCATAGTGCAAACCTTCCTCACCTGGGGGCTCTTCGGCGGTAGGCGTCGGGAGTGCTGCCGCCTCGTCCTGTAGAATTGGCGACGCACTGTTCCGGCCGATGGGCGTGGCCGGGTGCTGCGGCGTGCTGCTCCTGACGGATGGCTCTTCAGGGACTTGGGCACCCTCTCCGTCGGTGCTAGGGAACTTGACGCCTTCTTCAGGGGTAGCGTCCCAGATGAGGAAGGGGGGTTCTTCAGCTGTTGGTGTCGGGACGGGAGTCGCTGTTGTCATCCTCACAGAACGTCTGGTGCCTACGATGCCGGCCTTTGGCGTTGGAGGTTCAGTTTGTGGGGCCTCCTCGGCGGTGGCATCCACTTCGTTTTCGGCACGAGTTGCTGGAGGTTCTTCGCTAGGTAGACTCTGCGCTGGTGCGTGATCTTCCTCGACTTGTGGATGGCTTTCTTCCATGCTAACCGGGCTGGCTGCGTTTGGTGGAGGGGGGTTGACATTCCCGTCCTCCACGTCGTCTCCAGGCTTAGTGCTTTCGTCGACCCTCACTTTCTTGTCCGGCGGCGAACTGCCGGACGAAGAAGAGACGCTCGCGGTCGTTAGAGGGGAGGTGGTGTTTGCTTTCGCGTTCGCGTTCGCGGATAAAGTGTCACTGCACAGGGAGGGTTTTGTGTCACTATCACTAGGGTGGGTTTTCGTGTCACTGTCACTTGGGGCACTGTTGGGAGGAGCACTTCTGTCTTTTTCACTTTGTGGCCTGGAGACGACTTTCTGGATTTTTGCGGGCTTCGCCGGCGTTTTCCTTTTCATTGCACGTCTTTCGGTGTCACTTCCGGACGTGGCATCCGTTCCGGAGCCGATGCCCGAAAGACGGCGTTGGCTTCTGGCTCTGCCCACGCATGGGGGAGCCTGAGTCTTCGGATTAAGAAATCCTCCCCCCGAGCTATTGCTCATGAGGGAGTGTCCGAAACTCGCTGAGAGAACCCTCGGGTCTGATGGCTATGTCCCTAAGGTTGATTTTCGCAAAAATCTACTATATGACAATTTACTCTGCGCACTAGCACTCTCGTTGGAAGTACGTCCGTTCCAAACGGCGGTTCGGAGCGTACTTCAAAATGAAACTGGCTTTGCTCACTGGTACATAAGGACTCTGGGTCCAAAACACGTTTACCTAATTATTGTCAACTAAGGGCCAATTTATGCAACTCGTCACTATCATAGTCCTAGTCACAGTCACTGTCTTAATCATAAAATAAAATTGAAACTGTATATTCCAGTGCGAGCATTTACTGTGATAATGATTGTGACTATGATAATGACAAGTTGCATAAATTGGCTCTTAAAACCAATTGCCTATCGCTTTCAAAAAGTAAAATACGAGTCCCTCTATTCCCAACTATGGCGGAATTTCAGTGATTCGTTCTCCTTGACAAGTGCGCCACCACCGGAAGTTTGAATTTGTGATCCGGAATACATTTCTAAAAAATAAAATTATAACCATACCACACGACTGCAAAAAGAAAAATGATATAGATATATCGCATCAAGTTTTCAGAATGAAGGAAACAACATTGTATGAATAATAAAGAGGTACTGGTAATGCTGAATTAGTACGAGAATACTGATATTTGAGGCACGGAACGAATAATTCAGAGTAAATGTCTAGGTATTAGCACGAATTAAGATTGAAATGGTAGATATTCGAACTGACATGATGAATCAGATTGACAATAAGGAAGACTCCACCGATGTAACATATCATTTGAAAGGAATTGTCCGTTATTTCCTAATTCTTCATTTTTTCGTGTCTAGTTTGCAAGCTTGAGGCTAGACTGATCTGAGCTAATTATGTCTATACCGTCCTAAGATAAGATCCTCCTTCATACGACATGAAGTGGAATTTGTGTCTTGAGAGGATCTCGTAAGAGTCGAAAGGTCGTTAAGGTCATGAAGAAACGGCTCCTGGCAATATTGCTAGTTATATGTAACATAGAATTGTACGATTCTTCCAAGGGGGTATTTCAATATTACAATTCAAAACGATGAATGAAAATGGAGAATGAACAAAAATGAAGGTATGTTCCTTTGCAAACTGTTTTTGATTTGACGAAAATAATATCCTACAATTAGAAGAACTGACAAATCCCACGAAATTCAGGTAAAAACATCTTGAGAACTATAGTTGAAGGAAAGTGGATATCCTTATGGAACACTCAGTCATTTAATGAGTCACTGAATTTTGGAGTTCAGTGATTTTGGAATATCTAATCTTATCAAATTAACATTGAGAATACAGTAAACGTAATATACGCCAATACATTTAAAATTAAACATTTCATGCCAATGTTGCCTACGTCGCTTACAGGTTCGTCCCAGCAATAAATTTTGTCCTTTGCCTCTTCGACTCAACAAGCTGGCGATATGAAAAAAAAAGAAGGTAATGGATTGAAATAATTTTCAAAATGTACAGTGTTTGAAGCCATAAAATGAAATGTAATGATGAATTTTTTAAAAATATATTTATTTCGCAGATCGTTCACATAATGAACTCCTATGGAAACGGCTAATCTATGATGAACTGTTGATGGTTTCATCAAAAGTTGATCCTGATGATTCAAGTGAAGAATATTGCATTTCAATCCAAATAAACTAATATAACGCTATAATAAATATCATGCCAACGAACGTGGGCTATTGAGGTAGTGTGTTATTTTTCATTCTTTCACAAAAAAGGCCAAAGTTGTCAAAACAGGACGTTTCGATTGAAAAAAATGCAACTCTGATTAATTTTTTGACATGAATGTTGCCTCTTATTCATTCTTTGAAGCCAGGTCTATCCTTCGAATAAAAAGTCCAGAAACAATTCTTCTGCATGAAGCACGGTGATGCTGAAAGTTGAATCTAGAGACAATTGAGCTAGTTTTATCTATTTACTAACTGCAGACTCTAACTAACTGAAATGTGACATATCTCGTCGAGATTCCTGTATTTATAATCGCAGTAATATTCTTCAGATCTTGTTCAGATGTTTCGACTCACGACAAAAGAGGTCGCTGTTATTTAGAACAGTTCAGAACACTCAGTGATGATATCATGTATTGTTAACGAGATGAGCTCGATCGTCTATAAAAAAACGGTTAGGTCCGTCTCCAAGATCGTGATATTTCCCCATTCTTAAAGACAATTTGCCCCGACATGTGTCATGGTATCTTCAAGATTCTCCATATCTGCACCGTTAAGTTAGATGGAAGTTATACTCCATGTTTGGTCATACAAGATGGTGGAGAGTCTTGATGCCGCTGGATCTGAAAATCGTCTCCAACATTACCCTCCAATTTAGCTCGTCAATTTCATAGTTCAATTTTGGAATAGCCAGGTTCACAAAATTCTGGTCCGCTATCGTATTCCTCAGTATGATGAGGCTCTTCCAGACATCTTATAGGTCAACTCATAGGTCGGTAAGATGTGCGTAAAAATTAAAAATATTATGATTTCAGAAAATTTTTGACCGATACTGGTGACATTCGAGAGGCTGCACTATCACCTATGAATAAAATGAGAATTTTTCTGCGGCAATAGAGGATTTTGGTTAAGGATTCAGTCATGCAACCACACAACTTTTGACTTTGAAACTATTGACACGTTTTTCGATAATTTTTCTTCATAATGAGGTTCGGGACAGCCTCAGGAACCTCGTACTATGATTAAAATTGTCCATAACAGTGGAAATATTGAGATATTCCATAAAATACAAAACACTGGGGACTTCAGTTTTTTTAAGGAGTTTTGTTGAAAAATAGCGCTAAATTTAAAACTAGAGGAGAAGTGGTCGTGGTGCTACAGCGTTTGCCTTTCTCCCAGGCCACCCGGGTTCGATCTCCACCCCCTGGCACTGAGTTAATGTGTTTTAGAATCTACTTGTATGCAAGCTGTAGCTCTCGGATCTCCCGTGCTCACACAAGCTCTGCTTTTGAAGTGGTATCTCCGCAAACCAAAGTGATTTGTAAGAACAAATTTTACACAAAAAGATCAGCCTGCTAGATCATCCTCATCGAAAGAGACAATGATTGATATTATAGTCTAGGGTTATTGCTTTTGTTTCAAAAAAAAATTGATGCAGACTCTGTTGTTAGAATATTCGCACAATAATATATATATTAACACGAAGAAGCGCAAGGAAAGAAAGCACTTTTGAAATACTAATGACCAGAAATACTATTTGGTGAAAAGGTTAATAATAGAAGCAAATTTTCCTTTTATACATTTACTTTTGACAATACAGAGATTTTCTTATGACAACTATTTTTGTTATTCATAACAAAAACATTAAAATTATTCATTTCAATACCCCCTTTTATAGAATATTTTTTGAAGTATTCGATTATTGATTTCTCTAGTGCCTTGGTAATATATCTTCCATCTTCAATTTTATCTTCGATGAAAGTTTTATATGCTTGTGATCATGAGGACATTTTGAGATCGCTATGTAGATCATTAATTGTCTTCAATTGAAGTGGTTGGTTTCGGAAACCTTATGTTCAAATCGGTTAAAATATTTTAAATTCATATTCCTCCTCAAACAGCAGTACTAAGGGAAATATATTCAGCTTCGATTGATGACGGAGAAATTGTACTATGTAAGGACCTCAGTTTGTGATGATATACAGTGATATTTAGGTTGATTCAAGAACAGCTTCTCCCTACATGAACTTAGACATACTAGCATAATGAATCATGGATCATGCTTTTTCCGTCAGAGTTCTGTTCATGAGTTCACTAACTCTGTTTTGCTGAGGGGTATAGTGAACAGTTTGTATCGTCTTTATACCTTTTTGCTTGCAAAAATCATGGAATTTTGAAGATTTGCACCCTTCACCGTTATCACTTCTCAATTTTGAAATTCTAGCGCCAAAATGGGCAGAGGTCATTGCTTGATACTGTTTGAAATACTTGTAAACTTCATCTTCAATTGAGTACCATAGAAAAATGGGTGTGATCATCGAAGAAAGTAAAAAGTAACGAAGTATTTTTTTTCCATCCTAAGTTTCAGGTGTAATGATACCATACCTACATCGCTATGTTCCAATTCTAATGGGCGTCTGAATTCAACATGGAATTCTCAATTCTTTGGAAAAGGGTAGTTGAGACTGCTTCCCTTTACAACTAACTTCAATTATTCATAACTAACGATTAATGAACCGCCACAAACACCTATCGAAGTTAGGATATGTTATTGTTATTAAATGAAATGCTGAGAGAATTTGTCGAACAGGTAATAAAAGTTTGTTTATCCGTGAAATTTGCCAAGCTCAGAATATTTCATGGACCGATTCATTATTAATTAACTATAAAATGTGAAATAAGCGTTTTTCTTTGAATTAAGAAAAATCACATATTTTGAAATTAGCGCCATTATTATACAAAAATCCATAAATTAATCTGAGGTCCCTAGTGTTTTGTATTTTATAATCTTAATATTTCCATTGTTATGGCCAATTTCAATAATAGTACGAGGTTCCTGAGGCTGCCCCAACCCTCGACATGAAGAAAAATTATCAAAAAACGTGTCATTAGTTTTAACGCCAAAAGTTGTGTGGTGGCATAACTGAATCCTTATCCGAAGTCCTCTATTGTATGTTGTCTTGGTTTCTTTGAACATTCGATCGCGGAAAGCGGACAGTCCGTCGACCGCTGAGGATACCGATTTCCGTCCGAGGTGGTTTAGATATATAGAAATGAAAGTTCTCGTTGTGTCCGCCATGTGTTGTTAGTGCTATTTGTATCGTGAATAAAAATTAAAGGTACTAAAACATGGACTGAAATGAATTGGTTGCTTTGTTATTGTTAGAAGAGGAATAAGAAGTTACTTTTCTTCATTATCACACCAATTTCTTTCCAAATATGTTCTTTTACCATCATATCTTTATAGCTTTTATCTCCAACACTTTTTAGAGATGGGTGGATGCTATCTTACCTAAAATTTCATCATCTTCAGGGGTGAATTTGTCGCTCATTTATTAAATATTCATTGGTATTTTGAAATGTCGGTCGTCCGCACACGCTGGCGATTCCGCTGGAATCAATCTCAACAGATATCAACCGACAGTACTGCTCATCTAAGCTGATTCAAGGAAACCGGTCCTATTTAAAATACTCTGATTGGATAAAATCGTCAAAACGCGACAGACGACGGACTATCCGCTTTCCGCGACAGAATGTTCATAGAAACCAAGGCTTTCAGGTGAAGAACTCGGTATTTACCAAACTACTGCCTGCAAAACATTTAATTCGTTATTGGATGCAGTTTTAGAGAAGTCCAATATTTTTATTGAATTTCTTAGAAGAGCTCAAGCTGTCGTGGATGCTAAGCACTTCTGTTGTAGTCAGAGAGATACCGTTTTCCAAGCGACATCGATGTGATAGACTGTACATATATCAGTAATCTATAGTTGGAAACATTCGGTGATGAATATATGAATTGGTAAGGATTCCCCTTGTATCAACGTGCAGGCAACTTGCAATGCGAGAGAAATATTTACATGTGCACGCAAAGCAGAATTTTTGAAAATTCCAACCATATACAACATTCTTAGAAACTACACAGAATGATGTGTATTATCAGGATATGATTGGTTTCGCATTGGATTATGATTCCCTGGAGAAATCCTGCAACCCAAGACCAGCAAAATTTTGATGACGTTTTTGTTAATAACTTGTAATAATTTATTGATGTTTTGGGCACTTAAAAGCTAGGTTTTTTGAAATATATTCTTTGCACATCTTTTCGTACCAATAACAACAACAAAGACCCCGGGATCCTATTGTACATCTAGAATTTCTAATAGTAGCTTCTTCACCAAACTCCAAATTTTCGAACTGTTTCGTCGTAAGTGATATGTTAATGATATATTTATATTGATATACTAAGATGGTTGAAGCGGCCTCATTTTCTACTAAAACTTGCGGAGTTTGTGATTTACAAAGAACGATTTTTTCAATTTGTCAGTTGCTTGTCGGTAATTCCTTCATAGCTATCAAATTCCTCAATTTCACTCAAATTTGCCATATCACATATATACTCATTAAATAATACTCGTATTGTTCATGTTCCTCCGACACTTAACACATACCCACTTGCACATTACAGAGAGATGCGAGAACTTGAAAATCTCCCTCCCGTGGGAGCTAAGGAGGGGCCTCGGATTAGGTGCTACGGGACTGGTAGCCGGTGATGAATCACCTGCGGCTACCGCTCCGTCCAGTTGAGAACCAACCTTATCAGGGTTTTTATGAGGAGGCGAATCAAAGGAACTCACTTCTGGAACTGAAAAACCTGATCTTCGGTGGGAGCCGAGGAGTGGACTTGCATCGTGTACCGCGGGACCGGTAGCTGGTGAATGAATCGCCAGAGGCTGTCGCACCACCTGATCGAGAACCAGTCCTACCAGGACTTTCACGAGGAGGAGGATGGAAGAATCTCGCAATGAGAACTGATGAACTTGTCTCCAATGGAAGTCAAGGAGGGGCCTCAAATCGTACACTGCGTGTCTGGTAGACGGTGATAGAATCAACTGTGGCAGCCACACCACCCACACACACTGAGAAACCGCCCTACCAGGGCTTGATGAGGTGGAATTATGGAACTCGCTCCCTTGACAAGCACTTACCACCTACTCACCACAAACCCAGACTTTGAGGAGAACAGATGGAATCCATAGGCAGGCAGGCATACTTGCTTTGCTATGACAACAGCCTCCCTATAAATACTACTACTATTATGCAATCCTATCGCATATTCATCTAGCTGGACTTGTAATTGAAGCAATTGCTACTGCGATGAAAGAAAAGCATCTTTTGCTTTGACATTTTATTCATATCAAGATCAAATAATTGCTTTTACTTATAGCATTTGCTAATTATGCTATTGCTTCAACTGAAACGCATTCGTTCATGTGATTGCTTAGATTTTATTCATTTAGGTTCATTACCTTCATTTACAAACTGAATAGCACGCCGAACTCTATCAGACTAATGAATAACAAACGTCGAATAAGTTAGGTTATGTAGAAAATCATGAATTATGAGCAGTACATGAAAGCCGTGGGGAGATTTAATTATTTTTATGTGTAATTTGAAGAAAAGCATGAAGCAGGTTAAGTGGAAGAACGCAGCTTCTGAAATAGGGTATTTATAAATCTAATTGAAGAAGTGCGAACTTTGCCTTTGCTATATAACTAAATATATACATAGAATGTAATGAGGTGTTGCAGCAATAGAAGCCATATTTTTTTTGTTCCTTGGTGTTTTGGCATCGACTGCTATGGTCATTAGCCGAAAAGCCATATTATAATAATAATTATTATTATTATAATATGTTTTTGGCAAATACATGAAAATGCAAACTTCTGAAAAAATTATTTAGGAAGTATTTAGAAAAAATCATCCCTGTGGTCTGAAATATACCCCACTTGTAATGGGAAGGTTAAGTGATCCGAGGGGTACAGGGGGCTGTAAGTCATGCCATTTGTCGTTGAATGCGCTGCGTTCGTCAAGTAATTGATAGTAGTAGTTGGGCAAATTGAGAAAGAAATTATTAAAGACCTCCAAACAAGGAGTCTATGGCTTTTCATATACCTACATCCATAGACAAGTTCTATAATTAGGTATGAGAAAAATTCTAATCGGGATATTACTATTGAATTTTGGACGCGGTACTGCTCAAACTTCAACGCTATATAAGAATTGGACAGAAAACATCTTCTTGGCGAAAGAAATTTTGTGTACTACATGATTTCTTCACATAAAATAATTCACTAGCAACGAACTCGGATTTCAGTCCGTATCGTTATGAAATGCCAGTGGAACGGAAAACAAAAAGGAAAATGAGATTATCTAGCATTTTTACAAATATTTCCCAAGGCACTATTGTATAATACTCTCCATTCTGGAAACGTTTACGAGAGCCATTGATATGAATCATACGCTGGCACGAGTCGCCTTTAGTAAAGTTAAATTACTGAACATCGTTAGGCATTCATCACGACCTATGATGTATGGATTTATACCATATGATGCTTACAAAGTGCCTCCGAACAAAAGCGACTTCATGAGAAAATTAATAATACTAACATTCATTACAATGAATTTACATCCTTTGTCCATATACATCTAATGTAATCTCTGAACTGTGTGATCAACTGCTCACCTGTCGATGAGGATTCTTTGTGTTTGTATGACAAATATTTGATCAATTCATGAGTGCATTGATTGTTAAATCTACGGCTGAAACATTTTAATTATAGGAATAATTTTGCGCTTTCGAAAGATATCCAGCACAACACAATTTTTCCTTGGCTAGTACCTCAACGACTACTGAATGATATCTTACAGATTCGTTCAGAATATCTCTCTTTATTGAATAGTAGACTGTTCGAATTCGGTACAGTGCAGAGTGAAGAGAAACATTTTAATAATGGATAAAATTCATTTTAGTACATAACATAATAATATTATTGAGGAATCACACCTCGAACTAAAATCAAAATACTATCAGAATTGGAAACATAACATAAGGGAGATAACATTATTCATTTCTTGTATATAGATTTTAAATTTTCTTGATTCAGCACAGTTGGTTCTCATATTCGAGAACTCATTTTGAAGACAGTCTGAGAAGTGTGACTTGTGCCGACCAACCTCTAATTAGAGCTGACGTTATATGGAATTGAAAGTTTATAATTCAATAATTAAATATGTTAAATATGTTACATTTTCATTCAGAATGAATTATAGTAAGCATTTTTGATGTCGATCATCTTGTGAGAAAAGGTACGTGTCTTACATATATCTATTTTTTCAGTCTCCTTTTGAATAATGGGAGTGAATTATTAATTAACAAAACAGATTATTTGTTATTTGAAGAATAATAATTGGATTTTTTGGTATTTCATTTCAAAAAATTACTTTCTATTATATCATTAGAAAGGAATGGTTAAGTTGAATAGTACAGGCAAGAAAAAGTTGTATGTTCCTATTCAAGTTATGGACCTACAGAGTATTGTTTTTTTCCCAATTTTTCCAATATCTTTTTTGGCGACTTTTTATAACGCCGACGAATGGAAATAAAATATCACAGTAGTAGCAACTGTTATCAAGTGACGTATGGTTTCCATAGCCAACTTTTCAATTTTTGGCTTTCATTTTGCTTCCACGGCCTACTCGGTGAATTTCAATAATAATTTTTTTCTGATCTAATTTCTGCTTAGATACCAACTTGTGATATGTCATTAGAAAGGGAATTGAATGCTGAATAAAGCGAAAAGAAAAAAAAATAGGGTTTCCATTTTAAAATAAGAAAGTTGTTGTTACTTCCGGTCAGACCGAAAGTTAACTTCGACATGTCAATATGCTCAAATTCTAGCTCTTATGTCATTATATCGACGCTCCAAATTTCACAAACCTACTTCATACAATAACTGAGATATTCCGTAGGCAATACTTCCGTAGCCACCCGGTATATTATCTACATCAATTTCTATTTCTTTTATATCATTTTCTGTCGTTTTATTGGAACAGACCTCTTTGACTGTTTCCCACAGTTGTTTTGTGTTACCTTTATTGGACTCGATTTCTTCTTGATAATATTTGAATTTAGCCTCTTTGATGATTTTATTGAACTTATTCCAGTAAATTTTGAATTTGTTCAGCAAATCAAGTTTTTTTCTGACTGAGCCAATTTTTGTACATTTTATTGCGTTTGTTGATTGATGATATGACCGCTTCGGTTATCTATCTCTTTTTCTTTCTCTTTCCTTCAATTTAATTTTTTTTTTTGTTATTTTTCAACGCTCTTTGTGTTTTTTCGAAAATAATTTCTGTGGATTCTTCTACTTCAGTGCAATTATAAAAGTTCTGCTATGATTCTTGCTCAAGATCCTTCTTGAGTTTTTCATAATTAATTATTTCTGTATTTCTAGTTGCTGCTATTTTTATTGTGATATCCACTACAAATTGGAAGAGTAGTGAATATTGGTCAGTAAAATTTGTTCTGAGAATAATCGGTATGATTTGACTTTGTATGTTATTAAAAAATATATGATCGCACTAAACATTCTGATACTCCTGCGAAATATCTGTCTCAGTCAAAATATTGATGTTCAGAGCTCCAACAAAAATATTTATGTTATCGATGTTTCCAAGAAGGTATTGTCGTAAACAATGAATGAATGACTCTGGAGAGAATGAAGATGATCTGTAAAGACTTGTTATGTTCAAATATTGAGAATTCAATTTGATTGTTAAGTTAATTGCATTAGATTCGAATATTTGTACAGTTTTGTAGGTATAGTTGATAAAAATCATATAGCCATCATTTTGATTATACTGCCCTTCATTGTAAATAATGTCATACCCCAGTATTGCGAAAATGTTGATATTTTTTCAAAATAATTTTAGAGTTGGTTTTTATAACATCTCTAACTCTTCAAAATTTTTTGATATACTTCCAATATTGCAATGTGTTATTCAAAATTTATTTTCATTTTTGGAGTCATAGTTTATATTATTTTATCGGATGCTATCTAAGATCAGCGTTTGAGGTAGGTGATTGTCAAAGTCACGGATAATAGGATCCATTCTTTGATTTTTTTTAATATATTGATTTTTAGAAAAATTTTTAGTTGATAAGTTAAAAAATTGTACTTATATAAGACACTGCACAAAAAGAGTTTCAAAATATAAAAAGTACTGTAGGTAAAGCATGTAAAACGTTAGTTATTTCTTGTGGCCTGGTATTGATCTTAAGATTATATTCCGTTGTTTTCGAGAGATTTTTCAATTTTTCCATATCTAACAGGGACATGGCTGTGTTGAGACCTTGGTGAAAGACCTCTTTCACCCCCTGTACAATACGAACTACCTGTGAGGTCGTATTATAACCTCTGTAGAATCCGAATTGCATATCCGAGATGAGTTTCAAGCTTTCCTCAAGATTCAATAGCCTCTTGAGGATGATTTTATCCACCACTTTAGCAATCACCCTAAGCAGCCAAACTAGACGATGGTGCTTATCCTTGCCGAGTTTCAAGATTGGTATTTTCAAAGCGCGCTTTAGACAGTCTGGATAATACTGCCATCTCAGAATGGCATTGACTATATGTAGCAACTGAATCAGGGACTTTCGCGGAAGATTCTAGAGCAAAACTGCATCACTACTGTTCTATTTTGTAAATAATTGTAGATAATGTGGAGGGATTTTATTTAACCACGTCAAAATTACATTATGTTATTTCATGACTTTTTCCAACTTGATATAAATCAACTAACATATACAGAGGGAAAAACAATATGTATAACACCTCCTTCTCTAATATCAATATTTTAATTTCAAAACTGTAACCTGTCTGGTTTTCCTAATTGAGTTCTTCTCCTCAAAACACTAGCAGTCTCATCTAGATGAATTTCATTATCAAAATCGACATTAGACACTGAAGTGGGTGAAGAAGGTGTATCTATCAAAGAAGATCGCGGTATTACAGATACATTTCGTGCAACATACTGCTCGGAAGAACTTTCATCTTTTTTTAATTGATCAGTATGTCTTTTCCATGTAATACCACCATCTACTTTTACAATGTAGGTCCTTCACCAAGTACTTGATGAATCGTACCCTTACAACAATTTTTTGGCATCTTTACGGTAATATTTAAAAAAAATTAAATTGAAAAATTGTTTTTTTCGTTAACCAGCTGTCATCCCCCTACGAACGACAGCCCTCAGAAGTCGAAACTTGTGCAAGCTAAGGATTAACGAGTTCTTACCTTTTAACGTGCGATTCCTAGCACACTTTCTCACCAGAGAAAAAATGATATATTCCCCTATTCCTGGTAGGTTTTCTCATGCTGATCTGTTTTTCTCTCACTGAATCCCCAGTTGATGGCAATAATAAATCAAATTTAGTTAGTAAATTATGACCAAAAAGTTACTGTGCTGGTGACATTCTTGTGGTGGTGTGCTCAGTGTTAGGATAAAGTAATAGAAAAGTATCCAAAATGAGATCTATGTCTCTAACATCATCATTGTGTGCTTTCAAAATAGCCCTTTTCATTAATTTTACACCAGACTCTGCTAAACCATTTGTCTCCGGATGATAAGGTGCGCCTGTTGTATGTTTTATTTCGAACTGTTTTAAAAAAACTTGAATTCTCGTGAACAAAAAGTTTACGCATTATCCGAACATAATTCTTTGGGCAGTCCAAATGGTGCAAACAACTTGCGAAGTATTTTTATTGTGGTACTCGTTGTTATGTTTTTGACCTCAAAACATTCGATCCACTTCGAAGTTTCATCTTCAATTACTAAAAATTGTTCGTTCAAACATGGAACAAAAAAATCTGCATGGAGTCGATCCCATGCTGTTTAAGGCCAATTCCAAGAAATCAGTGGTGCCTTGGGCGAATTATCGGCATAAACTGCACACGTCACTCAAGAATTTGCCAAATTTTTAATATCATTGTCAATATTTGGCCACCAAAAATGAGACCTGGCTAAATACTTCAATTTTGTTATACCCATATTGGACTAGAATGAAGTTCCTCTAAAATACTCTGATGAAAACTCATTGGTACAATCAATCTATATCCCCACCCCAACCCTGTTCTTCTGTTATTTGAAATCGTCTATTAAAATGTGGTTTTATTTCATCAGATGGACACTTTGTTGGACATCCTGTATGAATGT
Source organism: Chrysolina americana (assembly GCA_958502065.1). NCBI lineage: Eukaryota > Metazoa > Arthropoda > Insecta > Coleoptera > Chrysomelidae > Chrysolina > Chrysolina americana. The sequence continues at coordinate 74,174,341 of OY293411.1, forward strand.
AATGTGATACTTTTCCCAAAATTAGATGTTTGGAAGTTTCTTTTTTTATTATTCTAAAATTTATACGAAAATCTGAATTTTCTAGGTAATTCAAATATGATATTTTATCACAGTCTTCGTTTCCATAAAAATAAAATGAATTATTATTCTGATCTGAAGTAATAGGCACAGACAATATAGACAAAAAGTTAGCACAGTTCTTATCAGAACTGACATATTTAATTTCATAATAATATGTGCCCAACGCTGTAACCGATTCGCTGCATAAACAGGCAAACCTTTTTTTCTCTCCCAGAATAGAGAAAAGTGGTTTTTGATCGGTGAAAAGTAGAAATTTTCGACCGTATAAATACTGAAAAAACTTTTTAACACCAAATATTATAGTAGCTGCCTCATTTTCAATCTGAGAATATGAAACTTCACTCAAATTCAATAAACGAGATGCAAAAGCAATAGATCGTTCTGATCCATCGTCGCAAATGTGACTTATTATTGCCCCCAAACCAATGCTTGATGCATCCACCGTGAGTTTTACTAAAACTAAATGAGTTTTGATAACATCGAAACTTTCCTGGCACTCAGTTGTCCAGCGCTAATCAACATTTTTTCTCAATAATCGATAAAGTGGATGTAACAAAGTAGATGCGTTCAGAATAAATTAACAATAATAATTCACCATGCCAAGGAATAATTTAAGTTCTGTGATGTTCAAATGAATTTTGGATAACTTAATTGCTTCTACTCGTTCCTGAGTTGGGTGTAAACCATTTTTGTCGATCACATGACCCATATAATTTATTGATTCCTGAAGGAATGAATGCACATCATTCTTTCCTAACTTTCAGCCCACAATCTTTAAGTCTTTTCAAAACCTTCTCGAATTTTTCAATATGTTCATGTTCCTACCAGTTATCAAGATGTCATCTATAGATGAGACTACCCCCAGTATAACAAGTATTTGTTCTAATAAATTTTGGAAGATAGTGGATTCCATACGGTAACCTTTTATATGAAAATAATCCTTTATGAGTGGATCCTTTGGAGAGGATTCATCCGAAAGATTTATTTGTTGATGAGCTTCGGATAAATCAATTTTGGAAATTTTTTCGCCCTCTTGCAATTGACTAAATAGATATTCTATTCTAGGTAATTGACATTGTTGTATCTCCAACTGCGGATTGGAGGTAATTTTGAAATATCCGCAAATTCCAAGAGTACCATTCTGTTTCAAAATTGTGACAATCGGCGTTGCCCTAGTTTAGATTCAATAGCAAATGGTACCGGACGTGCTTAGAAAAATTTAGGAACGGAATCAGCCTTTAGTTTCAAAGATACATTGAATATATTAAAAGAACCCATTTTTTACATAAAAAAATTCCGCATATTGATTAATCAAACCTTTACAACCAATTAAAGGAGGGCCTCCATGTTGTATGACATATTATGTTTTCAATACAGTTTTTATTCCATCATGATCAATGTTCAGATTTTAAAATCCAATTGGTTTGAAAGTGATACCTACATAATCTCGTAAAGATAAATCGTTTCGAAAACGTTTTTTGTCCTGATTATTTTTTGACAATTCTTGCAACCAATCGAAACTATCAATTCAACGCATTCATGCACGTAAATTGTTGAAATAAAAATGTTATATGTATAGAGAATAGGTCTGTGATTGGGGCATCAAAAAATAATCTATCGAATACCACACAAGAGTTCAATAAAGTAGAAAATAATTCTCCAGATTTTTTCTCAAACTTGTTGCCATTTGGCAATAGCCACTCGAGCCCTTCGGGCCCCTCGAGCCCTTCGGGCTCTCGTGTCTATTGCCTGGCAACAAGTTTTCGAAATATCTGTCAAATAATTTTCACTTTATTCTCACTCTCTTGTGATATTACAACTGAAAAGTTATGAATTATTCAAACTACCGTGTTAAAAGTTTCGGAGAATTCTGGAAGGAATCGAAGATACGGGATGTTTCATTATGAGTTTTCTCAAAATAGAATAATCTCAAACAGAGGCGGCTTGAACCTACGAATGCTAAGCAAAAAATCAAATCTTTTCATTCGGGTCATCTGATAATTTACCATTTTTCAATGTGACAATGTGAAAAGAGTATATTGCCATTTGAGTGGCATTACTTCATGGGTACTACTCTATTTTGAGGAAATTTTTGATAATTTTCGGAAAATATGGTTGCTGCAATTACATGAGAAGCTCAATTTTCAGTTGTATCTTACCTCGGACCTTCCTCTCGTAAATGTTGACGCCGTTCGTCAGTTGTGATGATTTGAGTTAGATGTTCATGGCCAACTCTGTTCGATTCAACAATCAACTGTATCTCCGCCAATTTTCAACCGATTTTTAATTTTAAAGAACAGTGTTATCACCAGAAAAATTGGGGGGCGTACCTTATCTCGTGGTCACCCAGTATGTGAGGAAAGACAATGCGTATGGAAGTTCGTCATTCGTCACCGG